>CM053147.1:86897442-88157799 GCA_028571685.1 Heterohyrax brucei | reverse complement strand
TAGGGAAGGAACCCGTTCAGCCCAGTCCAGAACGGATCTTCTTGTAGTTTTCTCCGTCTGTATTGCAGATCTTCTTGTAAGTCTCTTATTTTGTTTCGGACAATTCCGGACTTATTGGCGTAGAAACAGCAGCGTTCCTGTAAAACTAAACAGATGCCACCTTTTTCTGCAGTAAGGAGGTCTAAGCCCCTTCGATTTTGTAAAACTACTTCAGCCAAGGAGTCAATCTGGTCTTGTAGATCATTGATTGTACCAGAGAGGGTTTGGACATCATCTATTAATTGATGGGATAATTTATTGTACTTATCTATGGCAATGCCCAGGCCGGCAGATCCGGTGGCCGTAGCTCCAGCAACTCCGAGGCCCACAAGAAGGGGTATGAATTGGAGGGCTCGTTTTGATCGTCCGGCTAGATAATCAAAGCTGGGGATAGGGACAGGGGTGTCTCCTGATATGATAGAAATATCTGGAAGGAGGTTAGCTTGGATACAAAGTCCTGTCCAGTTTTGGGGCAAGGCTGTATAGGCTAAGTTATTTCCACATAGAAAAACCTGTCCAGGGGCTGGACAGAGGGGCTCTGTATGGTTGGTGGTATTGGTACAAGCAGAGAAGGTTATGAATCCCACATCTAGATCGAAGCTATTATTCTGGAATGATCCCTGGTAGCAATGGGAAGAATTAAAGCCAACAGGCTGTGTTCGAAAAGGTGGACTGAGGCTACAGTTATGGGAGGGAAGAGTAATGAAGTTGCTTGGGGGAATAGCTGTTGGCATTGGAGATCCGATAGTCATGCATAACCAACAATCATTAGCCAGGGAGGGGTTGGAGGAATTTAGGGCCTTATGGGTGGCTTCGATGATGTTATTAGTTTGAGTGTCTAAGTCAACAGTTCGGGACTTGGGGAGAGCCAAAGGGTGGTAATTGAGAGAAGGGTATTGTTGGGCAATAAGTTGATTGATTTTTACTTGCACCGTGACTTCTCTAGCTCTGTCCGAGGGTCCACCACCGTCTGATATGTGAATAGGTGCGTTTTGAGGCCAACACACCTGTTTACCAATTGATCCTGAACAAGAGGCTTGGCCATACTTACTGCCACCTCCTGGTGATGTGTCCCAGTCGCCCCCTGTGGAGCCTAGATATTTCTTTTCTTGGATGGCGGTGAGATACACCTGGCCGTTTTTGCTACAGGATTGGGAAGTCTGGTAACAAGTGGAGTGCATCTGGGTGAGCATCTGACAATCGCTGGGGCAAGGCCCTGGCTGGCCATTTATGGAGGGTATGACTTGAGGCTTGGTCATACATGTCCATTCTTGTTTGTACCCTCCTCCGTATTGGGACACATAGGTTAAGTAAGCGGTCTTATCTGAACAGTCAACTGTCTTAGTATAACGACTGGGTTGGTTTTTTTGTGTGCCTCCTCCACAGTCGCAGGGGTTACCGAACAAGGCGTAGAGGAGTTGTTGTCTGTTTACGGGCCCTCCGAATCCTCCATGTGTCGGTGGAACGAGGATCATCAACAGGATGACGAGCTTCATGACCTAAGAATAAGAATTTTTCTCAGGGTTATCTTCCCTGGAAAGGTGTTTATCATTAATGGGCTTAACAAGACGTTCAGGTAGCCACCGAGGGGCCCCTTCTGCAGTATCATACACACATGCGTGGCCTCTTCCCCAGATAAGAACCGGATCAGGACCATGCCATTTATGGGTTATGGGATTTTTCCACATAACCCTAGCATATTGATTTTTTGTCTCTTGATGCCAAAAGCGATCTGCCGCAGATTTTTCGTTAAGATCTAATTGTAGGAAATTAAGGATGAACAATGCATGATTTAGGAGGTTACGAGGAGAGCCTTTAGTGGAATAAACAGTGTTCGTTTTAAGTTTGGATATGGTATACTTAAGGGTCTGGTGGGCTCGCTCTACTATGCCCTGTCCCTGAGGATTATAGGGAATGCCAGTTACATGTTTGATCTGGAATTGACCACAGAAATTTTTAAAGGTTTGTGATGTATATCCTGGTCCATTGTCGGTTTTGATTTGTTGGGGCTTCCCCATGATGGCAATACATTGGAGAACATGTGCTATAACATTTTTAGAGGCCTCACCACTGTGGAGGGTGGCATGGAGGAACCCACTATAGGTATCAATGGTCACATGGGCATATTTGAGGTTACCAAACTCAGGAATATGGGTAACATCCATTTGCCAGATTTCATTGGGGAGCAGGCCCCTTGGGTTAACTCCTAGGTGGGGGAGAGGCAGAAGAGTTACGCACGCGGGACAGTCTTTAACAATTTGTCTCGCCTGTTCTCTGGTAATCTTAAACATAAGGCGGAGTGTATGGGCATTGAGGTGGTGAAGAGCATGAGCCTGTTGGGCTTTGGTAATGGGTTCTAGGGTAGCTGAGAAAACCAAGCGTGTTTGTTTATCTGCAAGGTTGTTGCCTTCGGAGAGGGGTCCTGGAAGGTCAGTATGGGCACGCAAGTGTCCAATAAAAAAGGGGTGTTGTCTTTTTAGGATGAGTGCCTGAAGTTGTTGAAAAAGGGGGACAGCGTTGGAAGATGGTTTGATATAGGGAACAGTTTCCAACACTGGGACTGAGAGAGCTATGTAAGCACTGTCGGTGTAAAGATTGAAGGGAACATCATGTAGTATCGTGAAGACCTGTAGGACAGCGAAAAGCTCTACAAGCTGGGCAGACCTGTAAGGAGACTGGACACTGTGTTCCTGTGAGTCTATAACCCACGCGGCAATACCAGAGGAAGATCCATCTGAAAAAACCAGGGAGGCTCCTTTCAAGGGCTGAGTAGATGTTATTTTGGGGAAGATGAAAGGGTGCCTCTGGGCAAACTGGAGGAGTTTGTGTGCAGGATAATGGTTATCTATAGTACCCTGGAATGTGACTAGGGTAATTGCCCAGTCATCATCATTTTGAGAGAGCCAGTCTGTTTGTTCCTTCGTGTAAGGAAGGATAAGCTGATCAGGGTCCCTGCCGAAATGCTGGCGGCTTTTTTCTCGGCCTAGTCTTATAAGTTTGGCCACCAGGGAGGGATAGGTGAGGAGAACTTTAGTCGGGGTGGAGGATAGGTGTATCCACAGGAGAGGGCCATTCTGCCACAAAACCCCCGTGGGTGTATGTAGTGTGGCACAGATAATAAGGGCAAAGGGCTGTTCATAAGTTATGAAGGTAACCTGTTGTTGCTGTATGGCCTCTTCAACAATGCAAAGGGCCCTTTTTGCCTCCGGATTGAGGTAGCGGGGAGAGAGGGGGCTGGCATCTCCATGTAGAGTATCAAACAATGGTTTTAATTCCCCAGTTGTAAGTTTGAGGTATGGTCGGAGCCAATTAGTATCTCCCAGGAACTTTTGGAAATCATTAAGTGTGTGTAGATGAGAGGTTTTTAAATGTAGCTTTTGAGTGGTGATTTGATTATTATTTAATTCGAAACCGAGGTAATAATAAGGGTCAGCAAGTTGTATCTTGTTCGGGGCAATTTGAAGTCCAAGGGAAGTCAGTTGGCAAGTTAGGTCCTGACTGCACCCAAGCACCTCTAAGCTGGAGGCCCCCGCCAGTAAAATATCATCCATGTAATGGATGATATAAATGGAAGACCACCGACGCCTAAGAGGGTCTACAGCCTGAGCAACAAATTTTTGACACAGTGTGGGACTATTGGCCATGCCCTGAGGGAGAACTTTCCACTGATAGCGCTGCATTGGTCCTTTAAAATTAATAACTGGGAGGCTAAACGCAAAGCGTTCTCTATCAAGTGGGTGAAGAGGGATAGTGAAGAAGCAATCTTTGAGATCAATAATGATTTTAAAGTAATTAGCTGGAATGGCGATGGGGGAGGGGAGTCCAGGTTGAAGGGCCCCCATCGTAAACATGGTCTTGTTGATTTCCCTGAGGTCCTGAAGGAGTCGCCATGACCCGCTCTTCTTTTTAATCACAAATATAGGAGTATTCCAAGGTGAGGTAGTTGGTTCTAAATGTCCAGCAGCCAGCTGTTCCTGCACTAACTCCGTGGCAGCTGCGAGTTTTTGCTCAGTCATGGGCCATTGATCTACCCACACTGGAGACTCAGATCTCCACTTAATTTTATCAGCGTGGGGTACAGGGAAGTCAATGACCGCTAGGGAAAATTTTCACTTCCCAAGCCTGCACGACTGGTCCTAGGCTCCACGGGAAGAGGCTGTTTTATACCTTGATTGTTCTTTCCCAGTCCTTGTCCCGGTAGGAAACCCAGGTTAAGCATTTGTTGGGTAACTACTTCATTTGGGCTGCACATAATGACCCCAAGCTGGGATAAGACATCACGACCCCACAGATTAACAGGTAGATCTGGAACGATATAAGGCTGAACTTGTCCCGAGTTACCCTCAGAGTCTCTCCAAGTAAGAATTTTTAAGCTTTGCTTAGGATTGACAGACTGGCCAATGCCTTCAAGATGAGTTATTGAGGTTTCACAGGGCCAGTTGGAAGGCCAATATTTAGCTGAAATTACTGTAGCATCAGCTCCTGTGTCCATTATTCCTTCAAAGGTTTTGCCATCTAACTGGAGAGTAAGTTTTGGTCTATTGGGTGTGACTGGTTGTATCCAATATGCATCTGAGGACCCGAAGGCAACGCCAGGCCGTTGGGAAACTAAATGTTTATGGGGTGTAGGTAATAGAGGGAGTAATAAGATCTGAGCTATCCTTTGACCTGCATGTATGGATACTGGCCCTGAGGGGGCAGAAGCCAAAAGAGAAATTTGTCCTGTATAATCATTATCAACAACTCCTGGGAGGATCTGAAGACCAGCCAGAGAGGAACTGCCACGCCCTATTATCAATCCAAACGTTTCTGGGGGTAATGGTCCTTGGACCTCAGTGGGAATAACCCGAATGCCCTGTTCAGGGGTCAGTATTGTACTGGAGGTGGCACGGAGGTCCAGGCCGGCACTTCCAGGGGTGGCGCGGCGGAGGGAGCTGAAACCTGTCTCTGTGTCTGTTTTTGAGGAACAACCTTGACTGCCCCTAGGTTCTGTTCCGAGGGTGGGGCCAGGGGCTGGCCCCGCTGGGAGTTTCCCTGTTTTGGAGGGAGAGGCTGACCGTTAATGTCAGTTTTGGAATAACAATCTACAGCCCAGTGCTTGCCTCTTTTGCACCGGGGGCATACTGAAGTGGGAGGCCCTCGATGTTGTTTTCCTAGGGGGCACTCGCGCACGAAATGGCCAGGTTGTTTGCAATTAAAACAAGTTTTTTGTGATGGGCCGAGGTCTAAGCTCCTAAGCGCTGCGCCTATGGCAACGCCAATGGCATGGGAAGTTCCGATACCCGAACAGAGGCGAACATAATCGGAGAGATCTTCCCTGCGGTGAGACCGTAAGGCTTCTTGACAAGAGGGGTTAGCATTTTCAAAAGCAAGGTGTTTGATAAAGGCACTGCCGGTTTCACCTTCTCCTACTAGTCTCTCGGCAGCGTCAGTTAATCGGCTGACAAAGTCACTATATGGCTCATCGGGTCCCTGGCGAATCTTAGCCAACGAGGTAGTGGCCGCGCCCCTGGGGGGAAGTCGTCGCCAGGCTCGGAGGCCAGCGTTTTGTATTTGTGATAGCAAACCAGGGGGAAAGTCTGCCTGTTTTTCATTGGTGTCATATGGAGCCCGCCCCAAGAGTTTATCTCTCGTCCAGGTGCGGGAAGTTTTACTGACTTCGTTACGTTGAGCCGTTTCTCGACACTGTTCAGCAAACTCGGTGCGCCAGAGAACAAAATCTCCCCCTGACAAACAGGCTCGAGCCAAAAAATGCCAGTCATTAGGTGTAAGCCATCGGTCACTAAGGCTTTCAAGCAATGCTATACTGTAAGGGGCGGTTGGGCCGTAATTGTTAACTGCAGCTTTTAATTCTTTAACATGTTTTACGTTTAAGCGGCGATATTTCTGGGGGTTAAGACTATCAGGTTGGACATTATCTGCATCGGGGTTGTCAACCTCTTCTTCCTCTTCTATTCTGGGGCTTACTTGCTCCTCTTCACTATCTATTTCAATCTCTGCTCGCTCGTGCTGGCTGCGGGTTACCGGGAAAGTGAGGAGAGTCTTAGGACGGCCCGAGGCAGCTTGTGACACACCACTCTGGGATCGCGTTTTAGGGTTTTGGGCTGGGCTGAGTGCGTTGAGCTCTTGCTCAAGGGCTTTGAGCTCCTTTTGGAGCTCTAACTGTCTCTGTCTGCGAGTAACAAGTTTTTCTAGCCTTGATATATCTTGTTCAAGGAAGCTTTCTGTCGAACCGGAAGGGCAGTTGGACTCTGGACTAAGGGGTGGTGTGACCGTTTTATGAGGGCCTGGGGGATAGGGAGGAGGCGCTTGGAAGGCCGAGGTCGCAAAGGCATAGGGAGGGGTATTTTCACTGTGACGAGTGGCATTCTCATCAAGCATGGTCTGTTTTTCAGGGGACAACGGGTCAGAATCAGTTTTGTTGGCGTAGGCCTCTAAGGACGGGTAGAGACCCTTGGAGGGATCGGTGTGCCTCTCTTGGGAGGACGTGTTTGTTTCAAGGGCCTGAGGCTCCTCAGGGATTAAGGAGCAGGCGGAAGGGGGACGGGATTGTTCTTTCAAAACCCTTTCACCCATTTGGGCGAGATGTTGAACATCCGGGGCATTATGGGAACTCCTGAGGACATCATTTATCAAACTCCAATAAGAAAAGCAAGTGACCGGGACCTTTTCAGGTCCAAAAGTTTTATAATAGTCATTTAAGCAATCTCCAACCCGTTTCCAAATTTGTGGGCTAATGCTGCCTTCCTGAGGAAACCACGGGCACATATCTGATAAAAACATGAAAAATTGAGCTAAATCTTTTTTCTTTGCCTTAATTCTCCGCATCTTAAAAGAATCTTTAATTCCCGTAAGGAACAAATCATGTGAACTCAATTCTTGTCCCATACTTTTAACCCACTCACCTTTGTTCTCAGATCAAAACTCGCAGGGCGGCTACTCCCGCGGTGATCAGGACGGGTCTGACTCACGAGCGGCTTTTCTCGTGGAGACGCCGGTCGAGCTGGCTCGCACCCGGTGCGGCAGCCCAGGATGCCTGGCCAGGACTTCCTTCTCCGTAGTGGGTGTCTTTCAGCGGCTCCGTACCTCGGGCCCCACGTTGAGGCGCCAATTCTGCCCCGACCCGCGGGACAAAGCAACGAAGGCGCAAGGGGGAGCCTAAGAAAATAAAGCAGGGAGAGGCGGAAAAACGGAGGCAAGACAAAAAATCTGATCAAGCCTCGTGGTTTTATTGTAACAGGCAGTATATATAGAAGTTGGGGAGGGGAAGGGCCTGGAGTCAGGTGAGGTCTGGTAAGCAGTATTTGTCATTCAGTGATTGGGTAGGAGCAAGTACGGGTGGGGTGTAAAGCATTGACGTGTGGGCTTTCCGTACTTCCTGGTGGTGTTAGGCAGTGACATCAGGCAGGAAGTTTTTTCGCGCGCGCGGGCTTTTTGAATTTCGCGGCGCGGGCTTTTTCAAGCCTATGAGCTTCCAGTATGTCGGGGCCTGGGGGCTTACCCACGGCTCCCTACAAAGATTTATGATCTGCTAGAACAACAATGATCTAAAATTCAGCAGATCAACTGTAAAATCACAGAGTTAAACAATTCACTTGAAAGACAAAAGAGCAGGACTGAGGAAATGGAATGCAGAATTAATGAGACTGAAGATAAAGCAACTGACACAAGCATTTAGGAGGAGAAATCAGATAAAAGAATCAAGAAAAATGAAGAATCATTAAGAATTATGTGGGGATCTATCAAGAGGAACAATTTAAAAGTAACTAGAGTTCCAGAAGACAGAAGTATAACAGAAAATCCAGAGAATTGTTGAAGAGTTGCTGACAGAAAACTTCACTGACATCATTGAAAGAAGAGAAGATAACCAGTCAAGATGCTCATCAAATGCTGCAAAAGGTAGACCCCAAAAGAAAGATACCAAGACATATCATAATCAAATGAAACATAAGGAGAGGCCCTTAAAGGCAGCTTGGCTTAAACTGAAGTGTTTTAGACTGACCTCCGACTTTTCAGTCTAAACCGTATGTCATGGTTGGAATTATGTCCCCCCAAAAATGTGTGCAGCCACGTACCTAGGATATGGTTCCCAGTATCTTGGGACTGTCCTCCATTGTGTGGCTTTGCTAACCTGTATGTTATAGGATTAGGGTGGGGCTGTAAATTCCTGCTGTAGGGGGAGTTTCCCTGAAGCATGGCTTGCCCCACCCTTAATGCTTTTAGCTTGCAAGGAACAAAAGGAAAAAGAAACAAAGGACAATTTGAGAACCTCACTACCATCAAGCAAGCAGCACCAGAAGCAGAGCGAGTCCTTCAGACCAGGAGTTCTTGCATCAGGACGCTACCTGGACAAAGACTGATGCAATACCAGACTTTCCTCCAGAGCCGACAAGGGGAAAGCCTTCCCCTGGAGCGGACACCCTGAATATGGACTTGCAACCTACTGGACTGCGTAAGAATAAATCTTTCTTTGTTAAAGCCATCCACTCTGTGGTATTTCTGTTAGAGCGGCACTAGCTGACTAAAACACCGTACTGGCAAGAAGGCAATGGGATGACACACACAAAGTCTTAGAGTAATAATAACTTCCAACCAAGTATATTATATACCATGAAAAATTGTCTCTCAAATATAACTGTGAAATTAGGGTATTCTCAGATAAAGAGCAGCTTAGAGACTTTGCAAAATCCAAGTCAAAATTATAAGAAATACTGAAGGAAGTTCTTCTCTTAGAAAATCAATAACACCAAATGTGTACTCAAGGATGCAATGCAGGACACATCATCCAGTGTCCTACTTATTTAGTGAAGTCACAAAGCTGAATCAAAGCTAAAATATTAAAATTAGAGAAACAGAGTTCTCACCACGTAAACTATAACAACATTACACTATTACAGTATTCATAGACTTTACAGTTGGAGAGGAACTTAAGAGATATAAAGAAGTTAAAAACTGATTTAAACTCCGAACATTGGGGGAAAACAAAAGGGAAGCTGGACAGTAAAGTAACAATACTACATATCAAAACAAGAAACACAATACAGAAGTCTCAACAGACACAAAACCAACACCAAAATGGGTGAAAAGAAAGCCCATAAAGAAAAATGACCCAGAACAGAATATTAAGTGGAATAAATAAAGAAAACATCAACAATACAAAAATAAAGGCACTGGAATGACAACACTACATAATTATCAATAATTACACTGAATGTAAATTGATTGAATGTTCCAATAAGAAGACAGAAAGTAACAGGCTGGATCAAAAAACACTATCCATCTATATACTGCTTACAAGAAACATGCCTTAGACTCAAAGATATGAACAAACTGAAAAATCAAAGGATTGAAAAATATATACAAGCTAACAAGCAAAGAAGAGAAGGAGTGACAATCCTCACATCAGATACAATAGATTTTAAAGGAAAATCCCCCATCATGGACAAGGATGGCCAGTAATTATTGCTGAAAGTTCAAAATATAAGAAGGATATAACAATATTAAATATTTATGCACTTAATTTCAGAGTATCTAAAGACATTGAGCACACACTGATGACACTGAAAAATGAGATAGATCACTCCACAGTTATAGCAGGAGACTTCAGTACTTTACTTTCAGTAATGGGCAGATCATCCAGAAAAAAACCTCAATAGTGATACAGAAGATATTATTCCAGCAACCAACCAACTCAATCTCATAGACATGTACAGAACTTTTTACCCAGCAACAGAGAAGTACACCTTCTTTTTCAATGCACATGGAACATTCTCCAGAATAGACCACCTATGAGGCTATAATGCAAGTCTCAACAAAATACAAACCATTGAGTTATTGCAAAGCATCTTCTCAGACCACAAAGTCATAAAAGTTGAAATCAATAGCAGAAAAAATATGGACAGAAATTGGGACTCATGGAAACTGAACTCATGGAAACTAAGCCTTTGCTTAAAAATTCATGGGTTATAGAAGAAATCAAAGATGAAATAAAGAAATTTGTGGAATCAAATGAGAATGAAAACACATCCTACCAGAACCTATGGATACAGTAAAAGCAGTGTTCAGATGTCAGTTTATCTCTATAAAAGCACATATCCAGCATGAAGAAAGGGCCCAAGCCAAAGAATTAAACCTACAACTTGAACAAGTAGAAAGAGAACAGCAAAAGAACCCCTATGGCACCAGAAAAAAACAGGTAATAAAAATTAGAACAGAACTAAACAAATTCAGCAAAGAAAAACACAATTGATGAATTACCAAACCAAAAGCTGTTTTTTTGAAAGACTAACAAAACTGACAAACCATTGGCTAAACTCACAGAAGAAAAACAGGAGAGGAAACAAATAATCCAAATAAGAAATGATACAGGAGATGTCACAACAGATCCAACTGAAATCAAAAGTATCATAGCAGAATGGTATGAAAAATTGTATTCTAACAGATTTGAAAACCTACAGGAAATAGACAAATTTGTAGATTCACATCAGCTACCAAAATTATCATAAAGAGAAGTACAACAATGAACCCATTATGAAAGAAGAGATTGAAAAAGTAACCAAAATCCTACCAACAAAAAAGTCCTGGCCCTGATGCCTTCACTGGAGAATGCTACCAAACTTTTAAAGGGGAGTTAATTCCAATACTACTAATACCAAAGCCAGGTAAAGACTCCACAAAAAAATAAAATTACAGGTCAATATCACTCATGAACCTAGATGCAAAAGCTTCAACAAAATCCTAGCCGATATAATTCAACAACATATCAAAAAAATAATTCTTCATGACCAAGTAGGATTCATACAAGGGATACAGGGTTGGTTCAACATGAGAAAAATGATTAATGTGATCAACCCCATAAATAACACCAAGGATAAGAATCACTTGATTTTGTCAATTGATGCAGAAGAGGCAGTTAGCAAAGTCCAATGCCCATTCGTGTTAAAAATTCCAGGAAAACTGGAAAAGATGGGAAATTCCTCAGTGCAATAAAAGGGATCCTACTCAATGGCACTTGGCTATGCAAAGCCAACTGCCAACATCATCCTGAATGGAGAGAGACTGAAAGAATTCCTCTTGAGAATGGGAATGAGACAAGGGTGCCCACTCTCATCACTTCTATTCAACATTGCGCTAGAGGTCCCGGCCAGAGCAATCAGACAAGACAAAGAAATAAAGGGCATTCACAGCAGTAAAGAAGAAGTAAAAGTATTCCTATATGCAGATAATATGATTGCATACACAGAAAACCCTAAAGAATCTGTAAATAAACTACTGGAACTAATACAAGACTTCAGCGAAGTATCAGGTTTTAAGATATGTATAAATAAATCAGTAGGATTCCTTTACACCAACAAAGAGATTGTCAAAGAGGAAATCACCAAATCAATATCATTTACAATAGCCCCCAAGAAGATAAAATATCTAGGAATAAATCTAACGAGAGATGTAGGAGACTTACACAGGGCAAATCACAAGACCCCATTGGATCTGACTTGATGGCACTTGGCTTGGCATTGTAAGAAACCAAAAGAGACTTTCATAAATGGAGAAATCTACTTTGCTCATGGTTAAGAACACTTAACATTGGTACAATGTCTATTCTACCCAAGCAATCTACATCAAAAGTGAAATCCTAATACAAATTTCATTGTCATTTTTTAATGAGATGGAGAAACAAATCATCAACTTTGGAAAGGGAAGAAACCCTGGGTAAACAACACACTACCAAAGAAGAGGAACACAGTGGTAGGCCTCACAGTACCCTATCTTAGAACCTTCCACAACAGTCAAACAGCCTGGTACTGGTATGAAAACAGATATATAGACCAATGGAACAGAATAGGGCATCCAGAAATATCACCATTTTCCTGTGACCAGCTGATATTTGACAAAGGCCCAAAGGTGGTAAACTGGAGTAATAACAGTCTGTTTAACAAATGGTGTTGGCAAAATTGTACGCCCATCTGCAAACAAAAAACTTAAACAGGGCCCATATTTCACTCCTTACACAAAAAGTAACTCAAAATGTATCAAAGACCTAAATATAAAACCTAAACCAATAAAGATTGTGGAATTAAAAATAAGGACAATGACAGAAGTTCTGATACACAGCTTAGACAGACTACGGAATCTTACCAACAATGCACATAAAACAGAAGAGAAAATAAATAGAAACTTCTAAACATCAAACACTTATGCTCATCCAAAGACTTCATCAAGAGAGTTAAAAGACTGCCTACAAAATGGGAAAAAAATATTTGGCAACTATGTATCGGATCAATGTGAAATTTCCATAATCTATATGTTATTGCAAAGTATCAACAAGAAAAAGACAAATATTCCAATTAAACAATGGGCAGAGGAGATAAACAGACACTTCACCAAAGAAGACATCCAGGCAACCAAAAGGCACATGAGGAAATGCTCATGATCATTAGCTATTAAAGAAATCCTAATCAAAACTACAATGAGATACACGTCACCCCAAAGAGGCTGGCAGTAATCCAAAAAATACAAAACAACAGGTGCTGGAGAGGCTGTAGAGAAATTGGAGCTCCCCTACACTGCTGACAGGAATGCAAAATGGTACAGTCTTTGGAAAGCAATTTGACACTTTCTTAAAAAGCTAGAAATAGAAATACCATATTATCTAGCAATCCCACTGCTTGGAATATATCCTACAGAAATAAATGCTGTCACACAAAAAAAAGCACACGAATGTTTACTGTAGAACTGTCCACAATAGCAAAAAAATGGAATCAACCTGTGTGCCCATTGATGGATAAATGGATAAACAACATATGGTATATACACACAATGGAACACTATGCAATGATAAAGAACAATGATGACTTTAGGAAGCATCTTATAACCTGGTTTCAACTAGAATTCACTATGCTGAGTGAGATCAGTCAGCTGCAAAAGGACAAGCATTGTATGAGACCTCTGCTATAAAGACTTAAAAATGGACCTATGTGCAGAAGACAAGACTCTTTGACAGCTAAATAGGTGGGGAGGGAGGGAGAGGGATGTTCATAGATTAGATAGGTGATGGGAATTTCATTAGGTAAAAGGAATGACAGCACACCACAGATGGCAAATCAGTGTAACTGGGCTACACAATAAACTGAAAGGTTTTCTAAACTCAACCCAGTATTTCAAAGGATAGAGTAGTAGGGCCTGGGGTCTGGGTACCATGTTTTCAGGGGACATTGAAGTCAACTGGCATAGCTAATCTTTTAATAAGAGAATCTTCTGCACCACATATTGGTGAGTGATGTCTGGGGTCTTAAAAGCCAGTAAGCTGCCATCTGAGGAACCATAATTTGCCCCAACCCATCTGGAACAGATGACAACTGAGAACATCAAAGACGTGAGGGAAAATAAGCCCAGGAGACAGAAAGACCCGTGTGATTGGGAGACTACATCAGGAGAAGAGAAAAACCAGATGGTGCTCAGTCACCACCAAAGACAGCCTTGATAGTGGACACAGTGTAGAGTACCTGATACAGTGTGAGAAAAAGAGGTGTGCAGATCAAGAGCTCTATTAAAAGACCAGAACTGATGATCTTACAACCCGGAGGGCCCTCTGTGAGAATGGGCCCTAGACTTGCTGGTGGCCCACACCTGAAACCAGCCCTGAAGTCAGCACTTCAGACAAAGAGTGGACTGCACTCAGGGATACAGAGCGAGCATGTGGTGTGTGTGTACTTTATTGTTTTATATGTTTAGAAGAGGCTGTCCTACTAGTTTCTTTCCAGAAGGGAGAGGAAAGGTGGAGAGGAGGGGACAGGTGTTCATCAAGAGTATACTAGAAGTAAAGAATGAAAAGGAGGAGTGTGTTCTCACAGGGTGAGTAGAGCAGATAGAGTTGCAGAGAGGTGGGCATACAAAATTGATGTGGATTATATGCTTAATCATAATAATTAAAAAAAATATGTGTGTTGGGAACGACTGGCCTTAAATTAGCTGGTAGGATTATATTGAGGGAAGAGATAGGATACTGAATGCTTGCCAGAAATTTTGCCTTGTAACTAAGCTTGTCACCAGGTTTTACAAACAATTCAGAGACCATGATGCAAACCCTATTGTGTTTTATGGATGGCAGGCACTTTTTTATGTAAGATGTTTTTATCCTGATTAGGTGAAAGTTTACAACCCAAAACAATTTTCCATGCCCGTCTCTCTACAACTCTATCTGCTCTCCTCACCCTGTGACTGCATACTCGTGTTTTTCAGACTTTCGGTATCTTCTCAGCCAACACTTGTCCTCTCTTCTCCGTTCTCTCCTCTCTCCTCTAGAAAGAATCCAGTAGGATAGCCACATGCACACACACACACACACACACACACACACAATACACACACCACATGGATCACTCTATGTCCCTGAGTCCAGTCCATTCTTCATATGAAGTATTGGCTTCAGTACTGGATTCAGGTCTGGGCTAGCAGCAAG
This sequence comes from Heterohyrax brucei, assembly GCA_028571685.1. Taxonomy (NCBI): domain Eukaryota; kingdom Metazoa; phylum Chordata; class Mammalia; order Hyracoidea; family Procaviidae; genus Heterohyrax; species Heterohyrax brucei. The sequence goes on along the minus strand of CM053147.1, from coordinate 88,143,302 downwards.
TCTAGGGGCCATGTCTCCAGGGGATCCTACAGGCTGTCAGACCATCAGTTCTGGTCTTTTAATAGAGTTCTTGGTCTGCACACCTCCTTTACTTGTGCTACATCATTGTATTCACTGTCAGGGCTGTCTTTGGTGGTAGCCAGGCAACGTCTGTTCTCCTGATGTGGCCTCCAAATTATATGGGTCCCCATCTCCTGGGATCATTTTTACTGTTATCTTTTATGTTCTCAGTTATCATCTGTTCCAAGTGGGTTGGGACTGTTTTAGTCAGCTAGTGCTGCTTTAACAGAAACACCACAGAGTGGATGGCTTTAACAAAAGAAGGTTTACTCTTACACAGTCCAGTAGGCTACAAGTCCAAATTCAGGATGTCCACTCCAGGGGAAGGCTTTCCCCCTTGTTGGCTCTGGAGGAAAGTCCGATATTACATCAGTCTTTGTCCAGGAAGCATCTTGGCACAGAAACCTCAGGTCTAAAGGACGCACTCTTCTCCTGGTGCTGCTTTCTTGATAGTATAAGGTTTCCAGTTCTCTGCTTGCTTCCCTTTCCTTTCACCTCTCCTAAAATTATGTGAGTCTGCTGGGCTCATTTTAACTTGTATCTTTGATGTTCTCAGTTGTCATCTGTTCCAGGTGGGTTGGGATGAATTGACATTCCTCAGATGGCAGCTTGCTGGCTTTTAATACCCCAGATACTACTCACCAGGATGGGCTGCAGAAGACTCTCTTAGAAAAAGACTAGCTATGCCAACCAACCTCAATATCCCCTGAAAACATGGTCCCCAGATCCCTTTCTCTGTTACTCTGTCCTTTGAAATGTTGGGCTGAGTTTAAAGAACATTTTAGCTTATGGTGTAGTCCAGTTATGCTGACCTGCCCTCTACTTGGAGCAGGTGCTTTTTAAAATAATAGTTTCTTCTTCTCTGATGGTCAGTTATAAAGGCTCAAGTGTTGTGAAGAAGTCAAACACAAGAGGTCCTTCAACATCTGAAATAAAGGCCAGCTATCATTTTCCCCTAAAAGCTTTGAAGCATAGTCAGAAATAATAAAATAAATGTATACAAACATCACAAATGGATCTTAAGGACATGATGTGGAGGGAAATTACTTTGATGAAAAAGAATGAAATCAAGTGCAATTTGTGACAAAACATCATTTATGCACATTAAAAATATAACCCACAAGATTACCCATTTTATAAGGTTGAGGGGTATCAACCACCTTGCAGTGATGGGCCCACAAGGAGGAGGAAAGAGATAATATGAACAGAGTAAATGAAATAAAGTAAACTAAGCACCAACTACAGATGTTGTGCTATGGACTAATGAGTATAATTCATTCGCCTCTCTGAACCTTAGGGCCAAAGACAGAAGAAGAGTAAAGCCTTGAGATACAACCACTGGTTTTGTTCTACTCTGGAGCAAAGGTGATTGAAGTAAACCAAAGTCTCAATGTGATGTTAGGATGTGTGTCATCTGGGCTGGGCCATGATTCCCAGTGTTTATATGTGATGAATCCCATGATTATTTCTGCTGTGAGCAGCCAATCAGTTTGAAGGGAGTTTCCTTGGAGGTGTGGTTCATGTCTGCATGTAAGACTTGCCAACATTTTGCTTCCTCTGGATCTTGCAGTTGCCTCCTGTTCATCTAACATCTGATTCTTGAGACTTGAGCTATCAGCTTATCTGCAGATCTTCACAGCCTGAGAGCAGGAGCCCTGCTCTGCAACCTGCCAGTTTGGGGTTGGTTTATGCCTGTGGCTATGTGAATTGAGAGAAGCCTTCATGCTGATCCAAAGACTTGGAACATTCCAGTATCTTCAGTCACATAACCATTTCCTTAATATAAACATCTGTCTCTCTATATTTATATGCTTTACTTGCTTTTCTCTTTAGAGAACTCAGGCTAAGATACTCAAGGAAGAAATTAATTCTCTGGATTAATTGCGTACATGGAACACAATCCTTTCTAGCCTGTGAGCAGAAGAACTAGACAGTACCCAGCTATCACTGGCAACCATTCTGACCAGGGACACAATAGGAAGTCCCAGTTAGAATGGGAGAAAAATATAAAACAGAATTCAAAATCCTAAAAAAAAAAAAAAAAAATAGATCATTTGTACTGGACTGATAGTGAATGGAAGAACACCCGGGACTGGCACTAAAATAACCTTTTAACCTGGAACTCGAGCCGCTCCCACAGGTCACCTTTCAGCCAGAAAATAGACTGGCAAAATAAACAGTAATGCCTACGAAGGATATGCTCCATAAAACTCAACTATATGAGACCATTAACAGTCAGTATTCGCCTAAGAACAAAGATAAAAAGGCAGGGAGGGGCAAGGAAGCTGTATGGATGGAGCAGGCAGGGTGGAAATGGTGAATGCTGACACTTTGTGGGGATTGTAACCACTGTCATGAAACAATCTGTCTATGAATCTTTAAATGTGAATCTAACTTGCTGTGTAGGTGGTTACCTAAAACACAATAGCATATTTTTTAATAATAAACCAACATTGTGATTCCCATGTTAGGAGCAGGGTGAGATATGAGAAAGGACAGTCCTGATCACAGTGAAGAGAAAAGAAACTCACTTTGCTTGTGTTTCTTCCTCAGCCCCGCCCTCTAACAGGCAGGCCAGTGAAGTCCAGAGAAGAGGGGTGGCATAGGGCAGGAGTCAGCCAGAGTTCTAATCACAGGAACACAGCTATAGACAATATATATGCAGAGGGTGTTCTGGTTAAAACTTTATTTAGAAAGACAAATGACAGGTTAGATTTGGTCAAAGGGCCTTGATGAGCTGACCTTAATGTAGGGAGCTGGCCTCAATCAATTGGCCGAGCCTCTAAGACAATTCTGGGGTTCAAAAATATGACCTATGAGGACAAATGCAAAGGCACCAGGCTTATTTAAATTCAGAGAAAAGGAGCCTGAAGTCCACAGGGGCTTCCACGGTAATAGAATCTCAGACACTCTGAGAGTTGGCTGCTGGGATAAATAACCCGAGGGCAGAGTTCCCATCGGTTTCCATTTGATCAAGTCAGGAACACGTTTCATAAGCAAATGCAAGTGCTCAAGAGTGTTTCAGAGCTTGTAGCAAGTGACGTGAATTTACTTTCTTGGCCTCCTAGTAGAATTGTCTAAAGGGTTCCCTGCCGCCTTTCTCAGACGCCCTTGGCTTAATCCCCGACAGACTTCTTCCAGGAACCCCCCAGCTGGACACTAACTAAACAGACCACGCCTGCATTTCACATGAAGGGAACTTAAGGGAAAAGAATAAAGCCCTCAAAATTATAATTTCTAGATGAATAGGGCAATCAAGTGCTGTAGATTCAAGCACAATGATCATCAGTACAATTTTCAGATATCAGCAGGAAAAGGTAAACAAAATCAAGTGTCTGGACTGCCTTTTGCTTGTGCCCTGGTCTGTCCTCTCTGAGTTGCTAATCACTGTCTCTCCAAGCACCTGCCCCATTCTTGTCATCTGTCAAGTATCCCAGCCTATCGCTCAGTACTGAGTTCCCGGCTGCTTCTCGGCAGAATGCAGCTTCCTCTGTCTTGTACTAGAAGGATAGCCTGTATCCTGACATCCCTGACATCTTAATTCCATCCTGTAACAACGTGCTTATCCAAGACAATCCATTTGTTGCAAGTTAGATTTCCCAAGGTACCCTTCTCTAGCATTTGACTCAGGTAGGTACTTTATTGCTGTCGCTCCTCTCTCTGCCTAACTCTCCCAAGCAGAGGCTGTGAGACAGGAAAGGACTGTCTTCAATCCTGTATAAATTAGTGTCAGTCATAAAGTTCACCCATAACTTTGCCCAGGGGTCCATGGGTCAAGGGAGGGGTGAAGAGAATCATTCGCTAACTCTACACATCAAGATTTCTCTCCAGGCTCTGTACATCCTGATTATGACAGGGAGGAAGTTCTTTCAGCGGACTCAGGAGAAATGAATATGAATAGTTCGAGTCTCCGTGGACCCATCATTCCCATATCTGGTTATGAGTCCAGAATATTGACACATAGAAACCTCTTCATGAATGGAGTATGCCCTGTTAAATTCTCTCTAAGGCACAAGAAATTGTCCTCAGCATGGTTAACCACACCTAATTGGAAAGTTTGTTGTTTGGTGAGAGTATTCACTGTAAATAAGTACTCAATAATTCAAAATGATGCTAAAAATATTCATCTTGGCTCACCCACATAGAGTTTTGGGTGCCCACCAGCCACTACAGCCTATAGCATTTTCTGTATTTTGCTCAGATGAAAGGAAAGACTAATAAACGCTGAGTGCTTTCTGTCTGCTCACTCTCTGCTCAGTGCTGTTGTGTTCTCAACTCTGCAACTCTGTCCTCTTTTTATGTGGTGGTTCCTACATCCAGACCCTCCAGCCTCACCACACTTGTTCCTTCTCCACCTTTACAAGTCTCCATTTCCCCAGAAGGGGGAAGAAGGGTGCCTCTTACCCCTTCTAGCCAAAAAGGTGACAATGAGAAATAGGGAAATACAAAATTTCTTCTACTTTTGGTGAATGCCCTGGGCATTTTGTATAAAAAGGTGATAGTCTGACCTTTGGTGTCCTGGTGGCTCAGTGGTTAAGAGCTTGATTGCTAAGCAAAAGGTCAGCAGTTTGAATTCACTAAATGCTTCTTGGAAACACTATGGGTCAGTTCTTCTCTACGAGTTGGAATTTAGTTGATTCCATGGGTTGGTTGGTTTTTCGTTTTTTGTTTGACCTTTAATTAAAAATAAATGACTTTATTATGTCAGGCACTGTGCTAAGCACTTTACATGTATTTTCTCCTCACAGCAACCTGGTGGAAGAATATGAAGTTAATACGTACAGCTGGCTCTATTTCCCTCTTAGTATATAGCTCTACTCTTGGAAACCCTGGTGACATGGTGGTTAAGTGTTATGGCTCTAATCAAAAAGTTGGCAGTTTGAATCCACCAAACACTCCTTGGAATCTCTATGGAGTGGATCTACTCTGTCCTATAGGGTCACTATGAGTTGGAATCAATACAATGGAAGTAGGTTTTTTTTTTTTTGTATACTTGGAGACCCTGGTAACATAGTGGTTAAGAGCTACAGGTTACAGCTGCAAACCAAAATATCAGCAGTTTGAATCTACCAAGTACTCCTTGGAAACTCTATGGGGTAGTTCTACTCTGTCCTGCGTGGTTGCTATAGTCAGAATGGATTCAACAGCAACAACATGGGTACTTTCTCCCTTTAACGTAGTCAGCCATTTAGGGACAGGCCCAAAGGCTTATACCTTTCTTCTGTTGTTCTTGTTGCAGTTTTTCAGTTTCATTTCTTTTTTTTTTTTTTTTTATGGTCAAGTGAAAGTATGCAATCCAAATCAATTTTACATGCCTGCTTGTCTGCAACTCCCTTTGCTGTTCTCACCATGTGACAGCACACTTAGCTTTTCACTCTTCTAGTATCCTCTTAATGAACACCTGTCCCCTCTTCTCTACCCTCTGCTCTCCCATCCGGAAACAAACCAGTAGGACAGCCTCGTATAACTGTATAAAATCATGAAGTACATATACCACACACTCACATTGCACCCCTGAGTCCAGACCATTCTTGTCTGAAGAGTTGACCTCAATACTGGTTTTAGGTCAGGGCCAGCAGGAAGGCTAGGGGCCGTGTTCCCAGGGGACCCTCAAGGTTATTGGACCATCAGTTTTGGTCTTTTAGCAGAGTTCTTGATCTACACACCTCTTTTTCTCATGTTGCCTTGGGAATTCTACATTGTGTCCTCCATCACAGCTGCCTTTGTTGGTGGCCAGACACTCTGTTTCTTCTGATCTCTTGCTAATGTAGCCTCCCAATCATATGGATCCTTCTGTCATTTTGCCTCATGTCTTTGATGCTCTCAGTAGTCATTTGTTCCAGATGGATTGGGACCATTCAGTGTTCCTCAGATGGCAGCTTGCTGGCTTTTAAGACCCCAGACACCTCTCACTAATATAGGTTGCAGAAGACTCTCTCAGCAAAAGAACAGCTATGCCAGTTGACTTCAATGTCCCTGAAAATACAGTACCCAGACCCCGGGCCCTACTACTCTATCCTTTGAAATATTGTGTTGAGTTTAGAAAACCTTTCAGTTTATTGTGTAGCCCAGTTACACCGATTTGTCCTCTGTAGTGTGCTGTCATTCCTTTTACCTAATAAAATTCCTATCAACTGTCTAATCTGTGAACATCCCTCTCCCTCCCTCCCCACCCATGTAGCTGTCAAAGAGTCTTTTTTTCCGTACATAATTCCATTAAGTCCTTATAACAGAGGTCTCGTACAATACTTGTCCTTTGCAGCTGACTGATCTCACTCAGCGTAGTGTCTTCTAGGTGAAACCAGGTTACAAGATACTTCCTGAAGTCATCATTGTTCTTTATCATTGCATAGTGTTCCACTGAGTATATATACCATAGTTCATTTATCCAGTCATCTGTTAATGGGCACCTAGGTTGATTCCATCTTTTTGTTATTGTAGACAGTGCTACAACAAACATGTGTGTGCATGTATCTGTTGATGTGTCAGCCCTTATTTCTGTAGGATATATTCCAAGCAGTGGGATTGCTGGATCATACGACATTTCTATTTCTAGCTTTTTAAGAAAGTGCCAAATTGCTTTCCAAAGAGGTTGTACCATTTTGCAATCCCACCAGCAGCGTAGGAGAGTTCTACTTTCTCCACAGCCTCTCCAGCATTTGTTGTTTTGTGTTTTTTGGGTTATTGTCAACCTCTTTTGGTGAAATGGTATCTCTTTGTAGTTTTGATTTGGATTTCTCTAACAGCTAATGGTTGTGAGCATTTCCTCATGTATCTTTTGGCTGTCTGGATGTCTTCTTTGGTGAAGTGTCTGTCCATCTCCTTTGCCTGTTGCTTAATTGGATTATTTACCTCCAAAGTCTATTTATTTCTATTACCTCACTCCTCCCAGCTTGCCAAGACTTAGTTCACTGCTTAATAAATTTACCTCAGATATTTATTGGAGTAAATTTTTTTAAGTTACCATATAAGCCAAAAGCCACTGCCGTTGAGTCAGGTCTGACTCACAGTGATCCTAAAGGTCAGAGTAGAACTGCTCCATAGAATTACCAAGGAGCGCCTGACAGATTCGAACTGCTGACCTTTTGGTTAGGAGATGCAGTACCCAACCCACTATGCCACCAGGGTCTCCAAATTACAGTGTAGATGAATTAATTTAATATTTATTTTAAGTGGGAAACAGAGGCATAGATAAACTAAATGACTTGCTTGGGACACATAGCCAGCAGTAAGGATGGAATATCAGCCCAGTAAGTCAGACCCCAGCTTTCAGCCTCTGCAGTGCAGTAGGGAAATAACTAGAGTTGGTGGCACCCTAATTTCTGCCACTTTTGGATTATACTACTTCTCAAGAGAGGCAAGTCTCAATCATCCCAGGCTGGATTTATTCCCTGCACATTTAAAATGCTGGCTGATTACTCCCACTTACCACCCTCCCCCTCTCATCACCCAATCACTCCCTGTCTGTTCAGGGAATGTAAACTCAGGCTATTATTAGCCAAGGAATAATTATAAATATATATAACTCATATATGTAAATGTTAGAAACATTAGTACCTTTTTATTTTTGCCCTTAATCTTATCTAAAGTTTATCACAGAAATATTTTGATGTCTACAACCTAATTTCTTAGGACGATTAGAGTTTTGTCTTATTTGGGTTTAATGTGCAAATGACATACATTCTTCATACTCTGGAAGAGATACTGGGTACGACTTTGTACATAGCCTACCAAAAAGATGTCATTGATCTTTTCATTGATGGAATGTTTTTCTAGACTATTTTTCTGGTGTCTTTTTTGAACAGTGACACATGTATTAAACAGCCAAGCTGAATCATAGTTGCAGAACTATTTTTGGAGCAGTGTAAAATGAATTGTCTTACGTATTCTCCCAACAGAAGAACTTGGTTCCATTATCTTTGCTCTCCCACAGGAAGAGTTATCCAGAGATTCACACTCACTGACCACACCCTGGTACAACAATGATGGTAAGAACTTTCCATATATAGTGTAGACATGTAGAGCAAATGGTTAATGAGCTCAGCTGCTAATTGAAAGGTCGGAGGTTTGAGTCCACCCAGAGGCACCGTGGAAGAAAGGTTTGGTAGTGAACTTCTGAAAATTCAGTCATTCCACATCCTGTAGAGCTCATTTACAGTCTGATACCTGTGAGGTTGGCATGAGTTGGAATTGCTTGACATAACTAGTGGTGGTGGTAGAGGTACCTGGTGCTAAGCAGCTGACACCGACTTAGTAATTCCTATAGGATGTGTACACTGTTATCCCCATTGAACAGATGAGGCAACTGGTATATAGAGAGTCAAATCACACACAGCCAGTAAAGTGTAGAGCCAAGACTTAAACACAAATCTCTGACATTTTTAGTTCTCTGAAGCATCATGATACCCAACCAAGTGTCACAATTCCAACTGTATGACAGGGGCCCGGCAGGCAACTGAAATGAGTGAGGTCAGTTTGTACTGGAGCTGTAACAAACAGAGAGAATACGACCTAGCAAGAGAGGATCTGCTACTCACACCAGAAAGGAACGTAGGCCATGTTGTCAGATGCTTTGATTTGCCCTGAAAAGCCAAAAATATGGAATATAATGAGAATGATTCCAATTTTTTAAAGTTGACACCTAATTTTATGGAAATACTCTGTAAAGCAGCAGCACCCACCTGCAGCCTGCTGCTGAGCTGTGTTCCAGCTACTACCTTCTACCCCTGTCACACTGGCTCCCACGACACTGGCTCTCAGCTGCAGTGGACTTGCTCTCAAACATTAACCTTTGGTATGGAAGGGTTCCTGGAGTCTGGTCTCTAATTCTCTGATTCAGCTTCATGAATCCAAACTGTTGAAGAGTGGGTGAAGCTGTCTATTTTGGTATCTCATATTGCTCATAATCAGTTCAAGTGCCAACACTGCTTTCAGGCTTTTTGTGTTCCCTCTTGCTAGAATTGATGTCATTTTTGCCTGAGTTCTTGTGATGTTTTGTGCTACAGCAGGCTGCTTTGTCCTATTATTTAGTATGATTCTACTTCTTCTTTTAACATAGCCTCTTGGGGGCTTACTAACGCTTGTATTTCCCCACTCCTTCCTTCTTTCCTCAAGGCTGAGCTCATTCATTGTCTAATAGATTTAACTTAAATATTTATTGAATTAAATATAAAAATCACAGTACAGTTAGAGTTTGTCTTTGTAATATATTAATTAGAAGACATGCTAAGTTGCTTTAATAAAGAGAGCTAAAAATATAGTTACCTTGTCACTCTACAACTCTATTTTCTCATCTATTAAATGGCTATCATAATGCACCTCACCTACCAAAAAACCAAAACCAAATCCACTGCCACTGAGTCAATTTCAACTCATAGCGACCCTACAGGACAGAATAGAATTGTCCCACAGGGTTTTCAAGGAGCACCTGGTGGCTTTGAACTGCCAATCTTTTGGTTAGCAGCACTAGATCTTAACCACTATGTCACCACGGTCTCCACTTCCACTTATGGGATTCATTTAATAGGTATAAATTGCTTAGTACAGCATCTGATGCATAAAAAGCACTGAATGCAGATTGGATCTTGTAATAACTGTTACACTTTTCCCAAATCACACATAGGATTTTATAGTAAGTAACACATGGGATTTTATAGTAGTAAGCAACACCAGGACATACCGTCACATTGCAGAATGAGGTCCTGAGGAACCTATAACAAGGTCGCTGCCACCTTGAGACAAAAGTTAAAATTCTGCATAGATTCTGAGGTAAACTACAATTGGGTGAACCAAGGTAACGTGTATTTTCCATCATAACAGAAACAAGCACAAATTTAAATGATGGATGTGCTAATTACTCTCCTTCCTTTGACCCCCGGCCTCTTTTCATTCAAAACATCAGGAAGCAGAAAACTGACATCTGCCTGTGGTAAATGGGAGAAAAACATGCTTGGGGAGCAGTTCGCCTAGAAACTCTGTCTCCCAGCCCCATAAACTTGTTGCTGTCAAATCAATCACAACTGCTAGCAACCCCAGAGTAGAACTACCTCAGAGGGCTTCCAAGACTGTCATCTCTACAGAAGCAGACAGCTGTGTCTTTTCCCTGTTGGTGCCGCTGGCAACCCCAAATCTACAGTCTTTCAGTTGACAGCCAAGTGCTTAACCACTGTGCCACCAGGGCTCCTTCCTAGCCCCATATCTAGGGGTTACACTGAGGAGGACCTGTGTGACAGTTCTTGTCTGGGCTCTGCCCACATCCCTCAAGCCTCTCCATGGTAGCACACGCTGGCTGTACTTTAACCGCCCATGTCACACCACTGTGTATGGAGATTTTTTTTTTCCTAGAGTAAGTAGTCCATCTTCTGGTGAACTCTTGTAGCCTCTCCTTGCATAGAAGGGTACTCTTACAGTCCTACTTTTTGCCTCATGTAAATGCCTTTGGCACAGATCAGTCACTCTGCTTTTATTCTTCCATAAACACAAAAGCCCAATCCTTTCAATGCTTATTGGATTTTATTAGCTTGCCCTCTTTGACACACCTTTATGTTGGGAAAGTGTGTTTATGTCACTGTTAACAGGTTGTCTTTTAGCTAAGCCAAAAAATTCCTTATGGGGCAGCTCATAGCTTACAGCTCCTACGAGGTTAGATTTATCAAGGGTATGGAGCTGTTGATTCTGAATAGGAACCTAACTGGCTAAGATGAAACCAAACCGTTTAGGAACAATAAAAGCTGTCCACATTCATGGCAAAGTATCACTGACACTAAACCTGCCCTCCTTTACTTACTGGTTCATGGTTGTGGATGCTAGAAGGCTTAACTATTTCTGGAGACCATTGAAAACAATGCAAAGGATGCTCCAAGTTAAACAATTTTCTCTGTGCTGCAATACTTGAACTTTTTGCAGACTATTTACCCTCACACCCTACAGTTTTAGAATGAAGACAGTTCTGGGATAAGCCTATAAGTAAGTGCATTAGCAATTCCCAACCTGACCATGCATTCTGCCTTCCTGAAGTATTTCACTGGTGAGATCACTGGTCTTTATTTTCCTTTGGAAAGGTTTTGTCACAAAAGCTGTCTCTTTGTTGTGCCTTTTGTGAATCCGTTCTATTAGTGCATAAATCCTAAGACATGTTGCCGGCTTAGGGGATTTGTATGAAACATTCAAGGGTCTACCATCTTAGTCTTTAATCAGCAGTGAGTGCTAGGAGGTCTTTAGCAGAGAGCTGAAGGCCAGAGTCACCTATTTAAAGGGCTGTGACTGACTGACTCTGCGCCTCTCAGCCAATTTATTTGCCCTCTACTCATTTACCAGTAAAAGGGAAATAATGAAAATGTGTGGTCCTATTACTTTCTGTCTAATAATATAGAAAAGCCTCTCCTATGAATTGATTAAAGTATTGTATGGAGGGAAGATTTTAAATAAGCTCTGGGTAAATCTACTAACTCATGTAAATCCACTCAGTACATTTAAATGGGCTTTCTTTGAAGTAGGTCATTCTGTAAAATGATGAGGGCCTTAATCCTGTGTGTAGTTTAAACATGTTTTGAAAGAGAATTTCTCCTAGCAACCTGTTGGAGTACTAGTTTAGACCCGATGTAAAAAGAGGTAGCAATGAAATGACAAGCACAAAATCTGTTGTTTGGTTTCTCACAATTTGTTTTCTAAAAATACTAAATGTTTGTTTTAATAGTGGAAAGTAAGTAATTTAGGCTGAAGATGTGACATTTCTTCCTTATTCCAGACAAGAGTATTAAGCACTCAAACTGCATGTGGCTACTGTTTGAATGTAGGTATTGTCTTTACCTTACTCCTTTCTTTCATTTCTCATACCTCATGTCATCATCTTGTTGATTTTTTGCTTGATGATGTCTCCAGTCTTCCCTCTCCTTTACTACTTAAGACTATTTTGTAGCCCAAACTGTCATCACCTCTTCTAATGTCACTTACACTTGCAAGTTGGCCTCTTGCTTCTTGGCACACCATCCTAAAATATACTTCTATTGTGCCCCGCCCTGGCTCAGAAATATACCACACTCCCTATGGTTAACCACTCCCCGTCCAATGTCCTCTATTTGACTTTCAAGGCCTTCCGCAGTCTAGCTTCCCTGTGCATCTCGGCATACTTTTGCTTTCCTCGACTGAACACGTTTTATTTTTTCTAAGCCGTGTGTACCCGTATGCATTGCCAAGTGCCAAACAGCTCCATCCACGTTGATTATTACCTAAATAACAGCCGTGGCATTGTGCCATGCAGTCCCGGGCATTGCTCCTTCGACAGTTTTGTTCTCTCTCATTCGCTGTCTATATCTATCTCATCTTTCAAAGTGTAGCTCAGCTGTGATGCCTTCCTTGACTATGCCTACATTCATTGGCTTTATCCTTTTACTGTCTATAAATCTCGTAAGCTCTTACCCCCCAAAGTAGTTCCTAGTAGGAACTCCCCTGCAGCAAAGGGCAGGTACCCTTGTCTTATTTATTTTCCACCTCCACGGAAGAGCACAGTAGGGCCTCGTGACTACTGAATTGTTTTATCCTTTTTCACATGTGATTGGCTTGACCCTACCGGTTTTCATACAGCACCAGTTTTACGCACAGCAGCACGTCTGCTACAGATGTGGATGGCAGAATCTATTCTCTTGAGGAGTTTCTAAACTCCACATCTGTAGCTGACATGCTGCTGTGCAAGGACTGGTGCTGGATGAAAATTGATTGTTTGGTCACTGGACATGATCTATGATTAAACCATGAAAGAACAAAGAACACTAAATGTTGATATATAGGATTCTGAATGCAAAATGAGCATGATATCTAGTTTGGTTCCAAAGATACCTAATGTGAACCAGAAGTGATCTTCAAGCAAATAAGGCTCTCTTCAAGCAGCTGTCAAAATTGCCTAGGGGGAAAGGACTAATCATTTTTTTTTTTTTTTTTTTAGCTAACACTGATAAAGTAGATTTCAAGCAAAGCACTTCAATTATTTACAACACTGAGTAGCTATAGCAGATTATTAATATGTAAACCAAAGTCAGAAAAGCAAGAAAAGCAACATCTCTGCCTTCTTGTTAGGGACTGAAATTTTATGATGATTATCTGTTGTCATGGCAGATTATTCTAAATACATACTCAAGGGTAACTATGAGTAGTCAGAAATTCTCTAGTAAGTGCTTGAGAAAAAAGAAAAAAAAAAGCCACACAATTCTGCCACCCCATCTGTCTCTTTTCTCTCATAGAGGATCTGTGCTGCCTTAGAGGGATGATTGAATGCAAAATTCAAAGAGAAAAAGTTGCATCCTTCAAGTGCCTTATTTTGGCATTTTCTCTTCTTTTATTCCTTGTGTCTGATCCTGTGCTGACTGTGACTTCTTCAGGGTAAACCAGAGTGTTGGATTTCCATTGGTTCTGGCCTTTCCCTGGCTGACTGCTTCCAGGTCCCCCAAAGGTCTCTTTGCCAGCAGATAGATACTGGTGCATCTCACCAATACCGGCTTGGAGTGTTAGGCTTTACTTATTTTCAAATTGGTTTCTTTTGAAAAGAGAACATTTATCTGCATTACCAACATAAGGAGGAATTCTTTAAATTGCATTTGAATTCATAAAGTCTCTTAGTATAAATGGGACCACTCACATCTGTCTTTGTTTTTGATCAGTCTGTACATGTTTACATTTAGGAAGTTAGGCTCTGCCCCAAATGTCTGAGAAGATTTCATTATTAGATCACACATCTTGGAAATCTGATAAATGTGATGTTCTTTTCTACCAGAGAAGTGCACAGGCATTTTACATGTAATTCTCAAGTCTATGGCCCCTGGACTGAAAAGAATAATGAAGATAATCTCTAACATATATATACTGCTGACCGTGCCAGCGCTGTTCTAGGCGCTTTACATTATTTGTTGCCGCTAGATGCCAATGAGCTAGTTCCTACTCTTGGTGACTGGATGTACAGCAGAATGAAACGCTTCCTGGTCCTGAACCACCCTCACAATCATTGCTATGTTTGGGCCCATTGTTGCAACCACTTACTCTTTTTCTGCTGACCCTCTACTTCTCCTAAGTATGACATGCTTCTCAAGGGACAGGTCCCTCCCGATCACATGTCCAAAGTGCATGAGATAAAGTCCTGCCATCTTCACTTCTATAATTCATTTACTCCTCACAACCAGCCTATAATGAGGTCCTATTTGTATCCTCATTTTATAGATGAGGAAACTGAGGCCAAATACGCAGCCCATTCAACTTCACATGACTAATAAACAATGAAGGGAAGATTTGAACCCGGTCAGTTTGTCCACAGAGGCAACTATATTGTAGTGTTGTAGTTTAGAAGTCCTGGATTAGAAACCATGAGGAAAGACGCTAAGAAGGTAGTTATTAAGATAAACCACTTCAGGCTTCTAAGACTTTTATAGCATTTCATGGACTTTTAAATTCATTGCATCTTCTTTTCTAACGTCTGCACTGTAAATAAAAATCTAAAAGTTATCTTGTCTGTATATTTGGAGAAAAATTATTAAAATTTTACAAACAATAAGCCTCTGAATCTCCTGTGTAAGTAAATACTAAATTCTGGTGTTAGTGGGTTGGACCAGTATTTGCTGACAGAGATTTTTGGAGACATTTGGAGGCAGTCAGTGCAAGAAGGGCCAACACAAATGGTTACCATTGTGAATGGTATCTGGCAAAATGCTTCAAATTAATGTATTAAAAAAGTAAAGCACTATCAGTTTTAATCTAAAGTTACTAAATTACAGTTCCACACAGAAAACTGTACTATGTGTAGAGAGGAAGTTATAAAATACTTAGGAGTAATATCATTTCCCAGGAAATTCACAGCCAAAGAGGAGTCAAAGATGACAAATATGCAAGAACACCAGTGGTCTAAGACCAAAACTGAATTGACTGGAGAACTGAGTCAGATTCTCTCATCCTTGGTCATGACGGTTTTGACATTTCAACAGAAACTCTATGACTAACAGTTCTCCCATTGCTAAATAGACATAAAAGAATACCTGTAAATAAAATATTTAATTAATAGATCTGTTAATTATCAGCACTTCAAGTGCCTCTTCCTCTAGTTCTCCCTTCCAAGGGACAAAGTTGTAAGGAGAGAATCCTCTTCAGGATCTGTGTTATGTATGGTTGCCTACCCACTTTTTTTGACTCTCACATTTCCCAAAGATACTGCATGCTAGGGCAAGACAGGAGCCTTCATGACTGAAACTGAAAAATGGGTGTGTGCTGCAAATTACTATTTCTGAAGAGTATGGTATGAGTTATTGCCTTAGGCTGGATTTTCTAGGGAAGCAACACCAGTAACATGTGTACATACAAGGAAAGATTTATATATATAAAGTACTAGGACATATATATGCCAACACACACATATATATATATTATACATACACACACACACACACACACACACACATAGGAAACTGCTCACGCAGTTGCAGAAGTTGAATGTCCCAAGTCCAGGCACAAGCCTCATGTGGTCACGGGAGATGGTGAACCCAAGGTCAGCAGGTCAGAGACTGGAGTTCTAGATCACCAGTTGTGTAGATTGGGGGATCCCAAGCTGGCAGTGAGATGGAGCTGCAGAGGCTGGAAAACCCAGGATCAGCAGGTCAGGGAAAAGGAGTCTTTGAAGGTTGATGAATCCAACAGCTGCTAGTTCAAGTCCAGGAACCAGACGCCAGAAGCAAGCAAAAGTGCTGGCTACGTGAACAGACCACCAGTAGACGGTAGAAGGCAGAAAGATGAGAACTGAGGGATGGGAAGCCACCACAGGCCCCGCCCTGCTACTTAGTACAGCAGCCAAACATGGAGTAGCCAAGTTGACATAATCTTGACCACCACAGCTGCGCACAATTTTTGGAAAAATTTTACAAGAGAAGACATATGTCTTGGTGAACTGTGGTGGAACTCTGTGATTTACAGGGTTCAAATTTGTTGGACAGTGTATTGTACTCTGTTGGCTTGCTTGTTGCTATGATACTGGAAGCTATAACACTGGTATTTCAAATACCAGCAGTGTCACCCATGGTGAACACGTTTCAGCAGCACTCCCAATACTGAGACAAACTAGGAAGAAAGATGATTGATCTACTTCTTAAAAAAAAATTAGCCAGTGAAAACCTCATAAATAGCATAGGAACATTGTCTGCTATAGTGCCAGAAGACAACCCCTGTGATCAGAAGTCACTTAAAATACAACTGGGGAAGAGCCTCAAAGTAGAGTCAACTTTATTGATGTGGATGGAGTAAAGATTTTAGAATTTTCATTTGCTGATGTAGCATGAGTAAAAATGAGAAGAAACAATGGCAAACATCCACTAATAATTGGAGTGTGGAATATAGGAAGAATGAATCTAGGAAAATTGAAAATTGAAATAGAATGCCTAAACATCAGTATCCTACATATTAGCAAACTGAAATGGACTGGTGTTGGTCATTTTGAATCAGACAATGACATACTCTACTACGCAGGAGACGACAAATTGAAGAGGAACGGTGTTTCATTTACCATCAAAAAGAACATTTCAAGATCTAGCCTGAGTATAACATTGTCGCTGACAGGGTAATATCTATAAGCCTACAACGAAGACCAGTTGACATGACTACTCAAATTTACGTACCAACCACTAATGATGAACATTAAGACACTGAAGATTTTTACCAACTTCTACAGTCTGAAATTGACCAAATATGCAATCAAGATGCATCGATAATTACTGGTTATTGGGACGTGAAAGTTGTATACAAAGAAGGATCAGTAGTTGGAAAATATGGCATTGGTGATAGAAACGATGTCAGAGAACACATGATAGAATTTTGCAAAACCAACGACTTATTTATTGCAAATGTCTTTTTTCAACAACATCAGTGATGACTAGACATACAGACCTCGCTGGGTGGAATCCAGAAGAATCAAGTCAACTACATCTATGGAAGGAGATGGCAGAAATGCTCAATATTATCAGTCAGAAAAAGGTCAGGGTTGGACTGCAGAACAGACCATCAGTTGCTGGGTGCTCACTCGTCTGTGCCGAGAAATTTGGAATAGCTACCTGTCCAACTGACTGGAGGAGATCCGTAATAGTTAATTGTGTACCTAAGGAACCTGTACATACAACAAGCAGTCATTTGAACAGAACTGGGAGATACCACATAGTTTAAAATCAGAAATAATGTACATCAATTGTACTCTTTCACCATATTTACTCAGTTTGTATGGTGAGGAAATAATCTGAGAAACTGGACTCTGTGAAGGACAGCATGGCATCAGGGTTAGGTATGCAGATGAGACAATTTTGCTCGCTGAAAGCAAAGAGGGCTTGAAGCACTTACTGACAAATATCAAAGACTACAGCCTTCATTATGGATTACATCTCAACACAAAGAAAA
The DNA here is from genome assembly GCA_028571685.1 of Heterohyrax brucei. Taxonomy (NCBI): domain Eukaryota; kingdom Metazoa; phylum Chordata; class Mammalia; order Hyracoidea; family Procaviidae; genus Heterohyrax; species Heterohyrax brucei. The sequence continues at coordinate 88,125,833 of CM053147.1, read as the reverse complement.
GAAAAATCCTCACAACTGGGCCAATTAGCAACATCATGACAAATAGACAAAAGATCAAAGTTCTCAGGGATTTCATTTTGCTTGGATTCATAATCAGTGCTCATGGAAGCAACAGTCAAAAAAGCCAACAATAGATTTCATTGGCAAAATATGCTGGAAAAGATGTTTTTAAAGTGTTCAAAGCAAAGATGTGATTTTGAGGACTAAGATGTGCCTGACTCAAGCTGTAGTATTTTCAACCGCCTCGTATGCATGCAAAAGCTGGACAGTGAATGAGGAAGGCTGAAGGAGAATTGATCCCCTTTAACTAGGGTGTTGGTGAGGAATACGGAAAACACCATGGGCTACTAGAAGAACCAACAAATCTGTCTTGGAGAAAGTACAGCCAGAACTCTCCTTAGAAGCAAGGGTGGTAAGACTTTATCTCACATACTTTGGACAGGTTATCAGGATGGGCTAGTCCCTAAAGAAGGACATCATTCTTGACGAAGTACAGCCAAAGCCAAGTGCCGTCGAGTCGGGGTGAGTGAAAAAGAGGAAAGCCCTCAATGAGATAGAGTGACTCTGCAACAATTGACTCAAACATAGCAACAATTGTGAGGATGGTGCGGTGGGACTGGGCAGCACTTTGTGCTGTTGTACATAGGGTTGCTTGCTATAAATGGGAACCTACTTGATGGCACCTGTCGTGGATTGAATTGTATCCCCCCAAAAATATGTATATCAATTTGGCTGGGCCATGATTCTCACTATTGTGTGATTGTCCTCCACTCTGTGATTTTCCTGTGTTATAAATCCTAACCTCAGCCTGTTTAATAGGGCAAGATTGGATTAAGTTAAAGAGCATTAGTGTGGGATTGTAACACCCTTACCTGTGTTACAAGAAGTTGCCCTGGGGTGTGGTTTGTACTGCCTTTTACCTGACAACAGATAAAAAGACAGGGAAGGAAGCAGAGAGTTGGGAACTTCACACCTCCAAGACAGTAAAGTGTGTCCTTTACACCTGAGGTGTCTGTGCTGAGATGCTCCCAGACCAGCAGAAGATTGCTGCATCACAAGGATCTTCCTCCAGAGCCGGCAGAGAGAAAAAGCCTTCCCCTGGAGCTGATGCCCTGAATTTGGACTTGTAGTCTACTGGGCAGCAAAGTAATACATTTTTCTTTGAAGGTTGGTCGTTCAAGCCTACCCAAAGGACCTCAGAAGAAAGGTATGATGATCTACTTCAGAAACATCAGCCACCGAAAACTCTGTGCAGTACAGCTCTACTCTGATACACATAGGGTCACTATGAGTTGGAGTCTATCTACTTGATGGCAACTGATTATGTATATATTCATGTACAAAACCAAATCTGTTCTCTCTTGTAGGGACCCCATAAATTGTGTGTGTCTGTGTGTGTGTGTGTACATACACATGAAGCTCTGGGGGTGCAGAGGTTAATAACTCAGCCACTAACCAAACGGTCAGCAGTTTGAATCTACCAGTGGCTCCTCAGAAACCCTGATGGAGCAGTTCTCCTCTGCCTTAAAGGGTCACTGTTAGTTGGAAGGAACTTGACAGCAACAATGTTTTGCTATGTATGCACATCGCTCTCAAGGTTTTTTCACAAGCACTATTTACTTTAGCCTTCATAACCGCCTTGTGGGAAGGGCTTTATTATCCCCATGTTATACAGTGATGACACAACGAGCTTGGAAAGGTAGAGTGCTTAGCTAAGGTTGTACAGCTAATAACTTACAAAAATGAGACTTGAGCCAGGTTGTTTGACTCTGTGTTCAGCGTTTGTTCTATTACCTCTCAATTGTTCCCGGAGTGTAAAGGATGAGCGAGTTTTCTTTTGATGGTTGGTGGCAAAGAAGGTGCTTCAGGAATAACCTGTTATAGATTGGGAGATTATGGAGAGAAGGGGCTATTTGGGGAAAACACATTGGTGAAAATCATACATCGGTCACACAGCTGACCTGTGTCTCTCTAGGAATTAACAACACCAGCACCAGCCACGTGGAGAGCTACAAGGTGTGGAATACCTCACTGGGTTAGATTTCTCGTGTGTATTTTGGCTAATCTTCTCAACAAAGTAGCAGTGCATGTATTAGACAGAATAAACACAGAGGTTCAAAGAGGATAAGTTCCTTGTTAAAGCCACAGAACTAGATGGTAGAAAAATGTGGATATGAGCCCAGGTCTACCTGATTCCAAAGCGCAGTCTTCCCATTTCACTAACCTGGATCTCTCTAGTGGTCACCATTGTTGAAGTTGCTAGTTTTGTCAGGACAAAAGTGATATTAAATACATTCTTATGAACAGAAATAAAACTCCAACTATGCCTTATAATAATTATTGTCAAAATTTTCTTTATCTCAGGACCTCTGTACTTAATACATTAACTTAATATATTGAGGAGCCCAAAGAGCTTTTGTTTATGTAGGTTACATATATTGGCACATATCATATTCAAATTTAAAACCGAATAATTTTTTAAAATATTTATTTATTCATTTAAGGAGCCCTGGTAGCACAATGGTTAAGTGCGGTTCAAAGCCACCAGCAGCTCCACAGGAGAAAACACCTTTTAATCTGTTCTCATAAAGACAACAGCTTAGAAAACCCTATGGGACTGTTTTATCCTGTCACACTGGGTCACTGCGAGTCAGAATTCACTTGCCAGCACCTAACAGCAACAATCTTTATTCATTAAATAATAATAAGCGGGTTGCATGTTAATATAAATAATATGTTTCATGAAACAGAACTGTGTTTTCTGAAACAAAACACAATTTTGAGCAGAGTGTCACTGTTAATCATTTTAACGTCTGAGTTAATAAGAGCGGTTAGATTCTCATCTCTCTTCCCATATTCTGTCTGTTGCAATACCACACGTCTGTAATGTGTGGGAAATACCGATGTATACTACTGAGAGAATGAGAACAAAAAACTCAAATAGCATTTTAGTATTATTAAGAAAATATTTTTTAAAATTTATTTTCTTTTAAAAATTTTATTGTGCTTTAAGTGAAAGTTTACAATCCAAGTCAATTTGTCATACAAAAACTTACACACTGCTGTGTAACTCTAGCTACGCTCCCCACCCTGTGAGAGCACACTCCTCCTGTCCACTCATCAATGTCCCGTGTCTGTTCACCTAGCTCCTGCCCCCTCTGCCCTCTTACCTCACCTCAGGACCAGGGCTGCCCAGTTAGTCTCAATGTATCTATTTAAACTAAGAAGCCCTTTCCTCACCAGCATCATTTTATGTTTTGTAGTCCAGTCCTATTTTTGTTGAAAGATTTGACTATAAGAATAGTTTCAGTTGTAGGCTAACTAAGAGTTCAGGGCGATGTTTTCTGGGGACCCTGCAGTCTGCCAAACCACCAGGTCTACTCTGTTTAATAAACTTCAAGTTCTGCACTCCATATTTTTCTTCTGCTATGTTTGGGACTTTTGTTTGGTTCCCTGTCGGGGCTGTTGCCAGTGGTGGCCAGGCACCATCTAGTTGTTCCGGTCTCATGCTGATTTAGTCTCTGGATTACGTGTTCCTTCTGTCTCTTGGGCTCATATTTTCCTTATGTCTTTGATGTCTGTCATTCTCCTCTGCTCCAAGTGGTTTAGGACCAATTGATGCTGCTTATATGACTGCTTCCTAGCTTTTAAGTTCCAAGATGCTACTTACCAAGGAAAATAGTTCTGTTCTGTAAAACCCCTGACAGGTTTTTGAAGATGCTCAGAGGTTCCCAGACCACACTTTGCTTTGGGAATTCCTTCCTATAAGTGACTGCCTGTAACACTGAGGATAGTAAAATAATGGAATCTTTGGGCTGTAGTCAATATTACAGATCACTAGTGTAATCATCTATCTGATGAAACAAACTGTTCCCGAAGTCTAGTCTAAACATTCCATTTTAAAGGATAGGAGGCATGCTAGGTTTAAATAGGAATTCAAATAGCCAGAAAAGCTTCCTCATGTAGAACAGAAACATTTTTCTCTGTGGTTTCCCTCAGTGGTCTTGACTCCCTATAGAATGAATCCAGTTTCTCTTCTACCTATTGAAGATAATTTGAAAACAACTCTTGGCCCTTGGGGGCCCTGGTGGTTCAGTGGTTCAGAGTTCAGCTGTTAACCGAAAGGACAACAGTTGGAATTCACCAGCTACTGCTTGGAAAACCCATGGGGCAGTTCTACTCTGTTCTATAGGGTCACCATGAGTCAGAATCGACCGAAAGGCAACTGTTTCTTTCTTTCTTACTGCCCCTTGAGGGCTATCTTCTCAAGCTAAAGACCCACTCTGTGTTTAAGGACTTTGACACTTCCCACTGCTGTCCCTAGTGTTCTTTGGGCCCAGATTTCTATGTTCTTACCACGATCTTCAAAAGCCAATTTGAGCTCCTAAGATGTTGCAGAACCCTTTACTAAGGCAGGTTTTCATACAGCTTATTCTGTACTTAGCTTGGGTTATTGCTACAAATGCTTAAAATTCACAAATAAGAAGAAATACATTGCTAAAATTCTCTAATTTCTGCTCAGGCATGATCTTTGATGCCTGTTGTTTCTTTCCCACTCTGGTGCTGTGGTTAAGGGCTCAGCGGCTAACCAAAAAGTTGGCAGTTCAAATCTAACCGTCACTCATTGGAAACCCTATGGGGGCAGTTCTCCTCTGTCTTATAGGGTAGCTATGAGTCAGAATCAACTCAGTGGCAAAGGTTTGGATTGGGGCATTTCTGTTAGCCTAGACCAGGTTCTGCTTTCTCCAAGGCATTCTTCCTTTTCTTCCTTCTCCTTTATCCCTCCAAGAAAGGCAGTACTGTGTGTGCTGTGCTTTACAGTTTGCAAACAGCTTTGGAAACATCATCTCGTTTAATTAATACAGTAATTCTGTAAAGAAATTTCCATTAGCCAGATTTTATGGATTACCATGTTAATACTTTATGCTTGGGATCCTGTGACTGCCTGCTGACTTCCTGGCTTTCAGCATCTCCCTATTTTAAAGCACTCTACATATGAATGCTGAAATCATCTTCCTCCCTTGATGATCTGAACATGCCACCATCTGGAGTCCGTTTATAGCCTTCCAACACTCTTGGGATAACATACATTGTTGTGACCTTTGAGACTCTCATCTGCTAAGACCTCTGTCTTGTTTTCCTCAACTCAGTACAGCAGTGTTCAGCTCCTCCTGACTTTGTCCATTCATTTGTCCGTCTAGACTGCATTCATTCATGCATGTATTTATCTAATTAACACTGCTATGTACTTGGAGTCCACGATTAATGTGCTGCTGTTAACCAAACAGTTAGTGGTTCGAGTCCACTCCAAGGAGCCTTGGAAAGAAGGCCTGTTGATTTACTTCTGAAAAATCAGCCATTGAAAACCCTGTGGAACACAATTCAACTCTGACACATACAGAGTTACGATGAGTCGGATTCAACTCAGCGGCAACTGGTTTGGTTCTTTTGGTTTAGTTGGCACTATATTAGATGTTAGAGGGCAATACAAAGATGAATCAATTCTGCCCTAAAGGGGTTCACAACATTACATAGGTCAGGTATATAAGGTACCAGCTATCATTTGCCATGGAATCAGCTCTGATTCACGGCAACCTCATGTGTGTCCAAGTAGAGCTGAGAGATCTATAGGGCTTTCAACTGTTGATTTTTGGAGGTAGAATGCCAGGCCTGTCTTTCAAGTGACCTCTGAGTGAGCTAGAACCACTAGTTTTGGGGTTAACAATCGAATGCCTTAACCATTTGCACCACCCAGGAACTCCAGCCTGTGCAAACATCCAGTTGAAATATGAGACAGACTGATAAGAGAGGTGGTAAAAATAGAATCAGAGTTGTAGGTAAACCTCAAGGAAGAGTTCATTCTAAACGGGAAGAGCAGTGAAGACTTTCAAGAGAGGGTACTGTACAATCTGTGTGGGGAGAAGTAGGTTTCCATAAGCAAAGAAGAGAGAATGGAACAATTCCAAAGCATGGGTTTGCTTTGCCTGCTATAAAGCTTGGTCTTCTTGCTGTGTTTTGGTTAGTTATTTTTATGTTGCCCTCTTTCTCTGTCTTCTTGGGCTTGTGACTACACTGAATTTTTTAATTTTATTTTTTTCAAGACTGTCTTTATTAACTAACTAACCAACCAACCAAATACACAAACAAAAAAACAAAAAACCATTGCTGGTGAGTGGATTCCAGCTCACAGGACCTGAGGAATTCATGCACTTGACTTAAAAGAAATTTCCAGGATGATAGTAGTCAATAATATATGAAAAGGCACGAACAGGCAGATTTTGTTTCAAGATTTAGAGTGCCGTGAATAGAAGATGAACTTACAGGAACAGCAGCCTCCCTTTCAGCTAGTGTCTCTGGCTGGAGACAGCACTGCAAGTGGTTTAAGAAAGATTTGTCATCTCCCAGGGCGGTATTTGCATGATACATCATGCGTGATCTACTGCAAAAATAACAGCATAGCATCACATAGGTTTGTCATAAACAGTCTGATGGAAGATAATTCTATTTATACTTCTAAAAATGAAAATAAACCGAGTAAGTCTTAATATTTTTAAGCCTCACACATGCTACATTATTTTGCCGCATTTATCTAAGACATATATTCCCGCTATAAGAAAAAATCACGTTAGTATGAAGTACTCAGACAAGCACTTAAATGGTTATATATGGCATTTTCAGTAAGCATCTGTCTTCTGATAATCCATCTGCTCTTAGCAGTTGGAAAGGTGAGGCTCGTATTTATTCTATTTTGATCACTTTATACTAAAGTGTTTGTAGAGTCAAACAAGGAGGAAAAAAAAAAAAACCCTCATGCTTAAGCAATGTAAAACATCCTAAGCAGGGGCAAAATTGAAAATGGGAGATGTTGGGAAGTGATGGACTTCCAGAGGGACTCATCAAAGTCCCAGCAGCTGTGGTCTTCAAAGACATATTAGCGTGACATGCATTCTGTATGGTCACCAGGAAACTAGCAAGTGTGTTTTTCCCTTAGAAAAATGCCAGGGGAAACCCAACTAATGGATGCTTTCCTTACCATTATATAAAAACTAACAAGGAGAAGCCATGAGAGTTATCACTCCAAACTGCTTATACGTCAGAACGAAAAGTTACCTACTGTATGTTTTCCAAGGACTCAGGCTTAGAACAGAGGAGACAGCTTCTGCTCTCTTTCTGCCTGTTAGCACACTGGTCCGGTGCTACCCTTCAGCACCCCAGTTTCGGATACCAGAATATCTATCTCTCTGGTCCTTTCTCTTTAGTTCATCCTCTTCTCTTGCTGGCTCCATTTTCTCTTGAGAGTCCTCTCATCTAGTCAGTTTAACTGGTATGTAAAACTAAAAGCCCTCAAAACCCATTCCCCCTATCTCCCTGAATTCTCTAAACCTGGAGCCATTTTTAAAATTTGACTTAAAGAAAAAAATTCATATTTTAATTTACTTTAAATCTTTTAAAAAAGAAAAAATATAGAACCAATTATATAGTTAAAAAAAAAAAAAGCCTTCTTTTCTTTCTCCATGGAGCCAGTTCTGATCCCTTGTAAGAAATTTCCAGATCTTCTTCACATATGCACCAATGTGAATATAAATATCCCTCTTTTTTATACACAAAGGGAGCATGATCTTCACACTTCTAAGCCACATGTCTGGTCATCTATTGCTGGGTAACAAACACCTCCAAACCCAGTGACTTGAAACTATTATTATATCTCACAGTTTGGTAGGTTGGCTGGGCTTAACTGACAAGTTCTCAGCTAGGCTTCTCACATGTGGGATACAGTCAGAAATCAGCTAGCATAAGTGTTGCCTGAAAATTCAGCTGGTCTGTGTATCCAAAATCTTTTCTAAGTGAGTAACAGTTGATGTTGCTCACTGGATGGGAGCTCAGCTGCCAGACCTCCTCCACGAAGGCTTAGCCTGTGCCTTGGACCTCTTACAGCAAGGAAGAGCACCCGACAGCAAGCATTTCAAGAGAGCATGAAGGGAAACTGCCAGGCCAATTAAGACCTACTTACAGAACAGGTACTGTCCCCTTTGCTGTTTTCTGTTGGCCAAGCAGTAACAGGACTCAAGGCAATAGAGGAACTTCATCCCTTCATGGAGGAGTGGCAAGAACACATTGCAGAAGAACTTATGGGATAAGAGACACTGTAATGGCCATATCTGGAAAATAAAATCTTTTAACACCAACCATCTAAGTAGTTTTCTACTCCTTGAGCACCTGAGGAAACCTCGGTGGCGTAGTGGTTAAGTGCGATGTCTGTGTTTTAATCAGCTGGTGCTGCTCTAACAGAAATAATACAGAGTAAACGGCTTTAACAAAGGAATACACAGTCTGGTAGGCTACAAATCCAAATTCAGGATGTTCCCTCCAGGGGAAGGCTTTCCGCCTTGTGGGCTCTGGAGGAAAGTCTGGTATTGCATCAGTGTTTGTCCAGGGAACATCTTGGCACAGGAACCTCAGTTCCGAAGGACACGCTCTCTTGGTGCTGCTTTCTTGATGGTGTGAGGCTCCCAATTTTCTGCTTGCTTCCCTTTCCTTTTGTCTCTTATGAGATGAAAGGATTAAGGGTGGTGCAAATCACACTCCAGGGAAACTCCCTTTAGGGTGATGCAGGGAGGTGATCCTATGAAGGGATTTACAGTCCCACCCTAATTCTCTAACATACAGCATAGAAAAACCACAAAATGGAGGACAACCACAAGAGATTGGCAATCATGGCCCAGCCACATCGTTACACATATTTGGGGGGGGGGGGCACAATTCAATCCATGACAGTCTGCAAACCAAAAGGTTGGCAGTTAGAGTCTTCCAGGAGGTCCTTTCAAACTGTATGGAGCAGTTCTACTCTGTCCTCTGTAGGGTCTCTGTGAGTCAGAATCAACTCAACAGCAGAGGGCTTCATTTTCTTTTTGTTTTGGTTTTACCAACAGCTGAGGAAACCCTGATGGTGTAGTGGTTAAATGCTACAAGTGCTAACCAAGAAGTTGGCAGTTCAAGTTTTCCAGATGCACCTTGGAAATTCTATGGAGCAGTTTTACTCCATCCTATTCGGGTCACTATGAGTCAGAATCGACTCGACGGCGGGTGGGTTAAGCCAATGCCTGAGGAGCTCTCTTTTGTCATATCTAAACTGCTATCTGCCCCGCTATTTCTGTGTCCACTGCCCTCCCTACTTCAGACCCTTATCACTTCGCAGTTGGTGTGCTGTCAAAGCCAACTTCCTGGTTTCCAGTTTCCCCTCCCAGGCAACAAAACTTGTGTTGCTCACCTTAGCTACTTCTCAAAACTTTAGCTTTGATGATGCCATTTTCCTATGTAACAATTGGCTCTGACATTCCAGCCTGTAGGAAAAACGGCAAACTGCTGGCAGTATCTTGTTTGACCTGGTTTGTTTGCTAGCTCACAAAGGCCATACATCTTAAAAAATTTCAGTGTTGCAAAATCAACAGATATGTATAGTAATCCAGATTAAGCTTCTTTTACAAAACTGGGTTGTTTTAATAATATGGAAAAATTCAGCTATTCCACTAATATGTCCTAGATACTTACTGAAACAGAGAACTCCCTGTCCCCTGGACTTTATGTTTTAATTGTAGAAAGGTAGACAATAGACAAAATAAATTAGTAATATGTACAGACTGTTGGCTGGTGGTAAGCAGTGGATGAGGAAGGCTACAATTTTTAATCACGTGGTCATGGAACGACTCACTGAAACAGTGACATTAAAGTTTTTAAAAAATGAAAGTATTAAGGAAGTGAAATGTGGATTTCCAGAACTGTATATCTAATAGTATAGCTAGTAGTCACATGTGAATATTTATATTTATATTAAATAAAATTAAAAATTCTGTAGCCGTATTTCAAGTACTCAATAGCCACATGTGGCTAATAGCTAAAACATAGATTTAAAATATTTCCATTATTGCAGTTCTGTTGGATAGGATTGTACAGGAAGAGTGCTGCAGGGAGAAGATACAGCAAATGCAAAGGTCCTGAGGCATGACATTGCTTGATTTGCACTATTAGTGGTATGGCTCCTCAGTTTATACATTCCTATCGTTCTCTGTTGTGCAAGGCTGAATAGCACTTGTTGTTTATCATTTAACTCAAATCAACTTTCCAAATGCTCTTATCTATATTTGAGCATTAGACACTTGGTCTATGCTACAGTATCTGTGGAATGAAATTCAAACTCCTTGAACTTGGATTGAGAAGCTGTGTGAAACAATGTGAAGACTGAGAATCTGGACTACGAGACAATGTGTGTCCTATTTTGGGGTGCAGTCAGTTCGTGGTGTGATTCAAACGCTATCATCGGGGGCGATATGGCACCCCCATCCACCAATGAGAGCAGACGTTGGCCAGCAGTGTCCTGGAGAGCTCATGCTAGACCAGGTGTTTACCTTTTAGTTGGTGGTGCAATGGATAAGCACTCAGCTGTTAAATGAAAGGTGATTGCAACCTACCAACTGCTCTGTGGGAGTTAAAGTCCTGGAGATCAATTCTAGTAAAGATTTCAGCTGAGGAAACTGTACAGAGGCAGTTCTGCTCTGTCCTATAGGGGTGTTATGAACTGGAATTGACTTGAGGACATCTAACACAGCAACATCACAAGGATTTCTGGAGTATGGAGGAAGAGTTAGGGGCATTTGGAGCCTTCAACCCCCCCCAAATCCCCACTGCCATCAAGTTGATTCTGACTCATAGAGACCCTACAGACAGCGTAGAATTGGCCCATAGAGTTTCCAAGCAGTGCCTGTGGATTTGAACTTCTGAACTTACCCAGCATGCCACAAGTGTTTCCTGGGGGCCTCAGGCAATGACTAATCACCAACTAGTGCTGCAGTATTTCAATTCTGTAAGAATTGGAACAGACTGACACGTTACATAAAAATGGGATTTCAGCTGGATAAGTATGTGTGATAGGAATTGAAAACTGTAATATATTTTAGAGCTTACTGAAAAGCCGTTTCCAGTAAACACACAGAGGTGATAGAATTTAAGGCTGTCTGTAAGGTACCACCAGTATTCATTCTAGTATGTTTTCCCACTTCTTCATTATCCCTCTCTCTCATCAGTATGGCATTCTCAGTGCCCCAGAGATTTTGTGTGCTACCACCTTCCTTCCTTGAAGGCACCACCCTCAAGGCTGCCTAAATCTGACCCACTCAGCCTTAAGCACAATTCAAACTTCCCTCCCTTCATTAGCTTTCCTTGGCTCAGATCCGCCCAGAAGCATTTCTGTCTTCTGTGGCCTGGAATGCTTATTATCCACACTCACTTGACAATTACTAAGAGTACAAGGCAATATGTCATCTACTTCTGGGCCAGATTTTAAGTTCCTTTGGGGCAGAGGTCACAGCTATTCTCCACTTTTCTTTACACGGCCACATTTCCATATATGTTCCCCAAGCATCTGCTGTGTTAGGAGCTGAGGGCCCTGACCTCTATAATCCTATTGGTTGACTTTTTCTTTTTTCAAAAGTGGACAAGTTTATTCAGTTCTCACAAGTCGTAGGCAAAGACTGGGGTCCAAGCGTCCTACCGATAAAGGGTAACAACTGTAGCTGACTGTTGTTGAAGATGGATTGAGGTGGGTTGTAGACTCACAGACCTCTGGTTTGAAGGACCTGCTGCAATAGTTTCACTCTCAGGGCTCCAGCTGCCTGCCTCTTGGAATGCTGTAAACAATGATTCACACCATCTTAGGTCTTCATATTTCACCAAGCACATTCAACACATACACACACCACGCTTTCAGCGACGGCCAGGTTTCAACATGTTAACAGAATACTCATCTTCGGGTCACCAGACTTGCACCTATATTGCTAAACACCTAACATAACCCACAGGAGTTATCTCCTCTTGTCCTCTGATGGTTGCGCCAAAAAGTGGACTGAGAGGCGGCATTTCTGTCTCAAAGGTGTTTGACTAGCGGAATACCTAGCCTGTTTTGAAGCTCTTTGGCAACAACAGTTTTCAGGAATAAAGGTTATGATTTGGGGCTAGGCTGTGCAAAAAAGCGCGGGAGGGAGGCGTATCCCAGACTTTCCAGCTCGCTTGGTCTAAGTCCAGGTCAGCTCTGGCTGTTGGGAAAAGTGGAGTGAAGTAGGCTTTATGTCTAATGGGAATTAGGGGGGAGGGCAGTAGAGTGGCGTTTCGTGGAGGATTTTGGGAATCCCCGCACCTGAGGAAGAGCCAGTGCCCAAGGTGCCTTCTCGCTGGGATCCCTTTCTTCCCCAGTCCCGGACTGTCTGAGGGGGCCAGCCTGGAGGTGGAGGTGAGGCGACGGAGGGGGCGGGGCGGGGCGGGGGCGGTGCGGGGGCGGGGCCGGACGCACCTGGGCTGGGAAGGGGAGGTGCGCAGGGCTCAGCCGTGCGGGGGACGCGGCGCGCGCCAATGGGCAGCAGCTGGCAGCGCGCCCCGCGCCCGAGCCGCAGTCGCGCCCTCTCTCTGCCTGGCTAAGCCGCGGACGGCGCGCGGAGGCGAGCGCGGCGGAGAGGAGCCCCGGCGCCGCGGCCGCCACCGGGGCATGAGGATGGCCGTGGGCTCCGTCAAGATGCAGCCACCGTGCGAGAGCCCGGCCCTGGCCGCGGCGGTGGCGGCAGCGGACGGCGCCCTGCGCCGTAGCCCCAGCGCCCGTGAGCGGGAGCGCGAGCAACCAGCGGTGCCTCTGCGGCCGCGGCTCAAGGACCTGCCCGCGCTGCTGCGGAGCGGGCTCACGTTGCGGAGGAAGCGGAGCGCCGCCGGGGGCCGGGTGAGTGCCCGGCCTGGCCCGAGTAGGCATGAGCGGCGTGCACGTGGAGCTCGTGCGGGCACTCGGCAGTCCGCGTCCACCCTTCTAGAACGCTGAGGGGGTCACTTGGAAGTTGGGGAGGTGGCAGAAGGCGCACGGTGCCGCGGGACTCGCCTGGAGAGGAGCCCGGGACGGCAGTCGTAGGGTGACTCCTGTGAGCAACCGTTTCCCCTCCCCCCCCATGCACCTGATTTAAACATCGGGCACCTGGATTGAGGCCGCCGGACCGTGGGCATCGCCGGAAGAAGGGCGTTTTGCCTGTTCTAGGAGGGAAGCTGCAGGTGTCCAGTGCCTAACAGTCAGCCAGCTCTGCTCCAACAGAAAAGCTCAGGCCACGCGAGTGGGATCTCAGTTTGCAAGGGGCATGGGATATGTGTGCTTCTTTGGGGGCATCCCGTTGCGATTCCTGGACATCTGGGCTGACCCTTGGCCTCCAACACCGCCAAGGGGGAAACGCAGGAGTTGGAAGTTACGGGGTGCACTCCTAGTTCCTGGGTTTGGGCATCGCTTGGCTGGCATTTACTCGGTGACGCCCCCTTGAGCTGGAGGGTACAGGCTCCCAAGAACCTTCTTTATTGACTTCCTGATGGTGTGTTCAGATATGATTTCCTGGTGAAGGAGTGTCCCTCCTAGGTTCTAAGTACATCTGCTGACCTGAGCAGGTCAATATGTTTTGTATGTTAAGAGGAGCAAGAGAGGGCTGCTGACTGCCTCTTGAAATCTTTCACAGATCACTCGCAGGTCCGCCAGGCTGGCAGGACCCGAGGCTGACTTGCTCAGATTTCCCAGCTCGCCAGGGCTTTGGGGCACCTTTAGTGGGGTCTCCTCAGTTTTTTTATTTTATAATTTCGGCGTCACTAAGCAGTCTTTATTGAGAAGCTGCGACAATGTAAATTTTGTGGCTGTAGTTTTTAAGATGAAGTTTTGATTGTTTGACTTAGAAGACCTCACTGGGGAGGCTTTTAGCTCTTCTGAAGACGGGTCTGTGGGAACTTGAGGGTCAGGGAGGAACACTTGATTTTGTTTGCCTTGCATTAGGGTGGTCAGAATTGAGGTAGGTCTTTAACTTGTCTAGACGGTTCTTCCTTTCTTAGGCATGTTCGTTGCTATATATGGATGATGGAAACCCTGGTGGCATAGTGGTTAACCAACTACAGCTGCTAAGCAAAAGGTCAGCAGTTCAAATCCACCAGGTGCTCCTTGAAAGCCCTATGGCACAGTTCTACTCTGTCCTATAGGATTGCTATGAGTTGGAATTGACTCAATGTCAGTGGGTTTGGTTTGGGTTGGTAGGGATGATTGTGTGTGACAGTCCTTGGAAGGATGTTCTGAGGGTTGTTGTTAGTTGCCGTTGACTCCATCTAGTCCAACTTATCCCGTGTGTGCAGAATAGAACTTCTCCATAGGGTTCTCCTGAGACGCTTCTGAATGGATTGTAAGCACCCAACCTTTCAGCTAGTAAGCAGTTGAGTGCTGAACCATTTCTACTCTCCAGTGACTCAGTTCTGAGGATACCTGGGCATGGTTGGAGGACACTCTTAATTCCGTAACCGGGTCAGCAGTGGAATGGCTCACAGGTAACACTGCAGTGTGTGGCATATGGGTGGACTGTGGAGAAATCAAGGCAATGTGCCCCCAAAACGTAATGGCTAAGTAAACACAAGCACGAGAATAATAGACTTTGCAGGAATCTGGGGAAAAAGTAGGTCAGATTGTGTTCTTATTATCCTTGACAGTTACTTTTTCATGGCACAGAATACCGAAGACAGGAGGGCAGCTAGGCAATCTGTGACAAGAATTGCTGAGGATTTCTGTATAAATAGATCTGTGGTGTTCATCTGCATAAAGGCTGTATTTCTTGCTGCCTGGGATGCCGTTTGTGCTTTGCCGATGTACATATTTACCCTCTTCTTTTTAATTATTCTGACTGTAGTTACCTCAAACAGTGTCTATTTTATTAACCCTTCTATGATTCTACTATTGTATTCCCTTTGGGACGTTACAACACGTTCAGTAAGAGCACAGTGCCCCCCCCTTTTTTTAAGTTGGGGGAGGGTGAATTGTCAAATTCTTTAATATAGGAAACCTATCATTTTCAGCTATTTTCTCTTCTTCTGTTTGGACTCACTTTGATCATTTTGAAGCTTTTCCCATCAAAGGAGCTGGAAGGAAGAAGAGCAAAACCCAGGTAAAACACATACCTGACAGGCTGATGACTTGTGAGCCTCTGGGATTTTCTCATGAGCTGGCTTTGGTTAGGGCCATGATGCTTATGCAAGCAAATCATGGTTTAGATCTTTTCAAAGACCTTCAGATTTGTGTTCAAAGGTCTGTACCCCCAGATTAGAGCTGTGTAATTGTAGGGACATTAGCACAGATTCATTAATCTGTGGTTGACAGAGAAGCATCTCAGTGCATTAAGCAAGAAGTTGGTAAGAAAGTTTGCAGCTGCTGCTCTGTTGACCAAGGTCTGTATTAGAAATACTTGTGGCTGTTGTCCAAGCTGCCCCAGGTTCCTACAAATCTACATGATCCACCATCAGCTAAACTCTTATGTGTCTCTTATCGGTTGTGTTTCTCAGCCTGAGTACGTTGAGGCTGTCTCTTACTGGGAAAAATTAAACTGATACTTGGTAAACACAGCAGAGAGTTTCTTGATTTTGTCACTTCCAATCATTCAAAATGCTGTCTGATTAAGACCTTTTTCACCTCTTTAGGAAAAATGGTGACAGACTGAGTTCTGCTTTATGGGCAGAACCTAGCTGCCTCTTAAAAATCAGTGTTATGTCAGAGTTTGAATTCCCACCAAAATCTTTTAATTTTTATTTGTTTTTCCTTCTAATGGAGATTGTAAGGAATAGTATAACAAACACGCAAGCCTCAACAGTTATCAACTTTTTGCCAAACTTCTTTCATTTGTTTCTGTCTTCCCTACTTTGTGAGGTCTAGGGTATTTTTAAAACAAAATCCTAAACATCATGTCATCTCATTCATAAATGTTTCAGTTTACATCTCTGAGGAGAACTGTCTAAAAATACATATCTTCTAGGCTTTTGTCACACCTGAAATATTGATAATAATTCCTCAATATAATTGCAATATTCTTATTTTCTCAAAGATGTCATTTCACTTATTGTTTTATGGAACCAGGAACTAAACACAGTCCACACATTGCGTTTGGTTGTTAGGTCTTTAAATATATTTTATGACAACTCCTCCTTCCCTTTTTTCATGCCATTGACTTGATGGAGAGAGTCTACTAGTCTAGTAGACTGTCTTACTTTCTGAGTTGATTCCTTGCTTGTAATACCCTTTAACTTGTGTCTCTATTCCCATATTTCTTGTAACCTTATACCGAGATCTAGACTTGATGAGATGCAGGTACAAATGTAAGCATTCTTGTAGGTGGTGCTGTGAATAACCTACTGCAACACATCATGAGACACATAATGTCTGGAATTCTCTCTTTCTGAGTTTAAGATTTATTGGTGGGTGTTAATTTACCTATCTTTCACCTGATGATTCGAGCATCATACATAGTTGTAACTTAGATCCGTTCAGTAGGGCCTGCACAAGAGTGATGAGCTAAATCCATCTTGCCTTTATTTGTTAGAATTCTGTCTATAATAAACTTGACGGCACTTAGCTTGGCTTATCTATTATTTGGAACCCCAGAAAGTCAGACTGTGGAGGAAAGACAGAGAAAGGGCTTTTTTCCCTTGTATCAATTTTCTAAGTAATGATTTGGTGTTCTAGAAGCCTCCAAATGTTTCAGCCCATTGCACTGAATATGCTATCTGATGTTCACTTTGTTCGTTCTCGTGTGTGTGGCCCCAGTAATCTCTGAAATGCTTTCTTGCTTTCTGGCACAAGATACGCTAAAGACTTCTTGTTCATTTTCCTGCTCTAGACCTGAAATCAGCCATTCTTTTCACAGGAAAATCTTTATTTTTCCCAACTTTCACCTCTTAGTGGCTACATTATTTTTACCATGTTCTTAAGCCTCCCACCTTAATTTTGTTTTTTAAATCCTTCTCACCAGGCTGATTTTAAGACTGACATTTCCCCCGTAATCAAATAGCTGGTAATTGCGTTCCCTCTTTCTATGTAAACTGTCAGAACTCTGAGACTGACTCATTTTCAGCTTGGCTGCTGCGATCCTTTTTGCAGTGCTCTGCCACTTCCCTCATCTCCTTGAAACGTTTCATTCACAGGATCCAGAATGATTCCCCAGTTATGCCAAATTGACTCTTCACCAAAGCCCATCGGTGGTTCTCTGCCTCTGGGTGAGATATCAAAAGGGAGACTGTCTTCTATCCCCTGACCTCCTTTCTTTGTCCACCCTTCTCTCAAGCAGTGGCCCTCTGGCAGACACTCTTTAAATCTGAGAAACTGGGAGGAACAGCTGGTGACTTCTGAATAAGGTTCTCCCTCTTTCATTTATGGCCTCTTTACTCAGAGGATTCTCTCCCAAAGAGGAACAAGACTACCGGTTCCCTTTGTACGAGCTAGAGTGCTTTAGGTGTGACTTAACACTCTCCCTCCTCTGCCGGAAATTTGACTTTGTGATTGAGAAACAGGTACGACTTCAAGCTGTACCAGTATGTCTAATTCATAGTCCTTTTTTATACACATTTTACAGACAAATCATGTTGTTGTTCTATGTGTTTAGAAATCGTGTTTAATTCAAATTAAATGGTTAATCCCTTTTAGCACTGAAGTATGCGTCCTGCATGTTCTGACCATTTCATAGATATATACTCATTGCTGTCAAGTTGATTCCAACTCTACCCTATATGACAGGGTAGAACTGTCCCACAGAGTTTCCAAGGCATGCCTGGTGGATTTGACCTGCTGCCCTTTTGGTTAGTAACCACAGTATTTAATCGCTACATGACGAGCATTTCCCACATTACCTCATTTAACTCTCGTGACAAGTCTACAGGTTGGATGCTGTTATCCACAGTCTGTGCATGTGGAATCTGTAACACAGATGATATATGTAATTTGCCCCAAATCACATTGTTAAGGAGAATGGGGGGGAAGGGAGGTTTGAATCCAGGCAGTCTGATTTCTGTGTGAGTGTGTATCATTTTCTTCAGATGCTTTAAGGGCAAAGGTCCTGTTTACTCTAAGCTGCTGCAGCCTCATAGTACTTACTGATACCCACCTTACCACTCTGAGAATGGTCAATAAATGCTGTTTCGATGCCAAACTTGAGTTTTCTTTCATTTTCTATGTGAAGGCTTGTCCTAGACCTATGGGGAAGGGGACGTTGTGGTTATAGGTGAATGACAACTGATGTTTATTAAAATTAAAAATGGTATTCAATGTGTCATAGAAAAATCACCGAGGCCCATCTTAGTGAAGGTCAGTCCAGACGGTTCATGAATGTGTCAGACTTCCTTCTTTTTTTTCCCTTTATTTGAATGTGTTTGAGAAACTTTGACATCAGTGCCACTGATAGCTGTAAAATGACAAGCTTGAACCTTGATGTAGTAAAATGACATTAACTGTGGCTGTAACAGCCCCGTATAGTTTATGAGAAGTGCCTGGTGCAGTGGAACTGCTAACCAACAGCATCAATAGCTCTTAACTACTATGCCACCAAAGTTTCCATAAATCAGGAGCCCTGGTGGCACAGTGCTTCAGGTGCTTGGCTGCTAAACAAAAGGCCAGTGGGTCAAATCTGCCAGCTGCTTTGTGGGAAAAAGATGCAGCAGTCTGCTTCTGGAAAAATTTACAGCTTTGGAAACCCTGTGGGACAGTTCCACTCTGCCCTATAGATCACTGAGTTGGAATCAACTCAAAGACAATCGGTTTATGCGTATAAATGCAGTTAAACTCCATGGATGTCACCATAAAAAATATTTAGGAAGAAGGAGGGGAAAAAAACAAAAAACCATAGGGTTATCTCTCCCATTTTAATTTTATGTGAATTCTAGCAAAGAAAAGGGCAACTTAATACTGTATTCTCTCTGCCTTCGTCTCTCCCTACATGTGGGACTTGGGTCCATCATTGACTTGAGTGTCATCACTCTGTCCTTGGAGGAGTTTCCCTGTGAGCCTGGGTTTCTACTGCTGTTCCAAGATACACTGTGGGACAGGTTTTTCTGAAAATTGAGACAGTGTATGTAAAGTACTGGAAACATTGTAGCTTCAATTTCTCCTTCCCAGGATGCTTATTCTAGGCAAATGTAGTTTTATAAACTGATTTATGGAAATCTAGTCACAGAATATTTGGATTTATATGCCATGTCAAATTCCATTTTTTTTTAAAGAAAAACAATGTCCAAACATAGTGAATATTTTAAATATTGTCTAAATACTGTTAACACAATTGTCTGAGAGAAGTGTGTCTCACATTCTTGCATTGACTTGACAGTAATTGGTAACCAGTGTAGCTAAAAATAGGTGGAAAAGGTGGGAGATAAGTCACTAGTGACAACTGTGAGTACTTAGGGTTTTTTTGCCTCCTCAATATTGCATAACAGCTCTTGTTAGGAATAGAGATAAGGAGTCTGGAAGTAGTCTGTGAGAAGTTAAAAGATTGTATGTGTAGGTAAAATAGTTGAAATCAATTGCTTAACTTTTGTTGTAGTAAATTATTGTGATGAATCACTCATAGTGGATGTCAAAAAGGGAAAGTCTGCAGATAACATCATAGACACTTGCACATCTTTATCAGATTGAAAATATAATAGACTTTTTTTTAATCTGTTGATATTTATTACTAAACTAACAGCATGTCCTTCAGATAATGTGGTTTTTCGAGTATACTTTTGTTTACTTTTGGTAGTAGTGTATACAACCAAACCATACATTTGTTCACATTTTCTGCATGAACAGCTCGGTAACATTGTGAGGTCCTTCACATTTTGTCTCTATACAAGTTGTTTTATCACCACTAATTTAGGTTCTCTGCACCTGAAAGTTCTTATTTGTGCTTTAGATTAGGTGGTGTTGGGTTTGTAAGGTTTGACAATCAAGTTCACAAACTCACCCCAGAAAAAGTGCTGTATACTTCATTGCTGGATATCATTACAGTCACCTTTGAAGTACTCCCCTCGGGAAGCTATGCACTGATGCCAGCCCCTAGTCTACCCTTGAGAGCAATTTTGGAATTCTTTTTATGGAATGGCCATCAGAACTGTCACCCTGTTACCCTTTATGTCCTGAATGTCATTAAAATATCTTCCTTGCAGTATTTCCTTTATCTCTGGGTAAAGAAGAAAGTCAGTGGGGCCAGATCAGGTGAGTAGGGATGGTGTTACAATACAGTTCTGTGTTTACTGGCTAAAAACTGCCTCACAGACTATACAATTCAGTGTGTGAACTTGCCACCGTGTGCAATAGCCTTTCCAGAAAGAGTTGCAAAATTGCTTTGAAGGGTGGACTAGGCATTGGCATCGGTGCATAGCTTCCCAAAGGGAGTACTTTGAAGGTGACTGTAGTGATACTCAGCAGTGAGATTTGTGGCACTTAGAACAATTAAGCTCAGAGACTTAATTGTCAGACCTCGTATACTCATATATATAATTCTCTGTAAGACTGCTATGTTTGAAACAAACCTTTATTAACTGGGCCAAATTTTGTTTAGTTGAATGGCGACTTCATGTGACAGTTTCAGTTCAAGGTTTAAAGACTATTTCCAAGCATCAGATTCAGAGATTTTCACAATCTCAACAGAGCTAGCAAGCCTGGTTTCCATGTGTGTTTGATGTAAAGTTCCATGCTTTTTCTCTTCTTGTTCATGATCCATCTTTTGGCTCTTTGATCAAAACATTCAGTAATGGCAGTCAGTCACTGTTCATTTCTTCTCATGTTACTATAAGGGAACCTCAGTAGACTTTTTTAGGAAGAGGGTAATTTTTACACTTGAGGAAGCTGCAGTCCAGAGAGGTTAAGTGACTTTCCCATGATCACCCATCTGGGAAGTGGCAGAGGAAGGGTGAAGCCTAGGTCTTTCTCACTTGCAAATGTGTGGCCTCCCAAGTCATATAGTTAGGATGTAATTGTAACACAGGGTATATTCAAACAGTGAATAAATGAAACATGTTGGCTCGTTTTCTTTCCATTGTCTTCAGTAATGGTCTGCAGCTTCAGTGTTTAATTACACATTTGGTGTATCTGTCCATTGCTTGAGCCACTGTCAGTCCTATCAGCTGTTGTATAAAAAATTGGGAAAGTTTGGGATGCCTCATCCCCAGAAGCCGTTGTTTACCTGGGAGCTTTTGGTGCTCACTAGCTCCATATTACAGATCTGCTTGGAGACTTCTAAAGCAAGGAAGTTTCTTTTCTGGCCTACTTGGAGGAACTGGAAGAAGAGGGAGAATTTGCTGGTCCTCACCCAGGATTTAAGTTTCTGATTGTGACTTGCTTTATATTTAAAAGACTTCATGTTAAGAAGTCGTAAGTATGTATACTGGTCAAAGTAACCAGATCTGTTGGTTACAGTTTAATAAAACCATAGAGACTACACAGTGCCTTTCGATGAAATTAAACTTTTATTTACATTTTAATGCTTAAATGTATGACTCTTATTTATTTATTTTTATTTTAGTTACCGTAAGTGTATGACTCTTTATTTTTTTTCCTCTTTGGAGGGAAAAATAGCATTCCAGAAAAATACGTGTAAAACTAATTTTGCATCTCTTTTCAGGGGGCCTGTGGTCATTCTGAAAGCCTGAGCCACCTTACCTACTTCTGTGGAATCAATTCTGCCTCATAGTGATCCTACAGAAGAAAACAGAACTGCCCCATAGAGTTCCCAAGGTGCACCTGGTGGGTTCAAAGTGCCAACAATTTGGTTAGCAGCTGTAGCACTTAACTACTATGCCACCAGGGTTTCTGGGCCACCATAGACCCCTGGTTAAAAAGCCCACTTTATTAGCAGCCATATAGCAGTTAACCACTGTGCCAATAGGGTTTCTGGGCCATCATAGACCTCTGGTTAAAAAGCCTGTCTGTGATCTGCTTGCTAGAGTGAAATGCCATGGTTTTATAATTTTTCTTCTTTCTCTTTTTAATCTTTTGTCTTCCCTTCCTCTAAAAGTTACACCTGTACCAAGCACTCATTCAGCTGTCAGCAAATATTTATTAGTTTGTTGAACTGGAAATTGTTTGCCTCTAGATGAAGCAAATGCTTCAGTCAGTCCTAGTAGGTGGTAGAAGTGACAATGATTGTATTTTTATCTAAATAGTATTTGTATTTACATAAGACCCCCCTGTCATGTTGAAGGTGTTTGAAGGACTGTAAGAATATTAGTGTACTTAATGCTCATACCAATTTTTTGTGATAGAAGAAGACTCAGAAGTACGTTGCCTGATGGCGGAGCAAAACTTTCAACCTGAAAAGTTTGACTCAACAGTTTACATTGTAACTGTTCTGCATGCTTCCTTGATTATAGTCTCTTTTTTTCTTTTTCTGTTTTAACACTTTTGAAAGCAAATGTATCTTCTAGTTGATGTGGTGGTTTAATGGGGCTTTATGTTTTCACTGTAAAGCTATTATTAAATTGGTGGTATGTCTTAAAATTATGAATGTCTTAGAATTAAGAAAACATGGTAAAATGTTTTAATTTTTAAATGTGGCTAAATAGTTTATAGAAATAAAGTAAGTGACAGCTTTAAAATGGTAAAAACAAACAAAAATATATATGAATTGGCACTGACTCGGTGGCACTGGGTTTTTTTTTCTGGTTTATTTATGGCATGTGAGAAATGTGAATTAAGATTATATTAACAGTTGTATGAACACTGATATGACTTAGATGATTTAAATGTCAGGTGAGAATAAATTTAAAAAATTTCTACAAAAAACATGAATAGTCTTAGACTAATATTGAAAGTGGAAGAAATGAAAACTCAAAAAATATACAGGTTATTATTGATTTCACTAGGTATTTTTTTTTTTTTTTAATTTAAGACAGTAAAGTTTTAAAGTTAAGCTCTCCGTATAAGATTCTTAGTTTCTGAAACTCAGAACACTGAGACTTGCCTTTCAGTCACTGCAATTTGGCAAGCTGGTAGATTTTACCTTCTGTGACTTTCTTGATCTTTTTTGTATTTTATCTGCTTTGTTCTTGCGGCATTAATTGCTCTACTGAACAGCAGTTTTCTTTTTCTTTTGCACTGTTTGTGCTACCTGTGGAAAAAGAATGATTCAGGATTTTGATTAAGACAAAATAAGCCTTTACTAAACTTGGATAGCCCTGAAAGCAAAGCTTCTGCGTTCTAGCTGTGTGTCTTCCTGTAATTTTTTCTAACTGGTCTAGCAACTTAAACTCCAGACCCATTGATGGTTTTGCTGTTTAGTTGATGTTGACCTTGTCAGATCATTTACTCACAGCTGTCATAGGTGTGCATGTAAATACTTGTGATTGCCTAACACTTGCCTTTGTTGCTGACTGTAAATTTGCTTTACTGTTACCTGTTACTATACAAGTACATGAACAGCTTACCACTGCTGCTTGGTCTCCCACTCCAGGTGTTGACTACAATGAACAAACACTACAAATGGTTCACTTGTCATACTGTGCTGTGAATTTATATATAGACATGAAATCTTCTATTAAAAGCAATATACAGATAGGGAGATGTGTGTAGTAATTTTTAGAGATGGGGGAAGGAAGCTGCCTATTTCAATCTGTTGAACTGGAACTTGGCGGTGATGTTGTAGGGAACATACTTTCTATGAGTCTGCCCCTTAATGGCTGTGTGACCTAGGGTAAGTCAAATAACCTCTCTGAGTCTCTTTGTCAAAATGGAATACCAAAGGCCTATCACAGGAAATAGGGAACCCTGGTGGCATAGTGGTTAAGTGCTATGGCTGCTAACCAAAGTTGGGAGTTTGAGGACACCAGCCCTTCCTTGGAAACTCTATGGGGAAGTTCTACTCTGTCCTATAGGGTTACTTTGAACTGGAATTGACTCAATGGCAATGGGTTTGGGTTTTTGGTTTGTCATAGGAAATAGTTGTGGAATAGATAATAGATTTTCTTAGGAATCAACTGGACAGCTCTGGATCTGACTTTGGGTTTTGATGCATCTTACCAAGCTCAGATCACTGATCTCTCTGCATTAACATGCTGTCGTAGTCATCTAGAGTTGCTATAACAGAAATACCACAAGTGGTTGGCTTTGACAAAGAGAAGTTTACTCTCTCATAAACCAGTAGGCTTGAAGTCTGAATTCAAAGTGCCAGCTGCAGGGGAAGGCTTTCTCCATTGGCTCTGGAGGAAGGCATTGTCAGAAGTCTTCCTTTGGTCTGGGAGCTTCTTAGTGCAGACACCCCAGATCCAAAGGATACACTGGGCTCCTGGCACTGCTTTCTTGGTAGTGTGAGGTCTCTCTGTTGCTCTGCTTTCTTCTTTCTCTTATATTTCGAAAGGGATTGTCTTGTCACGATCTAATCTTATTGTTGTGCCATGGAATCAGTTCTGAATCACAGCAACCCTCTGTGCAATAGAACAAAGTACTGCCCAGGTTCTGTCCCATTCTCGCAGCTGCTGCTGTGCTCAAACCCATTGCTGTAGCCACTGTGTCCGTCCATCTCACTGGCAGTCTTCCTGGGTTTTGCGTATCCTCTACTTTACCAAGCATGATGTCTTTCCCTAGGGACTGATCCCTCCTGACAGCATGTCCCAAGTATGTCAGACATAGTCTCACCACCCTTGCTTCTGAGGAGCGTTCTGGTTGTCTTTCCTCCCAGACAGATTTCTTCATTGTTTTGGCAGTCCACGAGTATATTCCGTATTCTTCACCAACACCACAATTCAAAGGCATCAATTCTTCCATCTTCCTTATTCATTGTCCAGCTTTCACATACGTGTGAGGTGATTGAAAACACCCTGGCTTGGGTCCTGTGTACCTTAGTCCTCAAGGCGACATCTTTGGTTTTCAACACTTGAAAGAGATCTCTTGAAGCTACTTTGCCAATTGCAGTGTGTCTTTTGATTTCTTGACTGCTGCTTCCATGGATGCATGATTGTGGATATAAGTAAGATGAAATCCTTGACAACTTCAATCTTT
The DNA here is from genome assembly GCA_028571685.1 of Heterohyrax brucei. Classification (NCBI taxonomy): domain Eukaryota; kingdom Metazoa; phylum Chordata; class Mammalia; order Hyracoidea; family Procaviidae; genus Heterohyrax; species Heterohyrax brucei. The sequence continues at coordinate 88,101,004 of CM053147.1, read as the reverse complement.
TCTCTGTTTATCATGATGTTGCTTATTAATCCAGTTGTGAGAATTTTTGTTTTCTTTGTGTTGAAATAACATTCATACTGAAGGTTGTGCTTTTTGATCTAATCTTGTAGATTGCATCAATGTAACTGCTACTGATCTATCACAATGACAGGATTTACCTCACACAGGAAAATCTCATCAAAAACCCAAATGGTGGATACTCACATACCACCAGGAATCATGACACATATTTTGGGGGGACACATGTCAGTCCATAACAGTTGCCATAATGTGACAACTCTACCTATAGAATATTTTCAGGTATATCTTGCTTTTGGTTGCCATCAAGTCGGTTGTGACATGTAGTGACCCAATGTGTACAGGATAGGGCTGCTTCAGTAGCTTTTCAAGGATATTACCTTATGAAAGCACGTTGCTGTCTCTTCTGAGGTTCCTCTGGGTAGGTTCAAACTGCCAGCTTTCCTTTCAGCTGGTATTTGAGTGCTTAGCTATTTGTGCTACCAAGGGAATCAAATGTGTAACTTGTACAACCAAACTCATGACTCATAACAACCCTGATTGCACTGTTCCATAGGGTTCCCAATTCTGTAACCTTTATGCAAGCAGACTGCCACATCTTTCTTCCATGGAATGGCTGGTTGGTTTCAGCCACTGACCTTTTAGTTCGCTGCTGAGCACTTAACCACTGTGCCACCATGGCTTCTAGGTGTATCTTAGGCAAATGGAAAGATGGCTGTTTAATAGTCTCCACATCTCTTGAGTTGAGCATGGATCTGGGAGGATAAGGCATGGGCAAAGAACATATTTGAAGATGTAAGAGGAATCTGATTAAATTAAGAATCTATCATATAAAAAAGTGAAAAGAACTTATCTGTAAATCTGTTTCTAGATGATTAAACTAGATTACCAGGTAGTCCTCTTCTTTTGCACAAGAGGCTTGTTGCTATTTCTTGTTATCAGTGAAAGCTGTTTCTTAGTCTCAAATTAGTATCAATATTTTTTTTCCTCTACTATTTCAAGTTTATTGTAAGTCTTCAAACAGCACCTGTTATAGCATTCAAATTTTGTACTACTTGTGGCGCCTAACTCCTTAAAAGAGACAAAACAGCTGCCTAGTCGTATTCTAGTGTACTGTTGAAAATTCTCAGATGTCGTGAGAGCTTAAAAAGCCAGCCAGTTCGTTTCCCCAGTGGATGGGCTATTACTCTGGCATCATTTACATCATGCTTTACCTTTACAGAAGACTTTTGCATGCACTTTTATTTCACCGTTCATAACCCTGAAATAAGGTATTCCTTTCTTTTATAATCTCAGAGACAAGACATGGAGCTTTTCTATATGCTGCAGCCTTGCATCTGTGAAGCAGAGGTAGGGACCATTATTTCACGGGTGATGAGTTAATGCAGGCGGTTGTCTCAGGACAGAACAGGTTACATAGAAATAGCTCAGAAAGCATGAGTTGCTGACATTGACATTGCTGTCATCATCATCAACATCATCTGTATTATCGTTCTGTCAAGTTCTTGGGTAACGCTGCTACCGCTGCTTCCTCGGCCCTGTTAAGAGCGCTGATCTCAAGGGCCTGCAGGGAGCTTTGGTGGTGTAGTGGCTAGGCGGCTGACAGGTCAGCAGTTCCCTCTACAGCTCCAGCCCCCTCCATCCAGTCCCTTCTCCATGACTTCATTATCTCTCCAGGAAAGTATAGTCTATTCCAATGACAAGTGTTTGAAGACTTGCGTTAACACTAGTCCCTGCATTCTGCAGCATCTCCTACTGGCTTTCTAAACCTTGCTCACAAGGTTTTCCTGAGATGAACCTTGATTGATGTTGCGGTCCAAGCAAGAGCACTGCTGGAAAGGGTACCAACAAAAGATGTCGTATTGTGAAAAGAAACCTGTGGTGGAGTGGGCGTTGGCAAGGATTGAAGCAACCTGGCTCAGTCCCTAAAGTTTATGTGGACCTTGGAGGGAAAGGAGTACAGGGAAAGGGACCTGGCATTTAAAATCAGGCTGGGATTAACCACTGAAGGTCCTGAGAGGTCTCTTGATGTCTAACTAGAAGCTATGACTCTGCCAGAGATGGCCTGATTGTCATTCCTGCTTCATGCCTGTGCCTACACTTTGGTGGCTGGAGTTCAGAGTCAGAGACGTTGTCATATGAGGAATTTACTTTCCTTCTTTACAGTTCCGTGACCATTGTTTTCCCCTGCCTTTTTCTCAGATGCCTGTCACCCTGCCAGCCTATACATAGGAGTTGAAAAACCTTTATGTGGCACTTTGATTTTGTTAAATTTTGTCACAGTATATTGAATTGTGTTCTGCAATGCCTGCCAAAGCCGCCTTCACAAAGTAACAAATAGTTAAATGGGATAATTACACCTTTCCTTACTTTGCCTGTGGATTCCAGTGATGGGTGTGTCAAAGTGATGGAAACAATTTTTTTGGCTTTTGGGGCTCAGCCCTATCATCTTCTCTGGTGACTTTGCCATGAACCAGGACCACAGCACATACTCACACCAACTCTGTGTGTTTAACCTTCCCTTCATATTGAAAAGTCACGCTCAGGTTGAAACTGTTTCACAGCTTTTATAGATAATTTGTTGGTAGTAAAGCTTGGCTAACAATCTTTGCATACCTTGTGTTAATAAATGAAAGTTTAAAGACAAAACAGGCCCTCAGTCTCAAAAAATTTCCATTGCTTTAAAAGAAGACAGTTGTCTGTAAGGAAAAATTAACTGAATTTTTTTTTTTTTTTTGGTCCTCTTCCTCGGTTTTCGTGAATTAATGTGTACAAAGCATGATTGGTCACCTCATATTTGTCAGTGTGGCACAGACTTGAAGCATGTGAGTCCGTCTTTTTTTTTTTTAATCTGTTTTCCTTTTTTTTATTTTTTGGTTGTTGGGTGCCCAGAGAAGACATGTCACAGGAAGCACAGAGGAGAGGAGCCCAGACCTTGCAAGGAAGGGAAAGTAAGCTTCCCAGATGAAGACTTTCAGAAGTGGGGATGCTTGAATGCATCACTTAGTGGGAGCTGACCAGAGGGATGAGCAGTGGGGATCTGTGACCCTGGTGGCAGAGTCCATGTCATGTTCAGGGAACAAGGAATAGCTCGTTGTGGATGAGAGGGTTCCTGATCTTTCAGGCTCAGACCCTGGGGTTAGTTAGGACTGCTCTTGCTAATCCAGTCTAGTGCGAAAGTTGTCAGCCTTCCCCTAGCTGCACCCTTTCTGTTCTTTGTACCTCTCTCCTCATTTGGCTCAAGACATCTCTTACCTCTCTCTGGGTTTTTGCAGACTCTTCTCCTGACTCATTCCCTTTGGAAGGAGCTGTCCATTTTTATTTGGGATTTGCTTTCCTTTGGCTTTGCCATTCCTGTTTTCTTGCTCTCTTCCTTCCCCCAGCTTTATACCCATAAAGCGTTTCTGGTGGGCTGTTTTCCCAGAACCAGTTCTCTGAATCAGCTTGTCCTTTCTTTTATTCTCATTGTTTTTCATTAAAGTAGACCGATCTCTTCATCATTGCACCAGTCTGTTAGTTACCTGACCCCAGCTTAGTGCCCTGCATTATATGGAAGAGGATGCTAACGACCTTCTTCAGGTGTTCAAGAGTTTAAGCTTACCTTTGCATGTTAAGGAGACCCTGGTGGCATAATGGTTAAGTGCTACGTCTGTCAATCAAAAAGCTGGTGGTTCATATCGACCAGGTGCCACTCGAAACTCTATGGGGCAGTTCTGCTCTGTCCTCTACAGTTGTCGTGAGTTGGAATTGACTCAGCAGCAGTGGGTTTGGGTTTTCATGTTAAAGACGATCATATTAGTAAACCAATAATAACAAATTTTGGCAAGAGGATGTGGGAGATTAGCACACGTATCAGTTGTTCATGGGACAGTAAAATGGTCAACCACTGTGGAAAATGATATGGCTTTTCTTAAAAGAACTGGAAATAGAACTGCCTTACAATTCAGCAGTCCTGCTCCTCAGCATGTATGCTAGAGATCTCAAAGAGGTGGCATGAACAGATACACGCACTCCTATGCTTAGTGTAGTTTTATTCGCAATAGCAATAAAAAAAAGTGTCCATTAGTGGATGAAGGATGAATGGATAAGCAGAATGTGGCACATGCATACGTTGGAATGCTAGGCAATCATAAAGAGCAATGATGAGTCCACAGAACATTATAACACGGATGGACTTGGAGGGCACAATGCTAAGTGAATTAAGTCAAGCACACAAGGGCAAATATTGTATGATCCATCTTTTATAAGAAGAATAGACCTATGTAAAGAGACCGGTGTTTAATGGTGGTTACGAGGGAAGAGGAGAGGGAAGAGGGAAGCACGCTCTAAAATATAAATACTTTTTTATTTTTGGTGATGGAAAAAGTGGTGAAGAATATGGGTTTAGTGTGCACAACGTGGCCACAGTAAATGATGGCACTGAGAAACGCTGCCAAGGAAAGGATGATTGGATCAAAGAATTTGACGTATAAAACCACACCTACTGCCGTTGAGTCGATCCCGACTCATAGTGACCCTATGAGTAGAATTGCCCCATAGAGTTTCCAAGGAGCACCTGGAAGATTTGAACTGCTGACCTTTTAGTTAGCAGGCACAACACTAAACCACTATGCCACCAGGGTATAAGACAGTGATAAATCCAACAACAAACAGAAAAGTGAGTCTAGGATCACATAAGGATAGATATACCCACTGCCATCAAGTCCATTCCAACTTACAGTAACCCTGTAGGTCAGAGTAGAACTACTCCATAGAATTTCCAAGGAGTGCCTGTTGGACTGCAACTGCTGACCTTTTGGTTAGCAGCTGTGACACTTAACCACTATGCAACCAGGGTTTCCAGGCATAAACATATATGAAGTAGGTGCAGGTGTATGCTTATGTGAGAACAGAAGTATTTAAATGTACTGTAAATACAGATGTATGTAGGCAGGCATATGTATTTGTTGAAGACATAGTTACAGACATTCCTCACTTATAGCCAGATACCTTCTGGGATTGATTTTCTGGATTTGAAGGCCTAGGATCCTAATCTAATGTGACAACTCAGTCAGTTGGCATAATACAGCCTTAAAATTTGCCATCTTAGTGAGGTGAGTAGTGTGGTACAGTGGATTACTTAATATGGCCCTTCTAGCCATAGTCTGTGACTCACTCACAGTGAATGTGTGGGGTTGTGCAAATAAGGTACATGGAAACTGTGCTGGATAAGGTTTTGTGTCCACTTGGCTGGGCCAGGATTTTCAGTGATTTGGCTGTTATGTAATGATGTAGTCATCCTCTGTTTTGTGATCTAATTATCCTCTATTTGTGATATGTTGTAAATCCTAGCCTCTTTGCCTGTGGTTATGGTCACATTAGGGAATGAGTTGTTTGTTGTATTAATGAGGCAGGGTTAGGATGGGAAGTATCTGGAGTCACCACTTGACTAGAAGGTATGACTCAAGTTACCACCCTTACCCTAATCACCACCCCTTACCACCCTTGTTCAAGTCATGCTTTTACTTGAGTTAGCACTTAACCACCCTTACAAGAGATGAAGAGAGAGAATCGAGTGGAGGAGTGAAACACATCCTTTGGATCTGGAATCACTGTGCTGAGAACCTCCTAGACCTAAGAAACAGAGCTATAGCACCAGAGATAGCAGAAGATGGTGAGAAATGGTGGCAAGAGTGGAAGAAAACTGGCAGCAGAACCAGGAGACTGGTTCAGAAGGGCATAATGGACTTTCTGGCCCACAGAGTGAAGCAGCTACAGTGGGAGTACCTACCATGGAACTGATCACCTTTGAGTAAGAGGCTTCCTGGTGGAGAGGGGCACAGAGTTAGGCTTGCTGAGCCACGGAGCAAAAGAGCGGAGTCCCCTTGGACCGTGTCATACTGGCAGAGTAGTGTACCCTGAGGCACTTATTATCAGAGCTCAGGAGATTCGTAACACTTCCCTGAGCAAGAAAGAGGCTTAGGCTGGGACTAAGGGTTGGAAAGAGGCCCGCCTATGGGCACAGCTGAGAACAGGCTGTCCTGATTGAAGAAGTGTATCCCGAGTAGTTTCTGATCCTAATTTTAACCTGCTACTTCCTTAATCAACATAATTATGAGTATTGTCTGAGAGTGCTGTGTGACTGTTGCAACAAATTACCAAACCCAGCAGAGAAGTAGCAGTGCTATGGGAGGGATGTTGGTGTCAGAAGAGCTAAGAAGACTGGACAGAGGAGGTATGTCTGACCTCTGCCTCACAGGAAATAGCTTTGGCTGTTGGTGCTGATAATGTTTCTCTCTCCCCCCTGGTGAAGTTAGATGAGGAGATCTGATGCTGCCGCCACAGCATTTTTTACAGATCTTAAAAGCTTGTGAGAGTCATCTAAGATACAGCTGTTGGTCTCTAGTTATCAGGAGCAAGAGTAAGACGGTAGCCAGAATCACAGAGAAGAAGCGAATATACAATGCTGACAGCCTAACACAAGCCATGAATGACCTTAACTACCCTGAGATCATCAGAACTAGATGGTGCCCAGCTATCACCACTGACTAGTCTGAATGAGAGCACAATAGATGATCCTGGTTAGAATGAGAGAAAAATACAGAACAAAACACAAAATTCTTAAAAATAACCAGACTAACTGGGGCACCTGAGACCAGAAGACTGCCTGAGACTAGCGTTCTGTAGTCTTGAACTGAAACTGTTCCAAGATGGGCTTTCAGTAGAAGAGCAGAGTGACACATACAATAAAGGATATTACCTGTTGGAGTAGTGCTCTGCTGGAACAACACCTGCGTGAGTCAATGTGTTAGCATTTAATCCAAAGCAAGGGTGAGAAGATAAGGGGGAGGGGAACCACAGTACTGGAAGTGGAATAGCCGAAACACAATTCATGAGAATGTTGACACTGTGTGAAAAGCGTAACTCATGTTATGGATAAATGTATGTGAAAATCATCAAAGGGGACCTAACTCACTGTGTAAATTTTTATCAAAAACAGAATAAAATATTATGTAAAAAGTGAAAAACTACTGCAGTCTCCCCCAGATTGAGAACAGGACAGCTAGGTGGTGTCAAGCTACCACCACCTACAACTCTGACAGAGATCACAATAGAGGGTCCTGCACAGAGCTGGATAAAAATACAGAACAAAATTCTAACTCACAGAACAGGAGCAGACTTGCTGGTCTGACAGAGACTAGAGAAACTCCATGTGTGTGGCCCCGGACACCGTTTTAACTCTGTACTCAGGTCACTCCTGAGGTGCACTGTTCAGCCAACGATTAGATGAGGCCGTGAAACAAAATGAGACTGAAAGTGCTGTCCAGCTCATGTGCAGAGATAAGGGCGCAGGAGGAAACAGGAAGCCTCGTAATGGGGACACAAGGTTGAGAATCGGGGAGGGTTGACATGTCATAAAACAGTATGTTTACAGTTGTTTAATGGGAAATGCATTTGCTCTGTATGCCTTCATCTAAAGTACAGTAAAATAAATAAAGGTAAATAAGTATATAAATAAGGTGTTTTAGTCCGCTAGTGCTGCTCTAGCAGAAATACCACAGAGTGGACGGCTTTAACAAAGGAAGGTTTATTCTTACACAGTCCAGTAGGCTATAAGTCCAGATTCAGGATATCTGCTCCAGGGGAAGGCTTTCCCCCTAGTTGGCTCTGTAGGAAAGTCTGGTATTGCATCAGTCTTTGTCCAGGGAGCATCTTGGCACAGGAACCTCAGGTTTGAAGGATGTGCTCTTCTCCTGGTGCTGCTTGCTTGATGGTGTGAGGTTCCCAATTCTCTGCTTGCTTCGCTTCTCTTTCCTTTTATCTCTTGTAGGATGAAAGGATTAAGGATTGTACAAGCCACACTCCAGGTGAACTCCCTTTACAGCAGGGAGGTGATCTTCTGAAGGGATTTATAGTCCCACCCTAATCCTTTAACATATAGTAAAGGAAAATCACAAAATGGAGAACAATTGTAGAATACAGGGAATCATGGCCCAGCCACATGACTACACCTATTTTTGGGGGGGACACAATTTAACCCATGACATAAGATAAATAAGGCAAATAAACAAATAAATAGTCATGTTAAGACGATCCGACTCGACGGCACTTGGCTTGGCAAGACTCACCTGGATAGAAACAGAAACACTCTGGTCCAACAGTTTTATTTATTTATTTTTTTTAAGAACAGTTAAGCTCTCACATTATTTTTTCCCTCTAAGAAGAGATGAGGAACCCCTGGTGGTACAGAGGTTAAATGCTACATCTGCTAGGTCAGCAGTTTGAAGCTACCAAGTACTCCTTGGAAACTCTGTGGAGGAGTTCACTCTGTCCTATAGGGTTGCTATGAGTTGGAATTGACTCGTCAGCAGTGAGTTCAGCCCCCCCTTTGGTACTGTCTGATAGACCATGTGTCAGTCAGGATAGTCTAGGTTTTGCTGCAGTAACAACCCCTGCCCCCCCCCCCAATCATAATCAACTTGGCACCAGAAGTTTATTTTTTGCTCAGAAAAGGACCATTTTGCATCTGGATACTCTTCCGGGTTACTATCCTCCATGTGATGGTTCTGCTCTTTTTTAATGACACTTCCATGTATCTCTCTATCTCCCCCAATGACCACAGCACAAGAAGAATGGAGAATTGCACAGCGGCTTTTAAATGCTTCTGCCTGAAGAGATGTTTGCTCTCTTGTCACTGGCCAAAGCAGACTGCATGGCTTCATTGATGTCAGGGCTCTGGGCAAGTGTCATCCCCCCTGAAGTTTCAAAGGAGAAAAGAAGCATACCTATTTGTAATATCTATCTGAGGTGTTAATGAAGCTGAGAATACAGAAATGAGTAAAGGCGTGATCCCGGTCTTCAGGAATGTCAAAGTCCAGTGGGAGAGAGAAACATAGTAGCAGTATTATAACACAGTTTTACAAAATACATAGTATGGTTATGGTAACTACCATGACAGAACAGAAGATACACTGAGAGTACCCAGAAGAAGAATCTGCCTCTCGCTGCTGGAAGAAGTGAGGAAAGCTTCAGAGTGGAGGTGACGTAAGACCTGGAACTTGTCTGGGGACCAGCTTTAGATTTTACATCCCTTTGGTAAGGGTAGCATCTGATTTTATTTTGTGTGCCTCATAGCATCTTAATTATATAGGAGAGTTCTAAGAAAAAGGTTTACCTCTTTTTTGCGGCCTCAGGAAAAAAAGTGAAAGCAGTCTGTCAGTAATAGAACAGATCTACGTGTTCAAATGAAATGCTACACACGAACATCCTTCTATTGAAGTTGCTAAAAATACTTTTACTGAGCAATTATGTGACTGACAGTTCTTTGATCTCAAAAATTAAACTGAATGTTACAGTATAAAGAGAAGGAAGCCAAGTATAAAATAGCAATCAAGGTTAGTTATTAGGCAACAAAGTTTGCGTATGCCGCACTTTCACTTGCCAAAAGATCCTGACATATATTACATGACACATGAATGTGAGTGGTGTGTTACCATTGCAAAAATTTTGCTTTACAGACCAAACAATCTCTCTCTTAGATCTAATGAAATCTTACTACTTGTCTCTTTCACTTTGCGGCCACACTGGCCTCCTTGGGGTCCTCCATCACACTGGGTGCATTCCCACCCCAGGACGTTTGTACTTGTTCTTTTTGTCTGAAACTCTCTGTCTCCAGATACCTGCCAGGATCACCCATCTCCTTCAGGTCTTTGATCGAAGGCCACTCTGTTAGTGAGACTGTCCAACCACCCTACCTTCTTCCCCATTACCTTATAAATAAGTAAGTTACCCTATTTCTTTTTCTCAGCAGCAGTGATTAAGAGTGTGGCTACTAACCAAGAGGTCAGCAGTTTGAATCTACCAGCCGTTCTTGGAAACCCTATGGGGCAGTTCTATTCTGTTTTATAAGGTGTACTATGAGTCAAAATTGGGTTTGTTTGTTGATGATTCAGCTTCCCTATTAGAATGAAGGCCAAGATGACTGTTTTGTAATTCCCTGTTTAGACCAGTACCTGGAGCATGGTAGGTACTCTGTAAATACTTGTTGAACAAATGGTCCACTTTTTTCTTCCCCATAAAAGGAACTCTAACTTCACATGTTCTAACTTCAGATTTACATACCTCTTACCAGTGAGTCAATTCAGACTTGTAGCAACCCTGTAGGACAGAGTAGAGCTGCCCCATAGGGTTTCCAAGGAGCAGCTGGTCAATTCAAAACCTTTTGGTTAGCAGCCAAGCTCTTAACCATTATGCCACTATGAGATTGTATGCTTGCATGTATCTTCCTTCTATAAAACCTTACACTTTTCATTGAGTGTTTGTGAAATATGGCAGTTTCAGAGGTCATCTAACTTTACAAAAGAGGAGGAGGATCAGCATCAGTCCAAAGCTGATTCCCAGGAGATAGAGATCAGACTTACCTCAGCTGTCCAACTTTTAACCAATTCTGACATCAGCTGTCCGTCTCACGGCCCTCTGTACTACTCTCACGGGTACAACAATTAATTGCAGTGGCCACCCAGAACTCTCAGGCCTTATTCGTGATTATGGGGCTTATTAGGGAAGTAACAGGTTACAACTTGGGATCAGAATCAATCTGAAAGTAGCAGAAACTGTGCAGGAGGCAGGAGACAGGAGACGGTTCATCTGTTAGTCCAGCTTCTAACCTCTCAGCTCCTTCTTTCCTGTACCTGCCGCCAGCCCTTGCTCTGGGCCTCTGCGCCAGTTGAGCCTGGTCTCTGACCTGCTTGCACAAGTGTCACAGCTTTTTAGCTCTGCCAAAGAAGTACTCCGAGGCCCCCTGCTCTTCCTGGGAGCCTTCCACCCAAAGGTGCTCAGCACTGTAGTGCCGTGGATTGGCAAACTCACTGCACCCACTTCATATCATGGGTGAGGAGGCTGACTGCAGCTGTCTCCTGCCAGTTTCCTGGTTCTCTGTCTTGAGTCATCTCCGCTATTACAGCTTTCTCCAGTTCCTAGGCCCAGGAGATTCTCTGCTCAGGATCCAAAGGATGCACTCTGCCACTGACTCTTCCTCTTTTTTTTAAATTAAGGTTAAGTGAAAGTATACAGTCCAAATTAATTTTGCATGCCCGCCTATCTGCAGCTCCTTCTGCTCTCCTCACCCTGTGACAGCACACTCCTTTTCATTCTTGTATCTATCTCTTAATGAACACCTGTCCCTGCCTCTCCACCCTCTCTTTCCCCATCTAGAAAGAAACCAGTAGGATAGCCTCCTGTAACTGTATAAAACCATAAAGTACACACACCACATGCTCACATGGTGCTCTGAGTCCAACCCATATTTTTGTCTGAAGAGTTGACCTCAGTACTGGTTTCAGCTTTGGGCCTGACTTTTCTTCTTGGTGGTAGTAAGCTCCTCCCTCAACCTGTGGGATTGGCTGTTTTTAAGCCAAGGGGGGGCGGGTGGCAAAACTGACCAATTCCCTTTGTAGGCCACAAGGACCTTATTTGCATAGTCCCAGCCACTCATTTTGTGGGAGTTACAAGACCATGGGTAGAAAGGCCACATAGAAAGAGAAACCCATAGCCCTGCCAACTTATCACATGCCATGTGTTGTGCCCTAGGAGAGCAAGACTGAGGACTCTCTTTAAGAAGCTCATAATTTGGAGGGCAAACACTTCTCATTCTTCTTGTGGTATTTAATTCAATTCAGCAAGTATTTGAATACCTGCTATGTGTAAACATTGACTAGGATTCCTGGATTCTAGAAATGTATTTGAGTGTAATATGCCAGAGCTTAAGGTCTGTGGCTTCATGTCATAAAGCTTCATGGAGCACCTCTTCCCCGAATGTTGCTGGGGGGAGTGAGTTTTTATATGGTACAGCCCAGTGCCCTCAGCTTCTTTTATGCCACAAGACATGTGACACAGCTGTTCATTGCTTGACCATTGTCTTAGTCCCCTGGTATTGCTCCAACAGAGAATGCCACTAGCAGAAGGCTTCATGAAGAGAAACTTTTGTTATCACAGTCCAGTAAGCCACAATTCCATTTACAAGTTACAAGTCCATTCAACAAGAGAAGTTATCACAGTCTGGCTGGCTGAGTCCAAATCCAGTGAGAGCATCTTGACACAGGAACCTCAGGTCCAAAGGACGTGCTCTGCTCTTGGTGCTGCTTGGTAGTATGAGATTCCCAACTTCTGCTCACTTCTGTCTCTTATATCCCACAGGCTTGTAGCTTAAATCCTGCCTCACCAACACAGCTGTTGCCCATTCTCCCTCACGGACATCGTGGAGGCAGGATTCGTAATACATGGGAGGAATCACACCATACTGGGACTCATAGCCAAGTCAAATCAACACATACATTTTTGGGGGAACACAATTCAATCCATGACAACCATCGTAGGTTACATACAGTCCCCAGTGAAGAGTGTTAATTTTTTTTGCCATAAGGATTCTGCTAACCTGTACATGAAGTTTTTTGTTATTCACCTCATATTCTCCCACTTTTGAAGTTGTTTTGGAGAAAGTGGATTAGAGGCAAAATAAGTGGCACAGGTGGGTAGGCTCTGGACTACTAAATGAAGGATTGGAGGTTCAAAGCCACCCAGAGGTGCCTTGGAAGTAAGACCTGGCAATTTGCTTCCAAAATGTAGCAGCCTTGTAAATCCTGTGGAGCAGATCCACTCTGCACACACGGGGTTGCCATGATGTCAGGTGGATGCAATAGCAACTAACAACAACAACAGCTTTTAGAACACCAAACTGATTTAATTTTAAAAAATGATTAAGAAATCTCATTGCTTCTTTCATTAGTAATGCAATTCTTGTGGCAGATAGCAATTATTAAATGGCGTGTCTTGATGGGTCAGTGGAAAACTAATTTAGATGGTGTGTTAGTTGTGCTGTTGTTGTTGTGCTGTCAGGTGGATTCCAACTCACAGTGACGCTGTGGACAGTATGTACTCTGAGATACCAGAAAGGAGATCAAGCTTGATCAGTTCAAATCTACCACCTGTTCCTTGGAAACCCCATGGGGCAGTTCTGTTCTGTCCTCTAGGGTCGCTTTGAGCCAGAATCAGTTTAGTGATGATGGGTTTGGTTTGGTTTTTCTGTCCCAAGATTTGTGTGTGTGTGAAGTGTAGGAAATTGTGGCCTACAGATACTCATAGCAGCTTTATACATTAGACGAGGACAGAATGTTGTGAACCTCTCTTGCATGCTACACAAAATCCATCTGCCGTTTTAGAAATTGAGAAAAATAAATGCCACTATTCCTTGCTTTTATAACTTTCGTAGTAGCTGTTGCTTTCTACTGTGTAAGGTGAGGGTCTGGCTCATTTACACAGCACGCGCCCCTCCCTCTGATTCGACCTCCCTCTTGCCCGTGTGTACACCTAGACATGTTGCCGTTAGCTACACAGTAAATACCCCCAGACTTTCCTTCCATGCCACCGCTTCTTCACTTGCATTAGCTTTGCCCTTATCACAAATTACTGTTCTTTGTTCAGGGGCTTTGTTTTAGTTCTTCATGGTGTCCTCAGGAACATTTGTTCTGGAATGTTGCTGGCCGTGGAAGACACATACAGGCCCCTGTGTCTCTATTTTAGGCGTTGGTTTTATTCTGTCCTGTTTAGTGATATGTCAGTCATTGTTTTCAGACTTGATCTTAGTCATTGTTTTCTGCCATCTTGGGTCTTTTCTTAGATAGTGTGTTGTGTAATCATTATTAACATCTTTTATTCTCCCCTGCTGTGATTTTGTTAAACGAGAAACAGCCAAATGGAAACTCTTGCATCAGATGAACCATCCTATTCTACAAAAGAAGCTTCTCCCCTCTGGTAAAAACTGTGGTTATGAATATATAGAAATAAAAAAGAACAGGAGATTTTGGCAGTACATTTTCTTTATTTTTTTCAGTTTGGTTCAAAGAAAAGTATATCTGTTCATTCTGTTTTTGAAAGATTGTCTTTCCCTTAAGGTAAGATTGTTGATTTTTGCAGCAAACCAGATTTCATTCTATTTGTAGGAAAACTTAAAAACAAACAAACAAAAACCACCTCAAATGCCAAAGTGTATCCCATGCATTAGATATGCTCTTTTGGGTCCCAAAGTTAGGGGGTTAGTTTCTCCCTCTGTCGTTCATATATATATATATATATATATATATATGAAACAGCAGTATAAATATGTATGTGCATGTGTGTATATATGTGTATTCTTTTAACTCATGTATATGTGCCTCTGTGTGTGTGTGTATGTGTGTGTATAGTTGTGTTACGTGCAACTCATAATGACCTCATATATAACAGAACAAAACATTGCTGGGTCCTGCATTCCATCCTTGCAATAGCTACTATACTTGAGCCCGTTGTTGAAGTCATTGTGCCAGTCCATGTTATTGAAGGTGTTACACACACACACACACACACGCACGTGCACGCACGCATGCACACGCATGCACGCACGCACACATGCACACAAAACCCACTGCAGTCGAGTCAGTCCCTATGACAAAGTAGAACTGCCCCACAGAGTTTCCAAGAAGTGGCTGGTGGATTCAAACTGCTGACATTTTGGTTAGCGGTCCTGGGACTTATACTGCATCACAAGGGTTTCCATCTGTATCTGCATATCTATAGCTGTATATTATAGGTATACAGCTGTGTGATTTCATGATTTTGAATATGTAAGTACTTAAATGTCTATTGAATATTTTGAAGATTCAAAGTAGCTAAAAAAGTGCAAGGGTTTTCATTGATAATTTAACACGAGAAATCTAGAATCATAATGAGATGTTAGCATTTAATATGAATATAAATCATAATCAGCTCAGATTTTAATCTCATTTGGCAAGCAGTACAAAAGGATGATTAAAAGTATTTTGTTTCAGCTATGCACATATATATGTAAAGATGAGTGTCTTGGATCACAATAGATATTTCTTGCTGTGGATTGCAATCAGAAAAATTTGAAGCCCAATCAGTCATTTAGGACAAGGGCCACAGCCTATGTCAATCTTGTCTACACACCTTGCAGCCAGTTGCTCCAAGGCCAGGAACATGGTTAAAAGGTTCAGTGTATCACCTGATGGCTAATAGCACTGTGATTGGATGGAAGTGTTTGCTGTCCAGCTTGAGGTACATAAGAGTATAAGAACAGCATGCAAAAAGTTAGTTTATAATTGGAAGTTTTCAAAAACAAATTTTCCTATGTGTGTCAAACCTAATAAGAAATGGGGATAAGTAGGCTTTTGCAAACCTTTTGTTAGCATTCAGTCTTGATGACGGAAATGAGTGAGAGTAGAGGGAGACAGTGCTTGAGCGGAGAGTTCTCTTCCCAGCAGGTAGAACCATTCTCATTTTTGCCTTCATATTTAAGACTTTATTTATACTAATGACTTTTGTATTGCATGGAAGGCTATTGATAAGGAGAAAACTCAGCATACAGTTGCATTGATTAGCTCCCAGAGCTTTGTTCAACTCATGATTACGCTGCTAACATTGCCATTTAAACCTGATTGAAATTAAGAATAGTTTTGACAAGGCATTTAAATCTTAAATCTTACATGACATGGGACATAGGCAAAGTTAGAATTCCTGTTCAGTCCTGGGGCCCTCTTTAACTATTTGTTTATTTAGTTGAGACCCTGAGTAGTACAAATGGTTAAGCACTTGGTTTGTCAATCAACAGGTTGGAGGTTCAAACCTACCTAGAGGTGTTTCATTCAGAAGGAAGTCCTGATCACCCACTTTCAAAAAAAAAAACCAGCCATTGAAAACTCTGGAGTACAGTAACAATGAGTTGCTTTTGAACAGTATCATTTATAAAGAAATTTTGAATTTTAGAATGTATCTAATATGGTTTTAAAGCCAGCAGAGTGTAAAAGTTTTATTATAAGTATGCTTTTACCTTAGAACATGAAGAGAATTTTCGTGTTCTAAGTTCTTCAATTAATTTCAAGTTTCCTCTATTCATAGCTTTGGAAACATAAGGCACAATGGAAGAAAATCCTTGATTACCTGCTCACTGTCTTCCATGTGCTGTGAAACTTCTTTGTCGACTCAGTACCTCTTGTCGCTGTTTTTAAAAGAGGTCTTGGCCTTATTGCAAGGGCCATAATAACAGGTTAATATCAAATTCAAAAGAGTGTAAAAATGCCAAGATTCTACAGTCTCATACTTTGGAGAGGGGTGTATCTCTTAGGAAAAAAAACAAAGTAAGTTTCAATCCTGTCTTCTTTTTCAAAGACTTTGGACAAATTCAGCTTTATGTTTTAACTGTGAGGTTTAAAATAGCTTTTGGTGATTTGTTCTTATCTTCAGTGAAAAATCCATGTGGGAAAGAAATTAATGGATATATATTTAAGCCCTCTTCAGAAGTCTTTCTCTTCCCATTGTATTAGGCCTGTGTACTGACATTCTTGTGTGTCAAACACAGGAAGGAAAGTGATGGATAGTGAGGGTGCTGAGGTGGGAAGTAAACCTTAGATTCTTGTTATGGCTCCCGTGAAGCCTGTGTTGTATGTATGACAATCACAATTAAAAAAAAAATGTGTAATTTGTATATTTGAGAGTGAGTAGTGAATGCAGTACCTGTACTCTGGGAGAGAGAAAAGAAGATTAGATTCTCATAGAAACTACACTGGCTATGTGCTTTCAATTCACGTATTAAACTATAGCTGTAGTCCGTGAACTTAATTGTTCTAAATGCTCCATACCTCATTGCTGAGTATCACTACAGTCACCTTTGAAGCACTCCCCTTGGGAAGCTGTGTATAGACACCAATGCCTCATCTACCCTTCAGAGCAGTTTTGCAACTCTTTCTGGAATGGCCATTGTGCAAGGTGACAAGTTCACAAACTTAATTGTATAGTTGTTTGTGAGGGAGTCTTCAGCCAGTAAACAAATAATTGTACCGGAACATCCTCCATACTCACCTGATCTGGCCCCTGATGACTTTTTTCTTTACCCAAAGAAAAAGGAAATATTGAAAGGAAGACATTTTGATGACATTCGGGACATCAAGGGTACTACAACAACAGCTCTGATGTCCATTCCAGAAAAAGAGTTCCAAAATTGCTTTGAAGGTTGGACTAGGTGCTGGTGTCAGTGCACAGCTTCCCAGGGGTAGTACTTCAAAGGTAACTGTAGTGTTATTCATCTATGAGGTGTATAGCAATTTTTCAAGGATGTTTGTATACTTAATTGTCAGACCTCTCGTGTCATAATCCATTGTGTATTTCACGCTCTTCCCAGTGAAGTTGATATCTCACCTGGTTGTATATGGACATAAGTAAATTCAAACACTGAGAATCCCAAATAACTGATATTGGACTTCATGGATTGTTTTCTTTGGATATTGTTAGCTCTCAGTATTGAGAAGCTAATGGAAAATGATCTGAAACACTCCAGCAAAATGGCCACAATACTGTTAGATGTTATTTGTACAGAATATCTGTGAGTGCTGGTATTATTAGAATAGGAGCTTTGAGCAAAGCTCAGTTCATATCTTTTACCCATGAAGAGATATTTAGAAATGGAAGAGCAGCTCCATGTCTTATTGCCATGCTGTTTGAAATTTCTTGTCTACTTGCCCAAGGAAATCCTTGTGACGTAGTGGTTAAGTGCTGTGGCTGCTAACGAAAAGGTTGGCAGTTCAAATCTACCCACTGTTCCTGGGAACTCTACTAGGCAGTTCTGCTCTACCCTATAGGGTCATTGTGAGTTGCCAATGACTCAACAGCAACAGATGTGGTTTTGGTTTTAGTTTACCAAAATCAATGTCAGAAGGGACTCTGAAACTTGCTTTTTGAATGTGGAGTAGCTAAAGTGAATGGAGGCAATGATGATATAAAAGCTGAACAGGTGATTTCAAAGGATGCCTTGAGAAGGCAAGGTAAAATATTGTAACAAAATGTGCAAAGACCTGGAGTGAGAAAACCAGAAGGGAAGAATACACTAGATATTTCTCAAGTTGAAAGAACAGATGAAAAAGTTCAAGCCTTGAATTGCAGTACTAAAGAATTCTGCGGGTGAAACAAGGGGCTCTGGTGGCACAGTGGTCAACGGGCTCAGCTGCCGGTTAGAAAGATCAGTGGTTTAAACCATCTAGCCATCCCACGGGAAAAAGATGTGATAGTCTTCCATGATTTAAAATCTTAGAAATCCAGTGGGGCCGTTCTACTCTGTCCTACAGGGTTGCTATTAGTTGGAATCAGTTTGGTGGCAGTGCACTTTGTTTTGTTTTTTAAATGAGAAAAGTATTGAATGACATAGGAAGCATCAAAAGAAGATTGGAAAAATACACAGAGTTACTGTACCAAAAAGAGTTGTCTTGTAGTCAACATTTCAGGAGGTAGCATAAGATCATGAACCAATGGTTTTGAAGGAAGAAGTTCAAGTAACACTGAAGGCACTGGGAAAAAACAAGGCTCCAGGAATTGATAGAATATCAACAGGGATGTTTCAGCAGGTGGGTGCAGTGCTGGCAACACTTATTTGTCTATGCCAAGAAATTTGGAAGACAGCTACCTGACCAGTTCACTGGAAAAGGTTGGTATTTGTACCTGTTCCAAAGAAAGGTGATCCAACAGAATGCAGAGATTGTTGAACAATATTATTAATATCACATACAAGTAAAATTTTGGTGAAGATAATCCAAAAGAGATGGCAGCAGCACATTGATGGGGAATGATCAAAAATTCAAGTTGAGTTCAGAAGAGAATGTGGAACAAGGGATTTGTTCCTGATTGCAGTTGGATTCTGGTTGAGGGCAGAGAATACCAGGAAGCTGTTTATCTGTGTTTCATTGTCTATGCAAAGGCATTTGACTGTATGGATCATTACAAGTCATGGACAACATTGTGAAGACTGGGAATTCTGGAACACTTAGTGGTGCTTGTGAGGATCATGTACATAGGCCAAGATGCAACTGTTGGAAGAGAACAAGGGGATGCTGTGCAATTTAAAATCAGGAAAGGTATGTGTCTGGGTCGTATCCTTTCATAACACTTAATCTGTATGCTGAGCACGTAATCTGAGAAGCTGGACTATATGAAGAAAAAATCAGCACCAGAATTGGAGGAAGTGTCAACATCCTGTGATATGTAGATGACACAACCTTGTTTGTTGAACATGAAGAGGACTTGAAGCACTTTCTGATGAAGATCAAAGACCACAACCTTCTATGTGGATTACACCCAAACATAAAGAAAACAAGTCTTCACAATTGGACAGGTTAGCAATGTTATGACAAACACAAAAGATTGAAGTTGTGGAGGGTTTCATTTTACTTGGATCAATAATCAGTAACCATGGAAGGAACACTGAAAATTAAAAAAAAAAGTAAAACAAAACCAAAAAAAAAAAAAGAAAATCGTACTGCATTGGGCAAATCTGCTTCAAAAGACCTCTTCAAGTGTTCAAAACCAGTGGTGTCACTTTGAGGACTAAGGTGTGCCTGACCCAGGTCATGATGTTTTCAGTTGCTTCATATGCAATGAAAAGCTGAGCAATGAATAAGGAAGACCAAAGAAGAATTGATGCCTTTGAACTATGGTGTTGGCAAAGATGATTGACTATGCCAAGGACTGCCAAAGAACAAACAAATTTGTCTTGGAAGAAGTAGACCTGGAAGCTAGAATGGTGAGACTTTGTTCACATACTTTGTACATGTGATTTCAGGGACCAGTTACTGGAAAAGAACACTATGCTTATTGAAATAGAGGGTCAGCATAAAAGAGTAAGAAACTCAGTGAGATGGACTTACACACTGTCTGCAGCAATGGGCTAAAACATAGCAGCCCTTGTGAGGATGGTGCAGAACTGGGTGATGTTTTGTTCTGTTGGCCATAGGGTCATTATGAGTGGGAACCAACCTGACAGTACCCAACAACAACAGAAACATTCTTCCATTGTCTCCCCCTTGCCCCCCGTTTTTTTTTCTCACAGAGCGCTCTTTATATTCTTTCACTTGCTCCTGTGATCTCCTTCATGCTCATATCTTTTTAGGGAAGACAAAAATAAAGACTTAATAGACTCCATTGAGCAGAAACTGGAAATACGAGTAAATGCATCCTTTCTAGAAGAATCTCTCCTCTTGTTCTGTCTTCTTGACCTTTTATCTAGAGGTTTGCCTCATTCTCCCCCATCCCTAAATGACTATATAGTAGAGCTAGCTAAAGTTTAAGGAGCCCTGGTGGGGCAAATGATTAAATAATTGGATATTAATGGAAAAGTTGGTGGTTGGAACCTATCCAGCTGCTCTGCAGAAGAAAGACCTGGCCATCTGCTTCTGTAGCGATTACTGCACCCCCCCCCCCCATTCTATGAGACAGTTTCTTCTGTGTCAGAGGGGTTGCTGTAAGTTGAAACAGACTTGACAGTACCCAACCACTTGGAATTCTTTATGACTGCAAATGTGTTCTTATTTCTTATAGAGTTACCATTTTTTTAAATTTGTGTAACTGCCTTTCCTTAGGAGTTTAGAAGTGGGAATGGTGTGAGTGTAGGTTTTATGTTTTTTAAAATAGATTTTTTTCCTGCTTATAAAACCAATACATTTAATAAAGAAAATTTTGAAGTTTAGAACGATAAACAGATCTATGAGTAGCTTGTCCTTGTCATCATTGCTGGCATTTTGTATATTCCTGTTTTCTAAATATAGTTGACCTTGCTCTTTTCGAAGGAGAGCCTGCTGGCCAGTGGTGAAGTTCTACAACTGTGAACCTAAGAGGTCAGCTGTTCAAATCCATCAGATGTTCCTCAGAAGCTCTATGGGGTGGTTCTACTTTGACCTGTAGAGTCGTTGTGAGTTGGAACCTACACAACAGCACTTAACAACAACAACATGCTGTTCGGAAACCCTAGTGGCATTGTGGCTAAGTACTACAGTTGCTAACCAGAAGGTCAGCAGTTTAAATCCACTGGGCACTCCCCGGGAACTCTGTGGAGCAGTTCTACTCTGTCCTATAGGGTCACCGTGAGTTGGAATCAACTTGATAGCACTAGGTTTTGGTTTTGGTTTATGCTGTTTAGGTTTTTTTTTTTTTTTTTCTTTTTTAACACTTCTAGTTTTAACCAAAGTATGGCCTTGTATTAAAAGCTCTTTAAAATATTTGCAATGGCTGTATAATTGTGTACCTGGAAGGAAGTGGGAGGTAGAGAGTATGGGCAGAGGAGGGCTGGGGTGAGGGGAAGAGAGGGAGTACAGTAACCAAAGACTATAAAAACCTCCTAAGTAATGAAAATACCCTAGCGAAAGGACCTCTCCTCTCCTATTCATACGCATTGTGTTGGTTGATTCCTTAGTCACCTACTTGTGGTATATAGGACTTTTCATTGACTTTAGATTTTACATCTAGAAACAGTACCAATCAATATTCACATACTTTGAAAGGGACTTCTTTTTAAAATTAGGCTTGTGATTGACTCTAGCTGAGCTGATTAAATTGGAGAAGGAAATCAACATTGATACCTGATTGCGCATAAGCAGAAAGTACGAAGAATGAATGGAAGGTGTTTGAAATGAAGTTTGATTAAAAGTAAAAATCAAAGGGTTTCTAAAATTGGATCCTTTATAAGTACCTTTAATAGCAATTATGTTTGAGGAGGAAGTGTGAACACAAAAAACTTAAAAGTGCTTTGGGATCTTCCATAGCAGTGTGCATGTAATTTGGAATCTGAATGTGGTTTTCCCCCTAGACAGTGAACAAAAGTAAAGAGAGAAGGCCACATGTACCCCGAAGAGTCTGGGCAATCACAGTGCTTCCTTTTGAGGATTTGCTAACTGATATTTGGCCCTTTTTTTTCCTTGTTTTTCCTCATTGACTTTGTAATGTCCTGCCTTTGGGAACCTGGTGGCTTAGTGGTTAAGTGCTATGCCTAGTAACCCAAAGTTTGTTAGTTCAAATCTGCCAGGCACTCCTTGGAAACTGTGGAGTAGTTCTCTTCTATCCTATGGGGTTGCAATGACTCAGAACTGAGTCGATGGCAGTGGGTTTGTTTTTGGTGGGGGGGCAAGGCTGATCTCTTCTTGACCTTTTCATTTAAGAAAGTCGGAGGCAACATCGTGGCTAAACTTGCTTAACACAAGTAGTTACAAGTCTTTAGTAAGCTGATCAGAAGGAGTTTTTGAGGAGTGACTGCAATGTTGTGTCATTGCCAAATGGCATTGCTTATTCACTGAGACAGCTGTTCAATGGACTGTTTTTGAGTACATCTGCTTTGAGGTGGTTATGGATGTTTAGCTAAGCAAACACACAAACAAAAATGAATAAATATAGTTTTAAAAAATATTTGTTCCGGTAGGTTTGAGAAATATTGGGTTGAACAAGTTTCTTCACTGCAGGACTTCTGTAGCCCATTTAACATGTTTGTGTGCCTTTTACAATTTGAAGGAAGAATGGAATAAGCAGCATCTTCAAAACTTATTGTGACCATATAATCCTTTTTTAGGAGGCTATCTATTGACATTTTGAAGGAAGAGCTGTTACAATTTAGAAACATTTGCAGCAGGAAGCACCATTTACTATTAGGTGGTCTAGGTTAGGAGTCCCAAGGTGACACCAAACAGTTAAGTACTCGACCACTAACCGAAAGGTTGGCAGTTTGAACCCACCCAGAGGTACTTTGGAAGACAGACATGGTGATCTGCTTTCGAAAGGTCACAGCTTTGCAAACTCTATGGAATAGTTCTACCCTGCACATATGGGGTCACCATCAAATTCAACTTGATGCCATTAGATCGAATTGAGTCCAACTCGGGGCAACTCCGCATGTATAGAGTAGCACTGCTTCCTAAGGTTTTCAAGGCAGTGGACTTTCAGAAGTATAACTGGATGCCCCTTGGGTTCTTGTCCTATCTTATTAACTGATCAAAATAAGATGGCCACTAACTGCAAGGGAAACTGAAAGTGGTGGGTTTATTGTCTCCGCAGATGAGGAACGATGCAGGTCTAGTGACCGTAATGCCATGCACTCCCTATCTGGGGGGATTGTGAAGCTTTTTGTTGCCAGTGGCTTCCAGGTATGAGAACTCTCCCCTCTCAGCTCTCCCCTGGCTGTATTTGGAGGTCCAGATGTTGCATTGTCTTCTTGACTTCTTGAGTGGTCTCAGGTGGAAAGCTTGCCTGGAAAGTATCAGTATCTTCATTTCTGGTGATAATTGGGTCCCAGTGGGAAGAAGGACAATCTGCTCATGTTCTAAGGTCTAGGTTAGGCAGGGATAGTGGATGGAGTTACCACTCGCTGTGATTTCCTGAAACAGACTGGCCCAGACAAGCTCATAGTTAGCAAGACAAAGAAAGAAGGGGAAAGGGTGTTGATTTGGGGTTTCAGAAGCAGTTCAGCAGACCTATCCTCTGAGGTACCTCTGGGTGGATTCAAACCGCCAGCGTGTCAGCTAGTAGTTGAGCACTTAACCATTTATGCTACCCAGAAACTCAGTATAGTTTGGTCCATCTCAAACTTTAATGTGTATATGAATCATTCAGATCTTATTAAACTGCTGCTTCTGAGTAGGTCTTGAGTGAAGCCTGAGAATCTACATTTCCCTGTGTGCACTCAGATGGTGTTGCTGCTGCTGCTGATTGCTATCATAAAGAGATGGGGGTCCAGGAAGATAATATTTGCTAGGTGGTTTTAGTAGCATTCCAGAAACTTCCACTGGAAGACCCCTAATGAGCAAGAAAAACAGACTGGTAGGGGGAATTTCCATGGGAAATAAAAAAGAATTAGAGATCCCCTTGAATTCCCAAACATCTAAGCACTGTCATGGTGACCTATAGGGTATGTACTCTGTTTCTTGTTCTGGTTATAAGATCATCAGTTACAGATGCTGGCACTGTAGTGCACTTTTGTGCCAGAATAAAGGAAGAGCGGAGAAACAGTGTGAAGAAAACTATGATGGCTTATTAGAAAAAATAAAGGATGTCTAGGCAGGTTAGAAGGAGTTCTGGTGGTGCAGTGGTTAAGAGCTTGGCTGCTAACTGAAAGGTTGGCGGTTCAAACCCACCAGCTGCTGCACGAGAGAAAGTTGTGGCAGTCTGCTTCTGTAAAGATTTGCTGTTTCAGAAACCCTGATTCTATAGTTGGAATGTGTTAGAAAAGTAGAACGAAGTGAAAGAAGCCAGTGTGGCTAAAAAATGAGCTTTCTGTGGACCTCAGACTTAAAGACCAGACATGCATAAAACAGGAAGGAGAGTCATGTGGCCCAGGGTAAATAAAGTTTCACAAGCCCTGTAAGATTCAAGTGCCAGGTAACCCAGGGCTTATGAAAGGAAGTGAAGGACAGCAAAGCTAACAATTTTATCTGTGATCACAGCAAGAAAAGAAATAATAGGCCTACTCCTTCTGGCAAATGGTAAAATCTTGACTGATGAGAGGCTATTGTCTTCATCAAATAAATGATTTATTTAAACTGCAACTGCACAAGATAGGCAGAAATAGAGTTCTTAACTGCTTTCAGTCGGGTCAAGGGAGCTAGAAGAACTGCCTTCCGTGATACTGAAAGCCTTCCCTGGGATTACAGCACTGCGGCCAGGACTGTTGGCGACATTGAAGAGACTGTGTGTCATTGCAAGTGCCATCAGTTTTATAGAAAACAAAATAAGTTTCATAAACTTTTAAGTGCTTTGGAAATACATAACAGAGAAATTAAATTCCAGCAAGGAGATTTAAGCACATGAGTGCTTTTTAATGTAAACTGTATAAGAATTTAAATTTTTGGAGAGGAAGGCAGAGAGAGTGTTTTGTGCAAGAGTCAGGTATTTGAAACAGCGTGTTGTGTTACTGGATTACCCAATATTTTGGTATATTGGAGCCTTGACATCAGTTTTATATAGTCTAGACTTGGATTGTGGTCTAGATTTGTAAGCTTGTACTTTAAAAGGAGTAGTTAATCGTGGGGGCCCCAAATCCATTAGACTTTTTTTTTGTTTTTAGTTTTATGTAATGTGTAGGTGAAGGCCAAGATATGCACTGAACAGTTTTGATGGAAATTACATTTAAATTTAAGTTAAATTTCTATGGCAGATAATTTTGGTTCAACATGATAAAAAAAAATCGTGTCAATAACTGCTAAAGCAGTGGAATATTTTGATGGGGAGATGTATAGAGTTCTTTCTGCTCTGTAGAATTTGATTATCTAGTCCAGGGTAGACAAACTTCTGTAAAGAGCCAGACAGTAAATATTTTTGACTTTGTGAGCCATATGGTTTCTGTCGGCGCCACTCATCTCTGCTCTTATAATACGAAAACAGCCAGATACACTATGTAAACAAATAGACTGGCTGTATTCCAATGAAACCTTATTTACAAAAACAGGTGGCAGCTGTGTTTGGCCCATGGATCACAGTTTGTGGACCCCTAATCAAGAGTTTCGTTTATCTCATACAGTGTAGATAATGGCTATGGAATGAGCCAGGTGACCTCAGGCGGTCTTCTTTCTAGTGCTACATGTCTGAGGTTCTTTATGTGTCTTAGTTGATTAATTGAGAAATAGAAAGAACTAGAAGACCCTAAATTATGAGTTTCATTGTTCTGGAGCTTCAACAACTTACTTGCAAGTCGACAAGAAACATGTGAGAGACTAATTTGTTCGCAGATGTTGAAGAAGGGAAGGATGGTGGCCAGGATTCGTGTCTTTTACTGACTTTCTGACTGGGGGTAATGTAGGGAAGGAAAGGTAAACTATTTTCCTGCTGAAAACTATTCACAAAGCACCTTAATGTAAGTGTGTTTTCACACAAGGAAATCATTGGTATTTAGTGGATCTTTAAATTTCAAAATAAGCACTTTGAGTCATTTAATATATAAAACTGTGTTTTTTTTATGTAGCCACTTAAGGCAAGAGAGAAGAAGGGTGGCAAAGGTATGGCAGGAATGACAATGGGTTTCATAGACTTTGAGGTGCTAATTTCATGCTTCAACATTTGGTGTAAGAGCCAGTGGTGATCAGGCAGTGTGACATTGGGGTAAAATCACACTGAAGGGTCATCTCTGGGTGCACACTGCAGAAAGTCCTGGATCTATGGAAGACTGTCAGTCCTTTGGGGTTTCCGAGGCTGCCTGAGGAGCAATGGCATACAGGTACAAATGGAACCAGGAGGCATTCTACTTTGGTGACATGGGTAGACAAGTGTTAGAGGGTTTCAGGAAGAGGTTAACCATGAGATACTTGGGGCTTGATGGGCTTTCATGCAGCCTTGATGTAGACTGGAGGAAGGGCGGAAATCTTCAGGGGTGCAGTGTGAGGAGCAGAGAGTAGGTCAGGGGCAGAGGTGCGGAGGTGAGAGCACATACCACCAGACTACCTGCCTGGCCCACCAGGGGATTTGCAGAGGAGAATCTCTGGACTATGTAGACAAGTAAGGAGGGTGTTGACTGCTAAGTTGAAGTGTTAGAACATTATCTATAAGCATCCAGGAACAGTAAACTTGTGTTTGTTTTGTTGAAAAAGAAAAAGGAGGGGCGATGTATAAGGAGATGTCGTAAGGAGATTCTGTGATTTGTGCGAAGGCACTTGGAGGCTAGTGTGGCTGTGAGGCTCATTGGGCTATTACTTTGCATAGCTGAGATAAGAGGAATTATGGTGAGGGCAGTGCCTCTTTTCAGAAAGAAATAGATGCTGTAATTTGAAAGAATGTTTGTCATTCTTGGGACTGCTTTTGTGAGGAGGAAACAAACAAATGAAAACCCACTCCCTTCAAGTCGATTTCGACTCAGTGACCCTACAGGGTAGCATAGAACTACCCCAAAGAGTTTCCAGGGAGCGGCTGGTGGATTTGAACTGTCGAGCTTTTGGTTAGCAGCCATAGCACTTTACCACTGCACCTCCTAGGTTTCCTGTGAGGAGAAAGGAGACCATTAAAATGTTTTAGTTTTAAATTTTCATCTTGAAATAATTTCAGATTTAAGAGTTGGAAATATAGTACAAAGAGGGTTCCCTTAGAGTTTTCATCTAGCTCCCCGAGATGCTGACATTTGACGTGTGGTTGTTGTTACGTGCCATCAAGTCAGTTCCTACACATAGCAACCCTGTGGTGCAACAGTACAAAATGTTGCCCAGTCCTACACCATCACCACGATTGTTGCTGTTTAAATCCAGGCTCACACATCACTGTTCATTGTCAGCTTCTTTTGAGGTCCTCCCAATCTGGAATATTTCTTCAGTTTTTCTTTGTCTTTTATAACCTTGACACTTTTGAGGTATACAGGCCAGTTATTTTGAATGTCCCTCGATTTGAGGTTTTCTGATGTGTCCACCTGATTAAATTCAGGTATGCAATCTGATGAAAATATCATATACCTTTCATAGTTTACACACCTCCAAAAAGTCATGTCCTTTTAATGTGCCTCATTGGGGATAGCTGTGATCACTTGTTCAGGTGATGTCTGTAACACTTCTCCATTGTACAATCAGTATTTTTCCCTCTGTGCTTGTTAAGTGTCTCTGTTTTCCCTCTATGCTTATTGACATACTATGACAGAGTGCAATGTCTTGTTTCTTACTATACTTTTGTCCCCATGTTCTGACAATTATTGATGATTCCTGACTGCAGTGTGTTTTGCTGTAGTATTGGCCAAATGACGATTTTTGTGTTTTCTTCTTTCCACCGATGTTTTATTAACTGGAATTATTCTGTACCTTCTCCCTCATTTTTATTTATATATCTGTTTATTTATATCACTATGAACTCATAGATATTTATGCTACAGATTGTAATCCAGTAAGGAGGCCTGTTGGCACAATGGTCGTATGCTTGGCTGCTAACCAGAAAGTCAGTAGTTGGAACCTATCTGTGGCTCTGTGGGAGAAGAGACCTAGTGATCTGAAACTATAAAGATTATAGCCAAGAAAATCTCATAAAGCTAGTTGTACTCTGTCTTATAGAGTCGCCGTAAGTCACAGTTGACTTGGTGACACATAGGACATGATCCAAAACTCCCAGTGTATATTTGCTTTTCAAATTGCTCCGGTGCAAGCTTTCTTCAAGTTGGCTGCTGGGAAACGGGTCCATCTTTGAGTCTCGGGATGACCGAGTGGGTTGATGTGACTGCAAGTAGTCAATTCAGTGAAAATTGGAAATAAGTAAGCTTGAGAATTCAGCCATGGTTTCTAAATCTTTACCGATTTAATTCCTAAAATTTAAAGGCTTTTCTGTGGTTACATTAACCGGGGAAGCCTACCCTAATACTCAAAACTAGTTTCTTGTTTGTAAACAGAATGAGAAGAAAGACATTTTCCCAAGGACTACAATATCAAATTGATGATGCTTTTGGGGTTTATTGCTGTTGTACCTACTATGCATACATTTTTCTAGAGGTCGGTGGCCGTGGTGGTCATGGCTGATGCATCTCCCTAGGCAGGCAAGATTGTGAAATATTTATGAGTCTTCCTACTACTGACTTTCATTTTATACTTCAGGTTTTAAATGGGACAAACTTGTTTATACTAGAATACAGCCCTTTAATAATGGGAAGTAAAAATTAAGTTTAATGCTGTCGATGCTATTAACAGAATATACCGTTTCAGAAATATGTAGATGTTAGACATAAAGGCCCTTTGGCTTAGGGCTATGTCTGGGGTGGGGTATGCAGAAAACTCTTTGTAGGAGCAGGTGCGAGATGGGATTTACTGAAACAGTGGCTCTTTGTTCTACACAAACCAGACCCAGAGACTCAGCCCCAGATCCAAATGCTGTCAGTCTGGTGACTTACCTGTTCACTTCCTTCAAAACTCAGCGCAGTGTGTGAGGAAGGTGATGTTTGAAGAGTGCTCCAAGCCTCTTAGCTCAAGCGGATGATGAGGGGTTTAAATTGCCATTCTGAAGCACTTATTCTAACACAGTTTTACTCAACCCTGCACTTTGGAACCACTGGGAAGCTTGGAGTGGAGGGCGGGAAATGCTCAGGTCCGTCCCCAAAGATTTTAATTCAGTCGATTGGAGTTGAGACCTGAAAGAAAAAAACAAGCCTGGTGATTTTTACTCATAATGACCCTGTAGGATCATTTTGCCCCGTAGAGTTTCTAAGGTTGTCTTTCCAGAAGCAGATAGCCACATTTTTTTTCCTGTGGAGCAGCTAGTATGTTTGAACTGCTGACCTTTTGGCTAACAGCCACACATTTAACCACTGCACACCAGGTTTCTTGAGATTGGGACTGAGTTACCTGTTTTTCTTTCCCTAAAGCTTCCCAAATGGTTCTAAGGTATATCATCCAAGGTTGAGAACCCCTGGATATATAAAACAAAACCAAAACCCAAACACTTTGTTGTAAGTCGATTTCTGACTCATAGCATCCCTGTAGGAGAGAGAGCAGTTGATTCAAACCGCTGACCTTCTTATTAGTAGCCAAGATCTTAAGCACTGTGCCACCGGGGCTCCCAAGCAGATACTGTTTGTGGCTTTGTAATGCAGTTAGATATACTTGTTTATTATGTTACTCTTACATCATCACATTTTATGTTAGAAAATAAAAGAATGGAGCAGTGACTAAAAATAGATGGGTTGTAAACTCACAAGTTTCTTTTTTTTAGCTTTGTCACTTGCAAAATATGATAAATAATAGTACTTGCCTCATAGTTTTGCACAGGATTAAGTGATATGATGTATTTCAGAACGTACAATTTTGGGTACAGAGTACAAACTCAATTATTAACTATTAGTAAATAAATAAACATGCAATATGTTTCAATACAGTGGTGGCTTTAGAATCAGTCAAAATTATCTTTCAGTCCTGGCCCTATAGTTTTCCACTTTGGAGACCTTAAGAAAAAACTTGATTTTCTTGATATCTTCTGTCTCAGTGGTTCAGAGCTAAGGCTGCTAACCAAAAGATCAACAATTCACATTTACCAGCTACTCCTTGGGAATTCATAGGGTCGGTTCTACTTTGTTCTGCAGAATTGCTATGAGTCAGAATTAACTAGAAACCAACTAGTTTGATTTGGTTTGGGTTTTAGGCCTTGTCTTAGTTGTCTAGTGCTGCTATAACGGAAATGCCACAAGCATATGGCTGTAACAAAGATAAATTTATTCTCTTATAATCTAGTAGGCTGTAAATCCAAATTCAGGGTGTCAGCTTCAAAGGCAGCCTTTCTCTTTCTGTTGGCTCCGGGGGAGGGTCCTTGTCCTCAAGCTCCCTTGGCCTGGGGGCTTTCCCACGTAGGATCTCGGGGTCCAAAGGAAAAGCATGCTGTGCTCCTTGGGCTGTTTTCTTGGTGGTGTGCGATCCCCCATTCTCTGCTTGCTTCCTTTTCCTGTTGTTTCTTGTAAGCTAAAAGATGGTACAGGTCACTGCCCACGGAACCTCCCTTTATGTTGGATCAGGGATGTGACCTCAATAACAGTGTTACAATCCACCCCTAATCCTAACTTTGCTTCATGAACTACAGGCAAAGATTAGGGTTCATAGCTCCTAAGAAAATTGTATTAATCATAGAATGGAGGACAATCACACAATATTGGGACTCACTGACAAGCCAAATTGACACACATGGTGTTTAAGAAAATTTTTTAAATTGTGATACAAGTGAAAGTTTACAATCCAAGTCAATTTTCCATGGAAAACCCTGAGTACCCACCTCTCTGCAACTCCATCTGCTCACCTTGCTCTGGGAGAGCACACTTTTTTTTTCACTGTTTGCTTCCAGTATCCACTCAGCCAACATTTGTTCCCTCCTCTCCCCTCTAAAAAGATACCAGTAGGACAGCCTCATATATGTGTTAATCCACAAAGTACACGTACCACATGTGTCACTCTGTGTCTCTAAGTCCAGTCCATTCTCTGAAGTGTTGCCTTCAGTACTTGTTTCAGCTCTGAGCTAGCAAACAAGTCTAGGGGCCATGTTCTCAGGGGACCCTCCAGGCTGTTGAACCACCAGTCCTGTTCCTTTAGTAGAGTTCTTGATCTGCAGGCCTGTTTTTCTCACAAGTGGATGCATATTTTGGGGGGACACAACTCAATCACTGACAAGCCTCTTACAGGAGGAATTAAAAAAAAAAAGAATAGGAGGAATTAAAAAAAAAAAAGAATATAGTTGTCGTCAAGTCAGTCCCAACTTATGATGATCCCATATGTTGAGAGTAAAACTGTGCTTGATAGGGTTTACAAATCCGTGAACTTTTGGAAGCCGGTCACCAGAACTTTCTTCCAAGGCACCCATGGGTGGTCTCAAACCACTAGCCTTTTTGTTAGTAGTCCAGTGCTTAGCAATTTGCGCTACCCAGGGAGTCCAAAGTAGGAATTTAAAAACAAAAACAAAAAAAATTCTGCTATTGAGTTCATTCTGACTCATGGCAGTGCTACAGGACAGAATAGAACTATCCCGTAGGGTTTCCAAGGAGCTTCTAATGGATTTGAAGTTCCAGCCTTTTGGTAAGCAGCCCAACTCTTAGCCACTATTGCCCCTAGTAGATAGCTGCAATTATTAATGTGGAAAAGTGCTTCAAATGCAGAAGGTGCTCAGTAAGCCTTTCTGTCACCTTCCCTTTCATTCCTTTTTCTTAACACATCACAAGGCAGTAGAAAAATACCGTTCTGAGAACATATTGATTTTGGTGTGGCCGCACTGTGTTGAGAAGATAGTGTTACAAATGGTCTTTGTGCCTCTGACTGACGTTGTTGCAGGCACATCCTTTTGAGCCCTGAGGAGACGCTTGTGGGCTGAACTGCAACTGGAACTTGCAGGAGAGTAGTGATACCCCACCGGTCTCTTCCTTTGGACAACTGGCTCATGTTGCCCATTTCATTATGCCTCACTTGTGATGACTGTGTCATTCTGAAGCGTGCAAACTGGCTGGGATTCTGTGCTTTTAGTTTTGATCAAGCTTTAGCTGAGATGTGGATTTATCCTTGTTGTTGTTGGATGCTGTCAGTCAGTTCTGACTCACAGTGACCAAAGGTAACAGAATAGGGCCATAGCGTTTCCTCGGCTGTAATGTTTATGGAAACCGATTGCCAGGTCTTTCTCTCATGGAGCTGCTGGGTTGGTTCAAACTGCTGATCTTTTGTTTAGCAGCACAGTGCTTAGCCACCAGAAACCCCCCCAAACTCACTGTCGTTGAGTCGTGTGTGACTGGTAACGACCCTAGAGGTCAGGTTAGAACTGCACCATAGAGTTTCCAAGGAACATCTGGCAGATTTGAACTGCCAGTGTTTTGGTTAGCAGATGTAGCACTTAACCCACTACACCACCTGGGCCCCTCAATTTATACTGGAGCTTAAAAAAATTACTCAAGCAATCTTGATTGTCTTATTCTATAATCTGTTATCTTATGTGGCCCCCAATGACTGAGGACACTTTTTGACTTTCTGCAATTGTAAGACTTTCAAGTGTATTTATTCTACCTTTCCATCTTCCTATTTTGTTTGATCACCTAGAATGGGAAAAAGGGACCGTGACTGAAGGTGACGGAAGGTTGTATCATAAACTCAATTCTTGAGTTATCAATGAACATGGTAGTTCTTGTTGGCTCCTGTTTGTAGTAGGTCAGGTCATACTTCTGTGGTGTTTGAAGTTATTTAGTCTTTCTCTTTTCGTTCTATCATGCCCTGTGTTGACTTCATGAGCATAGTATGAAGACAGCCACTTTTAAGAGCTGGTAAACATTATACCTAAAGTCTGTCACATAGCTAAGCAAAGTATTTTCCACAAGTCTGAAATGAGTTTCATGCTTGGTTCAGACCCAGCCTTATGGACGCCATAGATTAAGTTTTGTGGATACTCAACTTGAAAAACAAAATGAAGGTAACATGTGGTTGCTAATCAATTATCAATTTGGTTAATGCCCTTCCCCCTGCAGAAGTCCATTTATGAAGATGAAAGGGTAGCACTTTTCTAATGTATATTTTAAAAATGAGGTTTGACTGGAATCATTTGCGATGGCTCATTAAAATGGAAAGGAAGAGAAATCAGTGTGAATTACAATCTAATTTTATTTGTATCTTACTATTCTCTCTATGATGTGTGTTTTCATGAAAGAATCATATCATGTAGCTTAAGTAATTCTAGAAAAAGGGAAATATAGGGAAAAAAGATTCATCATCTTAGATGAATTTGTGGGGAGATACTTATGGGAAAAATGTCTATATCCTTTTGCTTTAAGGAGCATTGAGTTTCTGTCAAGGATGATGGAAAATTGAGAAAAGGATGATAATGATGGTTGCACAACATGAATGCAACTGTGTACTGAATCATATATGTAAAAAATGTTGAAACAGCAAATGTTCTGTTATACCCACACACCCACACACAGACACACATTGCATCTGACAGTTAAGTCTATGAACTTGATGGCTCTAAGTTCTACATACCTTACTGCTGAATATCACTGTGGTCAACTTTGAAGTACTCCCCTTGGGAAGCTATCCACTGATGCCAGTACCTAGTACACCCTTCAAAGCAATTTTAGAACTCTTTCTGCAATGGCTATTGTGCATGGTGACACAGAGGCAAGTTTGCAAACTTCATTGTATAGTTGTCTGTCAGAGAGTTGTCAGCCAGTAAAAAAATAACTGTATTAGAATACCCTCCCTACTCACCTGATTTGGCCTCCAGTGACTTTTTTCTTTACCTGAAGTCAAAGGAAATATTGAAAGGAAGATGTTTGGATGGCATTCAGGACATCAAGTACAGGTAATATGGTGACAGCTCTGATGGCCATTCCAGAAAAAGAGTTCCAAACTTGCTTTGAAGGGTAGACTAGGTGCTGGCATCAGTGCATAGCTTCCCAAGGGGAGTATGTTGAAGGTGACTGTAGTGATATTCAGCATTGGGGTATGTAGCATGTTTTCTAGAATGAGTTCATGAACTTAATTGTGCCATTGCATATTGGAAGCCCTGGTGGCATAGTGGTTAAGTGCTACAGCTACTAACCAAAAGGTTGGCAGTTCAAATCTGCTAATCTCTCCTTAGAAACTGTATGGGGCTCTGACCCATAGGGTCGCTGTAGGTCAGAACTGAGTTGATGGCAGTGGGTTTGGTTTGAGTATATATATATTTCTGTAACTAAGAAACAAAAAATCTGGAAAGTATACCCTGTAGCTAGTAAACAAGAAATCTAAAGTTATAGAGCAAACTGATAGGAAAATCAGGATCAAGAAAGAGAATTTATGGGTTTAAAGTGTTTTATTGCAATGTGTATACAATTGTTTAGTAACAAACTAGTTCTATGAACTTTCATCTAAAGTACAATAAATAAATACGTGTTTTTAGATCATATGTCCTTTGGTAAGTCAGTTCCTCAATCAAGGGTGGTGTCTTGGTCTCGTGTATATTTCTAGAAATCTCCATGGGGCCTGACAAGGAACTCAATAGGTGTTTAGAAAATGTGAAATGGGTGAATGTAAGTTGCCACAGGAGTGATTAGATGAGCCTGGCATGTTAGGGGTAGACAAGAAATAAGAAATTTAAAGATGGGGTGAAACTTTGAGTAAGTGTATGTTCAGGCAAGAATGCGCACCTTGAGGGGCACCCGTTCGGGGTGGTCTGACATGCTCTTACAGGCAGATGGTGAGAGAACAGTTCTTGAAGTGACTTAAGCAGTGATTCTCAAGCTCCTGTGAAGTGGCCCATGGTATTCTCCCTGGTAAAATGAAGTATAATCCTTTCCCAATTCATAGTATAAATGAAATGATGTATGTAATATTCCTCCAGGTTCTTTTTTTTAAGTTTTTGGCATTTGCTATTTTGGTCAATATTGAAAACTACCGTAAAATGTTCTCTACCAAAGTACGGAGTTTTCTGAGTTATTTTAAGTTTAATGAATCGTGCTTGATGACAGTTCACAAAGAACACCATGGCTTCCTAGTTTGAGATCCACTGTCCTGGGGCGGTAATGAAGCAGAGCTCCCCTGGTGCCAGTTAAGAAGAGACTTCACAGAAGCTTCTGACAACAAATCTAGGTATTGTGTCCTGTGAAAGACAGTTCTTATTATGTTGCTATTGTTGATTCCCTGATGGCTTGTAGCTTATCTAACACTGTTATCTGTTCAGTGTAGAAGACTCCCATTGCTTTGTATACTCACCTTACAAATCCTTTGAAAGAAGCCATCCATGGAAGAAGTTTCTGTTAAGTGGGATTGTGTGAGTGTAACAGTAGTGTGGAGGCAACCAGATTCAGGTTGACAGCGGAAAGAAAAGCAAACACTTTGTTTTCTTCTGTGGAAGTACCTCTGTCTAGACTTTTTTTCTTTCTTTTTTTTATAATAACTTGTTTGTACCTAAAAGCTTTCTTTTTAACTAGATCATGTAAAATCTTTGCTTTTCTGAGCTGACTCAGGCAATTAGATGAATAATAAAGATTGTCAGTTCTGGTCTGCCATATTGATGTTTAGACGTTTCTCTGTTTAGGGAAAATATCATTTCTCATGATGATTCACCTTCATATAATAAGTCTGGCATGTTTACAAGTTTTAAATTGTTAAGGATTGCAGTAAATGAGTACATTACATAGGCTTTCGACACAGAAGGAGAAGTCATCAGGAATGTACAGACTGGATTGGAGGGAGGGTTGGCATTTTATTTTAATGTATTAGAAATACAAATGATCCACCTTCAGAAATGTATTGCCTTTGAAGGAGGTAACAAATCTTTAGCAAAGTGTACCAATCAGTATTTCTGGATAAAGAGTTGAAATATTTATTTCAGTTTCATAGATGGTAAGTAGTGTAGGAACCAAGTGGAGTAGGGGGGACTCAGCTGTAGACAGAAAGTTTGCAAGGGGATTCTGATGCAGGAAAGTGAGGACTGGCAGGATACGGTTTGCAAATTTAGAAATTATTCTAAGAAGTGGAGGCAGCAGGCTAAAAACAACAGCTCTCAAAAGACAGCTGGTCTTGGAATAGAGGTGTCAAGAACTTTAAACATGGGTTGGAAGCTCAGTAACTGTAGGTTCTCAGTGCTTTTTCCCATTCTTCAGTGGGTAATGATAATAGTTACCTATTGTACTTATGCACATGTGGGTGATACTGCTTACTGGATTGTTAGGTAGAAAAAATTAGCTCCCACCATTCAGATCATTCAGCAAATACTTATTAAGTTGCTATAGATACGTAAGTGTCTATAAATAAATGAATAGAAAAGTAAACATCTTGATGGGAGCTTGTGCCCTCGATGTGGTAATAGTAGAGCAGTATAAGTTGCCAGTACTGCCCTTGGGCCATTTATAGATTACTGGGGAGAACATGCACCCAGGAATGGAAGCAGCACCACAGAGCAGCCCAGGAACTGCCAACATGACCAGCAGGAAAAACAAAGCTCTCAAAAGAAAGAGCCCCTGGTGGCTGGTGCAGGTGGGAAGCACTTCACCCAGGAAGGGACTGCACAGGCCTGGGCTGTGATGTCAGAGAGAGTTTTGGGAAAGCATCATGAAAGATGGTGTAATGTAGAAGAGGGTGTGAGCAGGGACAGGGGTTTGAGTGGCAGGTTCTTCTGGCAGGCCGAAGCTACTAGATCAAAGAAGGTGTATAAGGAGGTGGAAAGAACATAATAGAGACCTGCTGGAATCAGGCTGTGGTGGACCCGGAAAGCTGGGCTGTGGGATTTGGGTCGACTCACATAAGCAATCAGGAACCTACTGTAAGTGGATCAGTCAGTATCATGAGATTTGTTTAGTTGAGGTTTTCAGGATGGCCTACCCAGGGTATCATTGGAGGCTTGGGAAACCTCTTGAGAGTCTGAAGCTGCAATTCAGACGTGTGGTGATGAAGGCTTGAGTGAGAGTGACTGGAGTGGAAAGGAGACGGAAAGGAGAAATGAAATCAAAGTCTCAGTAAGAATAAAGTGGCAAGTAAAACCAAAACAAAGCAAAAAACAGTTTTTCTATTGTATTTTTGTCTATTGTACTGTGTAGATTGGGAGCCATTCATTCAAATGGCATATCCTTTCCCACTGTATGATCTATGGCCAGATACTTACAGTGAGAGTAAGAATGCTAATTCCTTTTGGCCTGTGGCTTGAGAGGAAACCCTGGTGGCATAGTGGGTTAAGTGCTGTGTCTGCTAACCAAAAGTTTGGCAGTTCAAATCCAGCATGTTCGCCTTGGAAACTCTGTGGAGCAGTTCTACTCTGACCTCTAGGTTTGCTGTGAGTTGGACCTGACTCGACGGCAGTGGGTTTTTTTATGGCTTGAGATTTGGGCTTATTTTTTTTTTTCACATGGACAACTATTGGACCTGTCACTATTGGCAGGCATTTTACCCTTTTGTTACAAGGATTTATTTGGCATAAAAATTTCTATTTGGTTCTAACTTTTCTTCCCTTTCTTTCTTTTATAATAGACTCTGTCACGGAGAATTTCCAATCCGTATCTTGACCAGACTTCCTCCCAGGTATGGTTCCCTTCTCTGTCAATGCTTATTTTATGACAGGGGTTCACCAGTTTTGCCATAGGCTTCCCGGTTACTGTTGCTCCCTTTGATCCTAATCGTATGGGGTTTTGGGGCACACTGCAGTGTTCAGGCCTTCACCTGGGGGATGGCATGAGCAGAGGCATTTGAGAAGCTCGGATAATGTAGCTGTCTAATAGCAGAATATTTTGTGTGTGCTCATTGTTAAGAAAAGGTGAGGTTGCCTTCAGTGTGTTATGTCAAGGAATTGTCAACAAAGACTTGCATTTTTCAAAACAGGCACCCGTGAGCTTTGTGAGGCAGGGACCTTTTTGCCTTTTTACCACGTATATCCCACATCCAGAAAGGGGCCTGACGTTAGTAGCTGCTCATTAAATGTTTTTTAAGTAATTGAGTGATTGAACTAATGTGATGTCAGGACTACCCAGGTGTCAACTGACTCGCACCTTTTTTTAATTTAATATTTTATTGTACTAAAAGTAAAAGTTTACCGTCCAAGTCGATTTGTCATACAAAACCTTGCATAGTACTGCTATGTAACCATAGCTGCTCTCCCCGCCCTGCTACAGCACACTCCTCCTTTCCACCCTGTATTTCCCATGTCCATTCAACCAGCTCCTGTCCCGCTCTGCCCTCTTCTCGTCTCACCTCTGGACAGAACTGCCCAGAGCTTCACCCTGCCCAGGTTACTTAGGACTTACACTTCTTTTGTGGTGATACTTTCTGTAATTGAGTTGCTGAATTTTTTTAAAGTAGTTTTAACATGTTAAAAGTATTTCCTTGCCTTCCAATTTTCTCATTGGATTCTGTTTTGATGATCACAGGAGAATTAGAGAAGCATTAAATAAGTATAAGTTTCCCTGTTAAGTTATGATAAATATATTATCATTCTGTTTGCTTTGAGGGAAGATATAAAATATTTTATAGGCTCTGAAAGACGGCACCAAGAAACAAGTAGGAAGTATGTAAGTGCTCACTCTTAATATATATGAGGTCCAACAATTTAAGGCTGTAAATTTAATTGTTCTAAGTGCTACATACCTTATTGCTGAATGCTACTACAGTAACCTTCAAAGTACTCCACTTGGGAAACTGCAACAGTGCCAGTGCCTACTGCACCCTTCTAAGCAGTTTTGGAACTCTTTCTAGAATGGCCATTGCACACAGTGGCAAGTTTCCAACTTAATTGTACAGTTGCTTGTGAGGGAGTTTTTAGCCAGTAAACAAATAACTGTATTGGAACACCCTTCCTACTCACCTGATCTGGCCTCCAATTACTTTTTCTTTGCCTGAACATAAAGGAAATATTGAAAGGAAGATGTTTTGATAATGTTCAAGAGGACATCAAGGGTAATACGATGAAACCCCCAATCACCATTGTAGTAAGAGCGTTCAAAGATTGCTTTGAAGGGTGGACTAGGTGCTGGAGTCAGTGCACAGCTTCCCAAGGGGAGTACCTCAAAGGTAACCACAGTGATATTGAGCAGTGAGGTATCTAACACTTTTTCTAGGATGAGTTTGTGAACTTAGTTTTCAAACTTCGTTATTAATTTCCATGGGTCTTTTCCTTCTGAAGACAGCTCATTTTCACTTAGATTGCTTTGTGAAACTGCAGTGTTTGACGGAGGATGATGCCAATTATATAGGAAGAAGGTTGTATGTCAGGGAGGACCTAGAGCTCTCTAGAACTAAGGAATACCCTCGTTTGTCCTCCCAAGAATCAGAGACTTGTTTTGGGGGAATTAGAAGATGGGGGGGAAAAGAAAAGAAAAAGAAATTTTTATCTGATTGGTGGAATCAGGAGGTAGATGAAGCCAGGGTAGTTGCAATTAACTATGAATTCTGCAGTTGAGTGAAGCTTAAATGCAAAGTTGACAGCAGCCTGCTATCAAATTGTGTCATGTTTCAAGATATTCACAAAATAGAAAGAAAAAAAAATTTCCTCATCTTCCAAAGGCTTTTCAGTGGGTACATTAGCAACAAGCAGTTTTAATAATGTAAACATTTTTCAGTTTGATGTATTGATAGAAACATTGTATTGAAAATGGTGGATATTTTACATCAAAAACTTTTCTGTAAAAGGAGATTGTTTATCTTTTTAGGTAAATAAAGCAGCCTTCCTTTTAGAAAAACAGTGATTGTTGCTTAATAACTTACAAATAAGTAAATAAGGTAGATGCAGGCTTGTAGATGCAGAGACTAGAGTATCTGTGTAGGGATTTGATCATTTTTTATACACAGCATGTTTTTGGTAGCTTACAAATTGTTACATTTGCAGTTCTAAATTTACAGTGAGCATTTTGTCTTTTTCACTTAGATTTATGGAGAGAGTTCTTCTTGTGCAGGAAGAGCATTGAGGAATATTATTATTGTTCAGGCAGCTGACCTGATAAAGGACAGAGTGAACCTCAAAGGATTTTACAGGTAATACGGTTTTCTAACACTGCATCAAAAAATTCTCTTTAAGAAAAAAATACTAACGGACGTGCATTACAGCTGTAAGCTTGATCAAAGAGAGATGGGCAATATCAATAGTAGCAGCAGTTTGTTAAGGAGTCCTAGTGGTGCAATGGTTAAGTGCTCAGCTGCTAACCAGAAAGTTGACAGTTTGAATCTGCTCAGCAGCTCTGCAGGAGAAAACACCTGATGATCTGTTTCAGTGAAGATTACACCCTACATAACATATCCAACAAGGATCTAACCTTTAAAATCCATAGACTACTTCAACAACAAAAAAGACCAATAATCCAGTTAGAAAAATGGGCAAAGGATATGACTGAGTCCTACACCAAAGAAGTGACTAATACACATACGAGGAAATGCCAAGAGATCAGGAGCCATTAGAGACATGCAAATCAAAACTACAATGAAATGCCATCTCACTTTGATATCACTAGCATGAATCAAAAACAAACAAAAAACTGAAAATAACAAATATTGGAGTTCTTGGGAAAATTGGAACTCTCAAGAACTTCTGGTGGAAATGTAAAGTGGTACAACCTCTATGGAAGAAATATAAAGTGGTACAACCTCTATGGAAGACAATATTGCACCTTCTTAAAAAGCTAGAAATAGAAATACCATATGATCCAGCAGTCCCATTCCTAGGAATGTGTCCTAGAGAAATAAGAGCTCTCATGCAAATAGACACAGGCACAGCTATGTTCACTGCAGCATTATTCACAATAGTAAAAAGATGGAAACAACCTAAGTGCTCATAAAACAGATGACTGGATCAACAAATTATGGTATGTACACGCAGTGAAACACTACGCGATGGTAAAGAACACTGGTGAGTCTGTGAAATATCTGTCAACATGGTTGAATCTGGGAGGCATTATTCTGAGTGAAATAAGTCAGTTACAAAGGACCAGTATTGTGATGACTGTTATGAAAATCAAGGAAGTTTATACACAGAAAAAAACAACCTGTGACATATGTGGCGGGGGAGGAGTGGGAAAGAAAAATCACTAACTAAAAAGTGGAGAAGTGTTAACCTTGGTGAAGGGAAAGGCAACAAAACTTGACTAAGACAGAGTTATAGAATCTTCCTAGATACATCCAAAGACTTTGAGAGACACGTTGCTGTGGCCAAGAGCTGCATACCTGGCCTTGAGGAACATCTAGGTCATTTGGTATAACATCTAGTTCGTAAAGAAAATGTTCTACATCCTACTCTGGTGGATAGTGGCTAGGGTGTTAAAAGCTTACAAGCAGCCGTCTGTGACACATCTATTGGTCCTATCACATATGGTGCAAAGGAGATTGAAGAAAACCGAAGACACAAGGAAAATATTAGTCAAGAAAAGACTAATGAACTACATGAACCACAGTGTCCACAAGCCTGAGCCCAGAAGAACTAGATGGTGCCCAACTACTGACACTGACTGCTTTGACAGGTATCACAATAGAGGGTCCTAGATAGAGCAGGAGAAAAATGTAGAACAAAATTCAAATTTGCAAAAAAAAACCCCACAAAAAACAGACTTACTGGTCTGCCAAGATTGGAGGAATGCCTGAATTGATGACTCCTGGGCACCCTTCTAACTTAGAACTGAAACCATGCCCAAAGTCCACCTTTCCATCAAAGGTTAGATAAGCCTACAAAACACATAATAACATTCATGAGGAATGTTCTTCTCAGTGCAATCAAGTATATAAGACCAAATGAGCAACACTTGCCCAAAAGCAGAGACAAGAAGGCAGAAAGGGACAAGAAAACTTGATAAATGGAGATGGATAACCAGAGAAGGAAAAGAGGAAAGGGCTGATGCATAGATTACAACCAGTGACACCAAACAATTTGTATATAAATTTTTTGTTGAAAAACTAACTTGTGCTGTAAACTTTCACCTAAAACACAATGAAAGAAAAGAAGATTATAGTCTAGGAAAACCTGTGGGGCAGTTCTGCTCTGTCACATAGGATCACCATGAGTTGGAAGTGACTCGACAACATAATACAATACAACACAACACCAACAACTCGTATATTTAAATGTCTATTTGGTGTGCTAGTCATTAACCTTAACTGTGGATTTACGTTGAAGAACTGATTCTGAAGCATAGAATATAAAATTGCCAGCTGTAACTGTGGTTGGACTCCTGAGAGACTCTTTGCGCTGATTCTTCTGAGGTCTGAGACTTAATAATATTTTTATTGTGTGTGTGTTTCGCACTGGGACTCTCATAAATGAAACTTCCCTTTCAGACACCTTGTCAAGGCTTTGTGAGGACTGCTGTGAGGCCCTTAGGCAGAGAGAAGGTACATTGCTGCCACTCTTCAGGGGACAGAGAGTCCCCTCCCTGGGTGCCTGCAGTAAGAGTGAGGCAGGAGGGGCAGGTTGTCCTAGAGATGAAGTTCTCTGCCTTGAATAGTGTATAAGAGCAGAAGGACTACAGTAAGTCTTTGCCTTAATGGCCAGTTTTAAAGTACAGCTTGAGTAGTAGAGTGGCCACTTAGAAAGTGTGGTGCACATGTTTTTGTTTCATGGAATATGTAAGATACAATTATTGGTCTCTCCTGTCTGGAGTGAAAAAGCAGAAGGAAACCAAGAGTCAAAGAAGGAATTGGTCTTCAGGACTAAGTATCCACATGAACTATAACCTCTCTACCCTGAGACCAGAAGAACTAGATGGTGCCTGGCCATCACTACCATGTGAACAAGACACAATGGATGGATCTTGATATAAAGGGAGACAAATATGGAACAGAACTTCAAATTCTCAAAACATCCCAGGCTTGCTGGGCCCGTTAAGACAGAAAGAATTGCTGAGGTTGTTGCCCTTAGGTAGTTTTTAAGCCATGACGCAAAATACCCCCTCAACTCACCTTTTAGTTAATTAGCAGGTTAGCTCATGATATAATGACTATCACCATTGAGTACTGAGTTCTGTTGAAAAATCATTTGTATGTGACCTGATAGTCCACAGATATTCTAAATCATAGATGAGAAGGATGTGGGACTAGGTTGATGATTTTTTAATTATTACATACCTGTGTAACTATTATTCATATCAAGATATAGAAGATTTTCACACCACCAGCAAGTTCCTTTATACCCTTAACCAGTCAATTACCATCTCTTGGAACCATCAGAACATCAAAAACATGGCAGAATCTGCATTCTTAAAATCAAGAAACCAAACCCATTGTCCTAGAGTTGATTGTGACTCATAGCAACCCTCCAGGACTGAATAGAACTGCTCTGTGGGGTTTCCATAGCTATTCATAAATCTTTACATAACTAGACTACCACATCTTTCTCCCACAGAGCGGCTGGTATGTTCATACCACTGACATTTTGGTTAGCAGCCAAGTGCTTAACCACAGCGCCATCAAGGGTCAGTTCTGTATTCTTAAAACCAACCAACCAACCAACCAAAAACCATTGCCATCAGGTGGATTTTGACTTATAGCTAGTCTGTAGGACAGAGTAGAGCTGCCCCTTGGAATTTCCAAGGAGCACGTGGTGGATTTGATGTGTCAACGTTTTGGTTAGCAGCCATAGTATTCTTAGGAGCCATTAGTTAAACATATATGTGGAGGAGGAAAACACTACAATGAATTAACAGTTTACAATCTTATATTAATCATATTAGAATGTACATAGATTTGGCAAATGTGCTGTATGTTAGACATTATCCCCTCTGTTTACAAACAGTGCTTTTGTGTATGTGGACTTGTGAACCTCTTGAAAAAGTTGCAAGATCCATCCTTGTGCCCCTAGCAGGGATTCATGGCTTAGGGGCTGAGATGTGCTGATTTCTAGCCTGTACCAAGTGGAAGTGACAGGAAGGGAGCCCGGCTGTGGTCCGTGGTTGAACTGCTTCACACAGAGTCTTATTTTGATTTAAACAAGTGATGGTATCAACTTTGGACACACTGGCTGATGTTTCTTCATTTTTTAAACGGAACTTGTATGTATAAGTTTTTGAGTCTAGTTGTGAACAAGCTCACAGGGATTCATTTCGGCTGCCACTCAAGGCTATGTATAAAGTCTGTGACTGTTCTCACTTTTCTTTCTTTATTGTGGTCTCCATGGATATAGACTGAAAAAATAATTAGGAGATGTACATTAATCAGGCTGATGGATGAAAAGCCATCTATCCAACTATCCAAGTTATATTTAGGGAGAATAGAAAAGCAAAGAGAGCATGTATTTTGGTATTTTAGGATCCTGATGGTCAGGCTAGAACCTTCTTTCTTTTATAATCTAAGGACTGATTAACATTCTGAGTTTATAATAAAGTCAAAGTGGTCATATCGTTGCCTAGAATGGACCGTTTTCATTTGTCCGGTAGCAAACTGAAGTGAGCTGCTCCCTGCACACCAAGTGAGAATTCACTTCTAAAACTTTGCAGTGTTTTCTGTTCATTTTATACAGAGAAAGAAATCATACTGGTTTCTCAGACTTCGTTCCTTCACACAAACAAGTCACTAAATAGCACTGCCCATTTATATTTGAGATTAGGAGTCTGTCTGTACTATCATGAGTTCACTGCAAAAATTGTGAACTGAGACAGAAGGGGATCAAGAGAAGCCAAGTTTTCTATTCCAGAGATTGTTAAAATTTATGTCTTGTTAGAGCTTCTCATTGGCCTCGGAGCTTATCACCTCGATGTCACAATGTTCCTACCTCATATTGCAGCTGTTGTTAGATCTACATGTACTGGCAACAGTTTCTGGATTGAGCACAAAACTGAAATTACAATGGAGTAAAATCTGCTGTTTTTATTCTGATTGCCCCCTTCCAGCCATCTTTATTTTCTTCCCCTGCTCTCCCCTGAGTCCTGTGATTGTAGGTATTTTTTACCCATTACTGCACACATGGTCAGCAAGTTAGGGACTAGATGTTAAACACAGAGCCAGCTTACTTCATTTTGTTTGCTTTAATGTTATTAATGATAGCGATTATCTTTATTCCTAATGTTGTTTCCTCGGGTGCAGATGGATCATTGAAAGTGCTTTGAAACATACCCTGATACAGTACAACTGAAACAGTAGCTTGCCCTGAGTATGGGGCCCAGTTATTAATTAATGCTGTCATGGCAGTATTGCATTTTAACTTGGTGACTCAAGAGT
The DNA here is from genome assembly GCA_028571685.1 of Heterohyrax brucei. Classification (NCBI taxonomy): domain Eukaryota; kingdom Metazoa; phylum Chordata; class Mammalia; order Hyracoidea; family Procaviidae; genus Heterohyrax; species Heterohyrax brucei. The sequence goes on along the minus strand of CM053147.1, from coordinate 88,056,101 downwards.
CCTGCCCTCTGAAACAGCAGTTCCCAAGGAGGATGCAGAGCTGGGGGCTTAGGGCCACCTAGCTCTAAGTGTGGTCTTTGGCATCCCCTGTTAGAAATGAGGACACTCAGACCCCACCCAACCAACTGCCACAGAAACTACACTCTAACAAGACCCCCCAGGTGACGTATCAGCACAATTTGAGAAACCCCCATCTAAGAAACTTCTTCCCCATTGCCTGCCACCAAACAGGTATATTCCTCTGGCTACCGTTTGCATACTGACAGTTTAGTTTGTTTAGATGAAATTGAGAGAACATAATCCATGGGATAGAAAGCTCTTTATGTACTCAAAGATGCTGGCTAATTGACAGAGGCATTGAGAAATTAATTAGTTAATTAACACTGTGAGTCTTTAACATGAAAGGTGTCCTATAGAATTAGAGCTTAATTTTGACTGCTTGGTCTAATTGCCTGTTTTGTTGTGATCTGTTTTCTTGTTTCCAAAAAAAAAGAAAAGAAAAAAATCCACATATTTGACTGTTAATCTTTCTAATAGCTTAATGCTAACCTGCAATTGAACATGTCAAGAAATGGCTTAATTGCTATAGAGTACCTTTCAAATAGTAATGCTTCACCCCCCCAAAAATGGTGCTTTATTAAAAGCTAAAATATTTGATCAGATACCTCAGCAAGAAAGCTCACTACCTTGTTTTTCCTTCATTCTAGGAAACAGTACTTTAGGGCATTTCTTCATATTGTTGGTGACTGTGCAATTCTGAGATTTTCATGGTTATGCCAATCACAAGAGATAGCAAAACAGACAATGTTTTTCTCTTAGGAATACAAATAAATGTTGACATTGCTTCATCTTTGAATGCTAGATATAGAATAAAGGTAGCTGTTTACATGATAACACCATTTGCTCTTTCTCTTTTAGTATTTTGGTGACATTTCCCTATAAAGTGAGATTCGGTGAAATTTCTGCTAATGAAAAGCATATTTCAGGAAACATTTTTTTCAACTGAGGCTGATAAAGAATGAACAGCAGGCATGAACATACTGCTTGCAATACAGAAATTGAAGCATTCTTTAAATGCAATTGTGTACCTTAAAGCAGAAACCCTGGTGGCTTAGTGGTTAAGTGCTATGGCTGCTAACCAAAAGGTCAGCACTGTGAATCTACCAAGTGCTCCTTGGAAACCATATGGGGCAATTCTAGTGTGTCCTGTAAGGTAACTGTGAGTCAGAATCAAGTCAGCAGTAGCAGGTTTGGTTTTTGTGTGATATTTTAAAACAACTAACAGAAGTATATTGTTTCGTGTGGTTAGTGGATCCATCACACACATGTGGATTTGTGGGTTTATGATATAGGATGCTTATCTAGATTGCATAGGTTATGTTAAAGCCATTAGTGGTCAAATTTATTATTATTTGAGATGAATTTTTGAAATTTCATCTCTATTTGAAGATTAGCAAAACAAAAACATACCTAGCCATAATCAGAATTTTGTCTAACCTTGGAATTATTTTGTTCTCAAAGGGACTAGATTAGTAAAAAAAAAAAAAAAAAAAAATCTGTAAATTGTTGACCCAGCATTTATCACTATCAGCTTAGGGTTCGTGTTTTACCAAGGCAGAAAACATTATCTTTGTATGAGGCTACTACATGTATTCTTTTGCTTATTGAAACATTTTTTTTTAACTTATTGTGTACCATGTTGTTGTTGTTGTTGGGTTCCATCAAGTTGATTCTGACTCATAGCAACCACATGCACAACACAATGAATCACTGCCCAGTCGTGTGCCATCTTCACACTCATTTTTATGCTTGAGATTGTTGTTGGAGTCACTGTGTCAGTCCATCTAATTTGAGGGTTTGAGTACTGTAGACTGTTCTAATGGTCAGGGATTTCACAGTGAGTTACACAAAATCACATGAACTCTGTAAGAAGATTGCAGCCACATCGTGATTCTTCACAGTGGCTATACCATCCTAAATCTGTGTTCTCTGAGAATTATTTTCTAGGGGGAAGAGGTAGATATTATTCATTTGGAAAAATGTTTAAGTATTAAATGTTAAGTGTTTTGAAGGAAAACTACAAGAGAATCTGACTCTAAAGATTCTCTAAGGAAGTGATTTGCATGAAAATTTGAGAGATGAATGAAGAATATGTCATTTATTCTTGGATTGATTGCTTAAGAAGCAAACACATGAAGGAAATGTTAAATATCATTTTGGGGGCAGATTAATAGCAACAGTATTTTACTGTGATGTTCTTTGCTTTTATTGGGTTGCTTGTTTAAAAAGCAAGCACATGAAAGAAATGTGTCTTTTGGGGAGAGCAAGTTAATGGCAGCAACATCTTATCTGTGATTTTCTTTGCCGTTGTCCAGGAGAAGCTGTGTTGGATCAGAACTTGTAGACTGGCTTCTAGAACACTGCCCTTTTGTCCAGTGCAGATCTATGGCTTCAGGCGTCTGGCAGCTCCTACTGGATATGGGAATTATGTCCTCAGGTTAGTTGTCTATGTTTTCAAGTCACAGCACCATATTTTATTAGGCTCTTGGATCAAAAAGTCCTTGATTTTCTAAAGGATGTTACAGTCCGTATGGAAATTGTTTTTATAGGTGAATATTTGCATTCTCTCCTAAGCTATAAATAAAAATAACAAATAATTTTTTTTATTGAATTATTTTTGTCATATCCTTTGTAAAAGTAACTTTCTGATTGATAGACTGAAACCTGGAAGAGTCTTTCCTTTCCGTCTCCCTTCTCAAAATGCTGCACACAAACTTTTTTTTAAATCAGTGACATCTTTAGTTGTTCTAAATGTGATTTATCATGCTGTACTTAGAGTAATCATCCACAACTGATTTTATAAGTGGAATGTGTATGCCATTTTAATTCAGGCTTAGTAATCATGAATAGTTTTTTAGAGATAGAGCCGTGAAAATGAGCTGTTCAAGCAGAATAGGAAATAGATGTTAACCAGAACTAAAATAGATAGTATTGCTTTTCTTAGTTGAGCCCGGGGAATTGGAAGAATTAGAAATCGGATACTCTAAATGCTTAACTTTCTTACTCAGTTGCTGGTTGGTTACTGCAACGCCCCCTCCCCTTTTTTCCCTCTATAAATGCCACTGTTGTCGACTACAGTCTGACTCATAGTGACCCTATAGGTCAGAGTAGAACTGCCCCATAGAGTTTCCAAGGAGTGCCTGGTGGATTTGAACTGCTGACTTTTTGGTTAGCAGATGTAGCACTTCACCACTATGCCACCAGCTTTCCTTTTTCTCAATAAACAGGAAATATTGAGGGCCAGAGAACATAGGTTCTAGAAGGCACGCCTTGATTCCACTGTGAAAAAAATGATATGATTGGGGATGTGGCCAGTCTTCGTAGAGTGCCAGTCCCAGCACCTAGTGCTCTTCTTTAGGAAGCCAGTTTGGCCAGCTTTGAGGAAAGTAGCCGTGGTGGCACAGTGGTTAAGAGTTCAGCTGCTAACTGAAAGGTTGGGTGGTTCAGAGCTACCCAGTGGCTCCCCAGGACAAAGATGGTGCTGTGCTCCCATAAAGATTTCAGCCTAGGAAACCCTCTTCTGTCATGTGGGGTCATGGTGAGTCAGAATTGTTTGACAGTACCCAACCACAATCACCTTTGAAGGCAAGAAGTATTGTTAGTGTAGACGCTAAGTTTAGGCTTCTTGTACCAGAACGTTTTGTGTTAATGTTCTCTGGAAAAGTCTCTAGTTCTTCATCTCTTTGTAACAGGATTTCTCAGCCTTTGTAGTATTGAAACTTTGGGATAAATGATTCTTTGTTGTAGGAGGCTGTCCTATGCATGGCAGGATTTTTAGCAACATCCCTTTCCCTACAAGAATGCCAGTAGCAACCCCCAGCAGTGGTAGTCAAGCACATCTCCAGACATTTTGCCAAATTCCCCCAGGGGACAAAATCACACCCGTTGAGAACCGCAGCTCTGAAACCTGCCATCCTGCTGTATTTGTGTACCACTAAAGTAACATACCTGAGTGATGCAGACAGCTAGCACTTCTTGGCTACTGACCAAAAAGGTTGGAGGTTTGAATCATCCTAAAGGAAAAACCATGAAAGAAAGACATGGTAAGCTACTTCCAAAACCTTAGCCACTGAAAACTTTATGGAGCCCAGTTCGACTCCGCTAGGGGTCTCCATGAGCTGGAATTGACTCAGTAGCACCTGGTTTGGTTTTTAAAGTAACTACATTATAATTCGCTTCGGGTCACTAAAAAAAAATTCTCACCGTCCTCTTTGAATTATTGCTGATTAGTCTATACCTATCTCTGAAGCAGAAAAATGATACAGTCTATGTGAATACGGTGGTCAGAGCTTCAAGTCATACAGACCAACCAGTAAGTCTTTCTCACCTTAATGAAGTTGTGAAAGGGAGTGCGCTTAGAATGCATAATTATAGTTCTACACTTCTCCCCAGTGAGGGCTTTCAGTTCGTTATTTAGTCTGTGAGTCTCTGAAGAATATTAAAGACCCGTCCACACCTTTTGTGTTTACAACAGTGGACCAGCATCTGTACTTTCAAGATAACTACGTTTTCTACCAGTTTTCGTCTGATGAATGTAGCTACCTTTACTGTGAATTTGAAAGAGAAGAAGAATGGCAAAATGCTGTCAAACTTTTACTGCAGCTTGTGCCTCTCATCCCTGCTCGGTCTGGCATCTGTGAACTGTAAGTAGATCTTGCTTTGTTTGAGTGCTGAGTTATTTTCCATTAGAGAACGTTTACTGTGTGCAAGGCACTGTGCTCTGCTCTTCATGGTCACTGCCTTTTAAGAGCCAGTTAAGTGATTCGGTTTTCCAGATGTGAGTTTATAAATTGCTAAAACTGAAGTACACCTAAGAAATGACTAAACTGAGATTCAAATCCCAGAAGCCCATGCCTCCCCAGCAGCCCGTGCACCTGCTAATTTATCATTGTTCTGTGAGTAGATGATCTGAAATAGGAATAAACATATGATTTGGCTCCAGTTGGGGTGAAATAATAATTCACATCTTATCCAGTATCCAAGTCTTGACTTTCTTTCCCTGAGAAAAAGCTCAACAAAGATTTTTAAAAATAACTGAGAAGCAACGTTTGACAGACTGAAAGACATGAATCATTATCACGTGAAGGTACTGAATCACCATATGATTAAAATGAATTAGAGAGGCTTTGGGAACAGGATTGGAGTTATCACATGGCAATTCAGGCATGCTTTTGCTTTTCTATTGACAAATTTAGTAGTATGAATTGCAGAATAAAATTTGAATGAATAATTTTACATGTGTTGAACAGTTTAGTTCTCAGAATAGTTTTCAATACCGTTGAATTTTTCAGTTCTCAGGAGGGCAAGTGGCAGTGTTTTCGTCTCCTTAAGTAAGAAAGTAGATTCAGAGAGAAAACTCTACAACTATCAGTAAGATAAATTAATCTTATTGGTTTAAAAGTGGCAGTTAATATTGAATCATTAGCACAGACTGTTTTGAAAAGTACAGACTGTTTTTGTTTGAAGCAAAACCAGATTAATGAAACTGTACATTTAAAAGAGTTAATTGTCAAAATTGTATATCAGGCACTGGGGTAAATGCTTTGCAGGCAGTGTTTCACTGTTGCATGAATTCTATAAGACACGTACTATTATCATCCCTGCTTTATAAGCAGGAGCACTGAGACACAGAGATCAGGAAACCTCTCCAGGGTTACACAAGCTGTAAGTAGATGCCTTAGTCATCTAGTGCTGCTGTAACAGAAATTCCACAAGCAGACAGCTTTAACAAAAAGAAGTTTGTTTCCTTGCAGTCTTGTAGGTGAGAGGCCCCAAATCCAGGTGTCAGCTTTAGGGGAAGGCCTTCTCTCTCTGTCAGCTCTGGAGGAAGTTCCTTGTTATCAGTCTTCCCCTGGACTGGGAGGTTTTTCACACAGCAGCCTTGGGTCCAAAGGAAAACCTCTGCTCCTGGCACTCCTTTTTGGTAGTATGACATCCCCAGGTTGTTGCTTTGTTCCCCTTCTCTTTTATCTCACATAAGATAAAAAGTGGTGTAGGCCACATTCCAGGAAAACTCCCTTTACATTGGATCAGGGCTGGGACCTGAGCAAGGGTATTACATCCCACCCTAATCCTCTTTAACCACAGGCACAGATTATGATATATAACACATAGGAAAATCACAGAATGAGAAACAGCCACCCAGTAGTGGGAATCATGGCCTAACCAAGTGGATGTATACTTTTGAAGGACACAGTTCAGCCCATGACAATAGTCTCAGGGTTTAAATCCATGTTTGTCTGGCTCTAATGCCCATGCTTCTAACATCTGCAAAAGTTACATAATCATTCTAGCTTTGCCTTCTGAGACATTATAAATGTAAAGCATGAAAGTATCAGACCAAGTTGTTAAATGGTTTTGGGTTCCCCACCCCTGCCACTACTGTTTGTGTGGGGCCTTGCAATGGCAGACAAAATGCTAGTATAGTCTATCACTCAGTTAGTCTGAGTATGGAACACGTTCTTGGGAGTAATTTGCTATTAATATAGGTCAAAAGTATCTCGTGAAAAATTGAGGAATGTTTCAGTAAATGTTAACAAGCTCTCTAAGAAGGAGTGGCATGCTTTAAACCAGAGATGGCTGCCACCTGCTTTGACTCTGGGGGACTAGCATTCTCTAGCAGCTCTTCTCATCCACTCTCCTGTCCTGTACACAGGATGGCACAGTGCTCACAAGATGGCATGGCGCTCACGAGATGGTGAGGTACACACAACCACACGGGCACACTCGTTAACAGCGCATGCCCAGATGAGAAGGGCAGCTGAAATTAACTTGAAGCCAGTCTTCATAATTACCTCCACCCCATCTCCCTCAATCAGAAAGGATATCAGAATGCTAGTGCATGAGACGACCCTGTTATAGGGGTAATCGCCAGTCGTGTTTAGTTTCTAAAAATGTAAATATTTTAAAAATTTGGGTCCTAATATTAACTGTAGATCACTTGCAGTCTTTTGTCAGTGATCACTACAAATCCAAGTGTTACAGCCCTGTAGCTGAGAATCACTGTAGCATGCCATGTTTATCAGCAAATCCTTTTCTCTTTCTGTGTACATATACACATAGGGTGACAACTGACTCCTACTGGGAGTCTGGACCTATCTGGACCGTATTGTAACCACTGTCTAAGTATGAAAAGATAATGTTACTGAACCACTGCAAGCCTATTCTGGAGAGAGTTCTTTTTTTTCCCCCTGTAATGTTTAAGTGCTACATCTGCTAACCAAAAGGTTACATTTCAGATCTGCCAGGCACTCCTTAGAAACTCTGTGGAGCAGTCCTGCTCTGCCCTGTAGGGTTGCTATGAGTCGGAATTGACTTGATGGCACTGGCTGTGGTTCTTTTGGTTTATACCACCACTATAAGCAGGAAACCCTGGTGGCTCCGTGGTTAGGTGCCGCAAGTGTAAACAGAAAGTCGACAGTTCCAATCCATCAGGAGCTCCATGGAAACTCAATGGGGCAGTTCTACCCTGTCTGTAGGGCTGTTAGGATTCAGAATCGACTCAGCAGTGGGTTAGAGCTATATGCAACCTTCTATGCTTTGATAGAATGATTTTGACCAAGTTTTGGAAAAGCAAGCTTTAGGTTCTCCAGTCTGAGAATATCCTGTAGTCAGAGGAAAAGACGACTAAGGATGTTGTTGGCCTTTTTCAGTTGTGTCACCACAGCCCTTCACCTGGTCTGATGCACAGGATCCCCGTCTGTCTCCTGCCCTGATCTGAGTTCGTTCTAGCCTTCCACCCATCATTCAGTGTGATGCCGTTGCTCTTCTGCCTTTCCCTTCCCTATTCAGATTCTACCCACCACTCCAGGGAGCCCAAGTCCTTCCTTGACCACAAAACTTCTAGGATGTCTCCAGTTGCCACGCTCATCTGTTCACCTTACTGTTGTCGCTTACTGCTCTTGCTCTTTGTATCAAAAATTTTCCCTTCTTCTATATCATTCTTAGTCCCATGTTGTTTCATTTTTATCCATTCTACTGAAATGCCTTCTGGCGTCTCCTTGATTCATAAACTTAGATTGTCCGTTCATGTACTGAAAGCCCTGAGCAAGCTTTAAGATACCTTTTGGATATTTGAAGGCATTTGGGCTGCCTAAGTGTGTCTACATTGGGTCTCGCTGACTTGGCATCTAATCTCTAAGTCGCCAACATGATTCAAAGAAACACAATGTTTCCATGTAAACAGAGTTCTGTTCTGTATAAATTTTTTTAAAAGGAGGAATGTTCTCACTGAAGAATTTTTATTCTGTACAAAATAACTTTTATACCTAAACTGAGTGGACAGTTGGAAAAGAAGTGAGAGAGTTTGTCGCCAAGAGTATTAGTTATAGGCATGGGGAACAGTGATGGTGTCTCATTCAGATTAAAAGTCACCCAGAAAGTACCTTTTTCTAACTCATCTTTTCCATGTGGAGGGAGGAGCACAGCTGAGGAGTGATGAAGTAATGGTATAGGGGAAGGCAGCCTGATAATTCCTTTGTGACCAGCAAGACCTTTCTCTCTAATGCAAACAAGGTTGAGGATTTAAGCTGTGTGGATGCTTGACTCTCAGTTCTGCCAGCAGTGCGAAAGGTAATGCTTTAAATAGACCTAGCCTAAGAACTTCAAAGACATAAAAGGATATTCTGCCCATTACAGGGTAGTTAACATTTATGCTGTTATTAAATTAGTTGTATTGTTCTTGAGAGGTGTTATCTGATGGATTCCAAAACATAGCAGCCCCGTGTGCTGGGGTAGAACTGCCCCAGAGGGTTTTCTTGGCTATAATCTTTACAGAAGCAGGTTGCCAGGTCTTTCTCTCATGGAGCTGCCGGGTGGGTTCAAATTGTCCTTCTCTCAGTTAATAGCCAAGTCTTAACCATTGTGTCACCAGGGCTCCTTGAAAGAGTCGTAGTGAGTTGCTGAAATTTAACTCATGCTGTGCTCAGGTATGTAAAGAAAAATGTAGTTTGTTTTTCTCTTAAGTGTCCTGTTCTCTGTATGAGGCTGCATACTGCTGAGTGGCCAGAAAGAAGCAAAGGAAATTCCACAATTTTATTCTAAGACAGTAAAATTATTCTAGTGCAGTATTTACGGAAGTTCCTTCAGTTAATTGTTTAGCAAATTCTGTTAAGTGGGTAGTCTCTCTGCACCTCTCCCCATTCCTTAGCAAGTCAGCTTCTGATGGATGGAGGAATGCTGAGGTCCCCTTGACCCTGGAAGTGGAGGACATGAGAGCTTTTCTGTCAGGTGGGCCCTCCCTACTCCTCACTGATCTTGCCTAGTGGATGGGCAGTCAGGTCCCCAGTGACTCCTGAATGTAGCTGGTCCTGGTATTCTTTTTGTTTGATTTTTTTTGTGTGTGTGTGTGATTAGGTGAAAGTATACAATCCAAATTAATTTTGCATGCCTGCCTATCTACAGCTCCTTCTGCTCTCCTGGCCTGGTGACAGTACATTCTTCTTTCATTCTGTACATGTCCTATCCTTTTAACAAGCTCCTGTCCCCTCCTTTCCACCCTCTTGTCTCCCACACGGGAACAAAGGATGACTTGGGAGAAAGTAGCTATCTAAGTTATCTAGTACTGCTATGTAAGAAATGCTACAAGTGGATGGCTTTAACAAACATAAATTTATTCTCTCACAGTCTCGGTGGCTAGGAATCCAAATTCAGTGTGCCAGATCCTAGAGAAGGCTTTCTCTGTCAGCTCTGTGGAAGGGTTGTTGTTACCAGTCTTCTCCCTGGTCTAGAAGCTTCTCACCACAGGGATCCTGGTTCCAAAGGATGTGCTTTGCTCCTGGTTCTTCTTTATGGTCTCTCTGCCCACTTCCCTCTATGATATCCCAAAAGAGATTGACTTAAGATACAACCTAATCTTGTAGATTGAGTCTTGTCTCAGTTACAAAACTGTCTCTATTTCTGCCTCAATAATATCACAGAGGTAGGATATATAACACATAGGATAATTCACCTCAGGTAACAGAATGGTGGACAGTCATACATGGCCTAGCCAAGTTGACACATATTTTAGGGGGCCACAATTTTATCTATAACAGTAGCTCAGGCCTTTCCTGTAACCAGACTTCACCTTCTGGTTTCTTCTGTTGCACCCACCCTCAGGTTGTGATATGGATTGTCTGCAAGGCCTCTGGGGGCCAAATGAGAAATCACTCATTTTTTTAACCACCTTCTTAACAAGAACCCTATCCTCCCTTCCCTCTCCTCTCTTCTCTTTTTTCCCTTCCACAGTCCCTCAGGACCAGAAAGGGTGAGCTTTTCTGTAACTTCCTTTGCGATGTCCGCATAGAAGGGGCTAGCCTCAGAGTATACTTCTCTGGATCATATTCTTCTTTTTCCTGACACCAGCCACATGACTAAGTATTAATGGGCAGAATATAGAAGAAAGAGCATGTCTTACTGGTTATAGAGAACCAAAATTAAAAGATATTTTTTGAAAAATCATCGTGCCTGTTCATTGTTGTTGTTATTAGCACTACTAATATTCAGCTTCTTCAGTGATTGAATGGAAGGAAATCCCAGTCCAGTGAGCTACAGTGAATTTCATAGCATCTGTGATTCTGTCCTCCAGATAGAGAAGTGGAAGGCATTTGAAGTAGATGGGATGGTAAGGGAAGAAGAGGGATGGCATATTTGAGCCAGTACATGGCAACTTGATGTGGCTAGAGCCATAAGTTGCAGTCGGGGACCTCAGACACTGACAGGATGGGAGGCAGGGCTCAAAGTGGCTGCAGGGTTTCTGCAAGTATTATCTTTATGTGGAGCAAAGAGGAGTTATTTTTAAACTGTGTATACATGCAGCCAAAATAAATAGAGTATAATTATTTGAATTCATACAAACATGAATTATGTACTTGCTCAATCAACATATACAGACTCAATGGATCTGTGATTTGTTTGGTTTTATGTTAAGGTATGCCCCTGCTTGAAAGAAATAAAGCCAGCAATTGGCATAACATAGTTTATAGAGAAAGTGTTCTGTATCCTAATTTGGTGAGTAGCATTAGGGATCTTAAAAGCTTGTGAGCAGCCATCTAGATACTCCTCAGGTCCCACTTTATCCGAAGCAAGAGAGAACAAAGAAAATCAAAGACACAAGGGAAAGGTTAGTCCCAAGGACTAATGGACCACAACCACCATAGCCTCTACCAGAGTCCAGCACAACTTGATAGTGCCCGGCTACTGACTGCTCTGACTGGGATCACAGTAGAAGGTGCCCAACAGAGCTGGACAAAAATGTGGAATAAACTTCTAACTCACAGAAAACAGTAAGAATTACTGGTCTGACAGATTGGAGAAATCTTGAAGAGTGTGTCCCGTCGATACCCTTTTAACTCAGTATTGAAGACATTCCTGAGGTACCCTTCAGACAAAGATTAGACAGGCCCGTAAAACAAAACCAAATTTAATGGGCCTAACCAGCCCAGGAGTGAGGATGGAAGGCAGGAGACGGCAGGAAAGCTAGACAACTGGGAGTGGGGAAGCCAGAGTCCAGAAGGAGAGAGTGTGAACACATTGTGACGTTGAAAACCAGTGTCATGAAACAATATGTATATTAACTGTATAATGAGAAACCAATTTGCTCTATAAACTTTCATATAAAATATAATACAAAGAAAAAGATTTATAGCCACAATGCTCCGTAGAATCAAGGATGGTGAGACTGCAGCTTGTGTACTTGGGGTTTATTATCGGAAGGGATCAGTCCCTAGAGAAGGACATCATGCTTGGTGAAGAAGAGGGCCAGCAAAAAAGAAGGGATGACTTTCAACAGATATATTGATACAGGGGCTGTAGCCGTGGGCTCAAGCACAATAAGGATTGTGAGGATGGTGCAGGACAGGATAGTGTTTCATTCTGTTTCACTATGAGTTGGAAGTGACTTGATGAGATCTAACAACGACCACCTACTTGAAAACACTGTGGAACCAATCGCTTAGCCACTTGATCTAAGCTTCCCTGGTGGTGATAATCACAATAAAATCTACAACAACAAAAATAATGCAGAGCAGTTCCCATATACCGGGCACCATTCTGGGCATTTTATATATAATGACTCATTTAATACTTAAAACAACCTTTGAAAGTGGCTGTGGTTGTCCTAAGTTTACAGATGAGGGACTGAGGCAGAGCAGCTTGTGTAACTTGCCAAGGGTACATCACCAGTAAGTTAATCCATGACAGGACCCTGCTGTACTTGGTGGTAGCTATGGGAACCGAAGACAGACAGTAAATTGGGAAATCACCTCTATGGCACTGGTTCTCAACCTCGTGAAGCTTTTAAAAAATAAGGAACTGTTGTCTCAGACCTGCTGATCAAGGATGGGGAGGGAGCAATGAGGCATAGGCTTCCATATTTTTTGTAAATTTCTCAAGGTGATACCAGTGCATGCCAGCACTGACAGCTCTTGCTCTGTAAAGCCAGCCTTAAAGAAAGAGCTTTATTTAGTGGTAGTTAAATAAAGTCCCAAAAACGTTACAGAAAGAACCCACACTCAATTAACCTGATGTGGAGATAATTTTATTAAACATGGTAACTACTGACACCTGACTGACAAACTTCTGAAAATTCTGCAAATTTAGCTTCATAAGCGTTATATTTAAAGATAAATACACATATAAATGAAAGCAGCTTCCAAAATAACTGAATTTGCTCTTCTTAATTTCTAGGTGAGGAAAAGGAACATGAGCAGGGGGTCTGGGAAAAGATACCCACTTTCAGCAGTTGTGCTGAGTGACTTACTCAGTAGCCCATTCCTTTTCCTCAGGTTTGCCTAATACAATGTGCTTGGTCCTTTGAGGGATACAAAGTGTACAAATAATACAAAACATTTAGTGATTACACGGAGGTGAGGTTACTTCACACAAAATAAACAGGTTGAAAGAAAGTAATGTGCCACAAAAAGTTACACTGGTAGCAGATTTTTATCAGAATTCTGAAGCAGTGAAGAAATCTTCTTATAAGAAACAGAAATATTTTGTCCTGTACATTACTAAATACTTTGAAAATAGATATTTATAGTATGACATAGATTACTATTCCCTAGTGACAGCTTATTTTAATGTAAAGAGTCTTGGAATAAGTATGTCCTATTTTGACAGCTTGTGGTAGCCCTATTTGTGAAGCTATAGTGCCCATATTTATCACTTTTTTTGATTAGTCTTGACAAATAGCCATGAAAAGTTACATGATTCCACAATGCATAGAAATTATTAAAGCTTATTATCAAAGTGGGTGTTCCATACACCAAACATTCAGTGTTGCCGGGGGCCAGCCTCGACAGGGTCTGGGATCACGAAGGGGTGGGTGGCGTTGGCGATGGAAAGAGTCTCAGACAACCAGGAATCTTTAGGTCAGCAGCCTGTTAAGCCCCGTCTTTCTTTATTTTTTATATAATCACTGAAGTGATGTGATTTCACCCTTCTTTTTGACCATGTAAGCTGTTGGCTAGTAAGGAACTGATACCTCATGGTCTCTTTTCATGTTAATCATTAGGGCCTTCTAGGTAATGGCCCGAGACAGTGGTATCTTTTCATGTTAATCATTAGGGCCCTCTAGGTAATGGCCTGAGACGAGTATATTGTGATTATAATCAACAGTGAAAACAAAGCTATGCCTTGAGCTCAGTCAGCTCTATCTATGCCTCGAGGTTAAAGGTGTAGGAAGACGGGTAGACTCATCCAAAGGTTATTATCTGGCTGTGTCTATTTGTTCCTTCTTTGCTCTTAGTTTATCTCTTCTTGTGGGGACAGTAAGCACCTACCGTCCTCCACCCTATGCCTCCCTTAAGCTGTTCTAAGAAGGGTGTTTCTTTAATATTTACTAACTTGCCATACCAATTATAATAAACTTGGGAGCCTATCCATCTTCCTGATGCAGGGAGTGGGATATCTGTATCTAAGGGCTGTGTGAGGGGTTGTCCCTTGGGAACTTCCCAGGGGCTTCCTGCAATCTTGTATTTCACATGTGGAGGGGGATGTGCAGTTGGGGGAAGCCTGTGGGGCCGGGCCAGCCTTGGTGTTCCCGGGCTGGGTGTGCTGTGTCGGGATTCATTCTTCTGAGCTCTTTTCTCTAGGAACTCGCGTTCGGGTTTCTTCAACATTATTTCATAAGCCGAGGGGGTTGTAAAGCCCTTCTTAGAAGGCATCTTCCTTAATCCTTGTGCTGGGAGATGAGAGGGTGCTTTTGAGGAAGGTTTAATTAGGATGCAAAATATTATCAGGGAGAGTACAGCCAAAAATATGCCAAGGATAAGATGCCTCCACCTGCCATCACATAGCTGTGTAGCTTTGCTTACAGGGGCTTCTGTGGGTGACAGGCCTCGGCACAGTGTGTTATGTGAAATTTACAATGTGGATAATCGTCCCATGAGTTGAATGTTTAATCACAAAATTTGAGACAACCAGGTCTGTTGCCAATCAGACAACACCTGTGCATCAAAAAAAAAACACATTTTCCAATGAAAACATCACCACCATTCATCAGAGTGTACACAGGAATCCATACCAATCAATTTCTTGCGGAGCACAAGAACTGGGCCTTTCGTTGACCATAGTTCAGGAAATTTTGCATCTGGACTTGAAGCTTTACCCTTACAAAATTGTTTTACTGCAAGAACTGGAATGTAACAACCATATATTGTGCCATATGTTTGCTGACTGGGCTGTGGAGCAGTTGCAAGATTGAACCTGCCTTTGGCTGAAAAATCATCTTTGGCAATGAGGCCTTTTTTAGATGAATGGTTTTGTTAATAAACAAAGCCATCATGTGTGGAGTGATAGAATCCAGTGCAGATTTAAGAATATCCACTTCATCCCCCAAAAGTTACTATTTGGTGTGGGTTTTGGTCCAGTGGAATCATCGATCCTTATTTTTTTCAGAATGAACGAGGAGAGGCTGTGACTGTCAATCGTGGAAGAGATTGGCTATGATAACTGATTATTTTTGGCCCCATTTGGAAGGTGCTGAGGTGGCCATTGATTCAAAGTTCTTTTCCACATATAATACCATCAAATGTACTTCAAAATAAGAAAGTAATCACAACTGTATCATTTATACAACTTGTTTTATTCAAGTTCAAAGATAAGACACCCTTGTTGGAAGATCCTTTCTATGTTATCGGAAGTTATTCCTCCCTTAGACCTCATACAACCTGACCTCAGAAGCTATTACATTTCATGGTAGTCAAAACAGCCTAGTACTAGTACAAAAACAGACATATGGACTGATGGAACAAAATACAGAATCTGGAAGTAACACCATCCACTTATGAACAACTGACATTTGACAGAGGCCCAAAGGCCATGAACTGGGGAAAAAACAGTCTCTTACACAAATGGTGTTGGCAAAGTTGGATATCCACCTGCTAAGAACTGAAACAAGACCCATATTTCAGACTTTACACAAAAACTAACTCAAAATGAATCAAAGACTTAAATATCAAACCTAAAATGGCAAAGATTATGGAAGATAAAACAGGACAGCGATGGAAGTTCTAATACATGGCTTAGACAGACTACAAAATCTTACTAAGAATGCACAACAGAGAGAAAATAGATAAATGGAAACTGCTAAAAATTGAACACTTAGGTTCAAAGACTTTATCAAGAGGAAAAAGAGAATGCCTACAGACTGGAAAAAAAAAATTGGCAACCATGTATCTGATCAATGTCTGATCTCCATAATCTAGAAGATACTGCAAACTGTCAACAAGAAAAAGACAAATAACTCAATTAAACAATGTACAAAGGATATGGATAGATATTTCCCCAAAGAAGACATCCAGGCAGCTAAAAGACACAAGAGGAAATGCTCACAATCATTAGCCATTAGAGAAATCAAAATTAAAACTACAATGAAATACCATCTCACCCCAGCAAGGTTGGCCATACTCCCCAAACCATAAAACAACAAATGCCAGAGAGGCTGTGGAGAGATTGGAACTCTTTTACATTGCTAGGGGGAATGTAAAATGGTACAACCTCTTTGGAAAACAATTTAGCACTTTCTTAAAAAACTAGTAATAGAAATACCATATGATCCAGCTGTCTCACTGTTTGGAATTTATCCTACCAAAATAAGCGCTGGCACACAAACAAATACATACACAGAAATGTTTATTGCAGCACAGTCCACAATAGCAGAAAGATGGAATCAACCTAGGTGCTCATTAACAGATAAATGGATAAACAAACTATGATATATATATATATATGTATATGCATATATGCATGTATGTATGTATTCACACACACACAATGGAACAGTATGCAATGAAAAAGAATAATGATTTTATGAAACATAACATGGAATCAACTGGAAGATATGCTGAGTGAAATCACTTAGCTTCCAAAGGACAAGTATTGTTTGAGACCATTACTATAAGGACTTAAGAAAGGACCTATGCACAGAAGGAAATATCCTTTGATGGCTACAAAGGATGGGGAGGGAAGGAGAGGTTATTCATAGATTAGACAGTCTGTAGGAATTCGGTTAGATGAAGGCAGTAACAGCATGTAGTAGAAGGGAGGTCAGCATAACTGGACTATCCTGTAAGCGAAAAGGTTTTGTAAACTTAACCCGACATTTCAGAGGACAGAGTAGAAGGGACAGGAGTCTGAGGACCATGTTTTCAGGGGACATTAAGGTCAGTTGGCCTAACTTTTTCTAAGAAAGTGTTCTGCACCCCATACTGGTGAGTGGCACCTGGGATCTTAAAAGCCATCAAGCTGCCATCTGAGGAACATCAATTTGTCCCAACTCACTTGGGACAGATGACAGCCAAGAACATCAAAGACGCAAGGAAAAACGAGCCCAGGAGACAGAAGAACCCATATGCTTGGGAGGCTACATCAGCATGAGGCCAGAAGAACCAGATGGTGCCTGGCCACCACCAAAGACAGCCCTGATAGGAGGCACAATGTAGAGTCCTTGATATAGCGTGAGAAAAAAAGGTGTGCAGATCAAAACTCTTTTGAAAGACCAAACTTGATGCTCTGACAACCTGAAGGGTCCTCTGAGAAAATGACCCCTAGACTTACTACTAGCCCAGAGCTGAAACCAGTACTGAAGCCAACACTTCAGGCAAAGAATAGACTGGACTTGGCGGACACAGAGTTATGCATGTGGTGTGTGTACTTTATGGATTTATATATATATATACACACACACACACACACGTATATATGCCAGCCAAGTGCCGTCGGGTATATATATATATGTATATATATACACGAGTATATGAGGCTGTCCTACTGGTGTCTTTTTCGAGGGGAGAGAAGAGGGTGGGAGGAGGGGACAAGTGTTGGTTGAATGGATACTGGGAGAGTGAAAACAAAGAGTGTGCTATCACAGGGTGAGAAGAGTAGATAGAGTTGCATAGAGACAGGGTTTTATATGGAAAATTGACTTGGATTGTAAACTTTCACTTAATCATAATAAAAAAATTAAAAATACCTTATTCTTCCCTTTCTTTGATCCCCTTGCCATCTTTAACTTAACATGAACAAGAGATAGAAAAGGCATGGTCTAGGGGAAATAAAGTCAGGGTCAGGAAGCTGAAATTATAGGAGTTTGTCAACACTATTTTTTAATGTAATAGAAGAATGAAGTATTTTTCTCTTAGAGTGTTGCTTGTCTTTTCATTCTGTTAACAGGTCCTAATGTTTTTTTTTAACTTCATGTACAGTTAAAAAATTGTTTTCTTTTATATCATGTGCCTGGTTTCTTGTTGGTTAACCAAAAATCACAGATTTTCTTCTCTGTTTTCTCCTAGGTGTTTTATTTATAGTTTTTGATTTTACATTTAGGTCTATGGTCCATTTTGAGATTTTTTAAATATAATTCATAGTAAGTAAGGGTCATGGCTCATTTTATATAAATGGATGGCCAACGGTTTCAGCATCAATTGTTGAAAAGCTCTGCTTTCCCTCTTCAATTATCATTGCACTTTTGTCAAAAATGAATTGATCTTCTGTAGAGGGATCGACTTCTAGATCCTCTGCTTTGTACCCTTTCTTTGTGTCTGTGCTTTCACCAGTATCTCACTGTTGTGATTACTCTAAGTCTGGAAATCAGATAGTGTGAGCCTCTCACTTTGTCTTTCATTTTTAAAATTGTTATGAATATTCTTTTTTTTTTTCCTTTTGCCCTTTGCATACATTTTAGGATCAACTTAGTAATTTTTATTGGAAGTCCTTGCTCAGATTTTTTTTTTACTGGGATTGCTACGAGTGTATAGATCACTTTGGGTGATGCAAATGGTTAAGTCCTCAACTGTAAATGGAATGACAGTTCAAATGCACCTGGAGATCTTTCGAAGAAGGGTCTGGCAGTCTGCTTCTGAAAGGTCAGAGCCTTGAAAACCCCATGGAGCAAAGGTCTACCCTACAACACAAGGGACCTCCATGAGTCGGAATTGACTCAATGGCAACTGGTTTAGGGGGAGAATTTACATCTTACCAACATCTGAGAAATGATTTCTATATAGTCTATGTAAAAAGAATGAAAAACAAAGCTGTTACTGTCAAGTTGATTCTGACTCATAGCAAGCCCATAGGGCAGGGTAGAAGCACCCAACAGGATTTCCAAGGAGCAGCTGGTAGATTCGACCTGCCCACTCTTTTTGAACTGTCACAATTCAGTAATAAGAAACCAACTCATAAAAATGAGCAAAAGATTTGAACAAATAAGTACTTTACCAAAGGAGCTGTGTTGATAGCAGATAAGCACATAATAAACTTAACATTATTAGTTATTAGGTAAACACAAATTAAAACCACAGTGCACTAACTTTGTACATCTTTTGGAATAGGTACAAGAACAGCAGTAAAAACACTGACCATACTAAGTGATGGAGAGAACGTGGAGCAACTGAAACTCGTGTACTGCTGGTAGCTTTGCAAAATAGTACAGCAATTAACAGATCCATATCATGTGACTCAACAGTCCCACTTCTAGATAGTTAGCCAAAAAAAATAAAAACTTGAGTTCACACAAAAACCTGTATGCAGATGTTTATTGCAGCTTACTTTCTGTTTGCCCCAAACTGGAAAAAACGTGGTGAATAAATTTTTAAAAACTATGGTACAAATAAGCAATGAAATAATTGTTGTGTTTAGGTGCCTTCAAGTCAGTTCTGACTCATAGTGATGCTGTGTGACAATGTAGAGCTGCTCCATAGGATGTTTTGAGCTCTAATTTTTATAGAACAGATCATTAGGTCTTTCTTTTATGGAGCTAGCAAGTGTATCCTAACCACCAATCTGTTGCTTCACAGCCAAGCACTTAACCATTTGTACTGCTAGGACTCCTAGTGAAATAACACTTAGGTATAAAAAAGGAAAGCTACTGATACAACAGAGTAGATAAATGTCAAGTGCGTTATGTCACATGAAAGAAAACACATTCAAAAGCTTACTGCTGTATGATTTCTTTTGTGTGATATTCTAGAAAAGTCAAATTTATGGAATTAGAGAAAACATCTGTGGTTTGGGGGCAGGCATAGGGAAGGGTTAGCTGTAAAAGAGCAGCACAGGGAAATGTTTTGGATGATAGAACTGCTCTATACTTTAATTTTAGTGCTAGTTACTTGGCTACATGCATTCACCGAAGTGTGTTGACCTCTACAGCAAAAAGAGTGATTTTGCAGCATTTAAGTAAATAAATAAAAAGCAATTTGTAGATCATATTTTTTCTTGTACAGTAAGCACTCAGTGTAGTATCTGGATATTCTTATGCTGTGGACTGAGCCATAGGCATAATAGGATAGACCTGGTGCAGAGAGAGAGAATTGAAGAAAAAATATCTAGAGGCAGTATAACTGAGAAGTGTCAGTCTCTTACTCAAATGCATATATATAATAAGACTCCTGGCCACATCCTCATAAAATAGACTTTTTTGGTGGGAAGGAGGAAGGATGTTATGTATCTCTGAAGGAGCCCTGGTGATTCAACAGTTAAGTATTTGGCTACTAATGGAAAGATTGGCCATCGAGCCCACTAGCTGCTTTGCAGGAGACAGATGTGGCAGTCTGCTTTCATAAAGACTACAGCCCTAGAAACACTGTGGGGCAGTGTCCTCTGTCCTACAGGGTCACTATGAGTTGGAATAGACTTGGTAGCAATGGGTTTGGTTTCTGGTATATGTCTAAGGAACCCTAGTGGTGTAGTGGTTAAGCACTCGGCTACTAACTGAAAGATCAATGGTGAACCCATCAGCCCTTCGATGGCAGACAAGACCTGATGATATGCTTCCATAGAGGCTACAATCTCGGAAACCCTGTGAGGAGTTCTCCTCTTCTGCAGAGTCACTATGTGTGCAAAATCGACTTAATGGCGATGGGTTTGGTTTCTGGTATGAGATGTTCAAGGAACCCAGAGGGTTTAAGTGCTCAACTGCTAAGCAATAGGTGAGCAGTTCAAATCCACCGGCTGCTCTGTGGGAGAAAAGATTAGGTGACCTACTTCCAC
This sequence comes from Heterohyrax brucei, assembly GCA_028571685.1. Classification (NCBI taxonomy): domain Eukaryota; kingdom Metazoa; phylum Chordata; class Mammalia; order Hyracoidea; family Procaviidae; genus Heterohyrax; species Heterohyrax brucei. The sequence goes on along the minus strand of CM053147.1, from coordinate 88,035,575 downwards.
AGGGACTGCAGCTTAGGAAAAATTAATAAAGGTCACTGTGAGTTAGAGTCAACATGACCAGCACGTAACAACACAATGATATGTCTCAAACATACACTTGAAGAAATGCCAAAGTATAACCACCCACCAGGCTGAATGTGAAAGAGCAGAGGAACATACAAGGGGAGTCTTCCTTACAAGAGAAGTGATGTAGGAGGGAGAAGGAATGCATCTTTTGCAGGATGACTTTTATCCATCAGTGATACTTGGACATGCCTTTGTTATTTGAGTCTGTGATTCCATCTACCCAGTGTAACTCAAGGTCAAATAAAAGGGCAAGATAGGTGCCCTTTTCCAATCTCCTGTTGTCCCCAAATAATGTTGTTTTCCATAAAAAGCTTAACTAGTGGAGTGAAAATAGAAGGGAAGAGTGTTCTCTGACATGAAGGTCAAGCCAAGGATTTTAAAACTTAGCCATTCCCTTCCCTTTCTTTTGGTTCCCTCCCTTAGTTAAACACCCACTCTAAATAGAACTCCTGGATTATGTCTGAGACTTATAAGTACAATTCAGTATGATAAGAAGTGTATATAACAGGCTAATTATTTCATAGCACTCCCCCCAACCCCCAGGCTTCCTCTTTGAAACAGTGCTTGCACTCTCATTTCAACCTCACAGCTTCTCTTGTTCCTAAGGGTCCTAAGTTTGCTTAGGCATTTATTTCTAAATTCCTGTAGCTTTGCCCAGTTCCTCAGCTCTACCCTGTGTGTCTTCAGCCATCACAGACAATGGCCCCCTCTTGTTCTGTCAAATTTCTAAGGTAGGTGGAAGGGGTGACTGAGTAGAGTCTGCAGATAATCTGTCTCTTTATTTTCATGATCTCTAAGTGGATCTTCAAAGCCTCTCAGTAGTCCAGTTAACTTCTTAAGTAAGTCACTCCCCGAGAAGACACCAGGGAGCCGTGCTGACACCATAGTTAAGCTCTTGACTGCTAACAGAAGTCTGGCAGTTTCTATTTGTCCATTGGCTCCACAGGGGAAAGACCTGGTGGTCTGCTCCCCTAAAAATTAAACACTTACAAACTAACGAATTTTACTGTGAGATGAAATCTGCTTGATGGCACTAGTAACAACAAAGCAGACTATGGTATAAATATTTTCTTCTTTTTTTTGTTTACTTTTTACTTCATTGACGGGGGTGAAAAAGCCCTTCCTTGTACCTTTTTCATCAACTTTATTTTCCTACCTGCGTTTGCACTGGTTAGCAGACTCCTGCTTTCCTCTTGCCAGCAGTGGTTGGACACTCCACACTGCTGGCTAAAGCCATTCCCTAAAACTGTGTGTAAATTCCATCCCTGTGCTCCCACTCAGGGACCTCGTTATCTGTAAGTCTACTTTCTCTTTATTCTACTGTCAGATTTTTTTCTGTTTTGTGTTTTTTCAGTCCATATGTGTATTTCCCACCATGTTCTTCCAGCAACTGACCAATTTGTGTTTCCTTTTTGGCCAAAACTTCTCCAGAGATGTGTCTGTGGCCACTTTCTCCATTCACATCCTCTCCTCGTGCTGTGTCTTGAATTCACTATGTCCAGGTTTTCGATACCACTGATTCTCTGAAAGTGTTCTGTCAAGACTACTAAAGTCGTACATGTCACCAAATACAAAGGTTAGTTTTCCGTCCTCACCTTACTTGACCTGTCAACAGCACGTGACCCTAGCAAGCATACCCTTCTTGAAGCAGTTTCTTCGCTTGGCCTGTGGGACACTCTCCCTTGGTTCTGCTATTTCACTGGCTTCTCCTTTTCAGACTCCTGTGCTTGTTCTTCATCTTCTGACCTCTAAACACAGCTGTGTCCAGGGGTCAGAACTCATTTCTTTTTGCTCTTGCTCCATATGTGCTGTCACTGAGTCATGTACTTTGAATGCCAGCTTTCAGTGATGACTCTCCAATTCAGGCCCTTGTCTCTTTAGCTTTATAAATAAAACAGGACCACCACAAACCACCTGTCTTCTGTTTCCTTTATTCTTTACTTGCTTCGCCTTTTCTGCATATAAGCAACATGAAAAATATATTGGCAACCTTCTTTTCTGAAACGGTGCTGCATAAAACCTCTCTGACGGAGGAGTACAAATTCAAGTCTGCATTCCTACATCGTAAACCTACCGTTCGTGCTTCGGACTTTTCTAGTTCAGTTCTCATTTTATGATCCTTGGAAGGGAGGAAATACTGTGATGCCAAACAAACATTTTGAGTATTTCTGAAAACATTTTCATGATGTAACTAAGCATAAGTTTTTCATTAGGATCAGAGACAAAGAAAATTTCCACTTGTCACTTGGAATTGTTTTTATTTTAAAAAGTTATGAAATCAGCTAGTGTCCGTCTTTTGTTATTACTCATCATTCCCTCTCCCAAGGAAACACGAAATCCTCCAAAATTTCCATTGTTTATAGCCAAGGCTTACTGTAGGTGTTGAACAGATTGCTTATCTTTGTCAGACTGTATCGTCTTGGTTTTTTGTTTTGTGGTGATAAAATTGATGTACAACAAAACATTTGCCAATTCTTTGTCTTTGGCTATGTTCATCATGTTGTACAACTACCAAAACAACATTTTTATTTAAGGGTAGTTTGTGACTTTTAACAAAAAGTGAACTTTTAGATGTGGTTGTGTCAGCATTTGAAATGCATCTATTTGATTATGTATCAAGCCTCATTTCATCAAAATAAAATGTAAAAAGATACATCAGTAATGTGTAATTTTATTCAATTTTAGATTAACATTTAACTATTCCCTGAACCCTTAGTAAAAGTGATCACAGTCACAATTTACTGCTGTTAGGTTAATTTTTTTTTCCAGTTAGTATAAGTAATAACCTGATGGCCTGAAAAAATATTTTCTCTTGATAAGGTAAACAGGTGAGTTTGCATTCGTGATATCAAAGATCTCAAGAAAAAGCCAGTTCTCATTCTTCTACCATGTCCTTTCTTTCTTTTTTTTTTTTGTCTGAAATATAGTCACTATGGAAAGACATAGATGAGACAATAGTCTTGGGGTCATTAAGGAGACTGGGTCTTAAGGAACTTTCTTCTGTGTGGTGATTAGGACTAGTAATTATTTCTCAGGAAGAAAAATTTCAAATCTGTACAGGACACATATACACACATAGATTTAACTTTTTTTATTATAGTAAAATATAATAAAACATTTGTTATTTCAGTCATTTTTTTTGGCTGCAGTTCAGTGACGTTAATGGTGTTTACCATGTTGTGTTGCCATCACCACTATCTAGTTCCAAATTTTTTCAGTCTCTGAAAGAAACTCCATATACCTTAATCAATAACTCCCCTTTTTCACTTTCTTCTAGTTTCTGGTAACCACTAATGGACTTTGGTCTGTGTGCATATTTTATATAAGTGAGATTACGCAATATTTGTCCTCTTGTGCCTGACTTATTTTATTAAGCATGATGTTTCAGAGTTCATCCATGTCATAGTGTGTAGAGAATTTTATTTCTCTTTATGGTAGAGTGTTGTTCCATGGTGTTATATACCACATTTTGTTTATCTAGTCCTTTGTTCTTGGGTACTTGGGTGGCTTCCACCTTCTGCCTATTGTGAGAAGTGCTGCAATAAATGTTATTATGCAAGTACCCACTTGAGGCCCTGCTTTCACGTCTTTCGGGTGTTTACCTAGGAGCGATATTGTTGGGTCATACAGTAATTCTATATTTAAGTTTTTGAGGAACTGCCAAACTGTTTTCCACAGTAGTTGCACTATCCTTTTCCCATAGATGAGGACTCTAATTTCTCCATATCCTTGTCAACACTTCTGATTTTCTTTTTTTCTAAGTAATAGCCATCCACATGCATCTGAAGTGGCGACTCATTGTCGTTTTGATTTACATTTCTAATAAGTTCTATAGTAAAAGTTCTAATGTAAAGGTTCTATAGGTTTATAGAACAAACTAAATTCTCATTAAACAATTAGTACAAATATTGTTTTGTGACATTGGTTATCAACCCCACAACATGTCAACAGTCTCCACTTCTTGACCTTGGTGTGTCCCCTATTACCACCTTTCCTGTCCTCTCTTGCTTTCTATTCCTTGCCTCTGGGATGCTGTGCCACTTTAGTCTATTTTGTTTTATGGACCTGACTAGCTTTTGGTGAAAGGGTGAACCTCAGCGGTGATGTCATTACAGAGCTAAAAGGGTACCCACAGGGAGCATACTCTCAGCGTTTGTCTAGTCTGTCTTCTGCCAGTCATTCTTGGGTTTTTTTGTGAGTTAGAATTTTGTCCTGCGTTTCTTTCCAGCTCTCATACCATCTGTTGTGATTCCTGTGAGAGCAGCCAGTGGTGGTAAACAGGCACTGTCTAGTTGTGTTGGACTCAGCCTGTTGGAGTTTGTGGTAGTTGTGGTTCATTAGTCCTTTGGATTGTTCTTTCACTTGTCGTTTTTTATTTTCTACATTCTCTCTTCTCCAGATGAGGTGAGACCAGTAGAATATCTCAGATAATCACTCATAAACTTTAAGACTGCAGCTACTGGTTACCAAAGTAGAATGCTGAACATTTTCTTATAAATTATGATATGTCAGTCGAGCTAGATGTTCACTGAGACCACGGGCCGCAGAGCCCTCAGCCCAGTAATTCAGTCCTTCAGGGAGTTTCGTGTGTCTATGACACTTCTGTGACTTTGCCTTGGACAAGTTGTGCTGGCCTCCCCAGTACTGTGTGCTGTTTTACCCTTCCCCAGCGTTACCACTCTATCCGTTATCTGTTCAGTGTGTTTCCGTCTCCACTCCTCTGCCACCTCATAACTATCCAAGATTGTTTCTTTTTGTGTGTCAACCTTTCCATGAGTTTTTATGGTAGTGGTCTCATGCAATATTTGCCCTTTTGTGATTAACTCATTTCACTTAGCATTATGTTTTCAGGCTCCATCCGTCTTGTCAGATGCTTCATAGATTTATCATTGTTCTTTATCATTGCCTTATACTCCATTGTGTGTGTGTTCCATAGTTTATTTATCTGTTGATGAACATCTAGGTTGTTTCCTTCTTTTTGCTATTGCGAAGAATGCTACAGTGAACATGAGTGTGCATATGTCTATTCATGTGATGGCTTTTATTACTTTGGAATATATTCCTATCAGCGGGAATGCAGGATCATAAGGTATTTTTGTTTCTAAGAAAGCGGCATATTGTTTTCCAAAATGGTTGTACCATTTTGTATTCCACCTAGCAGTGCAGAAGAGTTCCAGTCTCCCCACTCTCTCTGAGACATTTGTTACATTCTCTTGTTTTGATTCGTGACAATAATGCTGGGGCGAGATGGTATCTCACTGTGGTTTTGATTTGCATTTCTCTAATGGCTAGTGATTGAGAGCATTTCCTCATGTGTCTGTTAGGAGCTTGATGTTGTCTTTGATGAAGTTTCTGTTTATTTCCCTTGCCTATTTTTAACTTGGATTATTTGTCTTTTTGTTGTTGAGCTGTGGAATTTTCCTGTAGCTGTTAGAGATTAGAGCTTTGTCAGATTTATTATAGCTAACACTTTTTTCTTCTGTTTTAGTAGAACCTTTTGATCAGTTTAAATATTTAATTTTGAGAAGATCCTAGTTAGTAGCTAATCTTCTGGGATTTGGATGTTTTTAGTTATAGTTTTTATTGTGTTAATGCTGTGTATGAGGGCCTCTAACATTGATCCTAGTTTTTCTTCTGTCATCTTTATGGTTTTTGGCTTTGTATTTATGTCTTTGATCCATTTTGAATTAATTTTTTGTGTATGGTGTGAGGTATGGGTCCTGTTCATTTTTTTTGGCAGATGAACATCAAGTTTTTCCAGCACCATTTGTTAAAAAGACTGTCTTATTCCCACTTGTGGGACTTTGGGCACTTGTCAAAGATCAGGTGACTATAGATGGGTTTACATCTGGGTTCTCAGTTCTATTCCATTGGTCAATATATTTGTCATTGTGCCAGTGCCAGACTGTTTTGACTACTGTAGCTATATAATAGGTTCTGTGATCAGGTAGTACAAGTCTTCCTATTTTATTCTTCTTAAGTAGTGCTTTATTTAGCTGAGGGCTCTTCCCTTTCTATATAAAGTTAATGATTAGTTTTTCTATCTCTTTAAAGAATGCTGTTGGTATTTGGAAGGGTATTGCATCATATTTATAGATTGTTTTGAGTAGAACTGATGTTTTTGCATAATTATCCCTGATGTTTTGTCTATTTATCCATGAGCATGGTGTGTTTCTCCATTTATGTAAATCTCTTGTGTTTTCTTGCAGTGGTGTTTTGTGTTTTTTTTTTTTTTTTTTGGTATAGGTCTTTTATATACCTGGCTAGATTTATTCCTAAGTATTTTATTTTGTTAGGATATATTATAAATGGTGGTGTTTCCCTGGTTTCCTTTTCATCCTTCTTTTTATTCATGTATAGGACTCCAACTGATTTTTGTAGATTTATCTTGTATCCTGCGAGTCTGCTGAATATTTCTATTAGTTCCAGCAGTTTTCTTTGGGTTTTATATGTATAGTATTATATTATCCACAAATAGGGACAGTTTTACTTCTTCATTACCAATTTTGATGTCCTATATTTCTCGTTCTAGCCAGGACTTCCAGTACAATGTTGAACAGAAGTGGTGATAAAGGGCATCCTTGTCTTGTTTTTGTACTCACAGGGAATGCTTTCAGCCTTTTTCTATTAAAAATTATGTTGGCTGTTGGTTTTATATAGATGTGCTTTATTATGTTGAGGAATTTCCCTTCTATACCTATTTTATTGATAATTTTTATCAGGAATATGTATTGGACTTTATCAGATGCTTTTTCTGTGTTGATTGAAATGGTCATGTGATTCTTTTCTTTTGTGGTGAATTACAATGATTGATTTTCTAATGTTTAGACCATTCTTGAATATTTGGTATAAATCTCCTTTGTCATGGTATATTATTTCTTTGATATGATGCTGAATTCTGTTGGTTAGAATTTTGTTGAGAGTTTTTGCATCTATATTTATGAGAGATATTGATCTGTAATTGTCTTTTTTGTAGCGCCTTGTTGCTGATTACGCATTATGGTGGCTTCATAGAATCAATTTGGAAGTATCTCTTCCTTTTCTGTGATCTGAAATAGTTTGAGAAGTACTGGTGTATGTTCTTTGAATGTGTGGTAGAATTTTCCAGTGAACTCATCGGAGCCAGGGTTTTTTTGTTGTTGAGAGTTATTTTTATTACTTTTTCATCCTGGGTCGCCATAAGTTGGATCCGACTCGACGGCACTTGGCTGGCTTGGCTGTCTTGTTACAGTTCTGTTCAATCTCTTGTTACAGGTCTGTTCATATTTTCAACATCAGTTTGTATTAGTTTGGATAGGTAGTATATTCCTAGAAATTTGTCCATTTCCTTTAGATTTTCAAGTTTTTTGAAGTATAGTTTTTCACAGTACTCTGTTATGATTCTTTTTATTTCAGTTGAGTCTCTTTTAATGTCCCCCATTTCATTCTTATTTGAGTTATTTGTGTCCTATTCTGTTTTGTCAATTTTGCTGATCCCTTCAAAGAACCAACTTTTGGTTTTGTTGATTCTATTGTTTTTGATTTGCTATTTCATTTATTTCTGCTCTGATCTTTATTATTTGTTTTCTTCTGGTGCTGTGATCTTTTGTTCCCCAAGTTGTGTAGCTAGTGTTTTAATTTTGTCCCTTCTTTTTGGTGTATCCATCTATTGCTATAAATTGACCTCTGAAGACTGTCTTTGCTGTGTCTCAAAAGTTTGAGTATGATGTGTTTTCATTCTCTTTTGATTCTAGTAATTTTTTTTTTTAATTCCACCTTTAATTTCTTCTATTATCCATAAGTTTTTAAAGAGGGCATTGTTCAGTGTCTATATAAATTCATTTAATTTGTTTTCCTCACTCTTCCTCATTGTTAATTTCTACTTCAATGGCATTGTGCTCGGAGAAGATACTTTATACTATCTCAGTGTTTTGGATTTTGTTGAGGGGTGCTTGGTCACCTGAGATATGACCTATTCTGGGGAATGTTCCATGTGTATTGGAAATGAATGTGTACTTCACAGTTGTTGGGTAAAATGTTCTATGTATGCTTATGAGGTCAAGTTGGCTGACTATAACATTTAGATCTTCTCTATCTGTGTATAATTTCTTTCTAGATATTCTTCCTTTATTGAAAGAGATCTGTTGAAGTCTCCTGCTATTATTGTGAAACTGTCAGTTTCTCCTTTCAGTGCTGTTAGTGTTAATGTATTTTGGAGCCTTTCATTGGGTGGGTGGATGTTTATTATGGTTGTGTCTTCATGATGGGTTTTCCTTTTAATCATTATGTAGTCCTTTTTTTTTGCCTTTTCTGGTAGGTTTTGTTTGAGGTCTGTTTTATCTGAGATTAGTATTGCCAGTCTTACTCTTTTTTTGGTCACTATTTGCTTGATGTGCTCCTTGGAAACTCTACAGGGCAGTTCTACTCTGACCTGTAGGGTCACTGTGTGTTGGGCATGACTTCATGGCAGCGGGTTTGGGGATTTGCTTAATATATTCATTTTCGTCCTTTGATTTTTAATAACTGTATGTCTTTGTTTCTGAGGTGTATCTCTTATAGTTAGCATAATACTGGGTCCTATTTTTTAAATCCATTCTGTCAAACTCTGTTTTTTTATGAGTGCGTTTAGTCCATTTACACTCAGTGTAATTATTGTTACCCCAGTGCTGAGTTTGATCCAACTCATGGTGACCCTAGAGGCCAGAGTAGAACTGCCCCATAGAGTATTCATGGATCACTTGGTGGATTTGAACTGCTGACCTTTTGGTTAGCAGTGGTAGCTAATTATTGATAGATATGAGTTTATTACTATTGTTTTATGGTGCTTTTTTTGTGCTGATGTTTTCTTTGTTCCTCTACTCTCCTGTGCTAATTTCTTTTGTTTGTAGATTTTTTTTTTTTGTAGATTTCATATTTACTGAGAGTTTTTCTTCTTTATTTTGATAAGTAGGTTTGTTAACTTTTTTTCTGGTTACCTCAAAATTTACCCCTATTTTCCTAAGGTTGAACCAGTCTTTTATTACTTGGTGCTGTGTAGCCTTTCTCTCCATTCAAAAGTTCTATACCTTTACCATTTATCCCCTCTTTTATTATTCTAACTTTGTTGTCATTCACAGATTAATCTCTCTGGTTCCTTGTTGTAAATCTTTTAGTTTTGATTAATGCTTAGGCATTTATTACATAGGTTGGTATCTGGCTGATGTGATCTTGTGTCCTAGATACAAGCTGTCATCTAATGTTGCTGTTTTCTAACTGAAAAATTCCCTTTAATAATTTTTCTAAGTTTGGTTTTTCTGTAGTCCCTTAATTTATGTTTATCTGGAAATGTCCTAATTTTGCTATCATATTTGAGCTATAGTTCTGCAGGATATATTATTATCAATAATATATCCTTTGTGGTTGACATTTTTTTTCCTGCAAGGTTTTATGTATGTCACCACTTGCCTTGTCTGCATGGTTTCTGCCAAGTAATCAGAGCTTCACCTTATTGTTTCCCTTCTGTATCCTGTCTTTAGATAGATAGATAGATATTGTTGCTGTCTTCAGGACATTCAATAGCTGTTTTGTTTCTTTATTGATTGTAGGTTTATTTGTTTGCTTGCTTTCTTGTTGTATTTGGTTTTGACTGATCAGGTAGGCTAGATGTTCTTTGTTGCTTGTTTATCTGTTAGCACAGTACTTCTTACTACCTTGTCCAATGGGCAGGTCCAGTTGTTGAGCTATGGTGCAGCAGGGCAGGTCCAGCAGAAGGGGAGGGGCTCAGATGGTTTGTTTGTGGTGCATCTGTGGCTTACAAGGCGAGGTTCTAGTACAGTGTGCGTGTTTCATTCAGAGGTATAGTACTCAACCCATGGTCCAGATAGACAGGAAGTAGAGGTTGTGATGTGTGAAGCTAAGTGGATATGAGAAGCAAGAGAAAGAGGAGAGAGTAACAAGCACCCAAAACAAATAGTGCTGAGAAGACCAGTCACTGGAGTGGTACAGACTCAGGGCAGCCATCTGCTGGTGACTACCTAGCCAAGTGGGTGAGGCACAGCCTGTCAAGAAGGCACAGATACAACAAACACAGCTAGGTGGTCAGGAGAAAGGAAAAGAAGGAGGAGAGAGAAATAAAAAACTAGATTTAAAAAAGAGAGAGAGAGAAAGGCACACATGGCAGGTGGTGAGAAGAAAGGAATGTAGGGAGAGACAAGGAACCAAGGAAAAAAAGATGATTCCAGGTGGTTGAGTGGAAGGAAAGGAAAAAAGGTAGAAAGCAAAAATAAACTCAGAAAAAAAGAAGAAGAAAAAAGAAAAGAAAAATGCCTAAAGGGGGCATGCTGGAAGTGGGTCCCCAGCTGAGCAGCACTGCATAGCCCACCAAAAAGAAGCTGAGATGGCACATGACATCAGGTATTCAGGAGATGGGGAAGGAAGGAAGGTAGAGAGCCATGAACCGAGAAGGGAAAGGAAGAGAGAAAGAAAAAATGCCTCAATGGATTCCACTGGTGTGATGGTGTGACTTGGAAAGTAGCTCCCCACCCAAATGGCACTATACAGCCCATATAGATGGCACACAGCACCGGGTGTCCAGGAGAAAAGAAGGGAAGGATGATAGAGAGAGACAAGAATCTGAGGGGGGGAAAAAAACCCAAAAATCCAAGAGAGCCCTCTGGCTTGGCAGCACGGACCGGGAAGGGGCTCCTAAGCCATTTGGCACTGCACAGTGTTTCTAGAAGTGGTGGAGGTGGCACACAGAGCCAAGTATGCAGGACACAGGAAAAGAAGGAAATAGAGAGAGATGAGAAACTGAGAAGTGAAGAAGAAAAAAAATACATAAAATCCCCCAGCGATCCAAGTGAAGTGGCATCATGGGCTGTGATGCACTTGTTGTGCTTCACACCTTGGGAGTAAGGAGTAGAGACGGTGCATAGAGCCTGGTTTTCAAGAGAAAGGAATATATAAGGAGGTAAGAGAGAGAGGAGAAACTAAAAGAAGCCAGAAAAAAGCAACAAGCACAAAATGGCACTGAAGCCATTGGCTGATGTGAGTGTGGGAAATCCAAGCAGCAAGTAGCTGGTTCCTCTCTGGCTGCGTGACTGCAACATGCCAGCAAGCAGCAGTGTCCTGGGGCTCCCTGGAGCTATCTTCCTGTGTGACCTGTCAGTCATTCTTCTGGGCTGAGGCGTCCTAGATGACAAATCCATGCCATGTTAGTTAATAGGGGACCCCCATTCTGTATCTCTCCTCCCTCTCTGTTCTCTGTCAGGATCTTACTCCATTCAATGCTTGGCTGAGTTCTTTATCTCTTCATTTCATCCTTGGAGTTTCGGGATTGCTGTCTGTCTCTGTTTTACCTAGTTTCTCAGGTGTTTACTGTGGAGGGACAGCGTAGTTCTTCTGTCTGCAGTGCCACATTGGCTCTGCCTTCTCACACAGGAAATACTTTTGAAAGAGAAAATTTCTGAATGCATGTCATTAATTGACTTCAACAGGTATGGAATGAATTCTCACATTATCCAAAGGAAGTCTGAACTGTGACATCCTTAACCAAATTCACTCCATTTCTTCCCTGCTTGTTGAAGGAAAAGCTTTTTTTCTGCTAAGGACTCACCCACTTGCTTGGGCTCAGGGTCCTATCCTTCTTAGAAGTGTCCTGCTCTTGCTTTCTCAGTGTCTCATTCTCTGCTAGCTGTTTACCTTAACCACACAGCTGGGTCTTTCAATCCTAACAAGAAGCCGAACTTCAGCTTTTCATCTCCCTCTTTCCCCACCTATCTCATGTTCGCTTTACAGGCAAAGCTTATGACTGCATAAAATCCAAACTCCTAAGCCATAGCAGAGGAAGATTAGTCTGGCCTGGCTTTATCTCCAGCCTTATCTCTTGCTGTTCCCCTCTTCCTTATCTTAGTAATTCTTCTACAAGCCTCTTCTCTATCCATCAGAACCTCACCTTGGGTGTCATTTCTCTAAGACTCCTTGACAACCGCAGATCTGGAGATCTGGTTATGTGGCTCATTTGTGTTGGTTGAGTATATTAAGGTATATTTCACTGATCCACTGAAGATTACAATTTTTTTTCATATGTGCATGTACTGTGCTTTTCCTATTTGTGGTAGGATCATGTGTGAAAGACCCCTATGAAGCTTTTTTTGGTTGTGATTTATTTCATGTCCTAGGATTTCATCAGCTTCCAGCAGGAATGCTTTGAAAATCATCTTGAAAATTGTTTTTCCTCCATGTCCCCCCAAACCAAATAGTTCATGGCGTGTCAACATCATCAGCCTGGCTGTCGGGGGTGGTGGCAGGAGAGCGGAACTGGCAGGAGAGCGGAGCTGGCGGGAGAGCGGAGGTGGTGAACAGTCACAAGCTCATCCTCTTCCACTTCAGCATTCTGATTTCAAGAGTCAAATGCACCCCACTCTCAGTAGGTCCTGATCCAGAGTATTTTTCTTCAATGTGCAAGTTGATATGTATTATGTAAAAAGCACTCAAAAGCAAATGAAAGTCCCTGCAATGGCTGTAGTAGCATTTTGTATGACTGAGGACACATTCCATGTTTGTTAAATCCCTTTGTAAAATGCATCATGTCCATGCCCAGTCCGTTGCTGGCTTAAGTGTGCTTGGAGTCTCAGATGGATTGCTACGTGCCAGTTACATGCAGCCCCCATTCCTTGAACTACTTGACTCCAAATGTTTATCCACTTATGGTAGTTGGAATGTATTTAACATGTTTTCCTATAGAAACAATGTTATGCTTTTGGTAGCCCACATGTGCTATTTAATATTGCTGTGTGTGTATGTGGTGTGTGTGTCTGTATTGTTTAAGTACATATGTGTAATACACAAACACATATGGAGAGTGTGTGTGATAGAATTAGTGCTTTTTATAAAGGTGGTACATGAGTCGGATCCTACTCAACGGCACTTGGCAACTGTATATAGATATAAAATACACTATAAATAAAATGATAGGAAAGTTATATCTGACTACACAGATATAAAATGATGCTTGTTATTTAGGTAATGTTTCTACAAGAAAATGCTTCTAGACTTTCAACATGGAAGAACAGAAAACGTCTTCCACTGTTGGAAAGAAAGTGGGATTTTCTAATTCCAGGATGGTATTGGTTCTTTGTGGCTCCTAAGGCACAAATGTTCTGGCCAAAACCCAACTCAGGGTTTTGTTGGTTCTGTCTCCTGTATAGATGAAGTATGATAACATTTGTTCTAAAATTTCTAACTGGTATAATCTCAAACCTATCATCGTGATTCTCATGAAAGAATTCTCACTAGATAAATTCTGGAGAAATCCTGCAGAAATGTCAGTTTAATTCCAGTCACTAGAGATTATATCAGAGACTGACTAGTATAAAAGGAATTTCCTTGACCTGACTGTGGTGCCCCTTAAGACTTTATTGGAACTCAACATTGTGTCACCCTTTAGCCCTTTTAAAGCTGATAGTTCTTGGGTAGGACTTCCTGTCGGTTTTGTTTTCTGTTGCATTGTGAGTTGTGTAATTGTCAATCTGCTAGACTGAAAATAAAGTTTTTTGGACTATATACATTCCTCAGGGAGAAAGATGTAGCAGTCTGATTTTGTAAAGATTTATAGTGTTAGAAAGCCCATGGGCAGTTCTGCTCTGCTTTAAGGGTTTTCTATGAGTCAGAATTGATTCATCAGTGGTAGATGGGTATTTCCTCAGAGACTGGACAGTTTGAACCCCAAGAAAAAAGCTGTTGTTTCAACAGGTTACAGTGTCATTAAAACAGTATTATTTTACTTCTTAGGGAAAGATCAGGAGGTGCTAGTAGTGGTGACAGTGTTGCTGCTCTTTCATTTGGGATATTTTTCAAAATTACCAGCTCTTTAGTATTTGATCTGGAAACCCTGGTTGCACGGTGGTTAAGTGCTGTAGCTGTTAACTGAAAGGGCAGCAGTTCACATCCACCAGGCCCTCCTTGGAAATCTAATGGAGCCATTCTACTCTGTCCTATAGGGTCGTTATGAGTTGGAATCCACATGACAACAGTGAGTTTTTTTGTTTTGATTTTTTAGTAATTGATAGAAGAAAGTAGCTTATTACTTGCTGGAATTTGTTAATAAGAAAGTTGTTGAAAGGAAGAACTGCTACAGGGAAAGTGAGGGTATGACAGAAATGCTAAAGGAAGTGGGAGCAGAGCCCTTCACCTGAGTAACTACAGACAATGGGCCAGTGTTTGCCGGGTTGGTGGGCTTCAGGGGGTGGTTTATGGCCAAGCATTCCTCAAAGATGATAGTACCTGTTTAATTTATTCAAATATTTATTGGGAGCCTCTCTTTTACCAGGTTGTGTTCTGGGTATTAGGAATACAACACTAAACAAAACAGAAATTTCTACTCCTTTGGAGCCTACAGTCTAGTCGGGGAAGACAGACAATTTACAAATTGATAGATTTCTCTTGATTAAAAAAAAAACAAACCCACTGCCATCGAGTCAATTCTGATTCATAGTGACCCTACAGGACAGAGTAGAACTGCCCCATAGAGTTCCTAAGGAGCACCTGGTGGATTTGAACTGACGACCTGTTTGATTAACAGATCTAGTACTTAACCACTACACCACTGGGTTTTTGTGGAGACAAAGTTGGAAACAGGGATAGGGAGATGGTTCAGGAAAGGCATCTCCAAGTAGGTGACAAAGAGTGGAAAGACATGAGAAAGAGATCAGTGGGAGTATCTAAAGGAAATGTTCTAGGTTGAGGGAGCCTCCAGTCCAGAGGTGTCAAGGCAGAAGCATCAGATGAGAAGCAAGTGAAGCTGGAGTGGAGTGAAGAGAGGGAGAGACGAGAGAACCACCAGGGGGCTAGTTCCTAAGGAGTTAGTCTGCCTCTGTAAGGACTTTGGAATTATGATGAGTGAGATGGAGAGCCCCTAGAGTGTTTGGAGCAAAGGCGAGTATGATCTAATGTACGTATTAATGTGATCATGCTGACTGCTTGGGTAAGTCTGCTGCAAAAGCCCTTTTAAAAGTGTTGAAAAATGAAGATGTCATTTTGAAGACAAAGGTGCGCTTGTCCCAAGCTGTGATATTTTCAATCTCTTCACGTGCACTTTAAAACTAGACTATTAATAAGGGTGATCAAAGAAAAATTGATGCCTTTGAATTATGGTGTTGGTGAAGAATGTTGAATATACCTTGGACTGCCAGAAGAACAAACGAGTCTGTCTTAGAAGAACGGTCAGAGTGCTCCTTACAAGCAAGGATGGTGAAATTGAACCTACTTTGGACATGTCTGTCAGGAGGGCGAGACTCTGGAGAAAGATGTCATACTTGGTAGACTGTCAGTGCCAAAGAGGAACACCCTCAGTGTAACAGTGGGCTCATACATAGCAGTGATTGTGAGGATGGCACAGGACTAGGCAGTGTTTGGTTCTGTCGCACACAGGGTCTCTGTGAGTCAGAACTGACTCATCAGCATCTAACAACAAGAACTACACTGGCTGCTAGGTTCAGGCGAGGCATTGTTGTGGCTGGCACCACAGTGGGAGCGGAAGAGGTGGTGACAAGTGCTCCAGTGGGCCTTTCAGGATGGATAAAATGTGGGATGTGAGAGAAAGAGGAGTCAAAGAGGGTTTCCGCCTGAAAGAATTGGAGTTTCCCTCATTTAAAGTAAGAGAGGCTGCGGGGAGGACAGGGTGCTTTATTGTGGGGTGAGGGACTGGCATAATGACAATGTATACAGTTTGATGGCTGGAGAGCCGAGATCAGAGGATCGTAGAGTTTTAGCATTCCACCTTCTACCCAGTAGCATCCCTAGATATGGCAGACCTCAAGATTATAAAGACATACCTGCCCACAGCACTGGAACCCAGCACTTCCTCCTGGGGAATTACTGGATCTGGCTTGGGCTGTTGGCAAGCAGAGACCTTGAGAAGTGGCCATGGGAATTCCTAAAAGCCAGCCCCTGTTGTGCTGGAGCTTCCTGTTAGCACAAACCTTCAGAGATTGATCTTCCTTCCTGGGGTCACCCCTTGCTATCTTAGGTCACTTGTCACTGCCATCGCCTGCTGATTTCAAGCAAAGTTTCTCTTCTCCAGCTACTGAGAGATTTGCATGGTTAATAATAATGGGAAATATGCAGTATGAAATTGATTCTCTTCTTTATTCTCCTCTTCCCATCTGTTCCATTGTCTGCTTTGATCTGATGAGTGAAAGCTTTGTCTTCTCTAGGTGATACTAATGTGTATTCTCATGCATGGAAGAATAAGCACTTATCTACATTTTGAGAAACTACATTTGCTGAGAGAAAAAACTCTGGTATTTCTGGGCATTTTGGTATGCAGCTGGGGAAAAGGCTTAAGGTAAAGAGAGGCCACAGATAAAGTGTGTTGAAAGGTTTGTTTTTAAATGAGTCCCAGTGGTGAGGAACGAGGAAAAAGCGGAGTGTTGCCCTTCTCACTTCCTGCCCCTAGTTGGGCTCCTCCACTGCTGGCCTGTTACCACCACGCTTGCTCCCATGACCAGGTAAGATGTGGTACCTTAACCCAAAGGTTGGAGGTTCCAGCCTACCCAGAAGGCTAACTCAGCCATTAGCAACCATATGCATCACAGTTCTACTCTGACACATGGGGAAAATTAAATTCCTGGGAATTTCCAAATAGAGATGTGTTTTAGGCAGTGGAAAAGCAAGGCAAGCTCAGAGAGATTCTGAAACTAGAGAAAGACTTGGGAGTTCCTGGTATAGATCGTGGTGATAGAGGAGGTAGAGAAAAGCAGGATTTGGGCTGTGGGAGGTCATTACTCTGCCTGTCTTACACACGTTTTCTTTAGAATTGTTTTTGTCAAGGTATGTTTTGTGCTAAAAGAATGATGAGAGGTAGCTATGCTTCTGAGTGGACTGAATTGTCACTAAAACAGCAACAAATCAGCCATCACTCATGAAGCAGCTGTATTAGTCGTAGACACAAGCACTTTTCATAGAATTTCAAGTTCTCTTCAGCAGTTTGTTGAAAACAGACTGTCATGGATTGAATTGGGTTCCCCCCAAAATGTGTGTAGCAGTTTGGCTAGGCAGTGATTCCTGGTACTGTGTGATGTTTGTGTAGCTGTAAACGCTGCCTCTTTGATGTTAATGAGGGATGATGGGCAACACAGTTGTGTTGGTGAGGCAGGACTCAATGTGTAATGTTATCTTGTGTCTTGAGGCAATCTTTTGGATCTAAAGGAAAGGGAAGAAAGCAGAGACAGTTGGTGACTTCACACCACCAAGAAGCAGTGGTGTGAGCAGAGTGCATCCTTTAGAGAGGACTCGGGGTCCTTGTGCCTCAGAAGCTCCCAGTCCAGGGGAAGATTGATGACAAGGACCTTCCTCCAGAGTCAACAGAGAAAGCCTTCCACTGTAGCTGACACCCTGAATTTGGACTGATAGCCTGCTGGACCATGCCAAAATAAAGCTTTCTTTGTTAAAGCCATTCACTTGTGGCATTTCTGTTACCAGATGACTAAGACACAGACCCATGACAGATTTTGTGCTAGTGCAAAGTACGTCATCCTGTTAATTAATCTTTCAGGTATCCTTCAGGGTCTGAGGAACAGGAAAAGGTACAACTAGCCCACGTTTCCCCTCAGATGGACTGAAGCTTCAGAAATCCTGTTTTTCTGCTTTGGTTGAGTAACTTTGGTTTTTTATGCCAGGTCTGTTCAGCTGTCTCAGCATAATCATACAAACTTGGTTTGATGGCTTGGGGATACTTGATTATAAGCCAAAACCCATTGCTGTCAAATCAATTCCTACTCATAGCAACCCTACAGGACAGAGTAGACCTGCTCCGTAGAGTTTCCAAGGAGTGCCGGGCAGATTCCAACTGCTAGCCTTTTCATTAGGAGGTGTAGCACTTAACCATCGTGCCACCAGCGTTTCCTAATTGGTTATAGGGGGTTGCAAATCTCTTTACACTATAACTTTGTTTCTTCCTGTAACTTTGTTTATTATGGACACTTTCTAGTAGAGAATTTTAATAATCAAGTTCATTTTTTAAGGACTCATCACAGTAACTTGCTTTTTTTCAGAATATGCTGATACTAAATTATACTGCTCCATTCCCACTGTTTTTATTGGGCAGATTGCTGCCCAGCTCTTCAGATGCTTTGCTACGTGAGTAATTAAGTTATTTGATGACAGGGACACTGCTTCATGCCTGTATCATGCAATTCTGTAAACCTGTGGTTTCTAATTCACTGCTCTAATTTGAAGAGTGTAATTTTTTTTTTCCTGGATAAGGGTTTAGTCACATTTACAGAAACAAGAAACAAACACCAGAATTGATCCCACTAGCTTTTCCTTTCTTGCTGAGCTTCTTACTTAGCCTGTGAGCCTGGAAAAGCCTTCCTGTACTGGCAGGCTAGCACTCCAGCTGGCCCAACTCGATTTACTGTGATTGAAATCAATCATGGGACTGTGATTTTGATGACATTGCTCTGTTGGAGCAATTACCACGAATCCCTCCCAGTCTACAGAATGTGCTGAAAAGGATTGCTTGTGGACAGAGATCTGGGAGACAGCTTTATGCATTTATTTGGTATTAGTCAATTTTTTCTTTGAATAAACTAGAAAACAAAATGCAATTTATAACATTTGTTTAGGAAGTAGATAGTTTAATATGTTACCTCGAACACTTGTATGATGAAATCTTTTCATACACTGAATTAGTAGGGTGATTTTCCTAAACTAATTTAATTTTTCATATGTCTTTTTCGTTATTTAACATATGTATCATTTTCTTGGCATCTCAGCTGGTCTCTAGACTTGAACAATACACAAATACTTCTTCTTGTGTATTCCCTATAATTTCTATCATAGTATTAAGTCTGTAATAAAGAATTTCTTAGTAAATGTCTTTGGCTGAAACTCAAGCATAGTGGAAAATTCGTATTTTGTAATCCAGAACCTGAATTTCATGTGAATTTAGAGGGAACTTCAGCACCTAACTACCTTAATTTTGTCTCTACTTACGCTTTGTGCATTTGAACTTTTGGTATGCCAGGGTGATGCTGTGGTATTGTTAGAGAACAATACTCAGAACTCAAGAGCAAATTGGTGTATTGTAAAGCAGTTTTTGCTAATGGATTTTGAAGAAAGAGTTGGGCTGCAATAGGACTGTGTCCTATGGCGTCACTAACGCAATGTTATTTGACTGGGTAATTTCAGCGTTGTAGCATTGACAATATCATTGCCTATGTATTCTCCATAGCTTAGTGGATACGTATGAACATCTAAAGTTGAAGAGTAATTAATTCTTTGTTACAGGTCTCATCAGAAAATTGAAGATGCTGAAGAAACCAGTGACGAAATTCTCGCTCGTCTAACATCTGCGGTAAGGGCACTGCAGTTTTCCTGCCTGTAAATACAAAAATAGTGAGGCCAGGGTCCTTGAAGAGAGAATGACGATCATGGTGTAGCCAGATACTCACTCACTCTGTTGCTGCTCATTACAGTGGGAAGCCCAAGTCAAGTCAAGGCAAAGGGAGACGCAGCATTGACTTTCTATACCGTGATGCAGCCTCCACTGAGAGATCTTAGAGATTCCTGGTGGAAATTTCGGGGAACATTAGTGGAGGCGTAGTATCTGATTTTTTAAGTACAGTATAATTTAACCTAGGAAAAGTTGTGACATGCACAAAGGAAAAAACATTCTTTGTCTTTTTGCTGGCACAAAAGAGCTAACTATCTTAGGCCAGGATTTTTGCTTTTAATGTGCTTGACAGTAACATTTTCACTGTGCTTTTTAAGCCACTAATCAGACTTGATAATTGCCTTCTTGGTTGAAGGAAATCCCATAACTTTCTTCGTAGAACAAGCTGGCTATAGTCACTTATCACAGAGCCCCAGGATTTTGTTGTTGTTGTTGTTTTGTCTACAGTGATTTGCGGGGGGTGCAGGGGGTGAAGTTCATTTGTTTATTTTTACTTTGGTGAAAGAGAAGATTTGCTATTTTAGTCATGTTCCAGTGTACAATTCAGTGGCATTAATTACATTCATGCTGTAGAATTACACCCTGAAAATCTTTCATACTAGATTTATAACGATTTGATTTGACCTGTCGTAACTTCAATAATGTACAAAAATTCCGTTCCTATGGCTTCACCGCCACCCCTTTTATGCTGTTGTTTTCATCATGAATTACCTCTTTCTGCAATGTTTACCCAATAATGTAGATTTATAGTCAGCTTTTATGCATTTGTTTTTTTGAACCATGTAGAAAATAAGTAGAATCATAAATCAAAAAAACTGATACAGAATTTTATATTTGCCCATGTAGTTATTGTTATCAGAGATCGTGATTTCTTCATTCAGCTTTTGGTTACTTTCTTATGTCCTTTCTTTTCAACCTAAAGAACTCCCTATAACATTTCTCTTAGGGTCAGTCTTATGGTAATAAATTTCCTCAGCTTTTGTTTATCTGAGAAATGTCTCCATCCCATTTTTGAAGGACAACCTTCTTGGTATAGAATTCTTTGTTATAGTTTTTTTTGTTTTGCCTTGTTTTTCCCTATCACTTTAAATATGTCATTCCATTGACTTTTAGCTTCTATGGTTTTCTGACAAGAAATTAGCTGTTAATCTTATTCAGGATCCCTTGTAGGTGGCAAAACACTTCTTGCTGTCAAGATTCTGTCTTGGTTTTATCTTTCAACAGTTTGATTATAATGTATCACAGTGTAGATATCTTTGAGTTTATTGTAATTGAAGTTTGTAGGGCTTCTTGTTTGTTTTGATTCAGTCTTTGATCAAATTTGGGAAATTTTTGCCGTTATTTTTTCTAGTACTCTTTTTTTCCTTTCTCCTTCTTCTGGAACCCCCCATGACACATAATTAAGTGTGCTTGGTAGTGTCCCACAGGTACCTTAGACTCTATTCACTTCTTTTTTGTTCTTTTTTCGTTCTCTTCTTCACATTGGATAATTTTTGTTGTCTTATCTTCAAGTACACTGATTATTTCTTCTACCTGCTCAAATATTCTCTTGAAGCCCTCTCTTGAAATTTTTTTTTTTTCAGTTTTGTACTTTGCAGCTCCAGAATCTCCATTTGGTTTCTTTTTATAATTATTTTCTCTTTATTGTTATTTTCATTTTGTTCATACACTGTTTTCCTCATCTGTTTTAGTATCTTGTCTAGGTTTCCTGTAGCTCTTTTGCTCTGTGAGTATATTTAAGATAGTTGTTTTGAGGTTGGGCTTCCTCAGGAACAATTTCTGTCAATTTATTTTGTTCCTTTAAATACATCATATTTTCTGGTTTTTTGGTATGCTTTGTGATTCTTTTTGTTGCAAACCAGAGATAGGAATATTATAGTGTGACAATTCTAGAAATCAGATTTTCCGTTTCCCCAGGATTTTCTGTTGTACTTATTGATTGAAGGGTATAGACATCCACTTGTTTACTGAATTTTCCAAATTATTTTTGCAAATAATATTCCTTGTCATGTGATTTCATTTAAGTTCTATTCCTTTAGCTGGTATTTATCATGTATTTTGACAGAGATTACTTTGAATTCCAAAACCAAAAAAAAACCACTATCATTGAGTTGATTTTGACTCATAGCAAGCCTATAGACAGAGTAGAACTGCCCCATAGAGTTTCCAAGGCATGCTTGGCAGATTTGAGCTTTGAGCTCCAGGAGCTAAAAGACGGAATCCACATCCACACACACACACAAAGAAAGTAACAACAAAAATCTCTCCCAGTCTTTGCAGATTGACCGCATGCTAGGATATTTCTTTAATACCTAGCAAGACTTGGATTCAGCCTAGAAATAACCTATAAGTAAAAGATTAGCATTTTTTCAGAGTGGGTGTCTTGTCCTGAGTATACAGGTGCTTTTGAATATCCTACTTTCCAAGGAAACTGTTGCCAGCTATTTCTCTGAGGGTTTAGATGGTCTGTTGTGTATTTCAACCATAATCTTTTGTCCCAGGCGGCTGTGTTGTAAGCAATGCTTGCCACTTTTCTGCCAAGAGTAGGTTCCATGTTAGGTGAAATAGAGACAACTGCCTTGCATGAGTCTTCAGATAGCTCCCAGACTGATTTAAAAGGTCAGCTCTGTGCCCCCTAGAGCCCACAGGTCAGTGGCCCATACAGGGAGCAGAGACTGCCGTCTTCAAAACTGCTGCTGGACCGGTGAGGAAGCAGGATAAAGACGAGAAAAAGCACCACGAAACTTTCCTGCTACCATTTTTTAAAATTTTTTATTTATTTATTGTTGTTGAGAATATACATAGCAAACCATACACCAATAGTTTGTCCATGTACAGTTCAGTGACACTGATTACATTCTTCAAGTCATGTAAGCGTTTTGACCCCTCTTTTTCTGAGTTCTTCTCCTACTAACATAGGCCCACTACCCACTAACGCTCCTGTCTAATCTTTTGAGTTGCTGTTGTCAATTCTGAAGGAGCACAATGCTCAAGTAGGCTGTTTTTACTAGTTAAACTCAACTAGTTTTGGTTTTAAAAAGACTTCAGGGAATATTCTTGGTTTATGTGTTAACGATTATCTCAGGACAGTAGTTTCAGAGGTTAATCCGGCCTCCATGGCTCCTGAAAGTTTGTAGCCTGTGAGAACTTGTAATTCTATTCTGAATTTTCTCCATTTTGATCAGGATTCCTCTATAGAATCCTTGATCAAATTGTTCGGTTATAGTAGGGGGCACTATCTAGTTCTTCTAGTCTCATGGGAAAGGTGACAGTTCATGGAGGCACTTAGCCAAGTGTTTCATATCCTACTCTTAGTCCCAACTCTCCTCCTTCTGCTCTAATTCCAGACAAATAGAAAACAATTGTTGTGCCTTGGATGGCCACTTACAAACTTCTATGAGCCAAGGTGTTACTCAGTAAACTAGGAGGTTGTTTGAGGTATCTAGTGTTTCTATATAATGGCTATAACAAAAAATACCACAAATGAATGGCTTTAAGAAAGAGAAATGTAGTCTCTCACAGTCTAGGAGACTACAAGTCCAAATTTAGGATGCCAGCTCCAAGAGAAAGCTTTCTGTCTGTCAGCCATGGGCAAAAAAACTTTGTTATCAATCTTCTCCTACTCTGGGAGCTTCTATGGGCAGAAACCCACAGTCCTGCCAGTGTCAACATCATAGAGGAAATGCAAATCAGATGACAAAATGATATAGAGCACTGGAAATCATGGCCCAACTAAGCTGACACACATTTTTTGGGGACACAGTTCAATCTAAAACTGAGATACAATAGAAGCAATAAATATACTATTAGGCCAATTAACTAAATATCCCGTGAAACCATAACCTTAAACCTCCAAATCTAGGGACCAAATCCTACAATGTTTTTGGTTGTATATAGCAATCCAGCAACTACTTTTCTCCCATTTTTGAGTTGATTTTTCCTTCATTCAGTGTTCATGTCATTACTCTATAAACTCTTGGCTGTTTTCCAGAGCCCTAACAAAGTTGGTTCTGACAGTTCCTGCTTATTTTTCCATGTTTCTCTGGAGTGACAGAAGCTTGGAGGTGCCTATTCTGTCATTTGGCTGATGTCACTCCAAACTCCAATTTTTGACAAGCTCCAGCAATCCTTTCTCACAAAATCTTTTTTTTTTTTAATTATGATTGAATGAAAATGTACATTCCCGTGTAAATTCGCATGCTTCCCTATATGCAGCTCCCACTGCTCCCCCTGCCTGGTGACAGCACACCCCTCCTCTCTGCTCCATGCATGTCCTATCCTCCCAATAGTCTCCTATCTCCTCCTCTTCACTCACTCCCCTTCCTCCACCAAGAGGTCAGCAGGATGACATCCTATAGATGCATAGAACCATAAAATTCCTAGTGTTGCCAAGCCCAATTCATTGCTGTCAGAAAAGTTGACCTTTGTTGTGATTTATGGTCAGGGGCAGCATCAGGGCTAGGGGCCATGCTCCCAGGGGAACTCTGAAGCACCACGACCATCAATTGTGGTCTTTTATTGAAGGTCTCAGGGCACACCCCTATTTATTCTCTTGCTGCCAGTGAAACTCCACTTTGTGAGCTCCATCGTGGCTATCACTGGTGATGACCAGGCACCATCTGGTTCTTCTGGTTATGAGTCAATGTAGAGACCCACTCATGTGGGTCCCTCTGTCTTCTGTGTTCTCTTTTCCCGATGTCGTTCTTGTCCTCAGTGATCATCTGTTCCTGTTAAGTTGGGGCCAATTTGCTGTGCGCTCAAATGGCAGCTTGGCAGCTTTTAAGACCCCAGATACCACTCACCGATGAGGGGTATAGAAAGTCATCATTAACAAAACACTAGCTGTGCCAATTGGCCTCGATTTCGCCTGAGAGCATGGTTCCTGGCCCCCTGCCCCAGCTACTCTGTCCTTGCAATATCGGGTTAAGATGGGAGGAGTATTCAAATTGTGTTGAAATCCAGTTATTATTGATCTTCTTTCTAATGTGTGCTGTCACCGCTTTCACTCGACCAAATTTCTATTACCTATCTAATCTAAACCATCCCCCATCACCCTCCTCCCCTCCCCACCCTTGCAGACTTTAAAGAGTCTTTTCTTCTATACATGAGTCTGTTTTTAAGTTCTCATCGCAGGGGTCTCATACAATATTTGTCCTTTTGTCACTGACTACTTTCACTCAGTATAATGTCCTCCAGTTGAAACTAGGTTAAGAGATGTTTTCTGCAATCATCACTGTTCTTTATTATTGCATAGTGTTCCACTGAGTATATATGCCATAGTTTACTTATCCATTCCTCTGTTGTTGGGCATCTGGGTTGATTCGATCTTTTTGCTATTGTGGACCATGCTGCAGTGAACATTCGTGTGCATGTATCAGTTGGTGTGAATGGCCTTGATTCTGTAAGATATATATTTCAAGCTGTAGAATTACTGGGTCAAATGGTATATCTATATCCATTTTTTTAAAGGAGTGCTGGATTGCTTTCCAAAGGGGTTGCACAATTTTGCAGTCCCACCGACAGTGTAGGAGAGTTCCAGTCTCCCCACAGCCTCTCCAGCATTTGTTGCTTTGAGTTTTTTGAATCATGGCCAATTTTGTTGGGGTGAGATGGTATTTCATTGCCATTTTGATTTGAATTTCTTTAATAGCTAATGATCGTGAGCATGTCCACATGTGTTTTTTGACTGCCTGGATCTCCTCTTTAGAGAAGTGTCTGTCCATCTCCTTTGCCCATTGCTTAATTGGATGATTTGTCTTTTTCTTATTGATATTTTGTAATGCCTTACAGATTATGGAGATCAGGCATCAGTCTGACATAGAGTTGCCAAATATTTTTTCCCATTCTGTGGGTGGCCTTTTAATTCTATTAATAAAGTCTTTGGATGGGCAAAAGTAATTGATTCTTAGCAGTTCTCATTTATCTATTTTCTCTTCTGATGACTGTGGTTTGTTTCACAGATTTTGAATCTGTCTGCATTGTGTATTAAACCTTCCATTGTTGTTCATACTTTTCTTGGATGAGCTTTATCATTTTAGATTTTATATTTAGGTCTTTTATCCAGTTTGAGTTGGTTTTTGTATAAGGTGTAAGATATGGGTCTTGTTTTAATTTAGTGCAGGTGGATATCAAATTTTGCCAGTACCGCTTGTTGAAAAGATTGTTTTTACCCAAGTTTAATGTCTTAGGGCCTTTGTCAAATTTCAACTGTTCATAGGAAGATGGTGTCATCTCTGGGGTATCAGTTCTGTTCCACTGATCTATCTGTCTGTTTTTGTATCAGTACCAGGGTGTTTTGACTACTGTGGCAGTGTAATATGTTCTAAGGTTGGGTAATGAGAGGCCTCCCAGTGTGTTCTGCTTTAGTAATGCTTTATTTATCCGGGGCTTCTTGCCTTTCCAGATGAAGTTGATAATTTGTTCCTCCATCTCATTAAAAAGTGTCACTGAAACTTGTAGTGGGATTGCATTATTTAACTAGATTGCTTTGGGTAAAATAGACATTTTCACAATGTTAATGCTTCCTATCCCTGAGCAGGGTAGGTTTCTCCATTTATGTCAGTCTCTCTTAGTTTCTTGTAGTAAGGGTTTGTACTTCTCTTTGTAAGTTCTGTTATTTCTCTGGTCAAATTTATTCCTAGGTACTTTATCTTGTTAGGGGCTATGGTAAATGGTGTTGACTTGGTGATTTCTTCCTTAATAATCTCGTTGTTTATATAAAGGAATCCCACTGATTTACGTATGTTTATCTTGTATCCTGAGACTTTGCCGATCTCTGCTATCAGTTTGAGTGGTTTACTTATGGATTCTTTGGGATTCTCTGCATATACAATCATATCATCAGCAAATAGGGAGATTTTGACTCTTCTTTGCTGATGCCAGAAGCAGATGCCCTTTATTTCTTGGTCGTGTCTAATTGCTCTGGCTAGAACTTCCAGTACAATGTTGAATAGGAGAGGTAACAGTGGGCATCCTTGTCTGGTTCCTGTTCTCAAGGGAAAGTCTTTCAGTCTCTCTCCATTCAGGATGACATAGGCAGTTGGTTTTGTATAAATGACCCTTATTGTATTGAGGAATTGGCCATCTATTCCTATTTTGCTGAGAGTTTTTAGCATGAATCAGTGTTGGACTTTATCAAATGCCTTTTCTGCATCAATAGTCTTTTGTGGTATTTATGTGGTTGATCTCATTAATTGTTTTTCTGATTCTGAACCAGCCTTGTATCCCTGGTATGAATCCAACTTAGTCCAGATGGATTATTTTTGTGATATGTTGTTGTATTCTATTGGCAAGAATTTTGTTGAAGACTTTTGTATCTAGATTCATGAGTGATATTGGTCTGTAGTTCTCCTTTCTCATTGGGTCTTTTCCTGTCTTTGGTATCAGGGTTATGCTGACTTCATAGAGTGAATTTAGGAGTATTCCATCCCTTTCTATCCTGTGAAATAGTCTCAGTAGTATTGGAGATAACCCTTCTCTAAAAGCTTGGTAAAATTCTGTGGTGAAGCCATCTGGGCCTGGGTTTTTTTTGGTTGGCAGTTTTTTGATGACTTTTTCAATTTCTTCCTTTGTGATGGGTTTATTAAGTTGTTCTGCTTCACCTTGTGATAATTTTGGTAGGTGATATGAATCAAGTAATTTGTCCATTTCCTCTTTTCAAATTTGTTAGAGTACAATCTTTTATAGTATTCAGTATTTATTCAGTATTTTATTTATTTATTCAGTATTTATAGTATTCAGCTATGATAGTTTTGATTTCTGTTGGATCTGTGGTGACAACTCCCCTCTCATTTCTTACTTGGATTATTTGCTTCCTTTCTTGTTTTTTTTTCATAAGTTTAGCTAATGGTTTGTCAGTTTTGTTGATGTTTTCAAAAAAACAGCTTTTGGTCTTTTCAATTTTTTTTCTGTTCTCTGAATCGTTTAGTTCTGCTCTAATCTTTATGATCTGTTTTCTTCTGATGCCTGAGGGGTTCCTCTGTTGTTCTCTCTCTACTTGTTCAAGCTGTAGGGTTAATTCTTTGATTTGATTTCTTTCTTCCTACCAGATGTGTGCATTTATGGAGCTAAACTGACCTCTCAGCACTGCTTTGGCTGTATCCCAGAGGTTCTGGTAGGAAGTGTTTTTGTTCTCATTGGAATCCATAAATTTCTTTATTTCATCCTTGATTTCTTCTATGACCCATGATTTTTTGAGCAAGGTGTTGTTCATTTTCCATGAATTCCACTTTCTATGTTTTTTTCTGCTATTGATTTCACCTTTTATGGCTTTATGATCTGAGAAGATGCTTTGCATTAATTCAGTGATATGGATTTTCTTGAGAATTGCTTTATGTCCTAACACATGGTCTATTCTGGAGAATGTTCCATGTTCACTGGAGAAGAAGGTGTAGTTGTCCACTGATGGATAGAAAGTTCTGTATGTGTCAATGAGGTCTAGTTGGTTAATTGTGGCAATAAGGTCTTTTGTGTCTTTACTGAGCTTTTTTTCTAGATGATCTGTCCAATATTCAGAGTTGACTGTTGAAGTCTGCTGCTATTATTGTGGAGTGATCTGTCTCCTTTTTGAGCATAGTCAGTGTTTCTTTGATGTATTTTGGTGCTGTAATTTTAGGTGCATAAGTATTTAATCTTGTTAAGTCCTGCTTGTTTATTGAAACTTTCAGCAGTAAACAGTGACCATCCTTGTTCATGGTGGTGGATTTGACATTAAAATTGATTTTATCTGAGATTAGAATTGCCACATTTGCTCTTCTTTGTTCATTGTTAGCTTGATATATATTCTTTGATCCTTTAATTTTCAGTTTTTCATATCTTTAAGTCTAAGGTGCGTTTCCTGTAGACAACATATAGATGGGTCATGGCTTTTGATCCAAGATATCACTTAATATCTCTTTACTGGAGCATTCAGTCCATTCACATTCAGTGTAATTATTGATAGGTATGTGTTCAGTGCTGCAATTGTGATAGGTTTATTTTTGTGTTGATGTTTTCTCTGTTGTTCTTATTAATCTATTCTGTGACCTTCGTCTTTGTGAGTTGATTTTTCACTTTTTTCAGGGTTGATTTTGTGGTTTTTGAGACTCATGTATTACATTTCTTGATATGGTATGTTGCCTTTTTATTGTGCTTTCTGGCTGCCCCTATGATGCTGCTTACTAAACTATATATAAACTCAATTTTGATTGCTACCAGTCTTATCAACTTCCTCTCCATCTGAAAGGACTATAATGACTGTAGTGCCTCCCTCCTTTTAATATGATGATATCATCGTTTACATGATATGATCACGAGATCGTTTCTTTCACTATTATAGCTTTGA
Organism: Heterohyrax brucei; assembly: GCA_028571685.1. NCBI lineage: Eukaryota > Metazoa > Chordata > Mammalia > Hyracoidea > Procaviidae > Heterohyrax > Heterohyrax brucei. The sequence goes on along the minus strand of CM053147.1, from coordinate 88,006,773 downwards.
TTGTGTTTGGAGCCTTCCTTCACTAGAATTGTGCATAATGTGTCCTTCTAAAATATAAAGTTAGCTGATTTGTTCTTCCAAGCCAAGAAATTCTTTCAGTATTTCTTATAGCTTTGGTTTGGTTTTTACAAAGTCTCTGAGTTTCTGTTTATCTGTGAATGTCTTAATTTCATTTTCACATTTGAAAGATAGTTTTGCAGGATATATCATTCTTGGTTGGAAGTTCTTCTCCTACAAAGCTTTGAATGTGTCATGACACTGTCTCTGTGCCAGCATCGTTTCTGCTGAGAAATCCGACAAAAACCTACAAAGTTTCCCTCTGAATAGAAGCTTTGCTTTGAGTCTTGCTGCCTTTAAGAGTTTCTGCTTATGTTTCATTTTTTTTAAGCTTGATTATTATATATCTTGGAGTCTTTCTATTGAGATCTATGTTGAGTGGTGTTTGATATATATCTTGGATATCTATATTCACTTCTTTCATAATTTCTGGGAAGTGTTCTGTCAGCAGCTCAGCAACGATACTCTGTGTTCTCAGGTGTCTTGCCCTGTTCAGGAACTCCAATTAATCGTAGGTTGTTCTTCTTAAGAGAGTCCCACATGCTTCTTAATGCTTCTTCATTTTTCTTGTTTCATTTTTCTAATTTCTCATAGATGCCAGAGTGAGTAGCTCTGTCTTCCAAATCAGAAATTCTCTTTTCCATTTGTTGCTTCTGTTTTCTTGACTTTGAATGGAAGTTTCTATGTCTTTGATTTTGTTCTTGATCTGTTGGATTTCTGAGCACTGATGTTCCCTCAGATCAAACATCTTGCTTAATTTTTCATTTTGCTCTGCTACATTTTGTATAAGGTCTAGGAGCAATCTTTATATAATCCTTTGGATTCACCTTCTGATAGTTTCAGGAAAGCTTCTTCATCTGGAAGTTCTGAGGTGGTTTCTTTTTGGGGCCTTCTGATGCCATGGGTGATTTCCAGGTTACCTTCTTCTCCAACCTTTGTAGCTTTTTAGGCTTCATGTAGGTCAGTAGAGGCTGGGAGAGATGCTGTGAGGAGGGACCACAGTTGTTTCTCTAGGCCCTCTTAAAGTAAAAAGTAAAAAGTATTTGACAACTTCCAACGTCAGTCAGGTTTTCAGGTGTATATGTCCCTCTTCCCAGCTGGTAAAGTAAGGACCTCTATATCTAACCCTGGATGTTATAAACTAGTTCAAAATACAGAAAGGCTACTGTCCTGCTGGCCTCTGTTGTAGGGCTCCAGCTGTAGGTAATACTGTGTAGAATTCTGCTTTTCTGCTGGAAAGTGGTCTCTTTTGGGTAGGTACTGCCTCCTAGCTCAGGAATTAGGTCCAGCTGAGGCTTCCGTATGGGTGACTCTGCCTCTTAGCAAAACAAGATGGCATCCCGCACAAGCCTGTCAGCCAGCTGGGCCTAGACGCCTGGCAGAAAGAGAGGCCAAGAGTGCCGAAATGCCCAGAGTCCACAGCCTCCACCACTGGGCCCCTGCCCCAGGCAAAACTGTGCAAAACACCACCTCTCTGCTGGAAAAACAGTCTCCCCTGGCAGGCGCCACCTCCCAGCATAGGAACCAAGTCTGGCTGGGGCCTCTGCCAGGGCTTCTCCATTTCCCAGTGGATCAAGATGGCGTCCTGCATAAGAGTGTCTGTATGGCTATCACATAGTGGAGGCAGAAAGATAGGCCAGGGAAGCCGAGGTGTATAGAGTCCAAAACCAGGCTCTCACAACCTGGTTATTATGCTTGCTGGTCCCACCAGCTGTGTGTCCAAGACCAACAGCTAGTCAAGTCCCAGCTCTGCTCACCGGCCGGGACAGAGGAATAAAAACATCAAAATCATGAGTTACCTTTGGTCTGTGCAAGCCTGTGCTTGGCGAGAGTGGGGTCAGTGAAGGAGAGGAGGTTTTGCATTTGGTGGTATGAAGTCCAAATTCACAGCCCTATGCTGCATCCCAGGGCTTACTAGGTGTCCAGAAGGCTCTGTTTAATTATCATTTCAGATCTTGGTTTCCAGAGGGATTTAGGGAGATGTGCATTTAGTCCACCATCTTGACTCTGCCCCCTGACAGTCTCTCACAAAATCTTTATTTGTTGGCCTGGCTTTTAGGAAACTTCCTCAGCTTTCCCAGAGTTTCTTTAGTTCTGCTTTAATAGTTTATTAAAATGGTAATTGCTGAAAATCACAGTATATTTGGGTATTAAGTGAATCGGATTTGGAATTATACAGATGAAACTAGTTCTTGGTATCTGAGCACCATTTACCTTTCTTACTCTCCTTGAATATAGCTTACAAAAGCTACTTTTTACTGAATATAATCAGTGATATGGAACTTGGGTGAAATGAAACCTTTATAGCATGTTATTAAAAAATGTTTACCGTGACATTTATAATTTTAAGTACTGACCAAAGAGGAGTGCCTGGCATGAATAATCATAACAGCCATCTGTTAAAACAAAACAAAAACAACTCACTATGGAACAGATTATGTGTTAGATACTATGTGTATGCATGTACATGTATTTTGTTAAGCTTCACAATAGCCTTATGAAGCAGATAGTATTATCTCTTCTGTACAGATCTGAAAGGTTTTAGAGGTTCCTTGTCCAAGGTCATCCAGATAGATAGGAACAAAGCCAAAATCTAAACTGAAAATTTTCTACTTCATATTCATATTCTGGAAACCCTGTTGGCAGAGTAATTAAGTGCTGTTGTTTCTAACCAAAATATCAGCAGTTCAAATCTACAAGGTACTCCTTGGGAACACTACAGAGGCATCCATCCTATAGAGTTGCTATGAGTCACAATTAACTCAACAGGAATGAGTTTTTTTTAACCATATGAGGTCTGACAAGTTCATGAACTCATCCTACAAAAAGTTGTACATACCTAGTGCTGAATGTCACTATGGTCACCTTCAGTGTACTCCCCTTGGGAAGCTATGCACCAACATTAGTGCCTAGTCTGCCCTTAAAAGCAATTTTGCAACTCTTTTTCTGGAATGGTCATCAGAGCTGTTGTATTACCCTTGATACTCTAGATATTATCAAAATGTCTTCCTTTCAATATTTCCTTTATCTTTGGTTAAAGAAAAAAGTCACTGGGGGCCCGATCAGGTGAATAGGGAGAGTGTTCCAATACAGTTATTTGTTTACTGGCTAAAAACTCCCTCACAGACAGTGTTGTGTGAGCTGATACATTGTTGTCATGTAGAGCCATCAGTAGTTGGAGAAAAGTTCAGATGATTTTTGTCTAACTTTTTCATGCAACCTTTTCAGCACTTTTCAATAGTAAACTTGGTTAGCTGTTCATCCAGCTGGTATAAATTCATAATGAACAGTCCCTCTGATATCAAAAAAGTTTAGCAACATCATATTGACTCTTGATTTGAACTGATGGAACCTCTTTTGGTCGTAGAGAATAGGCTGTTTTCCATTGTGCACTTCGACACTTTGCTTCAGGGTAATATTGGTACTCCCAAGTTTTGTCAGCAGTGATAATACGGCTCAAGACATTATCTTGCCTCTCTAAAAGGTCTTGACTAACTTCAAGTCTTTTGCTTTTGTTCATTGGTGAGCTCATTTGGAACCATTTTTGCATATACCTTTGTCATGCCAAGATTTTCAATTAAGATTTTCCTGTTTATTGATGTTTACTTGATCTGCTATGCTTCTCAAAATCAGCCAATGATTTTGACATACAATTTGATAAATTTTTGGAATGTTTCCATCAGTTCTGCTTTTTACTGGCCGTCCTGACCTGTTTTCATCAGTTACACTTTCTCTCGTCTCCGAAAAATGTTTAATGCATTTGTACACTGCCATTTTTTCCATGGCATTATTCCCATAAACTTGGACTAACATGGCCCTCATTTCACATCCACTTTTGCCAAATTTAAGAAGATACTGAATATTTCTTCATTACTTTAGTTCAAGCTCTAGCATTCTCATAGCAGCACACAAAAACATGGAACAAAAATAATGAACACCACTCAGCAAGACACTACTACATGTCACTACAAACTCAGCTTGGAGACACTGGTATACTAAGGTTATGAAACCTTATTGAGTTGTTTGCACAGTGCTGCCAACACAAGTGCGTGGTGGCACGTTCACAACTTAATTGACAGACCTAATATTCCCTTACCTATAGCCGTGGATTGAATTGTGGTCCTTAAAAAATCTTCTAGCAGTTTGGCTGGGCCATAATTCCTGGTATTGTGTTATGTTCCTTCATGTTGGAATTCCTGCTTCTGTGATGTGGTGAGGGTGAATGGGCAGCAGTTATGCTGGATTAAGATTAAAGATGTAAATTTGCTTTGTGCCTTGAGGTGGTCTCTTAAGATATAAAGGAGAGAAGTTCTGTTTTAGTCTTCTAGTATGAGTGGATGACTTTAACAAAGAAAAGTTCATTCCTGTACAGTCCAGTAGGCTAAAAGTCTAAATCCAGGATGCACTCTCTGTCACCTGTAGAGGAAGATCCTTGTGTTGCATGTCTATCTTTGGTCAGGGAGCAGTTTGGCACAAGAACCTCAGGTTTGAAGGGTACACTCTGATCCTGGTGCTACTTTCTTAATGGTATGAAGTTTCCAGTTCTCTGCTTGCTTACCTTTCCTTTTAATTTTTTGTAGGATGAAAGGTGGTAAAAGCCACATTTCAATGACAGTCTTCTGAGTAAGAGTGTTGCAATCCCATCCTAATCCTCTTTGACATACAGTATGGGAAGATCACAAAGTGGAGGGCAATCATAAAATACTGGCAGTGATGGCCCAGCCAAATGGCTATGTACATTTTGGTGGGGTTGTGGGAGGACAGACATCAATCCATAACATTCTACCCTTCCGCCCCCAAAATCACATCTTTGAAACATGTAACACATTGATCTCATTATAGCAAAAGTCATAGCAAAAACATATCCATTCCATATGATAGAAGTTTTAAATCAGTTCTGAATCAAAAATAAAAAAAACTCCTGTACGTCTGTGAAATCTAGAATCAAGCTGTGTGCTTCCAAAAGTACAATGAGAGAACAGGACCAAGCTATACATTCTGTTAGAAATGAAGAAGGCAAAACAGACAACAAGCAAGTCAGCAGAACACATTACATTAGCCCTCAAAGTTTTGAAAATAGTCTTCTATTTTCTGAGACATTCTACATAATGGCCTTGCCTTGCAGACTCTAGGTATTGGCCGCACTCTCTGGATTCTCAGTGGAGATCCCTCAGTCCTGTGCTGCAGTCCTGCCTTCCAGGCCCACTGAGACAGCAACTCTTGCTCCCTTGGCTTCAGGCACACAATTTTCCAAGTCTACATGAGTGGCAACTCTACAATTAGAAGTATTAGGGGTCGATGGCGGTTGGTTGGTTGGTTGGTTGGTTGCTGGTGACTCTGCCCTTTGAAATCCTTGAGGTGATGGTTATACCTTTTGACACTGAGGCAGCTCAGCTTCTCATGCTCTTTGTCTCCTCAGATACTGCTTCCTATGGCCTCATGGCCCAGGCTTCAGGCCTACATCAGCCCCACTGGGGCAGGTGTTCCAAAGCTCTGTAGCTCCACCAATTCAAGTGCCCAGAGGCACACCATTCTGTCAGGAAGCCTCCTGCACACAGGAACTTAGTTCTCTCACTCCGTGGGTTGGCTTCAGTGCTGTGTTGCCCTGGTCAGGTTTTATTGTTGCTGCTGCTGCTGCTTCTCTGCTGTTATTTGTCACCGTCTATGCCTTCTTTGATGTTAACAGTTCTCCTTGGTTCCTTCTGAGTCTTCCATCCATTAACAGGTTCAAAAACACATCCACATTTAGGTATTTGTTAGAGCAGCACCCCACTTCCTTGGTACCAAATTCTGTTTTAGTCATCTAGTGTGAGTGGATGGCTTTAGCAAAGAAAAGTTTATTCTCATACAGTCCAGTAGGCTGGAACTCTATATTCAGGGTGCTGGCTCCAGAATACATTCTCTGCCACCCCGGAAGGAGGGTCTTTGTGTTGGATCTATCTTTCTTTGGTCAGGGAGCATCTTGGCACAGGAACCTCAAATCTGAAGGGTGTACTCTGTTCCTGGTGTTAACTTCTTCATGGTATGAGGTTTCCAATTCTTTCCTTACTTCCCTTTTATCTTTTGTAGGATGAAGGGTGGTAGAAGCCACTTGTTGGTGACACTTTTAGTAAGGGTGTTGCAGTTCTACCCTAATCCTCTTTAACATACAGCATAGGAAAATCGCAAAATCATAAAGCAGTGTCAGTGATGGCCCAGCCAAATGGCTATTCCCATCTTTTGGGGGACACAGTTCAATCCATGGCAAGCTAGCAGAGACATTTGGGGACCTCATACCACCAATGCTGACAGCTGAGTGCATCATTTGGAAAGGACTGGGATCTCTGTGCCTCAGAAGCTTCAAATCCAGGGGAAGACTGATGACAGTAGTACCAACAGAGAAAGTCTTCCTCTGGAACCAACATGCTTGATTTGGACTTGTAGCCTACTGCACTGTGTAAGAATAAAGTTTTCTGTGCTAAATCTATTCACTTTGTGGTATTTTTGTTAGAGCAGTACCAGTAGACTAAAACAGCTATTATGCTTTCTTGTTTCCCCATAATCTAATACAGTTTTGGGGATGGTTTCAGAAGCAGCAAAGACATATAAAATATCATCTCAACAGATATATCAGGAAGTCAAGTATACTTAGAAAGTAAACATATAAAGATTGGAAATTAAACACCAAAAAGTGTAATATATATAGAAAATTTAAGAATGGTAATAGAAAACTCCACTATGGAAATTTGACTTAAACTGGCAGTTCAGATTTGAACAGGTAAGTCTGAGGAGGATGGGTGTTCTAGCTGTGGGTCTAATTATGGGCTAGCAAAGGAATTAGAAGAGTAAATTGGGAAATAATGACTAAACCATTCTGGTTAGAGAAGAAAGTCCTACTTAAGAAAAACGAAATGTTTTTTGAGCAGATTAACATGGTGTTGAAGTAAATGTTTAAGATAGAAAAAATTGGGTTGAAGATTGATAGATTGGTTGGGAAGCTGATGAAACCCTAGATGATTTTTGTAGCAACTATAAAAAAGACCACCAAGAAATTTTTTAAAATCAGTAGAATTTGTTAAAGGGAGAGGAGTTGTTAAATAACTAAAATTCTAAAGAAGCATGAATGCCAAAGTGGTAATAGTCCTAGGAAGCTGAGTTGATTCTCTAGAATGATTTTTTTTTAAAATATTAAGTTTGAGGAGCTAAGAAGAGAGATATTCAGAAAGCATCTGGAGACATAAACCTGGAGCTCAAAGAGGTCAGTGCTATAGTTATGTTATCTAGTCACAGAGAGGCTGTAGATTGAAAAGCAGGATACAAGATAGAGTCTTGGGGAACATACATAGTAAGAGGTCGATAGGCAGATGAGAGGAAGTGGAAATAACCAAATGATTTATATAAGAAAAGCCAACAGCCAGGAGAACCTCCAAAAAAGAAAGAGATGAACAGCAAAATGTTTGTTATAGGTTTGGTTGAAGCAATTTTAGTGGAAAAATTCCCAGGCTAAAAAAAAAAAAAAAAAAGTGAATAAACTGAGGTAAGTGATGGAGTGATATTTAGAAATGAAGAAAAAAGGTAGAAGAAAAACTATCATTTCTTAAATGGATGGATAATTGGTCCGGCAGAATGAAAGTATTACTCTGCGTCTTACTTCTTCCAAGACTGTTCCCTTGACCAAATTGAGTGAGTTGAACTAAACATCTCTAAGATCCCTGAAGTTTCTAAAATTCCATTGCTCATTCTGTAAGTGTTTATTAGGGGACTGTTGTGCTAGGTTTGCCTCTTCACAATGTAGTTGTTTTCTGCTCTCGGTGATACAGCACTGCTTACAGTGGTACAGAAACTTATGTAGGCATTCACACCATCCAAAAAGGAAATGTTTACAAGCATTGCTTAGCTGATGGTTTTCGTTTACCATGGTCCTTAGAAAGGGTAAAGGAAAGCAAAAATGGCATTTGTAATATAGAGTGGCTAACATATTCTTCAAGGTTTTGCATAATTTGGGGATTCTGGAAAGGGGGAAGTGGCTTCCAGTGTGCAGTTTACTGTATCTTCTTCTATATTCTACCTCTTTTTATTCAAACTTGCTAGTGTTGTATATGGCTGCCTTAAAAAAGTAAGTTCTCATTTCTTTAATCACAGTAATTTGTTTCCTTGTCTCCTCTTTAGTTCGTTGGGAGAAAAGGCCTGTCATATGAAACAGTAGTTACCAAAACCTAAAATTCTACCCTAGAAGAAAATATAAGTCATTTTCATAGTAAAGCAACCTGAGAAAATAACATATGCATAAGAAGAAAAATATCTTTGTAACTCAGTCAGCTTTACAGTTTTTAAATTTACATACCAATCGCTGCCTAGTCAATTCCGACTCATAGTGACCCTATAGGACAGAGTAGAACTACCCCATAGAGTTTACCATGAGTGCCTGGCAGGTTTGAACTACCAACTTTTGGTTAGCAGTGATAGCACCTAACAACTACACCACCGGGGTTTCCATCGACATCAGCAAATGAAACTGTAAGAAGTTTTTAGCTTAAAGAAAAAAGAAGATTGACTGAAACAGACCCCTTCCATGCTGTACAGTCTATGGAAATATTCTTGGGATTATTATCTGGAAACAGTTTGACTTCCCTGTTGTACGTATTCTTATGATTTCTGCCTTAAAAAGCATTGTAACTTCTTTCTAATCTCTTCTGGCCCTGTGAATTTTAAGTTGAAAGGCTTTTCCTTCTTTATTTACTATGAATTTCTCCTGGTGCTGTGTGATAAAGCTGGTCAGCTAGAAGAGTCTTTGAATAACTCAGCCTACCAATCCCACCACTGATGTTCTGAACATTATTTTTAAACATGAATTCTTGCCAGTGTTTATGACAAAAGGAGTGTTCAGCTTTTATACATTTGTATTACAATCCAGGTCTCTGCTTGCTTAAAGCTAAAGATAGGGGACAGTTTATAGTGAATTAAATATTGCTTTCAATGCCAAAGTGCTTAAGAATGTAAATTTAGGAAATAAGCCATACTTTGCCTGAGGCATTGTAAAGATCTTAGAAGTACTTGGGAAATTTCCAAAGACAGAAAATAGAAACAGGGACATCTTTAAAAAGGAGACAAAATGGATTCTAGATGTCGTTCTCATGCTTGCGTGAAATCAACACCCCTTCCCCCCCAAATTAGTCAATTTTCGTTTCTTTGGCATAATTTTCATGAAGGAAAGTATAGAGATAAGACATAGACATCTTATCTGGACTTGAATGAAATTCATGACTTTTTTTTTTCCTGTAGTGTAATTGTCAAACCAGTAAGGTAATGTGAATTAGGCTAAGCTGTGGATTTTGTACATTAGACACCTGTTCTGTTGGATAGTGACATTAACCCATTCCAAGCATTGCCAGCAAGTCATCTCCAACTCATATTAACACTATACTACAAAGTAGAACTGCTTCATCGAATTTCCAAGGCTGTAAATCTATGAGGATGTCAGTATTTCTCAAGCTAAAAGAACTGAATAAAAAATTAAAGCCTCAAGTTGCAATACTGGAGGATTCTGTAGTGGGGGAGGGAATATATATATTTATATATATGTATAATACTCTAGATAAATACGTAGCACTTTATTATGCCTTAAGTGAAAGTTTACAATCCAAATCAGTTTGTCATATAAAAATCCCCCACCCCAACATCTCTATGCAACTCGAGCTGTTCTCCCCACCCTGTGACAGCACACTTCTCCTTTCCACCCTGTACTTCCTGTGTTCATGCAATCAAAAGAAGATAAAACCATCCCCTCATCTCCACTGTCCCATCTCACCTCTAGAGAGGAGCTGCTCCAACAGCCTCATGTGTATATTTAAGCCAAGAAGCATACACTTCACCAGCATCACTCTGTGTCTTAGAGTCTAGTCCAATCTTTCTCTGGGAAGTTGGCCTCAGTCCTGGCTTCTGCTGTGGGCTAGTCCAGGGGCCATGTCCTCAGGGAACCCTCCAGGAGGTCGTACTATCAAGTCTAGTCTTTCAGTAGAATTCTGGAACTACACCCCTATTTTTCTCCTACTGCATCAGGGACTCTACGTTGTGTTCCCTATCAAGGAAACATCTATTTCTTCTGGTCTAATGCTGATGTAGTAGTCTCCCAATTGTATGGCTGCGTCTGTCTCCTAGGCTCATGTTTTCCTTATAGCTTTAACGTTCTTTGTTGTCTGCTCCAGGGTCCAACTGGTGTTCCTTAGTTGGCAGCATGCTAGCTTTTAAGACTCTTTGGGGAAAATGTTGAATGACACAGGAAGCATCAGAAAAAGATGGAAAGAATACAAGAGAAAGAGTCACCATGCCAAAAAGAATTGTTTGACACTTAACCTTTTCAGAAGGTAATGCATGATGAAGTACCTGTGGTGCTAAAGAAAGAAGTCCAAGTTGCACTGAAGGCATTGGCAGAAAACAAGTCTCCAGAAATTGACAGAATACCAACTGAGATGTTTAAATAAGTACAGCACTGGAAGTGTTCGCTGTGTTGAGAAATTTGGAAGACACTTAGACACACAAGTAATATTTTGCTGAAGATCATTCATAAATGATTTTAACAGTTTATCAGCAGTTTATCAGCAGTCAGAAATTCAAGTTGGATTGAGAGGATAACATGGAATAAGGGCTATCATTGCTGATGTCAGATGAATCCTGGCTGAGAGCAGGGACTACCAGAAAGATGCACACCTGTGTTTTATTGACTGTGCAAAGGAATTCAACTGTGTGGATCATAACAAATTATGGATAATATTGCGAAAAATGAAGATTCTGTAATACTTAATTGTGTGGGTGAAGAAGATGCACCCAGACTAAGCAGCAATCATTTGAACAGAACAAGGGATATCACATGCTTTAAAATTAGGAAATGTGTGTGTCACGTTTCATCATATTTATTCAGTCAGTGTAATGAACAAATGATCTGAGAAGCTGGACTATGTGAAGAAGAATGTGGCATCAGGATTGAAGGAAGATTCTAACGGCTTGTGTTATGCAGATGACACAACCTTGCTTGCTAAAAGTAAAGAAGACTTGAAGCACTTACTGGGAGTTTTTTAATTACCTTTTCAATCTCTTCTCTTGTGATGAGTTTATTTAGTTCAGTGTTTTCTAATTTTGGGAAGCAGTATTTTTCAGAAAATTGTTCATTTCTTTTAAGTTTTCAAATTTATTACAGTACAGTTTTTCATAGTATTGTATTGTGATTCTTTTAACTTCATTTGGGTCTGTTGTGATATCACCCATCTCATTTCTTATTTGGGTTGTGTGTTTCTCCTCCTGCTTTTCTTTTGTCACTGACTAATAATAGCTTGTCAGTTTTGTTGATCTTTTAAAAAACGAGCTTTTGGTCTTATTTACTCTTTCAATCATTTTTCTGTTTAATTTATTTCTGCTCTAATTTTTATTTTCTTTTCTTTAGAGCCTGATGAATTCTTTCATTGGGTTCTTTCCAGTTGTTCAAGTTGAAGTGTTGGTTCTTTAACTTGTGCCCTTTCTTTTTATATGTGCAAATTTATTGAACACTGTTTTTGCCATGTCCCATAGATTTTGATAGGATGTGTTTTCATTTTCATTTGGTTCTATGAATTTCTTTATTTCATCTTTGGTTTCTTCTATTACCCAGTACTTCTTCAGGAGAATGTTGTTCAGCTTCCACATTTTTAAATTTTATTTCCATCTTTTTTTCTGTTGTTGATTTCTAGTTTTATGACTTTATGGTCTGAAAAGAAGGTTTGTGTTATTTCAGTACTTTGTATTTTGTTTAGGATTGCTCTGTAGCCTGATATGTGGTCAATTCTGGAGACTGTTCCATGTGTATTGGAAGAGAAAGTATACTTGGCTACTCTTGGGTAGAGTATTCTGACTATGTGAGGTCAGGTTGGTTGATTGTGTCATTTAGATCTTATGCATCTTTACTGAGCTTCTTTTTGAGATGTTCTGTCCTTTACAGGCAGTGGTGTGTTGGAATCCACTATTATTGTAGAGCTATCTATTTCTGTTTTCAGTATGAATAGTGTTTGTTTTATGTATCTTGGAGCCTTGTCTCTGGGTGTATAGACATTTGATATGGTTATGTCCTCTTTTTATATTGAGCCCTTAAACCAATATGTAGTATTCCTCCTTATCCAGTATGGTGGATTTAACTTTAAAGTCTATTTTATCAGACATCAGTGTTGCCACACCTGCTCTTTTTTGGATGTCATTAGCCTGATATATTTTTTTCCATCTTTCAGTTGTACTTTGTGTCTTTGAGTCTAAGGTGTGTCTCCTGTAAGCAACATGTAGCTGAATCCTAGTTTTAAATCCAATGTGTTACTCTTCATCTCTTTATTGGTGTATTTAGGCTATTTGCATTCAGTGTTATTATTGTTATATATGAGTTTAGTGCTGTCATTTTGGTGTCTTTTTGTGTGTGTTATGGGCAGTTCCTCTGTTCCATTTAATTTTCTGTGCTGAGTCTTCTCTTTATGTTTTTTTTTTTTTTGGCTTTGGCTGGCTTGGCTTTCACTGTTTGTTTTTTGTAATTGCTGATACTTTGTGTCTTGCTTATTTTTTATTTTGTATGATGCCTTGATGTGTAGAATTGTAGGTTTCTATAGTGGTTACTCCCTTAAACTCCCTTATTAATCTAGAAGTGATCCAGTATATAATGCCTTTTATTTCCTAGGCTTCCTCTCCATCTGGAAGATCTGTGGTTAAATTAATTTGGCCTTTCTTTTCATACGTAATTATCATTAATTAAGTCCTGAGATATCTGACTTTCTTATCTTTTTTTTTGTGATTTGGATATCTTTTGTGGATTCTCTGTCATGAAGATATCTGGTTGGTCTATCAAGTGTTAAATGTTTGAGTGTATGTGTAATGTTTTTAATTTTCTAATAAAAGAACTTCCTTCAATGCTTCATGAAGTTTTGGTTTGGTTTTCTCATATTCCCTAAGTGTATTTGTCTGTGAAAGTCCTAATTTCAACCTCATATTTTATAGGCAGTTTTGCAGGGTATATAATTCTTGATTTGCAGTTTTTGTCCTTTAGGGCTTTGTATATGTTGTCCCATTGTTGTCAGCATGGTTTCAGCTGAGTAGTCTAAACTTAAGGCTAATGATTTTCCTTTGTAGGTTAGTTTTTGTTTAAGTCTAGCTGTCTGAAGTAGCCTCTCCTTGTCTTTAGTTTGAATTTGATTATAATATGACATATTCCTTTGGGATCTATCTTTGGTGGGGTTCAGTGACCATCCTGGATGGATATCTTCTCCTGGTTTCATGGAAATTTTCTGTCAGCAGGTCTTCAACAATTTTCTCTGTGTTTTTGGTTGTCTCTACTTGCTCTGGAACTTTAGTCACTCGTATGTTATTCCTTTTGATAGAATCCTACATGACTCTTAGTACTTCATTTTTGTTGAGTCTTTTATATGATTTTTCCTCATGTATGCTGGTGTTGTTTATGTTGTCTTCAGCCTCATCTGCATTCCATTTCCGCAGTCCTACTCCTTTGACTTTCTATTGAGTTGTCAAACTCAGTAATTTGGTTGTTAAACTGTCAAATTTCGGGACATTGCTGTTCAAGCAGTTCTTGCAGCTTGTTTAATTTTTCAGTGTGCTCTGCTGAATTTTGCCTGATCTCTTTCATGGTATCTTGCATTGCTCTGTGCATTAGTCTTTTGTATTCTACCTCTGATAGTTTTAGGAAGTCCTCTTCATCTGGGAAGTCCATTGGTTCTTTGTTTGGTGAGTTTTCAGTAGCCATAGCATTCTGCTGCTTTAGGTGTTTAGAAATTGATTGTTGTCTCTGAGCCATCATAGAGCTGATACAATATTTGTTTGGTTATTGTGGCATGAGTTGTATCAGTGGATATTTAATACTTTTAAGGTGGTTTGGTTCTGGAAGTTTGATAATTTGGCTGACCTGACCAGCAACTCTTTTTTTATGTCCGGTCCAGAGCTTCTGTGAGCTGTCTGGTGACCTTCTGCCTTTTAAACTTACTGCCCCATGCTAGGGTTGACCGAATGACCAGACTCTTCTCAGTATAACCTGACACATTGTCACTTAGCTGATCTTGACCTACTCTGGTCTGTGTTCCCTCATGCTACTGTTCAAGGTCATGTGCATACACACACTGCCTTCCCTGACTATCCACCACATGTACTGCCTTCCTGGGACCTGCGTGAGCCTGTGTCACTGCCCTTGGGACAGTGAGACCCAGGCTTCTTGGCCACCCACAGTTCTCAGCCCTGCCAGGCTGCATATGCATTTGTGTGTCCTTCAAGCTGCTTTCTTGGGCCCTGTGCTGTCTTGCCCCCTTTGCCCCAAGCTGGTGGAACTTGGCACCCTTGGCCCTCCCAACCCTAAAGCCTACCAGAAGTGGGCTCCTTCACTGTGCCTTCCTAGGCCCTGTGCTGTCCTGCCCCCTTTGCCCAAAGCTGGCGGAGCCCAACACTCTTGGCCCCTTTCAACCCTAAGGGCTGCTGGTAGTGGGTACCTTCAGGGTGCCTTCCTAGGCCTATACTGTTCCACTTGTTACCCCTAGCTTGGGGAGCCTGGTACACCTGGCCCCTTGCAGCTCTGTGTGGACTTGTGCACCAGTTTCCCTATCCTGTGCTCTCCTACCCAGTCATCTGTCAGAACCTAGTTCCCTTAGTCTAGCGCCTCTCTGAGTCTTACCAGGTGCTGTATCCTAGTGCCTATTGATTGCTGGCTAGCCTGATTCCCAGGAATTCTGACCTGTATGGAGGGTTTAACTGTCAGGCTTTGAGTTTCCATCTGGGGCTGGTCTGCTTATTCAATTTAGTTGGGTCCATATTGCTCCAGCCCTAGTGTTGTTTCTTGGCTCCACACTGTGTCCTTGATTTGCCGGGATACTTCCTGCCTGGCTCACCATCAGCTGTGGACATTTTCAGCCCTGGGTCATGCTGTTTTATCTATTGTGGTTCAGGGCTCCTGTGCTCTTCCTTTTACCCAGTCCATTATTGAAGTTTTCTACCTGGTGTTCAGGCTTTCTGGAGTGCTCTGTAAGGTGAATTTTATTAATTTTTAGATTCTTTGTTGATGGAGGGTTCAGCAGAGATATGTGGTAACACACCATCTTAGCTCTGCCCCCTTGATGTACTTGCTGATGAAGACCAAAGACTGTTGTCTTTGGTATGGATTACATCTCAACACAAATTAAAAAATCCTCACAACTGTACCAATAAGCAACATTATGATTAATAGAGAAAAGAAGGAAGATGTCAATGATTTTGTTTTACTTGGACTTCAACATCCTTGGAAGCAGCAGTCAAGAAATCAAAAGATGCATTACACTGGACAAATCTGTTGCAAAAGACTTCTTTAAAGTGTTGAAAAGTGTTGAAAAGCAGAGATGTCACCCAAGCCATGTTATTTGCGATTGCTTCATAAGCATGTGAAAGCTGGACAATGAATAAAGAAGACTGAAGAAAAATTGATGCCTATGAATTATGGTGTTGGTGAAGAATACTGAATATACCTTGGACTACCAGAAGAACAAACAAATCTGTCTTGGTTGAAGTACAGCCAGAATGTTTCTTAGAAACAAGAATGGCAATACTTTGTCTCACATACTTTGACCGTGTTACCGGAATGGACTAATCCCTGGAGAAAGGTATGATGCTTGGTAAAGTAGAGTGTCGAGGAAAAAGAGGAAGACCCTCAGCAAGACAGATTGACAGAGTGACTGCAGCAATGGAGTCAAGAGTAGCAACAATTGTCAGGACCGTGCAGGACCTGGAAGTGTTTTGTTCTGTTGTATATGGGATTGCTATGAGTCAGTGCTGACTCAGTGGCACCGAACAACAACAAATCTATATGAATCCTTAACCACTGCACCACCAGGGCACCTTTAATAACATTACAGGCGCTTCTGAAAGGCTGGAGGAGCCCTGGTGGTGCAGATGGTTAAGCCTTCAGCTGCTAACTGAAAGGTTGGTAGTTGAAACTCACACAGTAGCTCCATGAGAGAATGACCTGGCAATCTGCTTCCATAAACAATATAGCCATGAAAACTCTATGGGGAAGTTCTACTCTGTCACTGTGAGTCAGGTTGACTGGACAGCATACCATAACAACATAAAAGGACAGAGGCTTGTGGTCACCTGTCCTAGTCAGTCCAGCAAAGTGAGCTATCACTTGGATGATGAAAGAGAATGTTTTCAACATTTGTAGAGCTGATAACACTAAGGTGGTAGGGTAACGGTACCTTGAGGAATGAATTAGAGTTACGAATCCAATGTTCAGCGTTTAGGAAGAAAGATCTACGGAGATGAGAACAAAGTCTCTGGGACCATTTGCTAAGGCACAGTTACCTGCTCACATTACTTCTCAGAGCTGATTCAGTTTATAATTTTGTCAATGAGATCTCTCTCTGTATGTTTCTATTCCATCCTTTCACTCATTTCCTTCAATTCATCTAACTTTAATGTAGAACTTCTGCTTTTGATGGTTTTAGTTGTATTTTCTAAATTCCTTCTCATAGGGTCCTCAAAGCATGAGTTATCATCATTCTGAGAAATAACACTAAACTGAAATCTTACTAACTGGGTAAACCCAAATTATAAATGAAGGCAGCTTCTTTAAGTCTTAGAAGACCTAGAAGTAGGTGAAGGCCTGAGAAGCAAACAGCTAGGGGTGGAGGTAACTTTTGGTGAACACGTTAGAAAACAAGGACCCTACTGTAGAATTTCTTTTTGTATTTCTGTAGGAAGAAAAATAGAAAGCTGTAACACTCTGCTGTATAGTGTCCACTTCATGAAAGTAGTTTTTACCCTGCTGTGTGCTCAAAGACTGTGACACAACTCTGTCCATTTTCATATCACTTGTATATTGTTCTGTAGTAAAAGTCTTATTTTCACTTTCCCCCCATTTGAGATCTTACTTCAGAAGTAAAACTAACCTGGTTTTATTTTCATTAATCAAGGCCTGCACTTCATTTAGGAACTATGAGGAGCTACATCTGCTAACCAAAAAGGTTGGCAGTTTTAATCCACTAGCCACTACCTTGGAAACCCTGTAGGGCATTTCAGTCCTGACCTGTAGTGTTACTATGAGTTGGAATTGACTTGATGACAAAGGGTTTGCACTTCAGCCTCTGTGTGATCCTTCCCCCTCTGAGTAATCCTTTCACCATGTGCTTTGTTCCTTAGATGGTGTTCTCTCGAGAAATATTTGTTGTATGGCCATAGGAAGCTGGGACTTGATGAATGATCAGTTGTTCTGTCTCCAAAAGCACTGTGAAATTCTGAGACCCAAAAGTTTTCTAGAGTCTCTGTTTTCTCATCTCTCATTCTCTATGTAGACTTTTTTTTTTCCTTCTTGTGTATTGTAGTTTTACTCATTTAAAACTCCTTTCCTTCTTTGCTGTGTCTAAATCTCCTACCTGAAAGTTCGATCATTTTCTCTAAGGTGTGTCTTTCACTTTCACAGGACTCTATTTCTACCCTTTCTTCATCCCAGGAGGATGTAACGATACTTTTAGTTTGTCCTTCTTGAGAAGTCTACAACTTTGGATTTGATATATTGGAGATTTTTTTTTTTTTTTTTTGAACAGTAGTGTTTTAAATTAGGATACTCTAGTGACATAGTGGTTAAGTGCTATGTTTGTTAATCAAAAGATTGGGAGTTCAAATCCAGCAGATTCTCTTTGGAAACTATGGGGCAGTTCTACTCTGTTTTATAGGGTTGCTCTGAGATGAATCAACTTGATGGCAGTGGATTTGGTTTGGGTTTATTTCAAATTAATCATGACAGCTTTTTTTGATTGGAAACTCCCAAGTTGATAGCAGTTCAGTAAGCAGAAATAGCACAGGATTTGGATTTTGGTGAATCTTTAAAAAGGTAGAATTTTAGGACTTATTTAAGAGAAATTATGCCAAATTAGGGTCAAGCAATAATCCTAGATTGGTAAAAGTGGGAAGAATATGACACATGATGACAAAGTCTGTCACATGGTATGCTCAATCAAGTAGTGATTTTTGCACATTTAGAAATATTTTTTAACAGACTTTATTTTGGGTGGAAAAATATTCTTAAAATCTACTAAACCCATGTAATGGGAGACTATTAACATGTGACCCGAAGAACCAGATAGTACCTGGCCACCACCAAAGATAGCCATGATGGACACATAATGGTGAGCCCCTGTGGCAACATGAGAAAAAGAGGGGTACAGCTCAAGAACTCTGCTAAAAGACCACAACTGATGATCTGATGGCCTGGGGGATCTTCTGGGAGCATGGCTCCTAGACCTGCTGCTGTCTCTGTCTAGAAGATACTACTGAGATCAACTCTTGGGACAAAAATGGACTAGACTTGGGGACACAATGTGATCATATGGTATTGTGTACTTTATAGTTCTGTGTATTTATAGGTGGGTATCCTACTGGTCTCTTTCTAAATGGGAGAGAAGAGGGTGGAGAGGAGGGAGCAGGAGCTTATTAAAAGGATATGACAAGTATAAAATTAAAAGCAGGAGTGTTTTGTCTCAGGACAAGGAGAGCAGAAGACCTGTAAATAGGTGGGCATGCAAAATTGAATTGAATTGTGTATTTCACTTAATCACCAAAAAAGAAAAAAAACCACTGTTAAAAAAATTGATTTCTACTCACCTTGTTTCCTGGCAATCAGCCTCTTTCTGGAGAATGAAGATACAAAGTGATAGTTAATCTCCCTTATCTCAATCTCTGTCAGATTTGGGTGGACACGTCTATTTTTTCAAAGTAAGTTACTTTGCAGAGACTAACTAACCTTTTGTCTAGCTACCATAGGATCAAGAATATCTTGATCTTGAACACCTTATATTTGTTTTCTGTAGGGAACATAAAATTCATACTTGGAATCTTTAGGCAGGCTACAACTGTTCCATCAGTTTGAAAGCTACTATGTGATTTGGAAAAGGGCCAGGTAGATTGAGTTCTGGACAAATGAAGCTTGAGAAGACAGGTCTGGCTTCATAGCCATTGAAAAAACACAAGTGGATTGCATATATCTGTCATAGCATTACTGGTTCCTGTTTATGAGAAGCCATGGGTCTTGTTAGTACCTTCCTTCACTGTGTCATGGAGCTACTCTCATCCTACTGGGGTGCTCAGAGCATGGGCTGTGGGCCATTGGTCTCTAGGATTGCTTGGAGAGCTGGTTAAAGCTCCTTAAGCTTCCCCCAGATGGAGTCTCACAGTAACACTGCACAAGCTCATGCATGTCAGTACTAAAATAGATCCCTGTTGGCAACAAATTCTTTATCCATAAAAAAGGCTTATATTTTTTTTATGTCGGTTGTATATCAAATTATTTTCTTCATCCTCGGAATAGATCTTCAAATATCATAATATACATATAAACACACACCTTTTTAAAATGAATACTGAGTCATTATCTCAGATTAAAAAAAAATAATAATCTGAGCCTATCCTGATTATGTAGCACTCTGATTTAACTCTAATCCTGAGAATTTGGTTTTGGTGAGCTATAAAAAAGAAGCTCTTTTAAATGCTGAAATAATCCCAGCACAGGAAGGCTTATTTAAATGTATTTGTACAGAACGCATTCAAGAGCAAAGCGTATCTTAGTGAATCTTGTGGGAACAAGGCAGAAAGGGAGGGCCTAGTTTGTTTATCAAGGATGATCTGTGAACATTCTACATTGGACTGCTTCTTGTACATTTGTTTGGAATAGAACCTCTCATACTAACTTAGGTGAAATGTAATTTGCATATGGAAGTCAGCTTTATAGCTTTGATTAGTATGTCCATCTATGGAGAACAAACAAGAGGCAACATAAAACCAAACCCATTGCCACTGAGTTGATTCTAAATCATAATGACCCTATAGGGCAGAGTAGAACTGTCCCATAGAGTTTCCAAAGAGTGGCTGGTGGAGTCAAACTGCTGACCTTTTACTTAGCAGCCAAACTCTTAACCGCTATACTACCAGAGTTTCTAAAGAGACAGTATAAAAAAGTGAAAATTACTTGACTTTTTTCAGTGGTGGTGGAATCAGATAAAATTTAGATTAGTTCATGTTACTTATATTGTTGTAAAGTTAGAAGAAAATGAAATTTTATGTGAACACTGTGTAGGAATAATGTGAATTCTTGTCCTGTATCTTTAGGTGTCAATTTTAGTAAAATTGGTAAAGTAGGCAACAAATTATTCCAGTGGATTAGCTTTGCAAATTTTCTTTCTGTTTATCTTACACTGGGATTGTTTACCTTCAATTGAAGGATTTTACAATTTTAAAAATGTTTAGATAAGAAAAACTATCCAAAATGAATGCATCCAGAAATAATCCTTTATTAACATTTGAGTAGTTACTACTTTTGAGTTTACTTTTTCTTGCGTCTCTGTGTATTTTCTACACACATACACATAGACACAAGAAAAAAACTTTTGTAGTCCGTATTTTTCATTTGATGTATTTTTCAGTGTCTCCTACAGTGTTTATAGTGGTTCCATAATGTTCCATTGCATAGATTTGCCGCTATGCCCTATTTTTGAATATTGAGATTATTTTCATTCCTTTGAGATTATAAAAAAAAGATAGAGATGAACTTCTTTGTGGGGAAATCTTTGAAGAAACTTGCTTCTGAAGTGTTAACTTATTAGAATTTAGGTAGACCAGGTGAGAAATGGGAAAAACACTAAAAAGGGTTTACCTTTGTTGATGCCTGTCTTGTGTAGGACTCTGTCAATGTTTTTCATGCTTAATCACGATTCAGTCTCCGGGAGCACGGTGTATTATTGTTTCCCTTAGAGAGATAAGGTATTTGAGACCAGAACTAATAATTAAATATTGATTAAAGCTAATTAAGTCTACAGACTTGGATTATCTGAGTGGGCCCAGTCCAATCATGCAAGCACTTAAACACAGTGAACTTTCTCTGGAGTCAAAGAGAAGTGGCAGAAGAGGAAGTGAGAGAGATTCCAAGCAGGAGAAGGATGCAGTGCATCACTGCTGGCTCAGAGAGCTAGGGGCCACATGTTAGGAATAGGTGGAGGCCTCTGGTTGCTAAAGGCACCCCCTAGCTGACAGCAGGAAGGCAACGGGTGTGGGAATCCTACAGAGGCAAGACCTGGATCCTACCGCCAGCCTGAAACAGCGTGGAAGCAGATTCAGCCTCTGAGCTTCCAGTGAAGAACACAGCAGCTAATGCCTTGATTTTGGCCTTATGAGACCCTATGTAGAGCACTCAGCTGAGCCACAGTGGACTTGTAGATGAGTTAATTGATAGATGTTAGAAATTTTATTCTTTTGTCATAATTAATATAAAAAATAATAAAGAAAAAGAGAAAAAGAAAGTTCTTAAGCTGATTTAAAACATGCCTTTTTATAACTTCTGTCCTATAGTCTGAAATTTTTCCTCAAATTCTCAGATATCTGCAGCTAATGACCATATCTTCCCTTAGAACATGTTCCTTTGGACATGTGAAGTTTGCACTACTAGTGGGACAGTCAGTAAAGATGTCCAGCACGTGGGTAGATGTGTGGCTATAGAGCCCCAGAAATCTGTCCTGAAGACACACATAACTGAAGCCATGTGAGTTAGTGGGGTCTTCTAGGGAAGGCCACCCAGAAAGGGAAGCAAGTCAAGAGGACTGAGGATAGATCACTAATGAACACCTAAATATAAAGATGAAAGTACTTGAAAAGGGGGGCACTGGGAGAAGAAAAATGGTATTCAGAGAGGAAGAGAACAAACTGGAACCTGTGGTGTCATGGTGTCCCAGGGGTTCACAGAGGTGTGGGTAACAGTGTCAAATCCTGCAGGGAGGACAAGCTAAGTGAGGACTCTTATGTCCGTCACATGAAGCTACCTCCTTGTCCTACCTGAGTGCTGTCTGCTCCTCATGAACCTGAACAAATGCTACCCAAAGGCAGAATACAATCCATATGTTCAGTCTTCTGAGTTTTTTTGTCCTGAGTGCCATTCTTCCAGTGATAGTCCTAAAAATGTTAGTATTCATTTTAAGTAATCCAATTCCCCTTGTTAACTCATACCCTGCTCATGATCAACTATGAAATCTTTTCAGCACGAACCCCTCTTAAACTAGAAGGATATGTAAGCTAAAAACTTACTATATCAAGTGATTCTGACTCACAGCAGCCATACAGGGCAGAGTACAGCTGTCCTGTAAAGTTTCTAGGGCCAAACCTTGGCGGTGCAGTCATTAATTGCTACAGCTGCTAATCAAAAATTTGACAGTTTGAATCCACCAGGTGCTCCTTGGAGACTCTGTGGGACAGTTCTGTTCTATGCTGTAAGGTTGCTGTGTGTAGGAAATGATTCAATGGCAGTGCATTCTAATCTTTACAGAAACTGACTGCCACGTCTTTTTCCCATGTGGGAGCTGGTGGTTTGAACCGCCGACCTTTTGGTAAGCACATAAATGCTTAAACCCTGCACCATCCAGGATCCTGGTGCACATGTAGCTGAGTCACATAACAGACTTTAGAAACCTCAGTATAAGAGATTATTCCTGTTCATCTTGTTGGTTTCAGGCCACTGCTACATATATTTGTGTTTGAATGGCCTAGTTGTTATCTAAAGTATATTAAAATTAATAGGTTTTTCTGTATGTATTCAACTGGCTATGTGTATTTGACAATAAAAACAACAACAAAGAGGTCTTTAAAATATTCCTAATAACTTTGAAGTAGATGAGTAAATGTAAGCTTATTTTATCATCTTGGCATGCTTAACAAACACCTCTTACATATGGTGACTGGAATTATTGAAAAATCAACTAATTGTTAAATCGGAAGAGAGCAGTAGTCTCTGGACAGAGAAAGAACTTTCTTAATTTTCTAATTATTGGTTGACATTAGGAGATAATTGTGAGGTTATCCATATGTCAGACTTGTGGTGATATTAGCTCTTTAAAATATAATAATAACTTGGAAGTAGGAAAAAGGGCCAAACAGAGAAAAAAGGAACAAACAAAATTGTTACTTAGCCCATGTGTGCCTCTTCACAGGAGAAAAATTAAGTCACTGCTACTGCTGAGTTTGTGCTTATGAAAAGTACCTTGGTTGCATTAAAAAGCATATTTATTTGTTTTTTTCCTTGATATCTTAAAGTCCTGATTAAAGACTATATAAGGGTTTAAATATGACTTTGTTTGGGAATAAAATGGGAGAATATCAGATTATGTTTCTTATATTTTATTATTTAGGAAGTTGAGATGGTAAGGACTATGTATTAAAAATGTTTCTGTCGTGATATCACAGTAAAAAAATAAAAGAAACCCCAAATCTTTGCCATCTAGTCAATTCTGAAACATAGCAATGCTAGAGGATGGAATAGAACTGCCCCGTAAGGTTTCCAAGAAGTGGCTAATGGATTTGAACTGCTGAACCTTTTGGTTAGCAGCCAAGCTCTTAACCGATACATCACCAGGGCTCTAAACAAGATGAAAAGATTTACTAAAATAACCTTTGGAAGATTCTGATTTA
Source organism: Heterohyrax brucei (assembly GCA_028571685.1). Classification (NCBI taxonomy): domain Eukaryota; kingdom Metazoa; phylum Chordata; class Mammalia; order Hyracoidea; family Procaviidae; genus Heterohyrax; species Heterohyrax brucei. Next base: position 87,983,262 of record CM053147.1, on the reverse strand, counting down.
GTATTTCTACTTAAAATTAATTTGTGAAGACAACGCTTTGGCTAGCTAAAACCTTTGACAGTATTTTCAGTCCTCCCCAAATGGCCTTCGTTGACTTTCTGTCCAACTTCAGACTGTTGTCAAAGGCCTTGTCTTCCAGGAAGTCTGCTCAGGTCTTCTCAACCAGCATTCCCTAGCACTCAGTTTGCTTCTCACAGTTCCAGTGGTGTCTTAGAGACCCTGGTGGTATAGCGGTTAAGTGCTATGGCTGCCAATTGAAAGGCTGGCAGTTCAAATCCACCGGGCACTCCTTGGAAATTCTATGGGGCAGTTCTATTCTGTTCTATGGAGTTGCTATGAGTTGGAATTGACTTGATGGCAGTGGGTTTGGTTGAGTTTGGGGTATGATCTCTTGAGTGTTGGCTCTGATGAGAAACAGCTTTGTGAACATTCAGATTTTAGGCTGAGGGCATTAATAAGCACCAGGCAAAAAAAAAAAAAAAAAAGAATCCACAAAATACTGGAAATAAGGCTGGCTATAATTCCCACTGGATTTCAGAGTCATTTTGTGAACAGCCTTGGTGGTTATTGGAGTTAGAAAGCCAAAGAATTTCAGCATGTTTGTGATGATAACTAGAGAAGAAGGGAAAATTTGGGTACGTTTATAAGTGCCATAATTATCGTCTATTTAGATACGTACAGGGCACATATACCCTAAGCTGCATGTGTGTTTTGAATTATGTAATTTTTATTTTTTTAAGTAAACTCTACTTTAAGCTTCTGAAAAAGTTTCCTTGCAATTTTCTTTGTACTTGAGTAGATCCTGTCTTTCAAACTGCAGACAGAGTAACTGAACCATTTGATTGGATTATAGCATAGTTTTTATACATAAACACAGTGAAGGCTATGATCCTTTACAAGTGAATTAAATCAGAGGAGAGAAAAATGAAAAGTAAAGATAGATTATCAGTTGAAATGATTATAAGATGGTTGAAATACTGAGTCTTAGGGGAGACTACAATGTCTTGATGAATAATGCACCCTTCTCAACCCTGATTGCTATCTAGAATGACGATTAATACTGACACCTGGATCCCTTCCCCTGATATATAAGACATAAAATGATTCTGGTGAGGAGCAGGCTTCTTGGTCTGGGCAGATACAAGAGACTAAATGGTCAGCTCTTATTGAGAGGCTAGAGGAGACCACAGAGGGGTGTAGGAGCTGGTGAAATGGACATGGAAAATGTGGGGTGGCGGGGAGGGGTGTGTGGTCACAGTGCAGAGACAGTGAGGGGAGGGGTGTGTGGTCACAGTGCAGAGACAGTGAGGGGAGGGGTGTGTGGTCACAGTGCAGAGACAGTGAGGGGAGGGGTGTGTGGTCACAGTGCAGAGATGGCAGCTAGGGTCACATGGCAAAGTGTTTTATAAGTTTTCGTATGGGAAACTGTAATCATAAACTTTCACTTAAAACACGATGAAAAACTAATAACCTACAGTAATAAAAAAAGTGACTGGTGCTATCTCTTTGTCTCTGTTATATGTTTTTCAAGAATGCTTTTAATGAAGGATTTAAACATTTGGTGTAAAGAGTAAGAGAGACCAAGAGTGTGGATAAATAAATGACATTTAAGGGATTTAGGATTTTAAAGGTCCTCTTGTCTGTTTCCATGCTTTCTGTCCTGTGGGGGCCCGGGCAGCTGCTTTGATGTAACATACTACCTGAAAGGTTCACTGTAGGACAGCCAGGCGTCAACAGAATGTTCATCGTGTTTACCTGAAGTCCAAATAAACTAGGATCACCTGTCTCATTTTTTTCTAGCTACCTGAATGAACTGGAATCATTGAGGAGTAAATAATACTGTATTTAATATCTTTGTCATGGTATTATATATTTTTTTAATAATTTCATTTGTATGTACACTCTTTCTGAGTGTTATGTAGTTATGTTTTTGAGGTACTTCCCACTACTGTGACATAAACCAGTGTATACATTCAAGCCTTCAACTAATTTATATTTTTTTCTAAAGTAAGTCACTAGAATTTTTTGAATTTTTGTCCTAAAATTCCAATGCAGGGGTTAATTTAATGGATAAGGGTGATGGCTGAACAATATGGTCAGCATAATTAATGTAACTGTGCTGTACATGTGAAGATTATTAGTATGTCTAACATTAATATGTCTAATATTAGTATGTCTAATAGTTTGTTACATGTATGTGTATCATGGATGGTATAGAGCTATGGATCCTAATCAAAAGTTTGGCAGTACAGATCTACCAGGAACTCCTTGGAAACCCTATGGGGCAGTTCTACTCTATCCTTTTGGGCTATGAGGTCGTTATGAGTCAGAATCGACTCAACAGCATTGAGTGAGTTTGGTTTTAGTTTTATATTAATCACAACTGAAAAAAAAAAAAACTAGATGAAGCCAGCAAACTTAGATTTAACTGTAACAGCTTTTAATTTTGGTTGTATACCTAGGAAGAAAATACTGCTTTTGGTAGCTATATTTTTATTCTTCTAATTAGATTTTTCTCATAATATTTCATTAGGTGCAGAGAGAGCTAGCAGCTGTTATTGCTTTGAAAGCAAGGAAGTCTGGTGAGTAGTTTTTATGGGTCTAAAGGAAGATTTTAATTCTTTGGGGATGCTTCACATATTGTACTAGAGTGGGCAGCCAGCTGCCCAGGTGGTTAAAGCACTGAACTGCTAACCAAAAGGTGTGCAGTTCAAACCCATGAGCCATTCCATGAGAGAGAGATGTCATAGTCTGCTTCTGTAAAGATTTTCAACCTTGGAGACCCTACAGGGCAGTCCTACTCTGTCCTGTAGGGTTGCTGTGAGTCAATCAACCAGTGACAGTGGGTTTGGCTTTTTGGCCTTTGGTCAGCTAGCTGAGTGTATCTCAGTAGGTTTTGGTATAGAGTGCAGAGAAGTGTCACTGTTGGTTTTTGTTGTTTTCTTTTTCCTCCTAGAGAACAAAATTTAGTAGTAGTTACCAGGGGTGTGCGGGAGGGGCAAAGATGGCAAGTTAACACTGATCACATTGATTATAGGGCAGGATTGTACAGCCGACCACTGTCAACAAATTACAAACCTGTGAAAAGCTGACTTGGCAGCAGTTGGGTGCCAGACACATTCATGACAAGGACAGGGGGAAAAAAAAGGAGCTGTTGAGGCTGCCCATGTGTAACAGAAAATCTTGTGGGACATGGTTTCCTGGTTTGGAGGTCCAGAGTCATGGTCTCATGGAAGATCCCAGTCATTTGACCCAACAAGACTTTTAGGACTTCTGTTCTAACCGCTAGCCTGTTCCATAGCACCTGGGGTCTTAAAGGGCTTGTCAGTGGCCACCTCAGGCACAGAAATTGATCTTTGTTCAGCTATAACAGCAGAGGAAGAAGGAGAACCAGGGATAGGATAAGGAGTGTGTAGCCCGTTGCCTCCTTGAATAACTGCCATGAGACCAAAAGAATTAGATGGTGCCCAGCTACTATTACTGAACATTTTGATCAAAGATTCCATAGAGGAACCCAGATCAAAAGGAGGAAAATGCAGAATATAATTTCAAACTCTAATGGGTTCCAGACCTCCCAGAGCTGCAAAAGCTGAATGAACCCCTAAAACCATTGACCTGAGAGAACCCCAAACCTCAAGCCAAAAATAACACCTGAAATTCCCTCAAACCAAACAACAGTTCAGCTCAGCAAGTAAAAAAAATATCTGCCTTGAGCACGAATCTCTTCCAAGAATTCTCTGCATGGGATCAAATTTACAAGAGCAACTTGAAAGACCAGTTAAGAACTTAGGAGCAAGTGATTTATGTTAATAATGGAGAAACAACTCAGAAAAGGAGTGCACAACTGGATGAATACAATCAGTTTCACTAAATGGCACCTGTAGAAATTGATGTCTTTCCAGCCAAAGCATAGGGGCCATCCTCTCTCTATTGAGTTCCGTTAGGAGGAAGGCAAGAATCCTTGGGTTGACCCTATGTGTAAAGAAGAGCAAGGAAAATGTCTTTTCCCACTTTTCCTTCCAGACTACCTCCTTCGGGGCCTAGGGACACTAGTGCTTTCTGTCTGTAAGTTGTACCTGTCTCCTCTTCATTTGGGTTAAATCCTCTAAAACCATAGTATCTGTATTAGTAACAGAATTTTGAGACAAATTTTAAACGTATTAAGGAGGGCCTGGAACGGCTTTAGTCTAGTAATTTTCCCATCTTTCTGATCTTGCTAGTACCAAAATTCTGGAGAAAAACTTGTGGGTCCGATGTGTTCAGTTTGCTGACTGTGCTGTGTGCTGACTTTTCCTTTATATGGCTGCTCGGATGTCTGAAAGGAGCTGGAAGGTAAAGCTGCTGTGCAGACTGCAGCTTCCCGTCCGAGGTGCAGTTTCTTTGGAGGCTCACCCTCATCTCCGGCCTGGGAGCTATCCCTTCTCCTCCGGAGCCTCCAGCTGGGGCCTCTGTCTAGAGTACCCTTCCAGCTCGTTGTGGGCCAGGGTGCCCCCTGAGCGCTTATTTCTGAATCGTTTAGTCTAACTATCATAATAGTACAGCATGTTGTATCATTCTTTAAAATAAAATGTCACCACTTTGTGGTGTGCTATTTTCGATTTCAGGGAGAAGTGAAATTAAAAATATGTCTTTACAGATCACAACAACCATGGAAACAGTCTAAGTACACAATAAAAGAAAGGAAACCACGTTGCATTACATATTGTAACCACAGAGAACAATGAACACCGTGAAGGTGGTCTTTTTTTCAAGGCTATATTTTTCATCTCAAAGTTGTTCCAGCTATAAAAACAATTTTAAAGTGCCTAATAATATTTGAAAGCAAGCATTTGTCATAGCTTTGATGGCATGGATCTCATTCCTAACACCTATCAGGAATAATCTGTGGAAGTGATGTGTGGAAAGGAAAAGGAAGCCCTTAAGTACATTTTGAAGGAGAAAGAGCTACAGTCTGCTGAAATTCAGTATGCAATGGGGATTCACTGAGGTAGAAAAAAGCTTGCTTAGGGAAGAGGAGTGTCAGAAGGAGGCACACTCTACTGTTCCTTCCTGTTCGGAGGGAGGAACGCAGTGTTGAATGGAAAGAAAAACAGAAGAGAGATGCTGCTCGGAAAAGGCTCGATGAGAATGAAATTTTTCAGGCAGAAAGGCTATGACAGAATCAAAGTGATGGCAAATTTTGAAGAAATGAATGGAGCTGTCTCAAGAACACAAACCATGTGTCTTAAATCTTTCTTTTTCCACTTGGAAACTACAAATTCACCTTTATCTCAGTTACTTTTTGAATTATACACAGTTGGTACAAATTTAGAAACCCTGGTGGCGTAATGGTTAAATGCTACATCTGCTAACTAAAAAATGTCGGCAGTTCAAATCCTCCAGACGCTCCTTGGAAACCCTGTGGGGCAGTTCTCCCCTACCCAATAGGGTCACTGTGAGTAGGAATCCACTGGACAGCAATGGGTTTATTGGGTAGTGCAGATTTGGAGACCCTGGTGGCCTAGAGGTGAAGTGCTATGGCTACTAACCAAAAGGTCAGCAGTTCAAATCCTCCAGGTACTCCTTAGAATCTCTGTGGGACAGTTCTGCTCTGTCGTATAGGGTTATGGGTTGGAATCAACTTGATAACAATAGGTTTGGTTTTTTTGGTTTAGTACAGATTTGCTCATTTTATTCATGTGATTTTCCTTATATGGTTATATTTCTGATTTGGCTGATCTGGAGGATGCCAATACTGAGTGGGATAAAGGTAGTGAAGATGAGGATGCCAGGAAGAGCCATCTGGACCCCTAGGGCATTGAAAAGAGAGAGAGGTATGCAAGGGGCTCCTCAGTGAACAGCAGTAGACTGCTGGGTCTTTGGAGAAGTCGAGGCCGCAGTGGAGTACAGGCAGCAGTGTAAAGGAGGTAGCAGGGAGGTCTGAGAAATAAATGGCACTATAGCTGATCTTGGTTCATGTGATCACAAGCAGAAAAAGACTTGCACTCCGTCTTTGACTGTGCCTTGTGCTATAGGATTAGGTGGGGTCGTTTGGTTTTGTTTTCTTGTTATAAAAATATGGATAACATTTGCCAGTTTGACATTTTTTGCATGTACAATTCAGGGAGGGACATGACATCAATCTTGTCATGCAAGTGTTCTCAGTATCCTTTGGCCAGTATTCCTTAGCATAAACAGGTTTTTTTTTTTAAAAAAAGGTTCAAGATAGTTTAGGAAAATAATCCAAAACAAATAATGTTGGAAAATAACAGAGTAATACAGATAAGGAGGCAGGTGAAGGGGGCGGCTAATTTACACAGAGTGCGAAGGGAAGACTTCTAGTAAGGGGACATTCGAGCAGAGACCTGAAGGCAGTGAGGATGTGAGTTCTGCAGCTCCTCATGGAAGAGTGGGAGAGGGATTATGTCTGGGATTGAGGAACAAAGAGGCTAGAGTGACTGCAGCTGAGTGAATAAGACAGAAGGACCTGGGTTCTAGATGTCAGATGAAGAAGTTTTGACTGTCTGGAAGTGAAGGATCTGAAGTCAGCAAGACCCATACATGCTGGGTCTTACAGACCAAAAGACTATTACAAAGTCAGTTTATTACATCTTGATGTCCCTGTATAATGTCAGTGTGTCTTGTCCTTCCTTATTTGATAAGTGGAGCTTGGAATGTGAATACAAACTTGAACAGCTTCTCAGGCAGTGACGTGATCTCATATTCATATACTACTGAAAACGTACATTTATAGTCTTTTCAGGAAAGCAGTTTTAAGTTTTGTTCCAGGACCCCAACTGTACGATCCAGTAATACCGTAACTAGAGGAGTAACAGTAGGACATAATCAGAGAAATGTATGTCAGTGATAACCACTCCAATTCTTTCATTAACAGCAAGGAATTGGAAACACTCCTTATAAGTCCCCATTATAGAAAATGAATTTATTAAGATTTATCAAGATGACAAAATGCTAAACAGCTTCAAAATGATGTTTGTACGAATCAAGTTTTCTTTCTTTTTTAATTCTAATCCTTTAACTCGCGAGCAGAAACCCTTATGGCTTAGTGATTAACTGCTTTGTCTGCTGACCAAAAGGCTAGCATTTCAAATCTGTCAGGCACTCCTTGGAAACTATGGGGTAGTTCTACTCTGTCTTAGAGGGTTGCTGAGAGTCAAAATCAACTTGACAGCAGTGGCTTCCTTTTGGCTAATCATTAGCGTTTGTTGGCTTCTTTTACCACTGATCAGTAATTCTAACTCCATCCTATATGCATTATATGTATATATGCTTGGGTTTATTTCTGCACTCAGTATTCCATTTATCTATTTGCCTATCCTTGTAACTATGCTATCCTGTTGTAATTACCAGAAGTTTTAATAAGGGGAGGTAGGAAACCCTGGTGTAGTGGGTTAAGGACTACGTCTGCTAACTGAAAGGTTGGCAGTTCAAATCTGCCAGGTGCTCCTTGGAAACTCTATGGGGCAGTTCTACCTTGACCTATAGGGTCTCTATGAGTCAAACTCAACTCAATGGCAGTGGGGTTTTTTTGAAAGGGAGATAAGGCAGAACTCATCTTGTTCTTCTTTTCCTGGTTTTTGGACTGACTGTTCAAGTTTCATGAAAACCTGTATTTAAAAAAAAAAAAAAACTTGTTACCATCGAGGACAGAGTAGAGCTGCCTCGTACAGTTTCCAAGGAGCACCTGGGGGATGATAGGTTTGAACTGCCGGCGTTTTGGTTAGTACACATAGCCGTTAACTGCTATGCTACCAGGGTTTCTGAAAACCCCTATAGAGTTTCTTTCTTTTTTTTTTTTTAAGATATTTCAGATCTTAGACATTTGTTAAATCTGACATTTTTGAGGTAGTAAATGTTTTCATCCACAAGCATGGGATACTTTTCCATTTCTTAAGCGACTACATGTTGTTCTAAAGGTTTCTTCATAAATGTTTTGCATATTTTTTTTGTTTGATGTTTCTATGTGTCTTATGGTTTTCTTTGCTGTTATAAATGAACTGTTTTTTTCTATTATCTTTCTAATTGGTTACTTTGCTGTATGAGTGCTCTTGATTTTGTGTCTAGCTGAAGTGTTGAACTTCAATTCCAGTAGCTTCTTTTAAAATCATCTTGGATTTTTCACATGGAAAATTATATCAACCACCAATAATCACTATTTTGTCTCTATTTTACCAGTCCATTAATTCTTTTTTATTTCTTTTTATTTTATTAGCTAGGGTATTGCAGTATAAGATTGGATAATATCAGTGATACTTGATATTCTTGATTTGTCCCTGACTTTCTTTCCTCTTTCAGTTGTGCTTTAGTTGAAAGTTTATGGAGCAAATGAGTTTCTCATTAAACAATAAATACAAATACTGTTCTGTGACATTGGTTGCCTCCTGACTTAAATGAAGTCTTCCTATTAGAAAAGTGATATAAGCAAAGATGATTGCTTTGAGTTAAAAGCAACCTTCTAAACTGAAACAAGATCCGACAGCAATCTAGAGGTAAAAATAACTCACAAGGTATATATTACAAAATTTCAAAAACTCCAAATATGGTAATACAGAGATACTACCTCCTTCATTCTGTGTTTTCAGTGCTCGAGTTAGCATTGAGAATGGATGCAGAATAGCCCGGCACAAGAGAGGCACAGCGTGGAGATCGTATTCCGTCATTTCTTTACCAAGTGCTCACCTACGTGTAAGGCATGGCGTGAAGCACAGAGAATACAATGGTGAACAAGGATAGACATGCTTCCTGCTATTGTTAAATTATACAACATGTCATAAATAAAAAGCCTGAATGAGTCAATAACTGTCTCCAAAAGGAAAACTTATTACTGTGAAGTTAGGAGTTGATTAAAAAGCAGAGCCATCAGGCAGAACCTTAATTAAACAGTTTCAGTTGCAGAATGGTGCTTTTTATGTATGCTTGTTTTGTTCTAAAAAACTATTTTAAAGGTTTTTTTCTTTTCTTTGAAAAAAAAGGAAGAAGAAGAAAAAGAAGCTATTGTATATTTAACTTAAATAAAGGTATTGAAATGATGGTTTGGCACATCTGGGGTTTGACAGAAGGAATTGATTACCTTAATATCTTATGTCTTGCAGTAAAACTGTTAATTAGGGCTCAGGTGGTCATGCCAGATTTATGTCTAACTGTGAAGGGTTATTAAAATGAGAATTAGTATAAAGGAAAAGTTTTTAGTTTCAGCTCACCATACAAACAGAAATAAAAGTAACTGCCAATCAATAGGTAATATAAATGATTCAAGGCTCTAGCTTAGTAAAAAATCCATTGTGTCGTAATTTTCTAAAAAGCCATTAGGATGTGCCTTTAAACAGTTTTCTCCTCTAAGAGCTAATCTTAGTGAATGTAGAGAGCATGCTACGTCTTCTCAGAATTTACAGAAATTCACACAGCTATCCTGCAATCTCTTTTCCTTTGTTGGATTGCTTATTCTTCTGCTAATGTTAGCTAATTAGTGTCTTGGGAGATATGTTTCCTCCCTTTTCCAAGGAATCCACATCTGAAGCACTTTTACTTCTCATTATCTTTAGATCATGTGAAATTTGTACCATGGTGGGCTTCTATTTCTGGAATGCTAGAAATCTCGTATTGGAAATCATCTTGGCAGTTTTTAAATTTTACCCTGTATTTGCTTAACCCATAGCTAGTTAAGTGTTTTAAAACCAAGTATCTGGAATGTTAAGTTTTGAAAAGGAAACAAAGGGCTCTCAGCTCAATTTTTGCTGCTAAATGTCTTTGTGACCTTAGCTGAATCATCCCAATTTGTGTTATGGGTGCATTGGTCTAGAATCTGATAACCTTAGAGATTCCTTCTGGCTCTTTGAATATACAATCAATAGGTAATATAAATGATTCAAGGCTCTAGTTTAGTATATTATTTAATTACAGCAATTAGTATTTTCATTAATGGCCTTAATTAACCTTAATCACAACCTTGGGATTATTTCTATTCAGAACTCGTTCAGGTATAAGTGACAGAAATGCAGGTTGAAAACCAAAGAGAGGATTCATTGAGTCAGGAAATTTCTTGAGTGTAGCAAGCTCAGCAGAAAGAGAGAACGACTTTCCTGGGATCCCCAGCAAATGTCTAGGTGAAGGGTCTTGTTGGATGGATGAAATGCCTATGCCTGGAATGGGGCAGGAGAATTAGGAGGACAGGAGGAGAGGGAAGAGAGAGGTCAAGTCAGCTCCCACAGACAATATGTGGGCTGACGCTGGAGAAGGTATGGCTCCACAAAAAGGCTCGGCAGAATTCAGGATGACTGCTGGGCAGGCAGAGCAGCGTGTGATCGTTACAGGAGGAATGACTTTTATTGGCCCTCTCTCAACATACAGAAAGTAAGTGCCATGCCTGGAGTCAGAGAGGTCAGCAGCCAGAATACAAACCCAGATTTTCTAGCACTCCGTCAGGTTTTTCATGTTATGCTTGTTGGTAATGTTCTTGATTATGAGGCTAAAGATGTGATCTGTGAATAGGCATTCCTGTTTTCTACTTTTGTATCTAGAAATGAAAAAGAACAGAGTGGAAACTTACAACTTTTTAAGTAGTAGCTGTAGACTGATAGCATTTATTTTCTATTTCTAGGGTAAACTATAGCATTTATTTTCTATTTCTAGGGTAAACTAGTTAGAAACTTAGGTGAACGTTTGATTTGCGGACCAAGATGTTTTATAATTTCTTCCTGAGCTAGAAATGTATAATACAAAATAGTATAAAATGGTTTAGTGTATTACGTTTTAGTTCCTTTTCTTTAAATCTCTTGGCCTTAAACACTTATATACCGAAACATTTGCCTTCAGCATTTTTTTACGCATATAGTTCAGTGATACTAATTACGTTCATGATGCTGTTCACCCAGCACCATTATCGATTTCCAAATTTCTCCACCATCCTTAATAGAAACTCAGTGTTCCCTAAGCAATGAGTCCCTCTTTCTCATTCTCTTCCGCCTACCTACCCCCCCATAACTGTTAATAAACTTGGTCTCTGTAGATACACTTACCTGTTCTAGATCTTTCGTCTAAGTGAGATCATATAACATTTATTTTTTTATGACTGACTTATTTCACTCAGGAAACCCTGGTGGCAAGTGGGTTAAGTGTTACAGCTGCTAACCAAAAGTTCAGCAGTTTTTTAATCTGCCAGGTGTTCCTTGGAAGCGCTACGGGGCTGTTCTACTCTAACCAATAGGGTCGCTATGAGTCAGAACTGACTCAACAGCAACAGGTTTTATTTCGCTCAGAAAAACGGTCTCCAGGTTTATCTGTGTCATAGCGTGTGTCAGGTCTTCATTTAGCTCTACTTTTTTAACTGGCTAGAAAAGGTAAGAAAGTAGCTAACATTTTATATCCGAGTTGAATTATTTCTCTTGTCCATATAGATCCTCTTGTTTGTTTTATCATCTTCAAATGATATATTTATGGTTAAAAAGGCATTTATAAAGGGTGTGTGATTTCAAAAGCCTGGTTACGGTTATTTCTCATGTTACTTAACTCCATGTGAATCATACAAGTGGTCAACCACTGGATCTGGTCAGGCAAGTTGAGTGTCTTTTATCATGCTGCTGGTGCAGCTCAACTTCTAGCTTTGAAGATAAGCTTTTAGTAGCAATCACTGGCTGACAATTAATACATTTTAGGAAATGGTAATAGTTTTAAGCCATCGTCTTAAATACATGTATTTAAGGTTAGGGGAAAGCAAATGTTGACAAGACTTGTGGAAGCTCTGATGTGAGGGACTTTGTGAAGTATATGGCTTTCTAATCATTCATGTGAGTCACCGGGCAGTGCAGACAGTTCACGCACTTGACCACTAATCAAAAGGTTGGAGGTTCAGATCCATCAGAGGTGCCTTGAAGAAAGAACTGGCAGTCTTCTTTCAAACAATCAGCTACTGAAAACTCTTTGGAGCATAGTTCTAACCTGACATACATGGCTTTCTATGAGTCAGAATCGAGTAGATGACAACTAGTTAGTTAGTAATCACCCCTTTAGTCTGCCATGGAAACCCTGGTGGTGTAGTGGTTAAGTGGTACAGCTGTTAACCCGAGAGTTGGTGGTTCACATCTACAAGGCACTCCTTGGAAATTCTATGGGGCAGTTCTGCCCTGTCCTATAGGGTCACTATGAGTTGGAATTGAGCAGCAGATTTGTTTTTCTTGGTTAGTCTGCCACAATTGAAAGAACATAGTTATTTTAGAGTAGAAACATTCCAAAGAGGAGCTATTTATGCTGCTTTGTCATGAGAAATGAAATTGGTAGATTGTTGATTGTTTTAACAGTGGAGAATAAGACTTCCCCTTTTTGATGTTAAGAAGAAGAAAACATACTAATAACCTTTATACCTATGAATTGTTCCTGTATTTGTGGTCCTCTAAATTTTTGCTTTTCATTTTTAGTTGAGCGATTTTTGACATATTTTCTTTTAGTGTAACTCCATGTTTGATTTTACCCTTATCCTTTTTAAACGCACAATACGTCTTTAGGAGAAAGTATGTGAGAGAATAGGATGTCAGAGTAGATATTACTTATGAAATTAAAGCCCAGTAGGGACTGGTTCACATGCTAACAAAATGAGGGTTGTCTCAAACTTCGTCTGCCTTTCTGGTTTTGTGAAATCGTTTTTTACTGAAAAATATCGAAATGCTCTAAAACTAAAGGCATAATGATATTCTCTTGAAAGATTCTCTGATTTCTGAGTGCCTTTGTAATGAAAGTTCCGGCTTAAAAACACTAGCTCACAATGGTGAAGGTCTGTTGGCTATATTTCAGGTAATGAAGATACCATGCTTTATTTTTTAGTGGTATTTTCAAGCTGCTTATATTCCTAAGACTTCCCCAGCCTGTCCTCATGGGATGCACCTGTCTTCTTTCAGAACTGATATTTCCACATGGTTTGCTGTTGTCCTCGTCTCCTCCTTTGCCACCTCCTGGATGCTGTGTTGCACTGTTCGTCGGTGGTCAGCTTGGCTGACACTGATTGTCTCAAGCCCATTGAATGTGTCATTCGGCATCTGTCAGCTAAGAGGAAAGAAGGAGCATGTGTTTTCCCCTCAAATAACCTACACAACATTCTTGTCTTCCTGGTTGATGGATGATCTAGGATGTTTTTCCCCGAAGAGAGAGCTCTGTCTAACACCACGCTATTGTTCAAGTTTATAAAATCTCTTGCCTTCTCCAGTGCTATAGTAACTCCTTGTTCTAACATTTCCAGAGACTATTCTTGTGTCATCACTTGCTGACAGATTTTGTACACTTACATTCCATCTCTACCTGCATGTGTTGTTACTGAGTGTTGTGGTCAGCTGAATGGCCGACAGGTATCTTCCTTTTTTTGTTTTTTTTTTCAATAGCATAAAAATATAGTGTGAGTCTTAACAGCAGTGTAACAGATATTTGAAAATGTAAATCTCTTCCAAACAAGAAAATAATAACACTGGTTAAAAAACAGGAATAATTGAAAATGCATGCAGCAGATGCTTTGTGAATTTTCCCAACTCTCCCACAGGGATACAGAGAAAATTGCCTTTTAAAAAATCCCATGACACTGTCTTTTGTAATTAGAGCTATTAAGTCAAAATGATAAATAACCATTCAATGACATACTATAAAAGAAAATAGCCCCTTGCACTGATTTCTCCTGAAGTGCAGAGATCTGAGAATATCGAGCAAAGGAAGTTCAACTCTTTCTACCCTGAGAGCTGTTTAAAATTTAGAAAGTCAGGAAAGAAAGCAAAGTGATTTTAGCCTTTACCCTTCGGCATGCTCATGTCCATTATGGTGGCAGATGAAGCTGATTGGCCAAGGAGATGGGTAATTGTAACCACAACTGAGCAAGGATTTTCAGGCTTGTGTTTTCAAAACTGCACTGCTGGGCCCTTTAGGGAGGGTGTGTAATACTTAAAAGGCTGTGTAGACAAAGGCAATTATCTTTCGACAGGGAAGCACATTCTTGTTGAGAATCAGATACTAGAAAGGAGAACTGAATTCTAGTGGTTGCTGTCACCAGCAACGTGATGGTACAGGAGGAGGACCTCCTTTCCGATCTTATGTGTTCCAGGACATTGATTTTTCTCTATTCAGATGCCTTCCTGTTACTGCTTTTGTTTTTAAAATTTTGCTAAGCCTTAAGAAACCATTTCCTGGGGTTTGGAGGAGAGGGGGGCATTTGAGGCGGGAGAGAGACCTTAAAAGGAGAATCAAGTTTTCAGTTGGAGAGCTGAGAAAAAGCTTCTTAGCATCACAGCTCCTGGGAACATCTTTTCTGTGAGGAAGCTAGATGAGTGTAATGAATGTACCCTGTGCATAAATTCGATATTAGTTCTACACCCAAGGTCAATTGAATGTTAATGACCATTTGCACACCAGAGATCTGAAACCCACATTTTATTTCTTTCTCGTAATGACAGAAAAGGAGAACAATTTATATTTAAATTGACTTAAATTTCAAAGCATAAACAGAGGTCCCTCTGGTACCTTTTTTTTCCCCTACAGTGAAACTTCCTGTGACAGGGCCTAACTTTCATAAAAAAATGAAGCCTCACTCCACCTCAGTTTCCCCTCATGGACAGTGTTTTGTTTTCTGTGGAACTCCTCTGTTCCCACCCTGCTGGGTTAGTGACACCAAATCAGAAGCCAGCAATGCAATCAGGGCTACTTTCTTTAATGATATAGGGTTTGCATTTGTTTAGCTAATTAGCTGATTAAGGCAACTAGTGGGTGTCTTTAATATGCTGTTGATTGGGCAGCTTCTCATGAAACCGGAGGGCTCCTTTGTTCTAGGTCCTCTGGTACACAGGAGCTATTTTGCAGATGAACAAATGATATATGCTGTCATCGTTTGGAGGCAGGGCACCTCCAGGATGTTATGCTAATTACCCGCAGGTGCCCCAAGCAGGACATGCATCCACTTACAACCCTGTATCTAGCTAATTTTAGTATTTGAATGAAGGCTTATATTTGGAGAGTATGGGTATGGGTGGGGGGGAATGGATTCATTTTTAGTGTTAATTTTTCTGTGGCTGCTTCTCTGTATACCTCTAATGTACAAAGTTAAAGTAATCTGTGTATGTTTAGAAATATTAAAAGAAGATGGTGGTATAACTAATGGCTAATAATGGAAAACTGCGTTAATGACTAAAAGTATCTTTTATGTACTAAAATATTCCTTAAGAAGAGTCCTTATTATATGCTGATTTTATGAAATCTTAAAATTCAGCTTCCTCCTACCTGGTGACATAACAGTTAAGTGCCGAACTGCTACCCAAAGACTGAGATGATTCAGACCACCTGAGAGGCTCTGAAGGAGAAAGACGTGGTAATCTGCTTTTGTAAAGAAAACCCCATAGGTCCCGGAGATCACTGGTTAGTGAAATAACAGAGTGGCACACAAAATAAAGGACACTACCTGTAAGTACAGTGCTGTACTGAAAAACCATCTGTATGAGACCAAAAGGTCAAGATTTACTGTAAAGCAAAGATGAAAAAGTAAGGAGACGGGGTATAACTAGAATACTGGAAGAGGAACAACCAAAACACAGTTAAAGAGAATGTTGACACATTATGAAAAATATAACTAAATGTCACTGAGCAGTTTGTATAGGAAGTGTCAAATGGGAATGTAATTTTGTGTAAACTTTCACCACAAACACAATAAATTTTTTTTTTTTTTTTTAAAAGAGCCCTATGGGACAGTTCTGCTCTGTCACGTGGGCTCACTAGAGCCAAACCCAAACGCACTGCTATTGGGTTGATTCCAGTATCCGCCAGAGTAGAGCTGTCCAATAGCGTTTCTCTCTGGAAGCAGACTGCCCCACCTTTCTCCAACAGAGCAGCTGGTGAGTGGGAACTGCTGAGCTTTTGGTTAGCGGCTGAGTACTTGAACTACTGTGTTACTGGCACTCTCAGCTTGATGACACCTAACAACAAAAACCTGCCAGAATCTACATAGTCTTCTTCCTGAATCTAGAATTCTTTGCTACGTGGTCAGGAAATTTATCTCCTACGCTGACTGTGTTATCTGGTAAGGTAACAACCTCCAACAGCCTCAGTTTCCCTCCTTTGTAAAAAAGAAAAAGAAACCAAACAAGTAGGCGTGGATGATAACTGGAGTGCCATGCTGGGTACTCATGTTAAAGTATCAAATACTGGGAGACTTTGCTTCTCTCATGCAGAGCAGTACGATTTTCTCATGATTTCTCAATTATACATGGCTATCTCCTCAATAAGAATATGAGAATAATAATTGCTGGTAATTTAATTTCTCATTTCATTGATTTTTTTCCTCAATAAAAATCTAGAGAACCCTCTTTCTTGTTTTTAAAACCCAGGGACCATTTTTGGCTGTCATATGTATTGACAAGTAAGAGCTATCAAGGGAAATCTTTGTCGTGGCCATATGACCCAACTGTTGTCCATCATTCGTCACATTAAAAGTCTAATTGTATAAACAGCTGTGAAAATGGAGCTGTTCTCAGTGAAACAGAAAATGACCCAGAGTCAGTATGTGTAGATACAAGTAAGTGATGCTCTCTGGTATGTGACATGGAATTTGCCTCTCCTGAATTTTACTAGTATTAGTGATGCTATTACAACAAAAATGAAATTGACTTCATATACTCTTCCTGCCACTTATATTACATATAAACACTTAACATTTGAGAGATTTCTAAATCAGGCATTTTCTCTGTAGGCAGGTAAACAGTTGCATGTGCTCTATTTGCATTTTTAGATAAATTAGGAAAATGCTGTATTTTAATATTTCTTACAGTGATTAAGATTTGGTTTAAATGAAGTCAGTAATAGAAATTTTATCCCTGGAATGAATGGAGGCACAGATTGTATAATTTCATTTTAGGTAGTACATTTTGACATAAGTACTATTGTTTGGGTGTTAACTGTACCACCTAGGGACAAGCCAAAGAAGGATAGATACTTCCAAAAACAATCTTAGATCACTTTCAGAGTAAATCCAGAAGAATAAACCCACTGTGTTAGAGTTTATTCTGACTCATCGAGATTAGATAAGACAGAGCAGAACTGCCCCATAGGGTTTCCAAGGAGCAGTTGGTGGATTTCAACTGCTGATCTTTGGATTAGCAGATGAGCTCTTAACCACTGTGCCACCAGGACCCCCCTTTCAGAATAACTGTGTCCAAATCCCTCTTTGACAGACTAAATAAAGTTTTTGTAAAGCCAGGGTCTGCAAATGAATTCTTCATAGCAGTTATCTTGAGCCCTTCTCGTTGTGTTCCCTGCAGTCAGTTCTTACTTGGAGCAACCCTACGGGATGGAGTAGAACGGCCCCACAGGGTGTCTAAGGCTGCTATCCTTATGGAAGCAGATTGCCGTGTCTTTCTCCCACAGAGTGGCTGGTGGGCTTGAACTGCTGCATTTTTGCAAAACTGCCTATTATTTAACCATGGTGACTCTGGGGCTCCTTAAGAGTGCTAATTCCTGGACCTCTCCTCTTTAGATTCCAGTTAGTTTGGATGGAAGCCCTAGAATCTAGTTTTTAACAAGCCCTCTCCCCTGGTCGTTTGGATGCCACATTTTGATAAACACATTTTAAAGACTGAACTGCAGTCTCAGTGAGAAGCAGGTGCTTTATGAAAGGTTGCCGGTCTAACAAACCAAGCATGGTAGAAGGATTCCAAGTTTTTATTTTCACTTCTGCTACCAACTCTTTTGTTGGACAATTTATTTCTCTACCTGAATGAATGCTTTCTCTTTGGAATGATAACCCGTGTATAAAGCTCTCGTCACATTGGCAGTAAAAGCTTTGTAAGCGAAGAGAATTATTATAAGCTGGGCATGGTAGGTAGACTCAGGAATAAGCAAACATTCTGACTGAAGTATCAGTGCTAGACTTGTCATGGAGATGTCTGTTTCGTGGCTTGTTGACACTGGTATGAAGGGGAAGTAAATTTACCCCTAGAGCCAAGTAAGTGTGCCTGAACCAAAGGCACATCCTGTGTGCAGATCTTGAGTCAATGGAACCGAAAGGGGTGGTTGTCCTGCCGACAAGTGGTTAGCTTCACCTTACTGAAAATGCAAAGATTTAATAAAAAGTGAAACATTCACTCTAAGACCTGTAAAGGTCAGCTGAAGATATTTGCGTCTTATCAGGTTATTTTCTAGTAGAAAAATGACTGTGAGAAATTTGAGATTGAGCTTATCCTTATATCCGAAGAATATGCCAAACCAAATCCATTGCTGTGAAGTAAATTCCTACTGATCTCCTAGCAACACTATAAAGTAGGAACTACCCCATCAGCTTTCCAGGGAACAGTTGGTGGATTTGAACTACTGACCTTTTGGTTAGCAGCCAAACTCCTAACCATTGCACTACCAGGACTCCTTCCTAAGAATAGGTAGTCACTTTTAGAAAAGATGCCCATTTTCCTTCATTCTCGCTACAACAGAAAAGAAAGCACAACAGATCACAATTGTCGTCTTAGTTTTATAGGTTCTAATTTCTTCATTTTGGTTCTTAGCTTTGTTTCAGTGTGTTAAAAGGCTCACAGTCTGCATCCCGGTTTTGCAGGTGGAGCTAAGTGCAGGTTCTCCCTACACTTACACAGCAAACACAAGCTGTGTGTATGAGTAAGACTAAAGAACACTTCCCCCACCCTTAGGGGGAACTCAAGGAACATTTTCAAGCCACTGAGTCCCTGGATAATACAAACAGTTAAAGGATTAGGCAGAAGGTTGGCAGGTACTTTGGAAGAAAGTCCTGGTTACCTTCCCCCAAATCAACCATTGTAAACTCTAGGAGCCTAGTTCTGCTCTGACACACATGGGGTTGCCTTGAGTCTGAATCAACTCAGAGACAGCTGTTTTAACTGGTTGAGAACCCCAGCCTGGGAATTCTGTATTCCCAGCTGCTGGTGGAGGAGCAGGGACACTGTCACTGCAGCCCATGGTCCCCAGGGAGTATGCATCCATGACATCCAGTGGGGAAAAGGGAAGAGTCCATCTTCTGGCCTCAGTGGTATTAGAACAGCACACTAGCCTAAGGGGCAGGACACCCCAGCAAAAACCCTCCAGTCCTCTGAGTGTACAGTGACACTGGTGCCAGGTAAGAATTTAGCCCCAACATTTGTAGCTTCATTCAGGTCCTTAAAATTGCTTCTTCTGACATTAGGCTTATGTGTGTCAGCATGTTTCATGGTTAGTCTAGTTACCAAACAAACTCTCATCTGCATGTATTTGGATGGACCAAGCCCCTCCTAGGGAATTTTCCTGGGGTCTACTCTAGGGCTTTGTTACTATTATCTTAATATTTGTAGGAGAAAGGCAGACGGATAAAATAACCTAAAATTTTGTCAAAGTGATACAAAGCCTCAAAATACATACATTTTTTAATTATTTCAAAGGAACAATGACTCACTTTGGGCTGGTAACTGGTGTCTTTCAAAACTGTACATCTATTTTGACTTAGTTTTAGCTGTCAGATAATTTTATTAGATTGTTTTGTTTTATGATCCCCTAAGGTACTTATACAGATACTCAAAAATGATAATGTAACTGGTTCTCAAGGTTATTCAGACCATTGAAATGCAGAGGGAGAAGTGATGATGACCTTGATTATCAACAACTGCCCTGTTGTCTTCCCAGCCCCTTGCACTGCCACTGAGCAGTATCTTAGCTGTTTCAGATTTGACTCTCTTTCTTTTTCGTGATGAGCAGGCTTTACAGGATGTAACTCCCTGCCCGGGCCTAGCTGAAATTCCTCCATTTAGATAAGCGGCCCTGTTCTACAGTGGTTAAAGCGATTGACTGCTAACTGCAAGGTCAGCAGTTCAAATCTACTAGCAGCTCTAAGGAAGAAAGATGTGAATTTCTACGGAGATTTGCAGCCTTAGAAACCCTATGGGGGTCACAGAATTCACTCTCAGCTCCAAGACAGTGGGTTTTAGTTCCTGGTGAGCAAGAAGGGTATGTTGGAGCCATATAGGGCTCCTGGCTCTCCTGGTCTCTGCTCAGTGCCCAATCCTGGTCACTGCTGCCCCCTCTGGAACTCAAAGTGAGTCACTGCCCATCTCAACCCAGTCAGGCTCCCTGGGTCTCCCTGCCTAAGTGGCCCCACTGGGACTGTAAACCTATGGCTACCCTGCCACATACTCCACATAGCCTCTTTCGGTTCTGAGAGTGTGAAGAAACTTCCACATCCTGTATACAGAAAAGGAGACCAACTCAGGAAAAATTCACTGTGCACCCTCTGCCACCAGCCTTACTGTGTTTGTTGCTGATGTACTATCAGGCAGCTGGCCCCAGGCTGGAGTCAGGGGAGACTCGGAGGCAGTCCCAATGTCCTTCTCCTCCTACCCTTTGTTGAAGCAACAAAGGGGCAATCTTGAGCTTTTCCAGCCCGATATTTCTTGATCTCCTACTTTAGAGCAACAAGCCTGGTGACCTGGCTGTCACAGGAGAGAAAGATCTGAGAGCTGAGTCTTCCAGAGTTGGTGTCTGATGTGCTAAAGGAAAGTAACATGTCTTTTCTCTATATGCTCTCTCAAGCCTATTGTCTTCTTGCTGCAAAATTTTGCCATGGGTGTTGGAACATAAATATTAATACTTTCTGTTTTGCATTCCTTATCTTCCACTCTACTTATATAGTAAGTGGGTCTTATTAGGAAAACGGGCCTGTTCACAGACTAAAACACAGGAGGAAAGCACATTACCCTGTCTTGTAGTATTTAGTAGATAACATTGATTAAGCACTTTGTATCCAGCCTTTATCCCACAGCATAACAGGTAGTGAGGTCGTGATCATTAACATCCCCCTTTTACAGTAATGAAGTTGAAGCTCCATGAGCTGCAGAAACTGGGGAAAAGACACATACTTGAGAATTGTAGGTACAAGATCGGACAATTAAGTCCATGAGCTTAATTGTTATAAGTGCGATATACCTAATTGCTGGGTATCACTACAGTTGCTTTCAAAGTATTCACTTTGGGAAGCTGTACACTGATGCCAGCACCTAGTCCACCCATTCAAAGCAATTTTGAAACTCCTTCTGAAATGGTCATTGTCCACAGTGGCAAGATGGCAAGTTCGTGCACTTGATTATGTAGTTACTTGTCTGTGAGCGAGCTTTTAGCCAGTATACAAACGACTATATTGGAATACCCCCTCTACTCACCTGACTTGGCCCTAAATGACTTTTTTCTTTACTTGAAAAAAAAGCCAAAATCGAAACCCACTGCTGTCAAGTTGGGTCTGACCCATAGTGACCCTAGAGATCAGAATAGAACTGCCCCATGAAGTTTCCAAGGAGCTCCTGGCAGATTTGAACTGCTGACCTTTCAGTTAGCAGATGTAGCACTTAACCCACTATACCACCAGGGTTTCCTCTTTACCTGAAAATAAAGGAAATATTGAAAGGAAGACATTTTGATGACATTCAGGATATCAAAGTTAATACGATGACAGCTCTGATGGCATTCTAGAAAGAGAGTTCCAAAATTGTTTTGAAGAGTAGACTAGGTGCAGGTTTCAGTGCATAGCTTCCCAAGGGGAGTCCTTCGAAGGTGACTGTAGTGATAGGCAGCAATGAGGTAGGTAGTACTTGTTCTAGGGTGGGTTCATGAACTTAATTGGCAGTCCCTATATGGTAGCTTATGTTTCTCTGCTGAGTGTGTAATGAAAGGAAATCCCTTTAAATTCTAACAGAATAGGTTTAAGCAAAAGATAAGGAAGATTCTCTCGTGTTTTAAGCTATGTTACAAACCAGGATGTTGTTGTTGTCCTCAGGGTGGTTCCAACTCATGGTGGCCTTATGTGTAACAGAATGACACCTCACCCAGTTCCGTGCCATCTTCATGACCGCTGGTAGATTTTAGTCTATGGATGTGACTATTGAGGCCTTCTATCATTTCCACTGACCCTCTATTTTGTCAAACATGATGGCTTTTTCTAGCAATTTGTCTTTCCTGATGGCATGTCCAAAATAAGTAAGCCAAAGTTTCACCAGCTTTGCTTCTAAAGATCATTCTAGTTCTATTTCTTCTAAAACCAATTTGCTTATTCTTCTGGCAGTCTGTGGTATTATTTTCTAGAGAGAGAGAGAGAGAGAGAGAGATAACATACTGATGCCCCAATCCTAAGGCATCAGTTCTTCTGTCTTCATTTTTTATTATCCAGCTTTTAGACTCATACAAGGTAATTTGAAAAGACCATGGCTTGAGTCAGGATGTGGAAGATTTGTCCAGTGCCAATATGTCATTTGATTTTTTGACTGCTGCTTCCATGGATTTTGATTGTTGTTTTAAGTGGAATGAAAATAGTTGACAACTTTAGTTTTTTATTTATCATGATATTGTTTATTAGTCCAGTTATGTGGATTTTTTTTTCTTCATGTTCAGGTGTTAACACATACTGAACACTGTAGTCTTTGATCTTCATCTGTAAGTGCTTCAAGTTCTCTTTCAGCAGCCAAAGCCAAGTGCCATCGAGTCGGATCTGACTCATGGCGACCACTTTCAGCAAGCAGGGTTAAATCATCTGCAGACTGCAGGTGGTTGATGAGTGTTCCTCCAATCCTGATGCCACATTCTTCTTTATATAGGCCAGCTTCACAAACCAGAACAAACAAACAAAAAAAAACCCACAGGCTGCTGAAAATCCTCTTTCCTGACCTCCTCTTGGACTTTCTGTCTCAGTTTGTTTTTGTTTGTGGCCCATTTGTTTATTGTTTATATTTGCATATACCAGGACTCCTGGGGAATTCTTGGTTCCTCTGTATGTTTTAGAATTCTGCTAAAATCTCAGTGGGCAAATTCAGCAACAGGATTGTTCAAAATTCAGAAACAGTAAAACTTATGAGTGTCATATCCAAGCCACATGTGAGTTGGCATAAAGTTGCAATAAGTGTTATTCTTTAAATATAGGATTTTGCCTGCTATGAGGCTTTAGTTAACAAGTGTGTCTGCACAAATCCCAGTTTCTAGTTTACATTCCTGGAAACAGAATTGTGGTGCAGTCACAAGCAATCCAAGGGACCTGGGTACAGCTGACTTAGCCGTTTGCTGTGCTTTAGTAGTTTTCAGAGACTCAGCTTCCTTTAGGAAATGGGGCTCCTGACACCTGCCTGCTAGGAAGGACTGTGGAGAGCGTAGGTGAGATAGTATAAAGCATGGCGCCTCATGTTTACCCACAGCCTCGGAACTCCTTTTTCTTTTACTTTTTGTGCTAAATCTTTTTTTAAATGGAATTGCTGAGAATTAGAATAGCACGGCACACTAGGATCTTTATTAGTGTATGAAAACCCTGCCACTCATATCTCTTACCGGTTGGTAATGGCACAGATGTGACTTTAGCAGATTACCTGGAATCTGTCCTATCTACAGAATGCATTCTTGAAAGGCATAAAGCTGCAATTGTTATGTAACAACTTGCCTTTCTGTCTCTGAAGCAAAATACTGAAGAAACGTTGTCTTTAAGGTTAAGTGGATTTTTGTTCATTGAGGCTTTTAGTATGTACATGGCATCTTTTCTTTAAAAGTTTTTTGGTAAACCTTACCTCCCACCCCTATAAAAAGAGCAACTGAACAAACTACTGGAATGAAGTTTTGATTACTTCTTTGTTATCCTGGCAAGTGGGATAAATATTTCTGCTCTAATAAAGGGCTTGATCCAGGATCCCCTTTGCTCTTGTGACATTATCATTTTTCTCTGTTGAATGGCTTTCTATTGACCCAGCATATATGAAATCTCACTCAAAAGAGAACAATGTAAAAATCTATTAAGAAGGAAAAGAAAAGGAAGTTTGGAGGGTCTTGGCTCTGAGACAAAGACCTAGAATTGAAATAGAATCCTCTCTGCCTTAGGGTGGGGATAAATCATGTAGTCATCTAGGCAGCGGGGAAGCCAGCCTAGAGCCCTTTTTTGCAATGGTTTGAATGCCTCCAGCCAAGCGTGGGGAGCATGGAGCCACTGATAGGAGAGAGAGGAGTTTTCAAGACACCTCTGATTCTCCCTGTTACACATTCATTATGTTGTCTGAAAGGAAAATCTAAAACCGAGCCACTTGCCGTCAAACCAATTCAAACTCATGGTAATCCTAGGAGACCTTCCTGGCATGTTTCAGTGGCTGTGACAGTTCAGAAGGAGATATCCAGGTCTTTCTTCCTGGTTACCTCTGGGTGAGTTTGAACTCCCAAATATACAGTAGTCATCAAGCCCTTAACTGTTAGGGCCCCCCAGGATTCTTATATTGCCTGAAGTACTGTGAATCTCCAGAAGATCAGCATACCTATACTCAAATATTAGTAAAAGTAGTACATTTATTTTCTGAAGTACACCTTTACTGTCTGCTGTATATAAATCCATGGAAACCCTGGTGGTGTAGAGGTTAAGTGCTACAGCTGCTAACCTAAAGTTTGGCATATCAAATCTGTCAGGCACTTCTTGGAAACTCGGTGGGGCAGTTCTGCTCTGTCCTGTAGGGTTGCTATGAGTTGGCACTGTTTTTTTTTAATATGTAAATCCACGATTTGTGAAGTATGATGGAGGTTGGTTGGGACAGAATAGGAAGGAATGCTCAAAAATGCACAAATCATTGTAGTCTTAATTCTCAAAGAAACTGAAGTCCAAGTAGGCAACAAGTATACCAAAATAATACCAAACCCACTGCCATCAAGTCGATGCTGACTTATAGTGACTCTATAGACGGCAGTGTGTTTGTTTGTTTTATAGGTCAGAGTAAAACTGCCCCACAGAATTTCCAAGGGGCACCTGGTGAGTTTGAACTGGCAACTTCTGGTTAGCAGACATAGCCAACAGAGTTTCTGGAAATAAGTTAGGTACATTTAGTTCAGCTCTTGCTTAAACTGTTTGCTATAAATCTCTTCATTGTTTTCTTTATTTTCAGTCTCATTCACAATCAATTTGTTTTAGGTAACAACTTAATCTTCATAGCATATTGGTGCAAATGTTGGTAGGAAGGGGAATTACAAGGAATCAGACACACCTGAGAACTCATCTGTCTTCTACGCTGACTTCCTGTGTAATTGTGTGCAGGCATTCTTGGCCTTAGTGTTTTTTCTGTAAATGAGGATGATGACAATAGTAATAATAGTCTTAGAATCTGAATAATAAGAGGAACAACCACACACTTGCCTTAAAATATCCTGAGACACTGGAATATATGATGCCATTTGATTCAGGTTTCTCTAAGACATGTATTGCGTAGTTGTCAAAATGTAAGTGGATCCTGCTTTGTCCGAGGAAATCAGTCTTATCTACTAGAAATCAATAAATACTCCCTGCTAGATCTGTGCTTTGGGTGCACGTAAGTCCATTGTTCAAGGACCACCAAGGTAGTCACACCATCCTGCAGACTAACAAATTTTTGGTTGGCAATTAGTGGAAATTCTAAAACCAAATCATACATGGGGATTTGCTGGTTGTAGGCAACAAGACTGTGTCCATGTCAGTGTTTTTCCTCTCTCCTTCAAAATTATGAGTGTATCACACTATCCAGTTAGGAGTGTCAGAAAAATTAACAAGTGAGACCATTCAAAAGAAGTACATGTCCTAAAGCCCAAGAAATGGTATTCATCTTCTGTTAATGGAACTCCAGGTTCTCACTACCCATACAGAATAAACACAGAATAGAGATATTTAATAAATGTTGGTAGGAATGGGGTCTTAAATTATTAACCTACCCAGAGTGAACCCCTCAGTCCAGCTTTAGCAATACTACTTCTTGAGAATTGTCAGGAAGATTGAATGAGATAATACGTGTAAAGAGTTTAGCATATAACTAAAACAATAAATAAAATGAAAACCTATTCCCAGTGAGTCAATGTCAACACATAGCAACCCTGCAGAAGAGAGCAGAGCTACTCTGTAGGGTTTCCAAGGAGCTGCTGGTGGATTCCAACTGCCAGTTTTGTGGTTAGCAGCTGAGATCTTGACTGCTGCAGTACTGGGGCTCCATGAGTTCAATAGTTATGAGTGTTTACTACGATGGTGGTGGCATCTCCATTGCTCACATCTCCTCACTTTCTACTGAATGAGCTCCAAGCTCCTCAGCTTGACATTTAAGGCAGACTTACTTTCTTTTTTTCGTGGCAGACCCATGCTGTCCTCCAGTTTGCCCTTTTTTATGCCAACATGTCTACCTCAGCTACCCTTCCTCCCCTCACCTCATCCACCTACCAGAGTCTGCATACTCCTAAAAGCCTCTCAGTCTTGACCTCTCCCCAAACTAGATGTGACATGTTATTCAATTTGTGCTTGCTTTACAGTTATTACTTTCTGAATCAATCTGCTTTGTTAAGTTCAGTGGACCATTACTTAGCATGACTGTACTCTAGAAATCATTGTAGATGTTGAAAATATGAAAACAGTGTCTTCCCTCGAGGAACTCATAATGTAGATTAATAAAGAGAGAGATTTATGTTGCTAGCTATAAAACATTGAGATCAATAAACACAGGTGTGCAGAAAAGGAGCTTTAACAAGCCAGGATGAGAGACTTTTCGTTTTGATGAGGACCGTCAATGCTGGCGGTGAAGATTCAGAAAAATCTTCACTAAGGAGATGGTGTTGGCACTGGAGAGCTGTTGTGCAAGAATAGCCTCCCCTGGTAAAGGCAGGACAGGGGCGTCCAGGCTAGAAACAAACAAATGTCAGAGATGCACCTGGGAGGAATGTCTGAGAGCTGACAGTCAAGTCTTATCTTTGTTAGTGGCAAAACATTCTGATCTGTTAATTTTTTTTCTTTATTCTTTCTATTGCATTCTGTTCTGTGTCACTGAAAAATAAAACAAATACTGGTCAGGATCCAAATACATTAATTGCCTGATCTGTAGTTTGACCAGCTCTGTACTGATCCCTCCTTGACTGTGAGACAGAGATGAACTGCCCCAGATACATGTGCATTTTATATGTGAGGACTAGCACAAGTTAGGGTGCACTGGTGGCTCAGTGGTAGAATGCTTATCTTGTGTACAGGAAACCCTGGTAGCGTAGTGGTTAAAAGCTACAGCTGCTAACCAGAAAGGTCAGCAGGTGGAGGCTACCAGCTGCTCCTGTGCAGCAGTTCTGCTCTGTCTGTCACTGTGAGTTGAAATCAACTGGTTGGCAGTGAACTTTTTTGGTTTATGTGGAAACCCAGCTTCAATTCCGTACCAAAACACCTCAGTGCAATCAATTATTCCTGTTTATCAGTTGAGGTGTGAATGTTGCTATGATGTTGAACAAGTTTCAGTAGAGCTTCTAGCCTACAGGATGGACTAGGAAGAAAACCTGGCAGTCTGCTTCTGAAAATCTGTCAGTGAAAATGTTATGGAGCACAGTGGTCCAATCAGCAACTGATGATGGGAAGGGCACTGGACTGGGAAGAATTTCGTTCCATTTTGCGTGGGTTTGCCTCAAGTCAGGGTGCTGCCCCCACCACAGCTAACAACAATGATAAGACAAGTTACTTAACCTCACTAGTTTGTTTCCTTATCTCTCAAATGGAGAGATGTTTACCTGCCTCATTCTTCAGATTCTGCGAACATCAGATGCCGTCCTTTATGCAGGCGCACTCTGTGTAAAAATCCAAGTGAAATGCATTATTGTCAAAACTTTAATTCTCAGTAAACCACCCAACAACTTATTTTTCTTGCCTATGTTTGCCATTTCCTCTCAAATGAGAACATACTCAGAATTGAGATGCTAAATGTCTGTCTGTAGTGAAATTTTGGTTGGTTGGTAAATCATCATTAGAAATACATAGGGCAGTTTATTTTTAAAGCATGACCTCAACTTTAGTCACTTTATGAGGAACATTGTAGTTAATGCTGCTACTGTGGTTCCTCTACAAAAAAAATTAGAAGGTGAAAAAGCATCCTTTTAAAGAACATCAAGCCCTTTGTGTTTTAATAATACTGTGAGGAGAGTTTTCTTGGCACTGATCCTAGTAAGTTGTAGGAAGACAAAAACTGTTGTCGTCTCTAAGGCAACACGAAAGTGATATCACAGCAAGCCTTGAAATCCTTCGAGGCTGTCAACTATTGCTCATCGTGAATCCTCATTGGCTAACTTATCAATTAATTCATTTGGACCAGGTACTCTGATGTGAATTAGTGTTTGTTAGCCCATATGTATTGTTTGTCCTTACTGCGAGCCCTGTTGGACACTTTTCAAAGTATGTGCTTTCCATCCTATGTGTGTAATTTTTGTTGTGGTAAGTTTTGTTTGCAGGATCTTTTCTTTTTTTCGACTCTACGTGGAGAGATAAGGAAATGGTTTGTGTTGGCAGAGTAAGGTTCCCGGCCTCCGTCTGTCCCAGAAGCTGTCATTCCTGTCTGTGCAGCCCACTGAAGGGAACTGTCCCAGAATCAATATTTGTGTAGGAAATTTTCCCTGACCTACCCTTATTCTGATCAAATAAAAGAAAATTATATTAAGCTCAAAAATCTGAGTAACTACTTTTTCCTCTTTCTACCACACGGGCTGCACCACTGAGAGGCAATAAAGTGAGAAAGTGTCTCCTTACATATTCCTTGACGTTAACCTAAGTATTAAAGGGATGATAGAGCTCTGCCTTCTAGATGGCTGTAAGTGTGCATTTCATGCCTGTGATTTCATGGGGTGATCATAAATCTTTGGGAGTCCAGGATAAATAAGTTTTGTTCCCAAGTGGTATATGGGAACCAGTGGGTAAAATACATTCTTAGAATCATATGTTTTCTAGAAAAGAATGTTTTTTACATGTTAGAAGAGAACATTCTCTTATCTTCATCATCATGTCACTAAGGTTAAAAATCTACCAGACCTTGGAGAGGCTCTTCCTTATGCAGATTGAGCTAGATACTGTGTTACTTTGCCAAGTCCCTAAACTTGCTTGTGTTTCTAGTTCTTGCTGTACTAACTTAACAATCTGTGAGGTCTTTAGAGATATGACAGTAAATTTAGTATTATTATTGGGGATGAACTAGAAACACAGAGCATGAGTGGTGAGAACCAGGAGATGATGCCAATCAGCTGCAGTGGCCCTCAGGGTCCACAGAGTGAGGTGGCTGAGAATTTTTATCCCAAATTTTCCGTGATGTTCATCTAATCCTCTGACTGTATCGTATATGTAACCACAGGGGTAGTAATAGAACTCTTGTAACTTCAGGAGGGAGAAGGAGAATCACCATCATAATCACAAAGCTGATGCCTGTGAGGTGGAAGTCAGGCATGATTCCACTTTCCAACTGTTCTACTGATTCTGACACCAACTGTTCTTCAGCACTCTCTGCTTCTCTGCTGGCTTCCAGAATTGATTGCAGTGGCCACAAACTCAGACCATACTCATGATTATAGGGCTTAGCAGGGAAGTAACAAGTCACAGTTCAGGATCAGGATCAGTGTGCAAGTAACAGGGACAACTCAGAAGACAGGCTACAGTTCACAGTCAGGACAGCTTCCAACCAGGACAGCTCTCAGCACCTTCTCGGCTGTGCCCCAGGCAGGCTACACTTGGGCTTCTGACTCTAGCCCCTGCTGTAGGTACCCTGCTTGGGTAGGCTATGACATCAGACAGGCAAAGGCAAGTTATATTTCTTTTGGCTCCAATGTCAAGTGTCCCGAGGCACCCCTCTCCACTGGCACGCCTCTTGCTCAGAGGGGCTCAGCGGTCTTGCTCTGTGGGTCAGCAAGCCCACTGCAGCCACCTCACTCCGTGATCCTGAGGGCCACTGCAGCTGGTTGACATTACCTCCTGGTTCTCACCCCTCGTGCTCATGCTGCTATGACTGTATTGAACTATCTCAGG
Source organism: Heterohyrax brucei (assembly GCA_028571685.1). Taxonomy (NCBI): domain Eukaryota; kingdom Metazoa; phylum Chordata; class Mammalia; order Hyracoidea; family Procaviidae; genus Heterohyrax; species Heterohyrax brucei. The sequence goes on along the minus strand of CM053147.1, from coordinate 87,953,492 downwards.
CTATCTGCAGTGTTATAGCAGGCTCCTGGGTCCAGGATGTGCTCAGTGCAAGGACACCCGAGGCTTGGTGCAAAAAACACGCTCTGCATGAGACTCTTCTTGATATAGTGAGATCACCCCAACCTCTGTGAAATTTGTCCTATTAAGCATGGTGGGCTGGCAGTACTGACCAACCCCTGAGGTAGGCCACAGACACACCGTATTTGCATAGTAATTGAGGAATCCCCTCTGCAATGGTCTTACACAATGTATTTGCGTAATAAACGTATCCCCTGTAAGACTGAAGCTATTTATTTTTGCTGAATTATAAACCCAAGACCAGAAAAGCTGTGTATGGAGAAGAACCCATCACACCACTGTCATCTAGTGCTGCTCTAATAGATATACCATGAGTGGATGGCTTTACCAAAGGAAAGTTTATTTTTACATAGTCCAGTAGGCTACAAGTCCAGGATGTCCTCTCCAGGGAAAGGCTTTCCCTCTTGTCAGCTCTGGAGGAAAGTCCTTGTGTTGCCTCAGTCTTTATTCAGGGAGCATCTTGGCACAGGAGCCTCAGGGTTGAAGGATGCGCCCTTCTCCCAGTGCTGCTTTCTTGATGGTATGCGGTTCCCGGTTCTCTGCTTGCTTCCTGTTTATCTCTTGTAGGACAAAGGGATAACGGGTGATACAAGTCATACTCCAGAGAAACTGCCTTTACAGTGGAGCGGGGAGGTGAGCTTATGAAGGGATTCACAGTCCCACCCTAACCCTCTCTAACAGCATCCGCTCTGTTAACCACAGGCACAGATTAGGATTTACAGCATCAGAAAAATCTCAAAATGGGGGCAATCACAGAGTACAGGAAATCCTGGCCCAGCGAAATTACTACACATATTTTTTGGGGAGACACAGTTCAATCCATGACAACCTCCAAACCAAACCAGGCCCCCTGCCATTGAGTTGATTCTGACTCATAGCGACCTGACGGACAGAGTAGAACTGCCCCATCAAGTTTCCAAGGAACATCTGGTAGATTTACACTGCCAAACTTTTGGTTAGCAGCCGTAGTGCTTAACCACTACGCCACCACGTTTTCGTATTACACCAAAATATGTCAGTTATGCTTAAATCACAGTCCTGAAATTGTTACCCATTGCTCTGCCTGTTCTATATCATGATATAATGAGGTAAGAATAAGAAATGCCTATACCTAGTACCTTATTTTAAAAACTGAAACATGAAATGACCAGTGAAGAGTTCATTAGCAGGCAAAAAAATATCCCAAAATGTCTTCTAATCTAAAACTGTGAAAAGCAAAAATTCAAATAAAGAATTAAGTGCCAATGGATGGTTACGGTTTTAGATGAGGTTATGTTGTGTTATTATACTACCAAATTGCCCTCAAGGAAAATTGCTCACATTATAGAATTAGGAAAGACTTCTTAACATTATTTCATTTAGTTAAATTCCTTACTTCTGTCAGTTGGGTTTTAAGACAGCCATAGGTTTGGGTTTTTTGTTTGTTTGTTTCTTTCTTTCTTTTGACTGTTGCATTCTTGCTTCTAGTTTTTCAGCAGAAATGTATTTTTCTTTATTCCTGAGTTCCCTTCTAACTGGGCAACAGTAGCAACAGGGCAGGCTCTGCAGTGTTTCCACACAGTCATGGGTCTCCCCTCAGAAGATAAGGAAAGTGAGGGAGTTGTGGTCCTGGATGCATCAGATAGGTGCCCATGAGACCCAACAAGGAGGCCACCCCTGGCCCAGGAGCTGTCCCCCCACAGCTCTCAAGTGGTGGAGCCCAGGGGAAGGTTTGGGCATTTATGGGCACTAACATCTTTGTCAGGACCAAGATAGACCTCAGCAACTTGGTGCAGAAGCTGGACCTGGTCACAAGGACTGTTTCTTTCCTCAGAAAGATGAAACAAAGAGTCTTTTGTCCAAGAAAGAGAACCCAAAGCTGAGATGCAAGAGATAGCTGTTTAAGTGGAAGCCATCAAGCTAGCTGAGCAGAAGCACTGGAAAGTGTGGTGGTAGAAAACCACAGAGGTGGTAGCAGACATGCACCAGCTACTAGAGGCACTACCCAGACTCACAGCCCAGGCGATGGGTGACCAGCAAGCTCAGCTGTGCTGAGCTCAGCCAGATGGACACTGCACAGAAGCTTCAGCTTCTTGATGAAGAAAGAACGTGCTTCTAGCTTCTGCCAACCAACCAGCCTACCAAACCAGCCTTTTGCAGATCATTGACCAGTGGGTAGACCACCAGCTAGAAGGTGGTGGTGGTGGCCAGCTCTGACTGTGCAGAAGCCCTTGAACACAGTGTTCCAAGGAGCCTAGTGAGGGCCGAGCACTCAGCCAACTCTGGGCAGTTGGTGTCCCATAGCTGTGGCAACACTTTCTCCTCTTTTTCTCTTGATCGGGCATCAAGAAAGATGTTGGTGGGTGTGAATGGCAAGGAAAAAGAGAAAAGACTCTTTCTGGACCCCAACTTCTGGGCAACAGCCCAGTCTGTAAAGCACGTGGAACTCCCTTTGAATAAGCATGGCTGTAATTTTTTGCTGAAAATAGAAAAGCATTCACACACTTCCACTGATCCTGTCTTGCCTTTTAAAGGCTCAGCTGGTAGGAATTATCTTAGTTATCCATGGAATTTAACAAAAGAATTTCCCTCCCTTCTTTTTTCATAAGTATTTGAAAAAGGAAAACCTGGTAGTACAGTGGTTAAGTGCTATGGCTGCTAACCAAAAGGTCAGCAGTTCAAATCCACCAAGCACTCCTTGGAAACTATGGAGCAGTTCTCCTCTGTCCTAGAGGGTTGCTATGAGTTGGAATAGACTCAACGGCAGTAGGTTTTGCTTTTTGTTTTTTTATAAGTAAGTGTAATCAGGTAGTGCAGTTTTGGTCACTTGGGGATGAATTGTTCATCGTACAGAAGCAAAAGGTATATGAAATAATATTTTTTAAAAATAAAAGCAGCACAGTATTTAAAAGTACATTAAATAATGCAAACTAGATCCATAAGTGTAGCAGGTGAGCTTACCAACAGCTAGACTGGTATGTTTGGGGCCTGCTTTGGACAAAGAAGGCAAAGAGAATAAATAGTATGGTAGATACAAGGAATGTTGTTATTGTTAGGTGCCATCCAGTCAGTTCCAAATCGTAGCAACCCCGTGTACAACGGAACGAAACAGTGCCCAGTCCTGCACCCGGCCCATAATCATTTTTATGCTTAAGCCCATCATTGCAGCCGCTGTGCCATTCTGTCTCGTCGGGGGTCTTCCTCTTCTTCACTGACCCTCCGCTCTACCAAGCATGATGTCCTCCTCCATGGACTGGTCCTTCCTGACAACATGTCCGAAGTATGTAATTAAGATGCAGTCTCGCCATCTGTGCTTCCATGGAGCACTCAGGTTGTACTTCTTCCAGAACAGGTCTGTTTGTTCTTTTGGCAGCCCATGGTGCGTTCAATATTCTTCTGTAACACCACAGCTCAAAGGCCTAAGTTCTGTCTTCCTTATTCACTGTCCAGCTTTTGCATGCATATGATGCAAATGAAAATACCATGGCTTGGGTCAGGTACACCTTAGTCTTCAAAGTGACATCTTTACAACAGTTCAGAAGTTCAAAGAGGTCCTTTGCAGCAAATTCTTCCAGTGCAATATGTCTTTTCATTTCTTGACTGCCACTTCCATGGGTGTTGATTCTAGAACCGAGTAAAATGAAATCCTTGACAAACTCAATCCTTTCTCCATTTGTCATGATATTGCTTACTGATCCAGTTGTGAGAATTTTTTTTCTTGATGTTGAGGTGCAGTCCATACTGAACGCTGTGGTCTTTGATCTTCGTCAGTAAGTGTTTCAGATCCTCTTCATCTCCAGCCAGTAGGGGTGTGTCGTCTGAGTAATACAGGTTGTTATTGAGTCTTCCTCCAATCATGATGCCTCGGTTGTCTTCCCGTATAGTCCAGCTTCTCGGATTATTTGCTCAGCATAGAGATTGAAAAGGAATGGTGAAAGGATACAACCCTTATGCACACCTTTCTTAACTTTAAACCATACAGTGTCCCCTTGTTCTGTTCACGTGACTGCTTCTTGATCCATATACAAATTCCTCATGAGCACAATTAAATGTTCTAGAAGTCCCATTCTGTGCAACATCATCCATAATTTGTTATAATCCACGCAGTCAAATGCCTTCACATGAAATATAGGCAAAAAATCTTTCTGGTATTCATTGCTTTCAGCCAAGATCTATCTGATATCAGCAATGATATCCCTGGTTCCATGTCCTCTTCTGAATCTGACTTGAATTTCTGGCAGTTCACTGTCAATATACTATTGCAGTCATTTTTGAATAATCTTCAGCAAATTTTTACTAGTATGTGATGTTAATGATGTTGTTCAGTAATTTCCACATTTGGTGGGATCACTTTCTTTGGAATGGGCATAAATATGGATACCTTGCAGTCAGTTGGCCAGGTAGCTGTCCTCCAAATTTCTTGGCATGGATGAGTGAACATTTCCAGCTCTATGTTTGTAGATTGAAACATTTCAATTGATATTCCATCAATTCCTGGAACCTTATTTTTCACCAGTGTCTTCAGTGTAGCTTTGACTTCCTCATTCAGTTCTGTTGGTTCCTGATCATATGCTAACTCTTGAAATGGTTGAATGTTGACCCGTTCTTTCTTGTAGAATACTTCACTATTGTAACGAGAGGCTTAAACTCTTCTTCAGTTCTTTGAGCTTCAGAAATGCAGAGTGTATTCTTCCTTTTTAGTTTTCTATCTCCAGCTCTTTGCACATGTCACTATAATGCTTTGACTTCTCGAGCCACACTTGGAAATCTTCTGCTCAGTTCTTTTACTTCATCATTCCTTCCTTTGCTTTAGCTTCCTGCTATTTGAGAGCAAGTTTCAGAGTCTCTTCTGACATCCAGTGTGGTCTTTTCTTTCTTTCATTTTTTTTTTTTGATGATCTTGTCTTAGGCTGGGTTTTCTAGGGGAGCAAAACCAGTAACACGTGTAAGTACAAGGAAAGATTTATAATATAGATAGATAGATAGATAGATAGATAGATAGATACAGATATAGGAAATAGCTCGTGCAATCACAGAAGCTGAATGTCCCAAGTTCTGGCACAAGCCTCATGTGGCAACGGAAGCTGAGGAACCCAAAGTCAGCAGGTCACAGACCAGAGTTCTAGATCACCGGTTGTGTAGGTCAGTGGATCCCAAGCTGGTGGCGAGACGAAGCGCCAGAGACTGGTGAACCTAGGATCGGCAGGTCAGGGAGCAGGAGCGGCAGAGGCTGGCAAACCCAGGATCAGCAGATCAGGGAGCAGGACTCTTAAGTGCTGACTGTAAGGATTGATGACTCCAACAGCTGCTAGTTCAAGTCCAGGAACCAGATGCTGGAAGAAGAGAGCAGGAGCTCCTGGCTACGTGAGACCAGCAGTAGTAGTGGAAGGTCAAGAGATGAGAGAGCTGAGGGGTGGTAAGCCACCACAACCCGCCCCACCACTTAATACAGCAGCCAAATATGGAATAGGAGAGTTGACATATTCCTGACCACCACAGATGTCTTGCTTTCTTCATGGATGATATCTTTGATGCCATTCCACAACTTGTATGGTCTTTAGTCCTTATTGTTCACAGCATCAAATCTATTCTTGTGATGATCTCAAGATAGATGGTGTAAGGGTTATGGAACCAATGCAGAAAGGGTGATAAGGACTTCTATAGGGAGATGCTGTGGAAGTACAGGAGAAGAGGTAGATTCAAGACTCCACAGTTTGGAATTTTCTGGTGACAATGCACCAAACAATCCAAATATAAAACATTCTGCTTCTGTTATTATATGAAATTTAAAATGTCAGTGCAAGTGGTACATATGTATGTATATTTATACTATAGTATACCAACACATATACAAGGAGTCCTGGTAGCATATGGTGCTTAAATGAAAGGTTGTTGTTCAAACCTACCCATCAGCTCTACAGGAGAAAGACCTGATGAACTGTCCCCGTAAAGATTACAGCGATGAAAAACCCCATGGGACAGTTCTACTCTGTTTTAAGTGGTCAACATGAGTTGAAACTGACTCAATGGTACCTTAACAACAACAAAATATACATATTTATATATATGCATTTTCATATAATATTTACATATATGCATGTATGTAATATGATTCATGTGCAGTTGATAGAAGCCTTCTTATCTAGCCCAGTTCCTACTTTGGTGAAGCTCAATACTGGTATGAAGATGAATGCATGGGCTTAGGTGAAGAAGAGAATTGATGTTAAGTATTTTCACTGCCATTAAATTAATAACTGAGGTAATGTACATGGAACATGCCTAGTGGAATTAGTAATTTTTTATCTGAATAACCAAAAATAGTGCAAATATTTATATTTTAAGTCCACTTAAGTTATATTTTTCTGCCAAAGTGCTATCTGACAGAATATTACCTGAAACATCTTTCTTAATGATTTCAAATAAATTCGTTTAAAAATATTGCTTCTTTTCTGTTGTTTTTCTTTAAAGCAATTGAACCAGATGAAGAAAACGGTGACAAACACGTAGCTGTGCCAGAAGCTGAAGGTGTTCCAGAGTCTCAGGTAAGGAGAATCCTGTGACGGACCTACACAGTGCTCTGTCTGTGTGTTAAAAGTGATGGGATAGTGCAACTGCAGTTGGATGATATACAGGTTTTACATTTTGTCTTCTGTAAATTAAGTCATATTACTTGCACTAAATTCCTATTTTTTATGTAAGAATATTTCTGAAGAAGTCCCTGTTGTGGATTGAATTGTGCCCTCCAAAAATATATGTTGTAAATCCTTTAACTGTGATTGTAATGCCGCTTGGGAATGGCTTTTCTTTGTTATGTTAATGAGGCAGTATTAGCATCAGGTGTGTTTCTCGATATAAAAGGAACAGATTAAGGAAGCAGAGGTGAGGAAAGATAGATACATGCCACATGAAGAGCACCATAATAGCTAAAGAATAGAAGCAGAAAAGAGACATAGACATTCTCCAAAAGCTTACAGAGAAATCTTCCTGCCCAGAGTTGATGCCCTATCCTCAACTGTGAGAAAGTAAATTTCTTTTGTTAAAGCCACCTACTTGTGGTATTTCTGTTATAGTAGCACTAGATAAATAAGACAGTCCCTAAATTGCTTATCATATATGTAATTTGATTGATGGCGAGGGACACACAGGAAGGCATACCCTTTTGTCTCCATGTCTCAGAGGAAGCAAAGAAAGCATGTGGAGAACCTAGTGGAGAAGACACCCCTAAGGTAGATCATCCCCTGGAGATGGCAGAGGAGAATCAGCTGGCTGACTACACCATCTGCCAGGGTTTGCCTGGACAAATTGATGTGATGCCTACCTGCCAAAGATTCTGTGCCATCCCCCAATATCTAAATTATGGCGTGGATATACTCTTAGTATCAACTCATCTCCAAGTACTGGAGAAGCATGGAAACATTGGACCCTGCAGTATTACACACTTTGAAAACTTCATATGCAAGTTGACCCATGTGTTTCACCTTTCAAGTTTTTAATGTTGATTCTGTCCAGAATATTCACATTCATGTTTTCAGTTAGGGTCTCACAAGTTGTAATGTGTTAATAGGGAATCTTAGTGGCATAGTGGGTTAAGTGCTACATCTGCTAACCAAAGGTCGGCAGTTGAAATCTACCAGGCACTCTTTGGAAACTCTATGGGGCCATTCTACCCTGACCTCTAGGGTTACTATGAGCTGGACCTGATTCAGTGGCAGTGAGGTTTTTGGTTTTTTAATGTGTTAATAAATCCATATAAACAGTTACTTTGTGTGATAATACTGAAAATGTATATTGCACATGTTCATTATGAAATTGTATTTCAGGTTTCCAAGCACATCTAGGCCGATATTCCCCAGTGCAATGTATTTGCCAATTTCTGTGTGGCTTCTTGAATCATATTATTACTATGTCAGATGTTTCTAAATTTACATTGCTGTTACTCTTTGTCTTGAACAGAATCTATGATGGAAAGTCTCTTCTCTAACAGATACACAGAAACCGTGGTGGTGTAGTTGTTAAGTGCTGGGGCTGCTAACCAAAGGGCTGGCAGTTCGAATCCATCAGACACTCTTTGGAAGCTCAATAGGAGCAGTTATGCTCTGTCCTGTGGGGTGTATATGAGTTGAAATTGACTCTGTAGCAATGGTTTTCTTTTTAAAACACACAGGCTTCACTCCGTCGCTTTATTCAACAACTTTTTTAGAACTGTGCATCTACAGACATGTAGATGAGTGAAACAAAATGTAAGCAGGTAGTTATATCAGGAGTAGATTTTCTTTAGGTTTGAAAGTCAAGAGTTCGGTTCACTGGAAGGTGTAGTTATGGACATCACAGGCCCTGGCTGAGAAGGTAAGAGAGCAGCTGTCACTTTCAATCAAGTGTCAGAGAAAGCTTGATCCGCTCCCACTGGAACTACTAGTTTTATTGATTTGATTCTGCCAGGGCCATGTATACAAATGCTCTGGATAGACTCATCAGTGGTTTAAGTCATGTGAGATCAGCTTAAGAAAACTTTGACAGTTGCTTGATCATATTCCAGGAAAAATTAGAAATAAGTGCATGTGTGTATGTTAATACTTTTGTGTATACATATATGTGTAGTTTCACATAAACTTTGTTTATTTAATGCCTTATGTATATATGTATAATTGATTGATCACCTGTATGCCAGGCACTATAGCCAATATTGCAACTTTTCAATCTTTATAAAATAAATACTCTATGTACAAATAAATAAATACTGCAGTATTGCAGGCTGCATACTTGAGTATATTTTAAGCATGTTGAGTGGAAATGGATTTTTCTGTTATGATATTTTTTATTTCTGTTGGATCTGTTATGACAACTCCCCTTTCATTTCTTATTTGGGTTATTTGTTTCCTTTCCTGTTTTTCTTTAGTATGTTGAGCCAATGGTTTGTCACTTTTGTTGGCCTTTTCAAAAAACCAGCTTTTGATCTTTTCATTTTTTTCAATTGTTCTTCTATTCTCTAAATTGTTTAGCTCTGCTCTAATCTTTATGATCTGTTTTCTTGTGGTGCCTGAGGGGTTCCTCTGTTGTTCTCTCTCTACTTGCTCAAGCTGCAGGGTTAGTTCTTTGGTTTGGTTTCTTTCTTCCTTCCCAATGTGTACATTTATGGAGATAACTGACCTCTGAGCACTGCTTTGGCTGTATCCCAGAAGTTCTGGTAGGAAGTGTTTCTGTTCTCGTTGGAGTCCATAAATTTATTTCATCCTTGATTTCTTCCATAACCCATGGTTTTTTGAGCAGGATGTTGTTCAGTTTCCATGAGTTCCACTTTCTATGTTTTTTCTGCTATTGATTTTGACTTTTATGGCTTCATGATCTAAGAAGATGCTTTACATTCATTCAATGGTATGGATTTTGTTGGGTATTGCTTTATGTCCTAACACATGGTCTATTCTGGAGAATGTTTCCTGTGCACTGGAAAAGAAGGTGTAGTTGTCTGCTAATAGACAGAAAGTTCTATATATGTCGATGAGGTCCAGTTGGTTAGTTGTGGCAGTAAGATCTTCTGTATCTTTATTGAGGTTTTTTTCTAGATGATCTGTCCAATATTGAGAGTGGTGTGTTGAATTCTCCCACTATTATTGTGGAGCGGTGTATCTCCTTTTTGAGTGTAGTCAGTGTTTCTTCGATATATTTAGGTGCTCTAATATTAGGTCTCCATGAGTTGGATCCAACTTGACGGCACTTGGCTTTGGCTTGGCTAATGTTAGGTTCATAAATATTTAATATTGTTAAGTCCTGCTTGTGTACTGAACCTTTCAGCAATAAATAGTGTCCATCCTTGTCCATGATGGTAGATTTTACATTGAAATCTATTTTATCTGAGATTAGAATTCCACCCCTGCTCTTTGTTCATTGGTAGCTTGCTATGTATTGTTTCATCCTTTAATTTTCAGTTTTTTCATATCTTAAAGTCTAAGGTAAGTTTGTTGTAGGCAACATATGGATGGGTCGTGTCTTTTGATCCAAGATGTCGCTCGATGTCTCTTTACTGGAGTGTTCAGTCCTTTCCCATTCAATGTGATTATTGATAGGTATGTGTTTAGTGCTGTCATTGTGATATTTTTATTTTTGTGTTGATGTTTACTCTGTTGTTCTTGTTAATCTGTTCTGATACTTTCTTCTTTGTGAGTTGATTTTTCACCCTTTTCAGGATTGGTTTTGTGGTTTTTGATATGTTGCATCTTTATTGTGCTTTACGGCTGCCCCTATTATCCCCCTTAATAAACTATGCATAAACTCAGTTTTAATTACTACCAGTCTTATTAACTTCCTCTCCATCTGGAAGGACTATAAAAACTGTAGTACATTCCTCTTTTTAATATCATGACATCATAGTTTTATGATATGATCACTGTATCATTTCTTTCACTGTTACATCTTTGAGTTTGGAGCCTTCTCTAACTGAATAGGTTTCTGGGTGATGTGTCCTGAATTTCCTTCTAGATTATAAAGTTAGTGGTTTTGTTCTTCTAAGCCAAGAGATTCCTTCAGTATTTCTTGTAGCTTTGGTTTGGTTTTTACAAAGTCTCTGAGTTTCTGTTTATCTGTGAATGTATTGATTTCATTTTCATATTTGAAAGATAGTTTTGCAGGATATATAATTCTTGGTTGGAAATTCTTCTCCTATGAGGCTTTGAATGTGTCATGCCACTGTCTCTGTGCCAGCATTGTTTCTGCTGAGAAATCCAACAAAAGCCTACAGGATTTCTCTCTGAATGTTAGCTTTGCTTTGAATCTTCCTGCCTTTAAGAGTTTCTGTCTATGTTTCATTTTGTTAAGCTTGATTAGAATTTGTTTTAGAGTCTTTCTATTGAGATCTATATTGAGTGGTGTTCAGTAGGTATCTTGGATATCTATATTCTCTTCTTTCCTAATTTCTGGGAAGTTTTCTGTCAGCAGCTCAGAAACAGTACTCTGTGTTCTTAGGTGTCTTGCCCTGTTCAGAGACTCCAATTAATAGTAAATTGTTCTTCTTAGTAGCGTCCCATATGTTTCTTAATCTTCCTTCATTTTTATTGTTTCTTTTTTCTGATTTATTTCTCTTCATAGATGCTGGAGTCAGTAGCTCTGTCTTCCAAGGCAGAAAGTCTATTTTCCATTTGTTCCATTCTGTTTTCTTGGCTTTGAATTGAAGTTTCTATGTCTTTGATTTTGTTCTTGATCTGTTGGAATTCAGAGTACTGGTATTCCATCAGATCAAATAGCTTGCTTAATTTTCCATTGTGCTCTGCTGTATTTTGTATAAGGTGTAGGAGGGCCCTCTATATAATCCTTTTGTATTCACCTTCCAATAGTTTCAGAAAGGTTTCTACATCTGGGAAGTTCTTTTGTTCATTCTTTTGGGGGCCTTCTGAAGCCATGAGTGATTTCTTCATTACTCTTTTCTCAAGAGTTTTTTGCTTTTGGGGCATCATATGAGTCAATAAAGGCTGGGAGAGATGCTGTGAGGATGAACCATAGTTGTTTCTCTAGGCTGTCTTATAATGAAAGGTAAAAAGTATCTGACAACATCCAAAGTCAGTCAGGTTTTCAAGTGTAGAGGTCTCTCTTCCCAGCTAGCAAAGTAAGCACCTCTGTATTCAACCCCAGATGTTATAAACTAGTTCAAAATACCAAAAGGCTACTGCCCTGCTGGCCTCTGCTGCCAGGCCCCAGCCATAAGCGACACTGTGTGAAATACTGCTTTTCTGCTGGAAAAGCACTGTCCTCTGGGGAGGTGCTGCCTCCCAGCCCAGGAATTAGGTCTAGCTGTGGCCTCCATATGGGTACTCTTCCCCCTAGTGGAACAAGATGGCATCCCGCACAAGCCTCCTGCCTGCCTCAGTACAGGTTAGTCAATGGTGGAGGTGGAGAGACAGGCCAAAGGTGCTGAGATACACAGAATCCAAAGCTGTGCTCTCAAAATGTGGCAGTTTTTCCCACTGATCCCCACAAGCTGTGCATCTGAGATTAGCTGCTAGTTAGTCAAGTCCCAGCTCCTCCTGCTGGCTAAGACAGAGAAAAAAAGTTAAAATGGCGAGTTACCTTTGGTCTGTGAAAGCCAGCACTCACCAAGGGTGGGGGATGGCAAAAAAGTGGAGGTTTCCCATACAGTGGTATGAAGTCCAAATTAACAGCCCTATGCCGTGTCCTAGGGCTCACTAGGTGTCCAGAAGGCTCTATTTTGTTATCATTTCAGGTCTTGGTTTCCAGAAGGCTTTAGGGAGATGTGTGTTTAGTCTGCCATCTTGACTCCATGCCCCCAGAAATGGATTTTCCGTTTCTTCTTATTATAAGATGAGATCTATTACTGTGGTTAAGATGCCTCTAGGCTATTTGTGTATTTAAAGGGTCAGGATGTTCACTAACACTGGAGAGACTGAATTTTGGGGTACATAGGTTTCCCACCTTCCAGAGAATTCTAACTCTCCCCTCTTATGTCACCTATCTAAAAATATCTTTTCTGCCTAAGAAATGCCCTGTTTTAATGCCAGGAAGTGTGGGTAGATTACAGAGGGCTAATTCAGACTTGGTTTACCTCCCAGTTCTTCCTTATAACCAGTGCCTTTGAACAAGTTCCTCAGTGTCTCTAAACCTGTAAGCTCCTTTTGGGTAGCAGTGTGTGTTTGTCACCACGGTAACTCTTCAGTCTAGTTGGTACCTGGCCTGTTTGCTCTTCATCTCTGTAAAATGGATCCATTATAAGACCCCAGGAGTGAGCCTTCCTGAATTTCCGTTGCCTTACTTCTAAAATGAAGAGGTGAAAACCAAAAACCAAAAACCAAGCCTGTTGCTGATGTTGATTCTGACTCACGGCAAACCCAAGTGTTACAGAGTAAAACTGCTCTATAGGGTTTTCTGAACTGCCATCATTACAGAAGAAGCCCTTGTGGCACAGTGATAAAGCACTCAACTGCTAACTGAAAGGTCAGTGGTTTGAACCCGCCAGTGGTTCCATAAAGATTGAAACCTAGGAAGCCTCATGGGAAAGTTCTACTCTGTCATATAGTGTCACTATGCATCAGAATCCTCTCCAAAAATTGAAAAATCAAACCCACTCTATTGAGTCAATTCTAGCTCATACAGACCCTGAAGGGCAGAGTAGATCTGCCCCCATGGAGTTTCTGAGGAGTGTGTGGTAGATTTGAACTGCCAACCTTTTGGTTGGCAGCTGTAGCTCTTAACCACTACCCACCAGGGTTTCTCAATCCACTGCAGAGCACCTAACGACAAAAAGAATCATGAGACTTTTCTTTCCTCATGCCAGTGGATGGCTTGAGTTTCCAACCTTTATGTTATTCATCAAGTACAATTCATTTGTACCACCCAAGGACCTTAAAATGAGGGGTCACGAGTCATTAAAATTCCTAAGATTTTGTGATATCCCAGCACAGTGATTGAGACGTGTAAGAGTGAGATCCTGAGGTTAGTAGTCCCTGCATTGTGCAAACAATTAATGTTCACAACTACTAACCAAAAGGTCAGTGGTTCCAACCTACTCGGAGGCACCTTGGAGGAAAGACCTGGTGACTTATTTCTAAAAAGTCAGCAATTGAAAACTCTGTGGAACACAGTTATACTCTTATACACATGGGATCTCTGTGAGTCAGAAATCCACTTGACAGCAACTGGTTTGGTGTTTTTGAATGGGAATTAGTAAACCTGCATTTACCACTGCTTTTTCTCACATGTTCACTTCTTGTTGTGGATGGTTCTCAGTTTCTTCTCCAGTTATCCTAAGAGATGTTTTTTCTTTTCCAATCAGGGAGAGATTTTTCATAATTTTCTTTTTCTGTCTGAAGAAATTTGGGCAAATAAGTACTTGCTACCCTAAGCAAGATGATCATTTATTTTTGGTATGAGATGTCTTCTGAGTTTTCCTGCAAAGTATGCTTAATATGTTTTGTCTATTTTTGAAATAGATTGTGTGTAATTGAGTAATGCAGTATATGATCCCAACCCATCAGATATTTTGTTTGTTTTTTATCCTGTCATTTGAAATTTTCTGTTGAAATTGGGGAGGGGGGTGTGGACAGTTTTCTTTCTTCAAAGTTTAGCTCTTTGTGAAATTCATGTATTATGTAATGATCAGTAAGAATCTATCCAAATACCCTGTGTTTGTCTAGCATTCTGTTAGTGCAAAAGTGCTTTCATAAAAAGTGGACACCTTTAGTTTTTCTTCCCTTAGCAATTTTTGCATTGTGTTTTGCTTAGGTGTTTTAGAACAGGTAATTTTTTTCAAGTTCAGGTAATGCAGACAATGTCACCTTTTGTCTCGTAAAGGTAACATATTTATCATCTGGGTGGCCTTTCCTAAGGGAATACTGTCCAAGTTTCATTTTACCACTAAAAGAATGGACCCCATCTTTATGACTGCATCTGTAAAGGAAACAGACATTTCATTTACGTCCATAACATTTCTCAAATATTGAAAACCATATGAATAGTTTTTAATACTACATTACAGTGATTATTATTTTTTTTTTTAAGAAAAAGACACTGGCCTTGAAATAAGGCTCTTCAATAACTCTTCTGACAGTTACACATTAATCTTTTATTTTTCTGGCACAGCAGTGTTAGGTAAACTGTTTATAATTAATGTCACATAGATAAATAGACCAGGAATATGGGAGTCTGGGTGAAGGGCTATTAAGTTATCTGGCTTCTCCTGTCATAATGAAGCTCCCCAAATATATTAATAAATTCATGGGTTTCGTGAATTGAATCACTAGATGATGGAAATGTGAAAGGGATCCCCTGAGAACATCTGGTTTAATGGGGTGCTTCCAAATAGGACTGCCCTTATGAACCATCTAGGACATATGGTCATGTCTCTGGGTTTAAAGTTCTCCAGAGAATAAAGAAGCACTCGTAACCCTCCTTGAAAGCCTTATTTTATAGCTGTTATATAATGAATGCTAGAGAACTGATTGTCTTATGAAACTGTATCTAGAATTTGTATGGAAACCAGGATGTTACGGGAGTAGTATACCTTTTTTAATTGTAAGACATGAAGTAAAAAGGAAATAATTATGTTAATCTGAAGCTCACTTTTAAAAATATTAGCATTTTAGTATTTAATTTCTTTTTTTGTCAAATGCACCCAAGTATCTGGTTCTAGTAACAATGTATTTCCTCATGAAAGAAAAGTCTATATTCAGGATCCTAATCATATGGCATAAATAAGCTCTTTAAAAACTCAGATTTACATAAAAACAAAGAGTCAAAAAGCAACAACAACCAAACCTTTGCTGTGCCTTGCTACTCACAGTGACCCTATAGCACAGAGTAGAACTGCCCATATAGTTTCCCAGCATCACCTGGTGGATTTGAACTGTCGACCTTTTTGTTAGCAACCATAGTGCTTAACCACCACACTACCTGGATTTCTAAAAGAGTCAGGGCTTCTTAAATTACCTCTGTTCAACCCTACCCTTCTGTGGCTAACATTATTATTACTGGTTGTTAAAAAAAAAAAAAAAAAAAAGGTATCTTGGTCCCACAGGCAGAAAGAAAAGTCTGTATCTTCCAGTCACAGTCTGTGGAACCTTACATAGTTGCTCCGGGGCACAGACTGGTGAGAAGATATAAGAGGTTTGCCTCACATGCCAATTCGGTTAATTCCGTGATGATGCCAACTGTGCTCCACTCCTGCCTGGACGCAGCCCACCCCCCCGCCCCGATATGCAGGGCGGCCACATTAGGGAACAGAGAACGGTTAAGACTGATCCATGACACTACTGACTAAACAACCACAGAGCAGGTCTCGATGAAGCCAGTCACCAAAGGAGTGGCAAGAAACTTGAGGGCCTCTGTAGGTGTCCCTGGGTGGCATAAACTGTTAATACTCTTAAAACTCTACCTGTATTTTTTCTCTTCCCTATTTGCATCACTTCACTGGAAACCTCATTTAGTTGTCTGGTTTTAAATAACACCTACACGGTGATGACTTCCAAATTCCTTATCTCAGCATAAACTTTTTCCCTTCTCAGGTCAACCCACAGGCAACTGGGAAGGAAAAAACAATCACTGCCAACTCTGTAGAGCACAGATCTGCTCTAACACACGTGGGGTGGCATGAATCAGAATCAACTAACTGACAACTGCTGTGTCATTTAGGGAGCAGAACTGCTCTTAAGAATATGTGCAAAGCTAGTAGCCAGTGAAAGCTATAGGAAGGATTTGACTGTTGTCCTTGTGTTTCCATTATTAACCCCCTATATTGCTTTGTCTCTTCATTCTCATCTGGGGCCCTGGTGGCGCAATATTAAGTTCTCGGCTACTAACCAAAAGATTGGCAGCTTGAACCTACCAGTGTCTTTGAAGGAGAAGTGACCTGGTAATCTGCTCCCATAAAGATTATAGCCTAGAAAATCCTGTGTGGCAGTTGTGCTGTGCCCCAGAGGGTCATTATGAGTCAGAAATAGCATCCTGTAATATCAGTTTAAAGGAAGAATAAGGAAAGCTAGCTCATTTAGTTACTGTAGCTCTTTTGAGTTTTTAATATTTATATTCAAACAAACTTTAATTAGTTCCACTTCTGAAGCTTGCTTCTTTAACATTTGTTTAGCTTGAGCCACTGGTTTTTATTTTATAAAATACAGATATATTTTATAAACTCCTTTAGCAAAAGACCATACTGTTCAAGAAAAAAAATGAAAACATTTCTGTGCTGCTATTTGACTAGAATTCCTGCAAATTCTTTTATTTCTTCTAAAAACTTATTTGTGTGTGTTTCCAGTTCATCTAAGAGTTGTTAATATGTTATACAAGATCAGGAAATAAGATGATCTATATGAATGAATTTTATAGATAATTCAGTTTTCAAAACACTGAAAGTACATTGATCATTTGTGTCTAGAAATTCCCCCAGTTCGAAGGAGGAGACTTAATACCATTGCTACTCTTTTACCCTCTCTTGTACTGATTAGGATATCGTGGAGGTATAGTGATTAAGCTGCTATCTCAAAAGTCTGTAGTTCATATCTACCTGGGGCTCCCTGGAAAATCTGTGGGGCAGCTTTACTCTGTCCTGTAGGGCCACTGTGAGTCAGAATATACTGGATGGCCTCTGTAGGTGTCCCTGGGTGGCACAAACTGTTAATACTCTTAAAACTCTACCTATATTTCTTTTCTTCCTTATTTGCATCACTTCATTGGAAACCTCATTTAGCTGCCTGGTTTTAAATAACACCTACACAGTGATGACTTCCAAATTCCTTGTCTCCAGCATAGGCTTCTTCCCTTCTCAACCCAGAGGCAACTGGGAAGAAAAAAAACAATCATTGCCAACTCTGTGGAGCACAGATCTGCTCTGACACACATGGGGTGCCGTGAATGAGAATGAACTAACTGACAACTGCTGTGTCACTTAGGGAGCAGAACTGCACTTAAGAATATGTGCAAAGCTAGTAGCCAGTGAAAGCTATAGGAAGGATTTGACTGTTGTCCTTGTTTCCATTATTAACCCCACATATTACTTTGTCTCTTCATTCTCATCTGGAGCCCTGGTGGCGCAATATTAAGTGCTTGGCTACTAACCAAAAGATTGGCAGCTTGAACCTACCAGTTGCCGTTGTTATTAGTACTGATTGAAATCAGAGTATCTTCGTGATCAGCTCATATATTTAGCATTGTCTCAGGTTGTGGGCTCCATTAAAATCCTGACAAACAGAAGTATGCCCTAAGGGGGATGGCTAGGGTGGCAAAGGGCCTAAGAATAAACTGAAACAAAAAAACCAAACTGGTGTTTGCTGCCAAATCGATTTCAGCTCATAGAGACCTATAGGACAGAGTAGCACTGCCCGGTAGGGTTTCTAAGGAACACCTGGTGGATTCAAACTGCCAGCTTTTTGGTTAGCAGTCATAGCCCTTAACCACTACATCACCAGGATTTCCAAAAGTAAAATCAAGTGGGCCTTTAGTAACACTCGACAGTCTTACTCTCCTTCCATAGCCCAGTCTCTGCTCTTCTGTCCGGACTGGCAAACCATGGCCTGAAAGCTAAATCTGGCCCACTTCATGCTTTCATAAAAAAGAGTCTGACTGGAACACAGCCATACTCATTTGCTTATGGCTTGTCTCTGGTTGCTTTTGCGCTATAACTGCAGTAATGAGTCACTGGCATAGAGACCATGTGGCCTGCAAACTCTAAAATGTTTACTGTGTGGTCCTTTCAGCTCAGCTGACAGCATCATACCTTCTTTTCTTATCCGTGCAACATTTTCTATCTGTAATTGTTACTCTTAACCAATCATCTGACTTCTTGTTTTTCTGGGAAGTAGATGCCATCAGTAAAGAGTTTCCACATGTTCCCATTGTCGTATCAACCTGTTTGCATGTGGGTACCTCACCTACCCTCTTGTTATAGTAGATGAAATGCTTATTAATATTCTTGCTTCTGTCTGAGGGTAGATCTTATCCTATCACTCCTGCTCAAGGACATGACTCCTGAAAAATCCTCCCATCCCTCCTGCATCATCAAATTTCCTTCTGTATTGGATGATTTCTTATAAAGATACAGAAATGCTGAAATAGCACTTGTCTTAAAACAAACAAGCAGAGCTCCACTCAACATCACCCTTCAGCCATCTCCCCGTTTCTTGTAGCGAAACTCCTCAAAAAAGTTGTCTGCCATTCTCTGACAAATCAGGTTTTTGTCCCTCCCATGCCAATGAAAATATTGTTTTGAAGGTTGCCAATTATTTTTGTCAAATTCAGTATTACTTATTTTGAACCCATCTTATTTGGCATTTCTTCTTCATTTGACAGTTTTCCACTCCCTCTTCCTTGGAACATTCTTCATGACTCTGCAGAGATTTCTAGTTTAATCTTCCAGGTACTCCTCCTAGGCTCCTTTTTTTTCACTTCTCCTTATTGTCTCAGTATCTACACATTAGCTCCTGGATTTCTCCTCTTCCCTATTTACATCACTTCGTTGGAAACATCAGTCTGTTTTCTGGTTTTAAATGCTGTCTACCCAGTGAAGACTTCTAAATGCATGTCTCCAGCAGAGACTTCTCCCCTGAACCTGCAAACTGCTAACCTGGCAACTCCATCTCTATGTCTCGTAGGCATCATGCTTTCAAATCTTCTTCTCTAGTCTTCCGAATCTCAGTAAATGACAGCTCTTTCCATCTAGCTGCTCAGGTCAAGTATTCTGGAGAACCCCAGACAACAAAATCCTACCTTTGAAATATATCTGGGTTCTAACTACTTCTCACCATCTTCACCGCTACTGCTTCTAAGCTGTTTTCATCTCCTGTCTATCCTCCATCTCTTCAACTTCTGTGCTCCCCCTACCACAGCCCTAACGGTATTTTACCACCCAGAAGTCAGAAATATCTTGCTAAAGTGTAAGATACCTTGTGCTGATCTTTTTTCCAGACCTTTCACAGCTTCTAAGGCAGCTGCGTGCTCTGGTCCGCATCATCTGTTTTCCCAGTTGCCGTGACAAAGGAGCCCTAGTGGCATGATGGTTAGTTCAGTGCTTGGCTGCTAATTGAAAGTCTGGCAGTTTAAACGTATCCAGCAGTTCTGTAAGAGAAAGGGCTGGAGAGCTAGGCTTCCATGATTATAACCAGTCATTACTGAAGTCTCTCCTGAGGTTCACTCTGCAGCCAGAGAGAAAAGACATACCGTACCTTCTGCCACCAAGTCCATTCCAACTGATAGCAGCCTATAGGACTGAGAAGAGCTGTCCTATAGGGTTTACAAGGAGCAGTTGGTGGATTTGAACTGCCAGCCGTTTGGTTAGCAGCCGAGCTTTTAATCACTAAGCCACCAGAGCTCCAGCCAACCATTAAACAGGCCCATAAAGGAAATAATAATACATATAGTTCAACCATGTATATGAGACTAAGTGAGCTCACCAGCCCAGGGGCTAGGATGAGAAGACAGGAGGGGACAGGAAAACTGGATGACTGGAAATGGGGAACCCAAGGTGGAGAAAGGGGGAGTGTTAACATATTGCAGGGTTGACAACCAGTGTTACAAAATAGTTTATGTATCAGTTATTTAGTGAGAAATGAATTTGCCCTGTAACCTTCATCTAAAGTACAATTAAAAAAAAAAAAAAAGAACCTGGGGAGGGGGAAGAATAGTTTACAGCCAAGAAAATATTACAGGGCAGTTCTGGTCTGTCACATGAGGTTATTATGAGTCAGAATCAACTGGACAGCACCCAACAACAGCAACCCCAGACCAAGTCCACTCTAGCCATGCTGCCCGCTTTCCTCTTCTTGACTATGTCAGAAACATCCAAGCCTCTCGGCACTTGCCCTTGTTCTTGCTCTGCCTGGAACACTCCTCTTCTGAATAGCCACAGCATGTCTTCCTCATTCCCTTTGGATCTCTACTGAAATGCCATCTTACTAGATAATCCTTCCCTGGCAATCCTTGATAGCATCTGGTCATTTCTGTGCCCTCTTCTTGGTGTTAGTTGCTGTTGAGTTGAGTTTAACTCATGATGACCCCGTGTATTACAGACTAGAACTGCTACATATGGTTTTCTTGGCAGTCCACCTAACGGAAGCAGATCATCACGTCTTTTACTCCACAGTAGCACTGGGTAGTTTTGAACTGCCAGCCTTTAGGTTAGCAGTTAAGCATAAACCTTATCCCACTTTCTTTTCCTTCTTATCACATATTACCACCTGATATTTCATATCTACTATTACATAACAAACATAGATATGTACATATAGATATAAATATCTACATGTAGACATTGTCTATTGAATATAAGAAGCTTATGATATAAAGTATTTCGTGTTTTGTTGTTTTTTACGGTCATATTTTTGGAACCTGGGATAGAGCTTGGCATATAGTGATTGCTCAAATAAAATTTGTTGAGTGAATGTATGTATGGTTGAATAAAATTGTGGAGGAATCTTGGGATGTATATCTGGACACAACTAAAAGGAGGATGTGATTAATGTTGGTATTTAAGTATTTTGAAAGATTACTGTCTTGAATAAGGAATCGACTTAGTTTCAGTTGCTTTGAAAGGCAAACTACTATTTATGGGTCGAAGTTAAATGGTGTCCAAGTTTTGTCTGCCTTGATAGGTGACTTTTCAACAATTTTGGCTCTCTGGTGACACAGTGGTTAAGAGCTCAGCTGCTAACCATAAGGTTCAGCAGTTCAAATTCACCAGGTACTCTTTGGAAACCTTATGGGGCAGTTCTAAACTCTGTCTTTTAGGGTAGCTATGAGTTGGAATCCACTCCATGGCAATGGACATAAACAGTGAGCAGCCTGTGTTAAGGTTAACTGAAATCCTCATCAAAGGGAAATCTTAGAAAGGAACCAGAAGACTACTTGTGAAGGATGCTGTAGGAATCTCTGTCTCACTTGGGTGGAGAACTTGCTGTCCTCTAGGAATCTGTGATTTGGAATTTTTTATTTCCATCCTAGTTCTTGAAAATCTGCTAGACAAGGAGATGTGACTGCCTTGGCAAAAATGATTTAGTCATTACTTTGAGTCATTGCTTTTAGTCCCATTTCTCTGATACCTGCTCAACAACATGATTAGCTTCAGCAAAAACTGTGAAGGCCCTGAAGCTTTGGTTCACTTGCTGACTTCATCCCCGTACCTGATCGCGCTGCTGTAGTGCATTCAAACTCTGCCAGTTATATTGGGTGAAAAAAAGACTCCATGGTTTTGACTTCTCCTGCCAAGTGAAACTTCAGCTTACTCTGAGATCATGGTCTGGTGTGTCAATGCGAACCATTTTGGAAAGAATTTGCAAAGAGAGAGGTCCTAATTTTTGTGTTAGATTAAATATAAGTAATCCAAAAGGCTAATCCAAAGTCCGATTCCCTTCTTTCCTGGTATTAGTATCACTCTTTTGCTTTGGTAATGAAAAAAATGTGATGCTTTATGGATCATTTCCAAACCCTGATGAATGAAATTTTAAGCTTGGTTTTCCAGTTTTAATAAAAAGATACCACTGTATCTTTGGAGTTTTACTGATGCCCCGTGGTAATTTTCCATTTGTAAGGAAAAAAAAAAAGGTCATTTTGTGGTCTTATTAACTCTGTATTTTATAGGGAGTGATGTTGTGGCATTAAAGAATTAGGAAGTCCTATCCTGTTATTTATAGGACTGTATCACTTCACCCTTTTTGCCAGAGTGGTTCCTGGCTAACTTTCCCACGAGTTTTAACCTCTTGTTAGGCTTTGCTTCTGTAACAGGAAACAGGCTGTCAGGAACAAACAAATAGTGGTATATCAGGCACACACTCAGTAGCAAATGATTTAGTTTACTCGGCCCTTCACTCTCATAGAGTAGACTGATACATGATCTCAGCCTGAAGCCTTTCGACTCAACATTCCTCAGAGAAATAATATGATTTTAGTTTCCCAGAGGCAAAGCGTTTGCCCAGCGTTTAGAGGCGACAGCCAAGATGAGTGCACTCTGAGGTGAACTTTGCAGAGGTGTCATGTCCTGGGACTGCGGATTTAAGTACATCTTTGCTTTTTCTCCAACTCTCAAGGCAGGGGTGATGTGCAAGCTTCAAGAAAGAGACGATATCGGACGAATTGAACTGGTCCAGAAGTTGGCAAGAGAAAACTGTCAGCTTTTGCAGATGGACAAAAAAGAGCAGGAGAAATCTGAACACGTAAGCTCTTTTCCTCTTGGGGATGCGGGTTTGAAGGGGTAGAAAATTGCTCCTGCCTGGTTGCATGTTGGAAAGAAAGAATATTTTATTTTAAATTCTTCAGAGTTTTATTTATTTTGTCTTCATTTTTGAAAGGTCTACCTTAGTGAAAAATGGCAGCTGCTTGCGGCTCTATGCCAATGGTTTATGACAGTAGATTGATAAGAGAACTCTTCTCAAAATTAATGTAGAAGTGCAAGCACATATTGAAGCAGATATGAGTGTGCCTGTCTTTATGAATCCAGTTTGGCTTTCAGATACAGTATTAGAAGTTATACCCCATCGGATAGTTTGGAGAATATGAATGTTGAAAAATAATCCATGTTTTTTTATGTCTAGTATGGGGCTGGATCTAATTGCCAAATGAATGTATCCAAAGTTACTAGAAATAGATAAGAACAGAGGAACAGATCATCGATGCTGTCACCAAATGGGAGGGTCAGAAGGGAGTTTTCTCAGTCATTTCTGAAAGCGTGTGTTCCAACAAGAGTGATATTGTTTGGATATAGTTAAAACGGGAGGAAAATGACGTTCTGCTATTCCTCCTGAAAGCAGTTATTCAGACTGAGCCTTCTAACTCAGAAAGCTGCCTTCACGCTGGGAAGACAATGGGACCACTTTCTTCAGCTACACATTCCCTGTTTATATTTTGTGGTTGTTTGTAAGGCTTCTACTCTCAGTGCCCAACTGTCCCGCATTGCTCGTGGAGGGAACATTCCTCAGTACTTAGAAACATTTCTTTCTGTGACTTTAGATTTTCCTCAATATTTTCTTCTCAACTGTTTCCAAGGGGGGAAAAATTGCTTCACTTTTTTTTTCTTCTCCAGTCCCATTAGTGCAAATGCCAGGGTTTTACCAAGCAGGAGAGGGGGTAAGGTGTTCAAGGATGTCATGCTGTTTGGTTTAATAACACAGCACAACTGTTACAGTCAGACTTGACTGGAAACGGTGTCTCAAGGGAGTACATAATGAAGCAGTTTCAAAGCCTTGAGGTTGAACTGTTTCAGGAGTGACTATTGACTTTAAGTGTGGTTGAAGTCTCAGGAGCCTTCACTTTGCGGGGTAGAAAGGAACATTTTAGGGCTTGTTCGAGTTGTTCAAAGCACACTGAAGGGTCACTGTATCAAAGACACACTCATAGCCTTTACAGTCGTCTTCAGATATTTGAGTATCTTAAGTTTGTGGCTTAAATTCTGAAAGCATTTCTGATTGATTTTAATTAGAAGAGCAACAGTTTTTATATGCCCCATTGCAGTGATGCAAGACGTATGTTTCTTCCACATTTAACATCTCTAAAATCAGTTTGGAAACCCTCGTGGTGTAGTGGTTAAGAGCTATGTCTGCTAACCAAAAGGTTGTAGTTAGAATCTATCAGACACTCTTTGGAAATGCTATGGGGCATTACAGGATCCCTAGAAAATGAAGTCAGCTTGACAGCAACATATTTGGACTTGGATTTTTTTCAAAATCAGTTTGGGTCTTAAAAACTGAGGTTAAGAAAACATGTCATAGTTTAATTGTGAGCATTTTTCTTTTCTGATGGTCTTTAAAATGAAGGCTATACCTTAGAATTGATTGCGTGTTAGATTCAACACAGCAGTGATAACTTGAAGTAGGCAAAGATCTTTGAAAATCAGACAGTAGGGCACCACTTTGTCGTCATGGCTAGACATTGTCAGTCTTAAGCCCCAAATAACTTCACACTTATTAAAAAGACACCTGTGTTGATGTAGTCTTATAGTCCATCTAATCCAGAATATTGTGAATAGTTTCAGCTAATGAGACTATAACCAAACTCAAAAAGCAAATCTTTTACCATCCCATCATAGAACTGCTCCATAGGGTTCCAGGGAGTGGCTGGTGGATTCAGAGCTCCACCAAATGCTTAACTAAAGAAATCTGAACTTAGCACAGATAAATACTTAACATCAATGGTAGTAGGTTTCAACTAGATACTAGTGGTAGAAGATACTAGAAGCTTAGATCTTTCAGAGTCAGTTTGTTAGATCTAAAATCATTTGACAAATCATTTTAATATTTAAGTGTTATGTGTTGAATTGATTCCTGTTTACCATATAGGACAGAGCAGACCTTCCCCAGAGTTTCCAAGGCTGTAATCTTTATGAAGGCAAACTGCCACATCTTTCTCCCACAGAGAGAGTGATGGATTCTAACCACTGACCTTTTGGTTAGCAGTCCAGCTCTTAACCTCTCTGCCCTTGAGGCTGTTTATTTTATATCCTAATAACCATTCAAAGGAGCCCTGTTAGTACAGCGGTTAAGTGATACGGGCTTCTAACCAAAAGGTTGGTGGTTCAAATCCACCAACTGCCCCTTGGAAACCCTATAGAGCAATTCTCGCCTGTCCTCTAAGGTCACTATGGTTCTATATCTTTGGTTTATACTTTAAGTTCACAGTGTTGGCAAGGTTGATGCAGTATTTTTTTTTTTTTCACATCCATACTTACTTTTCAGTAGCCATCGTCTGCTTTCACTGGTGGGAACTCAGCTGTAACACATGATTGTGCAGAGGAAGCTGTAGTTTACTTAACGGAGACGCAGGTCTGCAGTTTCCTCCTCTTGTGAGAAGCGATAATGACCAAACCCTGGAGTTATAGAGTTCCTTTCTTTTGTGATTTTAAAATGCTTCATCTACCTCATCTCCTTTTCCTGAGCCAAAGCTAGTTAAGTCAACAGTGGTTAAGAACTGGAGTTAGAATCTGAGTTGCCTGTTGAATTACTCTTTTTCACTAAACTCCTCTACTTCTCCAGTTCTAAAATGCCACATTGCTTTTTACACGTGTGACACAAGAGAAAGCTACCTTGAGACTCTGCTGCATAGGGAAACGTGAACTTGTTAGAATAAAGCCTTTGACGCTGGTAGATCTTGTTACAAATTGGAGTTTATTAGAGCTTTCTGAGTTACAGATTTCTAATATTTTCTTCAGCAGGTAAATACCATAATTGTGAATGTGTGCAATTAGAGAAACACCTCACTGGGTACTTTTACCAAGGTGTTTCTAAGATAAAAAAGTTACCTCTATTTATCACAAGGTTCTCAGGAAGCACTCCATTTTTTATTAACTAGATGCAGACAAAGTCAGACAGCATTCCTTCCTAAGAGTTCAAAATTACTCTATGAAGGCTTTAAGAAGAGGACAGAGATCGGCTATTTCTTCTAAACATTATAAAATAGTGGAATGAACATTTGGTCATTAATTCTTTAAGGAAATTATTATATCAGCATCGTATTGCCTTAGTCTTAATTCTATGGTTAGATCAATTAAGAGAGGGTGAGTGTAACTAATCGGGGACTTTTGAAGGATGAGTAATGGTTGTAAAGAAGGGCAGAGCAGCAGGGAGCATTTCAGGCAAAGGGACCGGCAGGAAGGTACATGAGAAGAGGATGAAGTGATTCATGAAGGGTGCAGGGCTAGGCTAGAAGGGAGGCACCAAGTTGGTTGTGAAAGACCCAGTAAGCCTCCCTAAGGAGTTTAGACTTGCCTTGACAGCAAAGGAAAGCCATCAAAGGAGGGAAGTGGCGTAATCACATGGAGTCTTCATAAGACCTTTCTGGCATTGGTTCCTAGGAAAAAATTAGTGGGAAAGAGAAAAGTATTAGAAAGCTATTGAAACACAAAGAGAAAGCTATTGCAGTAATAAGCCAGGTGAGACTTTATAAGCCTGAAGCAGAGTGGTAACTATGGAAATGGAAAAAGAGAGAGATGTGAGTGTCATGCGGAAGGTAAAATTTGAATGACTGATGATGTGGGCTATGTGAGCTGTCTTATATACAGCAAATTTTGAATTTTTTTTAAGTTTCTTTGATATGGTGATAGATGTAAGAATGTTCTCTTTATCATCAAATGGTTGGTCACCTTTGCCAAAAAAAGCTACATAAGTTAGTTATCTTACCTTTTTCCCCCTTCCTGCAGTATGTTTTAGGTGTCTAAGATATGTTCTAGGGATCAAAGTATTATTCTCATTAATGAATCATTAAATGGGAATTCTGGCTAATAGTATAGAGAGTGTATAAGCTTTTCTTTCAGACCAGGTCTTTTGATAGCATCTTAAACAGAGAATCTCCAATAGCCCCAGACTTATTTGGGCCAAAGCTTTCATGTTTGCTTCAGTGTTATGTTTGTCTTCTTCATAACTAATTGTAACTTGTGAACAGTCTGAGTTGATGTTACTTTACTGTTATTCTGGAATATTTCCCTTCCTTCATTCATTCAGTTAACTTTTATTAAAGATGGTGTTTTTTAAGGGACCCAGAATAACTATAGGTGGCTCCTATTCTCAAGAAGTGTAGTCCAGCTGTGGAGAAAAGGCACAAATAACTAAAATACTGGGGCACAGTGATGAGAATCCCAAGAGTGATATTTGAAAAAAAAGACAGAAAAACAAACCTGCTGCCACTGAGTCAATTCTGACTCATAGTAACCCTGTATGACAGAGTAGAACTGTCCCAAAGAGTTCCCAAGGAGTGGCTGGGGTAGATTTGAACTGCTGATGTTTTGAATGGTTAACTGTCACATCACTAGGCTTTCCAAGACAAATATAGAAGAGTCAAAAGAACTTAGATTTGCAGAAATGGGATTATCTCTTATGGTAGAGGTGAAGATTGCCCTGAACATCGAATTAGGGTTGGATTGGATTAAAACAACTTAAAATGGAAAGGATTCTTAGTAGGAAGAATAACATTAGAAAATGCACAAAGATACCAAAACACAGGATGGTTTTGGAAATCCCAAACCACTCCATATCACCAGGGTACCAGGAATGGAGGTGGTTTGGAGATGATGACAGTTAAGCAGGAAGAAGAAAGTTTTGTGAGAAATAAGGTTGGGGCCAGGCTGAAGGCTGTTAGAATGAAGCAAAAGAAATTCGCTTCATTCTAGAACTGCTGCTGAGCCATTGGCTGTTTTGTTTTGTTAGTTATCATCAAAAAGGACGAGAGGGGTGTATGTGCGGTATGATGTTATCTCGGTTTGAAGGATGAGAAAACTGAGACAGATCGGTGATTGTGATCCCTAGTCTGGTTGCGCTGGGTTGCCCTTTCCCTCAGCATCATCATGGGATTGAGGACCCAGTGGGGGATGAGAAACCAAGCTGGCAGAAATAGTCAGAGTCCTGAGAAGGAGGGAACAGACTAGAAGGGCCACCTTGGAGGAAAGACAGAATAAGTGTGTACTGAAAGGATGGTGGTGGTGAATGGGGATTCCAAAGAAAAAAAGGAATGCTTAGGTGCTTACTCGGTTTAAGTGCTGTCTTGGACTTGAAAAGCTTACATACTATTCACATTTCAATATCAGTTAAATACCTATATTACTGTATCTTTCTAGATGCAAGTCCAATTTTCAGAAGTACAGCCACAGTATTTATCAGGAAACCAAAACTACATTTTCCCTGAAAGATATGTGTTTCAGTGTATTAACCTGTGGATTAGAAATGCCAACAGTAACTCCTAAATTGACTGCCTAATTTCCAAATTGGAGAGGTCTAGAAAACATATGTGAAAACTTGCCCTGGAG
This sequence comes from Heterohyrax brucei, assembly GCA_028571685.1. NCBI lineage: Eukaryota > Metazoa > Chordata > Mammalia > Hyracoidea > Procaviidae > Heterohyrax > Heterohyrax brucei. Next base: position 87,925,228 of record CM053147.1, on the reverse strand, counting down.
ATCCTACATCCCTCCGTCTCTCCACCCAAGGGCTTTTGTTAAGTCTGAGAACCCACCCTGCTTCCTTCCCCTTTTTCAATCCACTCATGAGATATGGGGGGAAGGGGGTTTTGCAGATTCTGGAATTGAATCTTGGCACAGTCGGCTGACAGGGTAGTGTCCCTAGCACTCAGCCTCCACCAGAATTTCCTTCCCTGTTTCCTGTAGCCTCGTCCTGGAATTCTGCCTACGTCAAAGGATTAGCTGTTCAAGGATTACTAGGGAAGAAGTGGTTTGGAGGGTTCTGGCTGCTGTCACTCTTATTATTCATATGAAAAGTTGGTCTCTACCTTTTATCAATTTCATTTGGTCTATTTGTTTTAAAAAAAGCTGGCAAATGTCAGGTGAAAATTTTTTGCTTGAGATGAAATAAAAAGAAAAGTGGTTTTTACCATTCTGTATTAAGACTCACATGGTAAATCCATGTGTATAAACACAAGAGCAATCTTGGTGCTGTTTTAAGTTTACTAGTGATTTAGTTTCACCAAAAACTCCTTAAAGACAAACAGAATTTTATAAGATTATGGCCTGGTTATCAAAAGCCAGAATTCAAATGTAATGAGTACATCAAAATACAGAAAGTGTCCACCCCTCACTGAAAAATCACCACAAGGTGTACTACTCTTCTCAAAATAACATCCTGACTATGTGTTGGTTTGATACCCAAGTACCTTTTTGTGTGAAATAGGGCTTCCCTAAATGCATTGTCTTAGTCAGTTTTTAATAAGGGTTCGTATGGGCCCAGGGTAATATGAAAACGGCAGAAGGTAGCTCTTGCCTCCGAGGTGCTCACCTAAAGGGACTTCCACATGAAAAACAAGCAGCCATTCAAGACAGCATTTAATGACGTGTCTAAATAATTTCACAGCATTCAGAGAGAGGGAAATATGTCTGGTCAACACATTTCCCAACTGAAGCAATCCATGTTCTTCTTGTTTATTCAGAACTGAGGTTTACAGGTTTGGTTCAATCCCCCTGCTCTTTGAATTCTATTTTTTTTTTCTTCCAGAAGAATGGCACCAAGTCTGCCAGTGAACATTAGTGATGCGACCATGCTGTCTGGTGGGACCATCTGCTCATTAGCTGTATTTTTAGGTTCTTGCAAGCTCATTGCAAGTCCTGACATTTTTAAAAAATTGTTTCAGCAGTTTTAAAGAGACAGAGACTTGTCAATATGCTATTTGTTTATTTTCCTGAGAATATCCAAATGTATTTTAAAAGGCCCAATTAACAAAATTGGTATTGGCCCAGTAAGTTTGAGTTATAAAACTCAAGTTATCAAAGCCCTTTTATTTCTTGCTATACCAGATGCCTTTCCCTAGGCTTTGCAGGTTCTTATACTTGTGAGATTAAAATAGACAGCCATACCATCTTCATTATATTCAGAATAACATTAGACTGAGGTGTTGAAACAGGTTTTTTTTTGTTTGTTTGTGTCTGCCCTCCTCGATTGGTATATCTCAGTGCAGATCCCTGAGGAACTTCACATTTTGCTTTTCTCTCCCCGTCAGGATCTGGCATACATTGATAGAACAGCAATTAATATCTGTTAGACTGTAGATCAGGTAACACTCAGTGAATCTTTGTTGTTTTTTGTTTTGAGTTTATAGTGGATGCTTTGAGGACAAGATAAACAGACAGGTGGATTCTTCTTCTTAAGAACTGTGTATACTGAACCATGAGGAAAATAAAGAGAAAACGTTAAGAGACACCAAGGAATAGAGAGACTTACTATTGTAGGAAAGTTACTATGAAAATTAAATCTCTCAACCCAGAAAACTTGTGCACAAAAATAGAAGAGAAGGTTTTATCACTAAATAAGCATTAAAACCAGAATGTGAAATATTATACATAATCTACTAAAGAGATTGCAAAGACTGGAAGGAATTTTAACCATTAGCTAAGCAGATAGAACCCATTACATTCCTGTTTGCAAGATAATATTGTTAATTTTCTAGTATCTTTATGGCAGGAGGTAGATTTGTATTTGAAGGCTGGCCCCCTTGAGGTAAAGCTAATCTACTTCCCCAAAGGGGAAGGTTGGGAAGAATCACCTCAAGTAACATTTCAAAGAGGTAGCTGCTAGATCCTTGAAAGGACTGGAGGATTTAGATATTTTACAAAGCGTCAAAGAAAGAATTTACAATTAGAAATTGCAGAAAGTGAACTCCGGAAGAACAGGCCAGGAGGAGAGCTCCGGTACCAATGTCCATCCTCCCTTGGTTCCCTGCCCTCCCATGACCTCATATACCAGTGACCTCCTGGAACTGACATCCTACAAGAAATGCAGGCACTGACTTAACAGTCACCCATGTGGTAAGTGTTGTTGGTGCCATGCGGGTCCCAAGGACCACAGTGTGTCTAGGGAGAAGTGCAGCTTCCCTGAGGAAGAGCCAGGATTTGAAGGGTCAGGAGTTACTGTAAGAAGTGAGAGAGGAGACCAGTGTCTGGGCAAAGGAAAGAGCCTGTAAAGGGCCCGGTTCTCTGGAAAGAGTGTCAAATTCCTGGAGTAAAAGAAAACGGGAGGGAAGGAAAGAGTGAGAACGACGCAGGAGTTAACTTATGTTGGACCTTGTAGGCTTAGCCCCAAATTGTGTGTTTTATCCTAAGAGCAACATTGAGCTCTTGTGAGGAATTTAAGCAACAGCAAGAAAGATGATTATATTTGCATTTTTAAGATTCCTTCGGCTGCACTGTGGGAATGGATTTGAAGAAGGCTCAGGCTCACTCCTTTCAAAGCTCTGACTTCTTTCTTTCCTCCCAGTCTTCATGCAGCAGAAACCAACATCAACGGTAAGAACCTGGTGGGAAGAGCTGAAGTATAAGGGACTTCCACTCCAGTCAAGATAGAATGACCAGTCACAGCTCGTTCTGTTTACTTACTGCATTACTCTAAAATATATCATTGTATCATAATTTTTCTTTAAAAGGTTGACTTTGATTTACTCCACATTTCTTTAGAAATGAATTTTGAACATATGCCAAATGTGAATAGCTTTGTTAATAAAGAGTATGTAGATGTGTTTACTCTCTTACATGATATTGACCGAATACCGACTAAGCCAAAGTTTGGTCATTTCTGAGTGATTCATATAGTTCAGTGGATAAAGATGAAGACAAGGAGTTTATACAAGGTTTCCATGTAGAATGCAAAGAACCTCTTTTCCTCCAGTGAGATGTGGGTGGGAAGGAAAAAATTCCATCTGGCATCCAGTTGCCCTAAATGTTGTTTTAAGATTACAAAAATAGAAGATTGCTGAAAATATCATAAGAGAACATAACAGACTGTGGACAAGTGTACAGTACATATTTTTCTAATAAGTCATGTTAACTAGTCATATTTGACTTAAAACAACCCTGTTCTTATTGGTCATTACATAAAAATTTGTCTTCAAATTTTTTTTTTTTTTAATAACTGGCACATTGCTCAGTGTATTCTTTGGTCTGTAGAAGTCATTACTGCAGAACTTAGGTTTACCTGGAGTAGCTTTTTGATTTTTCCCAATCTTTTCCTGTATTAAAAACAGAGAGGAAAATAAGATGTGGCACATATTAATATGAAATTAAGAGAACAAGGCTCAATGACCGTAACAAACCCTGGTAAATGCCCCCTGTATCCAGGCTCCAGGAATGGCAGGAGAGGATTGAGGCCAGGTAAGTCAGAGAGAAAGCTCGAGGCTCCTCAGGATCAGAGAAAGGCGCGGTGGGAGAATCATGGTGATCACAAGACAGTGAAGAGGAAGGGAGTGGTGTTAGGGTGGGGATTTATAAGGAGACCCAGGAAAATATAGTAAATGAGCAAATCTTGGTGACCTGAAAGGTGGAGGTGAAGGTAGAATGCACCAAAGTAACAACTGATCCTGTGCCATCAAAGAGGGGGAGAGTGGTATGTTATATGGATGACTCTTGAACTTTCTCCAGTCTTGCCTTGGCTCAGATTTATGCAGGTAGAAATGAGTTTTATGTTGATATTCTTGTGAATAAAAAATTCTAACGATCCCCAGATGGTGCAACGCATAATAAAATCCAAAACTAAATTTTATGGTTGATGCTACTGCTCTCTCCCTGTTCAGTGAACTGACCGTTATTACAAATTAGGGGATTGCAATGATACATTATTTTTCAAAGAATTTTTGACATCATGGACCCTGATTCTTCAGGTGAGAGAACTGTCATCTGCTTAATAGGCCTGTAAGTTGTTTCTTCTAAAATAGTCAAAGACTACTGTATGGTCAATTTGTTCTGTTAGAAGTTTATTAATTACAAATAAATGTTAAAATAGTCCAACTGATAATGTTCTTGTAAAGTATAGATACCTTTTAGCCACTGTAAGTCAGACATAGAAAGTCACTGATAAAGATAATAATTACTGGAGATCTTTAGATTGTTAGGGGAAGTTATAATTCTTTGTCAGTATTTTTATCCCTTTGTTAAAAATAATCAAAACACAAAGAAATTAAAACAAGGTTTATTTCGAGCTGTTAATCTTTTTGTATGCAGGCAGATCACTTTGTTCTAGAAACAAATGACTGAGAATAGGCTAGTTGCAATTGTAAAAGCAATAAACCTTTGAATGTGCTCAAAACCACACAAAATTTGATTACTCTGTGGTTTAAAAAACAGGTTGCAAATTGGAGGAGTGTTCATCTCCTTGCATAAAGGAAAAATAAATGCTCCCAAGGACTGGAAATTGTACAAAAGCTGTAATGCAGTATTGTGTGAGTTTCCATGGTGACAAAGTACTTAATGATTATTAAATTAGCATTAAAAAAGTAACTCCTAAAAATTTGGCTTTTTACATATTCTGAGTTATGAGACTTCTTGAAATTCAAATGAAAGGAGCACAGCCTTTTTCATTAAATCACCAAGTCAGGGGTCTGTTATTGAATACCCTTTTTGAGCCAGAAAAGGCAAACTGACAGTGTTGTTGAGACCTTAACACTTCCTGGTTAAAAAAAAAAAAAAATCAAGACATCTAGTCCTCACTTATCGACTGTCTCAATATCCAACATTTCACATTTATGTCCTATTGTTTGTCTATTTGGGCACTAATGAGATGGCAGCCATGGCAGCAATGACTACAGAGTGTCCCTTTCCTTGAGGTTCTCTGTGTGGCCTCTGGGAAGCTGCCATGTGAGGCTTGCTTCCTCTGTGGGCATAGCCTGTGGGCAGGTGTGCAGGCAGCACCAAGACAGTGGCACCTGTTCTGGGTTCCTGACTCCTATACAGCCTGAGACCCCTGCAGCTCAAAAGTGCTGTGGGGTGGGTAGAGAAGAAAGAAGGAGGCCTCAGAGATGGTGTTTGGAAGAAATACATTCAAGGTTTATGATATCCAAAAGTGACTTGAATTCAGCACCCTGGCAAGCAGCCACAAGCCTTGGTGACTTACTGGTCCGCAAGGGCAAAGGAGGCTCAGGGATCTTGAATGCAGGGTACAGGGGTAGGTGTGGAGCTCTGGAGGTAGCTCTAAGAGGAAAGCTCTGACTAAGCCCAGAGAAGTAACTGTTAAGCCTTGGGCCCGGCCATCACACAGCCTAGCTTGATCCAGCTTTGTCTCCTCCAAGCCTCTTCTGCAGAGGAATAAACCACAACTAGAAACCCTGGTGGTGTAGTGGGTGAAGTGCTATGTCTGCTAACCATAAAGGTTGGCAGTTCAAATCCTCCAGGTGCTCCTTGGAAACTCTATGGGGCAGTTCTACTCTGACCTATAAGATTGCTATGAGTCAGACCCAGCTTGATGGCAGTGGGTCTTTGGTTTGGTAGACTTGTCACAATGATTGACACATCAGTAAATCTTTGCTGTTATCATTTCTATGATCGTATGATGGTTTGAAAACAAAATAAAATACTATATTTTCCTATAAAGCCTGTTTTCCTATGACTACCCAGCATTTAGAACATCACCATGTTGATAGCTGAGGAGTGGGTGTAGTTTTGCGGTTTGGATCAGGCATTTAATTTAGGGCTTGAGAGAAAGCAAACCTTTGAAATCAAAGTACGACATCTGTTTTTAATTTCATGACAACTTTATGTTGTGTTCCTCTGCTTATACTTCGTGGGACTCTAAAGTGAAACCCTGGTGGCGTAGTGGTTAAGTGCTATGGCTGCTAAGCAAAAAGTGGGTTGTTAAATCTGCCAGGTACTCCTTGGAAACTATGGAGCAGTTGGGATGCTATGAGTCTGAATCGACTCAATGGCAGTGGGTTTGGTTATTTATTTTTTAAGTGAGGCAGGAGTCCCTGGCTGGTGCAAGCAGTTTACGTACTCAGCTGTTAAAAGTAGCAGTTTGAGTCCACGCAGAAGCCCCTGAAGAAAGCCTAGTGATCTACTTCACCCAAATGAGTCATTAAAAATCCTAGGATGACAGAAAACATAGGGACAAAGCTAATTTATGGCATAAAAAGACTATCAAATATAACTAAAAATGCACTAACAGCAGAAGATAAACTAGGTAACAGTGACCTCCAAAAAAATCAAATGCTTATGTTCATCAAAAGAGTTTATCAGAAGAGTTAAAAGAGAACCTACAGGCTGGGAAAAGATTTTTTGACAATGACATCATCTGACAAGGGTCTCATCTCTAAAATTTATAGAAAATGTCGATACCTCAACAACAAAGAGATAAATAAACCAGTTTAACAATGGACAAAGGACATGAACAGATAGTTCACCAAAGAAAACATTCAGGCACCTAACAAACTCATGAAGAACAGATGCTTGGGATTAGAGATGCAAATCAAAACTGCTATGAGATACTATTTTACCCTAGCAATAACACTACTGATCCAAAAACAGAAACCAACAAATGCTGGCAAAGTTGTGGTGCAATGGGATTTCTTATATACAGTTAGTGGACTGTAAAATCATATATACAGCCACTATGAAAAAAGGCATGACACTTGCTTAAAAAGCTAGAAAAAGAAATACCATATGATCTAGAAATTTCACTCCTATGTATATATCCAGGAAACCCTGGTATCACAGTGGTTAGTGCTGTGTCTGCTACCAGAAGGTCAGCAGTTCGAGTCCTCCAGGCACTCCTTGGACACTCTGTGGAGCAGTTCTCTGTCATATAGAGTTAGCATGAGTCAGAATCAGCTCAATCGAAATGGGTCTTTTTTTCTTTTTTGGGGGGTCTTATGTATATATCCTAGAGAAATAAAATCTGTGACGTGGACAGACACATGGACACCCATGTTTATTGCAGCATTATTCACAATAGCAAGAAGATGGAAACAACTGAAGTGCCCATCATTGAATGTATAGGTAAACACATAGTGGTACATGCAGTGGCATACTACGTAACAATGAAGGATAATATTGTATCTGCCAAACATCTCACAACATGACTGGGTCTAGAGGACACTGCACTGAGTGAAATAAGTCAGTCACAAAAAGACAAATATTGTATAAGACCACTGTGATAAGAAGTCAAGGAAAGGTTTATACACAGAAAAAAATATTCTTTGATGATTCTGAGAGATGGGAGGGAGAGGAAGGGAGAATCACTAACTAGATAGCTGACAAGTGTTAAATCTGGTGAAGCAGTATACCTTGTGGGAGATGTCAGCACTGTGTGATGAAGGCAGCGAAAAATACTGAATGGTACACAAGAATAAACGGGCAACTATGGTAAATACTGTAATATATACACTCCTGCAACAACAGTGGTATCAAGTAAAAATTTGTAAATGAAGATACAAGCAGTTATATATATGCTAAATAGGTGTGGGAGGTTGAGCAGGAGCAGGCCTGTGTGCACATATATCCATGGTTATGGATACATCTACATATTTGTGTGTGCTGAATGAGTGCTCATATGTGAGAGCACATGGGGGCACAGTGATGGAAGCTTCCTAGATATAACCAAATGACTTGTGGGACTTATTGGGCTTGAAGGCTAAGGATCAAAGTGTCAGAGGACATCTAGGACAGTTGACATAGCCTAGTTTATAAAGATAAACTTCTACATCATAGTTCAGTGAGTAGCACCTGGGTTCTTGAAAGCTTATGAGCAGCCATCTAAGATACCACTGTTGGTCTCTTCCTGTGTAAACCAAAGGAGAATGAAGAAAACCAGTCACAAGGAAGCAGCTAGTCCAAAGAACTAATGAACCATAGCCTCCTATATCTTGAGAGTAGAAGAACTTGATGTTGTCTGGCAACCCACCACAAACTTCTCTGACTTTTACAATAGAAGGTCCCAGTTAGAGTGGAAGGGAAATATAGAACGAAATTCAAATTCATAAAAAGACCAGACTTTTGAGACTAGAAGAACCCTCAGAACTGTAGCCCTAAGACACCTTTCTAATCTGGAACTGCAGCCATTCCTGGAGGTCACATTTCAACCAAATAATAAATCAGCATATAAAGTAAATAGTAACACCCCCGAGGAATGCACTCCGTAAAACAGTCAAACAGAGGAGACCAAAAGGGCAACATTTGACCAAAAGCAAAAATGAGAATGTTTGGGAGGGACAGGAAAATGAGACCAATGGAAGCAGGGAACCCAGTGTGGAAATGTGGAGAGTGCTGACGCATTGCAAGAACTGAAGCTGTCATAGAACAATTTGTATATGAACTATTGAGTGCAAAATTATTCTGCTGTGTAACTTGTCACCTAAAGCACAAAATGTTTTCAAAAATCCTACAACACTCACTTCTAACTCTGATATTTATGGAGTAATCACCGGCAGTTCTACTCTGGTCTCTAGGGTCGTCATGAGTCGGATCTGACTCGACGGCACTGGGTTCACCCTGAGTCAAAGTCAATTTCATGACAGCTGGTTAAAGTGAAGCTAGCCTGAAATGGCACTTGGCTCAATAAGACATTTCCTTTGGAATGCTTTTCTTCTGCTTTCTAGTGGTTATTCTGTTGCAAAGTGAACATAGCAAGCCCCCAAAGTATGATTTTGTCAGCATGTGCTCTGGGGGCTTCCTAGTAAATACCTACTGGGGAGTACAGAAGGACTACAATTAAACTTGTGAACTCATCCTAGAAAAAGTACTACACTGCTCAATATCATTATAGTCATCTTTGAAGTACTTCCCTTGGGAAGCTTATGCACCCATGCTAGCCCTTCAAAGCAGTTTTGGAACTCTTTTTCTGGGCTGACCATCTGAGCTGCCATCATATTCCCCTTTGATGTCATCAAAATGTCTTCCTTTCAATATTTCCTTTATCTTTGGGTAAAGAAAAAAGTCATTTGGGGCCAGATCAGGTGAGTAGGGAGGGTGTTCCAATACATTTATTTATTTACTGGCTAAAAATTCCCTCACAGACAACTATACAATTAAGTTTGTGAATTTGCCACTATGCTTCTGTGTGCAGTGGCCATTCGAGAAAGAGTTCCGAAATTGCTTTGAAGGGTGGACTGGGCCCTGGTGTTGGCACATAGCTTCCCAACTGGAATACTTCGAAGGAGGATGTAGTAATAGTCAGCAATGAGGTATGTAGTACTTAGAACAATTAAGTTCGTGGACTTGATTGTCAGACCTCCTGTGTCTAAAAATGTTCTCAATATGAAAACAAAAAAACATGTAACTATAAATATATGGAAAAGAGGTAACTGAAGCCTTGGTTATCATACCATCTCCTCTAATAACACTGATAACTGGAATTTTAAAAAATTCATGTGAATAAAAAATTGCTAGATATGAAATGGCAGAGAGACAGAGGTATAACATCTGGCCCAGATGGTCCTACCTACACATTGTATCTACACATCAGAGATTAAGGAATAATCCAAGGAGGTGACAAAGGGAAGATTTTCAGCCTAGGTGAGGCAAGATTCTTACTAACCCTTAAAACCCATGAGAAGAAATGTTGAAACAAGGTAGAGTGGAGCCACTTGTATTCTGATTGTCTTTTAAGGAATATATTTGAATGCCAGATGCTTGTGGACAGAAACATCTCATGACTTGTTGAACTGTTAAATGTCATTGCTGTTGTAACTTGACAGTCATGTCTGACCTTTATCTCCATTTTAAGTAGATTCCGTTTCTGTCCTAAGTCAGTAAATCTCAAATACCTATCCTTTTGCATTACTCATAATCTGGCATATGGAGGAGATCTGCACAGACCTGAGAGAAGTTCACCACACCCTGGAAAAATCCTTATTAAGAAAGATCAGAGAGTCCTTCTAGGTATGTAGAACTGTCACAGCTGCCTATGTCCTTCTGCTCCACCTTTGTAATTTGCCATTTTAAGTGTTCATGTGCACATCTTTCAAGACAGAGCGAGGATGCCAGGAACCTGGTAGCTCAGACTTCTACTGTTCTGCTCCACATCTGGCTGTTGGGGAAAAATCCATTCACAACTCAAAAGACTTCTCCATAAAAATACAGAAAGCAAAGTTGTGTTATTAAACAAGCATTAAACCAAAATGGAATATATCACCAGCGGTCCTTTAAAGAGAAGGCATAGGGAAAAAGAAATTTTATCCTTTATATTGCTGAGTGGATAAATCTCAACTGCATTTATTTATGGTTAAGATAAAATTGCTAATTTTCTGGTATCTTTGTGGCTGAACACCTAAAGTCATGCTAATTTCCTTCCAGGAAACTGGACCAGCAGGGGAGGCTCACTTGAAGTTACATTTCAAAGGGGTAGCTGCCAAATCTTTGAGAATACCTCTTAGATTTACAAACTTGTCCAAGCGACAAAGGAAGAATTTACAATTGCAGCTTACCTAAAGTGAATTCTAAAAGAACAGAGGAAAAGGGGAACCTTTTCCTTATTCTTAGTAGTGATAATCAAAGCCTATTTTCAGTTTGTACTTTTTCCTTACACTATTGACCTCAGAATCTTCAAAGAATGTTGTAAAAGAATGTCTTCCTGGTTCCCTTTCAGCCCACACCTTAGTTTTGAGACTGCTTCAGTCCAGAATGGAAAAGGCAAGAATAGTGTCTTTTCATTCTGAGTGATAGAGGGTAGCAATCTATAATCATACTTGGTCCAAAGGACCTTAGGGAAAAAACTGTAACTGAGTAGCACTTGGGATTTGGATTGGCCTGTGGAAGAGCCAGAGTGAACTGAATTATTTGTCACTATTTGTCAGCTGGACATAGGGAACCACAGCTGAAGAATCTAATCACTTAGCTAATTGCGCCAAAAACAATTGCCATCAAGTCAGTGCCAACTCAAAGGAAACCTATAGGACAGAGTAGAACTGCCCTGTAAGATTTCCAAGCAAAGCATTTTGGTCAACAGCCAAATTCTGAACCAGTATGCCACTGGGATTTCCAAGGTCTTCAAAAAAGAGACCATCATTCTTCATCAGTCTCAGATACTTGAATTTCTTTGCCCTTAGTGGCTTACCTCTCAGACTTCTCATGATTTCGTTTATAGAGATGATTAGAAAGTTATACTGGGTGAAGGCTGGAAATGGCCAGATAGCTGTTTGGCTCACTATCACTGGTGGTGGTCTTTTTAACAACACAATAGGGGGGGTCCGATTCGACGGCGCTTGGCTTGGCTTGGCTAGCAATGGCTTTGTTGAGAGCCTAAATAATTGTTGATGTCACTAAAGCCTTCCTTCCATATGTAGAGCAGATTTTCAACAGATCAAACTAAGATGAATTTATATTTAACTTCATTCATTGATTAAAAACATTCACTGAGTACCTATGAACCATGTATTACAAGAAATAAAACATAAACAAAAATGATCAATATGTGACTGGAATCCCAGAGATATCCAACCTTTAGTTAGGGAGAGTCATCCAAAAACAAAGAAGAGAATCAAGAAGAAGAGTAAGAAGCAGACAGAAGAAAGAAGCAGAAAAAGGGGTACATTTTTGGATAAGATAATTATTTCCTTACATTCCTTCAAGGCATTTGCTAAATTAAACCTAGCCTTTTATACTTTGTAGATTATGACCACGTTAGGACACAAATCACAGTTCAAGTCTCCATTGTAAAGAAAGTACATATGGTTGGAGTTGACCATCCCATCTCCTCATTTTCTGCCTGCAAAATACATTTTAAAATGTTTAGTATATTATATGTAGTTCTTAGCCTGTCTTACTGATTAAATTTGTTGTTGAAAACAAAGCTTGGTTTTGAAGAGGTTTGACTGCTATAGAGAACTGGGTTTGAGCAAATTGCTGAAACTTATAACATGTTTGTGTTAAAGATATTTTATTAGTGTTTAAAATTGCTTTATTAATTCTAAAAACAACACCTACATTTGTAGAGAATTTATAAACAGAAAGCTAGAAGGCAGAAGCAAAAGAAAAAAAATGTTAATGGTTACTGGACGAAACCCCAGGTTCATGCCACCTGCCACAAAAGCCAATCTCTTGAGACAGGGGTTGAGGTGAAGCTATCAAAGGTTTTATTTGCAAGTCAGCGTTGCAAAGAGATGGGGCATTCTTATCCTCAAAGCCTGTCTGTATTTGTCAGGCAAGGTCAGGGGTTTTTAAAGGAAGAGGCTTCGTGCTGTTGTAGGGGTAAATATGTAGGCAGCTGGAGGTGTGTGGAGGTCAACCTGGAGGTCAACCAGGTGGAGGTCAACCAGGTGGAGGTCAACCAGGTGGAGGTCAACCAGGTGGAGGTCAACTGCTTCCCAATCTTGCAGACCATGGCAGGCCATCAGATAAAACAAAATGGTATTAGGCCATCTGGCCAGCAATTGGAGAGAAGAATTCTCAAAAGCAAATGACTTCCCTGTCCTTACTGGCTTCCTGCTTAATTTTTTTGTCATTGGTGAGAGCCCAATTATCGAGACAAGAGGAGTCATCCATAGCCTATAGTTTACTAAATCTTTGCTGGTACCTCTGAGAGCCTCACCCTAGCATCCCCACCTAGAATTTGTGGAATGTGGAGGACTGTTCACCATGTGCATTGTGGGGGGTGGATCTGAAACAATATCTCTCAGGCCCCCAGTCTTAGGTCCCCCCTCAGTGTTTTTCAGCCTTCAGTTTCTTTAACCACCATGTCCCCTGCTCACTCCATCTGCCCACTGCTAGGCTGTACATCCTGAGGCTTTCTCCGCGTTTCCATAACATAATGTACTTAACCATCCCTTTACTGGGGGCAAATATGGTTTCAGAATTTTTCTGTTATACATGATCTGTCATGTAAAATCTAAGTCATGTAAAATCTAAGTTTCTATTTCATAAGGATAAGTTCCTGGCAGAGTAATTACTTCTTGTTGTTATAAATTGTGTTAAGCTCTTATATGTTTTTTGCTCAACTACTTTCCATAAAGTTTATGGCAGTTTTCACTTATACCAGCTCCACATGAAAGGACTTGTTTTATAATGGCCTCACTTTCCTCCTAAGTAGTATGATTTTTAGTAGGAAGAACTATGTCTTTGTCAATTTGATACTGGAAAAGTACTATCTTGCTAAATATTGTTGACTATCTGATCAGCTGTGTGTTAATCCATCTGTCTTCTGTAAATGTTCCATTATCTATTCTTCTGTTGGAACCTTTCTCATTGATATGAATAGCCCAGCCCAGTGCCGTCGAGTCAGATCCAAATAGATTGTTTATATATTAAGGACAGAAACTTGCATTATTTTTGGAATATAATTTTGCCTAGTTTTTCCCAGTATTGATTCTTTTTTTCTTTGTAATTAAAAAAAATACCTTTAACATTAGAAAATCCTTCTATATTCTGTTTCTCTTAGAAGTGCACTTTTCATTCAAGTCCTCAATACAGCCGGGATTTACTTATTTATTTTATTTAATATAACTGAGTGAAAATGTACATTCCTGTATAAATTTACATGCCCACTTATATGCAGCTTCCACTGCTCTCCCTGTCCAGTGACAGCACTTTATTCCTCTCTGCTCCATACATGTCTCATCCTCCCAGCAGCCTCCTTTCCCCTCCTCTCTACCCACTCTCCTTCCTCCAGCCAGAGGTCAGCAGGATGATATCCTATAGATGCATAGAACCATAAAATGCATCCAATATATGGTCACTCTGCATCGCCAAGTCCAGTCCACTCGTGTCCAAAGAGTGGACTTTCGTTATGATTTATGGGCAAGGGCAGCATCAGGGCCGGGGGCCATGCTCTCAGGGGAACCCCGAAACTGCTGGACCATCAATTGAGGTTTTTTAGTGAAGATCTCAGGATGCACCCCTTTTTATTCTTGTGTTGCCAGTGAGACTCAACCTAGTGAGCTCCATTGCGGCTATCACTGGTGATGACCGGGCACTATCCAGTTCTTCTGGTCCCAAGTTGATGTAGGCACCCACTCATGTGGGTCTCTCTATCTTCTAGGTTGTCTTTACCTCATGTCGTTTTGGTCCTCGGTGAGCATCCGTTCCTGCTGAGTTGGGACCATTTGCTGTGTCCTCAGATGGCAGCTTGGCAGCTTTTAAGACACCAGACGCCACTCACCAATGTGGGGTACAGAGAGCCCTCTTAGCAAAATGCTAGTTGTGCCAGTTGGCCTCGATTTCGCCTAAGAGCATGGTCCCCTGCCCCCTGCCCCAGCTACTCTATCCTTGCAATATTGGGTTAAGATGGAAGGAGTACTCAAGTTATGCTGAAGTCCACTTAATGTTGTTCTTGTTTCTAATGTGTGCTATCACCAATTTCTCCCAACCAGATTTCTAGCAACTATCTAATCTAAACTCTCCCCGCCCCCCCCGCAGCTGTCAAAGAGTCTTGTCTTCTGTACACAAGTCTGTTTTTGAGATCTTATCGTAGAGGTCTCATACAATATTTGTCCTTTAGTCGCTGACTGCCTTCACTCGACATAATGTCTTCCAGTTGATACCAGGTTATGAGACGTTTCCTGGAATCATCGTTATTCTTTATCATTGCATGGTGCTCCATTGAGTACCATAGTTTACCTGTCCATTCTTCTGTTGTTGGGTATCTGGGTTGATTCCATCTTTTTGCTATCATTGGGATTTATTTTTTTAATGTAAAAGTAAGGTTTCTTGATTAGCTGTCACATGAGTAAGTTTTCGTTAGTTCATTTGCTATTTTATTACTAGGGGAGAAAACCATTTTATTTTGGAAGGATTAAGATTCTGCTAGCAAACTTCCTTGTAATGTAAAAATGTTAAATATACAGATTTGGGGGGAGGGGAGGTTGTGTGTGCGTGTGTGCATGCGTGTGTGTGTGTGTGTGTTTGGGTGTTTGAACATTTTATTATACTTTAGCTGAGATTTACAGAGCAAATTAGCTTCATATTCAATAATTCATACACAGATTTTTCTGTGACATATATTGCAAGCTGTGCAACATGTCAGCACTCTTCCCATCACAGCCTTATCTCCATTTTTTCATTCATTGAGTTTTCCTGCTTCCTCCTGCCTCATCTTTGCTTTTGGGCATATGTTGCCCTTTTGGTCTCATAAAGATGATTGTTCTAAGCAGAACTTTCTTCATGGAGGTTATTACTTATTTTAGAAACCTATCTAGTATTTACATGAAAGGTGATCTTTGGGGACAGCTTCAGTTCTGAGAATGTCTAAGGGGTTCCTCCAATCTCCATTGGACCAGTAAGTCTGGTCTTTTATACGAATTTGAATTTTGTTATGCTTTTTTTTTTCTTCATACTTTGAGCAGCATCTTTTGTTTCTATCCCAGTCAGAGAAGTCAGTGGTAGTTGCAAGTTAGTTCTGGTAGAGACTAGCTAGTTCTACTGGTCTCAGTCTAATGGGGGCTGTATTCCTATTGTCTATTAGTCCTTTGGGCTAATTGCTTTCTTGAGTCTGGTTTCCTTTGAGTATAGAAATTAGATGAGTCATTTACCTCTCCGAGTATCAGTTTTCTCATCTATAAAATCAGATTAGCGATTTAAGTTTCTTCTAGCTCTAAAGGAAACCCTGCTAGCATAGTGGTTAAGTGCTACATCTGCTAACCAAAAGGTCAGCAGTTCAAATCTGCCAGGTGTTCCTTGGAAACACAGGGCAGTTCTACTCTGACCTATAGGGTCGCTATGAATCAAAATCAACTAATTGGCAGTGACTTTGGGGCAAGCTCTAAACTTCCACACTTGTAGTCTTTCTTAACCCTCCGCATTCAGAAATATTCATATTTTTGAGCATCAAAATCTCTGAAAATGTTGCATCTGTTTATGATAGATACCAATTGATTACTCAGGGAAGATTTGCAGTAGTCATTTTTACTCTTGATTGAATATGCCTGTCAGTGCCAGGAATCATTCTGTTCTTCTGTATTTTAAAAATACTCTTGTGGATAGAACTGCTAAAAATGTGTTCTTTGTGAAATTGTGTTTATGTGGGGCAGATGGCTGATCTAGCATATCCAAAACTAGAATTGTCTCTGCTGTCAAGGTATTAAAGTTATATTTCCAGTTAAATTATTAAATTGGTTTTCAGAGTTCAGAATGTCTTAAACCAAAAAAACTAAACCCATTGCTATTGAGTTGATTACAACTCGTAGGAGTGCTATAGGATAGAGTAGAACTGCCCCATAAAGTTTCCAAGGAGTGCCTGGTGGATTCAAACTGCCAGCTTTTGGTTAGCAGCCCTGACACGTAACCACAACACCACCATAATGTCCTGAGGACAACATAAAACCAAATCCATTGCCTCTAGTGGATTCTGAATTATAGTGCCCTATAGGTCAGAGCAGAACTACCCCACAGGGTTTCCAAGGAGCACTGGATGGGTTTGAACTGCCAGCCTGTTATAGTTAGCAGCTGTTGCTCTTAACCACTACACCACTAGGACTTCCCTGAGGAGGATATGAAATGAAACCCACTGCCCTGGAGTCAATTCCAACTCATACCAACCCTATAGACAGAAGTAGAACTGCTCCCTAGAGTTTACAAGGAGTGCCTGGCAGATTCAAACTGCCAACCTTCTTGTTAACATCTGTAGCACTTAACCACTACACCACTACTGTCCTAAAGTGTGACAAACTGGAAAACACTAGATCTCACTGCCTTGGACACTTAGAAATATCAAGAAAGTGGCCCAGTTATTTATACCAGCTAGGTTCATTAGGAAACCCTGGTGGCATAGTGGTTAAATGCTATGGCTGCTAGCCAAAAGGTCAGCAGTTTCAATCCTCCAGACACTCCTTGGAAACAAAGGAGCAGTTCTACTCAGTCCTATTGGGTTGCTATAGGATCACCATGAGTTGGAAGCAGTGAGTTTGGTTTTGGGGTTATATTCATAAATCATCACCCACAGCCTAACAACAAGCCACTGCTTGTAAAAGAATGTGAATTTATATCTCTTACATTTTTATTTCTCTCGCAAAAAAATTACTCCTTGAGGGCAACTCCCATCTTCTTTTAAATTTTTATTCCCATTGTCGAGCAGTAAGCTTTCACTGTTTATAGAACTAAATCATATAGGGAAGGCAACTAAGGGGGAATAGAAATGTTTCCTAAATTCAAGGATTCACACCGAATCTGTCAAAATCTCACATTGCACCAGCTTCGTGGTTTGCTACTTGGAGATGTAAGGGTTTGCATGAGACGTCTCTTGTGGAGGAGAATTTACCTAGATTTACCTAGAACTGACAAGTAGCAAAGACAGGAAGGTTCATTCCGAATAGTCAGTTGGTAACCGCAAATAGCCCCTTGAAAGAATTCAAACTTAATGAAGGGCAAACGCAATCTTTTGGACTTTGATGGGTTACAATTTATCACACAAGGATCTTACCTGGCCAACTTTGTATGTGAGGATTTTGCGCCTCCTTGGCACCCGGAATATGCATGAGCTCTCCAGGAAAGAACTTGTTTGTTATTGTTGCTTTTGTTTTCACTTAAAAACTTCTTTTCAGTTTTCTTCTCTTCCTGCCACTCCCGTTCCCTACCCCAGAAAAAGGGATGGGGGACTGATTATTATGCAACCAAAATTATTTCTATTTTACTTTAACTTCCTTCATACCTCCTATTTTGTTTTAAAGTCTCTCAAACAGTTTTAGCAATATGCCACTGCACTTGATGTTCTCTAAACCAATTTTAATACCAACTCTCTATAACCATACAATGCACCAGGGAGACATCATTTCCTTCCTTTCCTCCCAGTCATGTTTCAAGCTGTGAAATGAAGTTTTTGAGATACTTGCTGCACAAACTGAAGGCACACATCTCTGAAAAACACCAGTGAAGCTACAAAACATGAAAAAAAAAGCTGTCTACTTAAGATGCTTTGTAATCTCCTAGACCCTATGCTGTGTGATCTAGCAGTTGCCATAGTAACTAGGAATTTTTCATCCCATAACTTGCATACATACTGAGACCACCTTTTTAATTACTGCTTTGCCCTATCTAAACTCACGCATGCATGCACCCATACACATATACACACACACACACACACACACACACACACACACACACACACACACACACACACAAGCATGTCCACGTGCATACCCACGGGCACACACATGCAAAGACACATTCACATGTAAAAATTGACAATTAAGTTTGCAAACTCACGCTACAAAAAGTGCTACATACTTCTTCCTGAATATCATTATGGTCAGCTTCTATAAAACCTCTCTTGGGAAGCTGCATGCTGTTGCCAAAGCAATTGTGAAACTCTTCTGGAATGGCCATCAGAGCTGTCTTCATATTACCCTTGATGTCCTGAATGCCATCAAAATGTCTTCTTTTCAATATTTCCTTTATCTTTGGGTAAAGAAAAAAGTCAGTGGGCGCCAGATCAGGTGAGTAGGAAGGGTGTTCCAATACAGTTATTTGTTTACTGGCTAAAACCTCCCTCACAGACAACCATACAAGTGGACTTGCCACTGTTCCAGCATGTGCAATGCCCATTCCAGAAAGAGCTCCAAAATTGCTTTGAAGGATAGACTAGGCACTGGCATTGGTACATAGCTTCCCAAAGTGAATACTTCAAGAGTAGCCATGCTTATATTCAACAGTGAGGTCTGTAGCTCTTAAAACAATTAAGTTTGCTGACTTAATTGTCAGACCTGGTACACACAAAGAGATGTGAAGTTTCATACTTGACACCCTTCCATTTTTTAAGCTTATTATTTTATACTTTCTTTATATCCTTTCTAAATCTGAAGAATACTTCTGGTGGTGTGTCTGTTCAGATGTAAGAGTTAGCTTTTTTCCCCAAAAGATTTCAGTTTATAAATTAAGTCTTAACCAGGAGGCATTTCCAAACACAGTTGAGTTTATATCCTGTAGAAAGAATTTAGGAGGAGAAGCCAGAGCCATAGGAACCAGTCAGGGCTAGCCACCAAGTGCGACTCAGAAAATCTGTACTGTCAACTTGTTATTCACATTTTAAAGGCTTCTATAAAACTACTGCCATAAATTATTCAAACCTCAGGTGACAAGTATATCTGCAACTAGAATGCAAAAACTTTATCCTACTCGTGATTTAACTTGGCTTTTCATCCATCTTTGGGCTGCTTGGGGAAGTATCTCTATTGGCATTTTCACTTAAGAATAACTTTGCATGTGTATTACATGTACATACACACACTTATTTCAAGTAATTGAAGAAGTCTTGGAAGCTGGAAGATGCTTCTGTGTAACATTGACTTTTTCATATCTGTAAAACACTTCTAGGAAGTAAGGTTAATTTTTTTTTTTTTTTTGGTATCTTTTAAATCTCCGGCAAAATATGTATCATATTTAGAGGACTACTGAGGTACCCCAATAAAGAGAGATGGAAATAAGTGCTGTTCCCCAACACTAAGGAATAAAATTTTCCAAGTCATTTCAGTTTTGCAAATCCCAGCATGACAATCTGTAGTGAACATATTGTACAAATAGAGCCTGCTTGGATGCCACAGGCAGAGTGAACTCACACATACGAAGTATTGACAGCCAAGAAGTTGTTCTCCAGGGATCCTGGTAGTTGACGATTTTGGTTTTTTTTCTTTTCTTCTTTCAATTGTTAGGAAATGGTTAGCTTAGGTTTCTGCAGACATACCCCTTTCTTCTGCGTTACCTTCAAATAGGCTCCTGTCAGGTCATGTACACACAGTGCAGTGGCCCAGGTGCCCTGTGACCGAGGCTCCTTGAGTCCAGAGAAGTCAGGGTGTTGGATGAAGAGCACAGATGGCAGAGTATATGTGCTATGTGGTTGAGTCCTGAGTTCCCAACTCACCTAACCCTTGCAGTCTTTCTGGGCCTGCTAAGCAGGGGGAGTGTATAAATTTTGCCTATGTTAGGAGAATGAAATAGACACCATACTGGGGACAGAGGAGGAGAAGAAAGCAGTACCTCACCTCAGGTGACCATGGCTGTGTTGCCTTGTTTGTCAGTGCCTTTTTTTTTTCATCCTGTGTACACTCCAATCGTGCTGACACTCAGAGTTGCTACCTACTCTCTTACAGGTAATCAATCCCACTGAAAAATTAAGGGTTTGTAAGGCATTAATCAGTAGTTGGAAAACATGGCTTTGGTGATAGAAATGATGCCAGAGATCATGCAGTAGAATTCTGCAAGACCAATGACTTCTTCTTTAACTGACATAAGCAGATACCATGCTCACAGATCTTGCCAGATAGAATGCATGGAAATAAAATCAACATTACCTGTGGAAGGAGATGGTGAAAAAGCCCAATATCATCAGTCAGAACAAGTCCAGGAGCCGACTGGAAAAGGTCATCAACTGCTCACCTGCAAATTCACGTTGAAACTGAAGGAAATTAGATAAGCTCCATGAGAGCCAAAATATGGCATAAGTATATCCGAGCTGAATTTAGAGACCATCTCGGGAATAGATTTGACACGTTGAACACTAATGAACTGAAGACCAGGCAGGTTGTAGAATAATATCCGGGACATCCCATATGAAGCAAGCAATTGATTGTTTAAAAGACAAGAAAGAACGAAAAAAACAAAATGGATATCAGACGAGTCTATGAAACTAGTAACTAAAGCAAAAGGAAGAAATGATGCAGTGAAAGATTTCAGTAGGCAGCCTGAAAAGATAAAGTGTTATAGTGGCGTGTACAAAGACCTGGAGATGGAAAACCCAAAATGAAGAACATGCTTTGCATTTCTCATGCTGAGAGAACTGAGGGAGATATTCAAGCCTCGAGTTGGAGTATTGAAGGACTCTGTGGTGAATGTATTAAACTCAGGAAGCATCAAAAGAATATGGAAGTGATACACAGAATCACTATGCCAAAAAGAATTGGTGGATGTTCAGCTGTTTCAGGAAGTACTGTATGAGTAGGAACCAAAGATACCGAAGGAAGAAATCCAAGCTGCACTGAAAGGCATTGGTAAGAAAACAAAACACAAACAAAAACAAAAAAACGAGCCTTCAGGATTGACAAAATACCAATTGAGTTGTTTAAACAAAGGATGCAGTGCTTGCTCTATCCCAAGATATTCAGAAGCCAGCCGCCTGGACAAGTAACTCAAAGAGAGCTATATTGATGCCTATTTCCAAGACAGGCAATACAACCAAATGAGGAGATTATCAAACAATATCATTAGTATAACATGCAAGTAAATTTTTCTGAGGATCATTCAAAAGTGGCTGCCAGAGTATATCAACATAAAGCTGCTAGAAATTCAAGCTGGATTCAGAAAAGGACACAGAACCGGGACTATTATTGGTAGTATCACATGGATCCTGGCTGAAAGCAGAGACTGTTAGAAAGATGTTTACCTGTGTTTTATTGACTATGCAAAGGCATTCAGCTGTGTGGATCATAACAAATTGTGGATAACACTGCAAAGAATGGGAGTTAATTAATTTTGTTCTTGAGGAATCTGTGTGGCTATCAAGAGGCAGTTCAGACAGAACAGGGAGACACTGAGTGGTTTAGTCAAGAAAGATGTGTGTCAGGGCTGTATCCTTTCACCATATGTATTCAGTCTGTATGCTGAGCATCTTACGTGAGAAAGTAGACTGTACGAAGAAGAGTGGGGCATCAAGATTAGCAGATGACTCATTAACAGCTTGCATTATGCAGATGACACAATCTTGCCTGCTGAAAGTGAAGAGAACTCGAAACACTCATGAAGATCAAGGACCACAAACTTCAGTATGGATTATACCACAACATCAAGAAAACAAAAGTCCTCACAACTGGACTAGTGGGCAAAATCATGATATACAGAGAAAACACTGAGATTGTCCAGGATTTCATTTTACTTGTGTTTACTATCAACACCCATGGAAGCAGCAGTGAAGAAATCAAAAGATGTATTTCACTGGGCAAAGTCACTGCAAAAGAACTCTTTAAAGTGTTGAAAAGCAAAGTTGTGACCTTGAAGACTAAAGTTGCTTTGAGTCCGATCTGATGTGACAGCAACTAATAACAACAAGGAATTAGTTCTTGAATTTATTTTTCCTTAAATTTAAGAGTCACAGGCAACTGAATTTCATTCGCCCCTTTGTGTTAGATTTTGATCTCTAGGGTTAATGAGACATGGGGCTGTGGGGTGAGGTAAGGCCCAAAGAGGAGCAAGCCTGTATCCCTGTATCCTGTGAAAATTATCAAGTTCACTGTCCCCTATTCTTCTCTGGCAGAAGGGCTTTCTTTGCTCTTTCTTTTCTTCAAGTTCAATGAGCTTTGTAATTAAATCCCATGATGCTTTGGGGCACACAGTGGTGCATACAGAGCAATGTGAAATGCTGGTCAATGCAACTAAAAAAATGTGATGACATATTATTTTTGTGTGTGTGCTATCTCCAAGCATATAGGGACAAAATTATAGCAGGATCCTGATATAAATCAAATTTTGGAACTCTTGGGTGTCAGTTTCCTTGGATGTCATACAGTTACAGTGTCGTTTGTATGTTTTTGTGCATCCATTTATTGAGGGCCCCCTCTCTGTTCAGCACTCATAACTCTCTGTAAGGTAAGATTTATCCCATTTCACAGGCAAGAAAACAGATGCTCAAAGAGACTGCACAACTGGTTCAAGTACCTTTAGTGGCAAGTCTAGGATGTGAACCCCAAAGAGATCTGTCTTCACTTGGTAGATGTATGCTTAATTTTATTCAAGTTCTAAATCCTTTGAAGGGTTGCCACCATTTGAGTTTAATGTTTGTACTGGCCAAGAATTGTTATTATCCGTGAAACAGAAATGGAAAGACTATACTGCTGGCAGAGGGAGCTTGGTGAGATGTTTGGGTTGTTAAGCAAACTTGATGTACCTAGTCAGTGGTGATTAAAGGGCAGTTGGTCATGATGCCTATAAAGTGGATCACCCTGTATCTCTTGCTCTGTGCTCTGAATGGGACTTGACCTTTAGGAGGCCATGGCAGATCAGCAAGCAGTTGGGGAAAGATTCTGAATAGTTCCTCCCACCTCTATCCTGCTTCCAGCTGCAGTTCTGGCACCCATCGTTGACTACACCTCCCATTGAGATCTGTTTTACTCCCTTTTCCCTAACTCCCCTTCCCCCAAATCTTCCTTCAAGCAGAGGTGGTTAAGGGGTGGTTAAGAGCTCCCACTGCTCTAGTATCTGTGTAGCTCAAACCTACCCATCCTCTGTGAGTGGTCCCTTCATTACACACTTTTCAAAATACCAGCTGAATGGGCCTCCCTTTGCAAGTATCTGGAGTGACCCCTCAAGCCACTTATTACATTATATTTAAATACACTTGTGATCACGACCTTGACTTTGTATTTAAGGTATTACAATCTCTTCCCGTTCCTTCCTGTTGTGTTGTGCAATACGTTTACTAGCTAAAGTTGGCCCCAGGATAACATTCTAGTTTTAGGGTTCTTAGACAACTTGTTTTATAGGGTACTAATTATAAGAGACAATAAAATGGAATAAAACTATTTAATCAGGCAGAGGAAACCCTGGTGACAGGGTAATGAAGTGGGACATCTGCTAACCTGAAGGTCAGTCAAATCCGCCGGGCACTCCTTGGAAACTCCCTGGAGCCGTTCTGCTCTGTGCCATAGGGTTGCTATGAGTCAGAATTGACTCAGTGGGTTTGGTTTCAGTTTTAGCAGCCAGCCGTTTTAATCCAGTCATGTTCTAGTTTTCTGTGGGAGTTTGGTCCAATTCCATGACCACTTTGTGTTTGTTGTCATAGCTGTAAGAAGTAAGCTTTAGACTTTGTAGATTCTGAGACGGTAAATCTAATTCCACGTAGACTTTATTGTGAATCGGTAATCTGTGGTTGTATGGGTAAAAGGTAAAGAACAAAATATTTTCACTTTGTCTTCTTCCAGAGTATCCTGTACAAAGATGTATTGCCAGGATAGCGCCTTGTGTCCTGTCCAGTAAACCATTCACCTTGACACACATCTGTGTATTTAATCTTTCGCAATGTGCTCTCTTAATCAGTTGTATCTTGCCAGCTATATTATTTTACTGTTTACCTTTTTCTATGAGGAAAGAAAGAATCGTGAGCTACATTGTCAGCAAATCCTGTGAGGGTTGTTCTCAGGCAAAATTGTTTTTTGGCCATTTGGAGATTTTTTTTCAGATAAAGTATTCCAATTTTGCTGTACCCACATTTACAGTCCAAGAGCAGATGTGGGCATTGGCGATTTGATGTGTTAAGTTGTGTGTGGATTTCTGCAGAACCAGATGAAAGAGATACCTAGGTACTAAATCATGTGCATTTTTTCCTACTTAAAAAAAAAAAGTTGCCATCAAGTTGATTCCTACTCATTAACAACCCTGAAGGACAGAGTAGAATCACCCCATAGCGTTTCCAGGAAGTACCTGCTATCAAACTGCTGACCTTTTGGTTAGCAGCTGTAGGTCTTAACAAGTACCTTCTAGGGTTTCATTTCTTACTTTAAAAGACCCCAACCTACCCTAGTCCAGTTGATTCTGACTCATAGCAGCCCTACAGGACAGTGTAGAACTGCTTCCATAGAATTTCCAAGGAGCACCTGACAGATTCAAACTACTGACCTTTTGGTTAGCAGAGGTAGCACTTAACCATTCTGGCTTAGGGGAACCAATTACTTTAGGCTTCTGTGAGACGAGTAGAATCAAGACAGCTCAATCTTGTAGACTCTTAGTGTTGAAAAGGATGTGGAGGTCACCTTGTCCAGTGCCCACTCTCAATGGTTCTAGTAGTATCTTAGACAGGCCCGGCCTCACTTTAAGAGAGGCCCTTTCTTAAGTTGAGCCATAATCAGCCTCCTTTATCTCTGTACCCTTAGTGGAAGGTCATCTTTCTAGAGCTACATGAGTAATTCTACAGCTCCCTCTTCCACAAGGTAGAGTGCCTCAGAGTTTAAATAATTTGCTATAGTTCCTTTCTTTTGATATTGTTTAAAAACAAATTTGTGTTTTTAATTTGATTGTGCTTTAGATGAAAGTTTAGAGCCTTGGTGTACAGTAGTTAAGAGCTTGTCTGGTAACCAAATGGTAGACCGTTCAAATCTACCAGCCACTCCTTGGAAACCCGGTGGGGGCAGTCCTTGTCTGTCCTTTAGGGTCCCTAGGAGTCAGAATTGACTTGATAGCCAGGTTTTGGTTTCAAGTGAATGTTTACAGCGCAAATTAGTTTCTCACTCAAAAATTTATACACAAATTGCTTTGTGATGTTGGTCGCAATGTATTAAGATGTCAGCGCTCTCTCTTTCTCTGCTCCTTTACCCTTCAGTTTCCCTGTGTCAATTTGTCTAGTTTTCCTGTTTTTTCCAGCTTTTTCATCTTTGCTTTTGGGAAGGTTTTGCGTACTAGGTCCCAACTACTTGATTGAACTAAGAAGCATATTCTTTCTCTGTGTTATTGATTTATAAGGCTGCCAAATCGTTGGCTGAAAGGTGGACTTTGGGAGTAGCTTCAGTTCTGGGTTAGCAGGGTGTCTGGCAGCCCTAATCTTAGGGATTCCCCTAGTCTCTGTCAGATCAGTAAGCCTGGTTTTATGTGTGTGTGTATGAATTTGAATTTTGTTCTGTGTTTTTTTACTGCTCTGTCCAGGACCATCTATTATGATTCCTGTCAGAGCCATTGGTAGTGGTAGCCAGGCACCATCTAGTTCTTCTGGGTTCAGTCTGGTGGAGGTGGTGGTTCATGTGCCCCATTAGTCTTTTGGAATAGTATTTTCCTAGTATCTTTGGTTTTTTTCATTCCCTTTTATTCTGGACAGGATGAGACTGGAAAACATAGATGGCCCCTCACAAGCTTTGAAGACCCTGCACACTACTTACCAAAGTGAAATGTAGAATATTTTTTAAGGAACTACGTTGTGCCAGTTGAGCTAGATGTCCCTTGTGACCATGATCACCAGCCTTCAGCTGCAGAAACTCAGCCACTCAAGGAGTTTGCCTTTATATAGGAAGCTTCTATGACTTTGCCTTGGTCAAGTTTGGTCATGTCTTCTTAAGGCATTCCAGTCACCTAAATTGTTCCTCATAGGACTTATTTCTTGAAATCTCTGTGGCTTCTTGGTGCAGGGCCCAAGGCAGCTAATCCACTGGAAGTCTCGCCTCCACTAACCATAATCAGTGTTTCTCCGTGTACGGGCATAGGTGCCCACAGACACACACCCTTCTTCTAAATCCTACCATGTTTAAGTCTGCTCTTTCCTTAGTTTCTGCCTCAGTTTCTGGCAGCACTTCATTTCCCCTTGCTGGGTCTCCTCCGGCTCTGGCCTAATCTGAGCTGTTTTTGTTGTGGCCCCAACACCCTGCTCGGCCTTTCTCAAGTGTAACCCCTTGATGGTTTTCCCAGACTAGACAAACCATCCAGAACTGAAAGCTAACTATTCTAGTAGTTTTGAACCTCACCATTGCCTAGATCCTGGGTATGGCACAGGACTGAGCAGTGCTTCTTTCTCTTCTGCGTGGGGTCACTAAGTGGAGGGCTAACTGAATACAGCTAACAACAGCAGTATTGCCTGCACATACTGATAGCCTGACCGTCAGTTGGTTTGGCCTGCCTGGGTGTCGCTGTCAGTGTAGATCAAATCTCCTTTGACAGTTGTGGGGATTCAATTCCAGTTTCGTCACATCCCCCTCTGTGACCGTTCTTGGCCAAGTCACTTGATCTCTGTGCACTTTCTAAGTCTCTAGAACACATCTATGATACACCTGTTCAGAACCCTCGTAAGAATGTATTTTCCTACAACAGGCAGGACAGCATGGGCTGGAAAGTGCTGGTGGCTGTTTCTGTGAGTACTCGGGAGAGCTGTATTTTCTGTTATCTCTGATAATGGAAAATCAAGCAAGCAGTTGTGACTGAGGAATCTCGAGCAGTCTTGAGAATCCTTTAGGTAATCACTTTTTCTTGCTAGTGCTGGATGTACATGAAAATATGAATACAGTGAGAAACTTACTTTTTATAGACTCTTTTTATCTTTCTGTGTATTTTCACCATTAGATCAGTGTATCTTTCACTTTAAGAAATGAAAGAAAATTTACAAATTTGATTTGGAAGTGCAAAAGCTGGTATAGTTATAATAGAAGTTATTTTAAAGCTACTGGTCCTGCTGTTCATTCGGAATTCACAGGCAGTATGGCAGTGTAGCTATAAAAGGGAAAAAAAGAAATCAGAACTACTTGCCAAAGAAATGGAACAGAGATGAGAAACAGAAAATTTGGAAGCTGTCCTTGGTTTTCATATTACTGATGGGCTCTGTTGAAACAATCTTGTGAGTTGGTGATCAAATTCCTTTCTATCTTTATTTGTCATCCTCCAGCATTCAGCTGGGGATACCTGTTCATTTCTGCCCTTCCGCATCCTGAATAATATCCCCATATGCAAGGCGGGGAAGAATCTGGCTAGGAACTGGGAGTTCCTTGTTCCTCCCACCATCTCATCAAGATGATATGGGAAGGGGCTGGGTTTTGCAGGTCTGGGCTAAAGTATGTGTATTTGAGGGGAGAAGCTTACTGAGATTAAAAGGAGTGCAAGCATGAAGGGATGAAGGAGCATGGTTCATTCTGGGACTGTATCCAGATCTCCAATGCGCCTTCCCCCTCGTGGCTGCGTCTACAGAAGCCCTTCCTCTTCTGAGGCCTGTGCTAGTGGTTATGTCTTTCACTCTAGCATCCTTTTGTATTTTCCTCAGTAGCTTTACTCTCTGGCTCCTGCTTTACCATCTCCACAGCACTGTTTTCTGCCACCAAGTGCAGGAACACTTCCTGTGTATGACTCTCTTAGCACCTTGACAAGGAAGTAGCTTTTATCTTTAGCACCAATAACCACACCACTTTATACCCCTAGCAAGTCAGCATCTTATAAGTTTTATCAGTGTCCTCGAGCGAAAGACCAGCAGGAACACACCTACCGAGTGAAATGGGTTTATAACTTAACTGAAGTCATGGAGAGTTCACACCATAGGGAGCCATGAGTGGTTCCGCTCAGTAGAAGGTCTGCGTGAGATGATTTGGGAGAGGGTATAAAGAAGCTTTGTCCTGGATTGGATGCTATCAGGACACAGGGCTCATTTTATATCTGTGTATCTTAATAACTCTTATCTGGAAGGAGAAAAGACTAGAGCAAGACTAAAGGTGTAATGATAGAGAAATAGCAGTCACATTAGCCAGGAGAGCTGGTCATTTTTGTAGTTATGTTTTGTCTTCGTTTAGACACGGTTCCACAGTTGTCTTGCTCTTGTCTTACTCCATCATGCTCACAGCGTGGTCTTGTTGAGTGCTGACATTCTGTGAAACTGTTTATTTTCTGCTGGAGAGCCCCAAGGCTTCCCCCTATGTCAGAAGCTCTTTTCTCTTTCTCAGTCATCATAACCAAAGCACTTTACTTCAGATATTCTCCTTGATCAAAGTCTCCTTCTCCTTTCCCCTCCTCTACCACCCAGACTGCTCCTGTCATGTATGCATGAGAGGGCTTGTCCTCAGCCCCTCTGTTTCCTCATTTTGTCAGCTTCTTTTCTTGGCTCACTTGTTTTCCTGAGTGGACAGGTGACATGTACTGATGGGCTGTTATCATCCAAACCCGCTGCCATCAAGTCAGTGCCAACTCAGAACAAACTGTAGGATGAAGTAGAACTGCCCTGTTTTAGTCAGCTAGTGCTGCTCTAACAGAAATACCGCAGAGTGGATGGCTTTAACAAAGGAAGCTTTATTCTTACACAGTCTGGTAGGCTGCAAGTCCGAATTCAGGATGTCCGCTCCAGGGGAAGGCTTTCCCCCTTGCTGTCTCTGGAGGAAAATCCTTGTGTTGCATCAGTCTTTGTTCAGGGAGCACCTTGGCACAGGAACCTCAGATCTGAAAGACATACTCTTCTCCCAGTGCTGCTTTCTTGATGGTGTGAGGCTCCCAATTCTCTGTTTGCTTCCCTTTCCTTTTATGTCTTATGGGATGAAACAATAGAGTGGTGCAAGCCATACTCCAGGGAAACTCCCTTCATGGTTGAGCAGGGAGGTACAGTCCCACACTAATCATTTAACATACAGCATAGGAAAATCACAAGGTGGAGGACAGTCATAAAGTATTGGGAATCATGGCCCAGCCACATGACAACACGTATTTTGGGGGGAACACAATTCAATCCATGACATACCACATAAGCTTCCAAGGAGTACCTGGTGGATTTGAACTGCTGACCTTTTAGTTAGCAGCTATAGCACTTAACCACTGTGTCACCAGGGTTTAGCAACCCCCAATTTCTTCCCCTCTGGTACCTTCAGTTGCGTCCCCGTTTGTCAGCCCTTATCCCCTATCTTAGGTGGTGTCATCGTTCACTGTTTCTCTGTCAGGTTTATGACCACTTTAGCAGTAAGTCATTAAACTATAAATGTGCTTTCTAGCCTATGTCCACAATGCTGCCTGGCAATCCTTCTTTTTTTTTTATACCTTATTGCATCCTCTGGGGTTTCTTTTACAATAATATAATTCCCTTGAGGCCACCATTCTCACTTCAAAGACCCTCCTTCCAGAAGATGGTCTTAATTTCTACTCCACCAAGAAGACTGAGGACATCTCACATAATCTATTTCAACTTCCTTGTTCCCTCCCCCACCCTCCTTCCGAATTTCCACCTTTTCTCTCTCCCTTGGTCCTCTCTGAAAAGAGTTACATGCTGTTTCTGGCCTGACTCCTCCACTTATGCTCCTGATCCATTCAGCTCTTCTCAGTAATTCTCCATCCTCTTTACTTCCTTCCCCTAGCCATGCAGCCTCTGGAGGATGACTCTTTTCCTTTAAAATGAAATTCTGAGGCAGTAGAAATCCATAGGAAGTGATTTATGCCTGCTCTGCCCACCTCCTCCTCATTCACTCATCCCTTTAGTTTTATGGTCACTTACCTACCCACTCCTTGATCTAACATGATCCCATCATCCCTTTTTCTTAGACTTGACGTCTTTGTAAACTTACGACATCAGATGAGCTTTTTCCCAGAATCTCCTGAAACAGAACTCTCCTGATTTTTCTTCTGGCTCATCTTGGTTTGCTACTTCACAGTCTCTACAAATAGGTTTTCTTGACGAGTCTGACACATTCTCGCTTGATCTCTTTACCTCCTCTTTGTGTTTTTCTTCTCTCTCCTTTATGGGTCCTTTTCTCTTCCACTCTCCCTTAACAATGTCATCTACCTCCCAAACTTGATATAATTCATAAATTTGTCTCTATCGCTGTCCTTTTCCCAGTAATTTAGTTCTTTATTTCTAACTGCCTGCTAAACATCCACAATAGGACATCTCCTGAGTATATCTGATATCTGAAACCAAATTTATCAGTCTCACCAGAACCATGTCCTCCTCTTATCATTGCTGAGCCATTGATTGGCATTCCTATTCTGTCAGCAATCCATAGTCATCTTTGATTATCAAATCTCATAGATATTGGGATTGCCTCTTGCATTTGTCCCCTTTTAGGGTACTCACTGGAAACTCTGGTTGCGTAGTGGTTAAGTCCTATGGCTGGTAACTAAAAGGCCAGCAGTTTGAATTTACCAGTACTCTTTGGAAACTGTGGAGCAGTTGTGCTCCATCCTATAGGATTGCTATGAGTTGGAATCAACTTGATGGCAGTGGCTTTGATTTTGGATTTGGTTTAGGGTGCTCACCAAGTTATGTGTATGTTGTTATTGAACCTATGTGTGTTGTTATTGAACCTATTTATTTATCATTTAAGGCAGGCAGCTTGTCGTGTTCACCTTTGCTTGCCACTTGTTACCAACACAATGCCTTACCCAAAGGAGGTCCTCACTATTTGTTGAATATTTTAATGCTTTACTTGGATTTTATGAATTATTTATCATCAAATATCATTTTCCATTATTATTTCTCTTAACACTTTTGTTCTTAACCAAGCAAGCAGCAGAATAGAATTTTATGCCTAGAACTTCGGCCATGGTACTCTTGCTCTTTTTCAGGAGGAGTAATTAGTTAAGTGTACATGAGTCAGAAGACATTAATTTTACCTTCCTCCTTGAAAGCCAGGTATAATCCATAAGGTTATTATCTTTTTATGGCAATTTTAGATCACATCTCCCTTTTTACATTGATTTTTCTGCTTTTTACCTTCTTTATTTTTTAATAGATTTTCAAAATGGAAACTATCCCAATGACATAAGATGCTACTGATAGTATATCAATATTATGCAGCTGTTCCCCTGCCCAGCAGAGTGTGGCCACTCTGTGCACAGCCATGTAATACATGTGAGTTACATAGACATTAGAGAGGCCTTTCCCATCCATATGTATGTGCGTCATTCGTAGAAGTTAATAATGCCATATATCACGTGCATGTAGAATGTAAAATGTACTTCAGGATGACAGCTGACTCATATGAAATGAGTATTGGCTTACTATTAGAGGAAACCAGGGAAAGATATTTGTTGTTTCAAATCTACTGTTTACTGAATTATTTCTGTCTGTCTCTGTGTCTCAGACTCTCATTCTGCTTTTTCTTTTTTTTTGGTCAATATGTGCTTCCTTCTCCTGCCACCTTATTTTACTCGCCACATGGATAACAAAAGAATCCTTTGGAGAAATGAAAGATAGCAATTACACATTGGTATTCATGTTACCAGAGTCACACTGACGTCCTTGGGGAGTTTAACAATGAATATCCAGCATTAATTGCCACAGTAGCTGCATGTCTGACCTTGCTGAAATGTAATACATCATCTTTACATAGTAAAATTATTTGTCACTAAAAGATTAAAACAGAAGGATCATAAAAGTGTATTACTGTTTAGAATGGCTAATATTTTTTGTTGTGAAGAAAATCCTGGAAGATGCAGTTGCCTAAGTGGCTATGTTGTTTTAGGCATTGGGATTCACTGCATTGAAATCCCATTTCTGTCACTAATTTATTAGCAACTCTGGCAAGATTAGGTGGTGCTGTAGTTGAGAGTTCGCCTGCTAACCAAAAGGTCAGCAGTTGAATCCTCTAACACTTCTTGAAAATCCTATGGGCAGTTCTGCTGTGTCTTGCAGGATTGCTTTGAGTTGAACTTGACTCAGTGGCAAGGGGTGTAGTTTTTTTTTAATCTTTCTGAAGGAGTCTGGGTGGCATAGTGGTTAAGCATTTGGCTACTAATCAAAAGGTAGGTGGTTCAAACCACCAGCTGCTCCACAAGACAAAGATGTGCCAGTCTGCTTGTATAGATTACAGCCTTGCAAATCCTGTGGTGTTTTGTTTATCTCTGTCCTATAGGGTGACTATGAGTTAGAATCAACTTAATGGCAACAGGTTTGGTCTTTATCCTTATGAAAGGTGAATAAAATACATAGACATCCCTGATAGGTCTGGGGCAGTGACTAGTAAGATGCAGTGGATACAGTACTTTCTTTTTTATTCACATGAAAATATACAAAACATAATCTATCTAAACAATTTCTGCACATACAGTCTAATAACACTGACTACATTCTTCAAGTTGTGCAGTCATTCTTACTGCCGTTTTCCAAGTGAGTATTGTACTTTTTTATCTATTGGGTAAAATTATCCTTTTCTCTTATTAAAAAAAAAAGCAAATCTGTTGCTATATTGAATAGATTCTAACCTGTAGTGACCCTATAGAATGGAGTGGAACTGTCCCATAGAGTTTCTAAGAGGTCCCTTGTAGATTTGAAATGCCATCCTTTCGGTTAGCAGCCGTAGCTCTTAACCACTCCACCATCAAGGTTTCCTTTTCTCTTGTAGTTGTACCTAGATAGGAAACCCTGATGGCATACTGGTTAAGAGCTACATCTGCTAAGCAAAAGCTCTGCAGTTTGCATCCACCAGGCGCTCCTTCAAAACCCTATGGGGCAGTTCCACTCTGTTTATCACGTAGTTATGAGTCAGAATTAACTCAGTGGCAGTGGTTTTATACCTATGTATACAGTCATTATGAGTTGGAATTGACTGATGGCAGTGGGTTTGGTTTGTGTTTTTGTATAGATAGGAGAAACATCCTAGGACTCCAAGGACATGTTTCACTTTTTAAAAGAAGTGACATCATTGTTTTTTGAAGTGTAGTTTATTTGCATTCGACTTTTCTTGCTTTAGTCTTTTGTTTAAATCATCAAAACTACAGAACCTTCTTACATACATTTCCTGTGTCGTATTCCCACCCTCCCCCTCCACCCGCACCCCGGGGGCTGCCCTTGCACTGATTTGGTGTCACAGACTGGGAGGATTTCACACTAACCGCTCTGGAAGTGCTCATCACTCAGAGCTTGAGTTCAGCCTGCTGGGTCAGCAGTGAGCCCTCCGCTGGACAGTGCCATGTCAGCGGCCACACTCACTGGGGCTGTGTAAGCTGTGTGGGCAGAAATGAATGATTGTTCAGCCTTCTCTCCTTTTTGAAAAGGAACTGAGATGAAGGAAGTCCGTGCACTCACCCATGACATCTGATTTTCGGCTACATGAGATTCCAACTAGAGATCCATTTTTGCTTGTATTCTGGCAAAACAAGTGCATGATCAACTTGAAGGCCACCTCAGATCCGGTGGGCCGGGGGCGGGGAACAAACTGAATATATTGTTTTGGGCTCATCTTTTAAATTGAGGCTGTGATTTAAATAAATATGATATGTATCAATAACTAATGAATATGGTTTGCTTATTGTTTTGTGTTTAAACGATGTAAGTTTTGTATGATGTTCCAACTTGAATGACCTAAGTTATTGTTTAACAGGCTCAATCCTGTTAAAAGATTATAATACACATTCAGTTAGTAGTTTGTGCTTTTTGAAAGTTTGAACTTGAGATTGTCTAATTCAAACTGCTCAGGTAGTTTTTAAAATGGATTTTGTGAGTTTCCTTGCTTTTTCTTTTTTCTATTTCCTTTTAAGTATCCATGTCTCTCTAAAGCTTTCTGTTTCCATAAACATTAGACCTGAATAGTATAGCGTTAGGAGACCCTTGACTTTTAATTTGTTCTGAATCTTGAGAAGAAATCATGATGTAAAGCAACTGCATAAAATATAACTTCAGTCAGTTTTTTTCCCCCTTTTTAATTTTCTCTCCCCTTTTCTTTCTTCTGTCCATCACCTCCATCTGAAATTAAAGCAAGAGGATGAAGTGACGACTGTCCAGGTTAAAGAGCAGGACCGGAACGTCCTGGTGTTGAAGAAAGTGCCGATTGGTGGCCCAGCCCCCACGTCTGGGAGTGCGGAGAGTAATTGGAGGTGAGAGTCCCCCCTGCAGCCTCGGAGGCACGTGCTCCTGTTTCCTTTGCCCTGCCTGCCTTGCCTCCTCTTGCTCCGTCTCACTTGCTCCCTCTGCCTCCTCTTCCCTCCCTCCCTCCCTCTTTTTTCTCTCCGCCTCTCGAGCATTCAAGCAGACTGCAGAGCTCTTAGCAGCTAGATGGATTCAGTTCCCCGTAAAAGGACAGAGATGGCAAGATCTTTCAGCTTTTAGGGGATGCCTTTGTTAGTAACTATTCACAATGGGCAGCTCCCGGCTGAGGGTCTTTGACCCTCATTTAGAAAGGAAGGATTCTGCGGCGCTCTCAGACAGAGAGCTGCCCTTGCCTACCTTCGATGTGCCTTATTTCAAATACATCGATGAGGAAGATGAGGAGGATGAATGGAGCAGCCGCTCGCAGTCTTCCACTGAGGATGACTCGGTGGACTCTCTGCTCTCTGACAGATATGTGGTGGTGTCCGGGACTCCGGAGAAGATTTTGGAGCATCTTTTGAATGACTTGCACCTGGAAGAAGTCCAGGACAAAGAAACAGGTAAGGCACTCTGCTTCCAGACTGGCAGCTGCTGATGCCCTTGTCATTATGGATAGGGGCAAGGCTCCCACTGCTAGCCCAAACCAGCGCGGGTGGAAAGAGTTTTGGCTTTGTATGCCTCTCTTTTGCCTTGTGTTTTGTTTTAATCTGGTAGGTGGACACGTAGATCCCAAGCAGCTGACTGGGAAGTGGCTCTACAAAGAAAATTCTGTGAAGGCAGATGTTCTTGCTGCTTTGGTGATTTTTACAAAAATCTTACCTAAAGGTAGTTGGCAAGAGGCCAATATCCTGTGTGTAGTGTGAAGAAATTCAAGAGGTATGTGCAGAGGGGAGTTAGCAAGCATTCACCTGGCATCTAGGAAGGGCTGAGCTGGGGGAAATAGCCTCCCTGCCGAATTGTCAACAATTAATGAAACTACTCAGCAGCTACTAGCTTAGCAACAAGCTTAGCAGTTAACTTCTGCCTTCGCCCCACCTACCCAAGTGGCTTATAAACTGCCTGCTCAGAGCGAGCCCTGGTATGCAGAACATAATGCTTGCAGCTTTTTCACACCAGAAATTGTGATGCACTTGCCTTATTGATCAGACTTCTTGTCCTTTATATTGAACCCGGGAGCAAAATACCCATTTGGCTCATGTATTCCTCCACTTTTGGAAACACTACCTCTCCTGTTTACAAAATAACTTACACTCCTTTTATGACAGAAGGCTGAGTACTTGCTTTTTTGTTAACTAGAATTTGTAATTTGTTCTGGTCTGGAGCAGTTATTCCAATGAATAGGCCTCTAGGCTGCAGCTTGGTCTCTGGGCTACAATGCACTTTTTTGCAACCACCGCGGCACCTGTGATGTCCTCAGTTTGCAATATGTTGATCGCATTGAGAAAAAGGGGTTGTACACTGTATTAGTGTAGGGAACCCCTTAGGCTTTTACCATACAGAAAGGTTGTAGATTGACAGCTTAGGTGGAAGCAAGAGTTTCCTGTGTCCCAGGAGTTTCATCTGTACACATTGATGTCTGGGTCTCTACTGAATTCTAAAAGATATTTAAAAAAAAAACACAACAAAAAACCAAGGTAGCATGAAACACATAAACAGGTTAAGAGTAGGGGGTGGGGAACAAAAAACTGACCCAGTCTTTTGTCCTACAGTAGTGGTGTAGTTAGAACTTCGAAACTCAAGTAAATGCTTTCTTTTGCTTATGTTTGGGGGGGAATTAATAGTTGTCATCTATATGCATAAAAAAATAAGCTAAATGAAAAATTGTATTCTTATGCATTTGTGGAGTTTCTATATTTCTGCAGATTAATGGTTTGTGTATCTGAGCACTATTCTCGTGTTCTGCTTCATCAGATATCATCATCATGGAACTGGCCATAATATTCTATATGCTGATGGAAACCCTGGTGGCATAGTGGTTAAGAGCTACAGCTGCTAACCAAAAGATCAGCAGTAGTTCGAATCCACCAACTGCTCCTTGTAAACCCTATGAGGCAGTTCTACTCTGCTCTATAGGGTTGCTGTGAGTTGGAATTGACTCAAGGGCAGTGAGTTTGGCAGTTTTCTGGATGACCAGACTGTTTTACAGCGGTAGTTTGGACTAAATTGCAGGGTAGTTGTCTGTCGTGGAAAGGGCGTCCTTAAACATGGGTAGAAAGGTTTGGGAAGGTTGAATGGTTGCTTATTTTTTTTATGTAAAACCTTATGCCTAGTTCACATTATTAAGCTCAGAAATTATTAAAGTCAACACTAGGCCTACAATGATTTCCTTTTAGAATTTGTTACTAGTTTGTTTTCTTTTTAGCTTTGAGAGAAATGGCCCAGGTATTGGTTAGCATGTTGGAAGTCTTTAACACTGGGGATGGAGAGTCACCTTCATTACCAGGGCTGATGCTGGTAGTTGTCTGTTGTTGGGGAAACTGCCATGTGTGACGGTGATGCTTAGTGGTGGTAAAGTCCATGGCTGCTGTTGAAAATATCAGCAGTTTAGATCTGCCAGGTGCTCCTAGGAAACTCTATGGGGCGGTTCTACTCTGTCCTATGGGTCGCTGTAAGTAGGCATCCACTCAAAGTCAGTGGGTTTGGTTTTGGGTAGTGACTATCGCTCCACTCTTTTCAATTATACCAACACTGGAGTCAAGTGTGTCACTTCAGCCACGAAGCAAAGAGGGTCAGGATTCAATAGCTTGACCTTCTGTAGCACCGCCAAAAGCAGGGCAGGAGGGGGCCAATTGGGGTCAGCCTCATCGGATTCTAGTTTATTTCCACAGTTTGAAATAGTACACTTTATGAAACTTAAGATTTTGATGAAGACATTTGAGGAAAAAAATGGTAACACTTTTTCTCCCTACAAAATGACACTTTCATGGGGAAAGAGAAGAGTCAAGTTTGGAGCAAGTGTTTGACATTTTTATAATAAACATGCTGAAGTGCAAGTTGCATGTAGCTCTTCAAAACATCCACTAAGCACTAGAAGAAAAAAACAATAGAAAAGCCACCATGTGAGTTTTGTTGATGCAATTAAAAGAAATACAAGTCAAATGAATTTCGTGTGCAAATTGAAGAAAAGTGCTTATTAGTTCCTTCTAGTTTCAATATTATGTGAATCAGATATTTATTCAAACTATCCGAGGCCCCTTGTCACTGGCAAAGGTGGATTCCAGTTCTTTATCTTATTCAGATTGGCAGCCCTCATTTTATAAAAGGCCTGTGAGTGTAAGGACCTAATAGAGTTACATAAACCATATGGAAGACAGATGGAGGAAAATGAGAAGGGGCTGCAATAAAAGTATACTGCAGCATTTTTATGTTCTTGAGCGCCCATTTTAAGGAGATGGAGCCATATGGAGTGGTGTGGAGCCATATGGTGGTCTTCTGTGTGGCCCCCAGTGGTGATGGGAGGAAAGGCTAGATGTGTGGAAATACATGGTCTGGTTCCAGAGGCTGGGATGAGTTTGTCTGGATTCTTACATCCTACATTCCTGCACCTACCAGATGCTGGAGAAGATAACTGAGTCTACCATTTCTTTCCCACAAAAGTCAACTTTGTTGTGAAGATGTAGGTGGAGGCTTAATAGAAGACACCTGTGCTTACATAGGAAACCCTGGTGGCATATGGTTAAGTGTTAATTAAGGCTGCTA
The DNA here is from genome assembly GCA_028571685.1 of Heterohyrax brucei. Taxonomy (NCBI): domain Eukaryota; kingdom Metazoa; phylum Chordata; class Mammalia; order Hyracoidea; family Procaviidae; genus Heterohyrax; species Heterohyrax brucei. Next base: position 87,887,076 of record CM053147.1, on the reverse strand, counting down.
ATCTTAAAGGTTCACAGTTCAAATCCACCAGTTGCTCCTTGGAAACTATGGAGCAGTGCTACTGCGTATAGGGTCCCTATGAGTCTGAATCTATGGAATTGGACTCAACAGGCAGTGGGTTTTTTTTTTTTTTATGTTTACATAGAACAAGCTGAAGTGGTTACTGATTGATGTTAACATGCAAATAACAGAAAGCAGATACAATTGGATGGAAAATACCAGGGTATCTGAAGGACTATTGAGATGATTTAATGCATTTCTATTGCTACCTTAATCAAGAATAGGATAGAAGATAGCTAAGAAACGCGTGTAATATTCTGCCACCAAATCAGATTGAGTTTTAAAAATAAATTTTAAGATGCTTAAAAACAACCTTATTAAAAATTTTCTAGAATAATTTGATCCACACAGTACTTTCTATACTTATTTTCACAATCCTTTATGAGCATACCTTTCCTCACTGGGAGCGCTAGGCACAGACAGCCATCTCATAAATGTCTATGAAATGAATTAATAAATTTTAAAAAATATTTTAAAATAGAAAACACTAAGAGGGAACAAGAAAACCAGCAGAGAATTTGGGTCCTCCTTTGCAGTCAGCCTTGAAACCTTCATGATTGTCCGCCTTCTGAATTGCCAATAACACTCCCAAGTAACAGATGGCAGTGAAGTTCAGTTCAATCTAATTTTTTTGGTATCATTTCTACCTTTACTCCGTAATCCTTCATTGTCTAAAACAGAAAAACTATTTAAGGCTGATAACAGGGTATTTATTTGTATACACACAGAAAGTGACTGAAGGGGTTTTCAAAAATATCCGTGCTTTTCAAGGTTCAGGCCTGCCTTGAAATGTTTGGAAAGTATTTTCTGCCACTTTGTCTTTCATCTCTCCAGAAATAAGGGAGATGTGACTGGGCATCCCCAGCCTGGGAGAATTCCACGTGGGTGGAGACCTGGAGGGCTGGAGAGGTGGGTTCTGACCCAGCCGTGTACTGCAGTAGCTGCTACTCTTATTGAAAGCTTTCTCCACCTAGCAAAGGATAAACCGTGCTTTACTTAAACATGCTTCCATTGGAACTAATGATTTCTATTTCAAAACAGGAGGGGGGAAAAAAAACCATTATGTATCAGATAGATTATGTAGAGAAAAACGTTCCTATTGATTTTTCTTACTAAATCTGTGTTATGACGGGCCTACCTCAGGGACAGCATAAGAGGAAATATGTTTGTTCTCCTTGTCCCTCTTGTAATTTCTCCCAGTTTCTGTCTCCTTATTTTTTATTCATCTTTCTAAAGGAAATATGGTCATTTTCACAGGTTTTCAAGAACACTGAGCAAACAGCAAGACTAGGATAGATGGTAAGAATATGTGAAGTCAGGTAAAGCCTCCTGTCTGATTCTCATTAGGCCTGGCCTGATTTGTTCAAGGCATAGCTGGCTTTTTTTTTAACTTCCTGATGTTGTTATTCAGTATTTTCTATTAGTGTGTATTCTTTGTGCAAGTGTCTGCTTAGCCTGTTTCCATCTTTTCCTGGATATCTTCGAGTTAGTGGTTTACTGTCAGCTGCATATAGTAGATTAAGTATGCTGTTGAGGAAAAAAAAAAGCCATTACCACTGAGTCAACTCCAGCTCAAAGCAACCCTGTAGGACAGGGTGGAACTGCCCCATAGAGTTTCCAAACAGCAGCTGGTAGATTCACACTGCCCACCTTTTTAGGTTATCAGCCCAGCTCTTCTTAATCACTGTGCCTCGGGCTCTGTTTGAGGTAAAATTAGTGTTTCACAACTTCTGTCAAAGTCCCTGCTTTGTGTTATAGGAGTGGGTCCATCTATCAACAAAGTCCAGAAGTTATTCTTTGCGGCTAGCTTAGAGGCTTTTTTTAGAGCATTGCTCTGTTAACACCTTGAATTAAGCTAGGACAGCCAGCTCACTTTTTATTAACTTTTTTTTTTTCTCTCTGCCAACACGCTAATAATAGTGTCATAACTGTTTGTTGTGGGAAGAGAAGTTTTCATCCAATCACTGAAAAGGTAGGCAATTTAGGTAAAGGTCTTCCTTGGTTGCCTTGACTTTTAAGATTTCTGGGAAACATTGATTACCTCTGTTCCAGACCTGCTCTCCCATGTCTCCGTGCCCTAAACCTGTAGCAGCATGGCTCTTGCAAGACTAAACTTTTTGACGGTAGCCAGAACATTTTATAGTGATAGTCCTTTCATGATTTTGCAGCAAGGGAATGCAAATGAAATTACCTTTCATTTGTGTATTTTCTCTTGAAAATGTCACCTAACAAATAAAGCCATACTTCTTATCCATGGCAGCACATTTGAAGCACCTGGGTCACTTTAAAGATGAACGGTGGCTAAGTCCAGACCTAGAAATTCTGATTTAGTTGACCTAAAGATGTAAGGTTCCAGTGTTATGGGTCTTAGAAGCTCCCCAGGTATGGTCATACTCAACTATGTCTTAGAACCAGTGAAGTAGGACGCTGAGTTTGTTTCAGTTTTGTTGTTTTTAAGATTAATTCTACGTTTCTAAGTTACATACTTTTTTCCTCTGGGGGGGTATCATTTCCTCCTTTCTCTATGCTTTCATCTCCCCAGTTCTCCCCCTCCAGCTCTGCACACCCTCTCCAGTGTTGGATGAGTCTTAGCCTCATGTCTGCTGGCTGGGTCCTTCCCTAGAGCTTTTGCAGCCAGAGGTCAAAATTCACAAAACTGTACCACTGATCCATCCACTAAAGTGGTCTCACAAAAAGGAAACCATCAAGGGGTGTGCATCTGGCTCTTAGAATAAGAAGGTGATGATAGAATGAATAAATCTGATTCAGATTTTTGCAAGAATTGTATCTAGAGCGTTGATCTGGTTTGAACCAATTCAGCCATGGTGTATGGATCAAAAATGGAATAGACCTAAATTTTTAAAATTTGAGTGGTCCAGAACCATTACCAGATTGGGAAAAACCAGAGGTCAGAACCCTGGAATAGCAGGAACCTGCTAGGTGAGATTGGATTTCTGCCAGGACCAAGGAGCATTGCAGACACTCAAAGCAGCATGGTGGGCCACCACCTTCAAGCATGGCACTGCTGTTTCTAACTATGAAAAATCCGGTGGGAAAGAGCTATGTTTGCTATGCAACATGCACACTGCCCTTGTTTTCTAAGAAGGAGATTAAGTTGCTCACAGGGCTTTGACCTGTAATTTTACCCATTCCAGTTATCATTCTGTTTCACCTAAAGGTTTAAAAATTCAGGTCTTTTCTGGTATTGCTTCCTTGCTGTGATTGAACTGGGGGAAAAAAAATGATTTAAAGCCCTGGTTCTATTACACTACGGAAATCTCTGGGTGGGTGGCCACTGTGTCTTACATCTTTCTTTCTTTTGTAAGAAATAACATTTTAAAGAAGAAGAAAATGTACATAACATAGTAGAAATGGTACTAAAAGGATATTCTAAAGCCTTGAGTCCCAGACCTTGGCTCCATTAATAAACCAGCTTGTGACCTTGTACAAGTTATAAATGGGATGATCTGAAGTGTCTTCATTCAGCTAAAACTCTTTGATTCAAAGAGCTCTCTATTAAGCTGTTTCCTTTCAAAATATATCGTCAGTAAAACCAGTTACCACCGAACTGATTCCAACTCACAGTGATCCCATGTTTGTGTAGAGGAGATAGCTGCATAGGGCTTTCAAGGGGTGACCTTTCAGAAGCAAATCACCAAGTCTTTCTTCTGAGACACCTTTGGCTGGGTACAGTTAGTAGTCTAGCGCTCACCCATTTGTACCACCCCAGCACTTCAAAGTATGTCACCAAAAAAACCCCAAACCTATGGTTGTTGAGTCGATTCCAACTCAAAGCAGCTCTGAAGGACAGAGGAGGACTGCCCTATTGAGTTTCCAAGAAGCACCTGGTGGAGACCCTTTAGGTTAATAACCCTAGTTCTTAACCACTGTCCAGAAGGGTTTCCAAAGTGTGTGACAGAACTGTAGACATCTGAGAAAGGTCTAAGTGATCTCCAGAATCTTACAGTTATTTTGTGTTAAAACTAGCATCACTTAGCTGTTGCACGAAGGGTGAGGATGTTTGATCTGACTTCATGGTACATTATTATTACTGCTACATTTTTTAGCGTCGTAGAGCTGTTAGGGTGTTGCTGTGGTATTAAGCTTGGAAATCCAGGCTCAGTGGCTATACCTGGTGATGATTTAAGTGTGTTTGTGTATAACTTTGTCCAACGAGAAACTTTTTAAGTTCCTTTGAGAAATTATGTTATAATATTTCCAAAGGATAGCTGTGATTTATCACCTAGTAGTAAAACCCATCTGCAGAGTTTTATTACCAAGTCATTTTGGGATATTCAGACATAGTCTCTTGCAGGAGAAAGGCAGCAGTTTTTCCTCCAGTAGTGAAATATGCTACATCATATATGTTATACTAGTTAGTCATTCACCTGTAATTCCTTTGCATTTTACCTTACAACTGCTTCTGTAATAAAATGTAATAGCACATTTGATTCTTCAGTTTGTGTATACCCCTGAATGCATATCACAGTAAAATTTATGTCTTCAATCCACAAATATCTTTTGATCTCTTACTATGTGCCAAACCCTGGTCTGGATGCTGGGGATATAGCTATAAAAGAAATAGACAAACTCCTTACCTTCCTAGGGTTTGGATCCTAGTAGAAGGAGTCAGACAGTAAACAAAATAAATAGGAAAGCGTTGTATATTAAATGATGAGTGCTAAACAACCAGTCATTACACACATTCGCTTAGGATAGCTAATCAACATGTTTTAAAAAAGAAGGGAGCTACAGGATGTTTAATATATTTGAAGAATGATCATGAAACCTCTGAACCTGTTAAATGAAATCTGAAACCAAAGGAAATTGAATTAATTAAAATTAAAAAAATATATCATAAAAGAAGTCAAAGAAATTTGAAGTAGGTATAGCTATCCTCTGGTGGTATAAGCTACTGCAGGCTGCCGTGGAATCTATCCTGGAAAGCTTTGATAAGAATATCAGCATTTTACCATCTTGAACTGTGAAAATAGCTTTCTCAGAGACAAATAACTAGACTAGGTTGCCACTTGAGGTCTTTTTCAGCTTTATGAACCTGTCACTTTTAAATATTAGGTTAATTTTGTTTGCATGTGTATTCATAAAAAAATAAAGGGAAGACTAAATAAATTCATTAGCACAAACTCCAGCTGTCCTGGGCCCGCCTCTAATGCAGATGAAGAGCAGCCCAGCTCAACAAGGCTTTCTTTTCCCAGCTAAAGCAAAAACTTGCAATGGCTGCCCGCAGCTGATGATAAAAATCCCCAAACGGTGTCAAGAGAAGTAGACATAAAAGCTCTCGAGTTAGAAGATGGTTTCTGATCTGTGCTATTTGTACTGTTCCTTCAATTTGGTTTGTTTTGGGGGGTGAGGGGTGGGGGGTGGGAGAGTAGAGCAGGTCCTTTAGCTTCTCTCCTAATTACTAATATTGTTGATAGTTGCCTTGAAGACAGTTCCAACTTGTGACTCTACCTGTGTGAAGGGTAGAACTATTCCGTTGGAATTTCAAGGCTGTGATGTTTAGGAAGCAGATCGCCCAGCTTCTTATCCGAGGTGACTGTAAAAACCAAAACCCTAGTGCTGTCAAGTGGATTCCAACTCATAGCAACCCTGCAGGTCAGAGTAGATCTACCCCCATGGAGTTTCCAAGGAGTGCCTGGAAGCCTGCCCACCTTTTGGTTAGCAGACTTTATACTTTATCACTAGCCTACCAGGGCTTTTGAGGTAACTGTGGGTAGATTCAAATCACCAACTTCTGGCTAGTAGTCAAGCCCTTAACCAGTGCCACTGAGTCAATTCCAACTCATAGTGACCGTATAGGTCAGAGTAGAACTGCCCCATAAAGTTTCCAAGGAGTTCCTGACAGATTTGAACTGCCAACCTTTTGGTTAACAGCTGTAGCACTTAACCTCTAGGCCACCTTGGTTTCGTTTGTGCCACCTAGGAACTCCTAATTACTAATGTGGAGAATGCTATATATTTGCTAACTATAATTGAAGCATTGGGAGACTTCATAAATTAATGCTGACAAAATGATGAGATAATCAGAATTGGGTGGAAATTTTCCTCTTAGTTGCCTCATTTATAAAAGTAGAGAACTAGACCAAATGACCTTTGAGGCCTCTTTTGAATCTGAAAACCAGGATCGAAGATTACTGAAGACACTAATTCATTTATTCAAACTTCCTCTCCATTAGATGGATCTTGGCAGGATAATTATCCCCATTTAATAGATATAGAAGCTGAGGTTGGAAAGTTAATTAAGCTGCTTCAGTGATAAAGTAAATGAACATTTGTATATAAAATGATATATTCTTATCTTTGTCCCAAAGATCATTTTTTGTCTAGTGACTAGAATCATGGGTGAAAGTATAATTGAAAGACTGTAAAAATCTACCATTCAGTTCTAGCTATAATCCCCAAATCAGGCTCTTAGGTGGCCACTTAGGAGCCATCTAACCTTCAGCACAAAGACCTGCTTCTTGGTTTCAAGCTGTGAGCAGGCTGGCCCCTGAGCGAGCTAACAGCTTCAAGAAGGTGGAAAGGGAGAGAGAAATTCTACTTTTACTGATACCGTATCAAACCATCCAACTGAGAAGTGAGTGAAAATCAGATCTTGGCCAGGAATTTCATTTGAGGTATTCATCTTGTAGTCTAATCTATTCCCACCACCTTTGAACATTCGATATTATGTATGATAACAAGGGAAGTGATGCTTTTACACTGCCAGTAGATTGTGGGTTAATTAATACCCTTGTTGGTAATGAAGCAAGGTGAAATGAAGTGAGACAGAGCTAAAGCATAAGGTCATTAACACACAACTAATTAATAATGGAAATGTGGAAGTTTTCATTACAACATAACCAGTGGGCAGAGGAAGATGTTTAATGGAGAAGGATATGCTAACGAGGAGTAGAGCATACTGTCAAGGAAACAATCCCTATTTAGAATGAAAGTGGTTCATCGGAATGCATTTTTTAAAAAAGGCATTCTTTTCATGTTTACTGGATATTATCTCTTCCAATAATTTGAGCCCTAGGTTATACTTTGGATTTGAACTTTAATATTACCAATCATTTCAGCGTGAAAAGTTATAAAAGTGTTAGAGTTTTCCAATAAGAGTCAAGTTTTCAGAGAAACATGTTTTACTCTGTGATCACTCAGTATATGTAGTCAAGTATGTAGAGAGAGAAACATTTTCAGTGAACTCTTCATTTGAAATTGATTTTTCTATCTTTGTTTTGTGTCCACTGATAGAATTTACTTAATATGGGGGGCAGGGGTGGGGAGGACAGAGTAGGGGAAAAAACATGATTAATTAAGACTGTAACATTTGATTAAAGGGAAAATCATTAAAAGGTGACTGTTGTACAGTAGACCTTGTAAAGGGAAAGTGTAAGCAGGAGTGTAAGCACAGCGGAAAACAGCTTGAATATTGAAGGGCTGTGGGAAATTAATCTCAAGCAGAACTGAAGATAGGAAATAGAAAATAGAATACAGGAGATAAAGAATTATCTTACAATTAGACTCTTACCCTCCTGACTATAAGGATTATGAAAAACTTGATCATCTTAACAAGGATTTTAGATTGTCTCCTTTAAATACTTTTTAAGGAGAAGGTCAACCACATTTGATCTTGTCCCAGAGGGTGGAGATAACAGTCTTTGAAAGTTTTCTTCACACTGTGTTCTAAATGAAATACACATGTGGCTGTGTGTTTCCATGAAGTCAGTCCTGATGGTAGTGTCCTCAGCCTTCGAACCATAAGGTTTCCCAGTGTCACCTGCAACCATCAAGGACAGCTTTCTCCTTCAGCTATGTTTGCACATTCCGCTGGCTTCAGTTCCTTTGTTCGTATTTGCACATTATTAACTTTCACCTCAAATGCCCTACCTTCCACCTCCAGTGGTAACTTAGCATTCATTTTTCAAATAGGCTTTCATGGAGGAAACTTAGTTACTTCTTTGTAGTTCAGTCAATTTTCAACTTTCTAGAATGGCTGGAGAATACATTGTTACATGTCATAAAATATTTTGGTATTCTACAGTCTTCCATAGGTGTGTATGTAAGTTGTCAGTTTTCAAAGAACCAGAATATATTAAATTATACTCTCTCTTGGAAACCCTGTTGGTGTAGTGGTTAAGTGCTACAGCTGCTAACCAAAAAGTCAGCAGTTCAGATCTGCCGGGGGTTCCTTGGATACTCTCTGGGCAGTTCTCCTCTGTCCTATAAGGTCACTGTGAATCAGAATCGACGAGACAGCAGTGGGTTTGGTTTTGGTTTATATATATAAAAAAACACACGTAACAGACCTGTCGTTAAGTTGCAAGGTTAATGCAGAGTGAAGAGGCCATAATAATTCCCAGTTTTATTATTATGTGGATAAGACATTGGCTTAAATCTCATATAGTCTCTGGCATATGATGAAGGCTGCTTTTGAAACATAAATCTTCAGTATACTTCTGTTTTCTCATAAGAATAAATTTGAGACAGACAACAGCTTTAAGTTTCTTTATATTCTATCTCTGTAATACCCTTTAAATATAAAGGCTGCCATTTCTGTATATAGTTCTCTGGAAAATTAATTTTAGTAGCACAATTTCTCAGTTTAGTGCTGACTAGAATTTTCTTTTTTCTTTCAAAAGGAAAATGCTGTTCTAAAATCTGAAACATTGTAAAACAACAGTGTTTTCTCCTTGACTTTTAGTCTTTCGGCATATTTAATATTGTACCTTAGAAGAAACACATGTGGTTTTGTCAGTGTTCAACTGTGTTTTCCGAAGCTTGTTTAAATATGTGATAGGAGTCAGGAGCTTTTGGAGCAGCAAATTGAAAGGAGTGGCAGATACTGAAATTCATGGAGACAGATTTTGTTAGTACTGCATTAGACAAGCTAGCAATTTTACCAAAATGATAGTTTCACTGTAACATCAGCAGCTGAAATTATTTGCACCTGAGTTTAAAGATAGTATCAGAGGTAGAACTCTGTCTCTGTATGTCACAGATTTAGTGTCCTCTTCCCACACAGCTGATGGATGTAAAGTGAGATCATCAGATGTCCTTGTCTGAGTTTTAAAATGCTTGCAACGTCTTTCTCAAGTAATATTTGGCATTCCGCTAGAAAATGGGGGCAGGGACGCATGATTTTTTTATTCCTGTGTGAGAGTGTGTACTTCAGTTAATCTTCATAAGTGTAAGGAAGCAACGTTAGTGGATGGCAATTTGTTGATTGTAATCACTACATGTTAATCTCTCACAGCATGTCACCATCAAATTATTGCTTCATTTAAAGGATGCAGTGTCACAGAATTGGTGTAATTGACAAGCACTTGTGTAAAAGGGATAGTCTTTGAGTGTGAGAATTTTTGCCTTTAACCTACATACAATTGAGCTTTTCCTCATTTCTGCTTGCAGTCGCTCCCTCCTGTTTTCTATTATCCTCCTTTTCTGCCCTTGGGGCTTTCTTGCTCAACAGCTGAAACCACTGTTTCCTTCTGTGAGCAGCCTTTCCACTTCTGTCTACTTCAGGCTGCTGCTTGGCTGGCAGCCATTCCCCCAAATCTCAGAATTAAATGTGGAATTGAAATTGTTAAGTATGTACAGAAAGTATGGAAAACTGCACAAACAATGAAAAAATACCGAGGTATCTTGTTGTAATCTAAATAGTGACAAAGCCATTTTCAGGACAACACTGCCTCCTTTTCTGCTTTAGACTTGAGGATGTTCTTTGCACTTAGCAGAAAGCGTACTTGAGAGATCTTCTAAGTTTTAAATCTTTTGTTCATTTAAATGAGCCTGATTTAATGGGAAGGTGAAGTGTACAGAAGATGTTTGTCCACTGCATATCTACCTAAATATTTCTATTTAAGTTCTTAGTCTGAAAATGAAGACAATTTTAGGAGAGTGAGGTTATTATCAGGACTGATGATAGAGAGTAGTTCTAATCTAGGGGTAGCTGCTGCCTCCCTTCTTATTACATCCCTTTCAAGATGCTTTAAATGTACCTGTTATGAAGAGATTTACTGAGCACTTAGAGCGAATTAGATGTTTTCCCTAAATTTTCTTGCTGTTTTGCTTTTGCGTAGTAATAGTGTAATATCATTTGTTTTGTTAAGGACGAAAAAGAATGAAAATCTTGTCATCCTGATATTGGATCTTCTCCCCAGAGTGGGATATATAAAATATAATTCTTTATGTCTCCATTCAACTTAATGTGCTTTTGAAGGCATCTCAGGCCATTTTCATTTCCCACCGATGACTTCTGTAGAACGATTGTAGTAGGCAAAAGTTCTGCCCGTGCTCAGTGCCATAGTGTCCACAGCTTAACATTACTATGACAGCTTTTATACCAGTTGACAGTCTCCATTGAGGGTGTTTATTCTCTGTTTTTTTTAAAAAAATGAGTAAATAAATACTAAGCAAGAAGGTAGGCAGAACAACCTAGAAATCCACAAGTGAGATCAGAATTAGTTCATAATACTCATCATTTGAAAATAACCATCTTAAATCCTTTTTTGCTAAAAAAAAAAAAAAAAAAAAAACCAGACAAACAACAACAACAACAAACCAAACCGATTACCATCAAGTCAATTCTGACTCATAGTGACCCTATAGGACAGAGTAGAATTGCTCCATCGAGTTTCCAAGGAGCCCTGGCAGATGTGAACAGCTGACCTTTGGGTTAGCAGACAAAGCACTTAATCACTAGGCATCCAGGGTTTCCAGTTAGGTTATAGGCACATTTACAAAGTCCTTAAGTATACTTTTTCTACTTTTGATCTTTGAGAAAGTTGAGAAACAGATCATATTATTGAGCATGTGTTTGAGTTTCTGAAAAATTTTAGAGCATGTGTATTCTTTGTGATTAGTTATGGCTGTGTTTAGGTCCCTGGGTGGTAAAACATTTGACAGTCAACTGCTAACCTAAAGGTTTGTAATCCATACCCACTCAGCAGTGCCACTGAAAGACAGCCTGATGATCTGCTTAGGATTACAGTGAAGAAAACCCTATGGAGCAGCTCTGCTCTGTAGTGTGTACATGATCTCATCATGAGTCTAATTGACCCAACAAAAACAGGCTTGATTTTATGTTTGCATTTAAGACTAAAACTCTAGTGACTTAAACAAGATTTAACTGTATTTCATTATAAATGTAGAGACACTCAGTATATACAGGTGGTACCAAACCCATTGCTGTCTTGTTGATTTCAACTCTTAGTGATCCTACAGGACAGAACTGAACTACCTCATAGGGGTTCCAAGTCTATACATCTTTATGCAAGCAGACCACCACATTTTTCTACCAAGGAGGGGGCTGGTTGATTTGAATCATCAGACTTCTGGTTAGTAGCCAGTACTTTTAACCACTGTATCACCATGATTCCTTACAGTTGAGCTGTTGAGGCCCCTCTAAAGTCACTAAGTACTGAGACACTTCCAGCTCTGTATTCCAATGCCCCTTGAATATGACCTTTATCTCATGGGCCACAGCCAAGCCAAGTGCTGTCAAGTCAGATCCGACTCATGGGCCACAAGGGATGCTAAATTGACAGTCACATCATGCTGTTCCAGGCAGGAGGATGGGAAACATCAAGATGAGGACACCCTGCCAATTTTAAGACAATTTCATAGAAGTACCACACATCACTTCTCCTTATATCTCATGGGCCAAAACGCAGTCTCATGGCCACAAATAGAGGCTAGTAAGTCTTTTGTTTTAATATCTGGTAAGCAGTGTGCCCAGTAAATACCAGAGCTTGATCCCTGAAGAAAGAGAAAATGGCATATAACTTCATAAAGAAAGGGCATGAGAGTTTGTCAGAACCCAGATGTGCCTGTTTCACATCTGCTGCTTGGGTCACATCACCCTGAATCATGGGATTTTAATGATGAGAGAAAGGCCTAAAGGTATTCGTTAGTGTGTTTTAGCACTACATTCATTTTAAAACAAAACTGAATTATTAGAATCACTGAAAATGAAGGAGGATACACAAGTGCCTTTGGCCTACAGGCAGAAATATCCCAGGCAGAGGCAGCTGATACATGTCTAATGGTTGGTTTGCCCAGGTATTGAGCTGATAGGCACAGATGCTAACTGAAGGAGGGATGGCCAAGCAGTTGACATGACAGTTAATTCTTTAGATGTAGGAGAGAGCGAATATGATATGGCTAATAGATTTTAGTACTTGTCAGGTTTAGGAGGCAAAGAAGAATTTTATGATTTAGTTGTTTGGTAACAGTTTTTTGTTTCTACTATTTCATTTTAAAGCATATATAAATATCCAGTTATTAAAACATAAAAGTACTACAGATCGTGTGGGTAAAGCTCTTAACACCAGCACACAGAATGTGGCCCATCAGTGGTAGCTGTTAAGGTTCTTTTTGAGTAAAACCAAACTCCTTACTGTCCAGTCAATTCTGACTCATAGCAAGCCTCTAGGACAGAGTAGAACTTCCATGTAGAGTCTCCAAGGAGCCCTTGGGAAATCTGAACAGCAGAACTTTTGGTTAGGAGCCGTAGCACTTAACCACCACCATGGTTTCCAAATAGAGTAGCAGCTATGATTTTCTCTTCCTGCTTTCCTCCTTGTACACCAGAATTACCATGGGCTTCATGATGTGTAGTGAAGAATAATGCAGTTTAAAGCAAATTTGAGTCTCTCTCTAGGACTCAAAATATGTGTGCTGGTTGGTGGTGGTGGGCAATAAGTGTTGGAGTATTGAGGCTACTCATATGTTAACTTGAGTGAAATATTCACAGCCTAGGGCTTGTAGGACAACTTTTGTGGTCCTTTAATTATCTCACCAATGAAATTTCAAACCCTATGAAAGTTCAGGCTATACCTTACCACTCTGTATTCTCCATGGTAGAGAACACAGAGTATGTAAATAATTATGATGAAATCTTTGTGGCCTGAAGCCACAAGTCTCCCTTCCACCTGTGTGAGAAAGCAGGCAGCTATGTGTTACTGAAAAAAACTCTTCTGACGACGCTGGAAGCCAGAAAACAAAGGTATGCCTGCTGTCAGGCTCTGTTTAATATATTGGCCCAAGAAATATTTTTAAACATAGATGTTCTAGTTATTGAGTGCTGCTGTAACAAATACCGGAAATGGATGGCTTTCACATACAGAAATTTATTGTCTCACAGTCTAGGAAGCTAGAAGTCTGAATTTAGTGTGCCAGGTGCAGGAGAGTCCTTTCTGTTGCCTTCGGAGGAAAGTCCTTCTCACTGACATTCCCTTGATCTAGGTGCTTCTCAGCTCAGGGTTCCCAGGTCCAAAGGACACATTCTGTTGCTGGCTCTTGCTTGAATATAGTGACCTCCTCTCTGCTCCTCTGCCTGCTTCTCCTTTACCTCTCAAAAGAGACTGACTCAAGATAACAGCCTAATCCTGTAGATGGCGTCCATTAACGTAACTGCCTCTAATCAGGCCTTATTAGCATCATAAAAATCTGTTGGGATTGTTACTCAAAGTAATCCTATGGGACAGAGTAGAACTGCCCAAAAGAGTTTCCAGGGAGCAGCTAGTGGATTCCAACTGCTGACCTTTGGTTAATAGCCAGGCTCTTAACCCTTCATTTTGTTGTCATCAAGATTCTGCTCAGTGTGGTTGGAATTGGCCAATGGGCTATAGACTGAGGTAGGAAGGCAGAATGAAGAAATCAAAACCCACTGCTGTCTAGTCAGTTCTGACTCTAGACAAAGTAGAACTGTCTCATAGAGGTTTCCAAGGAGCACTTGGCAGATCTGAAGTGCTAGCCTTTTGGTTAGCAGCATAACACTTACCTACTAAAACACCAGGGTTTCCAGAAAGCCGAAAAGCACCTTTCTTTTGCTGTGCAAGGAAAGGAGTCAGTCAGAGCTGCTGCTGCCAAGACTGCTTCTCTAGGGCACAGAGAAAAGGTCCTTTTTAAGGAGTTTATAAGTAGGGAGGTCATACAGTATGTGTCAGCAACATTCTTAATCATACTATGTAGGTACATGGGGTTTATATCTAAGTTCCAAGCAAAGAAAGAAAGATTCTGATGCAAAGCTACTTGAGATGGTGGAGTTTTTCGCAGCCTGAAGAATCCGTTTGTTGATTTGTTTCCAATTTGCAATGACTCTTTGTACAGCAGAATGAAACACTGCCAAGTCCTGTGCCATCTTCACGATCCTCGTTGTTGCAGTCACTTGCCAGTCCGTCTCATCAGGAGTCATCCTCTTTTTCACCGACCCTCTACTCTACCAACCATGTTGTTTCTCTCCAGGGACTGCTTGTAGAGGTTAGGATTTATAATACATAGGCTGATTACATCAGTTCACAAAACACAGGACAACCATACAGTACTGGAATCATGGCCTAGCCAAACTGACACACATTTAGGAGGGACACAATGCAATCCATCACAACAGGCAATTTATTAAAGTAAATTTTTTTGTATTGGAAGTTACAGTTTATATAGCAGTTTAAGTTGGGTTGTTTATATTAAGCCTTAGTTGTCTACCTTAATCGAATAAATTTCATAGTATGTCTTTTTACTTTTAATGTATCTAGCAATCATGCTAACTTTTAATTTTAAAAACATGCTAACTTTTAATTTTAAAAGTGGCAATTGACTGTCCTTTGATAAACTTTAAGGAAAATAATGTCTAGTATTTCTGTTAACTGTTGTTGTTCTTGGGTGCCATTGAGTCGGTTCTGACTGGTAGTGATCCTAAATGTTCATATAACAGAACAAAACACCACCCAGGTGTGTACACCTTGTAACTGTTATTGTGCTTTAAGCCCATTGTTGCAGCCACTGTGTCAGTCCATCTTGTTGAGGGCTGCCTTCTTTTTTTCACTGATCTTCTGCTTTCCCAAGCACGATGTCCTTCTCTAAGGACTGATACCTCCTTGACAACATGTTTAAAGTATGCGAGATGCAGTCTTGCCATTTTTGCTTCTAAGGACCATTCTGGTTACACTTTTTCCAAGTGCTTGTTCTTTTGGCAGTCTATGGTATGTTCAGTATTCTTCTCCAGCGCTACAATTCACAGGCATCAATTCTGCGGTCATCGTTATCCACCATCCGGCTTTCACGCGCATATGAGGCAATTGAAAACACCATGGCTTGAGTCAGGTGCATCTTAGTCTGCAAGGTGACATCTTTTCAACACTTTAAAAAGAAGCCTTTTGCAGCAAATTTGCCTAGTAAAATGAATCTTTTGATTTCTTGATTGCTGCTTCCATAGGTGTTGATTGTGGATCCAAGTAAAATGAAATCCTTGGCAATTTCGGTCTTTTCAACATCTATCATGATGTCTTGGCTTGGCATCATGATGTCTCCTGTCAGTCCAGTTGTGAAGTTTTTTTTTTTAATGGTGAAGTGTAATCCATATATAAGGATGTAGTCTTTGATCTTCATCAGTAAGTGCTTCAAGTCCTCTTCACTTTCAGCAAGTGATGTTGTGTTGTCTGCATAATGAGTCTTCCTACAGTCCTTATGCCCCATTCTACTTCCTACAGTCCAGCTTCTTGGATTATTTGCTCACAATACAGACTGAATAACCAACCCAAACCCACTGCTGTCAAGTCAATTCCAACTCATAGCAACCCTATAGGCCAAGGTAGAACTGTCCTATAGAGGTTCCAAGGAGCTCCCAGTGGATTTGAACTGTCAGCCTCTTGGTTAGCAGTTGTAGCACTATACTTCCAGGGTTTCCAGAGACTGAATAGGTATGATAAAAAGATACCATTCTGATGCACACTTTTGGTGACTTTAGAACACTCCTTGTCTCCTTGTTCTGTTTGAAAGACTGCCTCTTAATATAGGAACAGATTCCTCATGATTCTTTACTGTGTTATCCATACTTTCTTATGATCCATACAGCTGAGTTCCTTGGCATAGTCTGTAAAACACAGGTAAACATCTTTCTGGTATTCTCTGCTGTCAGTCAGGATCTATCTGACATTAGCAATGATAATCCCTGTTTCTGCATTGTCTTCTGAATCCAACTTTAATTTCTGGCAGTTCCCTGCTCATGTACTGTTGTAACCATTTATGAATGATCTTCAGCAAAAGTTTACTTCTTTTCAACATTTATGATATTGTTCAGTAATTTCCAAGTTCATTTCTATCACCTGTCTTGGAAATAGACATAAATAAGACCTCTTCCAGTTGGCTGACAATGTAGCTGTCTTCCAGATTTCTGGGATAGACCAGTGGATACTTTCAGTCCTACATCCATTTGTTAATACATCTCAATTAGTATTCCATCAGTTCCTGAAGCCTTGTTTTTCACCACTGTCTTCGGTGCAGCTTAGACTTCCTCCTTCAGTACCATTGGTTCCTTCTCATGAGATACCTCCTGAAATGGTTGAACATCCATCAGTTCTTTTTGGTATAGCGACTCGGTGTATCCTTCCATCTTCTTGATTTTCTTATTGTGGGATACAGAACATTCTCTTAATAAAATTTGTTATGCCATTTGACCTAGATGTTCCTGAAACCATGGTCCCCGGACTCCTGCCCCTACACCTGTCTTCTTTTGATGTCTCGCCTCCTGAGCCATTTACATTTTCTCCGTAGAATCCTTCAGTATTGCAATTCATCGGTTGAATTGTTTTCTTCAATTCCTTCGGCCTGAGAAACACAAAATGTATTCTCCCCTCTTAGTTGTCCATCACAAAGTCTTCGTGCATGTCCTTATAATACTTTGTCTTTTTGAGCTGTCCTTTGAAATCTTCTGTTCAACTCTTTTACTTCAGTATTTCTTCCTTTTACTTTAGCTACTTGATGTTTAAGAGCAAGTTTCAGAGTCTATTCTGACATCCATTTTTGTCTTTTTACAACTTGTCTTCAGTCATCAGTGTGTCAAGTCTATTCCTGAGATGTTCTCTAAATTTAACTTGGGATATATTCAAGTCATACATAACCTCTGGTGGTGGTGTCCTAGTTTTCTTCAGTTTCAAGCTGAACTTGCATGTGAGCAATTGATAAATTGATAGTCTGCTCTGGATGGCACTTGGCTTGGCTTGGCTGGCTCTGTATTTGGCCCCTGGCCTTGTGTTGACTGATGATATTGAGCTTTTCCATTACTTTTTCCCACAGATGTAGTCAATTTGAATTCCTGTGTATTCTGTCTGATGATGTCCACGTGTATGCTTGGCATTTATATTAGTCAAAAAAGGTGTTTGCAATGCAGAAGTCATTGGTCTTGCAAAACTCTGTTCATATAATCTTTAGCCTCATTTCTATCATGAGGCCCATATTTTCCAACTACTGACTCTCTTCTTTGTTTCCAGCTTTCACGGTCCAATTTCCAGTAATTATCAATGTATCCTGATTGCATGTTCCATAAGTTTCATACTGCAGAAGCTAGTAAAAATCTTCAGTTTCTTCTCATTTATCCTTAGTGGCTGTGTGGGAATTTGAATAATAGTCATATTAACTGGTCTTCCTTGTAGGCATATGGATATTATCCTATTACTGACAGCATTGTACTTTAGGGTAGATCTTGGAATGTTCTTTTTGATGATTAATGCAATGTCAGTCTTCTCCCAGGTTATTGTTCCTGGCATAGTAGACCATAGGATTGTCTGATTCGAAATGGCTAACACTGAAGCAGGGGAAGCCTTCAGGCCCCCAGGTCCAAAGGGGAAGTTAAAATAGACAGTCAAGACTAGTTCTTGTTTCATAGAACCAATGCTCTACTTGCCTTTCTTAAAATTCCTGGCTGCTTTTACCTGGCTCGGGCAGGAGATCACATATTAATTGATAGGAGCCGCTGAGATAATATCTTTGCAGCTTTTGCAGGTTCTGCTTAGTGGAGGCACCAGTGAAGGCCACAGTGGCGACCACCTGCCTCTGGTGACAATTGAGAGTTTCTTGGGCTTCAGATGCATATCAAGTCCAAGGCCTGCTCTGGGATATGTGCCCTTCCCTAAATCACTCTCATTGTTCTCTGGGCCCCTGTCCCCTGTGCTGGCATAACATGTAGTTTCCCCTTTAAATATCCTGACCTTGCTTGATGCTTTCAAACTGGCTCTGATGATGGAAATGCTTCCCTTTGTGTTTGCCAGCAACACGGAAAATAAAAACCTTTGATCCCTTATCCAAATACCTGTCTCAGATTGGATTTAGCAGCAGGTAGCCACGAACTCCCGGAACCTTGTCCAGTAACAGCACCAGTATACATTTCAACTTAGTAATGCCTAGAATATCAGTGCTTTTATGTTACATTTCAGTTTTGATGACTTACAATGTTGCTGGATTCACATTTGTTGCATTCCATGTTCAGATTATTAATAAGTGTTTGGTGCTGTTTTCTCTCATTTTGAGTAGTGCCACATCAGCAAATGAAGCTTGACTCCATCTACATTATTGAAGTTGACACTGTTTAGAGTAGATAGCTCTTCCTTGGTTGTACTTTGAGTGCCTTCCAATCTGAGGGGCTCATCTTCAGGCACTATCTCAGACAGTGTTGTGTTGCTGTTCATAAGGTTTTCACTAGCTAAATGTTTTCAGTAGACTGCTGCGTCCTTCTGCCTAGTCCATCTTAGATGTTCATCTGAAACCTGTCTGTTATGGGTGACACTGCTGGTGTTTGAATACCAGTGACATAACTTTCAGCATCACATCAACGTGGAAACCCCACAGTATGACAAACTGATAGACACATGGGAGTTAAGTAGGAACAAAATAAAAAATTTTACCTCTCTGAAATGCAATGTTAATAATTCACAGTGACCAAAAAGATATTTACATTCAGCCTAGTGATATACTCTTAAGTTTTGAAAGAAAGTTGATCACAGAGAGATGCTTCTTGGTGCTTGGAAGATAAAAATACCACATTCTTTCCTAAGTTGATTCAAGTACTAAAGTTCTTATTAATTTCTGGAAGTAACTGTATGCCAGAATTGTAATTTAAAACATGGAGTCTAAAAAACATTTTTGGTTTCTTGAAATTTTGGGATGTTCCATTAGTGAGCACTTATAGGAACACAGTTTATGTCTTAAGATTGAGTGTGTTGAAAGTCACACTCTGGTGCTGCAACTCAGAGACGTCGCTTGTGTAAGACTGAGTTAATCTTAGAACCAGACCTTAGTTTGTGTTGGTAGATGCTGGCAGATCAGCATTAAAGATTTCATACTGCTTAATAAAAAACTAAATCTACTCCCAACCCAGAAAAATCCCTCCACAAAAATAGAAGAGAGAAAAGTTTTATCATGGAATAAACATTAAACCAGAATGTGAAACATCATGGGCAATCCACTCAAGAGACTGTAAAACCAGAAAGCAATCTTAACCATTATAGAGCTAACTGGGTAGAACCCACTTCATTTCTGTTTGCAAGATAATGTTGTTAATTTTCTAATATGTTTATGGTAGGAGGTAGAGTTGCAATTTGGGGCTGGCCTAACTGAAATAATGCTGATCTACTTCCAGCAAAGGCAGGAGAGAGTCACCTGAAGTTACATTTCAAAGAGGTAGTTGCTAGATCCCTGAGGAGATATCTTAAGTTTACATGACAAAGAATTTCCAATTATAGATTATATAAAGGGAATTTTGAAAGAAGAGTAGAGGGGAACCTATTTCCTTATTTTCAAGTGGGAGATTTGAAACCTCTTATTTTCAGTTTTTATTTTTCCTTCAGTCTCTATCCCCCACAGACTATACATTTAAATAAAGTGATATTGTCATTGATCATGGGGAAATTTTTTCTCATGGGTCATTTGTGAGAGCAGCTGCTGCTTCTAATCAATGAGCTGTAAAACTGTAAGAAAATCTCTGCAGAAAAACAATGTAGAAAATCTTTGTGGAAAAACAATGTGGTAGTGTGTGAGAACTTATTACCATAAAATTCCTAGTCTCTTAGAAACTGGCTAGAGTATGTCCCCTCTGTTTGCTAAAGGGTACCTCCCCAAGGCCGTCAGACCAGAGACTGTCTACCCACCAATCCTGTGGCCTTTGAATGTTCAGTCTGTTGAGCCTTCTCTAGCAGTGTTTGGAACATATGATCTTTTCTTGTATCCAGTCCTTTTCCTTTTAGTTTTGACTACATGTATGTCTCCCAGTTCTCCTACTTCTCAGCTTCTTTTCTCTTCCTTAATTCGTCTTTCTCTTATCATTGCCCAAATGTGAACTTCCACCACAGCTTAAACCTGAGGCCACCACTTATGCTTCCTATGATTCCTGTTGGTCTCAGCCATGTCCTTTATAGAATGGCCTGCATAATCCTAACTCCAGGCCTCTTGGGCAAGCTCTGTCCCTCTAGTTGTTTTGTTCAGTTTTTCTTTTCTGTTTTGCCCTATAATTTCTTAGAGTTACCTCGGAAACCAGAGATCAACACAATTATAGGTAAACTCATCCTCCTTTCCCTGATTCTTCCATTGTTCATTCTGACTTGCACAGTACAGTAAACTTAATTTTTATCTGTTTTATCACTCTTTGCCTGAACAATGCCCATTTACTTCTAGTTTCTGCAGAATGAACCACAGTCTCCATAGCCTAGCACTTGGAAGCCCTTCAGGAATTGACTCCAACCCACTTTTGTAGCTTTAATTTTCAGTTAAACTATGTGATCTGCTTCATTACTATTTCACAACTACACTAGAGACTAGGTGATACATACTTGTCTGTCCACAGGCAGTTCACATGAATGAGTGAAACCAGCTAGGTCAGAAGGATGATAAACTGGAAAGGCAACTCAACTCTAGACCACAGTTTCCGTGTGACAGGTGGGCCTGATGTTGCCAGATCATCTGATTTTACAGCAAAAAAATGATATCATCTCATTTTTCAGTATTATCAGCTAGCAGAAACCATCTTGAAAGGCTAGAGCAGGTCCGTGGGCCACAAGTTTATGACTCAGCCACAGACACACTACCACCTCTTAATGCCTCCACTTACGTTTGCTTCACTTCTTTCTCTTCCAGTTCTCAGAATTGGAAGTGTCACCTCACAGGTCACCTGCTTCGTGCAGCCTTCCCTGGTAGTAGCAGCACGTTGGAGTCTCTGCCTCTCCTTCCTTTACCTGAGGCATTATGCTTGGTGCTTCTCGATTGAAATGATACTTACTGAGGTCATCCCATAGGGGTACGTTTCTCATGCCTTAGCAAATTATGAGTGTGAAGGTATCTTAGTCATCTGGGACTGCTCCAACAGAAATACTGTGAGTGGTTGGTTTTAACAAAGAAAAGTTTATTCTTATACAGTCTGGTAGGCTACAAGTCTGAATTCAGGGTGTCTGCTCTAGAGGAAGGCTTTCCCTCTGTCAGCTCTGGAGGAGGGTCCTTGTGTTGCATCAGTCTTTCTTTGATCTGAGAACATCTTGCAGCAGGAGGCTCAGATCTGAAGGACACACTGCTGTCGGTGCTGCTTTCTTGAGAGTTATGAGGCCCTGCTCTGCTTGCTTCCCTTTCTTTTTACCCCTTATAGGATAAAAGGATGAAAGGTGGAGCAAGCCACACTCCAGGGAAACTCCTTTTCCTTTGGAGCAGGGAGGTGATCTTAGGAAGGATGGTACAGTCCCATACTAATTCTCTTTAATATAATCCAACCTATTAACCGCAGGCAGAGATTAAGATTTACAGAATAGGAAAATCACAGAATGGAGGCCAGTCACGCAGTAGTGGGAATCACAACCCAGCCAAATGACTATACATTTTAGTGGGGACGCGGTTCAGTTCTTGACAGAAGGTATCAGCTACTCGCTTGCTTCACTTTCGGTCTGCCACCAAGATCTTAACAAATGCCTTAGATATAGTTAGTCCCCAATGTGCAGTTTCTGTTGGCTGTTAGTTGTACTTGGAGAAATGAGACAGGATGTAATTAATTGTATTTTATGAAAATAAACAGCGGGTAGTATTTACTGAGTACCTAGTGTATGCTAAATTCTCTGCCGGTTTCTTTCTTACAATTCTGCTGAGCGTCAACGTGATTTCTACTTTCAGTCACTCATTGGAAGCCCTCTGGGGCATTTCTCTTCTGTACTATAGGGTAGCTTTGAGTCAGAACCGACTTAAAGGAAACAAGTTTGGTTTTTGGTTTCGTAGGTGAATTCACTAAGGTGCAGAGAGGTTACTAAGTAAAGCACCTGTGGCTACCCAGTCTAAACTGCGGCTCTCCGATTCCATTTGCGTCGTGTACGCTGTTTCCTGAGCTTCCCAACAGGCAAGGCAGACACACACATAGGCTACAGATGGCTTGTGATTGTGTTGAGGTACTGACAGCAGGTTGGGACAGTGGGAACCCATAGGGCTTGTTATTGCTTCCTTTGTCCCCACGGTGACCCACAAAAATGCCTTTTTATTGTGTGCCATAGTATGGAGATGGTGGGCAAACACTGTATTCATTACTCCATGCTCCCTCTTGTAAATTATAAAATTTTTTAAATTAATTAAGGTGAAATTTAATAACACGACACCATTTTAAAGTGCACAATTCAGTGGCATTTAGTACATTCATAGTGTTGTGAAACCACTATCTCTAGTGTCATAGCCTTTTTATTTCCCTGTAGGAAACCCTGTGCCCATTAAGCAGAAAATCAAAAACCAAATGCACTGCTGTCAGTCAGAGTCAATTCCTACTCATAGCAAAGCAACCCTGTAGGACAGAGCAGAACTGTTCCATAGAGTTTCCAAGGAACACTTGGTGGATTCAAACTGCTGACCTTTAGCAGACATAGCATTTAACTACTATACCACTGAGCAGTGTCTCCCAATTTTTCCTACATACCCCACTTCCTGACCCCCCCCCCACCCCTGGTAGCCACCAGTCTGCTTTCTGTCTCCAGAGTCTAGTAAAAATTATAAACTATGATGTATGGAATTAAGTGCTGAGTAGCTAAGAAGACAATATCGCTGTAGCGAAGAAAGAATGATGGGATCCTAAAACCAAGTGTTAGAAGTTCAAATGGATTTTGTCATTCAAAGAGTGCTGCTCGAACCCTGTGTATAGTACATTCCTGTCATTAACGAGGTGGCTTTTAAGGTATGATGTATAAACAGTTTTAGATAAGTAAGCACTCGTTCAACAAATATCAAAAAGCAAATGTAGATCTGAAGATTTGGTACTTTTAGAATGGCGAAGCAGTACTGTATGGTAAGAACTTAAGACTATACAGGAGTTGAATGAATTTACAACCTGTGATGAATAGCTGTGCTTGGTCATTGCTTCCACTTTCAGAAATGTAAAATACACTAGGACAGGAGCGTCGCTTTGAGCAGCATTACACTTACTCTGTGAGTCAAGCGTGAGCATTAGAAGACTATCTTGTTTGCCCTTAATCAACTCACACAGTACACATTCACACTGCTTCTTGGAAACTAATGGTAAGCTGTGCCATTCCAGGGTCAGAAATAGGCTTCTTCCAGTACAAAGGTTTTCTTTGTTTCCTGAAATAAAGGTAAATAGAATATTTTAAGAGTACCTTATATTTCATTACATTTGAAGTGGTAGTATAGGTGAAATCCTAATGCTAACAATACTTCAGGGGATAGGAGCTAGTGCAGAATTGTTCTATGTTCACATTACCATACTTACATTAAATGACTACTGTAG
The DNA here is from genome assembly GCA_028571685.1 of Heterohyrax brucei. Taxonomy (NCBI): domain Eukaryota; kingdom Metazoa; phylum Chordata; class Mammalia; order Hyracoidea; family Procaviidae; genus Heterohyrax; species Heterohyrax brucei. The sequence goes on along the minus strand of CM053147.1, from coordinate 87,863,483 downwards.
GCAGTTATCTTTCAGAACTCTGATCATTTGCGTTCTGGGTAATGCACTGTAACAGATGAGTGGTTTCATTATTGCAGTCCTTTTTGCTTATGAGAGTTGAAAAAATAACTGAAATAGATTTCTGTGATTGTTCCTAAGTAACCCCGTTGTTGAGGATTGAATTATGTCCTCCAAAAATATACCTTGTAAATTCTAACCTCTGTGCTTGTGGTTATAATCCCGTTTGGGAATGGGATGTTTTTGTTATGCTAATGAGGTAAAATTAATGTCGGATGCATCTCAAGTCCATCTCTTTTGAGAAATAAAGAGAGATTAACAAGCAACTGAGAGAAGCAGAGATAAGATGATGTGAAGGCACATGGAGGTCTCTAAGGAACCAGAAAGTGGAAGCTCAAAAGACAGTACCTTCCTCCAGAGCAGATAGAGAAAAGCCTCCCCTGCAGCCAGTGCCCTGACTCGAGACATTTAGCCTTCTAAACTGTGAGAAAATAAATTTGTTTGTTAAAGCCGTCTACTTACGGTATTTCTGTTTTCGCAGCACTAGGCAACTAAGACTCCCATACTCCTTTTGATTTCTAGACCTTAGGAGGTTTTGCTTTTTTGAAAAATTAAGCTTAGACCGTGTGGTCTAACATTTAGCTCAGTCTCTCTACTTCGATTAGATTTTTATACCAGGACCCTGTAGAAAGAGTCTGTACCAAACTTCTTACTATCCCACCTTGACACACTCTGGGACGCTCTAGAAGCCAGTGTGTTCTTGCAGAAAGCAAAGGAGACTGAGAAGATATTGTACATCATGTATCTGTAAAAAAAAGTATTTGCATGAAATACAGTGTAAGCAATTCTTTTCTGATGCCTTAAAAATAAAACAGTAACAGATGATAGATTTATACAGCCATTTCTGTCAAGGATTTAGATTTTGACTGCACAGTGATATATTTTAAGTCAAATTCCATAGTATTTGCCCCCCTAGTTTTCATGGTTATCAGCATGTTACTTTTATATTGCAAGAATGTTCCCTATATTTAAAAGAAATAAAAAAAATGAGCACTGTAAAAATATTCTTTTGAGGGAGAGCAAGGGGAGTAGTTCCAAAAGGATGCCTAAATATTTTTTTATTTAGTGATGAGCCAAGAATTTGGAATTAGATTTAGAGAATAGAATTTAGTGCATAAGTATTCAGAGGTTTAGAGATCAAAATGATTGCATCTTTTTACTTACATTTGTATATGTGCCAACTCTGAATTTGTTTAAATGAAAGATGCTTTTATACACAAAGGTGCTTATCTGCCTAGAGTCTTAAACTGTTGCTAATTAACCGCTATGCAATATATTACATAATTATAGTGTTTTAATATAGAAACCAGTGGATTTGCTAGTCTTTTAAATGGCTATTGTAAGCTAATCATCTTGAGGGGATCGTTTGTATACCTATTGTGGTGCTAAAAATACCTCTAAGTACCAAGGGGACAACTTTTCTTGAAGCAGAGTTGAAGCATGGCTGTTATAAAATGAACTTCTATTGCCAAGTGCCGTCGAACTTCTATTAGAAGTACATTATTTTGACTGTAATTTTTTTATTCATATGCCTCAATTACTTTCAGCATGTGTGCATCAAAAAATATCAGTACTGAAAGAAGAATAACAGAAAGCTCTTTATTATAGAGAACATTTTCAGAACAATATAGTAAAATAGAGAAAGATTTCATTTAGGATATGGGGAATCTGTTCTATTCACTAGGCTTTTAACTGTTCTGTTCATTTTTGCTAAAGATATTTTTTATGTAGATTCATTGTTTTTAATTAATATTTCTATGGCATGAAGATAATTAGGTATATACTGTTGAATTTTAAATATGGTCATCACTGAGGGGAAAATCAGCATTTCTGGGTCAAAGCTCTTAACAAAATATTGTCATGTGTGAGCTGATTAATTGAAATGAATGCCAAATGGGTTTGCCAGTATGCAACTAGATTCTTAGAGTCTCTCAGTTCATTATCTAAGGTTATTCCAGAATGGAATGACTGGGTATGTCAAAGTTAATAGTGTTCTTTTTAATCGCAGCTACTAATGGAGTAAATCTTGATTAGAGAATAGTTCCAGCCTAATTAAATGAAGCCAAACGTAAGACCATGCTGGAGTCTCATCCCGTACATAGGCTTCTACAATGTCATCACACAGTGGTTTCTGTGTTTTGTTGGCTTCTATCCGTAAGGGCCCATAGAAGACCCCACAATAGAGTCTAGGCTACTCTGTGGACCCAGTTAGGTTAGACCTGATATTGAATACAAAAATGATTGAGCTTCATTTCTAATGAGACCAGAGAAGGTAATGAATTTTGTCATCTATATTTAGCATAAAGAAATGTTATAATTTGTAAGGGTTACTCTTCAACAGAGTCCAGGGAGATAACTGTCAAATTGTATTCCAAAGCATCCTAAGGTTTCAAACACTGTACACATATTTTGCTTTTTGTTTAAACTCTTTTAAAAACTATAATAAAAGGCACACAAACTTCAAATGTATATTTTATATTTTATGTTACAATGACCAGCAATTAACTCATGCTGCATGTCAGCTACTTTAGGGGCAGATTTTAGAAAAAAAGTTTCTGCCATCATTTTGTGCATATGTCTAAAACATTTGTAAACAAAGACTTTAGTAGTGAGCCCTAGCCCTTCTATGAGTGCAGGCTGAATCCACTCACATTAAATAAATTGTCTAAGCAGGCACACTACACTGCTATCTATTCTGGGTCTAATTTATGCCTCGCAAGGCCCAGGCACATCTGTTTGGGAATTTGGTTTGGCCACAGGGTAAGAGTAAATGATACTGGTGATTGGTAACCTGATACAGTGTGATAGGACATCATAAATGTAGACACATTTTCTATTTTGGGGCCATTGTCAAATTTATTTTTTAAATGATACTGTTAGTTATCATAAATAAATATCTTTGGGAGGAAAAGAAAGCTCTTGCTACCCTTCATTAACAACTGAGGTTCATTTTAATCAAAGGCATGATGTGATTAAAGCCAAACTTTTGTTTTTAACATTAAGCGTTCACAAGCACTTACTGGCGTGACACAGGATTATCTTCATGCTCTGCAAGCAAACAAAACACTGACTTGTTAGCTCCTACAGCTGATGTAAAACCATTTATGAAATCCGCAAACCAAACCAATAGCTGTAGACGATTATGACTCATGGAGACCCATAGGCACAGAGTAGAACTATGCTTCATAAGGTTCTCAAAGGTGCAGTGGTTAAAGTACTGCTAATCAAAGATTAGTGACTCAAACGTACCTGCTGCTCTGGGGGAGAAAGACGTAGTAGTCTGCTTCTAGAAAGAGGACTGCCTCAGAAACCCGCGGCAACAGTTCTGTGCTGTCCTTAGGGTCAATATAAGTCAAAATTAACTTGACAGCAATGGGTTTGGGGTTTTTTGGTTCAACTTTTCAAAAGCCGATCATCAGAGTCTTTTCCAGGGCACTGCTTGGTGGGCTCAGCCAACCTTTTGGTTAGTTTTTAAGCACTTAAACAATTGTGCCACCTAGAACTTCTAGATGTCATCCACAGCCTCTGAGATCAGAAGTTTTATATTTGTAAATAGTTTCTTGTTTGTACTGATTGATTTTGAAGGTAAATATTAGTATTTTATGTTTAAAATAGGTTTATACTAACTAGTAAGGCTTTATCTATTTTACATGGTGGAATTCTTTGTAAGACTTCGTTTAGTAAATTTTGCAGAAAACTAAATCTGGGAGATGAGCGAAGAGGGAATCACTAGAGCCTCTTTTGAGTGCTAGGAAGTCAGCTGTGACTACCCATCTGCCTTGGAATGGTGGGATCTGAAGCTCACTTTGACCCCTAGCATCCATCCAGGTAATTTTAGGAAGCATTGTGCAAAAAAACCAAGTTTTCTACCAGTGAGTTTCATGGGTAGCAAAAAATGATCCCAAGAAACAGTATAATTAGACTACTGCTTTCATCAGGTAGAGAAATTTAACCAGGGATCCAGGAAAAGTGAAAGAAATTTTTCTAAATGTTTACTTAGGTGCATTTTCTGGTACAAGGTGTTAATACTTTCGTTTGACGGCACTTGGCTGGCTTGGCTTGGCTAGGTGCATTTTCTGGTACAAGGTGTTAATACTTTCATTAGAATCTCCAAGAGGTCCAGGACTCCGAAAGCTTTAATGGGTTAAGGGTCCATTAATGGTAAATTCTCCAAAAAACTTAATTAAAATCTCCATTAAAAAAATGTGTATCTCAGAAGAAACCATTCTTTGATGGTTATGAGGGTTGGGAGGGAGGGGAAAGGGATAGTCACTAATTAAATAAAAAAAAATCCACTGCCGTCAAGTTGATTCTGACTCAGAGCAACCCTATAGACAGTGTAGAACTGCTCAGTAGAGTTTCCACGGAGCACCTGGCATATTTGAACTGCTGGCCTTCTGGTTAGCAGCCATAGCTCTTAACTACTATGCAACCAGGGTTTCCAAATAGATAGTAAAGAATAATTGTTTTTAGGTAAAGAGAAAGACAACACACAATACAAAAGAAATCAGCACAACTAGATTAACCCAAAAGCTCAGAGGTTTCCTGAGTATAACTAAACACTTTAAAGGACAAAGTGAGTCGGGGCCTGGGCACCATGATTTCAGGGAACGTGTAGGTCAATTGGCATAACAAAGTTTGTTAAGAAAATATTCTGATTCTACTCTATTGAGTGGCATCTGGGGTCTTAAAAGCTAGCAGGCGTCTGTATAAGTTTTACCAATTGATCCCAACGTACCTGGAGCAAAAGGAGAATGAAGAACACCAAATACGTAAGGAAAATACGAACCCAAGAGAAAAAAAGGACCACATAAACCAGAAACTCCATCGGCCTAAGACCAGAATAACCAGATTGTACCCCATTACTATCAGTGACCACCCTGATGGAGAACACAACAGAGAGTCCTTTATGGAGCAGAGAAAGGTGGGGTACAGAACTCAAATTCTGCTAAAAGACCAGATTTAATGGTCTGACTGAGACTAGAGGGACCCCAAAAGACAAGGCTCCAGAAATCCCTTTTTGCAAAGAATTGAAACCATTCCCAAAGCCCTCAGACAAAGATTAGATTGCACTAAAAGATATAGAATGATACTGGTGAAGAATCGGGTTCTTGGCTCAGGTAGCTGCGATCTGGAGGCAAGATGAGAAGGCAGACAGGGACGGGACTGGTTGGACGGACAGGGGAAGTACAGGGTGCAGAGGAGCGGCCTGCCGCCACGCTGTAAGGGGAACGTGAACAGGGTTGTAGGAGGGCCACGTAACAATGGGTATATAAATTGTATGAGAAACCGACTTCAATTGTAATTTTTCGTTTAAAGCACAGTAAAAAAATTGTGTGTGTGTATTTTGGTAAATCACATTTTGAAGTTATTACAACAGTGAGTAAATAAATAACTAGGTGTTTTAGAAGTCTTTGTTAACCTACTTGAGTGGTTATTACTTAAAATTCTGTATATCACATTTTGCATTCATTATAGCAATGAATCAGTAAATAACTAAGTGTTTTAGAAGTCTGTACTAACCTACTTGAGTGGTTATTCCTGAAAATTCTGTGTTTTTTCTTTCATCTGATTTTCAACACAGAGCTATAGAGCTCTGTGCAGGCCAGTTACTTTATTCACATGTTTTGGGGGAACATAAATGCTGTTGAGTATGTAAATGTATTACTATTTCATGTTAACTAAAAATTTTGTATCCAGGATATCAATGATATGAAAATTAAGCCATATAGTTAAAATGAACTTTAAGAAGATTAAATACTGTCATGACAAAAATCACTACATTCTGCATATGACTTTTTCTCTCATTTTGGAAATTATTTGAAAGGGGGATTGTAGTTTGCCTGGATGGCAGTTCCATATGGTATGTAAGATAGCCTTTTCTAAGAACACTGAAGACAAAGAGAGAATGAAAGTGGAGTCTGGTTTTGTTGGATGAAGAACCAGAAGGAGAATCGGGAAGGAGATGTGAGGATGTGGGGTATGTGGGACCTGCTCTCCACTTTTAACTGGACTCTGTCTCCTCGCAGCAATAAGGAAATCACTCATTACTCGCCTGATTTCTTACAGTTGCATCTGTGAGATAAAAGTGAATGGCCTTGGATCTGATATATGCCCTCTTGACTTAGACTTAGGTAAATGGCTTTGGAAAGCCTTAATTTGTTAGACTGTGCAGGCTTGACTCTCAGCAGGACTGGAGTACATATCTTGAAAATCTCATAAAATGTGTTATTTTTGTACAGCACCTGGTTTATGCTGTGGTTTTCCATACCATCTTTACTCACAAATATAAATGATGTTTTAGGAGAAAAATGACAAAGTTTGTATGTTTAGAGTACTTCGCTACCAAAAAAAAAAAAAAAACTTATTGCTTGGGATATTCAGTGTAGGAATTTTGAAAATCTTAACTTGAGTGAAATATTTTGTGGCCCAAATTCTGCTGTTCTCATTCCCACCACCAGCACCAGCGTGTGTCACAACCATTCTCCCATACGCCTTTGCAGAGTTGGAATATGCAGCAGCCTCTCTCTTAACCTCCGCTTACCTTGTGTTTGTTTTCTTTCTTTGCAGAGACTCTCCTTGATGACTTTCTTCTCACGTACACTGTCTTCATGACAACTGATGACTTGTGCCAGGCGCTGTTAAGGCAATATCCTTCATTAACTTCGGGATGCTCTGTCATCTTTCTGTCAGACAGATGTCTCACATTAGGAATTAACTGCCTTTCTTAATTTACTCAACCCCATGCTAGTGTGTGGACATGTTAAATATTAATGTCATGATATCCAGGGTAAAGGATGAAATGAGACAGAAGAGACCGGGGTATTGGTCATTGAGAGCTGTTCTTTTTACATTTCTGCATCATGAGTCAATTGGATGGCTTATATTATATTTTCTTTATGTCTATGCTTCGTCATTGCTTTGAAATCTGGAGGCAAATTTGGCTTACTGGGTAAACCCCAGTTTAGAGGTGGAATGGATTGGCAATTTCACACAATAAATGGATTTAGCAGGGAATCAATCAGTTAGTGTCAGACCACTTGCATATGTGATAATCATGTTTCCAGGCAAGTGTCCCCAGGGGGACAAGCCATTCCCCCACATAGAAGATCCAGCCCACACCCTGTATTCAAGTGTCAGCTTTTCAGAGCTTTGTCACCGCATGCTCTTTTAGAATGATGGATGTGACTGGAAGGTTAACGACCAGTTTAGGAACTGTATGATTTTATTCACTACCTAGAAGAGCACAGCAACACTGAAGGGCTGAAAAACAAATCCAAATAAACTTACTCAGAGTCTTCAAACGAGCCTCTTGCCACACAGTGTTTAAAGATGATGTTTCAAAGCATCTGAGTAAGCTGTTAAGTATAATGTTTTTAATAAAACAAGTTAAAAATTCTGCTATAGCCCACATGAAAATTTTGGGGATATTTTTGGGGGGAGATGGGAGTATATACAAGAGTTCTATTGAACAGTAATGATTATGATTGTGTTAATATTCTTTCCTGTTAGGTAACACTGTCTCCCCACTTTATAGAACTTTCCTGCTTAAAAAAGTGTTTTAGGACTCCATATGGGGGATTACTAAAATCAGATTCTTTCAGTAGTTTCCAGGTGTAGGCTATCAGCGATGTATGGAAGGTTTTGAATACCTCCTTTTTTGAAAGTATTTTGGAAAACTGTGAACTGATTTCACTGTATTTTAAGGCTAAAGAATTGCCATCCATTAAGTAATATAAAGTGTGTTTTATAGCAAATTAAACAAACAAACAAACAAAAACCTGTTACCCTAAACCTGTAGCAACCATATAGGACAGAGAGCTGCCCCACTGGGTTTTGAAGGCTGTAATCTTCCTGGAAGGTGCTGGTGGGTTTGAATTGCAGATTTTTTGGTTTGCAGCTGAGTGCTTAACTACTGTACCACCAGAGCCCCTTTACAGCAAATTGAATGCCTTCATCATCGTTTTTGACTATGATCCTAATGTTGTGTATGATACATAAAGAATCCATTATTTTATCATTGTGTTATTTTAATAGCTCATAGCACTTCTCTGAACAATCTCTAAATCTCTTCTCAGATATAAATATGTTTTGAGTCTTTGACCAAGACTGTTAGATGAAAATTTAGATTCTTAGCAGCCTTGTTACTGATTATCCAAACCCATTTAAGCCAAGATTCTCCTTTTTGGTTGTTTCTGTATGTTTGCATACTCTGCCATTTGTGAATGAATAGAAACTACAAACAGAAAATGACCCGCATATTTAATCTAGAAACCCTGATGATGTAGTGGTTAAGTGCTATGGCTGCTAACCAAAAGGTTGGCACTTCGAATCCACTTGGTATTCCATGGAAACTCTCTGAGACATTCTACTGCTTCGTATAAGTTCTCTATGAGTCAGTATCAACTTGACAACAATGGTATTTTTGTATATTGAATCTGAGACATTTTTATGCACATACTAGTAAATACATCATTCATAGTCCACTACTACCAACCGTTACGGAGTAATCCAGCTTATCTTCTGTTTGGGTTTTATTTTTTCCTTCTCTTTCTTACTGTTTTTGAACGCTGTAGATGTGAGCCATTTCTTCTGGGTTTGAGTATCTTAGGTAGTTTTATTATGATAAATACTTTACTGATTTGTTCATCATCAAAGAGCATTATTTAAGCTCATATAGCCCTGGGACAGCTAATGTTCACTGCATTATACTGAACTTAACAACTGTTACTCAGTGCCTTACTACGGCCCACTCCCAGCTTAATTTACATAGCCATGTAATCAGGTATGGGCAAATTGTAAAAGACAGTATAAATCCTGATACAGCAAACCAGAATAATACAAATGCAGATTTAATCAATAAATATTTTTTTAAAACACATCTTGCAGAGAGGAGAACACAATTAAGCAAATAAATGGTAGTAACTATGAATGGGGAAGGGTGGTTGAGGTGTTAGTGCCTGAGATTGCTTTATCCTGCTGGTCTTTAATTGTAGAACACATTATATATGCAGTTTTAATAACAAGCTTCTATCTTTGCGGACATATGCTGACCTAAAAAAAAGTTGCTGCTGTTTCTTAATTTTCCAGTTTCTTTTTCTCTTTATATTAATGAGATCATTATAGTCATGGGGAAAGAAGAGAAGGGCATTTATATAGTGGAATAATGTAGGATAATCTTTGTGTTTTGCTTAAAGTCTTCATGTGGTTTTATGATTTTGTTTTATAGGTGAGAATTAAAGAAATCAGATGACCTTAATTATTCCCATAGGATGAAGCGATATGGCAGAATTATTTTTTAAAAAAAAATCCACAAAACCTAATGTAGAACTTATTTCTATTTTGCAATTGTATGTTACCATTAAAAAATTGAATATTCTATCCAGCAATCCCAAAGCCTACCTGATATTCTCTGCTTGGTATTATATAATATGTCCTTTTCTTAGTTGTATTTTCGGTGTGTACAAGTGACTGAAAAATAATTTTGAGGACAGAAACATGGAACAGTTTAGAAAATGCCAAGCTTCTCTTTCATTCCTAGGAATTTAAGCATTTTGCCCTTGATGTTATTTTTATATAATTTTAGTAGTGTTATTACCACATGATCATTATGTACAAATTAGGACATGATTACTGTATACAAATTAAGATATGCAAATAAGTATAAATAAAAATAATTCACTGGAATACTCTAAAAGCCCATTAATGTGAGAAATCAGTGTCAACTTTTTAGTGTATGTTCTTCCAGGTAATAAAATTATTCATGTAAATAAGCATTGCTGGCAAAAGTAGATCTAAACGAATGTTTCTCTACTCAGCAATATAGTTTCTCCATGTCAGTAAGTGCTCTGCTGGACCATTATCTTTATCGCTGCAGAATAGCTCCATTAAATGGATATGTAATAATTTAGTTAAATATCCTTAATTATGGAAGCAGTTAAGTTAGGTTTGTGTGTATGTGTGTGTTTTAATGAAAATGAAAATTTGCAATCCTTTTCTGTGCGTTTGCACACTTACCCAATTCTTTTCAAGTAAATTTCTAGATGTAAGCATTTGAATCATATCACAAATTGTACTCCAAAAAGGCTGTACTCCTGTGTGCTTATTTGGGACTACCCTAGAGATAAATAGAATGTGGATCAAAGACTCTAAGTTCTAAGGTCTTAAGTTTCATTAAAGTTAGAATTCGCCTGTGTAATGGGATCAGGTCTCCTCTTGATCACCTGGGAGGTTTAATAGATTATCTGATTTTGATCCCCTTTAAGCCCTTGCTAGGAAGCCTGGGTGGTGTAGTAGTTAAGTGCTACAAATGCTAACCAAATGATCAGTAGTTCAAATCCACCAGGTGCTCCTTAGAAACTCTGGGGCAGTTTTACTCTGTCCTAAAAGGTCACTGTGAGTGAGAGTCAACTCAACCAGCAACAGGTTTGGTGTTGTGGATTTTTGAGCCCTTGCTGCTTGTAGAACTGTGTCAGCAGCTACTGTGGAAGTATCTCACTGTTATCATGATGACCCACCACTGTGCACACTAAAAGCATTTTCCTGTATTTACTTTTGTTCTTTTCAGTGAATGCCTTTTGTTCTTCCTACACATATGGTCTTCTTCCTGCATGCTTATATACTTGCAGAGTCCGAAACCAAGGTTTAACATATTTTATGAAATCAATAAATGAATATCTTTAATTATTTTTATTTTCAATAATGTAATATTCTTTCTTAACTGTTTGCACTTATTCTGCTAAGAAGTATCAAGGCAAAGAAGAAAACTCAGATGTTCCTTGTAGGAAACGTAAAGTCTTACATCTTGTTTCCCAGTGGATTGCTCTGTACAAAGACTGGTTACATGAAGATGAACATTCAAAAGTATTTTTAAAGGTAACGTAAGACTTCCTTATATTCCTTGATATCAAGTGGCTGGTTTTACTCTTAGTTATGCATTTCAAAAATCTCCCTTGTGGGTTACAGGATTTCAACTTTTTTCTAGTATTCAAGTGATATAAACTCATTTTGACCACTGAAGCCTGCTGTTCCATATATAGACAGAAATTTAGTTTTTTAAATTATTATAAACAAAATAGGGTAGAAAGCACATTTTTCATAACTTATTTTTATGTTGTTTTTGTTGAGAATATACATAGTAGAACATATACCAATTCATACTTTCTACATGTATTAATTCACTGATACTGATTATATGCCTTAAGTTGTGTAACCATTACCACTCTTTTCCAAACTGCTCCTCCTCCGTTAATAAAGCGTCTTCCATGAGTCAGATCCGACTCGACAGCACTTGGCTGGCTGGCCTCCAATAAGGATGTCCTATTTCTGACAGCTCATGGTGATGATATTTGTGAAACTGTAGTGGCCATATTTATCATGTTTTTTTGATTAGTCTTGACAAATAGCCATGAAAATTTACAGTATTTCACAATGCATAGAAATTATTAAAGTTTATTATCAAAATGGGTGTTCCATTCACCAGACATTCTATGCATTACATGAAATTTGCAATGTGCATAATCATCGCACCAAGAGAACAGTTCAATGTTTAATCAAAAAAATCGAGACAACCAGGTCTGTTCCAATCAGACAGTGCCTGTGCGTCCAGGAACCACACATTCCAATCAAAGTGTTGCTACCATTTGTTGGAATGGATGCAAGAATCCATCCCACTTTTTTGCCAAGCATAAGAACTGGCTTTACCCTTACAAAATTGTTTTAACTCAAGAACTGAAGTCCGACGACTATAGATTGCACCATACTTTTGCTGACTGGGCTCTGGAGCAGTTGGAAGTTGACCCTGCTTTTGGCCAAAAAATTAACTTCAGTGATGAGTCCCACTTTGGGATGAATGGTTTTGTTAACAAACAAGACTCTCATGTGGAGCAGTGAGAATCCAAGGGAAATTTAACAACGTCTACTTCATCCTCCCAGAGTTAGCGTTTGGTGTGAATTCTGGTCTGGCAGCATCATTGGCCCTTGTTTTTTCTGAGAAGAATGAGGAGAGGCTGTGGCAGGCATTGGCAAAAGATACTGAAAGACACCTGATTATTTTGGGCCCCGTTTCGAAGGTACCATGGCAGCCATGTACCTGAAGTTCTTTTCCACACACAGTGTCGTCAAATGCACTTCAAACTAAAAAAAAAAAAAAAAAATTTAAAACTATCATTTACACAAATTATTTTATTCAAGTTTAAAGATAGGGCACCCTAATTGGAAGACCCTTTACAAACTTGCTGCCGCCTAAGTTTCCTGTCTAATTTTTTGAGTTACTATTTTAATTTGGCCCCACATAGACAGTTCTTAAAAGAGCACAATGCTTAAGTCAGACATTCTTTACTAGTTTGGCAAAACTATGCTTGGTTTTAAGAATACTTCAAGGGGTATTTTTGATATAAGATTTAAAGACTATCTTAAGACATTCATCTTGGGTGTGTATCCAGCCTTCTTGAATCCATAATGTATGGATTCTGTGTGAATTTTAAATTCTGTTCTGCATTTTGTCTGTTTTGATCAGGGTTCTTCTATAGACTCCTTGATCAAAATGTTAAGTAATGGTAGCCAGGTTTTGTGGTCAAGGAAGCAGTGGTTCTTGGAGGCAATTAGCCACATGTTCCACTGGTACCAGGCAAATTTTACATTAATTAAGATTGTCTGTTTTATGTAAGTCATAGGAATTTTGATAGCACACGGAATAAAATTATGGAAGGTAAACTAAAGCATACTTGAAAACTTGATACTACTTAATATATTGAGATTTATAATAAGTTTAACCAACTAGTTGCCATTGAGTTAATTCCAATTCACAGTGACCTCCTGTATATCAGAGAAGAACTGTGGTGTGTAGTGTTGTCAATGGTGGTATTCTTAGAAGTAGATCACCAGGCCTTTTTCTGAGGTACCTCTGGGTGGATTCAGTCCTTTAGTCTTTCATTTACCAGCCAAATACATTAATGGTGTGTACCACTCAGGGACTTGGTTAGTTTGAACTAACCAATCACATGTATATAATGTTTGGATGGAACATTATTATTTCAAAACTACATTGAGAATACATATCTTATGAAGCATTTTCAGGACATTGTGTATTTTGGGAAACTCTGATGGCATAGTGGTTAAGTGCCACAGCTGCTAACCAGTAGGTCAGCAGTTCAGATCTACCAGATGTGGAAGCTCTATGGCAGTTCTACTCTGTCTATAGGATTGCTGTGAGTCAGAATCGACTCAGTGGCAGTGGGTAGGTTGGTTGGTTGGTTTGGGGTGTATTTTGAGAATTTTAAACAATAGTAATTTGTAAAAACAGTAACCTAGGTTTATATTTTGGATTTCGAAAAACTGACTTATTTTTCTAAATAATAAGGGACTGCAGCACCTCTTCAGCACGGAGGATGATGATGCTGGATAGCTGGATTCTTGTCCCACTGCAGCTGCCGCAGACATACGCGTAGGCTAGTGTGGAGCAGTAGTGGAATGGAATCCAAGCAAGTAGGAGCTCTGTTTCAGAAGAGGCAGTCACCTCTAGGGATTCTGCCTTTTATGAAGAGACCCCCTCTGAATCCAACATTCCGTTGTCATTTAGGCATCCTGTCAGAAATGTTCTAACCAACTCTTTGACTAAATTCCCTGTTATTTTTCAAAACAACTGGTTATTTTCACTCAGTTGCCTTTTCTTTTTTTTCCTCCCAAATGACTATGTAGATATTATTAGGAGAAAGAAAAAATAGACAGGGACATTTCAAATAACTAGTGAGGGATCTCTGTTTCTAGCATTCCTCACCTACAGTCCTTAAACAGTGGTGTATAGAGAGCCTGGCAGTTGATTGAGCAGCTAGGAAGTATAATGAGACCCTCCTCAGGATCTCATTGATACTTGCTTTAACCTCTTAGCTTGTCTTACAGTCCATTTTTTCCGTGTACCACGTGGCCATTGTATGTGTTTTAATCTTTACAAAAGGGACAGTAACCCGTTTCAGCTGCCATTTGTATTTTTTCCCCCAGACCATATACAGGAATGTACTAGATGATGTATATGAGTATCCAATACTTGAAAAAGAATTGAAAGAATTTCAGAAGATACTTGGAATGCACCGTCGTCAGTAAGTATTTTCTGAGTATAGTTTATCAAAAGAAAGCAATAGCAAATGTGATAGTGTCGTGAGTATCATGTACATGAAGCTGATGAGCATTTTAACTCTGGGATTCATCTCCATTCCTTAGTTATTGTAGCAGTAAATTGTATATTTTGTTTTTATATTTTAAAATTAATGAATACTAAATTAAGCTTTTTTAAAAAAAATGCTGTTTGACGCGATAGCCTGTTTTATGCCTACGCATAAAAACAATTGTTTCATAAACTATTATTTAATTTTAAAAGTCTAAATGTTTAACCTGTGATTTCTGGCTAATAGCTATCTCTATGGAATAGAATGTACCTAATTCATGGATTACATGAGAAGACATGTGTATTTATCTTTTTCATTGTGTTAAAAAAATGTTTAAACATGTATCTATAAAACAAACATTTGCTACTTCTACAATCCTTATGTGTACAATTCAGCAACATTAATTACATTTACCATGTTGCGTGATGATCACCATGTCTGTTTCCAAGATTTTGTCACTCTTAGCGGAAATTCAGTGTCCTTTAAGAAAGAGCTTCCTTTTCCTCCTCCCACCTGCCCCTGGTCAGCACTAATCAGTCTTGATCTCTATGCTTTTGTCTATTCTAAATACTTCATGTAAGTGAGATCATTCAGTTTACAATGTTATATGATGCTGTATATAATATAATATATATCCGTTTGTGTCTGATATATTTCACTCGGCGTGTTTTCAGGGTTCAACCATGTTATAAGATATATCAGAATTTCATTTCTTTTTATGGCTGGCTGGATCATGTTTGTGTACCACATTTTGTTTATTCATTTGATGGACAGTTAGCTTGTGTGTTGGCACCTAGTACTGCTTTAACAGAAATATCACAAGTAGATGGCTTTAAAAAGAGCAGGTTTATTTTGTCAGTGTCCAGTAGGCTGAAAGGCCAAATATATTATGTCAGCTACAGGGAATGCTGTCTCCACAGGCACTGGAGGAAGGTCCCTGCCATCAGTCCTCCCTTGGACTGGAAGCCTCTGAGGCGCAGGGACTCTGTCCTTGGTCCTTTCCAAAGGATGCGCTCAGCTTCCTGCACAGCTTCTTGGTGGCCTGAGGTCCAAATCTCTCTGCTAGCTTCTTTCCTTTGTATCGCAAGAGATTGCCTCAAGGCACAAAATAATCTTAGATATTAACTCCTGCCCCACCAACACAACTGCCACCCAGCTACCCTCTGTAATACCTCAGAGGCAGGATTTACAGCGTGGGGGACTATCACACAATACCAGGAATCATGGCCTAGCCAAGCTGCCATACAGATTTTGGGGGGAACACAATTCAATTCATGACAGGTTGTTTATAGCTTTTGTCTGATGTAAATGGAGCTACAGTGAACACTGGTGTTCAGTTGATCTGTTTGTGTCCTTACTTTCAAGTCTTTGGTTATATAGATAGAAGTACAATTACTGGATCATATGCTTCGCCCTCTGAGAACGGCCGATCTCTTTTTCTATAGCAATTGCTCCATTTTACATTCCTTTCAGCAATGGATGGGGATTCCAGTCTCTCCACATCCTTGCTGACAATTTGGTTTTAGTTTTTGTTTCTTTCTCCCATTTTTCTGATACTAGCTATACCCTAGTGTGAGGGAAGCAGTGTTTCATTGTGGTTTTGATAAAAAAAAACGCATTCCCATTCAACAACTTTTTGAACATTTTTTCAAGTGCTTACTAGTTATTTTTGGAAATCCCGGTGGCATAGAGGTTAAGTGCTACGGCTGTTAACCAGGAGATCACAGTTCCAATCCACCAGACACTCCTTGGAAACTGTGGGCAGTTCACCGTGTCCTATAGGGCTATTCATTACGTATCAGAATCCACTCAATGGCAGTGGGCATTAGTTATTTTTTATATCTTCTTTGGTGAAATAGCTGGTCACATTCTGTACTCTTTTTGTTGTTGAATTATAGCAGTTCTTTGTCCATTGTGGATATTAAACTCCTTTCCAGATACCTGGAAACCCTGGTAGCATAGTGGTTAAGTGCCATGGCTGCTACCCAAAAAGTCAGCAGTTCATATCCACCAAGTGTCCCTGGAAACTATGAGGCAGTTCTACTCTACCTTACAGAGTTGCTATGTCAACTCACAGGCAATGGGTTTTTATCAGATATATGGTTCCCAAATACTTTCTTCTATTCTGTAGATTGTCTCTTCATTTTGTTGATAAAATTCTTTGATGCACTAAGTTTTTAATTTTGATGAAATCCAATTTATCCACTTTTTGTTATTGTTATTCCTCATGCTTTTGGTATTATAGCTAAGAATTCATTGTAAGAAACTAGCTTTGGAATCATTACCCCTATATTGTGTCATAAGAGCTGCGTGCTTTTAGTTCTTACATTCCTACATTTAGGTTGTTGATCCATTTTGAGTTAATTTTCATTTGTATTTTAAAGAATTAGGTACAACTTCATTCTTTCACATGTGGAAATCCAGTTGTCCCAGAACCATTTATTGAACAGACTCCTCTATTGAATGGACTAAGTACCCTTGTCAAAAATCAATTGACCATAGGTGTCTAGGTTTACCACTGGGCTCTGCATTCTACTGCATTGTTCTGTGTGTGTAATGTTATACTGGTACCTTGTAATCTTGCAATTTTGCTGAATTCACTTACTGGCTATAGTAATTCTTTTTTAATAGATTCTTTGATTTCTGTCTATAGGATGATGTCATTTAAAAATAGGGTAGTTTTACATCATCATTTTTTATTTTGATATTTTGTATTTTTTTTTCTTTTGGAATTGCTCTATGACTATGACTTTCCTGTGAAATTAAGTAACAGCGGTGAGAGCAGGCTTCCTTGTTTTGTTTCTGATCTTTAGAAGGAAGTTCTTTTTTTAAAAAAAAATTATTGTATTTTGGATGAAAATATGCACAGCAAAACACCTTCCCATTCAACAAGCTCTATGGTGATGTTCAGGAACACTGGTTACATTCGTCACGTTGTTATTAGTTCTGTTATTTCGTATTATTTCTGTTCTAGTTGTTTCCGCTCCCATTAACTCGATCTGTCTGCCTCCCAGTCTTCAAATCTGTGCTTTAGAGCAGCAGTTGTCTGTTTGGTCTCATACAAACATTTTGTAAGAGCACAGTGCTCAAGGGTGACATTCTTTACGTTGTAAGCTAACCTGCTATTTAGTTAAAATGTGGCTTCAGGGGATAGTTTCATTTCAAGATAGGGCAAAGTTCTCAATGTTTCTCCTTGAGTATAATGTTAGCTATTAGTTTTTCCTAAATGTCCTTTGTAATACCTTCGAATTTCCCTTCTATCCCTAGTTTGTTCTCTGTTTTAATCATAAAAGGGTGTTGAATTTTGTCAAATGCCTTTTTTGTACTGATTAAAATGATTGCGTTCTTGTTTTCCTTTGTTAGTGAGATATATTACACTGATTAATTTTTCTGATAATTGACTCACCTTTACTTTTGTGGGGAAACCCTGGTGGCGTAGTGGATAAGTGCTACACTACTATCCAAAAGGTTGGCAGTTCAGATCTACCTGACGCTCCTTGGAAACTCTCTGGGGTGGTTCTACACTGTCTGTAGTGTCACTATGAGCTGGAATCGACTAGATGGCAGTGGGTACTGGGTTACATTCATGGGGGAAACCACACTGAGTCATGTCATATAACCCTTTTAATGAATTGTTGGATTAGATTTGATACTAATTCTGCATCTATGTTCCTTAGGGATATTGGTCTATAGTTTTCGTATAATGTCTTTGACTGACTTTGATACTGGGTGATGCTAACCTCATAGAATGAGTTAGGAAGCATTCCTTCTCTTCTGTCTTTTGGAAGAGTATGAGAAGCATAGGTGTCATTTTTTTTCTCTAAATGGTAGAATGCCCTAGTAAAGCCATCTGATCCAGAACTTTCTTTTGTGTACTCTACTTTTACATGAATAACATCAGCCCCATGTTTGTTTGTCAGTCACACCCCACCCCCAGGTATTCACAAGCACTGCTGTGCCAATTTTTAAAAAATGTTGCTGTAGAAAAAAATTATGATAGCTTACATAAATCCATCATGAATACTTATATAAATACCTCAGGGGGATGTAGTTGGCAAACAAACAGTAGACATGTGTTCTTTGTGTAAAAATATGGTATATCTTTTTTAACAGTTTTACAAATAAGTCCTAATTGATGACACCCAACTACAGTGAGTCACAGAGCATTTTCAAAACTCAATTGTATAGCTTCCCTGAGGTTTCTTTTATCAGTTTAGAAAGATTAAAGAAAGCCATTTACTCAATGACTTTTGGCACATCCAAGTATCCCCTAGGTATCTACTATTAATCTTTCGTATTGGCAATATCTGACTTTACTGTGATCTCACCACTGTTTCTCCATATGAATTTTAGTAAATG
This sequence comes from Heterohyrax brucei, assembly GCA_028571685.1. Classification (NCBI taxonomy): domain Eukaryota; kingdom Metazoa; phylum Chordata; class Mammalia; order Hyracoidea; family Procaviidae; genus Heterohyrax; species Heterohyrax brucei. The sequence goes on along the minus strand of CM053147.1, from coordinate 87,844,905 downwards.
AAACCATAAGTCATTATTCAATTTTTAGATGTAACTGCAAAGTGGATTTGAAGAGAAAATTCTTCTCTGATTTATAACACGATTTATATGTAGTAAGCATGAAATACATCTAGTTGTGAACTACTTCTATTAAGGTTTCAGCAGTCACAAATGCACCTCGCATAGAAAACATTGATTTGGTCCTTTCAGCTTATTGATTTGAATTGAGACTCAAAGCTGATCTTAATTTTAGAGTAAAGGGAGACTATTACAAATGAAATGTCTATAGGAATTAACTTTAGGAAGCAAACAAATCATTAGTAAGCTTCAGTCCTCACTCTTCGAAGTCCTACATTTAGAAATTCAGGCTTGAGGCCAAGTTAGGGTAGTCCATTAGAAGTGAATACTGTGATTTCTGCCTTTTGTGTGTGTGTGTGTGTCAGTCCTAGTCTACATTATAATAAACTCCTGTGGTCCAAAAGTAATATGAAAATACGAACAAATAAGTGAACCAAAAAAAAAAGGCAATCTTTATGTCAAAATAATTGCTCATATGCAAGTTGCTCTGTGTTATAAGTTAGACTTATTAAATTTGGTAAACTTTAATTCCTGATTTGATACATTTAAATACATTAATAGAATGTATTAATAAGTGTGTATTAATAGCAAGCAGCAGTCCAGAAATCAGAAGATGCATTCTGCTGGGAAAATCTTCTACAAAAGACCTCTTTGAAAGTTCTGAAAGGCATAGATGTCACCTTGAAGACTAAGGTGTGCCTGACCCAGGCCATGGTGTTTTCAGTCATCTGAAAACATGTGAAAGCTGGATGTGAAAGCTGGACAAGGAATAAAGAAGAGTATAGAGGAATTGACATATTTGAATTGTGGTGTTGGAGAAACATTGGATGTACCATGGACTGCCGAAAGAACAAACAGATCTGTCTTAAAGTACGATCAGAATGTTCCTGAGCAGCAGGGATGGCATAAGTACATCTCATGTAATTTTGATGTGTTGTCAGGAGAGACAAGTCCCTGGAAAAGGATGTCATGCTTGGTAGAGTACTGGCGAAAAAGAGGAAGACCCTCAATGAGATGAATTGATATAGTGACTGCAACAATAGGTTTAAGCATAATAATGATTGTGAGGGTGGCGCAGGACTGGACAGGGTTTTGTTCTGCTGTGCAGAGGGTCATCGTGAGTCAGAGCTGACTCGATGACACCTACCAATGACAACAATTAATAGACTCAGTACATTCTGTTCAGAAAGTACATTAAAATTGGGGAAATAATAGATTATATATAATAAGGAAATGGTATTCAGTCATGATTCTTGCCTCTTTGATATATCAAAAAAAAAAACACCAAATCCACTGCCATCGAGGCAATTCTGACTCATAGCGACCCCACAGGACAGAGTAGAACTACCTCATAGAGTTCCCAAGGAGCACCTGGCAGATTCAAAGTGCTGACCCTCTGTTTAGCAGAGGTAGCACTTAACCCACTGCGTCACCAGGGTTTCCTGTTTGGTATAAGATTATGACGTAAATTTAGTTTCTGGAATAAAATTTGAGCCCCACTGTTAAAGCTTATCACATTTTTCTCTGAGTCTCAATGTTGTAGTTGAGGAAAGTGTTTCTTCCTGGTAACAGCCTTGCTGCCTTTCACTGGAGGCTGCGTCTCATGATATGGGAAATCAGCCGGCCACGGTGCTGCTTCCTGCATGAGCAGATTCAGCCTTCGGAAGACTCTTGGCTGAGTCTCCGCAGGGTCAGAGATGGGAACGTGCAGAAAGTTCCCACTCCCACAACCCAGAGAGACACCCTGGAAAAGACGCACCTTGACTGCGTAGTTACCTAGATGGCCGTCATTTCACCCCAGGTCCTGTCAGTGTGTGAGAAAACTTAAAGAGTTTCTGTGGACCAAGATAAAGGCACTTCTTCCTTCAGTGCACAGCTTCAGTTTCAGTCAGAAGAAAGCAAAACATCTCTGCTCAGTAGATAGCTCCTTTTCTCCCTGTTTCATTGGGAATTCAGAGCCCATTGTCAAGTGTGCTGTGCATAGTAAAATAATGAACACTGCATTTTATCTTTTTTTTTGTGAGTTTGAGATGAAGACTGACTTACTGTCCTCTTTCTTTCAGCACTGTCGATGAATATTCCCCACAGAGGAAGGTGAGTCAGAACCCTGTAGATCTGCCTGAAAGGGAATCATGCCCTTCAGAGATCCTGCTGGATGTCACTTGGCTATCTGTGTGAGAAAGTGAATACCGCCTTGAGGAGAGCGAGGCCAGATGCAGGAGCCCGGGCTGCAGCTTGCCTGCACCTTCCTGCTTCTCTTCAGCCTCACCCTGCAGACCTGATTGCAGCCACATGCCCTGGGCTTTGATATTCTGCGTATTTCCAGTTGCATTTAGATTCGGTACTGACTTGATATCACCAAAGTGATATAAATTTGAATTTGAAAACCTTTAGGGCAAAATGAAAATCTAGGCAAGGATCTTGACTCCGAGAATAAGGAAGTGATGCGTAGAGACGGTTTCCCCTTTTTAACATGACACAGAGAGACAGAGATGGTAGCAAGTGTGAATGAACGTTCCCTACTCAACTGGATATGGGGGACACAAAATGAGATGGCAGCCGCAAGGATTGTAAACGCTGATGATGTAGCAGGTGAATAATCATATTAATTATGTTAATCACATGCCTAGTCCCCTTAAGAAAGTTGGTTAAACTACAACAGAAGCATGAAAAGGTGTCAAAGTTGCTTCTGTGAATAATGTGAAAGCAGAAAATCAGATCGTGGTAACTAATCTGAAGGTTGATGTTAGGATGGGGAGATGAAGTTTTCTCTAGACAAGAGTCCACAGAAATTTGCCAGCAGTAGAAAACTGTGGAAGCATTCTCCTACATGTTGCTGGGACAAATTATAGGGGCTTCTTGCCTGCTACTGACTGTAACCAAGGCCAGCATCATATTGCCCAGAATCTCCGCCTTCACATGTATTAGTTGAGGCAACTCCCAGCTTATTTCTCCATGATTGGATGGGTGAATTTCTTTTTTTTTTAAGTTGGCTAGCTCTCATGGAACATGCTGAAACAGCTATGGGTTTTTCCAAAGGGCAGAAATGGATTCGCTCATTGTTCTTCCCCCTTCCTCTTCTCACAGAATAAAGCCCTTTTCCACCAATTCAGTCTTAAGGAGAATTGGCTCCAGCACAGAGGAACTGTGACTGAAACAGAGGAAAGTGAGTATGGATTTTAAGTGAGACTTTGGAGTAGGTGGAGTAACAGTGAAGAACCCTCATTCTCCAATGTTAATATTATCAGTTTGCCTTTAACCAGCTCTCATACCCTTCTAACAGGCACATTAGCATTAAATATTTTGGTTTTTCTTTTCTTGCATTGAGCATTATAGTTTTCTTAGATCATAATATACCATCATCACAAAAAACCAATTGCTGAAAAAGGACATTGTGTTTGGTGAAGGGTCATCAGAAACAAGGGAAGCCATCCATGAGGTGGATTGATATGGCGGCTATGACAGTGAGCTCAGACATGCCAAAGATTGTGAAGGTGTCACGGGACCAGGCAGTGCTTCGCTGTGTTACAAACGACAAAGGACTGAGGGTGCTTTTAATTTGGAAAGTAAGGAGAGGAGGCTGTGCAGAGAGGCTCCTTGCATGCTGGGGAGAGGTGCAGAATGGACTGGCAACTAAACCATGTCCTTCTAAGACAACCTTTCCCTGGATTTCTTAGCCTGTGACTGACTGGGAATGTATCCACAGCAAATGTGCGTGGTTTGGGATGAGTCAGTCCCTGAAATTGGGAGAAGAAAATCTTGGGAAGAGTAATGCAGAGAGAATGTATGGTAGAAATTCCTTTAAGACAAGGCTGTGGTCTGTCTTCAATCTGTGTTCATTATTATTAAAAAGTTCCCGACTTCCCCTGAGGAGGACTGCTCATTCATTGGAAAGGAAAGCATCTTTTTAGCCTCCTGAAGATGCTGAGGTGCTTTCCTCCCTTAGCACTGTATAACAGAACAAGAAATGGTAGCTATAGTAGTTTCCTTCTTTGAGGTAACAGTTGAGTCAAACAGAGAGCCAGGAAACACAACACGTTAAAATGTCTCATTATTGAGACTTGGAGACTTTCTCTTTTAAGTCACGTTCTTCATGTGCTGAACTTCTAAATGTGAGCATTCAATATGTTCAAGTTCTCAAACATTTAAAAGACAAAATGTTATAAGGATGCCTCTTCTGTTACATAGTGTTGGCATAGAATACCAAAGATCACCAGAGTTATGTAGTATCATATGAGTTATGATCTGTGCCAAGTAAAAGGGCAAACAGACTTGTCATACTTCCTAATTGATTAGTTGCTAACCTTCCTTAAATCATTTAATTATACAGTTTTCCAAGCTGGACTTCGAAGAGATTGGGTCTTTGTATAGCTTTTTTTCAGTTTGTTAAACAAAGTTACTTCACATTTCATGGTTTGTAGACTGTATTTTGCCTTACGCAAAAATTCCATTTTCCACTGTCTCTCATGATTCTGTTGACAAAATAGGAAAGAACTACTTATTTGATACTATCATGTTAGTGACATAGCCATTCATACCCAACAGGATACTGTCAGTGCCTCGTGGTGGCAAAGTGTTGTGTTTACGTTGAGGTTCTGGCCATGTGAACCCCCTGTTTGTCCCTTGCTTCACTTCTATTTCTCGGAAAACATTCCTGGATTTGTTTTTGTGTTACCATTTAAAATGCTTGTGAAATTTCTCCAGGAAGTGAACTATCTTTTTTTTATTATTACTATTAATTGCAATGTAAAAAACAACAATTTCTATGTATATTATTGTCCTTCTACCTATTCTAAAAAAAAAACTAGATTTTACAAGTTCAGAGTATCTGATGTAAGAAGCAAATAAGATAGTCAATCATCTCCACTACAATTAAAAGCCTTCTGCTATGCGAATCATAAAGAAAAAACTTTCCAGGGCCGGTTCAGTCTGATGGTGTTAATGTCCTAAGGAATAATTTTTATCACCACAGATAATAAACAGGAAATTAAAAAAGGCTAGAGCTGTGACTTCCATTTGGAAACTACACTCACCACCACTTTGATGGGGGGGGCATTCTTAAATGATTGAAAAGGCTGGACACAAAAACTGAAGCAGGCAACAGATTTTTAGATAAGCTTATGAGAATTCTAATAATGAAATACGGTGTTCTTGATTGAGCCACAATGACTGTACAGAAATGGCATGTGTAAATTAAAGTGGAATGCAAAATAAAAATTTATGAGGTAGACAGTTTAATAGTCTGCTTTGGGTCTCTCAGAAGTGCAACACGTGTCCCACGGATTCTACATTCTGCATTACGGTCAGACCGTGTCGTGAACATGGACACAGACTAGCCTGAGGCGGGGCTCTCTTTGATATGGAAAGGCTAAGGACTGTGTGCTGTTCATCAGCTTTACAACTCTTCTGTCTCGTGTGTGCAGGCACACGTTCATATACATGTTCCCTCAGGCACTGATATACATACATAAATATGTAAATCTAGCTATGTACCTTTTCTGTTAAGAGCAGGAAGGTTTGATTTGACAAGTCTGTCTCGTGACCACACTTCCTTGTTGACGAACAATTCTTTTGACTTGTGCAGTTTTTTGCCACGTGTATGTAACTGAGCACTCCTACGTCAGCGTGAAGGCAAAAGTTTCCACGACAGCCCAGGAGATTCTGAAAATTGTAGCAGAAAAGATCCAGCCTGCAGAAGACGACCTGGCTCTGGTGGCTGTCACGTTCTCTGGGGGTAAATTATTTTCTGTCACTGAATATTAATCTTTCACTTGCTAGGCCACTGGAAGAAAAGAGTTGACTTTTTTTTTTTTGATGGAGTAAATGTGCAGCTTGTCCCTTCTGGGTCTGCAGCTGGCTGACCAGAGTAACAATAAGAAGCTGCCTACCAGAGGTGTTTCCATGACAACAGTTGGGTACTGCTAGATACTGAATTTCCTGCCTAAGAACTGAATGGAGAAGATGCCACTGTTTTGAAATACATTATAAAGCGTTTCATATTTTGTACTCTAGATAAGCCTCCTATTTTCATATTTAAATTAACTTGGGAAATTGCTAAAGGATGAAATTACTTTAGGACAAGAAAGAAACACAGACTTGAACTAGTCATATTGTCAAGTGACAATTTAATAGTTTTCCTGTGGAAAGGAAGAGAAACTGTACAGTAAGCCAGAAGCTCACAGGCAGCGTTCCTTCAGGTCAATATAGGAAGGGAGGCCTGGGTACAGCTTTTCCTTCTGGTAGGCTTTATTTATCCTCAGAGAATAGTTTATTGTCTGTTTTGAATAAGATTGTCCAGATTACAAGCTGACATTATTGATCTGTGTGACCTGAACAGATCCCTACCTTTCCACCAGAGCCTGTCAGATTTCAGTGTCGCTGGCCTCCTTTTTGGCTTACAGTCTTTATTTAATATCACATTTACCCTGTGAAAAATACAAAGAAAGTGTCTTAGCATCAGTAGTTGAAATAGGAGTACTGTGTGAGCTAATCAACCAGATACAGGACTGGTGGGGGAGGGGACAAATAAACGGTTCTTTTTTATCCTTTGTTTTAATTCTGTAGTCACGGGAAGAATATAGTGGACAGTAAAGTATTACACATCCAAATATTGTTTCTTTCGCTTTGTTCTCAGAGGCAAGTAGGATGGTTCTACAGACTGGTGGAATACATAGGCAAATAAAGGCATCCGTTCTCCCTGGCCTTAATTAATTGGAGTCTTCCCTCTTTTCCCCTGCTCACTTTCCCTAGCACCTCCATTGTACAACCTATGAAAATATTATCAAGAAAAAGAAGAGAACTAAAGTGTGACAAGCTTGTGGACTAAGTTAATTTTGATTAGAAGTTAGTTGAATTTTTAATTAAAAATTTCAGGTATTTCAGATATGTATATTATATTTAATTTTAAGGAACTAAAAATATTAAATGACTGTGAATAGCATCAAGCTGCATCAAACCAACATTTGCTCCTCAGGATGGTGTCATTACACAGAGTAGTCACTGGGACCCCATTCATACGGAAGGTGCTTGGGAAGGAGGGCCTTGACCAAACTTGGCAACACAAGACTCATCTCCCTCTGCAGCTGACTGAGAGTCAGCACAGACCACAGGCAAATCTGTCAGCGAGTGGCTTTTTTACTACTCAGGGTCTATGTGAGGCTCTGAAATACCATTTTCACATTCTTATTACAGTAGATTCATCAGATGGACAATAGCATTCTAATATGAATAGGCTTATTGCTAATCATCACTAGAAATACTAGCTTATCTCTTGAATTATCCCACGGATTTGAAAATGTGCCATCCTCTTCCATTACTGTTTTTGGCCTTTTAAGAACCTTTGTTCCTGAATCTTATTATCCCTCAAACAATGTTTTAGTGGGGGGAAAAAAGCGCAAATCTTATTAATGCATTTTTTTGCTCTAGTTATGCACTTTTCAATAAGTAATGATTTAATGCCACTTGAAAATGAAATGACAGTGAGCTCTACTGTTCTTGTTTTTTTAAAAACAAGTTTAAAGATTTTGGTGATTTTGCTGCTGTTTGTAACTGGAATGATACTAGACTCGTAGTTTTCAGCTGTTTTGTACTCCAGCTAGTTCTGTCTATATAGTAGTAACCTACACAATGATTCGCAGGTTAAAATTGTATCAGCTTTACCATTTTAAAATGTAATGACAAGCCTGAAAATAAGGAAAAATGTTTCTTGGCAAACAGAAAAATTGCTGTCAAAAAGCCATGGCATTTTACTCGGTCGCAGCTGTGGCTGCCAGCCAGCCAGCCCCCCCAGTGCCGTCGAGTGTGGCTAGCCCCTCCTAAATTCAGATCTGAGGGCTGCAGGGAGGTGTAGCTAAACAAAGAGGGCAGGAGATGGGAGCACTTGAGGGTCTAGCAGTGAGGTACCATTTACTACCCACGTCAACGCCTGACATTGTAGTACTATTGATCTTTATAATGTGGGGCCATAAAGAATATATTCGATTACCGTTTGTATGCTCTGTATTTAGCCAGAAAGATGTCCATCAGAAATGCTCAAAATAGAATTTGGCGTTTGAACTGATTGAGTTATCTGGAAAAGGGACTATTGCATTCTCCAGTCGTGTTGGAAAACAGAAGGGCTGCCTTAGGTGAAGCTGATTATGTCCGGTGGAATAAACTTAACTGTTACTTTGGTCTGTTCCCATCTGTATTCTGTAGGTAATTATTAAGAAGATGTTTTGCTATGAAGAAAACTGTTGTGTTCTAAGAGGCTTCTAACTGTAGTGGAAAAGTAGTCAAAATAAAGGAACAATTTATAATACATGAGAAATACGTGAAAAATATTTAACATCATTAGTAGTCAAAAATAAAAAATAAGCTGAGAGTCCTTTTTACTGTAAAAATACAGATATTGCAGTGTTTGCCAATTACACATTTTTCATCTGTACTCTTCATTAATACCAATTACATGCAGCGTTGTTACACAGCTATCACTAGTACCCACTGCTGGATTTTTCATAAACAGAAATTCAGTGCTTCCTAAACAATGATCCCTTTTGTGTTCCTCTCACCCCTGGTAAACCACTAACAAATTCTGATTTTTATAAATTTGCCTATGAGAATCTATTTTTTATTTTGGCAGACTTAACAAAAGTAGTGATTGATGTTGATCAGTTTACCACTTTCAGTCCCAGTTTTAGTAAAATAAATAGATTTCCTAAAAGTAAAACTTTGAAAGTAGTTTGGCAGTTTGTATCAAAACATTTAGAAATATTCATCCCATTTGTCCCTCTAAGTGTGCTGCTAGCATGTCCCTTAAGGAAATCATCTCTAAGCAGACAAAGATTTATGCACAAGGAGGTTCACTTCAGCAGTATGTATTATTGCCACTACAGTAATAGATCCAATTTATCAAGCCCTGTTAGGTGCCAAGCCCCATGCTTATAGTTAGTGTATATCATGCCGTTTAATTTATATGGCCAAAACAACTGGAAGCCGTTAAGTGTTCAGCAAGAGAGGAAAGATTAAATACCGATATAAATGACTGTTAGGCAACCAATTAAACATAACATAAAAATGTTAGTAAGTGGGTAAGTGCTTTTAATAAAATCATAATGTAAAGCCGTATATGGTATAATTGGGAATATGTTTAAATGCAAATATGTGTGTCCATGATAATTATTTATACATAGGTATAAATAAGAATGGTAGATACTCTGTGTATATGTGTGTATGCATGCACACATGTACATATACACATGTGTGTTTATGTAAAGATCAGAAAGATATATACCCAAATGTTACCACCATATGGTTATTTTAGAGTGGTGGGATTATGAATGAATTTTATTTCCTCCTTAAGCTGTTCTTCTGTTTCTGAAAAATAACTGAGTATTACAAGAGAGCACAAGTTCCCACTTCATGGGTGCTGGGTAGTGACATCCAGGATCCCACCAGTGTCATTGTATGCAGTGTATAGAACCAAGTGAAATTCACTTTAAGTCCTATTTATCTTTAAATATTGTTCTTTGGCAAGGACCACTTCTTAGGGGTGTCATCCATCTAGGCTACTGCTGTTCCTGTCTTGCTAATTACATTGTACCTTTTCTTCTCTTTCTTCATAAAGAAAAGCATGAACTTCAGCCAAACGACTTGGCCATCCCCAAATCTCTTGAGGCATCTAGTCGGATATATGTCTACCGGAAAGACCTGGCTGACACCTTGGTAAGAACATTTTACTTGAAACACAAGCACGACACTGTCAGGTTCAAAGCACTGGCCAAGAATCCACCTACGTAATGACTTTGTGTCTACAAATCAAAGACAGGTCTGACTTGAGGAATTCTAAACCTACTAAATTTAACTTTGCTTCTTTCTGAACTCTTGAAACAAGGGATTTGAGACAAATGAATCCTTCTTGCATGAAATCTTAATTCCATCTCTTCTCTTTTTTGGGGCGGTGTTTAGAAATTAGGCTGAGGAATGCACCCTGGACTGATATAGGAAAAAAAGACTGTGTCCTTTATTTCAGTCCATTTGGTGTTCTTCAAATGCTCCATCTCCTTGAAGAAAGGGTGACTGTGGGTTCATTCCTGTGTTAAATGGGTCATAATGGCAGGCATCTGATGTCATTGACATTATTTTCTGTTCTTAATCTAAGAGCATGTAAGTCTAAATGATGACTTTTGTTGTTGTTGTCCCTAAAGACTTCAATCTTATGATTGTCTCAGATGTATCACCTATAAATAGACAGCTGTAATAGACTGTAGATTTTCCATTTAGTCATTTGAATCTAGTCTGTCTTCATGGAGTCCTCACTGAGACTGGTCTTCAGATCATGACCAAGGGATCTATATATCTCATAGTTTTTTTGTTTTAAACCTGATTATATTAAAAATATTCTGTGTAAAATCTGCAGAATATCAAGCTACCATAATTGTATGAATCGTCATTTTTCATGCTTATGTACAGGGCAGCTCTGTGCTGAGTAACATTCGGAGTATCTTGTGTAACACTGGCAGGAATCCCATGAAGTGTAAAAGGGCTAAGTAAATTACTCTGGTTTTGTACACCCGGGCAAGGGTCAGAGCTAGGATTTCAATCTAGCTATATTTGACTCTGCAGCTCTTTCTTGTTCTTTTCATTGTGCATGATAAGGCAGAAAAGGAGGGGAACCACTTAGTTCTTTCCAGTTGTGAATGCCCCTTGGTGGGTCACACTTGCTATGTTCGTTGATCGTATAAATCCATTAGTGAGACATTATAAACTTACTGTTGCACAGCATCTTTGAGTAAATAATAAGACTGAGTTCGCTCCTTCTCATGAAGGAGAATGATTTAATATGTAGCTGATACGGTGCTGTACACAGTGGCGGGAGCCCACACTCGCATCATCTTCCACGCCTCTCCTCCCCATGCTACACAGACTTATGCATTTCCTTGTACACAGTCCCGGGGTGCTGTCCTACCACTGTCAGGCCAGTGCAGAACACTAGAAGGTGGACCTGAGACAAAGCATCCGTGGAGCCAACGAGTGCCTCTAACATGTGTCTCCAGTGTCCTGCCTGCCCTGGAGTCACAGGTCTAGAGATTTCATCTCCAAAAAGGTTTCAGTTGAAACAATAGCATTTTAAGGGAAGGATAGCACATTTAAACCACTAGTACCTACTAGATGTGAGAACCTTGGTGGATTGGTGGCAGAATTCTCGCCTTCACTCTAGGAGACCTAGGTTCAGTTCTAGCACACCTCATACACAGCCATTACCTATTTTCAGTGGAAGCTTCCCTGTTGCTATGAGACTGAATAGGTTTCAGTGAAACTTCCAGACTAGGAAGAAAGACCTGGAGACCCACTTCTGAAAACAAGCCAATGAAAACCCGTGGAGCACGGTGGTCCCTTTGCTGTGCGGGCAGGGCTGACTCCACAGCTCACAACAAGCCATCAGCAAAGTCACACTGAAAAACGAAAAGCTTGTTGCCTTGGAGTTGATTCCAACTTGTAGAAACTGGTTAGATCATCTTAGAAAGCAGAAATTAGAGCCCTGAAGAACTGAGATACTGGAATATAAAGTGTTTCTTAGTGATAGTTGCAGACAATCTTGAATAATCAGAGGGCAGTTTCAGGGTAAGGGAGACACTGAGGGAGAAAGCAGGAGAAACCAAAAAAGCCAGATAAAAATACTCTGAATCCCCCAAATGATACAGCAGATGTTTGTGTTACCTGCCCACACTTTGCTCTCCGTTTGAAAGCCAGCCTGGGCAGTGTGGAGCCCATCTGGTAAGAGACGATGGTTTCATTCCACCTCAGTATTCGCAAGCCCATTCATTTAGTTAACTCTGATCTCTGCCCTGGATCCGCATGCAGAGAATCCAGTCTCTACAAGAAAACCTGTGCAACAGTCCTTTGTCATTAGTTTTTAAATTAGAAAACGTGTGCATAATGTCAAAACTTCTCAGATAATAGTTTCTTTTGAAGTTTAAAAAGAGATTCTTGTTTTTAATCTGAATATTTTCCTTCTGTGTTGTCATGATTTTTGCCAGTTCACATTCTTTTTGTTTTTAAGAAGACATCATTAATTATTCAAGTCCAAGGCTGTTGAAACCCCTCAAATAAAAGAACTTACATTTTCATTAGCAAACATCAGATGTTTTGGAAAGATTCCAAATAATTTTAATAACTTCCACAATAGATTAAAACTGTGTGGCATTTAATAAATCCATGCCATATTTAACAGACATGGTGTTACAGAACTCATAGTAGTTAGGCCCTGTTTCTATATTGAAAGTAGTTGATGCTTAATATAATCATCTGCCAATGGGCATAAATGGAACAACTTTGATTTTTTTATTTCATGTTTAAATTTTTTCACTTTATATGGACATTTTAATAATATTTGTAGATGTGTGTCTGGAATGAGATTTGTTAAACGTATTTCCTGTAAAAGCCATGTCTGTCTTTATTGAAGTGCACCATGACATTTCTTTTGTTTGTTTTTGCACTAACTCTGCTGGCACATTAATTCTTCCCAGGAGCCAAAGTGATTTCAGGGCTTTCGTTTTCATTATGCTGTCTGCCAGGGCAGTGTTTATAATCAGGGGTGTGTGTGTGTGTGTGTGTGTGTGTGTGTGTGTGTGTGTGTGTGTGTGTGTGTGTGTGTGTGTGTGTGTGTGTGTGTGTGTGTGTGTGTGTGTGTGTGTGTGTGTGTGTGTGCACGCATGTGTGCGTGCATGCAAAGTCAGTGAAGTATTGATCAAAATCTATTTCCAAGGCTGTTTGCTAAATTGGCTGTAACTCACTGAAGGTGAACAAACTGGAGGAAATATTGAGTGCACTCAGAAAAGATTACTTTTCTAATCTGGGCTTGTAGAGCCTTTCAGTGGCCAGCCAATTTGCTGCAAAACATTTGGGAATTACTGAGGATCCTTCTACTTCTGTCTGTTGGTTTAGAACCCATTCGCAGAAAATGAAGAATCACAACAAAGGTCGATGAGGATTTTGGGAATGAACACTTGGGATCTTGCCCTGGAATTAATGAATTTTGATTGGAGTCTATTTAATTCAATTCATGAGGTAAGTAGGGAGTGAGAAGGTAAAATAAATGCTAGTGCTGTTTTAACTGAGAAGTCTTTTTGAAGAGTACTTATGTGTGTTTGAGTATAAAAGTGATCCATCTTCTGGTGATAATAGTTTTGCAAGGATACAATGGTCCAAAAGGTATATTTAAGCCCTTTAAATATATTAAACGACTGATCTGATCCTAGGAGAATCATATACTTAGTCATACAATCATATGTTTCTGTAATGTGAAAGTATAAATATGCTATATTCTTATATGTGTATATTTACACATATGTGTATATATTCATACAAAGCTCTAGTGAGTCAAGGAACCATTTTACCTTTGATACTGGTATTTTTATTTTTTCACAAAAGCTAGAGAGTTAAGAAAGAACTGCAGTTGTATTTATGTATGTTTGCACCACACCTTTTTACTTTAAGAAATTTTACAAAGCTGCAACACTTGAAGAACTTTCTTAAAAATCTTGAGCTATGTTTCAAACCTTCCTATCTGTCAACTTCTCCCTTCAGGACAAATGATACACATTTATAGAGCAGTAGGGTAGGAGCAAAATGCTATGGACATCTAATGCCTAAATTTGACCAGTGCAAAGGCTCTTTGGAATCAGGAGATGAAAAATGTGGCAGCCCCTTGCAACCATGTGGTGGATTTTCTTTGCCACGTTGTGACATTGTTCACTGCAAAATATTCTTTTCCTTTTGAAGATGGAGCCTCGTGCCCAGTTTGGGAACCCTTAAGCTTTACTTTCATTTTGTAGTTGTTGTGAGTGGCCGTTGAGTTGATTCTGCCTTATGCCAACCCCTGTGTGCAGAGTAGAAGTGGTCTGCTGGGTTTTCACTACTGTGACCTTTCAGAAAGGAGCCCTAGTGATGCACTGTTTAAGGCAGTCAACTGCGAACCCAAAGGTCAGTGATTTGAAACCACCAGTGGCTCCAAGGGAGAAAGACATGGCAGTCTTTGTAGTGATTTACAGCTTCAGAAGCCCTATAGGGTTTCTGTGAATTGGAATCAACTTGACAGTAGTGGGTTTAATAATTTTGGTTTCGATCTTTTCAGAAGCTGGCCTGCAGACCAAGGTACCTCTGGGTGGATTCAAACTGCCAATCTTTCAGCCGCTAGTAGAATACTTTGACAGTGTGATCAGAGTGGACTATGTCCTTACTGATCCAGTGAGAGAATGTGGGATTATTTCTATAAGAGAAACTCACACACATCTTCCTGCCTGTAGAATTAAATCATTTCTATTGCTCTGCTTATGATCAGTCTGTATAAATACTTCCTAGTCTTTTTTACTTTGATAAATCATTGGACCTTGCCCTAATATTGCTTTCTTTGTGCACTGGCAGTGTCTTCTATCCATAGTTTTCAAAACAAGGTAACTACACCACCAGCAGCAGCATCACCTGAGGACTTACTAGAAATGCAAATTTCAGACCCCACCACAGAATTATTAAACCAGAAACCTTGAATGAGGGGTATAGTACACTGTGGTCATCCTGCAGATGATCTTGGTTCATGCTAAAATTTGAGAACAATTGTCTTAGGGAGTTGGCCTAGTTGTTGTTGTTGTTGCTATGTGCCACCAAGTGAGTTGTGACTCACAGCAACTCTGTAAGACAGGGAGAACTACCCCCAGGGTTCCCAGGCTGTTATCTTTATAGGAGAGGATCTCCAGGTCTTTTCTGCCATGGAGCTGCTAAGTGGGTTTGAACTTCCAGTCCTCTGTTAGCAGCCAAGTGCTCAATTACTGTGCCACTGGGGCTCCTTCAAGTCCTAGTCATAGTATTCTTTTCATTTGTATTTGTGAAACTTTGGGAGATCTGGGTTTGATGTTATGATTTACGCTTTCGAATGTCTTACATTGTAAGGACTTTGTCCTTATATGCTAAGACATTACATAAGGATTCTAGATAACATTATTTATGAGGCATATCAGAAACTCAAGAGAAACAAAAGGTACATTTTTTTTAATTCAGCACAATATTTATTGTATTCTCTGTTGCCTGTCTAGTAAAATGAAGTGACTGTCTGAAGACAGCTCTTAAAAATGAGCTGAATTTTTGTATCAATGTGACTTTGAATGTACTAAAAATAATCACTGATGTAAATGTATTTTCTTTCAGCAAGAGTTGATCTACTTCACATTTAGCAGACAAGGAAATGGGGAGCACACTGTGAACCTCAGCCTGCTGCTCCAGAGGTGCAATGAAGTCCAGCTTTGGGTGGCCACTGAGATTCTACTCTGTAGCCAGCTGGGCAAACGGGTGCAGCTGGTGAAGAAATTCATCAAAATTGCTGCTCAGTAAGTTCCTGTGGATATAAAGGGCTGTTTCTCTCGTCCCTTTGTGACAGTACTTTTTTTTTCTCTTGTGGAGATGATCAGGTTGGGATGTAAAAATATAAAATTGATTTAAGTAATCAAGTGATTGAAAAGGTCTGTCCTTAAATGTATATTATTTGCATTTGAATTATTTATGCTTTAAAGTAAATGCCCAAACACCAGGCTCAAGTGCTGGCCTATGTGCTGTGGAACTAATAAGAAGGTAGTGCACACATCCTCTGTCTTGCAGTGTGGACAGGCCGGGAAAATTGGGGAAGGTGATGTGAGGGAATGAGAGTCCTTGAAAGGCAAGGGCATGCTAGCATTTTGCTCTTGATTCTTTGTTGCCCAAGGAGGTTTTCAAAACTCTTGAGAAGGAAGGGCTGTTACTGGCCAGCCCCAGCCACCTTGAACGTGTCTCTTTCCCAAACACACCATCCTCCAAGCCTGGATGTATGTATGATGTTGGCTCTGCCGAGGTGGCCACTTCCATTTGAACTGGGTCTTGATAGCAGTTTGTTTGGTCATCCCTTAAGACCTAGTGCAAATGTTATTACATTCCTGAAGCCATCCTGACTTTGAAATGCAAGGTCAACTACCCCTTCCCGGTCTCCTCACATGTTTTTCCTTTTTTTTTTTTTTTTAATTTTAACAACTTGCATTGTATTGAAACGCTGGTGGAGTAGTAACTTGAGTGCTACATCTGCCAAGCGAAAGGTCAACAGTTTGAATCTGCCAGGCACTCCTTGGAAACTGTGTGGGACAGTTCTGTTCTGACCTCTAGGGTCCCTATGAGTTGGGCATGACTCAACAGCAGTAGGTTTTTTGAGTCATTGTATTTATTAAATTTGTGTGTTTCATTAGGTTTCCATCATCAAACCATAAGCTCCCAGAAGAAGGACCCTTTCAAGTCAGTCAGTGTACCTTAGGTGTCTGCTATAGAACTTACATAGCAACAACTCAGTAAATGGTGGGTGAAGGAACTTTTAGTAACTTGCTTGGGAGCGTTTCTCAAAATACCAAATTAGCGCTGAGACTGTTCGCTTGGGTGGCTCCCAGAAGCAGGAGGCAGGATGAATCAAAATCTTTTCCAGTTCCTTTTGTCTCCTTCCTAACATTCCTGTTTTATTTCTGTTTGTCTTTCAAAGTAGTTTTTATTTAGAAGTGTGTGAGTAGAGTATGTGTCAATGTAATGTGTGTAGGAAATCTGACTGGTTGTTCACAATATATGCAGAGCCATGCACAGTGCTGTGGGGAGCTCAGACTGAGCCTGTACCTAATCCTCCCACTCAGGAAACTGCAGTCTGCTGGGGAGATGATTCTGTAACACACGTGGCTAATGTGTAAAGTAGAATGGAGGAGTGCATTATTACGGGATCAAATTCTACTGGACTTTTAGAGGAGGAACGATAATATTCCAAAGGATGTAAGAAGGATTAGGAAAATATCTCTGAAGGAAGTAGCATTCAAGACTGTATTTGAATGCTGAGTGGGATTTGGGCAGGTAAGAATTCGGAAGAGCATGTTATGCACGAAGGTGAAACAACATTGATGCTGTGTCAGCAAATAAGTGGAGCATGTGGGAGGGCGAAGTCATTCAGTTTGGCAAGAGTGGAAGGAGTCCTGTAAGGAAGCTGTGGGGGATTGATCTGAAAGGAAGGTGGGGCCAAATTGTAGGAGATCCTGAATTCCTAATTGAAGACATGAGACTGAATTGAGAAGGCAGAAGGGATCCACTGAAGACTTGTCCTTCCAGAAGGTTGATCTGCAAGGAGCATAGAGACTGAACTGTAGGCAGCAGACCCCAGAAGTAGAGTGCTTTGTCTCCTGAGGCAGGAAATGATGAAGGGTCCTGACTTGGTGTTCAGTGTGACTAGAAGTGGAGGAGGGATAGGTAGCAGATATGCCTGCAGCTCAGACCGCTCTTGGGGGGAATACTTCCTTTTTGATTTTGCCAATGCGTGTCATAACAGCCCATGAGACTCCAGAAAGAGAGATAGTCTTTTGGTGAAAAAACTTTCTTATACATACCAGCTCTGAGGAAAAATGGGACATTAATGTTCCAGGAAGTAATATGACACCAGCCAACTCAGTTCCCAGTTTAAGATTCTGTCCATCCTCAGGGACATGAAATATATTCACACCTTCTCCATATGGCCCCGTGCTCTTGAATTATTTATTGTTCTGGTCTCTGTCCCTTGCCTGTGGAACAGAATGCCAACAGAAACATACAGTTAAATTCCAGTAGGAATAACCAAGGGAAAATAGTCATTTCCACAGTCACAAAGTGTTTTCCCTGCCTAAGGCATCCTATTTGCATATTCATGTCCCCCGTCCTTCTCGCCACTATCCCCACCCCCCACCTCTGTGGATTGAGTGGATTTGATTTCCTTACACACAGACAAAGGAGTACTTGCCGAACTAGAATGTCTAATGTCAGTCTGGTCTTATCATGGAATGAATGACCCCAAATAACACTGAATTGTATCGATCTTTGTACTGTTCCAGTTCATCTTATAGATAAGTCATGTCTTTATTAATTCCTTTTATTTACAGATTCAAATGTTAGTCATATATGTTTTCTTCAAAATGACTGAAAAAGAAACATGGCCCAGGAGTATTATGATTTATGGGGAGCTAAAAGATAAAAAAGATAGGAATTATACTTAGTATTCCATGCAGATAAATAATGCTGAATAAAAATAAAACCATTTCCCCAAAAGTCCTTTTTTTTTTGACCCCGTGTTGCTGAGTTATCCCTTTCTTAGTCTTCCTGCTGAGCTTCACCTTCAGATGTGGTTTCTAAGGACTTGCTGTATACAAGACACTTCATTGATGGGCAGAACGTAAGAATGAAATAGACATGTCCTAGCCGCAAGAAACCTACTGCCTGGTGGGAAATGACAGGATCGCCGAGCCACCGTCATGTCTCAAGGTGTGAGGACGGAGGAGGAAGACGGCCTCTGACTGAGGTGGTTTGGGCAGAGGGACAAAACAATTCTCTTTGGCAGCAAGAGCCTGGGCAGAGGAAGCTGGCATTTCAAATCAGCAAGTCCAGAGACAGAGCAAACTCAGATCTGTCCTAACTGGTGCCAACTTTGAGAGAGTGTGACAAGACAGAAAGGGAAGAATGGAGGAAGCAAGTGGCCAAAGGGAAGCTGAGCAGCAGTATTTGAGCTGCTAAGCAGCAGTGACCTTTGAAAACAGATGAACATCTGAATTACAGACAAGGAATTATCTTATTTTAGTTTATTCACCCAGGAAAAAGCTGGCACATGTCGAGTGAAGGGTCAGTTGGGCTGAAATTCAAGGCTTCTTGCTTATCAGAGAACTGAAGGCGGTAGAATGTTTATACACCAGAAGTGGGGCAGGAAGACTAGGAGAGAGACATCGTGGTGTAGGTTCAGTGACAAGGCGCCTCCTAGAGTGATGTTCACCTCAGATATCCTGGACATGAGCTAGGCAGGCAGCAGTGACTTGCCAGATACCACTATTAGTGGGGATCATTGTTAGCTGCTATTGAGTCAACTCCTAATTCATGGTGACCCATGCATAGTGGAATTGGACCGTTGTGCTCCATAGGGCTTTCAGGAACTGATTTTTCAGAAGTAGATCACCAGGCCTTTCTTCCTGGTGTGTCTTAATCTGGAAGGTCCACTGAAGCCCGTTCAGGATTATAGCACCACGCAAGTTTCCAGTGACAGATGGGTGGTGGCTATATGAGGTACACTGGCCAGGAGTCAAACCTAGGCCTCCTAAATGGAAGGTAAAAAATCTGCCACTCAACCACCACTCTCCACTTATTAATGGAAGTAGAACTTCCAAAATACTACTAGGGCTGTCCTCACTGGCTTGGCACTCAGTTCAGCTGGACTTGGGCAGTACACGGGTTTAGGGCCAGGCAGTTTGGGCAGGGTCTGCCAGGGCACAGGCAGCTGGGTTTATTACTACTTTCATAGCCCCAAACCATTTCTTGTTCTAAACTAGGCGTTCTCATGTATGCGTTATCTGTGCCACAAGAAATTGGTAGAGCCTTTTGGGTCAGCAGTTTGTACTGTGTAACAAGAACCTTTAAAGTTTTTGTGGTTTTTGACCACTCACATAATGACAGAAAGCCGAGCTTAAGGAAAAAGCAATCATAAACACAGCAGAATGTGCATGCACAAAGCTATTTATTTCAGCATTCTGCATACTAAGGGGAAAATGAAAATGACTTAAATGTCAGTAATAGCAAGATGAATAAGCAAAGTATAGTACCTGCTGCTGATAAATATTATACGTTAATGGCAATAATGACAAACTGTCATATAGCATATATGAGGGCTGCCAATTAAGTATGCAAACTCATCCTAGAAAATGTGCTACATACCTTATTGCTGAATATCACTACGCCAGCCAAGTGCCGTCGAGTCGGATCCGACAGTCACCTTCAAATTACTCTCCTTGGGAAGCTATGCACTGACACCAGCACCAGCCTGGTTCACCCTTCAAAGCAATTTTGGAACTGTGTTTTCTGGAATGGCTCGAATGCTATCAAGATGTATTCCTTTCAGTATTTCCTTTACTTTCAGATAAAGAGAAAAGTCACTGGGGGCCAGATCAGGTGCATAGGGAGAGCATTGCAATACAGTTATTTGTTTACTCATTACCACTCCTTCACAGACAATTATACAGTTAAATTCTAGAACTTGCCACCATGCCACCTGTGTGCAATGGCCATTCCAGAGAGAGTTCCAAAATTGCTTTGAAGGGTGGACTAGGCGCTGGTTTTGGTGCATAGCTTCTCAAGGGGAGTCCTTCAAAGGTGACTGGAATGATATTCAGCAATGAGGTATATAGCACTTAGAACAAAAAAGTTTACGGACTTAGTTGTCAGACCCATATGTGTATAGTATCTATATTATATAGCAGGTAACTTGTCCCACTAACTGAAAAAATAGGCTACGGAATTATACATACCTTGTTACCAAATTCTGTTTGGTAACATTGGTGAAGATGTAATGGAAGAGATGGCTTTTGGTTGACACTAAATAAATATTCACTGACAGGGTCACTGTGAGTCAGAGTTGACTTGATGGCAATGAGTTTGGGTTTTTTGATTTTTAGTGCTTCCTGGAGCTCTCAGAGTAAAGTGGTTATGAGCTCAGGCTGCTAACCAAAAGTTGGCACTTCAGATCTACCATCTGCTTCTTAGAAACCCTTGTGGGGAAGTTCTCCTCTGTCCTGTAGAGACATTATGAGTTGGAATCACCTTGATGGCAGTGGGTCTTTTTTGATTTCAGGAATGCTTATTGGGAGCCCTGATGAAGCAGTGATTTAGAGCTTTGGTTGCTAAGGAAAAGGTTGGGTGCTAACTGAAAAGGTGTGTAGCTTGAATCTGCCAGCCACTCCTTATAAACTATGTGGCTGTTTCTTCTGTCCTGTGGAGTCACTATGAGTCAGAGTCAACTCCATGGTAATAGGTTGTTTTCATTTTGGGGGTGCCTCTGGGGAGCCCTGGTCACCTAACAGTTAAATCCTATGGCTGCTAATGGAAAGGTAGGCTGCTAAATCAAAAAGGTTGGCAGTTTGAGTCCCCCAGCTGCTCTGTGGCAGTGCTATGGGGAGTTCTCATCTGTCCTATCAGAGGAATCCAAATCCCCTGAATGGCAACCAGTTTGGTTTTTCAGGTTAGGAGCCCTGGTGGTGCAGTAGTTAAAGCACTTGACTGCTCACTGAAACCACCAGTGGCTCCATGGAAGAAAGATGTGCCTGTCTGCTTCTGTGCAGATTTACAGCCTTGGGAACCCTGTGGACGTGCTGTGAGTTGGAGTCGACTTGGCAGCAAAGGGTGGGATTCAGATATCTATTACGTACTAGCCTTTTTTTTCTTTTTTCATATTTAGTGATCAAGGTAGGATAATGTCTTCATTTTCCACCGTTCCCTCAGAGAAATTGGTATCCAAGGCTTCCCAGCTAAGGCAGTATCTGGAATCAGTGGGCTGTTCCGGCTGACCTCACAGCTCAGACTCGCCTCCGCTACACCACATGCCCTCAGCTGCCCTTGAAAATTGGTGCGTTTGGACCAGTTAAGTCTGAGGATATGATTGGTTTCAGGCATACTGAGTCAGTCATCTTACACAGTGAATGGAGCACAGTTTCAGCAAGAGCATAACATATATAGGGAAAGATGAATTTAGAAGAATTTTCAGTGGAAGCTTTAAAAGCATATGAAACAGAATTTGTTTTAAAGATGATTTGTTTTGTTTTGTTTTAATGTACAGACAGTATTAAGAATGCACATCTCCTCCTACAGGTGAGAATTACTCACAGCATTTGGAAATCTTTCTTTTCATGTTAGAGACATTTGAGGGGAGATGCTACCCTTCATCTAGGGTTGCTGGCTGCCTAGCCAGGGCCGAGTGCAGCCCAGCTCTAGAGGATCAGCTCTGGCCATGGAGATACTTTTCAGCCTTATCTCTTGTGAGCTTTTGGAGAAAGGATGTTGCCTCAAAATGCCCTCTGCTTTCTTTTCTTCCCTAGTTGCAAAGCCCAGAGAAACCTGAATTCTTTCTTTGCTATTGTGATGGGCCTCAACACTGCTTCTGTCAGCCGACTGTCGCAGACCTGGGAGGTGAGCCTGGGGCTTCCGCATGGAGAGGGAAGGGGTCGACA
The DNA here is from genome assembly GCA_028571685.1 of Heterohyrax brucei. Classification (NCBI taxonomy): domain Eukaryota; kingdom Metazoa; phylum Chordata; class Mammalia; order Hyracoidea; family Procaviidae; genus Heterohyrax; species Heterohyrax brucei. Next base: position 87,822,817 of record CM053147.1, on the reverse strand, counting down.
GACAAACTGACAAGGCTATGAAGGAAAGGAGAACCTTCATTTCAAACAAGTAGACTAAAATGAAATTGAGTGCTACTAGGGGAAAAAAAAGGTAAAAGCAATGTGTCAAATTGATAGAGACTGTTATGGTCAAATGGTCTTTAGAAACCCCTTTGGAAAATATATATACAAATCTATAAAGTCTATTAAAATATATGAGACTTTTCGTATCACTAACTACATCATTCTCTTCATGGTTCTCAGTTCAAACTCCTTTTAGAAAGAAGCTGATAGACTGATGATTTTTTCCCTTATAAGAAAAATAATTTTTCATTTAATAATGAAAAAATTAAAAATCCTGCCTTCCTGGGATTGGTCTTCCTCTTCTCGGCTAAGCTCTGGCCTCTTATCAGTCCCGCACTGGCCCTGTCGTAGCTGACCTGTACTGTGATGTGTGTTCCAAAGTGGATTTGCTGTGAAGCTGTTAAGTTTAAGCTTCAGGACCTCTCATTTGGGTGGCCCCTGGCAGTGTGCTGACGCGGGTGATGCGTATCTTTGTTAAATGGAGAAAAGTAAGATAGCTTTATATTCTTTTATGTAAAGAGGACCCACAAAATACCCTCAGTTTTAGTTCTCTCAGATCTTAGATCTAGCTCTGTGTATGCTGTGTTGTAAGGGTGATCAGGTTCAAAGAAACAGAGGCCTACTCCAGTTAATTCAAGTACTGAAGGGTAGACCATGGGAGTGTCTGTGGGCAGAACGAAAATCAGCATCCCTAAAGAGAGCCAGACACAGAAGCGGCATTCTGTGGCTCTGTCGTGGTCCCATCGCCTTCTTCCCTTGGACTTTTGTTTCTCTCACTTTCCTTCCCTATTAATTGGCTCCCTCACTCTTTACACCAACTCTCTGCCTCATTTTGCTTTAGTCGTGGAATCTCCTCCCTTGTAGCTGCACCTGTGTGGGACTTACCGCGGCCTCCTTCGCCTCTCTTTGTTTCATGTGCTCTCGGACTCTTTTCCTGTTTATTGCTAACCACATCGTTCTCTCCATGGTTCTCAATTCAAACTCCTATTAGAAATAAGCTCACAGAGTGATGATTTTTTTATGTTACATTTCAGCATACTTTTCTGGGTGACCTATGAATTCACTTTCTTTGAGTCAAAGGCCTTTCCCTGATGGAATGCCCTGCAGTGACTTGAGGGTCAGGGTCAGCTCTCCTTAAAGGGATTCAAAAGAAAAGAAATAAAAGCCCAGCCTGCTCTTTTTAGGCAAACAAATGTGCACATACATCCTAAGATGAAAGCAGATGGGCAGCAAAGGCCGTAATTGATCAGAGCAGGAGGAAAACAAAATGGGCTTGAATGGCTAGCAGGTTCCTGTGGAAAGCAGAATTTGAATTAAGCCTTGAAAGGATCTTTGATCTGTGAAACCAGGGAGGAAACCTAATCCAATTCAATTCAAAGAGTGTGCATCTAATTAATGTGAGTAATCACTGCCTACTATGTGCAGACTGCTGTAGCATTGTCACGATGGACAGAAAATGGGCCAATAGATCAGAGCGGAATGTATGTGGATGAGGGAGGTCTTGAACCAAGCCCTGCAGGACCATGGAGGAGAAAGTGGAGGCATTGTCATTCTACAGTTGGTCGCCTAGGAAGACTCCAAAGAGAAAGCTTGACCAGCAGGACCTTGGGGGTTAAATTGGGATTGGTGCAATGCAGAATGGGCATTCCAGGCAGAGGTGATCACCAGATCTCTAGGCCAGCTAACTGGCTATAGGGAGACAAGTAGATTTAAGACATCTCTATGTCCTCATAAGAGGATTCTGAGATCGGAGAGCTCAGAGACTTGCCCCAAACCACACAACTAGCAAGTGGCAGAATTGGAACTCAAACTCAGATTGATTTCAGGTATGTACTCTTCACTGCAAGAGAGTACCATGGTAAAATCAGGCTGAAAATGTTCCAAGCATTCTTCCCTTAGTCCTGAATTTTTATTTGGGAATTACATGTTTCCACATTCCGTCATTTTACATGTCACTTACTGCTATGGTTGATTAGCACAAGTCAATGAGTCTACTCATTAAAGTACAGACTTTAATACTTAAGGTGTTTATAGTCTTTTATTACTTAATTTTCTCCTATAAAATATAATTCTATCATATACTTGTAGAAAATAAAGTCAACAAGCACTATTATTCCCCACTCAGCAAGACCATTAAGAGAACATACATCAAAGTTAGGGTATAGAACCAAGATCCAAGTCATTTTTGTTAAGTAATCACCAGGGTATGGAATGTCTAGCCAACTGGATTTCTAAGAATGTAGTTATTGCATTAAACTGTTTTTAACAATATTTCCAAGGATTGTCACATTAAGGGGATCATGAACATTGAATCATGAGAAACAGTTAGACTGAAATCAGATGGTAGAGATATTTTATGTTCAGAAATGTTGCAGGTGAAAGTACCACTTAATGGAAACCCCTTTTGGTGCCTCTTAAATTAACTGACTAATGTGATATAGTCTGGTTTGAGTTTTTATTTGATGGTTTGTAATTTGCTTGGGTTTGGGTTGTCGATGATGTTGCATATTTGTTTATTTTTGACTTTTTTAGAAAATCCCCGGGAAGTTTAAGAAACTTTTCTCTGAACTTGAAAGCTTAACAGTAAGTAGTTGGGCCACAGAACACTTACTCTTCAAATTAATTGCTGGCATTTAGTTTCTTTCTTGATTTCAGTGGTTGGTATTTACGTGTGGTGATAGGTAGCTTAGATTAGTTCACTTGTATATGAAAACATAGCTTTGCATGTTATAAAGTAAAGCAGGTCAACAGTTAATACTTGTTTCTCTCCATGTAAAAAGGTAGAAACCTTGGTAGTATAATGGTTAAGTGTCGTGTCTGCTAACTAAAAGGTCAGCAGTTCAGATCTGCCGGGTGCTCTTTGGAAACTATGTGGGCAGTTCTGCTCTGACATATAGGGTTGCTGTGAGTCAGAAATGACCCAACAGCAGTGGGTTTGGGTTGGTTTTATGTAAAAAAGGTTGTGAGAATAGTTCTTCTGGTACAAATTTCGGAAGGTGGATTTAAGCTTCATCCATTTCAAAGCCTGTGGAGCTGGCACAGTGGTGAAGCCCTCGGCTGCTGACAGGTTGGCAGTTTGAACCCACCAGTCACTCCCCCGGAGAAAATAGTGTGACAATTGGCTTCTGAAAAGATTTATAGCCTTGGAAACTCTGTGGGGCAGTTCTGCTTTGCCCTGTAGGATCACCGTGAGTCACAGTTGACTCAATGGCACCTACCAATCAACAACATGAAGTTAAGAAGTATACATTTAACAGGGAAATTAGTGTGTTATGTATTCTTTTCTACTTTTAATATTTCTTAGGTTTAGATACGAATTTATAGTTTGTTTGTTCTTTTTTTCCTTCCGAGAGCACAGTGAAACAGTATTCTCCTGTTTCTCTCTCAATTGTCTGTGTATTATGACGGTGGTTTTCCTTTGCAGTGTGCCTAACAAAAGACTTTGGGGTTACCTCATTTATAGAAATTATGCAGAGGAAACTGTAGTTGAATAAAATAATAAGACAATCAAAACATATTTCTCTTTTGCAGTCATTTCCCATTATTATAAACTAATAATGTGAGTTTCTGCCCTAATTTAGTGAGTTTCTGTCCTAATGTAGGCTTTCTGCCCTAATTTAGTGAGTTGATTTTCCTAGGAAACCTTTGTCTACTTTGTACTTAGGAAGAACCCTTCCATATCTAAATCATGCTTGTATAGCAGAAGTAGGTGTAGAATTATTTCTATTGCATATTGATTTCTCTCTTTCTTTGTAATCTTTTTGGTTCGGCAGGATCCATCCCTGAATCACAAAGCCTACAGAGATGCATTCAAAAAGATGAAGCCACCAAAAATCCCTTTCATGCCCCTATTGCTTAAAGGTAATGATTTTCTGTCTTTTATGCTGTGTCAGCTCATCTTGCAGAAGTTTATTATTCTAACTGTAGAAGGCATAAAGACGACTTTCAGTTTATTTCTTTATAGTAATTTTGATAGCAGACCTAGTGATGTTCGCTTGTGATTTTCATTTTTATTTATTTTTTGAATGCCCAACTATTTCTGAAATATCCAAAGAACTTATTATGGTCAAGACATTGAAACATTTTCACCTGGCTTTCATAACACAGCCCTGGAAATTTTTGTGTTTTCTTTTCACTTTGCTTCTCAGTGCTTTATGATTTTCGTTGAGTATACAGTCCACCTAATTCAACTAGTAGTTAGGGTGGTCTAAAATGAACTCAAACAATGATCCGTCGTGCTCTATATTGGCCATCTAAATTTTCAGAGACACAGCCCAAAACCTGCTGCTGCGTGAGAAACACCTCTGGTCAATGCAAGCCAAAGAGTACGTCGTAATTCTGCTCTGTTGAGAATGTACTTGTTTCTTTCCAAGAGTGGGACCCAGCGGAGAAAGTATTTGACAGCTCCAAGTTAGTCCACTGCTAAGACACCAAATAATTCATCATGAAACATGTTAGTTAAATTTACTGATGAGATCTCAGTAGTCCCTCTGTTAAACCGAGGGGATTCTTGAAAGGAAAGTTCTTCTGAATGTGGCCTGCCATGCCGACATTCAGCACACTATCTGTGTGCTTTCTGGAGTCCCTGGGTGGTGCAAACTATTAAAGCACTTTTCTGTTAACTGAAAGGTTGGTGGTTTGAAGTCTACCCAGAGGCACTTGGGAAGAAAGGCTTGACAATCCACTTCCAAAAAAGTCAGCCGTTGAGAACACAGTGGAGCACAGCTGTATTCTGACCCACATGGGGTCACTGTCAGTCATGCTTTTAAGATAAATTTATTCAAGATTGTAATTTTATAATTATAAAAATTGCAATTATAAGGTGCAAATAAAACACCCTCAAAGGGGAGGCAGGAGGAGCTGAAGGAGGTAGGGAGTCGCACTTGGTATCATTATCTAAATGGTATCTAAAAATCTGGTATGATGGGAAATAAAGACAAGTCTGGAAAAGCAATAAATTTTAGAAAGAAAAAAATTTGAAGCAAATATTTTTAATGTAATGAGGAATGAGTTGACACTGTCGCTTTACCTTGTTTTTCTGCGAATAACCTGTCTACATAATAATGTGTCCACACATAGAACACATGACATAGCTTGCTTACAAAAATAGTGAGGGGGTTTGCACAGTGTGCCAAAAGCATATAAAGCACACATTTTTTTTGTTTTGCATAAAAATGCAGTAGATAGGAGCACAGCTCTCTGCTGTATGTTAGTGGTTTTCCCCATGAAAGTACTTAATGCAGTCAAGTGTCTCACGTGTTAGCGTGGTTGCAATTTTCTGCTCTACTGAGTTTTTCTACATCCTTCTTTTCTTCTACTGAAAATACATTTGGTCATTCTAAAAGAACAAGTGGTAAATTAAACATTTTTGTCATGAGAATCCTTCACAAGTTTAAATAAGCACTTCTTTATCTTACTTTTTTTTGTAAAAATAAACATTGTTAGTACTGTACATATGCTAGAGACAGGACATTTCAGAAAACATTTTTAAGCATTATTTTTTAGGTTTTTCACCTGAATAATTCTTCTTAAAATTGCAGTAAATTATCATAGCACAATTAGCTTGCTGTTTAATGGAACCCTTTCCCTCAGGTTTGGACTGCTTTTAATTACAGCAATAGGACTAAATCAATCAATTTTCCAGTACACATACAACTTATCAAATAAGTGATAATCTGAGGATCCTCCCAGCCATCAGTTTTGTGATTTCTCAGTTAAGGTAATGAGAGTTAATCAGTTGAGTTTCTCAGCTGAATTTATTGCCTTTTGATTCCCTCTTCCCCCTGCTGTGGTGTGGTCTGGAGTTCAGAAAGTGATGAATGGGAAAAGGTCCAGCTGAGCCAAAAGTCAGGGAAACACTCAGGTGACAAAGAGCTGGGTAGTCTTTGTTATGTTGGAGGTGGTGGCATCTTCCATTAGGGTGAATAATCAAAAGGTGCCTGAAGATAAACTGGAGTCCTCGCGATGGTTTGTGTATTTATCACAGAGATTATTGTTGAAGATTTATGGGAGATATTTGAAGGAAAGGCAAGTTGGCGTATTTGGGAGTTTCTTCCATTTCGCGTGCAGTCCACTTCGAGGATGTCCTTTTTCCAGCAGTTCCCTTCTGTAAGGTGCTTGAAGTGTGTTCAGGTGTCTCCAGCTGAAAGGGGGCCTTCAGGTGCTCGCTTCCTGCACCGAGATCTGGTTGGTCCTTTGAAAGTGCTTTGCTCCTACCTTCTAACTTGAACTTTGACCTGCCATCCAGCTGAATCAAACCTTCAACCCTGTGTTCCCTTCTTTTTCTCTGTGCTCTAGTCCTTCCAGCCCCTCTTCACGCCACAACGAGCCCAGACGTCATGGCCACACCTCCAAACCTTGTCACCGGCGCTCTGGGCACCTTCCCTCCCTTCTGCCTCTATGAGTACCATCCTGACAACCTGAGCCTTCCATGGGGCACCTATCCACTATCTGCTGACCTCAACAGGGCCCTGACAGTTGGAGTTACAGGAGTCACCCAGGAAGAAAAGAGACCTAAGGAGGGAGGGAATAGAGAGAGAGGGAGTGCTGAAGGAAAAGCCTTACAGGATTTGGCAAGTTGACTATAACTGGTAGTCAGAAATGTTGAAGTGACAGCCACATGAGGTATCCAGAAAGGCCCACTGCGGGCTCTGATACTTCTGAATGTGAGCTTGGGCCAACTGCCACTCTTCTTTGGGCCACTGTTTCTTCAAATTCTTTCTCCCTAGGGTTTTGCTTTCTTGGCTTTTGTGAGGATTATGTGAGGTAATATAGGCAAAGCCCTTGGCACCATGCCTGGTGACCATTAATAAATGTAAGATGTCATTATTGATGTCATCCTCAGCATCACCTTCGGGAACATAGAGAGGGAGTGATAGACCTTGTAACCCTGGAGAAATAGACTAGTGACATGGAGAGGATTTGGGTAATCTGGAATTCTTGGTAAATCAAGAGAGGCCGGGCTTTTTGGTGATATTTGATACAGGTAGAGCACGTATAGTGTTTCATTTGCTATACAAAAAAAGGTCAAAGCTAATAACTATATTGACTGTTCTTTGCTAAATACTGTGTCAACAGAATGAAGCCAGTCATTACTTTCTAAAAACAAAACTATGAAAGATAAAAACCAGAGTTTGTCAGAAAATTGTGTCATTAATTATGAATTGTTTCCCTATTGGAACATCAGTTTAAAAAAAAAAAAAAAAAAAACCCAAAACATGAAAATGATGCAGTCCATGGGGAAAGCTCTGCTTAAGGGTTACCTTGGGGAAGGGCTGTGTCACTGTATCCCACCTATAATGATGTAAATAGCATCTGTACCCACTGTAAGTAGCATCACACCTCAATGCTTTGAGGCCTTGTATTTTGTAGGCATTCAGTATGGGTTTACGGAACACTGAACAGCCGTCTCATGGTTGCCAGAAATAGCAGAATAAAAGTCTTCACTAAATGCAAAACTGATTTCCCTTCCTGCTCGTAGAGATTTTAAGCTGTTTCTTTGTATCGAGTTAACAGATATTTTCCCTTTTTATTTACAGAAGCTTTAAGCTATTTTTTTACTCTCTTTTCTAGAAAGTTATTTTAACAAGGTGTTTGAAGATTACTGTTGTTGAGCTGGCCCACCCGTCTGCACGATGGCCCTATCACTTGCAGTCTGTGTTGCTGTGTGGTGCCCTCGAGTCAGTCGTGACTCATCAAAGCCCTGTGCACAACAGAACAAAGCACTGCCCGGTCCTGCACCATCCTGACAGCTGCTGCTGTGTGGGAGCCCAGTGTTGCAGCCCCTAGGTTACTCTCCCCTCTTGAGGGTCTTCCATGGTCCGCTGTCACTCGACTGTGGCGAATGCTGCCTTCTTTAGACTGTACTAGGTGCTTTTTCTGATCTTCCGTCTGTGCCGTCATTGCCCTTCCACTCCTGTTCTTCTGTGTCAGCAACTCTCAGAGATTGAGCTGCTGTCTTTAAAGTAACAGATTCCCAAATCCACCTCTCTCCAGAAGTTGCTCCTATTGTTTATGACAGCCAAAAGGGGATTTTCACTCAAGTATCTTCTGTCACTTTAAATGCAGTGAATTCCAAACCAAGCTTAATTTGACTTTCATCCCAAAATACACTGTCATCCTACTTTGCTTATTTTATTTTCATCAGTGGTGCCTTTTTTCTGCTAGTTGAATAAGCCCCGAAACCTGTTATTTTTCACATCTGCCTTTTCCCTTGCCTGCTTCTGATACACAGTCATGTACTGATTTGGGGAACTAAAATGCTGAGTCTTAATCTTTTAAGTAAAGCCAATCCTAAACACTTTGCCCAGGGAGTTTTCAAAAGCAAACACTTAAATGTTAAAACCTTGGTGTTTGTGGACATTCAGTTTTTGTTTTTGTTTTTTGATCCCCTGCTCATTGTTCTGGCCTAAAAACACAATGGACCTGTTAAATTATAGAATAGTGTTAGCTTATATTAAGCAGGTTAAAGTCACACACTTCCCTGTGGGTGCAAAAGGTACTCTTCTACTGCCCCCCTTCCCGCTCCCACACAGAAATTATGCACATTGACCGTGAATGCTCTGTGGGCGCAGTTCCTGGTTGCCTTGCCAAATGTATGGGATGAACCATAAGTATTACTTGTTGATTAAGAAAAATTAGTAGGTTGCGTTGTACCTCAGCTCTTTAGCCCTGATGCACCATCTGTGCCTAATGTTATGTATATCTTTTAATTTTCAGATGTAACATTTATCCATGAAGGAAATAAAACATTTTTGGATAATCTCGTCAATTTTGAAAAGCTGGTATGTCAGTTTCATTAATTTTCCTTTCTTCTGCTGTAGAGAGCTATATGCTTTCCTTTCCTGCTCCAGGGTACACATGGTTGAAGTCTTTTTCTCCATTAAACATATGGTTTTTAGGTACTTACTGGCTGTGTTCTATGAATTGTCAATAAAATGTGCTCCAATTAAAAATCAGATTTTGAGAACCAAATGGGTTGCACACTAAAATGGAAATGTTTTATCTTCAAAAACAAAAATAACTTGGATTTAAATTCAATGGTTAAGTATATATTACTGAGCCGGAAATAAAACTGTCTGGTTGCTGTCAGAAGGAATTCACATTTATGAGGTTAAGTTTTACTGCCTTAAAGGATAAGTCTCTGTTTAGCAGGTACCGCTTCAGAAGCACAGGAGGGAGAAACCTCCTTTTTAGGATGGATTGTCTGTCTTCCACTACTCCAAGCTTGGATGTGGTGGTGAAATTTCTAGGGCCTGTGCATGAAGGAAAGGTCCTGAGGTGGCTCAAACTATTTGCTGTCGGCTACTGGTGACATGGTTTTTAAGTGCGATGGCTGTTAACCAGAAGGTCAGCTGTTCACATCTACCAGGTGCTCCTTGGAAACCCTGTGGGGCAGCACTGTTCTTGTCTATGGGGTCGCTGTGAGTTGCAGTTGACTTGATGACAGTCGATTTGGTTTGGGGTTGCTCACATGAGTGGTTAGTGGTTGAAACTCACCCAGCAGCACTGCAGAAGAAAGACTTGGCATTCTGCTTCTGTAAAGCGTGTTGTTGATTGCTATCAAGTAGATTCTGACTCATGGTGACCCAGTGTGTATAAAGTAGAACTGCTCTATAGGATTTTCAAGGCTATGAGAAGCAGATCTCCAGGCCTTACTTCCAAGCATCTCTGAGTGAGTTTGACTCACCAGTCCTTCAGCTAAGGGTCAAGTACTTAACCATTGTGCCCCTCACGGACTCCGCCATAACGATTTATAAGATTTTAGTCAAGACAACCCTATGGAGCAATGCTACTCTGTAATATAGCAGTTGCCATGAGCTGGAATCAACTCATGGGAATGAGTTTGGGGTGTGTGTGTGTGTGTGTGCGTATTGATACATGAGGGGCGGAGCCACTTCTGACCACTGGGAACAGAGCAGCTGTCACAAAGTGTCTGCTGCCTCTGCTCATCAAGAGAAGTCTCTTGGTCATCATCTCTTACAAATTGCTAAAATGGCCCTTTCTAAATGATCTCTAGGAAATTCCTTGATACTTTGTCATACAGTGGGCTTCCTCCAGGCCTTTGGGCAGAGAAGAGTTGCCCGTAAGAATTGAGCAGCTGTCCAAAATAGTATTCAAAAGAGACCTGAACTAGCTACCAGAGGAAAGGATTTGTCTGACAGATGAACTTTAGTGTCATAGATTAAACTGTCCTTCATTGTTAAAGATGGTATCAGTGACCCCTATCTGTAGATCATGACCTTTGAGTGACCTTTTCAGTTATGGTAATGGATTTGTGTAAATTCTTTCTTGAAATGAACCCCAGCTCCCTGTGTGACTGGCTGAGACATTTGAGGAAAGGTTGAGTGAGCGGGGGCTGCAGACCATGAACAGAGCAGTGCAGACTGACGAATCCAAAGGAGGGTTGGCATCTGACCTTTGCCTCGTGAGTGCTCAGCCCCACACAGCAGGATGGAGCAGAAAGGTGATGGTGCAGTCAGCTCTTACAAGCATACAGTTTGGAAACCCTAGAAATCTGAAACCCTAGACAGAGATGCTTCAAGATATCTTGTCCTGGTCCCATTTTAATCACACTGATAATGACCACTTTATGGTTAATTATTTTGCATGTGCATATGTCTATAACTGAAATTCTCTTCTGCAGTAAATGCTTTGGCATCAGAACCAAGATATTTTTAGATGCTTCAGTCAAACCAGTGCAGCAGGAAATGAATATTTAAAATGTTAAATTTTTTTGTATTTACTTTTTAGAGATTTGTTCTGTGTGAATCTATAAAAAGTTCTGAAGATCACAGGGTACCTGTTTGCAACCAAAAGCTGTAGGCACTAAAATTCTAGTCTCTAAGCAGGTTAATCTTCAGTGTTTGATCTTATTGAAATGATTACAGGAATATGGAGCTTTGTTCAATAGTCATTTAGTCACCTGGCCAATATATGTAATTAGTAATTCCAAATAAGCATTTATAGGGCATGTATAAAGAGGTGAAATGAGATTTTTTTTCATACCAAATAGAATTTCCTTTAAAGAGCTAGTAACTCCTTACCTCTGACTAACCTAGAGGGGACACCAGAGAACAACAGTCATACTCTTTATAAACTGACGTTTTGTTGTTAAAGGAGACTGGTGGCTGATCTTTTCCCTAAAATAAACCACTGGTTTGGTAGAGTTCATTGTGTCATTTCCCCCCAGGCAGTTTAACTAAAGTGAGAAAATAATTTTTATAGCATAAATGGAGAAGAACAATGGAAAAATCCCTACCCCTTGGCTCTTTGTAGTCTGACTAGCCATATATGAGCCTCCCATGCCTTTCTCTAACCATCCAGCAGAAGTCCTCTCAATGCCAGCTGATGTCATCAGTAAGCAGCCTTCGTGGCACAGTGATTAAGTGTTTGGCTGCTGACTTAAAGGTTAGTGACACAAACCCATCCAGCAGCACTGTGGGGGAAAGATGTAGCAGTCTGCTTCCATAAAGATAGGAAACCCTGTAGGACAGCCCTCTGTCCTGCAAGATTACTATCAGATTCCTGTGAGCTGGAACCATGGGTTTAGCTTTGATGTCATCATCTATAGATAGCACAGGACCAAGCACAATTTCATTCTGCTATCCACATGAATTGGTGTTAATGTGAGGGCTCATGACCACAGCAGTGTGGTCTATGGTCTTGCTTTTATACATGCCGAGACTTCAAACTAACCGTCAAACCAAGGCCATTGCTGCTGAGATGATTCTGACTCTTAGTAACCCTATAGGACAAAGCACAACTACCCCATAGGGTTTCCAGAGAGCATTCCTGGTGGATTAAAACAGTGCACCTTTTGATTAGCAGCTGTAGCACTTAACCACTATGCAATCAGGGTTTCCAAGCTAACCATAGAGAAAAACAAAAAAAAGTATGAATAAAAATACTTCTGTTAGGAACAAGAATTGTTTGTATCCTCAGTTCTTTAAGAAAGTTTAAGGAAGTTTCATGGCATAAAATAAGTACTATTCTATTTTAAAGGCTTAAATTCCTGAAGAGAACGTGTGTTAAAGAAACAGCTAGAAGATTGGTGCAGTTATACATACACACAGCAGACCCTCAGCACATACAGGCTGCAGGCCACCAAGTGATCACTAGCACAGCAATGTCATTTCTAACGAGAGCAGACTTTATGGTGGGACTAACGACCTAGTGTTCAGGGCAGATGACACTTATGACACAGTGTGACTTACGCTGAGTCCCTCCTTAGCAGGTAGAAGAAAGGGTAAAGTCAGAAGCTTTTTCCAGAAGGACAAAAACTAGTTGAATGTTGTTTAAACCCTATACATGGATGCCAGAAAACAAAACTAATCCTCTTAGTAGAGTCAGCATTTTCAAGGAATATTTTTGAGCAAAAGCCACGGCTTCACTGGCACTGAAGCATCATCTTTTCCCCTAATGAACCAACAGAACCTAAACAAATTATCTTGTGAGAAGCCAATTTCTCTTGACGGATGTTAGCTTGAGCCAGCTAGTGGATGATTCCGATCACTGTCTTTTTGATCTGGCCAGTACAGGCCAACACATTCAGTCAGACCTCCTGGAGACCCAGTGATGGGCACTGGGTCTAAGAAGATTGCTCTTGTTTCCAATGCCAAGTTCCTTGCTGCGTTAGCAGCTCTAAATGCTTACATATCAAACTATTAAATACCAAAGAAACAATACTTTTGTTTCTTCTCCTCATCCCTCAATGTCTAGAGCATCGTCTTTTGCCAGACTCCTCCCTCCGCCTTCAGGAAGCCTAAAGATGAGGATCAGGACTCAGCTTTCATTGTTGCACTCAGTACTGAGCCTTGCGTCAGTTCTGAGCTACACAAATGACATACAGTAGAAATAAGTATGACACAGAGCTGAAAACCAGGAGAAAATTACGCTGGGAATAGTGGTGAAACTTGGGGAAGGAAATTTGACAGTTTACTCACAGACAGGAGTCAGGTCTCATTTCCTTTGCAACTGCAACTCGAGCTGCCACTGGAATCACTGTTGTATTTAATTCTCCACTGTTGAGCAATTTGATCAGTAGGTCATATTCAAACAATATTTCTGTAGTTCTCTGGATTTTAAGTAGGTTGTTTTAGTGTTAAAAATTATTCTTGCAGCAATAATTCATTGATGGATTGTGGTTTTGCTGGAGAGAGAGTCCCTGGGCAGTGTGGGCTGGCAGGGCATGAAAGATCATGACCCAGCTGTGGCGGGGGTGTGGAGGGGAGTGTGTGGATTGCAGGATCAGACAATGAATAGCATGGATTAAGAAAAAAAGTGACAGAACATGTATACCATGCAATTTGCCGTTGTAGCCATTTTTAAGTGTGTGATTCAGTGGTATTAAGTGCATTCACAGTACTATACAACCTTCAACACACAGTTTATCACCCCATTCAAAGCTCATGTACAGTATGATGTTTGAATTTTTGATGTGAAAGTAGGAGTTACTATAGATTCTGCAGGAAGGCTAGAACATGGTGAGAACAGCATTGGGAGATTATTCTGGCAGCTCTGTAAGAGGGACTGTGGTAGACATGGCTCACATGTTCAGCTACTAACTGAAAGGCAGGAAAATTGAGTCCACCCAGCAGCATCTGAGAGGAAAAGTCTAACAATCTGCGTCTGAAAGATTAGCCATTGAAAACCCTATGGAGCAGAGTTCTACTCTGACACATATGGGGTTGCAATGAGTTCGAGCCATCTGAATGCTCTCCTGAGTTCTGTGTTTCTTTCATAAAAAACTAAGATATAGACAAATGAGACAGGAAACTGTTGGAGCTACTCGAGTATGAGGTGATAGGTGCTTGTCAAAATCATCTAAAAGCATAAGAAGACTTTGCTTGTTGATCAGTGAGTACTGTAAAGAAAGAAATTAAAGTAGAATACCCCAGACTATAAGAAAGAATGTAAATTAGAAACAGAAACATGTTTCTAGAGATATTGATTTTTTAAAACTGTCTCATAAATATCTCATTTCCTATCACCACTTGAGATACTTGAGTCTTTGATTTTACAGAAATTAAATAAGTACTGAATTTATGAGTATGACGTGTGGTAGGTGCTAGGCTTGCCAAATCCTTGGGTGGCATCTGGGCTACAAGTGGAGAAACATTCAACATCCATTCCAGCAACCCCAAACCAGTGTAAGTAGTACAAAGCGAGGTGGGAATGTTGAAAACAGAGCCTCCCAAACTGAGGGAGAGCTCAGAAAGCCTTCATGAAGAGAAAGTGACGCATGCCCTGAAGAGAAAAGCATAAGCATGTTTGGACAGGAAGATTGAGGGGGTAGGGTGCTGCCTTGGTTGGCAGTAAGTTTTCCCATGGCTCAGTCAGCCTCTCTACACAATGAAAGAGTCACTCTTTCTGCAGGCAAGGACCAAATATTCTTTTGCATCCCAAACTTGGTGTAATCAATTCAAGTTATATCCATTTCCAAACATAGCTCTTCTATTTACGTCCTAGGAAACCCTGGTGGCCTAGTGGTTAAGTGCTTTGGCCACTAACCAAAGAGGCAGCAGTTTGAATCCACCAGGCACTCTTTGAAAACTCTGTTGGGCAGTTCTGCTCTGTTCTGTAGGGTCACTGTGAGTTGGAATCAGCTCAACAGCAATGGGTTATTTACATCCCAAAGTATTAGACTCTCCATCTACCCTAGCAGGCACTCCTACATCAGTGGAACCCCAGTGACCCTTCCATTGATGTGCCTCCTGTTCTACCTTCTAGCATATGATCGCCGACACCGTCCGAACCCTGAGACACTGCAGGACTAACCAGTTTGGTAAGTAATAGAAATTGAGTGGGAACTGTAAATTTATAATACGTTGCTACATACTGTGACGATATCACAAGTATTTGGTGGTAACAGATGTGGACGGATTGCAAGGTATAACATACATGTAACTCAGCAGATTGTGTGCGTATAATGTAGCCTCTGTTTCATGGTGCATGTTTGGGATGCAGAGAAAAGCAGGACGTGGCATATGTTCATGGCAGCGTGTTTACACAGTACAGAAAAGGTCCCCACCCCATCTCTGACACCAGAAAGTCTTGCTTTTCTAGTCCATTGGTTCATAATTACTACTGAGTTTATCAGGGAGGTCCTTGACCTCAACGTCCTTGTTTGAAGCCTTCCTGGAAAATATGGTTTGTAAAAGTGCCTAAAGCAACCTTCCAGAATATCTTCTCCTTTCCAACAAAAACTTCCTGTCCAAAGCTGCCTTTCAGCTGAAAAAGTATTTTTCTGAGCACTTTCACAGAATCCCCACTGAGACTAATGTATGTAGGAATATTAGTTCCTTTTTAAATTTCAGGCACTATTTACACTGTGTTTAAATGGTGTTAGAACATTGCCGGAAGGAAGGAAATCAGCTTTATTGAATGCAAGAAGCTTTCACTTGGGCAACAGGACACCGGTCCTAGTGAAGGGATATTATTAACCCACTCAGCACAGAACAGAAAACTAAGACTCAGAGAGGTTAACTCACTCACCTAGTCGCTGGCAGAATTAGGATTCAAACCAAGTTTGCCTAATATCCTTGGCCATACCTTTTCTTTGCCCTATGCTGATTCTATGTATGTAAAGAGCAGCTAACAAAAATAAATCTCAGTTCAGTCATTATAGATCAATCAGAGGTGGCCTTTTAGTAAAATTTAATTTATTAGTTAATATGTCAATTGTAAAACAATTTCAGAAGTATATATAAGGTAAGAAATTGAAATCCTACTTCCTAAAAAAAACCTATTAATGCTTTGGTGGAATGCTTCAGAATTTGTTTTTACTCACTGGCTGATCAGGAATGGCAGTATTGCACCCCAGCAAATTAAGTTAGGAGCTGAACTTCTATACAGATTAAAGTTTCTGTTTGAAGGAGGAGTGTAAATACAGGACCTAATTTTCTAAATATTTGGATCAATGAATACCATTCAGAAGTGCTTATGTAATTCTCCACTAAATACACAAATACAATGCTATTATAATAGAAACAGCAATGACAACTCTGTGTATTATAAATGGAAATTCAGTGAAATGTACATGCATAGTTTTACTGATGAGTACAAGTTTGTATTTCTTTCATTGTTTTCTCTTGCCAAGTATTTGCTCAGGGCTCTGCTAATTGTTAAGATACGAGTCTCACACTGTTACCTTCGTGGAACCTCCTAGTCACCAGAGAGTTAAGTCTACATAACATAAAGCAAAGAAGGCATCTAAAGAGTTATCAGAGCTATTTGTATTTTATTATTTACAGGTCTTGGATTTGGGACTGAATTGTCTAAATTCACTATGACAGTTTATGTAAGCATAGTAAACCATTTGGGATACAATAAGATAATATTTAATTATCAAGCCATTTATAATTTATCAAGTGCCATGCAAGTACCAATTGTCATGGTTGGATTCATTCATTCTGCTATCTTTTAAGGCCTGACAATTAACAACAAGATGATTGTAGCATACTGTTTTCTAAACCATTGTTTGTTAATTCAAAACCAGTCTTTCAGTGTCTTCCACAGAGGATATTCAAGAATCTAGAATAATACAGCTTTTGACCACTTTCAAACAAGTGGAGTAGTAGAAATCGTTTGATTCCTGGTACTTTGATTTCCTGAAATCAATAGGCCTTATTTCCGCTAAAGCTAAAGAGTCACAAGCCACCCAGGGCATGGAAGTCTTAAATTATTTCCTTATACAACACATTTGTTATAAAGGAAGGGGAAAGGAGGGTTTTCACCAAGAGAACAGTACTGCTCGACATCCTGTGGCTCCTTCCTGAAGGTAGTGCTCCCTCTTTCTCCTGAAGTGGAACTCCAGTCTCCCCTCCAGCCCTCCCCCATCTGTAATTCTAGGAAAGCAGATGTGACATGATCACTCATATTGTGACATGATCACAGATGTGATCATGTGATCACTCATATTGACACTGTCATACTGTAGCACACTTTAGCCAGTCTCCCCAAGCCTGGAATTTTTGTTTTGTTTTTGACTATGGGAAGTAGACTTAAGCCATTGTCCAGGCCACTTTGCCTCTGCCCCCTTCTCAGAGTTGTCACCAGCATGACACATATGTGTTTACAGTGCGCTAAAGCCTCTTGTGGCCTTTCCAGTTCTTTCACCACCCTGGATTTGTGAGCATGAAACCACCTTTCCTGGATTGATCTTAACCCGTCCTCATACTTTTTGAACCTACTTTGCCTATTAGCCATACTCTAATTTCTGTTTTGTGGACTTGAGTCATTCAATTGATCCTTTAAATTTATTTTCAAAAAAATCAGGACAGCAAAGGCTTATACAAAGTATAAAATGATAAGAGCTGTTTGGTTCCTTTGCTTACCAGGGATTAGGAGTGACTTCTGACAATTTCAGGTTGACGTTAAAGAGCCAGTATGGGCCTTTGAAATGGGGCATTTGCTATATAAGGCTACAGGAGCATGGGACAGATTGTGGACCTGTGACCCAGGTGACCTGAGTTCATATCCTGGCTCTGCCACCTACCTGCTGTGTGACTGTGCTCTGTTTACTGATCAGTAGAATAGAGTCATACATAATTACTAAGTAATAATGTGAGCTAGTGGTTCAAAACTGCCAGGCAGTCCTTGAAGACTCTGTGGAACAGTTCTACTCTGCCTTATAGGGTCGTTATAAATCAGAAGCAACTCAGTGGCAGTGAGTTTCAGATTTTAACAATAAATTGTTCTGTTTTCTAATTAACTGACTGAAGAAATCCAGTCTGAGCTGAGTAAACATTGCAACTGTGAGACAAAAATATCTCTTCTGAGATTCTGACCATATAGCTTTATTCCTAATACAAGCTTTTACTGACATTTAGAAATGTTATTATTGCTCTTATGATATTGTCTTTCTTTTTTTTTAATGATATTGTCTTTCTTTCTTCCAAATATTAGGAGGTGACATGTCTCCAAAAGAGCATCAAGAGCTGAAATCCTACGTTAATCACCTGTATATCATTGATAGCCAGCAGGCCCTGTTCGAGCTGTCACACAGGATTGAGCCTCGGGTGTGACCCCACCGCCTCACCTCCCCTATAACTGCAGCACGTGGAGCTATGGGAATGCTTACGCCAAGCATGGTGCTTTCCTGTGAGAAGTTGCTGAGTTTTATCAGCATATCACAAGATAGACACAGGAAGCCAACCCAGGCATGTTCAGGAGGTGACGTCAACCAGCAGAGATCGGGGAGAGGCCTCTCCACGCTACCTTAAGAACGAGAAGGCAGGAAAAGAAATAGCAGCATTCTTGAGATGGAGAAGTCTGGCTTCTTGTGATAACATTGCTCATCCAATCCAATTTGCATTTTGTAAGATGTGCCCATGCCAAGAGAAGAGAACACATCTTGTCACACAATGACCAAACATGTCAGTAAGAACATGCATGGAATAGGGAGGAGTTTCACTTTGTCTGGCAGGAGGTTACTGTGTGTGTAGGCTGTCAAGTTGTTCTTTGGAACACCTCAAGACAGTGATGGCATCTCTAGATTCCCAGGGAAAAGCAAGGTCTCCATTGTTATGAAGAGTGTTGTCACCAAAAGCCAATGTGTCTAGGGAGTTGGTATGGACCAGCAGCTGGTATCTGCCTTCTGATTTCCAAATGAGAAATGGCAAGGCCTGCGTTTCTCTGCATCCGCAATCGTTCATCAATATATGCTTGCAAGTGAAAATAGTTTCTGCATCACTGATTCGCAACTTTAGGCAGGTTAGACTAAATTGCTTTGCCAGTTAAGGAAAAGTAATGATCAGTCAGAAACAGACTCCTTATTTAATTTGGGGGAGTTTTCCTTACATTTGTAAGCAAACTCTGATGTCTTGTTGGGCACAATATAATTTTGGAAAAAAGCACAGCACCTGGCACATAGTAAGCACTCGGTGAATGTTTTTCGAGGCAGTAAATCCACCAAGTTCTGTGATCCTATGCCTAGCGATGTTATACCTCAGGCAGGCCCACGGCCCCTGTATGCAATGCCAGCAGCCGGGACGGGCAGGCTAGGAGAGACCTAATGTGTGAAGCACTTAACACTCCCTGGAAAGGAGCAAGGCATTGTGACAGTGATCGTTACTATCCTTTCAGCAGATGACAAGAGCCCCGGACTATTTAGATGCCATATTTATGTTGGAAACTCAGAAGTATTGTAGTCCCCTTCCAGCCAAAGCAGGAAACCTTTGTTGATTCGTCTTGTTTTTCTTCAAGGTCTCAAAGCCTTTGTTTTTTATTCCCTTTTTAACAGGTTGGGGCTCTCCTAGTAAACAAGACCACTTGTTATTCTCCATTACTGGCTAGAAGGTCTTCCTCAGCCTTCAAATAATCTGAAAGGCCTGTCAGATGAAGTAAAAAATAAACTCCTGCCGGCCTACACCTGTCCCTTTGGTAAAATATAAGGCACCTGCTTTGTGTCCTAGGCCTGCCCGGTTCCCACTTGTGTGGGTCCTGGTGAGCTGCTCACCACTTGTGCCTCTTCATCTCCTTGATGCCCACGCAGAAGCGTCTCTTTGTCTCATCACCACCTCGTTTATCCTCATGGCTGAGCTGTGTCCAGTGCACCCAGACACCTATAGAGCAGTGCTGCTTCCTGGGCTGAGGAGTCACAACCTGCCTGAGACATCACCAGAGAACCCACAGGGAGACCACTCGGGGTAGAGCTTTAGAAGATACACAGGCTGGTCCATTACGTAAAACTTCATTCCTGAAAATTGATAGGGTTTTGTTGAAAAATGACGCGGCTCACTCCATGGTAACAGAATGAGACCCCTTTTGGAGGAGAACAGAGACATCCGAAGCAGGGAAAACAAACTCCACTTCAGCTGATCTAACTCAGAAAGCCTCGCTCCTTGGAGATTACCCGGGATAGCACAGCCATATAGTCACCTAGGGGTTCTTTTTCTATGCTAGAAGGTAGAATTTGGCCAGTCTGATCAACTAAGACCATGTTCATATTGTCTGTCTGTTTACAGTTTAAGTTATTTTTCAAATTAGACCTACACTGTTCCAGTCAAAACATTACCTCTAGAGGGCTCATTTTTCAGTGGAGAAATATTTCAGCACAGTGCCTGCTGCAAAGGTGCCGATTCAAATACACTTGGCCAAGTGAAACCACACATGTTGCATTTCAGCATGTTTTATATGGTGTATTCAGGGTATCCTGCATGCGTGGCTGTAAACAGGCTGGGGAGAAAACGGTGCTTGTCCACCTCCTCCAGCCAGGGGCAGCAAAGGACAGGGGGGATTTCTTTAGATTTTGGTTTTTTTTTTCTATCACTGTCTTCGGAATGTCAGAATCCTCAAATCCTTCCGAAATGTAATTGACTCCAGAGATTTCTCAGGCAGAGACACTCAGAAGCTTTGAGAAACTTGAATCTGGAATTTAAAAAGTCAAAGAAAAATTGTAGGGGATCAGACTGAGCTCAACATGAAGCTCTTTGTAACAAAGTGGAGCTGTGCTATCGGGAGTATCCACCATAGAACTCAGAAGGCTTCCTGCTAGTGGGGATGGGCCTATTCCCTCTCCAGGTATTTCTCAAGACCTCGTCAGGTCAGGCTGTTGCTCTTGCCACAAGGGTGGGGTGAAGATGTCTAAGCTTATTGTTAGACACGAACAACACATAGAATCTCCCTTCACTCTGCAAGTCTTGTGTAGTCTGCCCACTTGCACGGATGCAGCACAGGCACCTCTAAAGGGGTTCTTTTTGTTACAGTACAGTGTGAGCAGATCTGCAGGGCTCTGGGTTCATCAGCAGTCCAGCCCAATAGCCTTGTTCAGATGTGAGCACAGGACAATAGAACACTCGGTTTCTTTTAGGCAAAAGAGCAACCTTTCCAGATTTTTTTTTTAATATACACATTTGCAGATAATCCAAAATCCACAGTGTTTGAAATTCACTCTTATAATCTGTCTACTTGTCGAACAGTTGTAGTGATAAATACAACTGGCATTAACTTTCTCCTGTTGTGATTAATTATGTTTAGAATAACTCCCTTTTCTGAGCCCCTAGCCACAATTTGGTAGGGTAGAGCATACTTTAGAAGCTTGAGGGTATAGCAAAACCCACACCCCTAGTTTAGTGGGGAGAAAATGTTGCACTAAAACGGCTGTGCCTCTGAGTAGGGGAGAGGGTTGTATTAAGGAGAGTGTGGGTGACTTTTTGTGATCTTTGGAGCCAGGTGTTTCCTGCTGTGCAATCCTCAGCCACACCTTTATGGCCATCTTGCACACTACAGATCTCAAACCAACTGTTCCTAGATGGCACAGCCAATCCAAGCTCCTCAGAAGCCAGACAAAATGTTTAAAAGTTGGGTGATCAGGTCTGTTGTAGTTGACTAG
This sequence comes from Heterohyrax brucei, assembly GCA_028571685.1. Taxonomy (NCBI): domain Eukaryota; kingdom Metazoa; phylum Chordata; class Mammalia; order Hyracoidea; family Procaviidae; genus Heterohyrax; species Heterohyrax brucei. The sequence goes on along the minus strand of CM053147.1, from coordinate 87,801,420 downwards.
CATGGGGTTGCTTTGAAATGCTTCCAAGACATGTCCTTAAAATTTCAGCCTGCTTATTATTAGTGAGTGGGCCCGTTGTTCTTAAAACTGGTAGGGGGGGAAGAGTTTTTAAAAAACAAAATTGCCAAAAAGTTAGATGAAGATCTATTACTGTATAAAGCAAAGCTGTATATACGAAACATTTTTTAGCAGAGTAATATTTATTTGCATAGCCTATTTATTGTATTCGTATTACACTGTTATTAAATACTGGGATGAAATCAATGACCTGAAGCAAGGACTCTTGCCTTTTCAGTGTATCATTAATTAGGACTGCTGTGTCGTTGCCAGCTTGCATTAACAATTAGAAGATAGAAAGCCTGCAATCAGGGTATCTACCTAACTTCTCAGGGACTACACTTCGTAGTTTTCCACCATTAGAAAAACTGGTAAATATGAAACACTTGTTGAATTACCAGAATTGCCATTAACAGTGTTTCTCTTCTCATATTTCATGCTTCCTGCCTCTGTATATATGACTGTGCTGTGTATTTATCAAAGCTAGTAAGCAATAATTTATATGTAAAAATGGCCAAGCAATATAAGGTTAAAACTTATATCAGTAACTGTTATCTTGTATTTTCAAGTGTTTTTTAAAACTGCTTTTCCAAATATATGTTAAAGATACTACTGATGTCTCACAATGACTTGCTTTCTCCATGATGTGTGTGAGTTAAATCATCTTTGTTTCAAGTGATCGGAACTCAGGAGTCGTATTTGCTCACTGAAGGAGCTACACATAGGTAGACATGCAAAGGCGACCTATAGAAACCTAAATAACTAATGATGCCATTGAACTGTTCCACGTAATATATTGAAAATCATATTACGTTATCTCATATTCTGGGATTTGGGGAGTATAACAACCACCTAGGTTACAGCCTAACCTCGCTCTAATAGAACCATGAACTGTCACTTTCTGATGAGCCCAGATACTGAAAGAAGCTCCAAGCTCTTGATGGTGATGCCTTTGCCTAGATGAGAGGCCCCGTCATAGGAGGAGCTACAGGTGGGATGGAAAGGTTAGAGGGGTAATGATGATGCTCTGGGAGGTGGAAAGACGAGCTGTATATACATCTCAGGTGAAGAATTCTATGGTAGGTTGTATTAGTGTTCAAAATATTGTTTGTCCTCCCTAACAGGGGATAATGTAGTTTGAATCCACTAAGCACTCCTTGGAAACCACATGGGGCAGTTCTGTCCTTAAGGGTCGCCATGAGTCAGAATCAGCTCAACAGCAGTGGGTTTGATTTTGGTTTACAGAATCACTATATGTCAGAATCCACTCAACAGCAAGGGAGATCAGTGTTCTCCATTTGGTAAGACATTGTTTTCATAGTTTAATTCTTCCTTTAGCTCTTTAAACATAAATAACTGATTTAAAATCTTTGTCTAGAAACACCAATGCCTGGGCTTCCTCAGGCACAATTATTTTCTTTTCTGTGTAAGAGCCATAGTTCTTTCTTTTCATGACTTGTAATTTCTGTTGAAAAGAAAATTAGACATTTTTTAATATTATAATGTGACAGCTGTAGAAATCAGAATCTTTCCTATCCCTGGCGTTGGTTGTGTAGTCTCTTTTTTTGTACTTGATGTTTACTTATTTAGTGGGTTTTTTTCAGTTCTGTAAAGTCTGTATTCTTTGTCATGTCTGGCGCCTGAAGTCTCCGTTGCTTTAACTTGGTCAAAGAGCAAGACTGTATAAATGGGGAGCAGTAGGGCTTTATTGAGGAACAGAGCTGTTCAAAGCAGGCAGCACAAAGCCTAAGTGTGAACTGCTCCAATGGGCTAGGTATACTATTACCATGACAAAACAAAAGACAACAATAGCAGAAAACTTGCTTTACATCAGCTTATCTGTCTTAACGTTCTTTTTGAGAATAATCTCTCCAGGCAGTCTTTGACAGCAGAGTCACAAGACCCTTTCTCGAGGTAACATGTCTCCATATGTTTAACCACATTTTTGCTCCATTTTTCACTGCTCCGGGAAGATAGTTAAAACTTTGTAAGAGTGGAAAATTCCAGGTGCAATCTGAAAGCAAAAGGGGAAGTTAGAAGCAAAATGGGGTCTGATTCAAACCCATGTCAGCCTTTGAAGTTAGGCCAAGCACCTCAGATTTTCAGGGTGCTCTTACACATTACACCATTTTGATAATGAATCTCCATAGAAATTCTTTGATCATGATTATAAGTGTTTTCTTCTGTATAGTCATTGTTCAGAGTGTTTCTCTTTCATAGATTAAAATCATTCTCCATTTCTTCACCATGCCATGGCTCAGACACTCTGCTTCTGTGATCCATGAGGTGAATTTCACCACTAGGTGAAGTTAGTGCAGAGCTGGCCACTTTAGGAAGAATAAGGGCTAGCCCAAGTTGTGAAAGTTATCTTCTCTAAAGATTCAGGATACATAATCCTCCGTGTGGTAACAGAATTGGTGGACTGGTTGCAAATATTAGATATTTCAAAGCATTTGATTATACACAGTTGTGCATATATAGTAGTGTAACTGATTATTGCAATTAAAATGATGAGGCCAGTTTGTAACATATATAATGCAACCAAGAACCAGTACCAGTCAGCAGTAGCTAAAGATATCTGTGAAAGGAGAATCAGGCATAGGAGTTATTGAATGTATCTATGTAGTCTGCTGGCAAAATTTTCTGGTATCTCGTTAGACGTCTCCTGTGTTGTTAATCCAGGCATAACAGGAGGTTTTGGCAATAGCGCGAACTCCACTTAGCTGAAGTAGGAGAAAACACAAGAGGTATCCTGTCATCTAATACAACAAGGGAATCTGAAGATCTCTGTTGAATAACCATTCTGTCTGCAACATCCACCACAATTTGAGCCACTGTAGAAGATAGGTTATGAATGGATTTCTCAAGCTGGAGAATACTATAATTAGGCAGGAGTGCCCAAAGGACTACTCAAGCCATTCCAGCTTTGTCACCTATTGGATTAGAGGATGACATATCATTCCTTCATTTCTTATTGGGAATTTTCATATCACTGGTTTAATGCATGTTTTCATTATAGGAATGACTAGTGGAACTCCTAAAAGCCCTAACAGACATTGACCCTGCATTCTCAAACCTAAGCACAGGACTAGTCACTACAGTTGGGCTCTCTCATAGTGCTGTAGTTGAGGCTTTCATGTAAAAGTACATGTCCATGGGGTGCACAGATCATCTCATTAGCCACCATTTACTATAGCCCCCAAGAAGATACATACCTAGGAATAAATCTAACTAGAGAAATAAGAGATCTTTACAGAGAAAAACCTAAGACCTTGCTACAAGAAACTAGGAGAGACTTAAATGGAGTAATCTGCCCTGCTCATGGACAGGGAGACTCAATATTGTGAAAATGTCTATTTTGCCCAAAGTGCTCTACTCATATAAAGCAATCCCAATACACATTCCAGTAACATTTTTTAATGAGATGGAGAAACAAAATATCAGCTTTATTTGGAAAAGGAAGAAACCCTGAATAAGTAAAGCACTACTGAAAAAGAACATACTGGGAGGCCTCTCACTACCTGACTTTAAAACCTATTACAATTACACTGCCACAGTAGTCAAAACAGCCTGGTATTGGTACAAAAGGAGACATACAGACCAATGGAACAAAGTAGAGACCCCAGAGACGCCACCATCCTCCTATGAAATCTATCCAGGTGGGAGCCAAGAGCAAAGGTTAGCACCACATAACAAGATCTGCTGTGGGCTACTCAAATAGCAAGAATCAGGAGGCAAGGGGGGGAAAAAAAACCTTACCATAGAATTTCCTGTAACCAGCACAGTATCATTAGTTACTAAAATATCTCATTCTTATATTAAAAAGGGAAGATAAATAATTGTTTCCTACATCTAGGAAATAGAACATTGAACATAAGCAGTATTTTTGTGTGAACCTTAGAGTAATTCTTCTAAGTACTGTTATATAGTTAATTTTGGTTCCATGTAATTCTAGTTCAGCAGCATTCTGAAAACCCCATCAGCTTCTGTGTAAGAGCCACATTCAAAATACAGTCCTGCTAACCAAAAGATCAGCTAGTTCTAACCCACCAGATACTTCTTGGGAACTATGGGGCAGTCCTACCCTGTCCTCTAGAGTCCCTAGGAGTCACAATTGACTCAATGCCAATTGGTTTCATTTTTGATTTTATAAATCTTATATGGTTCTTTAAAAAAAAAAAAAATGGTCAAGTGTTCTTAGTGAATCAGGAAATTAAAATTTTACCTGTAGATGGACAACTTAAAAATGTCCATGGTTAATTTGTAATAAAAATAACTCTAAAAGTGAAAGACCAGATGGAAAGCAACTACAAGAGTAATGCAAAGTCAAATAAAACCAATTAAAAAGAAACTTTAAACATAATGGTTAAACTCATTTCCAAAGAGCTGCAGATGAGATACATAATAATCTTGGGATATAATAGTATTCAGGGTATACCAAGATCACCAAGTCACTAAAACTCTGAAGAATACAAAAACTTTGTGGGCTAACGATGTGAATTTCACAGCTAAAACTATTGGCTTTAATTATGCTAGATTCAAAGGATACAAAGTTGCCACCAAGTTAACAAGTGAAATAATAAAATTATGACGTCTTACACGCTTGTTTAATATCATGCAAACATTACTGACACAAAATTTAAGTCAGAAAATTTGGTGCTTTTCTTGATTGGCAACATTTCATATCAGTCAAATAAAACTTTTTTTAGTGTTTTTCTTTTTGTAGAAGAGAACAAATATTTTGTGGCTTTCCACAAAGTTTTAAAGCTGTTAGGAGTTTATCATGTCATCAAGAAACACTACTTAAGTTATGTAACCAGAAATCTTACAGGTAAAAACTTTAGTTTTTTTCAAATCCATGCAGCTTGGTTTTTGACTCAGGAATTCATCCTGATAATATGCCAAACCCTTGCCTCTGAGGCAGGTTATACAAAGAATAGCTCTTCATCTCAGTAATTAAAGATAATTTTGTTATTTTCTTAGCAAGAACCCAATTCTTTATATGCTATTTGACACTCAAAAGTCTTGTAAGTTAACCTGTCAAATTTTAGCTAATAGAGAAAAAAACTTTGAAAGGAATTGTCTTAGCTATCTAGTGCTAATATAACAGAAATAAAAGTGAATGGTGGCTTTAACAAAAATAAACTTATTCTCCACAGTCTGATGGCTAGAAGGCCAAAATTTAGCATGTCAGCTCCAGGGGAAGACTTTCTCTGTCAGCTCTGGAAGAAGGTCCTCCTTGTCATCAAACTTCCCTTGGTCGAGGAGCTTCTTGGTGCAGGAACCTCAGGTCCAACAGACACTCTGTGCTCCTTGCATTGCTTTGTGATTTGTCCTCGACTTTTCTCATTTCCCTTTCCTTTTACCTCTTGTAAGACAAAAGATGATGCAGCCCACCCCGCAGAGAAAGTCCCTTTACATTAAATCAAGGATATGACCTGAGTAAGGGTGCTACATTCTACCTTAATGCTCTTTAACATAATCTACTCTTGTGTCATTAACTACAGGCCAAGGTTCAGATTTATAACACATAGGAAAAATTCCATCAATCACAAAATCGAGGACAATCACACAATATTGGGAATCATAGCCTAACCAAGTTGAAACAAATTTTGGGGATGCACAATTCACTCCATGACGCATATCAGATAAATTCCTTTTTAATAAACTTTTTAAACATTGTTGCATGTCTCTTATAATACAATACTTTAAAGATGGTAAAAATGAGCACAGGCATTTGCAGGCCCAAATAAACATACACCCTTTCTCTATGGCATAAGAAGAGCATTAAAAAAAAAAAAAATCCAGTGAGGTTGAGTCAATTCCAACTCATAGCGACCCTATAGGCCAGAGTAGAACTGCCCCATAGAGTTTCCAAGGAGCACCAGGTGGATTCAAACTGTCAACTTTTTGGTTAGCAGACATAGCACTTAACCACTATGCCACCATGGTTTCCAAGAAGAGTATATAAACTTATAATGAATAACTATTAATTTAATATCAACAAGTGACCTCAAATTCTTGAAATTGTTTTAAGCCTATACACCAGAAAACTAATTAGTGTTGAAATAGTTTGCTTAAATAGTCAACTTTTGACATTTCCTTTTTTTTTTTTTTTTTCCCAAATCCAACCTTAGACTTGATCAAGTTTTTTTTTCCCCTGGACTCAGACTGTCTCCACAGTACCCAATCATTTCAGTTGTATTTCATTGTGATTTCTGTCTTTTAGCTTCTTAGAATTCCTCTACATTAGGGAGCATTTGTTTACATTATTGTTTTATAGTGACTATAGCATCACTGTGAGTTGAAATCAACTCAAAGGCAGTGAGTTTGGTTTGGGTATAGTAGGACATCCCAAGCATCAATTTGTCACACTGTAGTGGCTTGTGTACTGCTATGATACTGGAATCTATGCCACTGGCATTTCCAATACTAGTAGGGTCACCCATGGTGGACAGGTTCCAACAGCTCTGCCAGACTAAGACAAAATAGGAAGAAGGACCTGGTAATCTACTTCTGAAGAAACTAATCAGTGTAAGCGTTACGAAGAGCAGCAGAGCACGGTCTGATACAATGCAGAGAAGATGCGCCCAAAGTACCTAAGGTACAGTGAACCTTAATGACGCAGTTGTAGTCAAGCTTTCAGGGCCTTCATTTGCTCATGTTCCATGACTTCAAATGAGAAGAAACAGTTACAAACATCCATCAGTAATAGGAACATGGAATGTACAATGTATGAATCTAGGAAGGCTAAAAGTCATCAAAAATGGACCATACGAAGATCTATATCCTAGGGTTAATGAGCTGCAATGGACTGGTATTGACCATTTTGAATTAGACACTTGTCTATGTTGCTGGTAATGCAAGGTGAAGAGGAACGGCATCTTGGTCACGATCAAAAAGAACATTTCAAGATCTATCCTTTGTACAAGAAGTGCAATGTTGTCAGTGATAGGATAACATCCATAAACCTATGAGGGAGATCAATTAATATGACTATTATTCAAATTTATGCACCAACCATTAATGCCAAAGATGAGGAAACTGAAGAATTTTACCAACTTTTGAAGTCTAAAATTGATTAAACAGGCAATCAAGGTGCACTGATAATTACTGCTGACAAGACTGAAAAGATGAAACAAAAAAGAAGGATCAATAGTTGGAAAATATTGTCTTGGTAATAGAAACAATAATAGAGATCATAAGATATAATTTTGCAAGCCTAATAACTTCTTCATTGCAAATATATTTCTTTCAACAACATAAACAGCAACTATAAAAGTGCACCTGGCCAAATAAAATACACAGGAATCAAATCAACTACATGTGTGGAAAGAGGTAATAGAAAAGCTTGGTATCATCAGTTAGAACAAGGCCAGGACTAACAGTGGAACAGACTGTCAATTGCTTGTAAGTTCAAGTTAATGCTGAAGAAAATTAGAAATGTGCAAGAGCCAAAATATGACCTTGAGTATATCCCACTTGCATTTAGAGACTATCTCAAGAGTAGAATTCAGGCACTGATCAGATGAGGTGCAGAATAACATCAAGGATTTCATATGTGAAGAAAACAAAAAGTCATTAAAAAGACAGGGAAGAAAGAAAAGATCAAAATAAATGCCAAAAAAGACACTGAAACTTGCTCTTGAATATAGAGTAGCTAAAGCAGACAGAAGAAATGATGACGAGAGTGGAACAGAAGATTTTGAAGACAGCCTGAGAAGACGAAGTAAAGTTTTATAAGGAAATATGCAATGATCCAAGTTAGAAAACCAAAAAGGAAAAACACAGTATTTTTCAAGCTGAAAGAACTGAAGAAAAAAATTCAAGCGTCTAGTAGCAATTGTGAAGGACTCTACGGAGAACACATTAAATGGTGTGGAAAGCATCAACAGATGATAGGATGACTATAAAGAGTCACTGTACCAAAAGGAGTTGGTTAATATCCAGCCACTTGAGGAGGTGGCATATGATTAAAAACCGATGGTACTGCAGGAAGAAGTCTAAGCAGCTCTGAAGGCACAGGTGAAAACAGTGCTGGTCCAGATCAGGCCTACAGAGCTCCCAGCCTGTGGCCTACAAAGCTCCAAGAAATCTTTTGAAGAACCCCTCCCAAATACATGGAGTATTTATGACCAAAGAAAATAAGAAAAATACTGTCTATGCTGTTCTTCTATGCCCTTAGGCTGGTTTTCACCCATCGTGATCCTGTGTACGACAGTATGAAACAAGGTCTGGTTTTGCATCATCCTCAAAATCGTCGCCCTGCTTGAGCCCATTTTTGCAGCCATGGTGTCATAGATGGTGTCACCCCATCTTGTTGAGGGTCCTCCTCTTCTTTGCTGATGTTCTACTTTCCCAAGCATGATGTTCTCCTCCAAGAATTGGTCACTCCTGATGACATGTCCAAAATCTGTGAGACGAATTCTCACCATCCTTGCTTCTAAGGAGTATTTTGCCTGTACTTCTTCCAAGACAGATTTGTTTATTCTTTCAGGGGTCTGTGGTCTATTCAGTGGTCTGTGGTCTATTCCGTATTCTCCAACATCATAGTTAAAGGTGTCAATTACACTCCAGTCTGCATCATTCATTGTCAAGCTTCTGCATGAATATGAGGTGAATGAAAATAATCGAGGCTTGGGTCAGGCACACCTTAGTCATTAGAAGATCTTTGCTTTTCAACATTTTAAAGAGGACTTTAATAGACTTGACTAATGCAACTGGTCATTTAATCTCCTCATCACTGCTCCCATGACTGTTAATTATGAATCTTTTATATATGCTTAGGTTGTCCCAGATATTTTGAAAGAAAAATGACAAATTCTTGCTCGTTCATGCTTTTCTATTCTCTTGGTAAGCAATGTTGCCTTCTCTTAATCATAACCATTTATTTATCAAAAATCTTTAACAATTTTGTAAGTGAACCCGTCAATTTTTGGCTAACTCCTCCCCTCCCCCAGATTGATCTATGACTCCCCTTTTCCATTCTGAAACTACTAATTTTACTTTAATACAGAATGACTCCCTTTTCTTAAGACCCATTTCAAGTTACTTAGAAAGTTTTTGGTTTTAAGATTTTGCTTTCGATGTTGACATAAATGAAAAACCTTTGTCAGAACAAAAGTTTTTCATTAATTCCTGGGAATGTTAGGACTATTTAATACTAATGGTTATTTGTCATTAATCAGTGCCTTTTTTAAGAAATACTATAATATTGTAATTATAGTTTGGAGGTAGGACATTATTTTCATAACCGTGTCTTTTTTATGCTTATAGGACCCTTTAGAGAAGCAATTTGGAATAATTTAGCCCTTATTATGCCAATCAAAATAAATAATCTACCCTTTTCAGCGTGGTTCTCAAATAGACTGATTTATATCACAGCTTAGGCACAAGAAGCAAGTTTTTTTTTTTATGAAAGAGAAAAGAAGTGAGACTTTAGACGACCCCGTGAAAAGTGCTAGTCGTAGCCTTCAATTCCAACTGAATGCTCTAGATTAGAGGCAAGATCTCAGAACAGAATGAAACAGAAAGATCATATACACTCACCTGTCTGTGAGGCCAGCTCAAAAACTAGGCTTATGTAACACCACACAACACAAACAACCCAATTTCTTAAAAATATATGCAGCAATTCTTGGATGACATTGAGTCAGTAAAACAGGTCCTAGATAAACTTATTAATTTGCCAGAGTCTCAGATGGAGGGATTTTACTCAGACCTTTTTGGTAAAACTGAGCTTAAAAGTTCTCTGCGAAGGACAATGCAAATGGAAACTCTTTTTTTTCCCAAAGTGATCACGCAGATTTCAAATAACTTCCCGACTCGACGGCACTTGGCTTGGCTGGCATATTTAGCTTTTAGAACATAAACCCTAAACTAATATCCCAGTGGAGTGGTGTGGGGAGGAGACCTGGCTTCATTATCAAAGATGTTTAAAATTACATTGAAACTTTTGTTTCCCAGAGTCAAACGAAATGCCTACCGGGGAGTGCCGCAAGGTTTGGTCTGTATTTGGTTTCACAGTGTGTGTCCACTGCATGAGCACTTCCTTGTGACTGGTGGGCAGCCTACTTACAGCCCTAGCCCATCTCATATCCCAACTTATCCTTTCACGGGTGGCAAGCTTATCCCTTCTGTTGGTGGCAAGGACTCTGGAGATTTTAAGATGCTCAAAGTGCTCACCTGTGCCCACATATTTTTGCAGCTTATAAGACTTGGATTCCTTTGTAACAACTGTAAAAAACTAAATTTTTTTTTTTTTTACTTTAATTCATTGTGCTGGCTAGACAGCTAGTCTCTTATTTTAGACCTTAAAAATAATAATCTGTCCACTTTGAAAGTACCCTAAGGTGGCCACTGATTTAACAAACTGTCATTAGAGAGCTAAAAAAAGAAAAATCCAAATACAGGTGAGACCTAGACAGACAGTTCACGGCCATGCAGAATTCCACTAGGAAAATCAGCTACTGCATTAGATTTAGTATACTCCATACTGAGATCATCCTAAGCAGTGTGGTTCCCTAAAACTCACAATAAATATTGGAACTTGTGGAAATGGAGAGCCCAAGACACCTCAGCCATTAGCAGGGCCCAGGTCATCTATGCCTCAGGGGTCATGGAAGGTAACATGCCTTCACATTACCACTGCCGATACTAGAGAAGTAAAAGCACAAAATTAAGCACAAGTCTGTAAATAGAGAATCAGACAGCTTTATGGAGGAATCCGAATTCCAAACCAAACCTGTTCTCATGCAGTTGTTTCCAACTCACAGTGATCCTATAGGGCAGAACTGCCCCATAGAGTTTTTAAGGAGTGCCTGGTGAATGTGATCAGCCAGTCTCTTTGTTAGCTAGCAGCCACAGCACTTAAAAACTACCCCACCAGGGTCTCCTTATTGAGAAACAGAGCAGAGCAGTTCAAATCAGGCAGTAAAAGTGTAAGTGCAGGGCATTCAAAAGGGGTTAAGGTAGAAAGGGACTCTTATGTATGGCTTAGGAGAACAACAACAGTGAAAAAAGCTGTCTTCACATCACCTTATCTACTTTAAAATTCTTACTAAGAACGAACTGCACTAGTAGTCTTTCAAAGTACAGTCACAGGTCACTTCCTTAGGTAGCATTCAGCCATATATTTAACTGCATTCTTGCTTCCTCCTTGATTGCTCAAGGGGTTGTTAAAACTTGACAAGAGTGGAAGATTCCTTGCATAGTCTAAAAGCAGAAGTGAAGGTTGGAGCAAAATGGACTCTGATTCAAACCTGTTGCAGCCGTCTTAGTTTTGCCAAGTGCCTCGGATTTTTAGGGTACTCTTACACAGTTTACCAAAGGGGGGGAAATCCACTGCCATCCAGTCAATTCTGACTCATAAGGACCCTATAGGACACAGTAGAACTGTCCCATGGAGTTTCCAAGGAGCACCTGGTGGTTTGGAACTGCTGACCCTTTGGATAGCAGCTGTAACAGCTGTAGAAGCACTATGCCGCCAGGGTTTCCTCACACAGCTTAGTGGCTGGGTAATGACTGGTCAGAGATTTCCTGAACTGTCTAGCACTAAAATATCTTACATTCTTTTCCAGGGGGCTCTGAGCGCATGTTGGGATGCACCTTCAATGCCTGGCCTGTTTGTAACTCTGTCTTAACCTTCCTGTATTTATAGAGCCTCAATGTTATACAGAACTGAGAGTCCGTGGGTTTCTTGGGCATTTCCTGAGCATGGACATAGCTCCAAGTGCGTGCATAACTTTCTAGATTTCTAGGAATATATTGGGGTTTTTCAGAGCTCTTAAGGACAGCTCATTTCCCAATCTTCCAAAGCTTTTGGGTTTGACTATTGTTTGTGGCAACTGATCTGTTGCCTTGAGCAGCAGCAACCTAAAAATAACGTTAGCCTGTAAATGTTTTCCAGTACTCTCTGCTCTACAGCTTTAGCAATAGGCAAGTTCTGATTTGAACAAAATAGAAACAAGCCTTTTGAGTCAGTCTTCCAGGGAACCACCAGACAAGTGAGAACAAATCATCACTTACAGTTCTTTGCAGATGAAGTTCATTCTGTTCCCTGCAGGACTGGGAATGCAGGGAAATGGCAGGCTGTTTGTTACGTTCAAGGCTACCCCAGCCATGGGTAGTGGGGAACAGGACTGGAATAAGTTAAAACATCACAGACGCTACTGCTCTGGGAGTCAGAGTTTGGTCTGTAGTTTTTCTTTCTTTCAATAAGCATTTTCAGAATACTGAACAGCTTTCGTTAGTTTCCACAGTTGTTGGATTTTACCACTGCTTTTATGGAGGACTGGAATTTCAAGTTGCTTTCTCCACCGTTTTCGCAGCATTACTTCCTAAAGCTGCTTCTAAGCAAAAACTGTACAGGGTAGCCCACAGCTGCTGTGTCTCCTCTGCTTGTGAAACCTACAGTATTCCAGGGGAGGCAGCTCCATTGGCCTGCATGTTGGAATAAAGGCAATGTGGAGCCCAGTTCTGGCTTGTGAAGGATGTGTCATCTAAGACAGAAATGAGTATTCCCTTTACAAGTTGCTGAACTGAGGTGGCTTGCTTTGTTACTTCCGCAAAGTTTATCCTCTCCCTGGACATACTTCTCTTGATAAAGGGCTCTGTTCCTCCTTACACGTGTCCATGGTAGTATTCACTTTGCATGGTACCTGGCACATCGTAGAGAGGAATCATTCATGAAACTGTCTGTTGTCACCCATCCATGCAAGACACTTGTTTTTATATAGGAGAAGGTAAAGAAGACTAGAAGATGATTTTCTTGGGCTCTTCATCACCAGGAAGGGTCACGAGAAGAAATGAGAAATGAGAGCACAGGGGCCATTGTCTCTGTGACAGACAGAGCAGCACTGCTTAACCTCTCTCCTTTTGTCCTGGTCCCAGAGTCACCCAGGTTCCAAAGAATCTGAAGCAATGTAAGAGACAAAGGGAAATTGGCAAGCCTAGGTTCCAGTTTGCTAGGGTATAGGAAGGAAAAGAAAGGGAAACTCCAGTTGCTGGACGTTCTCTAGGGTCTGGCAAGTCTTCCAAGAGCTGGGTTAGTGTTCTCCATAGTTAGTTTAAGGGGATTTCTTGATTAATTGCCATTTTCCTCATTCTATGCGTGCGCAGTCGTATTGGCTTTGCCTAATGCCTGACACGTAATAGAAGAGAATAACAAGCATGTTAGCACGAGAGACCAGTTCCAGAGAAGGATTTCATGCTCAGTAGAGAGTCAGAGAAAAAGCAGAAGCCCCTCAACAAGATGGATTGGCACAGAGGCTGTAACAGTGAGCCCAAACATAGAAACGTCTCTGTAGGCCTTGAAGTGTTCTCTATGAAGGGAAGAGACTCTCTTGTTCTGGATGCCCCAGTATTGCTGGATGTTTCTAACATTTCCAGAATTTTGGCTAGAAAATGGAGTTGGTGGAAAAGCCAGAGCCCTCACTTCTGTGGGGACTTTTTTTTCTCCCAGGAGGAGCTTTATCACAAGCCCCAGCCTTAGAGCTTGACTTGCCCAGAGACGCTATCATCGGTGGTATTTGCACTCCTCTCTAGAAAGCCCCTTTCCTGCTCGTGGAAACTTGGAAGCTCCCAAGTTGTCTGTATGTGGTTAAACCAAACCCACTGCCATCGAGTCAGTTCTGACTCATAGTGGCCCTATAGACAGAGTAGAAGTGCCCCATAGAGTTTCCAAGGAGAGCCTGGTGGATTTCAACCTTCAACCTTTTGGTTAGCAGCCGTAGCACTTATCCACTACGCCACCAGGGTTTCCCTGTGTGTGGTTAGAATCTGTAATTTCTAGTTAGACCTTGATTGGAAAGCAATTTCATTGAGAAAGTTCCTACAGTGGTCTCCTTGTTCTTGGAGACCAGAAAAAAGAATGAAGCTGAGAGAGACTGACGTGTGAAAACAGGGAGACTTGAAGCGGTGGCAAGATCTTTCCCAAGCCCAGTACTGATGACGGCTCTTGTGGGTCTCGTAACTCTTAAGGCCCTTCCTCTGAGAGAGCTGCACAGTGAATGATGCTGCCATCCAGCCGTGTCTGAACTGTGGGAATCATCTAGGATCTTTACTTCCACTACCTTCTGGTCATCACTTGCCCCACTAGCTTTCTCTTCTTCTTCCCTGTCACCTCTGTTTGAGTTCAGGCCCCTGCTATCTGTTAATTCAATCACCACACTAACCTTCCACCTAGTCTCCTTCCCTCTAGTCTAAATTTCTTCCAATGTAATCTCCAAATTGCTATGAAATTATTTTTTTCCTAAAGCACAAATTTAATCATGTTTCTCCCTAACTCAAACCCTTCAATAGCTCCTCCTACGCTGGTCCTGGAGACTTTATGGTGCAACAGTTAAGCACTTAGCTGCTAGTTGAAAGGTTGGTGGTTTGGACCCAACCAGCAGCAAGCACAGCAGTTCTGAGAGAGAAAAGACCTGTGGTCTGCTTCTGTAAGGATTCCAGCCTACGAAAGCCTGCGGGCTAGTTCTCCTCTGTCACATGGGTTCCCCATGAGTTGGAATCTACTGTAAGTCTCCTAATAACAACAGGCTGGTATCAGAATCATTTCAAATTGCATATAAATTCTTCATATTCTTGTCTGTACTTAATTTGTCCCAGGCCAAGCAAATCTGATGGATGCTTGCTGGAAACTAATAATTTGGTACTCCTTTGGAACTACTATCCTTCACAAAGAGATTATTTTATGCTAATGAAAAATGTCTGTTCAAGATAACATGCATCAAACATTTGCTAAATAGGTAAGTGTATGTGTTGTTTATCTGCTTTCAAAGAGCTGAATCTTGAGGCAGCCTGATAAGAACACGTATCGCTCTGTGTGTGCATGTGCACACGTGTGTGTGTGTGTGTGTGTGTGTGTGTCCTAATTGGAGGAGCCCAGATCACAGAACTGCCTTAAGGATGAGCTCTTTTCCAGCAGAAATGTGTAAACAGACCTAAAACCAACCAACAGGGATGGTTTCCACTTGATAGAGCTTCAGTGGAGGACCTTTGACATTTTTTCCAGCCCATGCTGATAAGAAAACTGATGGAGACCCATGACTGCTGACTAGGCTTTTTTTTTTTTTTTTTTAAAGGAAGTGGCTGGGCTGAAGTGGGAAACTAGAACTTTGCAGGCTCCTTTGTATTCAGCTGACTTGGACTAAGCTTCAAGAGCTGGACGGGAAGAGGTAGTGGGAGGATGCCCGGAAGGAACAACTCACCCTCTCCCTGTTCTCTGCCCTGATGCTGACTCCACAGCCCTCTCTGGGAAGGATGGCAGCAGCAGAGTGAGTAAAGCCCCTGGAATGAATACGGCAGGTTCCTGCCCTGGGTACCAACTCGGAGACCTTGTTTCCTCCCAGAGGGTGGGTACTGGGCCTGATTTACTTATCACTGCACCCCTGGCCTCCACAGGCAGGGCCCCCCCCCCACCTTCACCCCGTCCTTTGTGGAGCCACGACTCAGGTCTGGCCAGGCTCTTCCCTGTCCCAGACAACTTATGCTGACAATCTCCTTTCCCACTTACCTGTCAAGGCTTGGTTCAGTGCAAAGCCCTTCTGGACAGCTCTGTCCACACTGAGCTGGGTGGGATTTGATCCACCAAACTCTTGATGAGGAGCACACACTGTACCACTGAGGAACTGTTAAAACTCAGTTTAGAACATACGAGGTTAGATATGAATTAGAACCAACAGTAGCCCATTTTCCCCAGGTCTGGTTTATTTGTTGAACACATTGCAATTCAACCTCATCATTTCTTGGATGTTCACCAAGCTAAAACTCTCCATGACCTGGGTGTTATGGAGGATGAGTACTGTGGGTTGGCTAAAGCTAAAACATGATGTTTCAAACCCCCAGGTCCACGCAGATTACCCACTTCTGGATCACCCACAGTGAACAGTTTCATCACCACACTGAACACTCACCCTCTAGGTACGGCTGCCGTCTGTCTCTGTCCCAGCCCCACAGTCACTTTCCTACAGGATCAAAGCTTCTTTTCAAATTTATGATCCCTGATAGGGGCAGATGACCTTGTTAAGCAAGGTAAGCACAAGCTTACTTGTGTTTACTTACTAATCTGTAGTGAACAGTTTCACATGATGTGGTGAAACACATGTGAAACTGTTCACTATAGATGGTCTGTTAAGCAGTGTGAGCACTGTGCTTACCTCAGCTACTGGATAATCCACCCTTGATTTTGGCACTGCCATGTGGAACAGCTTCAAACAACAGAACTCCCTCAAAGTTCCACCAAACATCCACCACCTTCTTGTGCGGCCACCAAATGAGGCTCTGGACAGTCTTCCTCTATCAATCTCACTTTCAGCTTGGACGTCACCAATCTGTTCCATGGCTGTTTCTCACCCTGGCTTTCCTTCCCAGAAGAAAACCAGAGGTATGAATTACAGTTTTGTCATCACGGATTTTGGAAGCTGCAGTTACGCCAGACAAAACGCAATATGTCTGAAAGACATGTAATAATAGACACCTGAAACAAGCTTCAAGGTGGTCCCAGATGTCCACTGTATCAAATTTTACACTGTATGACTAGAAACAAGCTTATGCTTTTAAAGGATAAAACTTTTGAGACAACCCATTTCTTTTATATGTTACCTTCCTTTACCCTAAGAGTAACTCTTCAAGAAGGGAATTTTATCTACGATGTGCTTAATATTGCCAGTGATGCACAACTAATGGTTAATTAATATTTGCTGAATGAAGGAGGCACTGTTTCTGTCATGATCAGAATATGAGACGTTAGCGACCTCTGGTGTATATGCGGTGCTCCTGCAGGGAATTTAAGTCTTGCGGGTATGTGGAAACCCTGGTGGTCTAATAGTTATGTGCTACAACTGCTAATCAAAAGGTTGGCAGTCCAAATCTACTAGCCACTCCTTGGAAACTCTGTGGGGCAGTGCTGCTCTGTCCTATAGGGTCGCTATGAGCCAGAATCAACTCGATGACACTGAGTTTTTTTTATTTGTTTTATAAATGTGTTTCACTTAGTGGTACAGTTGTTAAGAATTACAGCTGCTAACAAATTGTGGCTAACACTGCATAAAATGGGAATTCCAGAATACCTAATTGTGCTCATAAGGAATCTATACATGGATCAAGAGGCAGTCATGGGAACAGAACAAGGGGACACTGCATGGTTTAAAGTCAGCAAAGGTGTGCATCAGGGTTGTATCCTTTCACCATATCTTTTCAATCTGTATGCTGAGCAAATAATCTGAGAAGTGGATTATACAAAGAAGAACAAGGCACCAGGGTTGGAGGACAACTCATTAACAGCCTGTGTTGCATAGACAATACCACCTTACCTGTTGGAAGTGAAGAGGATGGAATACAGCCTTCACTACGGATTACACCTCAACATCAAGAAAACAAAAGTCCTCACAACTGGACCAGTAAGCAACATTGTCATAAGTGGAGAAAGGACTGAGGTTGTCAAGGATTTCATTTGACTTTAGTCCACAATCAATGTCCATGGAAGCAGCAGTCAAGAAATCAAAAGACTCATTGCATTGAGAAAATCTGAGATCTCTTTAAAGTATTGAAAAGTAAAGATGTCACCTTGAAGACTAAAATGCATCTGACCCAAGCCATGATATTTTCAATTGCATCATAGGCATGCAAAAGCTGGACAATGAACAAAGAAGGCAGAAGAAGACTGATGCCTTTGAACTGTGGTATTGGAGAAGAACGTTGAATGTACCATGGACCACCAAAAGAACAAACAGATCTGTTCTGGAAGAAGTACAACCGGAGTGCTCCTTGGAAGCAAAGGTGGCAAGACTGCATCTTCCATGCTTTGGACATGTTGTCAGGGACGATCAGTCCCTGGAGAAGGACACCACGCTTGGTAGAGTGGAGGGTCAATGAAAAAGAGGAAGACCCTCGAAGAGCTGGATTGACACAGTGGCCACAACAATGGGCTTAAGCATAAAGATCATTGTGGACATGGCACAAGAATGGGCAGTGTTTTGTTCTGTTGTATATAGGGTTGCTATGAGTCAGAACTGACTAGATGGCATCTAACAACCACAACCAAAATGTCAGTAGGTCAAATCCACCAGGTACTTCTTGGAAACTCTATGGGACAGCTCTATGCTGTCCTTTTTGGTTACTATTAGATAGAATTGACTTGACAGCAACTGGTATTATTTTTTTATATGTGTGTAGTGGTGCAGTGGTTAAGAGCTCAACTGCTAACCAAATGGTCAACAGTTCAGACGTACCAGATACTCCTTGAAAACCCTATAGAGTAGGTCTACTCTGTCCTATGGGGTCACTATAAGTGGGAACTCGTAGCAGTGGTTTTGGTTTGGTACACATTTGTGAGGAGCCCTGGTGGCACAATGGTTAAAGTGCTTGGCTGCTAACCAAAAGGCTGTCAGTTTAAGCTACATGACAGAAGGAGGTGACAGTCAGTTTGCGACAGATTTACAGTCTTGGAAAACCTATGGAGCTGTCCTAAAGGATTCCTATCAGCTGGTATCTACTCGATGGCAGTAGATTTTATAGTTTTGTAGATACATGAGGTGCCCTGGTGGTGCTGTGGCCAAGCATTTGGCTACTAACCAGAAGACCTACGGTTCAAATCCACTAGTGGCTCCATGGGAGAAAGATGTGGCAGTCTGCTTCTGTAAAGATTACAGCCTTAGAAACCCCATAGCCAATTCTACTTTGTCCTATAGAGTCTCATTCTGAGTTGAGTTGACCGCAATGACAATGGGTGACAGATGTGTAGCCTAAGACTGGGTTAACATGAAGTGACACAACGGGGCACTGTTTAAAAGTCTGTGTACAGAGTGATGACAATGGCTTTGCTGCTCTGATTTACTGGGGGTGTGGGCCAGTGGGTTATTGTTCTTTGTTCTTACAACATAAGGCAGAGTCTTCTCTCTCTTTTGTTTTTTAAATACAGAAATCAAGGTGGAGGAAAGGAGCCAAATAAGAGAATGCTGACTGTAGAATGAGGGTCAGGCTATGTCATCCATCATCTCTAAGGGGAAGGAGAAGGCTGAGGTAGGATGATCAGACAAGCCATCAGTGCCAACATGTCTCCTCCACACTGGCCTAGGAGAAAGGGACAGTCCCCGAGCACGGCTTAGCAGGCACTTCCAGACCTGGCCTCTGCTCTTTCTCCAGGCTCACCTCTTGGCAGTCGTGCCCTGAGGCTGCACCCCCAGAGACACATACTCTTCTCTTAACCTTTTCAGACACTCTCCCCCAGGCCTTTGAATGTATTCCTTCAACAACTCACCTGGTGAGCAGTGGTTAAGCACTGCAGCTGCTAACCAAGGGGTCAGCGGCTTGAATCCACCAGGCACTCCTCAGAAACTCTGTGGGGCAATTCTACTCTGTCCTACAAGGTCACCATGTGTCAGAATTTGACTTGACAGCGGTGCATTCCTCAATAAACAGTTACCAAGGGGTCTTCCACGGCACTAGGTGGTGGCATGCTAAACGCCAGAGATGTGTCGATGAAGACGACACGTTTCATCCTGCAGAGCTCATGGCGTAGGGAAGGCGGCCTTCACTGGCCTGGATCTCACCCTCGGTCTCCGCTTAAGAAACTCTGTCTTGTGCCCTAAGTCTTAGCATCTCCAGGAAAACCTTTCTTGGTCCCTCTGGCCTGGGTTTCATTCCCCTCCACAGACTCATAGTTAAAAGCTCAGCTGCTAACCAAAAGATCACCAGTTCAAATCCACCAGCCCCTCCCGGGAAACCTCATGAAGTGGCTCTGCTCTGTACTGTAGGGTCACCATGAGTCAGAACTCGCTCGATGGCAATGGCAAGAGTCCCCCTAAAACACAGGTCTACCCCCATCCAACTAAGAAATAGCCAATATACTGCTCTGCCACACGCACACCACACACTGCCTCCGCTAGACCGGAAGCCTCCTGAGGAAACAGACCATTTTGTCTCATTTTGTTTTCACCATTGAACTGTTAGTGTTCCTCACAAAAGCAGAAATGTGGCAGGTGCTTGTGTGGGTGCAGGAAGAGCTATGAGAACTGACGGAATGATGCTCAGATTCAGCGCACGGAGACGCCGCTGGGAGCAGGGGACCCGGCAGCATCCTGAGGCCCCGTCGGAGTGGGCACAGTGGCGAGCCTGCCTGACCTGAGCAAGCCTCCACGGAGCTGACGGTGAGACGCGGGGGTCCCTTCGGCCCCCAGCCGGTGTTCTGGCATTTGCCTGAGCAGTTCCAGCACCTTTCTGAACACATATTGCTAACAGGAATCGAAGTTCAATTTCCCAGAGCAGACTCCAGGAAGCCATGCCTGAGGTCTTCTCCAGCAGCTGT
The DNA here is from genome assembly GCA_028571685.1 of Heterohyrax brucei. Taxonomy (NCBI): domain Eukaryota; kingdom Metazoa; phylum Chordata; class Mammalia; order Hyracoidea; family Procaviidae; genus Heterohyrax; species Heterohyrax brucei. The sequence goes on along the minus strand of CM053147.1, from coordinate 87,781,058 downwards.
CAGTGCAGCCGTCCCCACCAGTTGCCATCAACTCCAACTCGTAGCAACCCCGTCTGCATCAGAGTAGAACTGTGCCCCATAGGGTTTTAACGGCTAATCTTTCAGAAGTTGATCACCAAGTCTTTCTTCCCAGACATCTCTGGGTTTATTTGAACCTCCACAGTTCTGGTTAGTAGTCTCAATCATGTTAATAGTTCACACTACCCAGAGGTCCCGAGACCCATCCGTCGTTCATGCTTTCTGCCCAGTAGCCCCCTAACATATCCACACTTCGGAGGAAGCCCTGTTCACAAATCACACTCTCTCTGATCACAGCTGACAATAAAGCTTGTCCTCTCCTGACTTTCACCTTCCAGCAGTCACCCAGCCTGGCTCACAGATGCCTGGAGGGCTAAGAGTTTCCCCTGGCTGAGCCACAGGCTTTTCCAGCCATTTGGAAGCAGCTGGGACATGCAGGCGTGTCCAGGGGAGCGGGCCTGCAGCCTGACCCTCCCTGAGGCGGGGAGCACAATCATGGAATCAGACTGAGCTTTGTTTCCTTCCCTCCTCCCTGCTGTCCTTTGGACAGCTCATCCAGAAGGAGAAGGCAGAGCTTTCCGTCCTTTAGTCACTGCCACTGCCACCAAGGTTTACTTTGAGCTCCTTGGTTCTTGGCTGGGGTTTGGGTTTGGGCTGCCTTTCTGCTGAGGCCAGAGGTCAGTGCAAAGAGACAGGCCAGCCTGTGGCCCTGGAGGCTCCCAAGTTTCCATTGTGCATTCAAATTCCCATGTGCCTGGGGCTGAGCCTCCTCTCATAATCAAATAGGTCATTAAGTTGGGCTGGAGACAAAGCACAAACAGGGCCTGGCAGCCAAGAGGCTGAGCTAAAAATGGGAATAAATGGGCGTTTCAGAGAGCTGGGAGAGCAACTTTGGGGCCTGATCCCTTATCTGGCCAGCAGTGCCTGGTCGCTCCTGTCTCCAAACAGCCCTTTCATTTGAGAGGCGCCAGGTTGGTAAGGACCCAAGGCTTGACTCTTTTGAGGGAGGACAGGAGTGGGAGTGAAAGGAGGTGGGGAGACACAAAGGTGAACACTTCCTACTGAGTGAAACGGTAGCACCGCTTCTATTTCATGCTCCTATACAAACCATAGAAACCCTAGTGGTGTAGTGATTAAATGCTATGTCTGCTAACCAGAAGGCTGGCAGTTCAACTCTACAGGCACTCCTTGGAAACTTGATGGGGCAGTTCTGCTCTGTCCTATAGGGTTGCTATGAGTTGGAATGGTAGATTTCACAGCAGTGGGTTTGGTTTGGTTTGGGCTTTATGTAACCCCCAGAAACCCTGGTGGCATAGTGGTTGAAAGCTACAGCTTGTAACCAAAAAGTCAGCAGTGTGAATCTACCACCTACTCCTTATAAACTCTGTGGAGCAGTTCTAGTCTGTTCCATAGGGTTGCTATGGGTTGAAATCAATTTACTGACAATGCATTTGGTATTTTGGGGGAGGAATACAAACCCCACTGGAGATGGATGCCATTGTGTTTTAGCAAGGTATTGTACATTTAAGAAAACAATTTCCCAATTTTCATTTTTTGTTTGTTTTTTATAGTTGTGTAAATCCTGTCTATGTAGAACTACTTGAAATCTTCAACTAGAAAGTGAAAAATAGCCCAATCTTCAGTTTCCTCTGCCCCTTGATTTATTCAGTTCAGTGCTCTAAGAAAAAGAACTCTGGAGTCCAAGTCAGGACTGGTTTCTGCGTGGCCATGCCTCCTAGTGCTGTGACCTTGGGCCTCACTTATCCCCCACTGTGTCCAACTGTGACATTCTGTGACTACACAGAACTGCGGGAAAGAAAGAGACAAGGCTCAGTTAGTTCACTGATGTCCCTGTTTGAGGGCCGTTGTGATTCTCCCTTGACGACTGAAGTCTTCATGGATGCCTTCACCCAGCAAGTGTTTACTATATGCCAGGAGTCATGACAGGCATGAAGATACACAGGTAAGACTAGTGCCCAGCAACAGGCAGCATGGTGTGATGGAGAGGACTAATTTCCTGAAAAGACACAGCCACGGACCATCACTAACTAGCGTAGTGAGCTAAGATTTGGTATTCTGTTTTTGTTTTTTTAATCCTCTCCAAGCCCTAGCTTCTTCGTCTCTGTAATGGGGGCCGTGGTATCCACCGAATGGGATTGTTGTGTAGGGTGACCAATTGTCCTGCTTTTCCTGGGATGGAGGCGTTTTCTGGGATGCAGGACTTTCAGTGCTAAAACCAGGTAAGTCCTCAGCATCCAAGATGAATCCAAATAAGACATACAAAGGGACTTGGCACAGAGCCCCGCACCTGTCAGGTGCTCCGTGAGTCCTACCGCCTCCCTTCTCTCTGTGTTTCTTTCCTCCTTTTCAGAGTCTTGGAAATGTAGCAGGCTCACCATGGGCATCGGGTGCCATCTAGTGGTTGACATGCTCATGCGGCTGCCCGGCCACTTTTTCCTTGCTGAAAAAACATTACTTGCTGCAGAGTCCATTCTGACTTAGAGTGACCCTGTAGGACAGAGTAGAACTGTCCCACGGGGTTTCCAAGGCTGTAATATTTACAAAAGCAGAAATGCTACATCTTTCATTCATGGAGTTGCTGTTGGGTTCAAATCTCTGACCTCTTGGTTAATAGACAAGTGCTTAACCACTGGTACTACCAAGGCTTCCTGGAAAAAAAAAAGGATTAGCCAGTAAAATCTCCACTCAGTGAGCCAGACCAGACCAGAACCTACTGTAACTGCTTGATTAAAATCTAAATAGCCCTGAACAGTGGGCTTTGAGACTGTCTCATTAGTAGGTAGCTAAACTGAGACCTCAAATGAACAATGGGAGCCCAGTTGCTATTCTTATTGGGTGCTGTCGAGTCAGTTCCAACTTGTAGCAATCCTACATACAACAGAATGAAACCCTGCTCACAATCATTTTTACGCCTAAGCCCACTGTTGCATACACTGTGTCAATGCATCTCCCTGAGGGTCTTCCTCTTTTGCTCTGACCCTCTACTTTACCAAGCATGATGCCCTTCTTAATGGACAGATTGATCCCTCCTGACAGTATGTCCAAAGTATGCAAGATGTAGTCTCACCATCCTTGTTTCCAAGGAGCACTCCATTTGTACTTCTTCCAGGACGGATCTGTTTGTTCTTTTGTCCAAAACCTACTGCTGTTGAGTAGATTCCAATTCATAGTGACCCTATAGACAGAGTAGAACTGCCCCCATAGAGTTTCCAAGGAGTGCCTGGTTGATTTGAACTGCTAGCCTTTTGATTAGCAGCCATAGCACTTAACCACTAAACCACCAGGGTTTCCATCCTTTTAGCAGTCCACAGTATATTCAATATTCTCCAACACTGCAATCCAAAGGTGTCAGTTCTTCTTCTGTCTTTTTTGTTTGTTGTCCAGCTTTTGCACGTGTAAGATGTGATTGAAAACATCATAGCTTGGGTCAAGCATACCTTAGTCTTCATGGAGACATCTTTGCTTTTTGACACTTTAAAGAGATCTTTTGTAGCAGAGTTGCTCAGTGCAATGCTTCTTTTGATTTCTTGACTGCTGCTTCCATGGGTGTTGATTGGTGATACAAGTAAAACAAAATCCTTGACAACCTCTAGCTTTTCTTCATTCAGCATGATGTTGCTAACTGGTCCAGTTGTCAAGATTTTGTTTTCTTGATTTTGAGTTGTAATCCATGCTGACAGCTGTGGTCTTTGATCGACCGTCACCAGTTAGTATTTCCTCTTCATATTCAGCTAGCAAGGTTGTGTCATCTGTATAACCCAGGTTGTTAATGAGTCTTTCTCCAATCCTGATATCCTATTCTTCTTCATATAGTTCAGTTTCTCAGATTACTTGCTTAGTATACAGACTGAATAGGTATGATGAAAGGATACAACCCTGGCACACACCTTTCCTAACCTTAAACTATTCAGTGTTCCACTGGTCTGTTCAAATGGCTGCCTCTTGATTCATGTACAGATTCCACATTAGCACAAGTAAGTGTTGTGGAAAGCTCATTCCCCACAGTATTATCCATAATTTGTTATGATCTAAACAGTCGAATGCCTTTGAAAAGACAATGAAACACAGAAAAACATCTTGCTTGTATTCTCTGCTTTGGCCAAGATGCATCAGACATCAGCAGTGATATCATTGGTTCCATTTTCTCTTCTGAATCCAGTCTGAATTTTTTGGCAGTTCCCTGTCAATATACTGCTGCAGCCACTTTTGAATTATCTTCAATAAAATTCTGTTTGCATGTGGTATTAATGACATTGCTCAATGACTTCCACATTCAGTTGGATCACCTTTCTTGCGAACAGGCATATCTATGGATCTCTTCCAGTCAGTTGGCCAGGTAGCTGTCCTCCAAATGTCTTGGCATAGACTAGTGAGCACTTCCGTGCTGCATCTGTTTGTTGAAACATCTCAGTTGATGTTCTGTCAATTCCTGGAAACTTGTTTTTTGCCAATGCCTTCAGAGTAGCTGGAACTTCTTCCTTTGGACCATCAGTTCCAGCTCATATTCTACCTCTTGAAATGGTTGAACACTGACCAATTCTTTTTACTATAATAACTCTGTGTATTCATTCAAGATGAAATACTCAGGGTTATAAATTTATTTCACTTTTGTGGACTTGTTCTAATTTTCTTTAGTTTCAATTTCAACTACCTTGTAAGCAACTGATAATCTGTTTCATAGTCAGCACCTGGCCTTGTTCTGACTAATGACATTGAGCTTTTGCATCGTCTCTGACTACATAAACATAGCTTCTTTTGATGCTTCCTGCATTGTTTAGTATCTTCCCCACAGAATCCTTCACTGTTGCAACTTGAGGCTTGACTTTTTTGGTCAGGTCTTTCAGCTTGAGAAATGCAAGGTGTGCTCTGCCATTGTGGTTTTGTATCACCAGCTGTTTGCACATGTCATTATAATACTTTATCTTCTTAAGCCGCCCTTTGAAATTGTCTATACAGCTCTTTTATTTCATCACCTCTTTCTTTTGCTTTAGCAAGAGCATGTTTCAGAGTCTTTTCTGACATCCAGTTTGGTCTTTTCTTTCTTTCCTGTTTTTTTAATGACCTTTCTTCATGGAGGATGTGCTTGTTGTCTTTCCACGTCTCACCTGGTCTTTGGTCGTTAACGTTCAATGCATCAAATCTATTCTTGAGAGATGGTCTCTAAACTCGGGTGGGACATATTCAGGGTTGTAAATTTATTTGGCTCCTGTGGACTTGTTCTAATTTTCTTTGGTTTCCATTTGAACTTCCTTGTGAGCAACTGGTAGTCTGTTTCGCAGTCAGCAGCTGGCCTTGTTCTGACTAATGACATGGAGCTTTTCTGTCATCCCTTTGACTACATAAATGTACTCATTTTGATTCCTGTGTATTCCACCTGGTGAGGTCCACGTGCATAGTTGCCATTTTATATTGGTAAAAAAAGTTATTTGCAATGAAGAAGTCATTGGTCTTGAGAAATTCTGTGATGTAATCTCTGCCATCGTTTGCATCACCAAGACCACATTTTCCAACTGCTGATCCTTCTTCTTTGTTTCCAACTCTTGTATCCAGTCACTAGTACTTATCAATGTGTTCTGCTTGCATGTTCAAACAATGTCAGACTGCAGAAATTGGTAAAAATCTTCAATTTCTTCATCTTTGATCTTAACAGTTGGTGCATAAATTTAAATAGTTGTAGTATTAGCTGGTCTTCCTTGTAGGCATATGGATATTATCCCATCACTGAGAGTACTGTACTTCAGGACAGATCTTGACATTTTCCTGTTGACAATGAAGGCAGCACCATTCCTCTGCAAGTTTTCACTCCTGACATAGCAGACCATATAATGGCCCAATTCAGAACGGCCAACAGCCGTCAGTTCCACCTCATTAATGCCTGGGATATTGTGTGTATGCACTTCATTTCATTTTGACTATCTCCAGTTTTTCTAGATTCATTCTTCATGCATCCCACCTTCCTATGATTAACTGATGTTTGTAGCTGTTTCTTCTCCTTTTAAGTCATGCCACATCAGCAAATGAAGGTCCCAAGAGCTTCACACCATCCAGGTCATTAAGATTGACTCCCTTCAAGGAGGCAGCTCCTCCCCTGTTGTCATCTGAGTGCCTTCCAACCTGGGGGGCTCATTTTCTGGCGCTATGTCTGACAGTGTTCTGCTGTTACTCATAAGGTCTGCACTGGCTAATTCTTTTAAGAAGTAGACTGCTGGGTCCTTCTTTCTAGTCTGTCTTAGTCTGAAAGTTCAGCTGAACTCTGCCCATGGCGGGTGGTCCTGATAGTGTCTGAATACTGGTGGCATAGCTTCCAGCATCACAGTAAAGTGCATGACCCCAAAGTGCAACAAACTGACAGATAGTGACCACGAATCAGCTGAGAAAACCAAAACGTTCAACCTTTTCATCACACAGATTGTTTAGTGCAATAGTTTACAACACTTTTATGCTTGAGACCACATATTGAAGATAATATAAGGTGAATACTAGTTTATGAAAGCAAGTTTAAAATGCTGTAAAGAAAAATATTATAGTTTTACACAACTCATTATTTTTTGCTTCCTTTCTCTGCTGTGCTTCCTTCTCTGACTGCATGGCGAAGTTACCCCACCTTAGTTATCCAGATTAGGCAAGTAGCCCGTTTTACTATGTAGCCAGCTTGAGATGACTTCCTGCTTGTTGTCATGGCCTGCTATGTTCCACAACCCATTCAGCTTTGCAGTCAGTCCACCTGACAGGTTTCACCAGAGCCGGGACATCCTCAGAGAACCCGGAGGACCCTCTGTAAGCCTGTGGTACAGAATGTACTGGCATCTGAGCCAACAGCCACACGGGTAACGCTCTCTGCTTCCCAAAGCTAGTATTCAAGAGACTTCCTTTTGAAATACATGCGTCTTTAAAATGTGGCTAATACTGATTCCTACCAGACATATGTAGTGCCTATTAAATGCCAGCGGGGGCAGTGTCAGCTCAGCGGTGAGATTTTTGCCTTCCAGGTGGGAGACTGCGTTGCCATCTCCCCGCTGCATACCTGCTCGGCACCACCTCTGTTTGGAGGCTCGCGTGATCCTAAGATGTTGAACAGGTTTCAGCGGAGCTTCCAGACTCACACAGACTAGAGTGAAAGGCTTGTAGCCTGGCCATCTACTTCTGAAAATCAGCAAATAGAAACCCTGTGGAGCACGGCAATCCGACTAGCAACTACTAATGGGCAACGGTGGGGGACTGGGCAGTACTTCATTCCATCGTGCACAGGGTTGCATGCACTGGGGGTCATCATGAGTTGGAGACTGGCTCAACAGCAGCTAACAACTACAGTAGCATTTGGGGGGCCCAAATGTAGGCAGGGTCACCTTCTCCCATTCCACAGACTGGAGAAGACCAAACCCGTCCCTGAGATTGCTACTAAATCCCATTCTCATGCCAACTGGCCTGTATCTCCTCACTCTTACCCAGTGAGTGCTGCTTCCCTGTCCCTGTGGCAGGGCCCAGGCATGCGGAGGGTCAGGTTTGGCACACTTGTTTCCACAGGATCTCATGGCAGGATTGCTAGCACCACGGTACGGTTTGGTGGGCAACTTGGAACAGATGAGCCTGTTATTCATTCCCAAAGTACTTACCTGGAACAGCCAGATGTGGAAGTTGCAATATCCATGGACATCACCCATCCACTGCCGTTTGGTGGGAAGGAGAGAAGCCTGGCCCTGCTTCCTGGCCCCTGGCTGGAGCACAGCATGTTGGCCCAGCACCTGGCAGGATAAGAACCCACAGCAGGTGGGTTGCATGCACCAAGTCCCCTGATCATCTGAGAAGGTCTGCACCCACTCCACAGGACTGCAACGTCAAGTAATGGAAACACAGAACATCATGAAAGGTCAAGAAAGACTGCAGAAAAGGAAAAATTATAATTTATAACCTTTTATAGCACTTTTTTTTCCTACTTTTTGAATGAGGTCCTGCAATTTCATTTTTCACTGGGCCCTGCAAATTATGTAACCAGTTTGCTGGCATGAAAGCAGCTACCTTGTGGTCATCACTGAATACACAGTGTTTTTCTAGCTTCTGACTGGATTCCAACTCTATGGGACAGAGTAGAACTTTCCAAGGCTGTCATTTATAGAAGCAGACAGCCACACCTTATCCCTGTGGAGCAGCTCGTGACCGCTGAACACTGCACCACCAGGATGCCTTATGGCTAGCATCCAGCAAACCCCACCACTGTCAATGCCAACTCATAATGACCCTGTAGGACAGAGTAGAAGTGACCCATAGTGTTTCCAAGGAGTGGCTGGTAGATTAGAACTGCTAACCTTATGATTGGCAACCAAGTCTTTAACCAGTGCATCATCAGCATATTGTTGTTGTTAGGTGCCCTTGAGTCAGCTTTGACTCGTAGATACCCTGTGCACAACAGAATGAAACACTGCCTGGTCCTGCTCCATGCATACAATAGTTTTTATGTGTAAACCCATTGGTACAATCTGTCAATACATCTTGCTGAGGGTCTTCCTCTTTGTCACTGACCCTCCGCTCTAGCAAGCATGATGTCCTTCTCCAGGGACTGATCTCTCCTGACAACATGTCCAAAGTATGTGAGATGTAGTTTTACTGTCTTTGCTTCGAAGGAGCACTCTGGTTGTGCTTCCTCCAGAACAAATTGGTTTGTTCTTTTGGCAGCCCATGGTACTTTCAATATTCTTCTCTGACACCACAATTCAAAGGCATCAGTTCATCTTCTGTCTTCCTTATTCATTGTTCAGCTTTCACATGCATATGATGTGATTGAAAATACCATGGCTGGAGTTAGGCACACTTAATCTTCAAGGTGACATCTTTACTTTTCAGTACTTCAAAGAGATCCTTTATAGCAAATTTTCCCAGTGCAGTGTGTCATTTGATTTCTTAACTGCTGCTTCTGTGGACATTGATGTGGAACAGAGTAAAATGAAATCCTTGACAATACCAGTCCTTTCTCCATTTATTGTCATGTGGCATACTTGTCCAATTGTGAAGATTTTTGTTTTCTTGATGTTGAGGTGTAATCCACAGTGAAGGCTGTGGTCTTCGGTCTTCATCAGTAGGTGTTTTCACTTTCAAATCTTCATCAGTGTTTCCAGCAAGCAGTATTGTGTCATCTGCATAATGCAAGCTGTTAATGAGTCTTCCTCCAATCCTAATGCATTCGTGTTATTTTAAGGCAATAGATTTGTTACAGCAACAACAGAAAACTGATACAGTGAGGCAATCCAGTTGTGACAAGAGCTTGGCAAGGTCACAGCAAGAGGAAAGGGAGAGAAAGCTACAGAAGCAAGCTGCAATACCTGTATGAGTAGGTGTGGGGAGGATCCAAATGAGACCTGTGGGCAACTGTAAAATTTGGAATGGAGATACTGAATGCTTGGATGATGGGCCAGTATAGAGGGAAAGAGCTGTTCATTCCCTCAGGGAGAAGAGGTTAAGTGGGCAGTATGTTTTGTAGGGAGTCCTGATAGTGCAAATTGCTAGTGCATTGAGCTGCTAACCAAAGGGCTGGAGGTTCAAGTCCATCCAGATGTACTTTAGAAGACCTGGCAGTCTACTCTTAGAAAATCAGCTTTGAAAACACTTTGTAGCACAGTTCTACTCTGACACACACAGGATCCCTATGAATAGAAACTGACTAAAAGGCAACTAGTTTATGTCTTGTACAATGAGCATGGACCTCAGATTTCCCATCTTTAAGAATGGAGATAATGCTTTACCTCAGAATTGTTATGAGGAATGAATGAAATAGTGTAAGTGGTGTGTCTGACATAGATTTGACCCTTAATAAACGTGGTTAGTGCTCTTTCCCTGTACTGCCTTAAATTATAGCTGTAATTCATTCAGTCTTTCACTCATTCATACACTCAAATGAATATTTAATGACAGCCTACTGTATGTTAGACACTGTGCTAGCACTAGCTATACAGTGATGAGCAGAAATATATAGGGTTCCTTTTTTTAAGTTTTTAAGTCCAGATGAGGAAGCATAAGTAAAATCAACTCAGCGACCCTATAGAACAGAGTAGAACTGACCCATAGGCTTTCCAAGGCTGCAGTTTTCACAGAAGCAGACTGCTACATCTATCTCCCACAGAGTAGCTGGTAGATTTGAACTGCTGATCCCTTGGTTAGGAGCTGAGCACTTAAACACTATGGTACCAAGACTCCTTGGGAAAGCATATAAATTTAAAATTCCATAGTTGTGTAATTAAAATAGTACTTCAACCAGTTTTTTCTCTTTCAGTCATGGACAAGGAAGTGGAACCAGAGTAGACAAGAATTCTTAAAATTTGAATAAACCAGAATGTTAACTGGAGTGGGAAAAATTATAGGTCAAAGCCCTGCTAGAAACCTAATCACTCTCTTAGAAAACAAGGGCAGCATATTTGTTACATAGCAACCAAATCTCTTGTCTGCTGGATTTTGAACACAGCTAGAACCAGCAAAGTCCTGCTCAAAGATAGTGGCTGACAGCACAACTTTGAATGTGTGTCACTGTCTGCAATCCTGTCGATAAACCAATCTCACATATCAGGATCCTGAAAGGGCTCACTACGCCTCTTCTAAGTCTTGCATTACAAGGCTTTGACCCATAAATTTGCCTGTTCCAATTATTCTGAATCACCAAAATTGTAAAAATTTAGATCTGGTTTAAACTGTCTAAAACCAGTTCAAAGCCCTAAAATTGAAACAATAGTGAATGCTATATACAAACAAACAAACAAAAAACCCAAACCCACTGTCATGGAGTCAATTGTGACTCATAGTGACTATTTAGGACAGAGTAAAACTGCCTCATAGAGTTTCCAAGGAGTCCCTGGTGGATATGAACTGGTGAACTTTTAGTTAGCAGCCAGAGCACTTAACCACCATGCAACCAAGGTTTCCATTGCTATTAAGGAATTGTAAAAAATAGTTCATTCATTTTTGTTTTTAAGCTAATCAAGGATATCAGGTAAGAGCTAATACTAGTGATGAGATCTGAACATAAACCAGTAGAATGGAGAGGAAAAAGCAAAGTATCTGAGGGACGGTACAAAGGTCCTGGGGCAGAAATGGGCACGATGAAAGTAGAGACTAAAAATTAGACAGTAATCATGGGGTAGAGAGCAAGAGGAAACAGAAGCTGAGACAAGGTGGAGAGAAGTAGAGGCTGGCACAAGTCATGTACTCGGTAGGCTAAGTAAGGGGCTTAGGCTTACCTTCTTCCTAGACAAATGGGCAGACACAGAAAGCCTTCAGAAGTAGAGGGAAGTGAGTGACAAGATCAGATCTGCATTTTTGAAAGCAGTAATAGACTTTGAGGAAAACTCCCAACAGTTTTAATTACATCAGAAGCAGTTTGGTTGTGAAAAAGAGCATGGGTTTTGGAGACTAGAATTCAAACTCTAGTTGGCCTACTTCTCTTGACTACTTCATTAACTCTGCTCCTATCAAGATGGTAGCGTAGAAAATCCTCTGGAACAGTTCTACTCTGTCCTATATGGTTGCTATGAATTGGAATTGGCTCAGTGGCCCACAACAAATACTAAGTGTGGTTCATGAATTGGCAGCATCAGCAACACCTTGGAGCTTGTTAGAAACACAGTATCTCAGCCCTCTTTAATGTGGTGAATCAGAGTTGGCTTAATAATAAGACCCATTGCCATCAAGTGGATCCCAACTCATACCCACCACAGGTAATTCACAGGCATGTTACATTTTGAGCAGTGCTGATTACTTCAAACCTTTGACTGTTAGTTTCATACCTTGTGTTTTAGTCAGCTAGGGCTGCTCTAACAGAAATACCACAGAGTGGATGACTTTAACAAAGGAAGGTTTATTCTTACACAGTCCGGTAGGCTGCAAGTCCATATTCAGGGTGTCCGCTCCAGGGGAAGGCTTTCCCCTTGTTGACTCTAGAGGAAAGTCTGGTATTGCATCAGTCTTTGTCCAGGGAGCATCTTGGCACAGGAACCTTAGGTCTGAAGGACACGCTCTTCTCCTGGTGCAGATTTCTTGATGGTGCGAGGTTCCCAATTCTCTTTGTTTCTCTTTCCTTTTATCTCTTGCAGGCTGAAAAGGATTAAGGGTGGGGCAAGCCATACTCCATGGAAACTCCCTCTACAGCAGAGCAAGGAAGTAATCCTATGCAGGAATTTACAGCCCCTTTAACATACAGTTTAGAGAAACCACAAAATGGAGGACAGTCACAAGATACTGGGAATCATGTCGCAGCCACATGGCTACACATATTTTGGGGGGACACAATTCAACCCATGACACCTTGGTACTCAAACTGGGCATTGAAGTGTCCTGTAGTATCACGGTACATTCGTATGAGGCACCGTGAGTTGTTCTAAGGTTTCAATGGAAATACGGCAACATCTGGAACACCATGTAAACTCCTAGTTTGAGATACTTGTTTCAATCTTAAATCACTACCTTCCTTTCAATGATATCAATGAGAAGCTGGGTTTTTCACTGTGATAAAAAGCCAGTGCTGTGTGAAAATTAATGTGGAACAAGAAATGAGGATGGCTGTCTGATTCTTAGGCTGGAGAAGCTGGGCAGGGCCCAGTAAGTGCTAAGTTGTTAGGACATCAGTACTTGATAATGTACTGGAACCTAAAGTATAATAAACGGAGCCCTTGTAGCACAGTGGAAACCCTGGTTGCCTAGTGATTAAGTGCTATAGCTGCTAACGTAAAGGTCGGCAGTTGAAATCCACCAGGTGCTCCTTGGAAACTCTATGGGACAGTTCTACTGTGTCCTGTACGGTTGCTATGAGTCAGAATCAACTCAATGGCACTGGTTTCTCTTTTGTTTGTTCGTTTAATGGCACAGTGGTTAGGTGCTCAGCTGGTAACCAAAAGTCTGGCAGTTTGAATCCATCAGCCGCTCCATGGAAATTCCACAGATAGTTCTACTCTGCCTTATAGGGTTGCTATGAGTGGAATTGCCTTGACAGCAATAGGTTTTGTTTTGTTTAGTGTAATAAATAGGAGTCCCTGAGTAGTGCAAACAGTTAACACAATGGCTACTAACTAAAAGACTAGAGCTTTGTGTCCACCCAGAGGCATCTTGAGAGAAGAGCCAGGTGATCTGTTTCCAAAAGCTCAGTTACTGAAAATCCTATGGAGCACAGTTCAACTCTGACACACATGGGGTTTCCATGAGTTTGAACTGGCTTATTACAGGATAAAGGCAACTGTTAGAAATTTCTTTCAGCCTAAAGATGCTAATACACCGAAGGTTCCGTGAACTAAGAACCTCTGGGAGCCTCTGGTTTACTATTTGGTAAATTACTTCTCTTAATTTCTGAGTGGATCAAACGAGAGAAGTTGTCTGAGTGCACTGAAGGTTAGTTTGCTTCACGTTGCCCTTATTTAATCTACTACTTTTCCAGTGACCATCATGTTGTGTTCAGAGCCCAGTACAGAGCCATCATACCAAAGTCAGTGCACACTGCCCTACAAAAGGGAGATGTTTACAATACCATGATCCATTTCTCTACCAAACCGAGTTTTCACCTGGATCACTCTTTGTTGTCTGTGAATCACTTTGACATGCACATTCTCCTTGAATGTTCCCAGCCTCATGCAGAAAACAAAGGTTAAAAAACCATTAAAAAAAAAAAAATAGCAACAGCCCAAAATTCAGAGAGGTTGCATAACTGCAGTTGGTCACACAGCAGAGTCCTCCGTTACTCCTAGACCCATGACCCTTATTGCCCCTAAACAGGGGAAGCTAAAGCAAAAGCCATTCATAGTGCCCCTATAGACAGAGTAGGACCGTCCTGTAAGGTTTCCAAGGAGCACGTGGTGGATTTGAACCGCTGACCTTTTGTTTAGTAGCTGTAGCACTTAGCCACTATACCATCATGGTTTCCCCACAGGGGGAAAGAAAGAGAGAGATGATTAAGAACTGCGTGGGGTGCAGGTGGCAAGCTTGATTTTAAAGTCTGCAACTGGCCAGATGCTAGCTTCCGGCTGGAGACAGCCTCATGCTGTAAGTACTGAGGTCAGCTAATGGCTATGTTGAGATTCATATGCAAGGGTGCTACAGTATCACGGGAACCAAATCCACCCCACAATTTGTCCTGACATTGCACAGGTGCTAGGACAGCAGCAGGTGGCTGGGCTAAATGCATTCAGCCCTGAGCAGCTGCCGTGAAGAATGACTATCCCCCAAATGATGCCCACTTCCTCAGCAAATTCAACTAAGGGTTGCCATCTTTAAAATGGAGAAGAGCCTTGGAGATCGTGAAATACTGTGTACCTCTGATAAACCAGGCCTGCCAGCCACCCAGGAACAGGTAAGATGCACAGAAGGAAGCCGCGAACCATCCAGCTTTTTCCTTTCTCTGGTGCACAAGTACTGATGAAAGAAGCCACTTACTCTCAGAGGTTGGGTTTATATTCCTCTGACACTTTCTAATTCACAGCTAGATCCTAGGCTGTGAGCGCTGACAGAGAACAGTCCATTCTGCTCCTTTATTTCTGTTTCGGGTGATTTAATAAAACACACACGCAGATGCACACACACACAAGAGGCAATTTTGGAGTGTCTGAGAAGATGAAAGGATTGATGATGGACTCTATTTTCTGTGTCAGGGACACTGATGACTAGGAAGAGCTGGGACAATTCATGGCAGGCAACTGAAGCCTCCACAGAGAACTTCCGAGATGAAGAGAGCTGTGTCAGGGATAAACACGCCATTGCCCCCGCATCTCTCATTTGGTTCTTGTCCAGATTAGGTGTAACCAGAAACGATGACCACCTGTCCAGTATTTCTCAGCCTCCTGCCGGGGCCAAGCAGACCTGGCCCATATCACCATGCAGCCACCTGCAGCTGACACTGCTCTCTGTCCTTGGGGTAGAAAGTCCTGCTTTGTTCTTTTTCCTGTTTCTCAAGTTCAGTCTCTGTGTCAGGAGGCAGTGCACAAAATCATCTTTTTCTTTTTAAACAATAACAAAATCTAAGCTTTGTTGAGAAATCACTAGTACAGGCATTGTGCTGCATGATTTTAGACATATCAGGTGACTCTCCCTGATGTCCCTTCACCCGTCTTAGCAAATGAAGAAACTTAAGCCAAGAAACCAGCTGTCATCAAGTCTCTCCAGTTTGTGGCAACCCCATACACGTCTGTCAGAGCAGAACTGTGCTCCATAGGGTTGTCAGAGGCTGATTTTTCAGAAGTAGATTGCGAGGATTTTTTCTTCCCAGCTGCCTCTGTGTAGGCTCGAAACTCCAACATTGCAGTTGGCAGCCAAGCATGTTGTGTTGTTAGATGCCTTCACGTTGATTCCCACTCATTATGACATGACGTAAAACAGAGCAAAACACTTCCAGGTCCTGCACCGTCCACACAATTGTGGTCATGCTTCAGCTCATGATTACAGCCACTCACTGTCAACAGTCTCACTGCAGTCTGCCTCCCTTTTGCTGTCCGACTTTATCAAGCATGTTGTCCTTCTCCAGGGACTGGTACCTCCTGATTACACACCCAGAGTATGTGGGCCAGAATCTCCCTAGCCTTGCTTCTAAGACTCATTCTGGCAGTACTTCTTCTAAGATAGATATGTGCATTCTTCGGGCAGTCCGTGGTATAGTCCATGTTCTTCACCAGCGCCATAATTCAAATGCATCAATTCTTCTTTGGTCTTCCTTATTCATTGTCTAGTTTTCCCATGTGTATGAGGCAAGTGAAAAGAGCGTGGCTGGAGGAAAGCACACCTTAATCCTCAACGTGACATATCCGCTTTGTAACACTTTTTTATTGTTAAGTGAAAGTTTACAATTCAAGTCAGTTTCTTATACAAAAACTTACACACGTTTTGTTACATGACCCTAGCTGCTCTCCCCACACTGTGACAGCACATTTCTTGTTTCTGCCCTATATTTCCCATGTCCATCTTCTGTCCGTTCATCTCACCTCTGAACAAGAACTGCCCAGTTAGTCTCCTGTATCTACTTAAACCAAGAAGCACAGTCTTTCCCAGTATCATTTTATGTCTTACAGACCAGTTCAGTCTCTGTCTGAAGAGTTGGATTTGGGAATGGTTTCAATTCTGGGCTGACAGTTGGGGGCCATATCTTCTAGGGACCCTCCAGATTGTCAGACCATCAGGTCTAGTTCTGTTCACTAGAGTTGGAGTTCTGTACCTCACGTTTCTCCTGCTACATTAGAGACTCTGAGTTCCCTGTAAAGCGTAGTTACTGGTGGTAGCCAGGCACCATCTGGTTTTTCTGGTCTTATGCTGATATAGTCTCTAGTTTATGTGGTCCTTTGTGTTTCTTGGGCTCATATTTTCCTTGTGCCTTTGATGGTCTGTTCTTCATTTTCCTTTGTTCCAGGTGGATTGGGACCAATTGATGCTTCTTAGATGGCCTCTTGCTGGCTTTTAAGACCTAGACACCACTCACCAAAATGGGATGCAGAACATTTTCTTAATAAACGTTGTTATGTCAGTTGACCTAGATGTTCCCTGAAACCATGGTCTTCAGACCCTTACCCTTGCTACTCTGTCCCTTGAAGTGTTTAATTATATTTAAGAAACATCTTAGCTCTTGATTTAATCCAGAGAGACTTCACATCTACTGTCCACTGTCCCTCCCACTCACCTAACTTAATTCTTGTCTACTGTCCAGTTGGAAACCCTGGTGGTATAGTGGTTAAGTGCTGACCAAAAAGGTCAGCAGTTCAGATTTACCAGGTGCTCCTTGAAAACTCTATGGAGGTAGTTTGAATCTGTCTATAGGGTCACTATGAGTCAGAATCGACTGAAAGACAGTGGGTTTGGTTTGGTTTTTTGTTTATCCGGTGAGCAAATACCTTTCTCCCACCCCCCCCCAACCCCCTAAGCATCAAAAACTGTTTTCTTCTGTAGTTAAACCTTAAGTCCCTACAATAATGGTCTCATACAATATTTTTCTTTTTGCAACTAACTAATTTCACTCAGCATAATACCTTCCAGATACCTCCAGGTTATGTTTCCCAAATTCATCATTGTTGTTCTTTTCCACTGAGTAGTAGTCCACCATGTGAGTATACCATAATTTGTCCATTCATCTCTCGAGGTACACCTAGCTTGAGTCCATATTTTTGTTATTTAGACAGTGCTATGATGAACACTGGTGTGCACATACCTTGCCTTTTCGTACTCTAAAGAGGTGTTTTGTAGCATGTTAGGTTATATAAATCTTCCCAATGTCATACAGCTAGTGAATGGTGAGCATGTTGGAATTTGAAGTCAGGGGGTGACTTCAAAGGCCCGTAACTAGAGCCCAAATTAAACGAGATACGTTGTCATCAAGTCAATTCAGACTCATAGTGACCCTAAAAAAATGAAGCCCGTTGCCTTTGAGTTGATTCTGACTATGAGCAACCCCATAGGACAAAGTAAGATTTTCCCACAGGGTTTCCAAGGAGTTCAGGTGGATTCAAACTTCGGGCCTGGTGGTTAGCAGTCTGAGCTCTTAACCACTGCACCACTAGGGCTATACAACTCAGAGCATTGGTTCTCAAACCTCAGTAAGCATCAGCATCACCTGGAGGGCTTGTTAGATAAATAAACTGCTGGGCCCCACCCCAGATTTCTGACACAGAAGGCCTGAAATGGGGCCTAAGTATTTGCATTTCTAAGAAATTCCCAGGTGAAGTTGATACTATTAGTCCATGGACTACACTTTGAGAACTACTGCCCTGGGTTTTTTTGTTTTAATGTTTTATTGTGCTTTAAGTCGAAGTTTACAATATGTCATATAAAACCTTGTATATGCACTGCTATGTAACTCTAGCTGCTGTCCCCACCCTGTGACAGCACACTCCTCCTTTCCACCGTGTATTTCCATGTCCATTCAAGCCCTTCCTGTCTCTTTCCATCTTTTCATCTTGCATCTGGACAGGAGCTGCCCAGTTAGCATCATGTATCTACTTAAGCCAAGAAGCACACTCTTTGCCAGTGTCATTTTATGTCTTACAGTCTGATGAGTCCAATTTATGTCTGAAGATTTGGCCTCAGGAATGATTTCAGCTCTGGGCTAACAGAGAATCTAGGGGCCATGTCTTCCAGGGATCCTCCAGTCTGTTGCATCTAGAAGGTTCTTAAATTTCAGGTGCATAAAAGTCACTGGTAACTTCGGTTTGGTTTGTTCTTTTGAGCCGTTCCTCATGACCTGTTCCAGGAGATACAGATTGAGGAAATCTGGATGGGACCCAAGAATAGGTACTGTAAACAAGTAAAACAGGTGATTCTGAGTCTGATGATCTGTGACCACACTGAGGAAGAATGTAGTACTCTGTGCTCACACACCTGGAGTCCTCAGCATTGACTGCACATTGGAATCACTGGGGAAACTTCAACAAGTACTGTGTTGATCCTTGGAATTTACCCTCAAAGATTCTTCTTTAGTTAGGGGGCAGGGGTAACCTTAACATTCAGTGTTTCAAAAAACTCTTTCAGGTGACTGTAACATGCAGATAAGATTTCTAACCACAGCCGCAGCCCTGAGGCAGGTGAGAAGCTACTACGAGCTGCTGACTCGAGTTTCATAACATTAAGTGAGATGAGCCTGGAGACCCTGGGAAACGCAACATTCAATCAGAAAGAGACTTCCTCATTGATAAGATGTTTCTAGCCTCTAAACGTACATATCCTTTTCCAGAGAGCTCACCAAAATCAGTACACTTTTTTCATTCACAAGAGGCAGTGTGGTGCAGTGTTACTTGTGTAGACTCAGGCCAGTTGGCCTGGGATCTAACCTCAGCTCTAGTATTTACTGGGAGTGCGACCCGCTTCATATCGCTTTGTTGTGCGCCCAGCCTATCAGGAACACTCTTCATAATAGTACCTTCAGCTCTACTTCTAATCTGATACACCGTGGGGTCCCCCACACCGTGGGGACCCCTTGAGGGCAACCGGATTGTTAGGCTGTCACAGTACTTGACCTCCCTGGGTTGCTGTGAGAAAGGAGTGAGTCACTGTGTGCAGAGTTTACAGCAGAGCCTGGCACATAGTAAGTGGTGAACTGGGGTGTTTTATAATTAACTTTGCACATATTGAACAGCTACCACGTGACAGACACTGAACTACAACAGAAAATAAAACACAACATTCAGTATACAGCTGCCCATCATGGAAGGGAGCAAAAGGTGGAAAGGATAGAGGGCAATCAGTGATTTTTATCTTCTTGCTGAGCGTTGTAAAGTTGATTTTCGACCCACAGTGACCACATGTAATAGAGTGGACCCTCCCCTCCCCCCTGGGGTTAAGGCTGTGATCTCCCCAGGGGCCGGAGTTCCAAGCTTCCCCCTTGAGGTTAACAGCCCTGCGCTCATCCCTTGCGGCACCAGGGCTCCTCAGTTTTAGAAACCTTCCGAATGTCTGGAGGCACCCGACACGAGGGAGACCTGGAAATCAAGTCCTGGGACACCAGGCAACATTTCACGGGACCTGACTGTCAGGAACATGGTGACAAAGTCGGTATGGGTGTGGATAGGTTGAAGGAAATGCTGTCGGTTAGGGTTCTGCTCCCCAAAGCGCTGCCCTCCTCCCAGAGTGTTAAACTCTTCCAGAAATCTCGTCTCCCTCCCTGTACCCTTCCTTTTTCTATCACAGTCTGCTTCCTCGGGAAATTTCCCTTTCTCCCTCGATTTTAACGTTGTCTAGCTCAGTTACCTTTTGGGGGCGGGGAGAGGACTGAGTGGACGGGAGCCAGGTGCAGAGATGGGTAGCAGGGCCTGTGGCCCTAGTGCCTGGCTAGCTGGGAGTGTCCCCGGGATAGGAGCACCTTCCTTCTTCCAGACGGTGGGATCGTATCCTTCCCTCTCTCTGGGGCTCATCTAACTTGGCTGGAATTTCAAACGTCCCCGGGACACTGAAGGGCGCTGATCCTTTGACATCCTTACAGATGCCCAGTCCCCTAGGGAGCTCACCGGCCAGCCTTGCATCAGCAGACCACAACCCCGCAAATCCTGCAGGGCCCTCTTGGGTAGCAGCCATCAGCGGTCATTAGGCATTAGGCAGGTCGTAGGCCTCCTGTCCCCCAGCACTTCCCACCTCCGGAGCACCGTCCCCTCACGTCGCCCGTACCTCGTTGTTCCGGTAGGTGTCACTGTGGTCAGGAAAGTGAGCCTGCTAGACACCGAGAACTGTGCTCCTCCTGGTGTGGGGAGCGGGGATGAATATTCAGCTAGCTTTAATCAGGCGCAGGTCCCAAACAACTGAAATACTGTCTCCCCAAATGAAAAAATTGTTCCCATCAGCAGCTGAGCCTCTAGCGGCAGCCCTGGGCAAAAGGAGAGGGGCTTGCTGGTAAGACAAGGATAAGACCCGGATCTTACCGTGATGCTGATGGCCTTGCTGCCTGCTTTCTTGTTAGGGAGGTCTCTTCTCCCTACTTGGAGATGGGAGGTGGCGGGAGGAGGGGAGGCCTTTTCATGGGGAACTTTAAATGCTATTCTCGGGCCGGCTGGGAGTCTCTGATCAGAACTAATGGGTAGCACCTAGGAATCTGCATTTTTCACAAGCGCCTTAGACGTCTCCATCGGCTCTGCCTGTTACATACTTACTACACAGTTGGAAACCCTGGTGGTGTCATGGTTAAGTGATATGGATACTGACCGGAAGATTAGCGGTTCGTCCACCAGGCAGTCCCTGGAAACTCTATGGGACAGTTATACCTTGTCCCATTCGGTCACTGTGTGTTGGAGTCGACTAAAAGGCAGTGACTATTTTTTTTTTTTTAATTATATACTAGGAACCCTAGTTGTGTAGTGGTTAAGTGCTATGGCTGCTAACCAAACAGAGCTTCAGATCCACCAGGCACTCCATGGAAATTCTATGGGGCAATTCTGCTCTGTTCTATAGGGTCCCTATGAATCTGACTCCAAGGCATTGGGTTTATCTAGAGTATTACACACTTGGAGAAATGTTAAATAGCAGAATCAATCACAGTAACTCAATTTTCTGAGGATATCCTAGGAATCTACATACTATTTCAGAAAGTATTTTGTCTGGTAATTTGCTATAACATTACCACCAAGGGCAGACAATCATTTTCCCACTAACATGACTATGTTTTTAGATCCATTTGCTATCAAACATGTGTCCTTGTGTTAAACTGTTACTTACATATATGTCCTATTTTGTGAGGTCTTTCTACCTTCAGCACTCACCCCCAGATCATGACAACCCTTTCCTCAGTTCATTCAGTTTTCCACCCAAATGTCACCTCATCAGAATCTTCTCCAACTGTACCATCCAAGAAATTGTCCCCCTTCAATCTCTGTCATTTAACTTTGCAATTCTTGTTATTACTGTTATTATTCATATGCTTATTATTACCTGAAAACATTTGTCACTACCGTCACTTCTTTAAGTCCCCTCTCTGGAGTTAGTCCTCTTGTCCCTGGATGATAACTCTGAACTTTTTGGTAATACTTTGATGATAAAAAGCCCTAAGATTTCAAATCACAAAACAGCGTTGGTTATTAAAAATGCCAATGTCTTGGTCATTAAAAATGCCAAGACCAAGTAATAACTAAAATTTTGATCTGGATTCAAGGTGATGCTTCTCCTCCTCCTTCAAGTAAAGTCTACTTTATGGTGGAGGATAGACTTTAGATAGGAAAGGGACCTAGTAGCTTGTACCATCCTTGCTGGTGACATAGTTGTCAGGTGCTATAGCTGCTAACCAAAAGGTTGGTGGTTCAAATCCACCAGGCACTCCTGAAAACCTGAATGAGACAGTTATATTCTACCTGTCCCATAGGGTCACTGTGAGTCGGAATCCATTCGATGGTAATGGGTTCTGTCCCTGGATCCTGTCCTCCTGATCATTTTGCTATGTCTCTGGCACTACAGTGTTAATCCAGCATTAATGTTCTCAATCTGGCAGATTTTCAACACTGATTCTTTCTCATAGGGGCCCTTAGAAGTTCTTTGGAACATGTTTAACTTTGGGGATCATCCAATTGCAGTTCCCATTACAGGAACGAGTATTCTTTCCTGGGGAGTGATGAAGAAACCTGAACTCCTTCTGAGGCTTCCAACATATTCCTTCCGGTTGAGATCCCTGCTGAGAATTTGCACTTCTAATAAGTTTCCAGGTGATGCTAATGGTGCTAGTTAGAAACTGCTTCTGAGAACCACTAATAAAGCAGTAGTTCTTAAAAATTAATTATATAGAAGAATCACTTGGGGGGTCTTGTTGAAATGTAGGTTCTGATTCAGTATGTCTGAAGTGGAAGTGCAAATTGTCAGCAGAATGAACCAGTTTGAAGCTCTGCTACTCCCTTCCTTCAGCTCTTGGGAATGTCACAGTATCCCAGCAGAGTCCACTTCATCCTCCTGTTGATCCTCCTGGACAGGACCCAAAAGGACCCCTTGAAGGCCCTCCCTTTCCTGTGCCCTACTTACAATCTGGTCTGTGGAAAACAGTCATGCAGCCTTTGTCCAGACTGGGATGGTAGGCCCATCCAACCACCCCACCAATTACCAACCTTTTGAATTCCTCACCATGGGCCACCTACTGGTCACTTTGCCCCCTAACCACATGACACCTAAAATAAGCGATCTTAGGGAAGCCTCTTCAGGTGCCTGGGCTTTCCCTGGTTTGGACAAAATGGGTGAGAATCACAGCTATCTGTAAAGAAATCTGCCTACTCACCACCTCTGGATCATTTTATGCCATAGACGTGTGGGAAGAGCCAGGACTAGGGCAAGGTGAGTGAGCCACCAAAAAAATCTCAGTAATGAAGGCAAGAAATATTTCAATGGCATATTAAAAAAAATCAAAAGTAGTGAAAACACACCCATGATGAACAAAATATCAAAAATTTTAAAAAGACAGGATGAGAACTATGAGGAAATTTAGACTGGTAGAACCAATCTTTTTTTTTTCTCTTTTTCTCCTTTTGCCACTTGAAAAGCAAGGATGTCCCTTGAGGACTAAGATGCATCTGACCCAAGCCATGATATTTTCAATTGCCTCATATGCTTGTGAAAGCTAGACAATGAAGAAGGAAGGCCAAAGAAGAATGGAGGTTGGCAAAGAATATTAAATGCCTCATTGACTGCCAGAATAATGAACAGATCTGTGTTGGAAGGACAGCCAGAATGCTCCTTAGGAGCAAGGACGGTGAGCCTTTATCTCACATGTTTTGGACATTGTATCAAGAGGGCCCAGTCCTTGGAGAAGAACATTGTGCTGGCATCTGGTATACATTTGTGAATGAATGAATAAACTACTCCGTTCCTTGATTCTTACATGTCGTTCTATTAGAGGACTTAAGGAGGAAGGAAATAGCTCTGGAAAAAAGCTCAGTGATACTATATTTCTCTTCTATGCATTGATCTTTTATGACATACATTAAAATGATCTTGTAGAAAACAGTCTAGGTCATTCATATCCTAAAACTTCCCCTAGTTAAAATACATATTTAAATTTATATTTATGTGTATATGTATTCTAATAATTGAAAATTAGTGAAGGCTATGTGTCAGCATGATGTCTCAGTGTGCAATAAACGACTAACTTTGTCCAAAGACAGGTTTGGCCTTTACCATCAGCTCCTGGAAGGTATTTCTAAGTTTACAGAAGCTTTTATCTGATAGTGTCTTTGTTAACCTGGGTACCTTGAGCTGTGTCGGAGAGTCTATGCTAGCAATATCATTGATGGTGGGGACTTTTGGCCATTACTGACAGTCTATGCTAACAATGTGATCTATGATAGGGGAGGGATTGGAATGTCAACTTGACCTCTGGAGGGGCTTGAGACCAAGGTCAGCTATGAAGACAGTCAACTATGTTTATGTGACCAACCCAGAAAACCAAATCACTTGCCTTCAATTTGATTGAACTCATAGCTACCATACAGGACAGAGCAGAACTGCCTCAGAGAGTTTCCAAGAAGTGGCTGGTGATTGGAACTGCTGAACCCTTGGTTAACAGCTGAATGCTTAAAATCTGTGCCCACAGAGCCCCCGTTAAAACTCTGCACACCAAGCCTTAAGTGAACTTTCCTTGTTGGCAATGCTCGATGCCTATCGTCACACATCACTGACAGAAGTAAAACTGTCTGCACAGCTCCACTGGGAGAGGAGAGCTGGAAGCTGCTTGTTTGGGGTTCTCTTGGGCCTTGCTCTGGGTACCTCTTCCCTTGACTGATTTTGCTTCTTTCACCTGTAATGAACAATAACAGTGAGCAGAGCATTCAGTGAGTTCTGAGTCCCAGCAAATTATCAGACCTGAAGGTGGTCTTGAGGATCCCTAGACTTGTAGTTGGCTTCAGACACGCTGGTAGTCTTAGGCACACCTGGAGTTTGCAGTCCACAAAAATTTCAAATCGTAAGTAGTCTGTGAGTTCACAGGTTTCTTGATGTGTTCTTCGTTGTTGTTTTTTTAGAATTCAGTGGTTGGAAAACAGTGAAACAATTTTACGATAGACTCCTGTTTGCTTTGTGTCTTGTTTCTAGTTACTTACTTAGTTCTTATTATTTGGGATTCAATTTGTTTTCTTATAATGGAATTCAAAACGTCCAGTAACAACCAAGTCCTGTTCTCTGTACATCAAGGCAACTCCAAGGAAAATAAAGCAAATAACATCCTCCGCCATCACGTCGATTCTGACTCGTGGTGACGCTGTAGAACAGAGCAGAATTGTCCCACAGTTTCCAAGGAGCACCTGGCAGACATAGCACGTAACCGCTGTGCCGTCAGGGTTTCCTCAGGGCAATTCTGTAGGAGTAAAGCCACATGATGAAATAAAACAGCTCTTACAAAATGAAAAACTTTGTCAAGGAATAAAGTACTTTGTTATCATTCTCTGGGTAGGCACTAAACTGACGTTGTGGGCACTTTAAAATATTAACATTTCACACATTTAAACTTTTTTCATTGTGACCGATCTACATTGAGATACATCTTTAAGTGGCAGATGTGAAGATTTTTCATTTGGATTGGATTTAGCACTAGACCATATTCTTGTACTTTTAATGCAAAAAGAATTAACACCAGCATTCTTCCTGTGGACCATCCGCTCGTACATACACACATAAATCAGTGCGTATTTTCAATGGAAGCTGATACCTAGGTCATGGAGTGACGGATCCAGAAACCAGAAGGACCTTTAAGTTCTCGTTGTGGACGTTCTCAGAAACACAAGAATCTGTTTTTCTCCACCTCTGTTGTGTTATCTGACATCATTTGAAGACCTATTCTCAGCAACATGAAAAAAAAAAGACGATTTAGCGATTCATTAGCACAGAGCTGTTGTTGCCTGGATGATATTTGACTACGTTGCCTTGGATACTCGTTGGCTCCGCAGGGAGTGAGCTGTGGGAGGGAGAAGATACGGCTGTGTCAGCTCAAACTCCAAGCACGTGGTTGTTCTCTCCACTCAGAAGGTTTTTGAGGTTCACCTTCCTACTTTCTAGGATCAAAAAAATACAAAGAACACAGTTTCTGAAGGGAGAATCATGACCATCTGAACAACTGATACAGATTCACAGCCCCCACTCTCCATGTTTGTGTCATGGGTCCCTAAACAAGGATCTGTCTCAGACCGTCCTATGTTTCCCAGCCTCCTGTGGAGGGATTTTCACTGTGACGACTGACATTAGAACAACTACCGAGGGTCAGCTCTAATAAAGGAGGACCCCAAAACAGAGGCTATTGTGCCTTCCCACCCAATGAACAACATCACCAAAAAAATACCTCTTTTTCCTGTCAGCTGGTCTTAGTCACCCAGTGCTACTGTAACAGAAATACCACAAGTGGTGGGCTTTACAGAACAGAAACTTATTTTTCCACGATTCTGGATGTTCAAAGGCCAAATCAGAATCTTAGCCATGTCAGTTCCTTCTGTGAGCCTCTCCTACAAATACCTTTCTGGTGTTTGCCAGCGATCCTTGGAGTTCATTCCTTTTAAGTCATCCTCGCATAGCATCTGTCTCTCCCTTTTTGTGTGTCACTGTGTCCATTATCCTCTTTAGAACCCAGAAGTTATTAGCCTTAAAATCCACCCTACTTTGGTATGACTTCAACTGATTGATTGCATCCTATTAGATTACATTATGGAAATGATGACACCTTCGAAGTACTCCCCTTGGGAAGCTAGGCACTGATGCCAGGGCCTAGTCTACCCTTCAAAACAATTTTGGAACTCTTTCTGGAATGGCCTTTGCACACAGTGGCATGGTGGCAAGTTGGCAAACTTAATTGTATAGTTGTCTGTGAGGGAGTTTTTAGCCAGTAAACAAATAGTTGTATTGGAACACCCTCCCTACTCACCTGATCTGGCCCCCAGTGACTTTTTTCTTTACCCAGAGATAAAAGAAATATTGAAAGGAAGACAGCTTGATGACATTCAGGATGTCAATGGTAATATGATGACAGCTCTGATGGCTATTTCAGAAAAAGTTCTGAAACTGCTTTGAAGGGTAGACTAGGTGGTGGCATCAGTGTGTAGCTTCCCAAAGGGAGTCCTTCAAAGGGGACCATAGTGATATTCAGCAATGAAGTATGTAGTACTTTTTTTAGGATGAGTTCGTTCATACATGACTTCAGTTTATAGTATTTGAAATCACTATTTTAAAATTTTAAAGCCTATATAAGAAAAAATTAGTGGAAGTTTTCCCAAATTTGATAATAATCCAAAAAATTTATTTGACATTTAGACTAATGAATGGTGAAACAATGTGAGTGATATTATCAATAGTGAAAAAACACATTGCACTCAAACATGCTAGAGGAAACACTAATTTTCTATTAAAAATAATATTACAAATCTCATCATCATATGAAGAGTGCACAGCCAAAATCTAGGGAAAGATAGTGGTAGACCAGTCAGACAATATATACTATATAGACAATATACACTAGGTAGAATAATACATTTACTTACTAGTAATACATATACAAAATTATATGTGTGTATGTGTACATGTGTGTGTGTGTGTGTATCTCCGTGTATCTCCAAGGAAACCTGGTGGTGTAGTGGGTTAAGCACTACATCTGCTAACCCAAATGTTGGCAGTTCAGATTGACCACATATTCCTTGGAAATTCTATGGGGCAGTTCTACTCTGACCTCTAGGGTCACTATGGGTTGGACCTGACTTGATGTCAGTGGGACTTGGGGGATATATATCTCCAGGAAAAAAGACCTGTTGCTTTGAGTCAATTCCAACTCATAGCAACTTTGAAGAGCAGAGTAGAGCTGTCCCATAGTTTCCAAGGAGCACCTGGTGAATTCGAATTGCCAACTTTTTGGTTGGAAGCTGAGCTGCTAACTGTTGTGCCACCAGGCTCGCATGTATGTATGTCTATGTGTATATAATAATGTCTAAACTTTATGATGTGATATTTGTCAGATTTTAAAAATTTGAAATTGACTATGATTTTAGCTCCTATTCCAAACAATCACCTTTGTTGCTGGTTAAAATGGAAGAATGTCTTTTACAGAAATCATCCTTAAAACATCTATGGCCATATGCTACACAGTACACTGCCATGTAACAGGAAAGAAAGGCTGAAATAGGGCAAAAGAAGTGGCGAGCTAGAGAGAGAAGGGAGAATCATTGGAGTTCAAGCTGAACAGGTGAAAGTGGGTAAGGAGAAAAATGAAGACCCAGTAATAGTTGCTAACAAGAAAGAGACACATAAAGCAAAATATTAGGAAAATGTAGACTAAAACAGACCAAACAATTTAGAGAGCTTTTCTAACTCTCTGCCAGGCCGTTCCCAGATGGTAACTGAAACATTTGTTTAAATTAAGTCTTGCTTAAATTACAAGGAGCTGAGCTAATTTCCAATGTCAAGCTTTCTTGGAGCAGAGCCATGGGAGGTGGGAGCACATACAGTGCTGCAGGGTGGGGAAGAGGCTGAACAGTTGCCAGCTGAGAGCTTCTGAGATCCTTCTGGTATTCACTCATGTTTAAACAATAGTCACCCTCCACGAGCCAGCTCCTCCGTCTCCATCGTGGTGTGGAAGCCCAGGCACATGAAATGAAATATGCAGCATCTTTCATGGAAAACTTTTTATAAATTCCCCGGCACAGATGTAAGAAAGAAAAAAGTGAAAGCATTGTGGGTGATCTTCTCCCATATTGCATCCATTTTTTTTCCTTCATTTTAGCTTTTGTAAAGTCCTTTGAACTGTTAATTGTTCCTAAACAAATAAGCAACATACAGGATTGAAAATTAAGCACAAGTTTGTCTGCTTTTGGTTAACGTGTTCTAAACAACCACATAAACAAATGACAATTTACTAACATTTACAAAATATATTCCTCGGTTTTCATATGGAAGGTGCAGGGTTTAAGAGGACCTAGCAAACAGAGTGAAGACAGCATCCTAGAAACGGAAGCAGAGACCATGAGGCCTAATTCTGAGCATATTAAAAGAGAAGCCCGCTTAGGGATAGGGTCAAATTGTCCAGGTTCTGTTTTTAAAACCGTTAGCTCCTTCGCACCTGGAGAACAGCTATTTGGGCTATCTCCCAGGTCCTCCCTCGGTATCTTGAGTTAATCCAAGTACTGGGTCAGATGGCTTCCTTCACACCCACCTGCCCCAGCTGTGTCTTTCAAAAATACTTAGAGGCTGCTGCCAAGCCCGGTTTTTAACTTTCAGTTTTTATTGAGAGCTAAATGAGGAGCTGGGAACAATCCCAACCTAACTTTCCTAATAGTGGCACTAAGTGGCCATGGGTAATGGCTTGAAAGCTGCAGCCACTAGATGACAATCTGAACAGAGCAACCCATGGTGGCCTGCAAACCTCCAAAGGGTCAGTGATTCAGTGTGGCTTCACAGCTAGTGATTGTCTGCTTTGCTGAACCTTAGATGAAAGAACCAAATCTCCTGGATCTGTGAAATTTAGATCAGAATGACCCGCACAGCTTCTCCATCAGCTTTTCTAGGCTAAAAGGATGAAAATTTTACTTGCTGAAAGCTAATGATGATGGTGTCTAACACAGAATTACTTGCCCTTGTACACATCGAGTTGGATCAGTTGCTGGGGACTGTTCACAGAGTGCCGATGACTTTTAGAGTATCTCAGTACCACAGGTATGGGGCACTCATCTTTTTTGCTTCAGGTCACAATTATAGTGTGGCATACTGAAAGGAAGCTGAATCTAGTTTCAGCCCTACCTGTATTAACTGCCAGTGGGTGGTATAAATGTAGATAAGTTCATCTGTCTCTTGGAGCCTCAATCTACCTCTCTGTAAAAGGGGGATGATGCAGTCAGCCAGGCTTACCTCACGGGGTAGTTAAAGACTGACTGAGGTGATTCATGTTGTGAAAATTGCTACGAAAATATAAACAGTGTATTATACAACTGGAAAGGAGCCTTGGTGCCACAGTGGTGAAGTCCTCCACTGTTAACCAAGAAGTCAGAGGTTCAAACCCACCAGCTACTTTGTGGGAGAGAAGACCTGGTGATCTGCTTCCGTAAAGACGCCAGCCTAGGAGTCCCTATGGGGAAGTTTTATACTGCCCTACAGGGTTCCTATGAGTCAGAATTGACTCAGTGTCGCACAACAACAACAACTGAGAGATTGTATCACTAGCAACCTATTCTCTCCCTCTAGCAGTTACCCTCCAGTGGACCCATGGCGACCGTGGCTCATGACATCCCCATGCATGTCACAGTAGAACTGTGCTCCGTAGGGTTTTTCCCTGGCTAATTTCCGGAACTAGGTTGTTGGGCCTTCAGAGGTGTCTCTGGATGGGTTTGAACTTCCAACCTTTTGGTTAGGAGCCCAAAGTGTTAACCATTTGCACCAACCAGTGACTCCTGTCTATCCCTAGAGCTTAAATCATAGTGATTATCTTCACACCTGCTCTCTCCACGGGCATTGCACCTGGTGAGGATCTTATTGCTGAATTACATGAGTTTTGTGATTGATGAGGTTCTTTGAGTAAGAATCAGTGGTATTTGCAAAGGCTTTTGAACTTGGAAGAACTTCAGGAATCTCTTACTTGCCACAGGTTTGGTGCGAAGCTCAACCAGCCTCAATACAAAACAATCAGGACTGGTAAATTTGTGGGAGAATGTATGAATGATGGAATTAATGAATACAAATTCATTCACAGAAAATACTGGCCAGCCTGCAAAATTTTGATAGGCACTCTTAGTTTTCATTTCATAGCTAATAATGATATAAATGGCAGCAAAGCATCACTAACCTAAAAAAGCATTGCCATCTACTACTCTATGGCCAGATTGTCCTGCTTTACTTATTTGCCCCCGATAAGTTGTTATGAGGTCCAAGTGTAGCTTTTTTTTTATTTTTTATTTTTATTTAACATGACTGAGTGAAAATGGACATTCACGTATAAATTTACATGCCCACCTATATGCAGCTTCCACTGCTCTCCCTGTCCGGTGACCGCACACTATTTCTCTCTGCTCCATACCTGTCTCAGCCTCCCAACAGTCTCCTTTCCCCTCCTCTCCGTCCAAGGCTCCAAGTGTAGCTTTCTGTTAAGTTCTGTCTTAACTCACTTAGTTGCTGTCTTAATCTTCCAGTGCTGCTGTCACTGAAATAACCAGAAATGGATGGCTTTAAAAAGAGAAATTTTATTTTGTCGCAGTCTAGTAGACCAAAAGTCCAAATTCAGGGTGTCAGCTCCAGAGGAGGGCTTTCTACAATGGCTCTGGAAGAAGGTCTTTGTCATCAGTCTTCCCCAGGACTGGGAGCTGCTGAGGCGCAAGGACCCCAGATCCTTTCCAGAGGACATGCTCTGCTCCTGGCCTTGCTTGGTGGTGGTGTGAGGTTCACCACTCTCTGCTAGCTTCTTTCCTGTTTATCTCAAGACATTGCTTCAAGGCATAATGCAATCTTATACTTTGAGTCCTGTCCACCAACACAGCTGCTCCCCATCCTCCTTCAGTAACGTCACAGAGACAGGGTTTACAGTATGAAAGAACATCACACAATAAATACCAGGAATCATTGTGCAGCCAAATTGCAGCACACATTTGGGGGGTGGGGCGAGGGACATACTTCAATCCATGACAGCCGCCCTTAAATTTTCCAAGAAAAAACAGCATCTTACTTGTTGCTTAGAGTTGTATTTTTAATAGCGGGGGAAAAAATTCCTTTGTAGGGTAAAATGAGAAAGTAATTGCCAGCAAAACTTTCAGACAGGGGAACCCAGGGAGCTAGAAATCAAAGAGCAGTTACTTATTTTTTGTATTTGAAAAAAACTGGTAAATGCAATACATGCTTATTGTAGGACATTTGTACAGAGTACAAAAAAGTAAAAAGAATCAGAAAAAAAAAAACCATTAATATGTGAACACTTTCCTCCCAGTAATTTTTTCCCAGTGTGTTTTCCATTGCTCATATCATTTGTCTAGTCCTTCGGTACACAGTTTTGCACAGGATCTCTGTGCCAAGCACCCTACTGGCCAGGCGTTTACTTGGCACACACTTGTAAGCACAGCAGTTTTACCCAGTTTTGTCTCGGTTTTCTTCACATATCACAAAGTTTCTTCCAGCAATGTCATTTTTCTTGACCCATTTGTGAGTACACAGTGGGCCATGTTTGCAGCAGCAAGTTCAAGTGTCTGCCTTCGTAGGTTGTTGACCCACAGTCAGGTCACTCTCTACATCCTCTGTCAGTTTCTGTCCATTTGTTTTTGTAATGAGACTGTCATAATCCTAATGTAACCCTGGTGGCATGGTGGTGAAGTGCTCTCTGCTAACCGAAAGGTTGGCAGTTCCACTCTGCCAGGCTCTTCTTGGAAACTCGGTAGAGCGGTTCTACTCTGTTCTATACGGTTGCTATGAGTCAGAATTGACTCGATGGCAGTGGTTTTGGTTTTCTAACCCTAATGTAGCCTATGAGTGCTGGATAATACCCATGAATTCTGGCAATTATCCCTGCCTTGGTCTATCAAATTTTTGGAAAGAAGTAGTATTCCATCAGCCTATCCTAATAGTAGGCATGGCTATGGAGCTTGTCTTTTAAAGCAATGGCCAGGCAGGGCAAATGTTAGTGAGACCAGCTGGTTCTATTTCTGTGGTGGGGCAGGGTGGGGAAGAGAGACTGTTTTGTTTTTTTTTTTTGTTATTGTTGTTTTTCAACTCCTTGTCCATGTGGAGTAGGATTGTTTCCTACAGCATTCCTTCAACCCTCAAAAGTCTGAGATTTTTGAGTCAAAGGCTTTCTTGTTAGACTATCCCGACAGATACAGATAATTACAAGAGAATGAGAAAGAAATATGTTTCCTCTAAATTCTTCATGTCTAAGAATCCAGGTACAGAACAGAGTGCCGCACCATCGTGTCTCTCTCTAGGGCGTAGCAGATGTCCCCACGCCAAGTCAAAAGTCAGTTAGCTTCACACTGACTCTGAGTGGCCTCCCCAGTCACAGAAGGGGATCTCCCCTGTTTCCTTTGTACTCAGGCCTCCCTTCTAGCCTTCAGTTAAATTGTCTAAATATTTGTATACAGTCAGACTCTGAAGGCAGAGTTCACAGTGGGGAAGACTGAACAGTTAGACTCACTGTCACCTTCTATCTTAATGCCACATCAGCAGCAACCATTGGAGAAATTCCTGAAAATGCCTTTTCTGTAATATTCTCTGAGAACCTTCTTTTTATTTTTGGCACAAAATGAAGTTTTCAAATCTGTTTCTTAAATGTAAGTGACACCTGACTTTTTCACATGACAGAAGTTAATGAATTCATGTCAGTGTTGAAATGACTTTTCCCATTGTCTATGTTTCCTGGCTAGCTTTTTTAAAGAGGTTTATTATTAGCATCTTTCACTTACTCTAGAGCAGGAAGGTAATTTTAAAAAGCTTATAAGGCTAAGTATTTATCTCTGAGAGGCAGTCATGGAAGTTAAAAGTATGGAGATTATGTACATATATACACATACCCCAGACCTCTGCTGTTAAGTCATGTCTTGAGGCTTGTGACGACCTCCTACCGTGTAATGTAGTAGAACTACCTCATATGGTTTTCTTGGCTATAATTTTTACGTAAGCAGATCACCAAGTCTTGCTTCCATGGCATTGTGGCACTGTTGGTATGTTCAAAACACTAGCCTATACACTAAACGTTATCATAGATTAACTTATGTCCCCCCAAAAATGTGTGTAGTAACTTGGGCCATGATTCCCACTATCATGTGATTGCATTCCGTTTTGTGATCTCCCAATACTGTAAATCCTAGTCTCTGCTGGTGCTTAGTAGACTGAGTTATGTTAAAGAGGATTAGGGTGGGACTGTCACACCCTTCCTAAGGTCACTTCCCTGCTCCGAAGTAAGGAGAGTTTCCCTGGAGTGTGGCTTGCACCACCTTTTATCCTACAAGAGAGAAAAGGAAAGGGAAGCAAGCAGAGAGCTGGGGACCTCATACTATTAAGAAAGTAGCATAGGGAGCAGAGCGTGTCCTTCAGACCTGAGGTTGCTTTGCCAAGATGCTCTCACAACCAAGAAAGACTGATGCAACACAAAGACCTTCCTCCAGACCCAACAGAGACAGAGTGCATTTCCCTGGAGCTGATACCCTGAATTCCGACTTCCAGCCTCCTGGACTGTGTGAGAATAAACTTTTCTTTGTTAAAGCCACCCACTCATGGCATTTCTGTTAGAGCAGTACCAGATGACTAAGACAAATATATACATGTAAATACACACACTATAATTGTATTTTTATCTTTCTGATAAAATAGAATCAACTGTTAAAATTTCAAATCCTTAATGAAAAATCTTGGAAGACAGTGAATGGTTCACATGCTTAATCCCAGATGGTCTGCATCAGTATAACTTGCAGAGATTTTTTTTTTTAATGAAGATTTCAGGCTTCAATCTTCAAAGAGGACATGGAAGTCTGTATGTTAAATATGTTCATCAGATTATTCTCATACCCAGCTAGGTTTGAGAACCACTATCTAATGATGGGAACTCTGCTGGTGCCGTGCTTAAGAGCTTGACTGCTAACTTAGAGGGTGCAAGTTCAAATTCACCAAGTGTATTTGCCCAGACGTGACAGAAGCAAAGCTGTTCTGTATGCTTTGCTTTTCTAAAATAGTAGTAACAATGGCTTTCACTGAGTTGCTACTACCTTCCAGGCATTGTACTACATATTTTATCTGTATTATCTTGGATTAAACGTGATTTATTGAAAACTTATTACTGCATTGACTTTGAGACTGAAAAACAAAATAAAAAATATAAACCCTTTGCTGCTGGAGTGATTCTGACTCTTAGAAAAGCTGTAGCACAGAGTAGTACTGCCATTTAGGTTTCCCAAGGACCAGCTGGTAGTTTTTAGATTAGCGGCCAAGCTTTTAATCACTGCATCTCCAGGGCTTCACTTTGAGATCGTCTAATCTAAATCAAGAGGGTTTCTTTAGCTTTAGGAGAATGTTCGTTTTTAAGCTAGACAGTATACGAGATCTGACAATGAAGTCCACAATCTGAATTGTTTTAAGTGCTATATATCTCATCGCTGAGTCACCTTCAAAATACGCTCCCTAGGAAGCTATGCACCAACACCAGTGCTACCCTTCATAGCAATTTTGGGACTCTTGCTGGAATGACCATTGTGCTTGATACCACGGTGGGAAGTAGACGAATTTAATTGCATAGTTGTCTGTGAGAGAGCTTTTAGCCAGTAAATAAAAAACTATATTGGGACACCCTCCCTACTCACCAGATCTGGCCCCCAAGTGACTTTTTTCTTTACCTGAAAATAAAGGAAAGATAAAAAGGAAGACATTTTGATGGCATTCAGGACATCAAAGATAATACAGCAACAGCTCTGATGACCATTCTAGAAAAAGAGTTCCAAAGTTGCTCTGAAGAGTGGACTAGGTGCTGGCATCGGTGCATAGCTTTCCAAAGTGAGTACTTCAAAGGTGACCGTAGTAATATTCCACAATGAGGTATGTAGCACTTTTTCTAGGATGAATTCCTAAACTTAATTGGCAGTCCTTGTATGCTGCTGTTGTGTGCCATCGAGTTGACTCTGATCATAGTTACCATGTGTTACAGACTGGGACTGCCCAGTAGCATTTCTTGGACTGTAACCTTTTACTGGGTGGAACTCTAGAGATGCAATGGTTAAATGCTAGGTTGCTAACTGAAAGATAGCTGATTCAAATCCACCAGTGGTTCTGCAGGAGGAAAAAAACAGGTGATGTAGTCCCATAAAGATTGTTGTTGATGTTAGGTGCCATCAAGTTGATTCCAACTTACAGGGACCTTTTGTACAGTAGAATGAAAAGTTGCTGTTCTTGTACTGTATTCCCAATGACTGATTGTGGATCTAAGTAAAATGGAATCCTTGAAAATGTCAGTCTTTACTCTGTTTACCATGGTGCTGTTCCAATTGAGAGAATTTTTTTTTTTTTATGTTGAGGTGTAATCTATACTGAAGGTTGTAGCAGCCATAGTAAATGATCTGATATATATTTTTTGCACAATATAATATATTAATGTAACTATGCAATTGTGTCTTGTTTATATTGTTGGAAATCTTAGTACTTTTGGGGTGTAAAATGTTAGTTGTCACTGAGTTGACTCCCAGTTGATGGCAGCCTTATACACAATACAACAAACACTGCCTGGTCATGTGTCAATCTTAAAACTGATGGTATATTTGAGCCCATTATTTTACCTAGTGTATTTAAAATAGAGCAACTTTTAAAAATCACGTATTCTTCAATTTAAGCTATATTCCACAGATCAGCTCCAGAGTACAATTTTTATATTTTTGTGAAAATAAACCCATTTGCCCAAGGTTACAAGTAGTTGGTAGTAGAAGTAGAGTTAGAATGCTGAAGTCCATCTTTTTGTTCTCTGAGTCATGGTGTTGAAAACAGTATGACTTTTGGGTCACGAAGATTTTGCCACCCTTGCTGTGGTATCAACTTATTTGAGAACTGATGGAAAGAATTGCCATACCCAGGTTTGCCCAGTGAAACCCAATAATCCCCATCTAAAAGCTCTTGATTTTTAAAATGTTTAGCAAGTGTTTGTTCTAGGAAAGTTTGATCTTCCAAGAGGCAAAGATGAGCCTAGCAGACATAAGATGCCACATGATCCAGAGACTACATCAGCATCAGACCAGAAGAACGAGACCATGCCAGTGACTGCCCTGACAGTTAACGCAGCATAAAGTCCCTAATGCAGCAGGAGGAAGATGGGAAGGAGAACTACAGTTCTATTAAAAGACCATACTTGATGGTCTGTCCGACAGGAGGGCCTGCTGAGGACATGGCCCCAGACTCTCCGTAAGCCCAGAGCTGAATTCAGTGCTAAAGCCAACTCTTCAGACAAAGACTGGACTGAACTATAACACACAGAGTGATGCTGGTAAAGAATATGCCTCTTGGCTTAAATATGAAGTCTGACAATTAAGCCCATGAACGTAATTGTTCTAACTGCTACACACCTTATTGCTGAATACCACTACAGTCCCCTTGGGAAGCTATGCACTGA
The DNA here is from genome assembly GCA_028571685.1 of Heterohyrax brucei. Classification (NCBI taxonomy): domain Eukaryota; kingdom Metazoa; phylum Chordata; class Mammalia; order Hyracoidea; family Procaviidae; genus Heterohyrax; species Heterohyrax brucei. The sequence continues at coordinate 87,744,550 of CM053147.1, read as the reverse complement.
TGCCAGTATGTAGTCCACCCTTCAGAGTCATTTTGGAACTCTTTCAGGAACTGTCATTGTGCAAAGTGGCACGGTGGCAAGTCCACAGACTTAATTACATCGTTGCCTGTGAGGGAACTTTTAGCCAGTAAGCAAATAATTGTATCTGGTCTGGCACCCAACAACTTCTTTCTTTACCTGAAGATAAAGGAAATATTGAGGACATTTTGATGATATTCAGGACGTCAAGGGTAATACAATGACAGCTCTGATGGTCATTCCAGAATAAAAGAGTTCCAAAATGGCTTTGAAGGATGGACTAGGTGCTGGCATCAGTGCAGGCAAAGCTTCCCAAGCGGAGTACTTTGAAGGTGACCTTAGTGATAGCCAGCAATGACGTATGTGGCACTTTTTCTAGGATGACTTCATGAACTTAATTGGCAGTCCTCACATGACTAGTAATAGCTAAGAAGCATCTGAAACTTACATTCCCTTACACTGGCAAATCACGTATATATATATTCCTCTTGGGAAAACTGTATACAGTGGTTAGGGAGACATGAACCCTTCTGTTTGTTTTTTAGGAAGGTAGTGAGTGTTTTGTTTCTCATTCCTCTGAAACGTTGCTGTCTGGATTCCTCTGTTCATGTTATTCTTTTTTTTTTTTTAATTTAATATAACTGAGTGAAAATGTACATTCCCGTATAAATTTACATGCCCACCTATATGCAGCTTCCACTGCTTTCCCTGTCTGATGACAGCACACTATTCCTCTCTGCTCCATACATGTCTCATCCTCCCAGCAGCCTCCTTTCCCCTCCTCTCCAACCACTCTCCTTCCTCCAGCCAGAGGTCAGCAGGATGATATCCTATAGATGTATAGAACCATAAAGTGCATCCAGTATATGGTCACTCTGCATTGCCAAGTCCAATCCACTCGTGTCCAAAGAGTGGACCTTCGTTATAATTTATGGGCAAGGGCAGCATCAGGGGCAGGGGCCATGCTGTCAGGGGAACCCTGAAACCGCTGGACCATCAATTGAGGTCTTTTAGTGGAGATCTCAGGATGTACCCCTTTTTATTCTTGTGTTGCCATTGAGACTCAACATAGTGAGCTCCATCGCAGCTATCACTGGTGGTGGCTGGGCACCATCCAGTTCTTCTGGTCCCACGTTGATGTAGGCACCCACTCATGTGGGTCTCTCTCTTCTAGGTTGTCTTTACCCCATGTCGTTTTAGTCCTCGGTGAGCATCCGTTCCTGCTGAGTTGGGACTATTTGCTGTGTCCTCGGATGGCAGCTTGGCAGCTTTTAAGACCCCAGACGCCACTCACCAATGTGGGGTGCAGAGAGCCCTCTTAGCAAAATGCTAGTTGTGCAAACTGGCCTCGATTTCACCTAAGAGCATGGTCCCCTGCTCCCTGCCCCAGCTACTCTATCCTTGCAATATTGGGTTAAGATGGAAGGAGTACTCAGGTTATGCTGAAGTCCACTTAATGTTGTTCTTGTTTCTAATGTGTGCTATCACCGATTTCTCCCAACCAGATTTCTAGCAACTATCTAATCTAAACCCTCCTCCCTTCCTCCCTCTCTTCCCTCCCTTGCAGCTGTCAAAGAGTCTTTTCTTCTATATACAAGTCTTTTTTTTGAGATCTTGTCATAGAGGTCTCTACAATATTTGTCCTTTTGTCGCTGACTACTTTCACTCAACATAATGTCTTCCAGTTGAAACCAGGTTAGGAGATGTTTCCTGGAATCATCGTTATTCTTTATCATTGCATAGTGCTCCACTGAGTATATGTACCATAGTTTACCTATCCATTCTTCTGTTGTTGGGCATCTGGGTTGATTCCATCTTTTTGCTATCGTGGACTGTGCTGCAATAAACATTCTGGTGCATGTGTCCGTTGGTGTGAAAGGCCTTGATTCTGTAGGATATATTCCAAGTAGTGGAATTAACTGGGTCAAATGGTATATCAATATCCATTTTTTTAAGGAAGCGCCAGATTGCTTTCCAAAGAGGATGTTATTCTTCTGAAATAACAAACTCTGCCCACATATTTAGCCTTTGGAGTTCCTATCACATCCTTTAAAACATTTCATTCCACTCTAGTTCTTCTTGATGTCCCCTTCTCCAAACTCGTAGTACAGTTAGCCACTATCATCCATTCACTCATTCATTCAACATTTATTGAATGGCTACCATATCCGAGGCACTTCAGATTTTTCACTTAATTGCATATTGGCTTGTATGTCTTATTGATAGTCGGGATGTGTTTGTCTTATCTATGCAATTAAAGTGTATTTTTCAATGTGAGGGACCATGTCCTAGGCCACTGTTAGTTGTTATATGAGTTTAAAAAAGGAACCCCTTTTTCAGGATGTGTGGTTTGAAGAAGGGAGCACCCAGCACTCCCTTATCTCCTCGTGGAGGCACCCTCTCAGTGTACTGAACAACTCATACAGCAGAGCTCACTGAGGTTTGAACTACACTGCAACCAAGAGCAGACACATCAGAAAGATCAGCAAAATATATAACCAACCTCCACGGATGATTCTTTTTACCTAAAACATGGAAAGTCCTCGATCATCACTAATAATGGAACGATTCTTCCTAGTTTCAGATGAACCAGCTTCTCAAATGTAACAACAACAACAACAAAAAAAACCTTAACTCCTTGCCAGGGTAATTGTTAGACGCTGTCCTGTCAATTCTGACTTATAGGGAACCTATATAACTAGAATAGAATTGGTTCCCTAGGCTGAAATCTTTCTGGGAGCAAATTGCAGGGCTTTTCTCCTACAGACCTGTGGGTGGGTTTGAACGACTGACCTATCAGCAATCCAACACTTAACCATTGAGCCGCTCAGGCTTCTTTTGGAAGAAGAGAGGGGTTATATATTCCTTGAGATCAAGAAAGCTTCGCTTAACTCCAAAGTCCTTCTAAGAAAGTTTTCCTTTTTTAAGTCTTTGAAATGTGGAAGACAAACATTGAAATAGCCTACAAAGAGCTTCTAATCCTGTTTGAGGACACACCAAAATATTTCTGCCCCTGAATCTTTTAAAAAAGATTAAGAATCTCTCATGAAATATACGTACACAAGATCCCCTATATTTATGCCTATATGTGTATTTCATCTGTGTACAAATAGATGCACACAAACACTTTTTATCTCGATAAAGAAAGCATATTCTATTCGTAGGAAAATAGTTGGGTCAGGCTTTCTGGGCTTTTGTTTGTGCACCACAGGGGGCCTGATAGCACTGCAGGGGCAGGCATCTGATGTCGCCAGCCACCTACAGCATGCATGGTGCCAGAGGCAGAGATGAGAGTGCTAATTAGAGGGTGTCAGACCAGAAAAGAAGGAAGAGGGCAAAAAAAAAAAAGAGAAAGCACAAAACTTTCCATGAAGATAAAAAGTAAAGGAATTTCTTCTTTTTTAGTTTTTGGTGGGATTTCTCAGCTTTGGACCATTCTTATTCCAAAATAGTACCCTTTAACTCAGTCTGTAATTTACAGCGAAGATCTGGATTCATGGCAATAGCTGAATTATCTTTTTAATGATGGCTACAATGCTTGGAATAAGCATTTTTCAATCTGCCTTTATCCACATTCACATCATAACAATTCCCAGTGTTCCATACTGACCATAGCTGACAGTGTCAAGAATCTTCATTAAATCCATAACTATAGCCCCTTTATAACCAATATTTTGTTCCCTTTATAAATGCCTTCCTCTTAACCAAGTACTCTGAGGGAATTCATTCTTTATAGCTCATCTCATGTGTTAAGCTATTAATGAGAAATTTTTCTGTATTTTCTAACTATATAGAGCTTTATTCTTCTGAATGCCCTGGAATTCTTTTGTGTGTGTGCTGCTATTACTACTCACAGGAACCTTAGTGTGCAGTAATTAAAAGCTCCACTGCTACCCAAAGTTTGGCAGTTCAAATCCACCAGCTGTTTCTTGGAAGCTATAGGCTGAGGTAATTCCTCCACTTTATGCTACAGCCCTTACTGTGGGCTAGGACACTAACAGAATGAGATGCGTCTATTATGCCATTTGACTGTAGAAGCATGTGTTATGTCATTTAACCACAGGGGAGGGAGTTTTAAGTGGGAAAGGATTCAGAGAGCACCAGCAGGGGTGCAGTTGGTAGGGTGTGATTGATTGTGGCCTTCTATGTCTCTACCTGCATCAGAGTTTGACTTTGTCCATTCTTATGGAAAGTATCTGGGCTGTCACTTTCCCAGTTGGCTGAAGGACTGCTTATAATTTTGTCCAAGAGGACAAGGATTGTGCTTGACTAATTTTGAAGCATCTAGTATGGAAATAATACACATTGTGAACGGTCAATGATTTTTTTCAAAGGCACTTAAGTATCCTAACTAATAAATTTCACTGTATTTTAACATTTGTTGTTGTTAGCTGCTACTGAGCTGGCCCTAATTCATGTGATACAACACACAATGGCACAAAGCAAAATGCTCAGTCCTGTGCCATCCCCATGATGAATCACAGATTGGACCACTGTGACCCATAGGATTTTAACAGACTGAATTTCTAGAGTAGATCACCAGGGCCTTTTTCCTAGCAGGCCTTAGTCTTACAGCTCTGCTGCAGCCTGCTCAGCATCATACCAGCACCCAAGCTTTACTGACAGGCAAGTGGTGACTGTGCAGTAGGTGCATTGCTGAGAACCACATCCAGGTATCCTGCGTGGAAGGGGAGACTCTCTCCACTGAACTAGCAGCACCTGATGTCTGAGGGTGTATTGTTGCTGTGTGCTACGGAGACAATTCTGACTCATCGTAACCCTATATGACAGAGTAGAACGATCCTATAGTGTTTTCTAGGCTGTAAGTGGAGGGAAGTGAAAAAGAGGAAGACCCTCAAAGAGATGGATTGACACAGTGCTGCAACCATAGGACTAAGGATAAAAATGATTGTGGGCATGGTACAAGACCAGGCAGTACTTCATTCTGTTTCGCATAGGGTTACTATGAGTCAGAATCTACTCAACAGCACCTAACAACAACAATTTTTCCAGGAGAAGATCTCTGGGTCTTTTCTCCTTTGCAATTGCTGCTGGGTTCAAACTGCTGGATTTTTGTTTAGCAACCGAATACTTAACATTGTGCCACTAAGCTTCCTTATCTAAACATTAAGGAGAACATAATATACTTTTTCTTTGATGATGAAGGCATCTGTTCTGTTGATAGGCAGATTTACTATTAATGCTCTACAAAATACAGAAGTGTGAAGAGAGCGCTTCTTGATGACAGAAACCTGCTATTACATTGGTCTGCATTTTCCTTATTTTAATATATGCCTTATTTTAGGCTGGGCTCTTTAGAGGAACAAAACCAGTGAAGTTTATATGTGTAAATATATATAAGCAGAGTTTTATTTGCAAGGAAATGACTCACATAGTTATGGAGATTGGCAAGTCCCAGTTCCATGTATCAGGTATCAGGCTAGAGGCTTCTCCTGACTCATGTACTTGCAGGGGTTGCTGAAACTAAAATTGGCAAGTCAGACGACACACTTCTGAGAATTGATGAATCCCAACATCTTTAGGCCAGGTCGTAGGCTTCTGGTTCACATCCCCCAAACTGGAGATTAGAGAATCATCTGAGTCAGAGGCAGGAGAGAAAGAGAGCTTCGTCAGAACATCCACAGATATTGGATGTAGGTCACACATCCCAAGGAGATTCCTCTTACATCAGATCTCTGAAATGGAGAATAATTACATAATACCTAAAATCATGGCTTAGTCAAGTTGACACTCCTAGTCACTGTAAAATGTGGTGCCTCTCCAGCCAATAAACAATCTGTATTTCGACAGCACTTGGCTATTTACAATTCAAAACATAATACTGAACCAGCTGATTGTTAAGTCCTCCTAGTGGACTAGCTTGGATTCAGAGCCTCCTTAATGATGATATAAATTGCTTAAGAAATTTGATTCTCCCAACTGCCCAAATTGGAAACCCTGGTGGTGTAGTGGGTTAAGGGCTACGTCTGCTAACCAAAAAGTCAGCAGTTCAAATCTGCCAGGCAGTCCTTGGAAACACTATAGGGCAGTCCTACTCTGATCTCTGGGGTTGCTATGAGTCAGACCCGACTCAACGGCAGTGGGGTTTTGGGGGAACTGCCTAAATTAAGCCTTGGTTGCACAGTAGTTAAGAGTTCAGGCTGCTAACCAAAAAGTTAGCCAGTTCGAATCTACCAGCTGCTCCTTGGAAATCCTATGGGGCAGTTCTGCTGTCTCATGTTAGGTTATTATGTGTCAGAATCAACTCAGGGGCAATGGGTTTGATCTTGGTAACTGCCTAAATGGGGAACATACTGTTCTTGGAAAAACATTTAATGTACATTTACCTGTGGAGGTTCCTAGGGGCCACTAATTGTGTTTATCTGCTAACCTGAAGGTTGGCAGATCTATCCCAGCCAACGGCAATGCACAAGGAAGACTTTATGACCTGCTGTCAAAGATTAAATTACAGCCAAGAAGATCCTGTGGGGCAGTTCTACTCTTTGACACATGAGGTTGCCTTTGGTTTTGGCTACAAGGAATATTAAACAGGTTGGCCTGTGAGTGCATTATAAATGTGCTTTCCTAGATAGGTCGGCTCTGCGCCCTGGGAGGCTGAGCTAACATTAACGGGCTTCCTTTTCCTTTGGTTCTAGCTGAGTCTGACAAACGGGAACATCAGTGCCAGAAAGGAGAGAGGGAAGAGAATGATTTGAGGTATTTGTTCCCTGGACTCCTCCTTGCAGTGGTACTTTGTGATAGTTCTTGTCAGGCTACCTTCTCCGTACAGCAGCCTTGTGGTCTCATTTACACTGCTGACATCTTTGCGAATAGTCCTGGCATCAAACCGTCCTCACACTCTCAAATTTGAGTATTGCATCTGTTTCCTAGATACTGACTGATGCCCCTTCATTGCCGCAGCTGTACCTTTTAAAGTAATTGAGTCTTGAAGACCAGATAGGCAACAAAGAGACATCAAGCAGGTAGGAGGTCTGCCCACATCTATAGTAAGTTCTAATCTGAAGTCCTAGCAAAGCTTCTAAGGACTGGGCCCTGAATGAGGAAAGAATTTCTCGTATACTCTCTACGGTTACTTCTTGGACTTCCACCCAGAGCAAAAATTGCAGTGAATTCTGGAGATGATTGTGTCACTAAAACTCGTGTTTACTGGAGAGGCTGCAGAATCATTGCAGTAGGTTTTAAGCAGAAAATATTTGTCTGAAATGAAAACCTGAATGCCAGCAGTATATGATTAGAAAATGTAAAATGTCATTTTTTAAAACTGGGGAAGATGGACTCAAGTGGAAGATTCCACTCTGTCCTTAATTATGTGGCTCAGTCTTCACGACTCCTCTAATCTGCATAGATACAAAAATTACACAGCAATCTGAAAGCCTTAAGAAAAGGAAAGAAACAAAGAAAAGGAAAAAATGGCAGTAATTAAATGACAAAAACTATAGTCACATAAAATTAAGGGTTTGACTAAAGCCATGGGGGGCATCTCCCTTTGTTTCTGCCCACGTAGCATTTAAAGGAGAATGAAACACAAGTGCCTTCTGGAAGTGTCTGAGTACTGACTCTTAGCCCCAGCCTGGGACCAGCTCTGTCGATCCAAAGTGCCTCGTGCTTCCAGTGCCTCCACTGCCTCCACTTTACGCCTGTGGTCCCGTCACTCTGCTTTCACTTAAAAGTTTCAGAGAAGAGACCAAGAATCAGGAAGAAGGAAGGACTTCAGAGTTTAGTCTCTAGTTTCCCCACCATATCAGTGGATTAAAAAATCCATTCTTTACTAAAAAGGGAGTTACTATGATAATTTTAAAAAGAAAAATATTTTAATACACAGAAAGGGCCTATATGACCACCCATATTTAATGTGATTTAACATTTTATCATTTTACTTCATTTTTTAAATTGTACTGTAGACAAAAGTTTATAGAGCAAATTTCTCTTTAAACAATTAATACACATATTGTTTTGTGACATTGGTTGGCAACCCCGCAACATGTCAATATTCACCTTTTTTTGACCTTAGTTTCCCATTACCAGTGTTCCTGCCCTGTCCTGCCCACTTGTCCTTGACCTGGGCTGGTGTGCCCATTTAGTCTTGTTTGGTTTTATGGGCCTGTCTAATCTTTGCCTGGTTGCGTAGTGGTTAAATGACATGGCCAAAAGGTCAGAAGTTCAGATCTACCAGGCAGTCCTTGGAAACTCCATAGGAGCAGTTCTGTTCTCTCCTGTAGGGTTGTTAGTGTCAGTCAGTGACAATGAGTATGGGTAGTCCTTGGCTGATGGTTGACCCTCTAGAGCAACTTCAGTACTGAGTTAAAAGGGTGTCAGGGGTCATACCCTTAGAGGTTCTCCAGTCTCTGTCAGACTTATAAGTCTGGTCTTTTGTGGTTATTGTTACAATTTTGTTCTAAATTGCCTCCAGCTCTGTCTGGGATCTTCTATTTTGATTCCTGTGAGATCACTTGGTGATGATAGCCAGGCACTATCTAGTTGTGCTAGATTGTCTGGTGGAGACGGTGGTAGTTGTGGTTCATTAGTGGGCTGAACTAAACTTTCCCTTCTGTCGGCTTTTCTTCATTCTCCCTTGCTTCAGAGGAAGTGAGACCAGTGCAGTACCTTAAATGGCCACTCATAAGCTTTTAAAATCCAAGATGCTACTCACTAAAGTGGGATGTAGAATATTTTCTTTATAAATTGTGTTAAACCACTTGACCTACGTGTTCTCCAAGACTGTGGTCCCTGGCTGTCAGTTCAGTAATTTCGTCCCTAAGGGGGCTTGGATGTATCCATGGAGCCTCCATGACCTTGCCTTGGTCAAGTTGTGCTGACGTCCCCATATTGTATATTGTCCCACCCTTCACCAAAGTTGCCACTTCTTAGTTAATGTTTTTCCCTCCCCACCCTGCTTCATTGTTTAAAGTAATAAAAATATTTCAGATGCAGCTGAAGCCCCGCTGTAGCCCTAACTCTTCTTATCACTGCCGCTCTTTCTAGGGATAACCACAGCACTGAAGGTAATGTTCACCCTTTTTCGCTGGCTTCTTGGTTTTAATGCTTGGACTACATACTAAAATAGCACATGGAATAGTTGTACTTCGTGTGATTTTAAACTGTTTGTTACCTGCTATTGGGTGAACCCCTATTCGTGGTGACTCCATGTACAATGAAACAAAATACTGCCTGGTCCCGAACCACCTCTGCAATAGCTTTCTGATCAGACTCTTTTGTCCCATAGGGCTTTCACTGGCTGGTTTTTGAGAGTAGGTCTCCAGGTCTGTCTTCTCAATCCCTCTTAATCTGGAAGCTCTGCTGAAACAAGCTCTGGACCACAGCAATGCCCAAGCCTCCACCCACATAGAGTGATAACTCTGGAAGAGGTAAATTGGTTAGAAATTGAACTCAGGTTTCCCACACGGGAAGCAAGAATTCTACTTTTTAATCACCAGTGCACCCTTTTAAACTCTGGATAGCATACTGCATTGTGCTTTCAAGAATTACCCATCTTGATAGTCTCAGGGACCATCTAACTCAATTGGCGTAACATTGTTCTACATAAGAAAATAGTCTATATTCTACTTTGGTGAGTAACATGTGGGATCTTAAAACCTGTAAGTTTGCATTTAAGATACTCCAGTGGTCTCATTCCATCTAGGGCAAAGGAGAATGATGAAAACCAAAGACACAAGGGAAAGATTAGCGCAAATGACTGTCCATAAGTACTATATCCTCTTTCAGATTGAGTTTAGCGCAACGACATGGTCCCTGGCTACCACCACTGGCTGCTGTGACAGGGTTGACAACAGTTTGTCCCAGACAGGGCAGGAGAAAAATCTGAGAAAAAATTCTAAAGCACATACACACACCCCCCAAAAGACCAGACTTACTAGTCTGACAGAGACAGGAGAAATTCCAAGAGTGTGAAACCCTGACATCCTTTTAGTTCCGTACTGACATTACTCGTGACATTCATCCTTCAGCCACAGAATGGACAAGCCCATAAAACAAAACGAAGTGAAACTAAAGGGGCATACCAGCCTAGGGGCAAGGACTAAAAGAAGGAAAGAACAGGGAAGATTATAACAAGGTAGCCAGGGTTGAGAAGAGGAGAGTGTTGATGTGTTGCGGGACTGGTAATCAGTGTCATGAAACAATACGTGTACTAACTGTTTACTGAGTAGCTACTTTGTTCTGTAAGTCTTCTTCTAATGTACAATTAAAAAAAAATTATCAGTGTTGATGCATGTGCCCCAGGTCATTAATTTTAAATGTAGTAAACTCATTATACGTAGACCATGGTTGTTTCTCCATCATCTACTAATAGCCATTTAGAATGCTTCCATTTCCTTCTGACATCATAAACAGTGCTTTGATAGCATCCTTGTGGACGTCTGAGGGTGACTCGCTAGGACATACTCTTAGGGAAAAATGTTGGTCTGTGTGTTATGTGCACCATCAGCTTTACTGCCTGTTGACAAATCCTCTGCAGGATGGTTGTACAATTTACATGTTTGCCAGCGCAGTCTGAGATTATCCATTTCCTTTCATCCTTGTCAATACTTTATATGATCAGCCTTTAAAATTTTTCGAACCTAATGGAGATTTTGTTTGCATTTTCCTGATTACTAGTAAGGTTGAGTTTCTTTTCATATGTTTACTGGCTGCTCAAATTTTCTTTTGTTCTACATTCTTTTTATCTCCTTTTTACCCTCTTTTCATTTGGGTTGTTTGCTTTTTCCCAATTAATATATGTGTCCTCTTAATACGTGCTGGATCCTCATCCTTTGTCTTAGGGGAAGTTTCAGTTTCTGTATGCTAAGCAGCAAGCAGTAACCATGCCTATGGCAAATGCTACGTTATTCTAGGCTTAACTCTAGGTTTTGTCAAAAGGCTGGCTCAAACCTACAGCCCTATTAAGATCTGAATTCTAAGTGCCCATGATGGTAGAGAAGTCACAGTCTTTTGTGAGCTTGTTGCTGTTAGCTTCTATGGAATCGATCCCGGTTAAGACCATCATGATCCACAGGGCTTTGATCGGCTGATTTTTGAGAAGTAGATTTCCAGGCCTTTCTTCCTACTGTCTTAGTCTAGAAGTTGCCTTGAAGCCTGTTTAGCATCACAGCAGCACACAAGCCATCAGTGACAGACAGACAGTGACTGCACTTGAGGTGCATTGGCCAGGAATCAAACCTTGAGCCTCTCACATGGTAGGGGAGATTCTTCCACTGAACCACCACTGTCCTCTTGTGGATGTAGCACCTGAGTTACTGGGGAGAAGGCTTCAGGGAACACACCCCAAGCAGAGAATTAAGACTCTGCTGGAGGATGAATCAAAGCTCAGGGGACTGGGGGTGACCTGGAGACCTATGGAGGAGCAGAAGAAGAGGATTTCTGAGAAAGTCTATTGAGTGGTAGGTGGAGGTAAGGGCCTGTGACCGATGGGAGCACTCCTGAGTAGGATGGCCACACCAGGGCCTAGAGAAATAGGTGTCCTGAGTCCTGATGGGCAGTCTAGGGGTATAGCATGCGGCAGGGTAGGTTGGGCAGCAGGGAGAGGAACTAAGAGATTTGAGGGGCAGAACCTCCCAATCAGCTGCTGCTGCCCGTTATCACAGCCCTAACGACTTTGTAGCGATTTTCCCAGTAAGATGGCCGAGAGCCCCCTACCAAGATAGTTCTCCATCACGGATCCTGGTGCTTAACAGAGTGTCATTCCTAAGATGGGTCAGAAACTAGGAACTCTGATCTGTCACCAAATTGTGCTTTCACTTCAGACCAAAACTAAACCAAACCCACTGCCAATGGGTCACTTCCAACTCGTAGTGACCCTGTAGAACAGGGTAGAGCTGCTCCATAGAGTTTCTAAGGGAACACCTGGCAGATGCAAACTACCAACCTTTTGATAGCAAATGTAGCACTTAGCCACTACGCCACCAGGGTTTCCTGACTTCGGTCAGTTGATCTTTAATCTGTGATGCCTCCAACCTAAAACTGGCAAATAGCAAAACTGAATCATGTGCATTTCACCTTCTCTGCTTTTCCTACCTACCTTCCCAGTAGAGGTTGTGTGAGAGGCAAAAGAAATGGGAACAATAAAAGGAAATCCTTGGCATAGATGACTGGCCACTGAGTGAAAGGATGATGATACGGTATTAGGAATTCTGACCTTCTCTTCTGCTGTTAGCCCTCATGCTGTCATCCATGGAAAGCAAGAGGTGGGAAACAATTAATGTAAAACCACACTCCATCATATCCAACAGCTCTGAGGTGTCTGCCTCGGGTTGAAATAAATAAAATTATTTGATAAGCCTGTTTCACTTTGTTGACGACGCAGTGTCTCATAAATAAACCGAGTGAGTAAATGTAATCCCTTCCAATGTCTAGGCACAATTAGCTATTACAGAAGTAATTAAGTCACCTTCACTTACTGCTTATGCTAAGCAAGGCCTTTCCTTTTAAAGACGGACATCAGTGTTTGGGAGAGGAAGTTTCTGTTTGTAATAATGTGTGAAAGCTGGTGTTCTTACCTGAATGCAGACTTCATAGCAGACATGGAAGAGCATAGCAGACTGGGTCAGGTTTGTTAGAAGCATGTAAAGAACTATGCTAATAAATAAATAAGCCAACTTGTCCCACAGGATTGACTAGTTCTGAAGCCTTGTTTCCTTTTGTCCTGTTTCAGTTAGCAAAGTTGGCATCCTCTAGCTCCTGCCTGCATAATCTGTAAGATCTGCAGGTCCTGGAAAACAAAGGCAGACCAGAGAATTGCCAGATTTCTTTTTGGCAGTATCGTGTGGCTATTATCCCAGAACAAAGCCATTTTGCCAGAGACACCCCCAAGAGGAGGAAAAAAATTCAACAAATAAGAATAAATCAAATCAGTCTAGCATTACAGACTGCCAGACAGTGAGTTAGCATGTTGGAAGATACCACTCACCTTTCCCAGCATTTGAGAATAACAGATAGACAAGATCTTGGATTGAACAAGAAGTTCTCAATAGCAAGCTACAGACAAAAAGAAGTGGCAAATGCCCTTAAAACATGAAAGATTCTTAACTTCATTTTTAGCTAAATAAGTTTAAATAACAGAAACAATCATATGTTGGATTGCTAAGGATTAGTTTTTTCTGTTTTAGGAACTTCCCCTATAACTATACTTACACAAATGCATGATGTTGTATGTACAGAATTGTCACTGCAGTGTTATTTTTTGTAAATTAAGAATTGGAAACAACCTATCATTCAGTAGAAAAGAAAAAAATCTATCATCATCAAGTTGATTCCAACTCATGGCAATCCTATGCAGGACAAAGTACAACTGCCCCAAAGATTTCATAAATTTTTAAGGAAGCAGGATGCCACATCTTTCTCCCCCAGGGTGGTTAGTGAGTTAGAACTGACAACCTTTAGATTATCAGGTGAAGTCTTTAACAACTGTGCCATCAAGGATCCTTGTTCCTCAGTAGAAGAATGACTAAATAAATTGAAATGTATCCACAGGGCAAAATATTCTGCAGGTATTAAAACAAATGAGAGAAATCTGCATGCACTGCAATGAAAAGGTGTCCAGAGTATCTTAATCAGGAAAAAAAGTCATTTGCAGAAAAGAGTGTGAAATATGATTACATCTCTGTGCATGATGACATAGGCATAGTAAAATCTGGACCGAAGCACATTATGCTCTTAACAGTGGTTACTTCAAAGGCTGTTTGATTTAGCTGACAATAAGCAACTTTGGCACAATAATGTGTGTATTTTTTTAAACTTCATAAAATCTGTCCCCTGGTGGTGCAATGGCAAAGTGCTTGGCCACTAACCAAAAGCTGGCAGTTCAAACCTACCTTTAGCTCTTTAGGAGAAAGACCTAATGGTGTGCCTCTGTAAGGGTTATTGTTGTTGTTAGGTGCCTTCAAGTGAGTTCTGACTTATAACGACCCTGTGCACAACAGAATGAAACACCGCCTGGTCTTGCACCATGCCCACAGTCATTTCTATGCTTAAGCCCGTTGCTGCTGCCACTGTGTCAATCCATCTCCTTGACAGTCTTCTTTTTTGCTGAGCCTCTACTAAGTGTGATGTCCTCCTCCAGAGACATGTCATAAGTATGCAAGACACAGTCTTGCCATCAGTGTCTCCAAGGAGGACTCTGGTTTTACTTCTTCAGAACAGATTTCTTTGTTCTTTTGGCAGTCCATGGTACATTTAATGTTCTTCTCCAACACCACAAGTCAAAGGTGCCAATTTTTCTTCTGTCTTCCTTATTCATTGTCCAGCTGTCACATGTGTCTAATGCAATTGAAAATACCGTGGCTTGGATCAGGCACTCTTTAGTCTCCAAGGTGACACCTTTTCAATACTTTAAAAAGGTCCATTTTCCCAATACAATGTATCTTTTGATTTCTTGACTACTGCTTCCATAGGCATTGATTGTGGAATCAAGTAAAAGGAAATCCTTGACAACCTCAATAATTTCTTCAATTATCATGATTTTGCTTGCTGGTTCAGTTGTGAGATGCAATCCAGATGTTGAGATGCAATCCATACTGAAGGCTGTGGTCTTTGACCTTCATCAGTGTTTCAAATCCTTTTCACTTCTAGCAATCAAGGTTGTGTCATCTGCATAATGCAGGTTGTTAATGAGCCGTCCTCCAATCCTGATTCCTCATTCTTCTTCTTATAGTCAAGTTTCTTGGATTATTTGCTCAGGATACAGATTGGAGGAATATGGTGAAAGAATACAACCCTGACGCACATCTTTCCTGACTTTAAACCCTCTAGTGTCACCGTGTTCTGTTGCATGACTGCCTCTTGATCCATATACAGATTCCTTTAAGAGCACAATTAAGTGTTCTGGAATTCCCACTCTCTGCAACGTTAGCCATAATTTAGTATGATCCACACAGTCTAATGCCTCTGCATAGCCAATACAACACAAGTAAACATCCTTCTGGTATTCTCTGCTTTCAGCCAAGAGCCACCTGACATCAGCGACATTCTCCCTGGCTCCAGGTCCGCCTGTGAATCTGGCATGAATTTCTTGCAATCCCGTGTCCATCCACTGTTGCAGTTGCTTTTGGATGGCCTGTAGCAAGATATTACCTGTCTATGAAATTAGTGATATTGTTAGGTAATTTTTTATTCACTTGGTTCACCTTTCTTGGGAATAGGCATAAACATGGATCTCTTCCAGTCAATTGACCAGGTACCTGTCCTCTAAATTTCTTAGCTTAGACGAGTGAGCACTTCCAGCCCTGCACTTCCAGCAGTATCTCAACTTATAGTCCATCAGTTCCTGGAGACTTGTTTTTCACTGATGCCTACAGCTTCACCTTCTTCCTTCAGTACCATCGGTTCCTGATCATCTGCTGCCTCTTCAAAGGGCTGAACATCACCTAGTTCTTTCTGGTACAATGATTCTGTATGTTCCTTTCCTCTTCTTTTCCTGAGTCATTTAATATTTTTCTTGTAGAATCCTTCATTACAGCCTAGAAAATCCTATGGAGCAGTTCTACTCTGTTACATGGAGTCACTGAGTCAAAATCCACTCAACAAGAACTCAAAATCTGTGCACCCTTCTTTGTCTGCAAATCAAAGACAGCTTTTATTAAAATTCATTTTGGAAGACTGTTACCTGAGCATAGTCAGAGGTAGGGTGGTAGAAGGCAGTTCATCAACTTTCTGCAAGAGTAGCTTATGCACAATGGATGCCTTTTTGTCAGCTTACAACCATGTGCTATTAATTGCCCTTTTGCAAGCACTGCAGTGACTTTGAGCCAGTCCATAAAGGGTCTCAGACCGGGGACATTGATTTCACCCAAAAAGAATTTTATGACATTCAAATATTCTTCACAGAAACATTCTTCCATTCACCCTTCGCAACATATTCTCCATTATCCAGTGTATCAGGGGAACAGAGGGGACAGTAATACTAACTGAATTTTTCCTGTGAGTGTGTAGGAAAGTCACGGGACCAGAACTGATGCCTATGGGCACCCTGTTTTACTGTCTCTCAGGGCTCTGTATGTACTGTGGACATATTACGCAGGCTGTCTTCTGGAAGCTTTCACCAGGTGCTAAAGAGGAAATGATGTATACTCTAGAAGCCAAAATAAAGATTACCTAAAACAGGAAAATTAGGAAGAAAAGAGCTGGGGCAGTTCTCTTAGTTCTAGGCGCCATCCCAGAGTCCAACTCTGCTGTCACAGAAGACTCAGCACATTCTCCTGCAAAGCTGTTGTTGCTCCCTATAGGCTAGAGCTTCAAGCTCCGGGAGACGTGATGGAATTGGTGCTGCCCAGGAAACTGAGTGAGACGCCAGACCCAGGAGACAGCAGCCCCTCTCCTAGATCCTGCCGGGGAGGCCGTGAATTAATGAGCCCAAGAACTAAAGGCAGAAATCTGGGGACACGTCATCCTAATTTTACCTCCTTTTTATTTTTTTCAGGCTATTTCCACTACCCATCGACTCGATGGCACTTGGCTATTTTAAGCTTTAGCATGCCAGGCGGGTTTCTATTAGTAGCCACTTCCCATTGTTTGCCAAACAATTGATGCATCAAAAGTGGATCTTCTTTGAAAATGAAAGCCACGAAGCTTCGTATCACTGCAGTGCACATCAGTCGCTTCCTAGCCATCCGTCTGATTTACAGTGACATCTTCACGACTCCCAGTTCAGAATATCTATTTAGGAGCTTAGTTTCCCTCTCCGAACAGTTACCTCCTGCCACGGCACAGGAAAGTTCGTGTTGTATGTTTTGGGTTTGCCAATCGAACAGTCATTTCTGAGACACAGACAAATGACAAAAACATACCAATAAGACACGAAACCCTTCATTAGTCTAATGTGTGTCCTGAGGGCCTCCTCGCAGCACCCCCTCCCTCTCTCCCTCCACCCCAACCTCCCTGAACTCCTTTAGGCACCAGCTCTCTGTAGCTGAAGCATCCGACCCATCAGCAGCTCCCTTAAACGGCGGCAGGAAATTTGTTTTACAAGGCTGGTTTTAACTGAACTACCTGCTGTGCACCACATTGCTACTGTTTGTGAAATGAATGATGGGAAAGGCAAGTCTGTGATTTCATTTGTTCAGACCGATTACTCACACGTTGCACACGGTATCATTTGCTTGTCACTTAATGACTGACCAGCCTGCCTGAATCATTAGCGCTGCAGCGTAGTGAAAGGAAGACCTTGGGATAATGAGGAGCTGAAGGAAGCGGAGTGCTGTTTTACCTAAAAGAAATGGTGCGCAGAAATCCAGCACAGCTGCAGGTGTTCTGATGACAATGTGGGAAGCAGTTAGCTTCCAATTTAGCAGAAAATTAAGAGCGAAAAAACTGTTATTTGTGAGAGAAGATCCTCATGGCAGGCAATCATCCCCGCTCTGCAGAAGATGAGCATTCAGCTGTCTTTGTCGTGACTTAAAACAATTGGTATCTTGGGTTGCATTCAACGCCAGATTGGTGCTTATTATCTGCAGTTTATTCTTTCTTGGGATATTTTGTTTTTTTTTCCCCCCTATTTTATGGTTAATTTGCTCGCTTGAATGTAAAGTCATTTAAGCTGAAAAATCTGGATGGCGGCTGATCATTGTACCCAGGCTCTGAGCTGTATGATACGAGATAATTGGCAATTTTCAAATTCATAATCCATTTTGTCTCACGCACCTCCCCCGCCACACCCCGACCCCGTTTGTCCCTTCTGCTAGCTTCTCTGCCCCTGTTCTTCTGCACTGTCTTTGAAACTGCTAAGAGAGGGAGGGCAGGGACACATAGATTTTTCTCAGCAAGACCCGGAATGTAGGAGACTCACCTTTGGGGCAGTTAAACACCAAAGCTTCAGGAGGCAAACCTAGGCACTTGGGGGGAAATTAGTCTTGTAATCAAAAAAATTAACTTCCCAGGGAAAGATCTGACTCCATTTGGAACCGAAGCTCCATGTCCTGTTGGCAGGGTAATAAAAAGATTTCTCCTTAATTTGAGGGCTTGTTGTTGATGCAGGCAGGAAAGCCCTGACTAGTCTACAAGCCAACTGACAGTTTCTCACTTGGGGATGACCCAGTGGTAAGATCTAAGGCAGCATAATGGTAAGATGTACAGTCTGCTGTGTTCCTATTATTCCATGCTGTGTTCGTCAGGGAGATGATGGAGAAAGATGCCCAAATCTATGTCCACTGATGTCCTTGTCTATTTTAAACAAGTCTAGCTCAAGATGTATTCCTGACAGTGCTATTTTTTCTCATTTCTTTCTTTCTTTGTACTTTCCAACGTTCACTCATTTCAATCCAACGACTGCTGAGCGGGGGATTTCTTCAGAGGTGAATGAGGTAGCACGCTCCTAATACCTCATCCTGCTCTAAACTGGGACTCCCTGGCTGGTACAAATGGGTAACTGTACTTGGTTGTTAACAAATTTGGGAGGTTCCATCTGACCTGCAGTGCCTCAGAAGAAAGGCCTGGTGATCTACTTCTGAAGGATTAGTCTCTGAAAACCCTACAAAACCCAGTTCTACTCTGCCACACAAGAGTCAGTGAGATAGTATCTACTCCAAAGCAGCTGATCTGGTTTAACCTGAACTCCAGATAACGGCAAGAGTCTACATATATTTTCTTGGTGAAATTTGTATGTAAGATTATAGCAACAGAAACACTGCCAATGAAGTTCATGAACTCATCCTAGAAACAGTGCTACCTACCTCACTGCTGAATATCACTACCGTCACCTTCAGCGTACTCCCCTTGGGAAGCTATGTGCCAATGCCAGTGCCTAGTCCACCCTACAAAGCAGTTTTGGAACACTTTTTCTGAAATGCCCATCAGAGCTGTTGTCATATTATTCTTGAGGTCTTGAATGTCATCAGAAAGTCTTCCTTTCAATATTTCCTGTATGTTTGGATAAAGAAAAAAAGTCACTGGGGACCAGATTGGGGAGTAGGTAGGGTGTTCCAGTACAGTTATTTGCTTATTGGCTAAAAGCTCCCTCACAGACAGCTGTGCAATTAAGTTTGCGAACTTGCCACCATGTGCAGTGGCCAGTCCAGAAAGAGTTCCAAAATTGCTTTGAAGGGTAAACTAGGTGCTGGCGTGGTGCACAGCTTTCCAAGGGGAGGACTCTGAAGGTGGTCGTGGTGATGCTCAGTAATGAGGTAGGTAGCACTTAAAACAAGTTCTCGGACTTAATTGTCACACCTCATATGTGAAGCAGACAAGACAGCTGAAAACAACAATCCTGTTGCCTCAGCTAAACAGAGTAGGCAGAGTTTCTGTCTCACTAAGAGAGTGGTCCTCTAAAGATGTTTTTATTCTTTCAAATGGTCAGAACTCTTTGCTTCTGCATATGTATCCCTGTGTATCTACTTTTTTCATTCTGCCACTTTCACATTTCTATGGCAAATACCTGCCAACAGCACCAGTTAAAACCATAAAAATGCTGTTTGCTCTTTTGCAATAATTTCCCACTGGAATTGTAAAGTTATTCTTCATGTAGATTTGTATAAATTCACAGAAGGAAACTACAGACGCAAAAGAAGGGAAAACATGCATATGACGACCAGTTACAGACAAAACAAGCAGTATGTTAGCAGGCTGAGGAGAAAAGCCACCAGACAGAGAAGAAAAAAGGGTTTCCCCCTCAGATTCTCTTCCGCTTTACCTTTCTGCTTTCACCTTACTCTCCAACTCAGTTACTCAAATACTCAAATACCCTGTCGTCAGAGCTGTGTCGATTTTCCAAAGCGCTGGCAGACTTAGATTCCCAATTTATGTACTGCTTTCTGTGGTACAACTTGGGTTTCCAAGCAATCCTCATCCCATGTGTGGATTTTCATTTTACTACTTCCTTACACAGATTTTCTGTTGTTACCAGCTGGCCGGAGAAAACACTCTGCTCTGTTCTATTTTTATGCTCACTAATAGTCACTCAGTCTTCTGCTCTGCCAATTTGGTGCATAATATTTTCATTTTCCCTATATTCTTTTCCAATATCCCTGTCAGCTTTCAGCATCTACTTCATTAAGCTTCTCCTCTAGTTTAACAGCTATCAGCAGTGAAGGATCCTTTGTGAAGCTGGCGAGAACTGATCATGCTCGCCCACCACCCTCAGGGACCTGCCAAAGCAGGAGGATTTGCTGCGTTGTCACACAGATTGCCTGGAGGACGCTCTGTTTCTCCATTTGTCACGGGGCTCCCATTGCTCACCAGGCACAGCGCTTGGAAACTTATTTCTGAAAACGTGAAAGGATTATCCTTGCTCATAAAATGCAAAACTTGCTTAACTGCCTTAGAAGATTTAAGGCTGTTCTCTCCTGTTTTTTTTTTTTTTTTTTTTTTCAAAAAAGGCTTATTTGTATTACAAAGTAAGATTGTGGTGGGGGTGGGAGAGGAACAGGGTGATGGCCACAGCCGATCATCTCTCTCCGTAGGGAAAGGCAGACAAGAAGTTTGTTAGGTGGGTTTAGTGGAAGCTCTCGTTGACTTGCCTGCTGCTCTGCACTATGAAACGAAGTGGTAGATGAGGCCATCTAGTTCTTTTTAAGGATTGTTGGTCCAGACTGCTCAATTGTCCTGAGGGCAGAGAATCTGACTTCAGTGCAAAAGAACATTTTAAAAGAATTCTACTCTGGTGGATATTTAACTTTGATTAAGCTTCTAAGGAATTATAGATTCTAAATAGAAGATAAAAAAGACTCAGACAAGAGTAGAATCTCCACATTCACTAATCCAGTAACAACTTCCTAAATATGCCTGTGAAAACCTGCTTGTTTTTTTACCATTTACTAAATCCCACTGTACATCTTTTTTCATGCTCAAGCCAGCCATAACTAACTCCATAGAGATGATCATGAGGTTTATAAGACTCCAAATATGAATACACTTTTGTAAAAACCATCTAAACCACCCATGAAAACTTTGATTCCGTTATTTAATATAGATTCTCTAAAAAAGGCACTCTCCAGACTGGCAATAAAATCTTTTGATCTAGGAAGATTGCCGTATTCATTTCTCCCTGCAGATTATTTGGCAATGATGAACAGTAACTTACTGAACTGTGTACCAGTATTGGTGATTGGGACAGAGAATTTGCTCAGTGGATAAGATGTATGGTTTTGTGACCATTTCTTTCTTTTTCATTCTCTGTAGATAGTTTAAACTAAGATCAGTTTACCCAAAAAACAGCAAATTAGGTTGCTGTTGAACTTTTTTCCTATTTAACAATTTTTGTACTTTGTTGTACCAATGTTGACATTGGTAACATTTTTTCACAGTGTGCCAGTATTTGCATTATTCTGTTCTGTTTCCATTTGTCTAGCTACGCAGCCCCTCCTTGTCTTCCCATGTTTGCTTTTGTGTAAATGTTGACTGTTTGGTCTCATATAGCTAATTGTTTAAGGGAACAATTACTCGTGGGTGCTAGTGTTTATTTTGTGAACCAACTTATTATTTGACTGAAAGGTGACCTCAGAGAGTGGCTTCAGTTCCATGTTCAAAAGGTATTTCAGGGTGGTAGTCTCAGGGATTCCTCTAGTCCTGATCAATCCATCAAGTCTTGCCCTTCATAGGAATTTAATTTTTTTTCTATGTTTTTCTCATATTCTATCTAGAACCTTCTGTTGGGTCCTTTTGGAATGGTATATTGTGGCAGCTGGGCACCATCTAATTCTTCTTGTACCATGTTAGAAGAGGTCATGGTTTATGATGGGTTATTAATACTGTAGGCTGGTTTCTTTGAATCTTTGGTTTCCTTAATTTTCTTCTGCTATAGAACAGTAGAGAACAATTGTTCTGCCTTACTAAATGTTTGTTTGTTTCCTCTCTATTGGTTTTTGATGCCACAGAGTTTCCAAACACGAACAATAAGGTGAAAAGAATCTGTTCACTGAATGATCACAGGCATAGGTCCAAAATTAGCAATAAGTGGATAGCTTTCTAAATATCCTGGGAATCAAAGCATATTAACATAGTAGTTGTTTAGATATATTTGGTCATTTTAATTATTCAGCCTCAAACACTCATGGTATATAAGACATTTCCAAATATATAGAAAATAAGAGACAAGTGAAATAAAACAATTCCTGTATTAAATCACTAACAACCTGAAATCGAAAGAATCAAAAAATGTGGCCTAGGAAAAAACACAAGAGGTGAGAGACTTGGCACCAGGTTTGAGGCAGATGTTGGTACCATAGCTCTGGGGAATATAGATGTCCTCTGGGTAAGTACTTGATTGAGGGAATGAATGGCTCTCTTCCAGTTGGGCTTTTAGTCATGTGATTTTATAAATACATATAGCACAAAGGGCTTAAAAAGAAAGCATATATATTGAAACCCCAGGTGGCATATGGTTAAGAGCTACAGCTGCTAACCAAAAGATTGGCCGTTTGAATTCACCAGGTGGTCCTTGGAAACTCTATGGGACCGTTCTCCTCTGTCCTACAGGGTCGGTGTAAGTTAGAATTGACTCCACAGCAATGGGATATACATGCTGAACAGTCCCAGGCTAGTGCAAATTGTTTGTGTTTGGGCTGCTAACAGAGTATTTGGTGGTTTGAATTCATCCAGGGGCTTTGCAGGAGAATGGCCTTGTGATTTGCTTCCATAAAAATTACAGCCAAGAAAACCATGTGGTGCAGTCCTACCATGTAACACATGGGTTCGCCATGAGCTGGAGTCAACTTGATGGCTATGTGTTGTTCATTTACTTATTCATATGCTGAAAGAGGGAGTGACTACTGTCATTGTGAGGACAGTAGGGATAGTACAGATGTCTAGGCATGCACTCCTTAACATTCCTGATACATTTTGTGAAATAAGAAGTAATACAATTTGAACTTTGTGTGAATACTGTATTACATACAGGCATTTCTATACAACCACTAGTTAAGTCGTGGTAAAGCCTATTATATTAAAACCTTATGGGAGCCTATCAGACAAAGCCTGAGATCTGTAGCTACTAAATACAGTTAGGTCAGCCCTGCTGGGTGTGCATCTGGGCTGGGCAGGGACTATGCCAGCAGCCAGATCTGGACTTTCTGAACATCTGGGGGTAGGGGCAGAGGTCAAGGGGGAAGAGGCATGCAGGAGCAGATATGCAGGCCCTGGGAGCTTGGCTGGTGGTGGTGGCTCTCACTGCCACCACTCTGTTGCTATGGTTGCCTCCTGATCACCTGCAGACCCTGCTCCCCATGACTGGAGCCAGGAGCCCTAGGGAGAATCCAGCCCAGCTGTTGTCCAGCCAGCATCTGCCGCAGAAATAGGGGACCTGTAGTATGTGCCCTGAAGCCCTGTTGCTCATTCACTCTGGGGCTTTGAGGTCTTTAAAACCATTAAAGCGGGGGGGTGGGGGGGGTGGGAGGGAAATGAGAGCTGCTCAAACAAAACTTATTGGGCCACAGACAGTATGTTGGGCATGACTGTACTTCCATTTCTTGGAGTTGTCCTTTGGTGTTTTCTCACGTTGCATATTTCCTACTAAGAGGAAACTTCTTTTCTTTCACGATATTTTAGATCAGTGGTTGGCAAATATTCTTTGTAAAGGTTCAGTAAATACTTTAGGCTTTATGGCCATACAATCTCTTATGGAACTACTCAGCTCTACCCTGGTATCTGGAAAGCAGCCATAGACAATGTGTTTGAAAAAAAAAAAGTATGCGGCTCCGTGGTACAATGGTTATGCACTCAGCTGCTAACCAAAAGGTTTTATATTTCTAACCCATCAGCTTCACTACGGGAGAAAGCTGTGGTAGTTGCTTCCTAAAGATTGTTGTTATGGTTGTTAGATGAAGTCGAGTCAGTTCTGACTCATGGCCACCCTCTGTATAACAGAACAAACACCTGCCTGGTCCCACCATGTCTTCACAATTCTGGTTGTGCTTGAGCCCATTGTTAACAGCACTACATCAATCCATCTTTTGGACATTTTTCATCTTTTCTGCTGACTCTCAACTTCACCAAGCATAGTGGCCTTCTCCAGGGACTGATCCCTCCGGATAACCTGTCCTGAGTATGTGAGACAAAGCCTTACCACCCTTGTTTTTAAAGAGCATTCAGCTTGTTCTTCTTCTAAGACACATTTGTTTGTTTGTTTGGCAGTCCGTGGTATAGTCAGTATTCTTCTTCAACACCATAATTCAAGGGCATCAGTTCTTCTTTCATCTTCTTTATTCTTTGGCTAGCTTTCTGAAAGCATGTGAGGCAATTCAGAATATCATGTGTTGGGTCAGGCGTACCTTCATTCTTAGAGTGACATCTTTGCATTTTAACACTTTCAATAAATCTTTTATAGCAGATTTGCCCAGTTGAATACATCGTTTGATTTCTTGACTACTGCTTCCATGGGCACTGACTGTGAATACAAGTAAGATGAAAACTTTGACAACTTCAATATTTTCTCCATTTATCATGATGTTACTTATTGGCCCACATGTGAGAATTTTTGTTTATGTTGAGATGTGATCTATACTGAAGGCTGTAGTATTTGATCTTCATCAAAAAGTGCTTCAAGTCCTCTTCACTTTCAGCAAGCGAAGTTCTGTCATCTCCCCGTCATAGACTGTTAAAAAGTATTCACTCAATCCTGAAGGCATGTCCTTCATGTAATTCAGTTTCTTAGATTATTTGCTCAGCATGAAGATTAAATATATGTGGCAAAAGGATACAACTCTGATACCTACCTACCAACTTCAAACCACACAGTATCCTCTTGTTTTGTTCTAACGACTGTCTCCTGATCTTTGTAAAGGTTTTTCAAGAGCATTATTAAGTGTTCTAGAATTCCCATTCTTCATAATGTTGTTCGTAATTTGTTATGATCCACAGAGTTGAATGCCTTCCCATAGTCAATGCATTAGTCAGCTAGTGCTGCTCTCACAGACATACCACAGCGTAGATGACTTAAACAAAGGAAAGTTTATTCTTACACAGTCGAGTAGGCTACAAGTCTGAATTCAGGATGTCCACTCCAGGAGAAGCTTTCCCCATCATCAGCTCTGGAGGAAAGTCCAGTATTGTATCAGTCTTTGTCCAGGGAGCATCTTGGTGCAAGAACCTCAGGTCTGAAGGACACGCTCTTCCCCCAATGCCACTTGCTTGATGGTGTGAGGTTCCAAACTCTCTGCTTGCTTTCCTTTCCTTTTATCTCTTGTAAGACGAAAGGATTAAGGGTGGTGCAAGCCAGACTCCAGAGAAACTCCCTTTACAGTGTAGGGAGATAATCTTATGAAGGGATTTACAGTCCCACCTTGGTCCTTTAACATACAGCACAGGACAATCACAAAGTGGAGGACAATCATAAAATATTGGGAATCATGGCCCAGCCACATGGCTAAGCATATCTTGGGGAGGTTGAGGGGAGACACAATTCAATCCACAACAGTCAATAAAACACAGGTAGACATCTGTCTAGTTTTCTCTGCTTTCCGACAAGATTCACTTGGCATCAACAATGCTATTCTTCACTTACATCATCTGCTTGAATTGCCGGCACTTCCTTTGTCAATGTACTGCTGCAACCGCATTTGAATGATCATCAACAAAATTTTACTTGTATGTGAAGTTAATACTGCTAGATAATTTCCATGTTCTGTTGGATCACCTTTCTTTTCAGCGGGCATGAATGTTGATCTCTTTCAGTCAGTTGGCCAGGTAGCTGTCTTCTAAATTTCTTGGCATAGACAAATGAACACCTCCATTGCTGCATCTGTTGAAATGTCTCAGTTGGTATCCCGTGAATTCTTACAGCCCTATTTTTCACTAGTCCCTTCAGTGCAGCTTGACTTCCTTTGGTACCATCAGCTCTTGTTCACATGCTACCACCTGAAATGGTTAAACATCAACCAGTTCTTTTTAGTACAGTGATTGTGTATTCCTCGTATCTTCTTCCTGTATTGTTTAATATTTTCCCCATAAAATTCTTCAATATTAAAACTCAAGACTTGAATTTTTTCTTTAATTCTTTCTGCTTAAGAAATGCTGAGAGTGTTCTTCTGTTTGGTTTTCTAACTCTAGGTCTTTGTACATTTCATTATAATAGTTTACTTTGTGTTCTTGAGCTGTCGTTTGAAATTTTTTGTTTAGCTCTTTTACTAATCATTTTTCCCTCTTGCTTTAGCTACTCTGCTCAAGAATAAGTTTCAGAGTGTCTTCAGACATGCATTTTAGTCTTTTCTTTTTTTCCTGTCCTTGTGATGATCTCTTGCTTTCTTCATATATGATATCCTTGATGTCATTTCATAACTCATCCAGTCTTTGGTCATTAGTATTCAGTGTGTCAAATCTGTTCTTAAGGTGGTCTCTAAGCATAGCTGGAATATACTGAGGGTCACTGGAAACCCTACGGCAATGTGTTGGTTGGTTGATGTTCAATAGAACTTGACTTAACAAAAATAGGCAGTGGTCTGGATATGCCTGTTGTCTGTAGTTTGGTGACCCCCTCAGATCCTTCACATGGAGTCCCAGCACGTATTTTCTGGAAAACACATAAAATTAGAGAGAGAATCCAATAAAAAATTTTTTTAGGTCCACTTAGAGCAAGGCTGTGAGTTCAAGTTACAGAGACTTCAATGACTGAGAATAAGTGTTAGATAGAAATTGCTCAAAAAGGAACCCCTGCACTAGTAGAAGGAACATAAAGCAAATGTTAGAAACTACCATAACATAGAGTATGTTTAGGTAAGTATCATAAAATAAAGAATATATTCTGCTCAATAGAGATATCAAGAGTGGAGATTCCAGTTTGGAGGAAAAAAAAAAAAATCATACTGCTGCTTATCTTAAAAATAAATAAATAACACAAATATATATATGTACATATATATTTGATTATACATTATGCATTAGCCCCAAATAACTAGAAACCATAAATTCAATAGAAGAGTGAGAAGGAAAAGGAAAGTTAATCATTGTGGTAAATACAATAAGAGATGTATAATCAATTTACAAACTATTAAAAGGGAAGATTGACCAAACACTTTGTAAAGCTAATCCTAGAGCAAAACCTAACATGAAAGCCACTAGAAGAGTTTGAAATGTTAGGCCAAACAAACCAAACTCACTGCCATCGAGTTGATTCTAACTATTGCAACCCAGTAGGCCAAAGGAGAACCGATGCACAGGGTTTCCAAGGCTATAATCTTTATAGAAACAGACTGCCATATCTTTCTCTTGAGGAGCAATTGGTGGGTTCAGACAGCTAACCCTTCAGTTAGCAGCCCAGGGCTTCACTACTGCATCACTAGGATTCCTTCTGAAAACCTGTGCTAGTCTAAATTTTTCACAGTGACTTCCACCATCACCTAGTTGCTAAAGTCAGAGGAAAGAGAAGTTGCTATTTAAAATGTCAGCTGTGGTAGATGGAGACAATGATCTTGTGGTGGCTGATTAGGGGTGGATGGGAAAAAAGACATAGGATCCTCTAGGTCAGCTGACACCTTGGACACGGTTTGTGGCTCTACATGTGATAGTGTCATTATGAGTTGGAAATGACTCTCCAGCAATGGGTTTGTGCACAGGGAATTTGGGAGCTGGATTTGGGAGAAGGGGTAGGAGAGCTGAATAGCTGTGTGTAATAAGGGAAGATTTTGGAGAACTAGAGGGACTTTTTGAGAAGGAGGGGATGAGGAAACAAATGGAAGGAGAGAGAGGAGTCGAGGCAGCCTGACTGAGATGCACAGTACTGCGTGGAATGGACAAGCCGATGAAAAATCTCTAGTGTCTGAGCAAAAGTCTGCCAAAGAGTGTATTCATAAAATGTTTAAGACTTGAGAGTGGAGAAAGTTAATGGGGCATCAATTGAGCGACTTGGTTAAGAACACCAAAGACAAGGTAGGAACCACCCCGGGAGCAGCTGAGAGACCAGCAGAACTGCTGGAATCAGCATCTTAGGGTGGGAGGGGTAGGACCATACCAGAATAGAGTGGATCCTAATTCTAAACCTAATCGCTTCTGAGTTTTAGAAAGAGTATAGACACAGAGATACACATGTGGGGAAGATAGATACCAAGTGATGCCAAGGACATCCAATAGGCACAAGAAACTAAGCGAGAGGCTGATAGAAGGAATCAGCAAGGCCCAATTTCTTGATTAAGACTGAAACTGTGAGATAATAAATTTCTGATCTCAGAACAGCATGCTTGAGGTATTCTGTTACGGCAGCACTGAGTAACAAAGGCACTCTCCCTGTGAGTGTTATGCAGTGATTGAAAGTAATGTGCATGAAGAATTTTAAACAGTTTTGGGAAAGGATATGTTATGGATTTAATTGCATCACCCCAAACTGTGTTCAACTTGGCTAGGCCATAATTCCCAGTACTCTCTGGATGTCCACAATTTCATGATCTGATGTGATTATCTTACATGTTATAAATCCTAATTTCTATGATGTTAATGAGGCAGGATTAGAGGCAATTAGTTAAGGAGTCAGGACTCAACATCCAGGCCTAGGTTACATCTTGAGTCAGTCTCTTTTGAGACATAAAATAACATATAATGCACAGGGAAACTCTGGTGGCATAGTGGTGAAGCGTTTTGTCTTCTAACCAAAATTTAGCAGTTTGAATCCACCAGATGCTCCTTGGAAACCCTATGACACACTTCTCTTCTGTTCAACAGAGCTGCTGTAGGTTGATCTTCAGCAAAATTTTACTTATGTGTAATATTAATGATATTGTTCAATAATTTCTGCATTCATTTGGATCACCTGTCTCAGGACTAGGCGTCAACATGGATCTCTTTCAATCAGTTGGCCAGTTAGCTTCTGAATTTCTTGGCATAGATGAATAGGCACTACTAGCACCACATCCATTTGTTGAAACAGCTCAACTGATACTTTGTCTGTTCGTGGAGCCTTGTTTTTTGCCAGTGCTGACTTGATGGCAGTGAGTTTGGGTTCTTTTGGTTATCAAGTAGAGATGAGACAGAACTTATCACCATCAAGCAAGAAGAACCAGGAGCAGAGTATGTCTTTTGGGCCCATGGTTCCTGTACTGAAAAGCTCCTAGACCAGGGGAAGAGTGATGACAAGGACCTTTCCCCAGAGTTGACACGGCACCCTGAAGTTAGACTTCTAGCTTCATAAACTGTAAGAGAATAAATTTTTGTTTATTACAGCTGTCTACTTGTGGTATTTCTGTTACAGCAGCACTGGGTAACAAAAACAGAATTTGATCCGGGAATAGGGCACTATTCTAAGAGATACCTACAATATGCATATGGTTTTGAATGGGTTGTTGTTGTTATCATTGTTAGGAGCCATCAAGTCAGTTCCTACTCACAGTTACCCTATACACAAAAGAATGAAACACTGCCTGGTCCTGAGCCACGTCCTCAGTCATTTTTATGCTTAAGCCCATTGTTGCAGCGATTGTGTTGATCCACCTTGTTGAGGGATTCCACTGATTTGCTGACCTTCCATTCTACCAAATATGATGTCCTTCTCCCAAGATTGATCCCTCCTGACAATATGTACAAAGTATGTGAGATGCAATCTTGCTATCTTTGCTTTCAAGGGGCACTCTGGTTGCTTTCAAGGGGCACTCTGGTTGCACTTCTTCCAGAATAGATCTATTTGTTCTTTCCATAGTCCATGGTACGTTTGGTATTCTTCTCTAGCACTACAATTTAAAGGCATCAATTCTTCTGTCTTTCTTATTCGTTGCCCAGCTTTCACGTGCTTAAGATACGATTGAAAATATCATGGCTTGGGTCAGGTGCACCTTAGTTTGCAAGGTGACATCTTTACTTTTCAGCACTTTAAAGAGATCTTTTACAGCAGATTTTCTGAATGCAATGCGTCTTTTGATTTCCTAACTGCTGTTTCCATAAACATTGATTGTAGAACCAAGTAAAATAAAATCCTTGACAACCTCAATCCTTTCTCCACTTATCATGATGTTGCTTACTGGTCCCGGTGTGAGAATTTTTGTTTTCTTGATGTTGAGGTACAATCCATAGCGAAGGCTGTGGTCTTTGATCTTCATTAGTAAGTGTTTCAAATTCTTTTCACTTACCATAATCAAGACTGTCATCTGTGTAATCCAAGTTGTTTAAGAGTCTTCCTCCAATCCTGATACCTCATTCTTTTTCACATAGTCCATCTTCTCAGATTATTTGGTTAACACACAGATTGAAAAGTTATGGTGAGAGAATACAACACTGATGCACACCTTTCCTGACTTTAAGCCATGTAGTGTCCATTGTTTTGTTTACATGACTACCTCTTCATCTGTGTACAGATTTCTCAAGAGCACATTTAAGTGTTGTAGAATTCCAATTCTTCTCAGTGTTATCCATAATTTGTTATGATCCACATAGTCAAATGCCTTTGCATAGTCAATAAAACATAGATAAACATCTTTGTGGTATTCTCTACTTTCAGCCAAGATCATCTGACATCAGCAATATCTCTGGTTCCACACCCTCTTCCAAAGCTGGCTTCAATTTCTAGTAGTTCCCTGTTGCAGGCACTTTGGGATGATCTTTAGCAAAATTTTACTTGTGTGGGATAGTAACGATATTATTCAATAATTTCTGCATTCAGTAGGATCACCTTATTGGGGAACAGGTGTAAGTATGGATCTCTTCCAGGTGGTTGGACAGTTAGCTGTCTTCCAAATTGGCATAGATGAATGAGCACTCCTAGCACTGCATCTATTTGTTGAAACATCTCAACTGACATTTCTTCTATTCCTGGAAAGTTGGTTTTTACCAATGCCCTCAGTGTAGCTTGGACTTCTTCCTTCAGTGCCAGCAGTTCCTGTTCATATGCTGCCTCTTGGAAATGGTTGAACACCAATCAGTTTTTTTGGTGAATGGGTAGAAGCTAGAAAAGTTTCAAAACCCTGGTGGCATAATGGTTAAGTGCTGTATGCCAAGCCAAGCCAAGTGCCGTCAAGTCAGATCTGATTCATGGGGACCCTAGGGGACAGGGTAGAACTGACCCCCAGAGTATTCAAGGAGTGCCTGGTGGATTTGAACTGCTGACCTTGTGGTTAGCAGTGGTAGCATTTAACCCACTACACCACCATATGCTAGCCAAAATGTCGGCAACTTCAATCCTCCAGGCACTCCTTGGAAATTTTATGGAGCAGTTCTACTTTGTCCTATGAGGTCACTATGAGACAGAATTGACCTGATGGCACTGGGTTTGTTGTTGTTTTTGTTTTGTTTTGTTTTAATAGTAAAAGCCTAAACTGCACTGAAGATACTGTTGGTGAAGTTAAATGCATCAAAGACGATACTGGCAAGGGCTCTGAAGGAAGTGAGGAAATTGTAATGCCTGAGACAGTACGCACGATGAGAAGTAGCTGCAGAGAAACGACAACTGAAGAACCAGGAGACCTGCACGAGATAGTACATGAGCCAACCCACAGAGCAAGAGATCGGAATGCCTTTGGGCAGAAGGCTTGCTGGTGGAGTGGGGTACTCCTGGGCACCTATCAGCAGAGCTAGGCTTGCCAACTCACGAAGTAGACAGCTGACTGCTTGTAGCCAGGAGGCCAAGGAGCCAGGAAACAGAAGTTGAAGAGATAAGAAGCAGAGTTGGCTCAGTCTCAAAGACTGGAGCCACAGCCTCTGGAGTCTCAAAGGGTGGAAGCATGGCCTGCTGAGTCTCAAAGAGGGAGGCCATAGCCTCCTAGGTTTCAAAGAGACAGGCATTCACAAACTTGGTTCTGGAGTATGGGGCTGCCTTTCACAGCTGCCGGTTCATCTGCTGCCCAAAACTGAGAGAGCAGGACTGCTATGCTAAAGAGGCCTTGCTGGGGCCCAGAGAGTGGGGTTACCACTCAGACAAACTATTGCAGTGGGGCTGCTCAAACGTGGGGAAGAATAGTTGCTGTCCTAGTAGGCCTGGAAGATGGAGGGAAGCCTAGTGCTAGGGGGCTCCTATCCAGAATCCAGAGTGTGGAGGGCAGGGCCATTGCCTAAATGCTCTCAGAGAACAGAGGATTTCTTTCAGTTCTTGAGAGCTAACATAATGTGTTCTGTTGATTCGCTTGGTGTCTGTTATCCCTTCCTTCCATTCAGTTTCTCTTGTTTGTAATGAAAATGTCTACCTTGTGCTTATTCTACTGTCGTACTTTGAAACAGTAAGGATACGAGCAGATAACTTGTTTCCTAGATTTCACATATGAAAAGGCATTTTGCAGAAGATGAGATTTTGGACTCAGAATTGATTTAAGAATTTTGTGATGACATGATTGGGTGAACATGTTTTACAGGTTTGTAAAGACATGAGTTTTGGAAAGCCAAAGGGTAAGTGTTGTGGATTGAATTATACCCCCTTAAAACACTATATAACTTGGCTGGGCCATAATTCTCAGTGTTATGTGGTAGTCCAGCATTGTGTGATCTGATGTGATTATCTTGTGGGTTATAAATCCCAGCCCCTGTGATGTCAATGAGGCGGGAGTAGAGACAGTTGTATTAATGAAGCAGAGCTTGGTCTACAGGGTTAGATTGTATCTGGAGTCAGTTTCTTCTGAGATATAAAAGAAAGAATCAGGCAGAGGAGAGGGACCTCACTACCACCAAGCAAGGTGGGACAGGAGCAGAGCTTGTCCTTTAGGCCTAGAGTGCCTGTGCTTAGAAACTCCTAGACCAGGGCGGTCACCCTGAGCTGACACAGAAAACATTCCCTTGGGCTGGAACCCTGAATTCAGACTTTTAGGCTCCTAGACTGTAAGAAAATGCATTTTTGTTTGTTAAAGCCATCTACTTGCAGTATGTCTGTTATAGCAGCACTAGGTGAAAAATACCAGGAATCAAAATTGTTTTTATAATGTGATCTCATGTATGTTAAACATATACCACAATTCCACAATATCTATAAATTTTTTAATGTCCTCTAAGCCATTCCTTTTTCTTCCAACAATTTATCCTACAGATATAGTGGCTTAAATGCCACATTAAATGCCACAGGTATGTGTACAAACATACACATTCTAGCTGTGTGGTAAGAGAAGATTAGTAACAAGTTAAATGTTCATAAAAAGATTAAATAAATTCCAATACACCGGACAAAGAATAACTTGCATTAAGACAGTTCTGTGTAATTTTATGTGATCCCCAAGATAAATTATTTAATGAAAAAGAAAATTTCAGAATAATTTCTTTTGTTCTCTTTCAAAAGATAAAAACATATTCACACATGTATTTAGATTTATAGGATAGCCTTTAGACGATACACAAGAAACTAGTAATAGGAGATGCCTTTAGGACAGTAAAGCTGGTAGCTAATGGATAGGGGTGGGGCAGGAAGCAAGAATTTTAACATTTTTGGTTTCTGCATATTTTGAAATGTGTCACTAAGGGTATGCATTGTCTCTTTAAAATAGAATGATATTTGAGGCGGAGTCAAGATGGCGGACTAAGCCCACATCTCCTTACTTTCCTCTGGAAACCAAGACCTGAATTGATAATCAAACGGAGCCTTCTGGTCACCTAATCAGCCTCAGGACGCGGCACAGAGCTGTTAATTGGGACTTCATACTACTCAGCGAAAAACCTCCTCTCTTTCGCTGACTCCCGCTCCTGGCTAGCCCCGGCTCTCACGGACGGAAGGTAAACGCACCATTTTGACTTTTTTTCCCTCTGTCTCGGCCGGCAGGCGCAGCAGGGTTTTGCCTAGCAGCTAGACTCACACACGCTGCTGGGGACACAGGCAGGCCAAATTCCCATATTTTGAGAGCCAGGCTTGGGACTCTGTTAATCTAGCCACTTTGAGCCTGTCGTTTTATATCTGCCTCAGGGCGTTTGTAAGGAGTTTCGCAGTCGGTGTGCCGGACGCCATGTTGAATACGGAGATTCTAGCGGGACCTCATTCTTAGCCTGGGAGCCAGCGCCTGCAAACAGGACAGTGCTTCTCCGACAGAAAAGCAGTAATTTACCTAGTGCCACCTGCTTTGGGGGTCCTGCGACAGAATCAGAGGAATCACTACCTCTCGGCACCTTTAGCCCCTCTGTCTGCTGCCTGTGTGGAGGGCGCCATCTTGGATATGGTGGCTGCAGCTGGACCTAATTCTTAGCTTGGGAGCCAGAGCCTGCCCACAGGAGAGAGCTTTTCTATCAGAAAAGCAATACTCTACGCAGTGTCGTCTAAGGCTAGGCCCTGTCAGCGGAGGCCAACAGGGCAGTAGCATTGCTTTATTCTGAACTAGTTTGTATCATCTGGGATTGGATATAGTGGCATTTACTTTGCCAGTTGAGAAGAGGGACCTCTACACCTGAAAACGTAACTGACTTGTGAAGTGGTCAGATACCTTTGCTTTACATTTTAAGACAGCCTAGAGAAACATCTGTAGTCCATCCTCATAGTACCTCTTCCAGCCTCTACATACTCACATGGGTCCCAAAAAGCAACAGACACTTGTGGCACACAAGAAATCAGCCATGGCTTCAGAAGGCTCCCAAACAAAGCAACCAAGGAGTTTTCCAGGTGAATAAACTTTTGTGAAAGCATCAGGAAGTGAATACAAAATGATTATATACAGAGCCCTTCTAGACCTTAACAAAATGCAGGAGAACAAAATGAGAAATTAAGCAAGATGTTCGATCTGATGGAACACCAGTACTTGGAAATCCAACAGATCAAGAACAAAATCAAAGACATAGAAACTTCCATGCAAAGCCAAGAAAACAGAATGGAACAAATAGAAAAAAGGATTTCTGACTTGGAAGACAGAGCTACTGAGGCCAGCATCTATGAGCAGAAATCATAAAAAAGAAACAAGAAAAATGAAGACACATTAAGAAGCATGTGGGACTCTATTAAGAGGAACAACTTTCAATTAATTGGAGTCCCTGAACAGGGTGAGACATCTGAGAACACAGAGAGTATCGTTGCTGAGCTGCTAAAAGAAAACTTCCCAGCAATCATGAAGAGAATATAGACATCTCAGATGCATATCGTACACCACCCAATATAGATCTCAAAAGAAAGACTCCAAGACATGTTATAATCAAGCTTAACAAAATGAAACATAAGCAGCAACTCTTAAAGGCAGCAAGACTCAAAGCAAAGCTAACATTCAGAGGGAAACCCTGTAGGCTCTCATCAGATTTCTCAGCAGAAACCATGCTGGCACAGAGACAGTGGCATGACACATTCAAAGCCTTGAAGGAGAAGAACTTCCAACCAAGAATTATATATCCTGCAAAGCTATCTTTCAAATACAAAAACAAAATTAAGACATTCCCAGATAAACAGAAACTCAGAGACTTTGTAAAAACCAAACCAAAACTACAAGAAATATTGAAAGAAGTTCTTGGCTCTGGCTTAGAAGAACAAAACCACTAACTTTATATTTTAGAATGACTTTACTACTCAAAACTACTCAGTTAGGGAAGGCTCCAAAGTAAATCACAGCTTTGATAAGGAAAGAAGCAATCCAGTGATCATCATGAAAACTATGGTGTCATCATATTAAAAAGAGGGATGTACTACAGTTGTTATAGTCCTTCCAGATGGAGAGGAAGATGACAAGACTGGTAGTAATTAAAATGGGGTTTATATATAGTTTATTAAGGGGGTTCATAGGGGCAGCTGTAAAGCACAACAAAGATGTATCATATCATTTCGAGAAATGTAACACAGGAGTCCCAACAAACACAAAACCAGCTCTGAAAAAGGTGAAAAATCAACTCACAAAAAAGAACGTCCCAGAACAGACCAATAAGAACAACAGAGAAAACATCAACATAAAAACGAACACTTCACAATGGCAGCACTGAACACATACCTATCAATAATTACATTGAATGTGAATGGACTGAATGCTCCAGTAAAGAGACATCGAGTGACATCTTGGATCAAAAGACATGACCCATCCATATGTTGTCTACAAGAAACTCACTTGAGACCTAAAGATAGGAACAAACTGAAAATTAAAGGTTGGAAGAATATATATCAAGCTAACAATGAACAAAGAAGAGCAGGGGTGGCAATTCTAATCTCAGACAAAATCAATTTTAATGTCAAATCCACTATCGTGGACAAAGATGGACACCGTTTATTGCTGAAAGGTTCAGTACACAAGCAAGACTTAACTATATTAAATATTTATGCACCTAATATCACAGCACCTAAATATGTTGAAGAAACACTGACTACACTCAAAAGAGAGTTAGATGACTCCACCATAATAGTGGGAGACTTCAACACTCCACTCTCAATACTAGACAGATCATCTAGGAAAAAACTCAGTAAAGATACGGAAGACCTCATTGACACAATTAACCAACTAAACCTCATTGATATATACAGAACTTTCCACCCATCAGCAGACAACTACACCTTCTTCTCCAGTGCACATGGAACATTCTCCAGAATTGACCATGTGATAGGCCATAATGCAATGCTCAACAAAATCCATACCGTTGAATTACCGCAAAGCATCTTCTCAGATCATAAAGCCATAAAAGTTGAAATCATTAGCAGAAAAAACATAGATAGAAAGTGGAACTCTTGGAAACTGAACAACATCTTGCTCAAAAATCATGGGTTATAGAGGAAATCAAGGATGAATTAAAGAAATTCATGGATTCCAATGAATAAAATAGAATGATATTTTACTTTTAGTTAAAAGATCAGCAACATCTTGTACAAAACTGTAAGTTGTTTTCTCTGTGGACAGCCTTTTGAAAACTTCTCAACTGTCCCAAAGTTTTGCCATAAAATCTACATAAAGGCCTTCAAGGAGTCGGTTTGTTCTTTCTTTTTTTCTTGCAATCAAGGAAAACAGTTGAATTTCACAACTATGTTGATTAGGGGAAAGAAAATAATTACACTTCATAGGGATTATGAGATACTGGCTCTGAACTGACACTAACTCATCTATTTGGCCTGTACAAAAACCAAACACGTCTTAGAGAATGACAGTAGATTACCAAAAACCCAACCAGGTGGTTACTCCAACTGTGGCTGCTATTCCAGATGTAGTTTCATTGCTTAAGCAGGTTAGTACGTCTCCTGGTAGCTGGTATGCAGCTATTGATCTGGCTAATGGCTTATTCTCTGTACCTATTTCAGAGAGCTATCAGATGCAGTTTGCCTTAAGCTGACGAAGCCAGCAATACACCTTCAGTTGCCTGTCTCAGACCTACATCAACTCTCCAGCCCTATGTCATAATTTAGTCCATGGGGACCTTGATCACCTTTCCCTTCCATAAGGCATCACTTTCTGGTCTGTTACATTGATGACATTATGACGACTGGACCTGGGAAAGAAAAAGTGTCAATGACTCTGGACTTACTGGTAAAATTTGCAAGCTAGAGTGTAGAAAAGTAATCTCACAAAAATTCAGGTACATTCTGTCTCAGTAAGATTTCTAGGGATTCAGTAGTATGGAGCATGTTGGCATATTCCTTCTAAAGTGAGGGATAATTTATTGCATCTGCCTGCTCCCACAGTTAAAAAGGAGGCATGATGCCCAATGAGCCCCTTTGGATTTAGGAGGCAACATATTCCTTATTTAGGTGTGCTACTCTGGGCTTCTTATTAAGTGACCTGAAAAACTGCTAGTTTTGGGTTGGACCCAGAACAAGAGAAGGTTCTGCAACAGGTTAACACTGCTGTGCACTCTGCCACTTGGACCATATTATCTAGCTCATCTAATGGTGCTTGAAGTATCGGTGGCAGACAGAGACACTGTTTGAAGTCTTTGGCGGGTCCCCATTTGTGAATCACAGTGCAGACTCTTAGGGTTTTGGAGCAAAGCCCTACTGTCTTCTGCAGATAACTACTCTCCTTTTGAGAAACTGCTTTTGGCGTGTTTCTGGGCCTTAGCAAAGACTGTTTAATCATGGGACATGAAATCACCATGTGGCCTGAGCTACCCATCATGAACTGGGTGTTGTCTCACACACAGAGTCATACTTCATCATTACATGGAAGTGGTATATGTGAGATCAGGCCTGAGCAGGACATGAAGGCACAAATATATTGTATGAGGAAGTTGCCAAAGTGCTCACGGTCTCCACTTCTGTCACGTTGCCTTCCATCTCCCTGTCTCCATCTGTGGCCTCATGGGGAGTTTCTTATGATCATCTGACCAGAGAGGAGAAATACCACGCCTGGTTTCAAGATGGTTCTGCATCATATGCAGGCAAAACTAGAAAGTGGGCAGTGGCAGCACTACAGCCCCTCTCTGGGAACCTCCCTGCTGGACAACGTGGAGGAAAGTCCTCTCAATGGGCAGAACTTTGGGCAGTGTCTTTGCGTATTCACTTTGATTGGAAGGAGAAATAGATGGGTGATTATACACCGATTCACAGTCTGTGACCAGCGGTTTGATTGAATTTTCAGGGACTTGGAAGGAACATGAATGGAAAATCAAAGACAGGGATTTATGGGGAAGAAGTAGATGGATAGACCTCTCTAAATGGGCCAAAGAAGTGAAGATATTTGTGTGTGTCATCTGAGTGGTCGTCAAAGTGTGCCCTGAGCAGACGATGATTTTAACAATCAAGAGGATAGGATGATGTATTCTTTGGAAACCGGTCATCCTCTTTCCCCATCTGCACCTGTCATCACACAATGGGCTCGTGAACAAAGTGAATGTGGTGGTGGCAATGAAGGTTATGCATGTACCCAGCAAAATGGACTTCTAATCACCAAGGCTAACTTGGCTACACTCAGTGTTGAGTGTCCAATCTGCCAGCAGCAGAGACTTAACACTGAGTCCCTTTTATGGCATCATGCCTGGAGGTGATCAGCCACCCAGCAACTGGGTGGCAAGTTCATCACATTGGACCACTTCTGTCATGGAAAGGGCAGCATTTTATCTTTAGTGAAATAGACATTTACTGTGGATATGGATCTCCTTTGCACACAATGTTTCTGCCAAAATACTGTTCTTGGACTTACCGAATGCCTTACTCCCCACCACAGTATTTCACACAGCATTGCCTTTGATCAAGGGACTCACTTCACAGCAAATGAAGCACAGCAGTGGGTCCGTGCTCATGAAATTCACTGGTATTACCATGTTCCTCCTTATCTTGAAGTAGCTGGCTTGGTAGAAAGATGGAGTAGCCTCCTGAAAACACGATTACAGTGCCAGTTAGGTGGCAATACCCTGCAGGGTTGGTGCGATGTTCTCCAGGAGGCTGTATATGCTCTAAACCCACATCTTATGGTACTGTTTCCCCTACAGCTAGGGCTCATGGGTTCAGGAATCCAGGGATCGAAATGGGAGAGGCACACTCACTATTACCTCTAGTGACCAACTCACAAGATTTTTGCTTCTTGTCTGTGATGCTATACTTTGCAGGTCTGGAGGTCTTATTACCAAAGAGAGGAAAGCTCCCATCTGGAGACACATCACTGGTTCCATTGACCTGGAAGCTGTGAGTGCCACCTGGCTACCTAATACCTGGCCACCTGCCACCTGGCCACTTTGGGGTCCTTATGCCTCTGGATCAACAGACAAAGAAGAGAGTTGCCAGCCAGTTTGATTGATCCTGATTACCAAGAGGAAATTGGATTGATAGTACATAACGTAGGTAATGCAGGTAACATCTGGAATGCAAGAGATCTGTTAGGGCATCTCTTGATACTACCATGCCCTGTGGTCAACATCAAGCAAAACTAAAGCAATCCACTTTCAGTATGACTACTGATGGACCAGAACCATCAGGAATGAAGCTTTGGTCACCCACCAGGTAAAGAACCATGGCTGCTTGAGTTGCTTGCTCAGGCCAAAGGAAATACAAAGGATGGTGAGTGAAGGTAATTCTAAATACCAGGTACATTCACGTGACCAGTTGCAGAATGGAGGACTATAACTGTTTTGAGCATTTCTGCTTTGTATGTATTGAATATTTTTCTTTTCTTATAAAATGTCAGATGTACATGGGGCTAGCGTGTTTTTGGATTCCACTCATTGGATGTATCATGTTAAGTGCAAGTATGACTTTTAAACTCTCTTTATTCAGTGATAATGCATAGTTTGGAGAGATATGTACAGGTGCCAAGTTGGTGGGGGACAGGGAGAGACTGTGATAGTTAATTCGGCCAGTGTGTCAACGTGGCTCCTTCATGATTCTCAGAGTTTACATGCAATTACCCACCTGATGGGATCTGCTATGAGTAGTCAATCAGTAGAAAGGGAGTTTCCTTGAGTGTGTGGCCTGCACACAAATATAAGTGGACATTCTGGCTTTTGCCTACTCTGGATCCTATAGCTGCCTCATTTTTGTCTGACCTGTGGTTCTAGGGATTTGAGCCAGAAGCTTATCTCCCAATCATGATATTCTTTGATCTTTACAGCATGTAAACAAGAGTCCTGTCCTCTGACTTTCCAGTCTTGGGTATGCCATCACCTGGGGATACATGAATCAAGAGAAGACTCTATCCTGATTCATGGACTTGAGATGTTCCAGCCTCTACAGTCATGCAGTCCATTTGCTTGACACAAATCTCTCTACAAATTCATTTATATACTTTAATGGTTTTGCTTCTCTAGAGAACCCAGCCTAAGACGGAAGGGTAACTCCATCCTGCAACTGGATGTACGCTTCTATGGGAAAGTCATTTCTCACTGTCAAGTTCTCAATGAAACTGACCACAGAAAAATAACTAGCAGGAACTATTATCAATCTTAAGGACAATAAAATGGTAAATTAGGCTGGTTTCAAAAGCTATTTTAAAATTCCAAGCCATGTTTAAGACTGACTCACTCATTGGAATTCTTCAATGCTTTTTTAACAGATGGGACAGTTCCTTTCATAAATGGATGCATGGCTCATTATAATGCACAAATTTGACGTAAGTGTCACAAACTCTCATATAAACTCATTTCACTCCTAACTCAAATATATCCATATTAACTTTTTTAAAAAGAGCATTTATGCATCTAAACAGAAAAAGGTTTATCATGAATAGGCTCTTAGAATAAAAGAAATTTCATGGACTTCTGTTCATTTCTGATCAATTAAAAAGTGTTCTTAGTAAACACCAGTAACTGAAGCTAGAAAAAAGAATCAGTTGATTACAGAAAGACTTGCTTGTAAAAAAATGTGAATGCAAGAAAACTACTTCCAAATAGCTAATGTTCTGCAGTGGGGCCTATTACACACAAAACAACAGTTTTATTCCTTTGACATTTCCATCAACAGTAAAGGAGACGAATGACTTTTCTATCAGTCTTCATTGCTCTTTAGTAAAGCTACCAATAGTTGTTACACATTGTAATTCAATAAAAGACATCATGTTTGGTAATGCCATGTAGATAATAGAGTATTTGCAGGTAGTATCGCATTACTACTATTCTCAGAGTAGTAAACAGAGCTCCTGTTATGTGTGGATTTTGAAACTGTCAGAAACTCTTATATTTGTTACTGCTGCAGAAAAAAAGACCAAAGAATGCCTGTTGTTTCCAATATAAGAAATCATAGCTGTTAGGGGCTTAGCTGGAGGCAGGGAAAAATAAAAGACAGAAGTTCATTTGCAGTTCAGTTATGTCTGAACTGATTAACAGTAAGTATAATTTGTGAACTATTACTATTTCCTAGCCCAGGCAGGTTTTATGATTTCCCACAATTATCTAAAGCATGTTTTATAAACTTTGACAGCAATAAAAACAGAAAGGTCTACAATTTAGGTGGGTAAAGACAGGCTCCGTAGTAAAACAATTTGACAAGTTTCCTTGCCAACACAGAGAAAGGATTTACAAATCAGCAACCAAAAAAACAAAGTGATTTCAGATCCATAAAGGTTGCTTCATAATTTCCCTTTAATTAGAAGCTGAATCCTTTCTTAAATAGAGATTCGTATTCTGATATCATATTATCCTTTCTAAAAAAAGGAAATTTATATTACTTTCAACACACTATCAAATCTACTATAAAAAATGTATTTGTTTAAAATTTTGCTATCCACTGCCTATAAACAGCAGATTGTAAAATCAATTCCAACAACTCAGAATTTGTAGCAACGCATTTAGTTAATGGCGTCTCTGTTATCTCTGGTTACGATAGTAGATGATTTTGGAAATTACAGAGTCAATGTGTTCCCTTCAGTCTCCAATTTGGTTACAGACTTTTATACTAAATTGTATTATCGAATCAAAAAGATTTATTACATTGGTCAATTCTCTAAATATTATGGAGAGATCATTATATCGCCTTAAATTTTATTAGTATTTTAAACCATTGCATCATGGATGTTTTACTGCCTATCAAACAACTCCAAACCTGAGTTACTTAAAACAGTGATTTATTATTCCCGTGACCCTGTAGGTTGGTTGAGCCATTATTCTTCAGGGTTCACCTGAGTTCACCTGTTCAGCTGCGTTAAGCTGTTAGGGCCGGGCTTAGCTGTGAAAGCTTAGCAATGGAAGGCCACAATTTCTGTGTCTAACAGTCAGCTTGTCTGTGAGCTGAAGTACCTCAGTTTCCCTTCTTGTAGCCTCTTGTCCTCTGGTAGGTTGGGCTGAACTTCATTGTAGGATGGCATAAGTTTTCTAAAAGGAGAAAGGTAAAAGCTGAAAGGACACTTGAAACCTGCATTCTTGAACTTGAGTAATACATCCAGAACATTCTGTTGGTAAAAACAAAATAACAATCCAGCCCAGACTCAAAACACAAAGCAAAGATGCCATCAAGATGGTTCCAACTCACGACAACTCTGTTTGTCAGAGGAGACTGAATGCCGCAGGATTTTCAATCACTGACTTTTGTCAAGCTTATCACCAAGCCTTTTTCCAAGGTCCCTGTGGATGAATTCAAATCGCCAACTTTTCAGTTAGCAGCTGAGCATGTTAATCACTGTCATCACTCAGGGACTCCTGCCCAGATTCAAGAGACAGTGTAGCAGATTCCACCTCTTGTGAAGATACTACAAATATTCCAGCTATGTTTTCCAATTAACTGGGACTTCATAATCGAAGATACTAAAATTTAGCTTCTAATTCATTTTTTACTCAATGCACCTCGTTTTCATCTTCTTCTGTAGTTGCTGTCAGATGCCATCAAGTCAGCAGTCACTCACAGTGATCCTATGCACAACAGAAAAAAGCACCCCCACTACTAGACCGTGCCCACAGTCATGGCTATGTTTGAGTTCATGGTTGTGGTCCCCGTGTCAATTCATCTCACTGAAGGTCCTTCTCTTTTTCACTGAGCCCTTACCAGGCACGATATCCTTCTCTAGGGACTGATAACATGTCCAAAGTATGTGAGAGGAAGTCTTGCCATCCTTGTTTCTAAGAAGCATCCTGGCTGTACTTCTTCCACAACAGATTTGTTCTTTCCTCTGGCAGCCCATGGTGTATTCAATATTCTTTGCAACCACCATAATTCTTTGCTCTTTTTGCTTCGTTGTCTAGCTTTCATATGCATATGAAGTTGTTGAAAACACCATGACTTCAGTCAGGTACACCTTAGTCTTCAGAGAGACATCTTTGCTTTTGAACGCTTTAAAGAAGTATTTGTTTAGCACATTTGCCCAACACAGTATGTTCACCTGATTTCTTGGCTGCTGCTTCCATTGACATATGTTGTAGACGAAAGTAAAATGAAATCCTTACAACTTCAGACTTTTTTCTGTTTATCATAATGTTTCCCATTGGTTCAGCTGTGAAAATACAATAACTACACAAGTTTATGAGGAATACTAATAGAATCATGTATAATATGTTTACATACCTATAAATAGTTATTCTGCCTAGTTTCTTCTTGAGGGGCACTGTTAAAGATAATGAAAGCCAGACAAAAAATCAAACCCACTGCTGTTGAGTCAATTCTGACTCATAACAACCCAACAGGACAGAGTAGAACAGCCCCACACAGTTTCCAAGGAGCACCTGGTAGATTCAAACTGCCAACCTTTTGGTTAGCAACTGTAGCACTTAACCACTTTGCAACCAGAGTTTCCAATGAGGATCAGACTAGCAATAAAAACTTGGAGATGATAATCTAGTAGAGGAGGATTACAAACCAGTAACCATACTTATGATGACAATAGATTATAATGGCCAAGAGTGCAGGATTGCAAGTCAGACTGTTTGGAATGAAATCTTGGCTCCATTCTTCATGAGATGTGTGATCTAAGACAAAGTACTTGTCTCTGTCTCAATTTATTCATCTGTAAAATGGGGTGATAATGATACTACACCAACTCATGATAATAATTGTCTGATGTTATGCACTTAGAAATTGGCTGGTATATTGTGAGCACTGTAAAAGAATTTGCTATTCTCATCACTATCACTGTCATCATTATGAGTATAAAATTCTAATTCCAATGAGAATCACTCTAATTGGAATTATCCTCAAAACAGAAATAATAAACCACATTACATCAGAATCTGTCTTCATATCAGAGCTAAATATTTCAGACTGATAAAGGAAATGGCAAAAGGTAAGTATCTTTGAGTCTTCATGAGACAGAAGGAAATTTAATAAGGCATTTATCTGCAGATCTTCAAAATTTAGAGATGTAGCTCATGGCATTAAATAGGAATGACACGGTGATAAAGATATAACTAAAAAGTGAAAAGTAGGAGTTGTTCAAGGACTTTGGCTTGGTTATTTTATTAAAACATTTAAGTTTCTAAGGTATCTGTTTTAGTCAGTTAGTGCTGCTGTAACAGAATTACCACAAAGTGGATGGCTTTAACAAAAGAAAGTTTATTCTTATACTGTCCAGCAGGTTACAATTCCAAATTCAGGATGTCTGCTCCAGGGGAAGGCTTTCCCCCTTGTCGGCTCTGGAGGAAAGTCTAGTATTGCCTCAGTCTTTGTC
This sequence comes from Heterohyrax brucei, assembly GCA_028571685.1. Lineage (NCBI taxonomy): Eukaryota > Metazoa > Chordata > Mammalia > Hyracoidea > Procaviidae > Heterohyrax > Heterohyrax brucei. Next base: position 87,699,794 of record CM053147.1, on the reverse strand, counting down.
CAGGGAGCGTCTTGACGCAGGAACGTCAGGTGTGAAAGACTCACTCTTCCCCCGGTGCTGCTTTCTTGGTGGTATGAGGTTTCTGATTCTTCGCTTGCTTCCCTCTCCTTTTATCTCTTGCAGGATGAAAAGATTAAGGGTGGTGCAAGCCATACTCCAGGGAAACTCCTTTTACAGTGGAGCAGGGAGGTGATCTTATGAAAGGATTTACAGTCCCCCCCTAATGCTTTAACATACAGCATAGGAAAATTGAAAAATGGAGGGAAATCATAAAATATTGGGAATCATGGCCCAGCCACATGGCCACACATATTTTTCAGGGGACACAATTCAATCTATGACAGTATCTCTAAGTAAGCTCTTTAGAAATTAAGGGATTTATTTAGTGGACATGAGTGACTTTTCACAGGAAATGTGTTTAATACAATTGCTGATGAATAAAGAAAACAAATGAATGTAAATATTGTCAGATAAGAGAAAGAGATACTAGTCACCTTCCAGGTTCCCTCCCCTCAGCATTCTGTTCCATGAGTGCGGACGTGTGCACATTTGTACCTGGAGAAGTTCCATGCTTTTCGTGAGCATTCTTATGATTCATCCTAACTGGGATATATCGCTCCTAGTCAAACATGGTTTGCGAGTAAGCAGCATTGGCTTCACCTAGGAACTTGTTAGAAATGCAAAATCTCAGGACTCAGCCCAGTGGGAAAAAAACAAACCCACTGGTGTTGAGTTGCTTCTAACTCGCAGCAACTCTGTAAGACAGAATACAACTGCTCCATAGCATTTCCAAGGAGCACAGGTCTCACACCAGACCTCCTAAATCAGAATATGCATTTTAACAAGGTCTTCATTTGGTTCCTATGAAAGTTAGAAAATAACTAGGTGACAACTTTTAGGCATAGTAGTATTGAAGCTCCGTTTTCTAAATCATTCTCAAGCATTACGAAGTTGGCATTTAAATTACCAGCTAGGTGATTACTGCTAGTGTTGTCTTGCATAAACCCCATCCTTTCAACAAACTGTCTGCAGGATGATTGACCAAAGATTCCTTTTTGTCATGTTTAATATTTTTGCCTCAAGGTTATGAAGTCTGGCAATGAAGGCTTTAAAACAAAAGTTTCATGTGTAAAATAACAAATCTTAGCTACTAGTTCAAGAAAGATGATAATAATCACTGCCATCACCTCAATAGCTACTGTCTAACGGTGTCTTTGCCTGACAGTAGGCTCCACTGTGGGTTACTGTAGGTTACATATGTTATCTTACATAACCCTTGAGCCCCCCTTCATAAAACAACTGTGAGTTAAGTTTATGTGGAAGTAATTTGTCTTTTTTCTTAATATATAGGTAGAACCCTTATAATATATTTTTCTTCCTTTTGAAAGCTTAAGTGCTTTAAAACAAATTTCATTTTAAGTGTTGCACAGTGATGTATCACTTCAGTAGTAAACAGTACTTTAATGGATAAAGAACACTGCGATTTTCTATGACTTTCTTCCATTCCTTCATCCTTCTAGCAAATAATTTTTGGATTCAATGTGTTTCATGCTTATCTTAGACAGAGTTCCATAGAGAAACAAAACTAGTGAAGTGTGTATGTGTGTGTGTGTATGGAGAAAGAGATATTTTTATGAAGGAAATGGCTCTTGATTGCAGAGACAAGAAATATGGAAAGACCGAAGCCTGTGGGTTAGGTGTCAGGCTAAGGGATTTTCTTGACCTATGGGGACACAAGGGCTGATGAATGTGAGATTGGCAGGTCAGATGGCAGGCTGCTGGCTCACTGGCTGCAGAGACTGATGTATCTCAGTACCGACAGGCATTGCTCAAGTCTTAACAACCAGAGGTCAGATGATGATGAAAAGGATATGGGATTCAGAGTGAGCAAAAGTCAGTAAACTTTGCTAGAATGTTCATATACACTGGATGCAGAACACACCCCTGAGGAAATTCACCATACAACAGATTGGCTGATCATCATATCAGATCATATCAGATATAGATGACTACAGTATATAAAAAATGGGTATGATTTACATACTTGCAAAGACATTGAGACTCATGTGCCAGTCAAGCTGACATACAACTTTAACCATCACAACGCTCATGCAAGAAATACAGACAGAGGACAAGAGGCAGTCTTTGAGAAACACCAATCTGATAGAAAAGATAGGCATTTGGCAATTCGAACTAGGGAAAAAAGGGATTACAGACAGTGGAAGCAAAACAAGCAAAACTGAGAGACAGCCTGATGTGCCTGGGGAAGCATTATCATACTTACATGTTTGGAGTGCACTATGCATGTGTATAGACATGTAGCTAAAAATGTTGGCAAAAGGGTAAATGGTGAACGCCAGACTAAAGAGTTTCCACTCTATCCTGATTGCAATGGGGAGCATTGGAGGATTTCCTCCAGACAGTGAGGTAGATAAATAGTTTGAGAAGACCACCTTGGCAGATATGTGAAGAATTGAGTGAAGGAGCTGGAGTAGCAGTGGGTAATAAGTATAAGCACCAAAGCGGTGGGCATAGAGGGGAGAACACAAATTAGAGAGTTGTGTAAAAGGCAAAATGGGCATGACTTGATGTCCAGCTAGACACAGAAGTTGTGAAAGAAAGCAGAATCTTGGATGATGCCCAGCTTTCTAGTAAGAGTCTTGAGTGGATCACAGCACCAGTCAATGAATTGTGGCACGCAATAAGGGGAGCAGATTTGGGAGGAAAATGAAACACATGTGGAATTTAAGGAGACTGCTTGTCATCCACTGGAACTTTGTGGTGCATAGCTGGTCTAGGGTCTAGAGGAGAACACCCAGTTTATTTATAGTACATGTACTCTGTGTTAACTGTCCACAAGTCATCATAATTCTTATATATCACCATTTTAGTTATCACATGCTGGGAAGGGATTTTTTTTCTCCCTCTTTGCATGCTGTGTTTCTTCTTTTAGTAACGTCCCTAAATAGATGTTCTCTTATTGATGTGATAGGAGTGTGTGTCAACTTGGCTGGTTGGGCCATGATTCTCAATGTGACCACTCCCATGATTGCATCTGCTATCAGTAACCAGTCAGTTTAAAGTCGGCAGTGTGGCCTGCCTCTGCATACTCACATAAGCAGACATTCTGGCTTTTTGCTGTTCTGGATCCTGCTGCTGCCACCTGATGTTCTGACCTCCACCTGTTGGGACTTGATGTATCAATTTGTCCGCAATTTTGGAATTTGTCAACTTCACAACCTAAGGACAGTTGACCCGCTCTCTGCCCTGTTGAGCTTGGGTTCACCAGCCCCTGCAGCTGTATGGATCAAAAGCAAACTGCATTCTGATCATCCTGATCCATGAACTTAGGGCATTCCACCCTGTATAATTGTGTGAACCATTTCTTAATAGAAATCTCTCTGTATGCACATTCATATGTTTTACTGGTTTTGCTCTCTAGAGAACACAGCCTGAGACATTTGGTACCAAGAGTGGTTCCAGAGAAACAAAATTATAAGAATGAGTTTTCTAAATTGGTTTGCAGGTCTGGCTAGTCTTAATATGTTGATGACTCTGCTTCCAGCAGCAAAGAGAAAAGTGCACTGCTAATCCATGGTGTGAGGTGGTGATACAAATACACAAAATACCACCACTAATAAATAGGTTAGGTATTGGCCAAAGGTAAGACTCTGAGTGAATACGTGTCTGATATCTTTCTACAGTTTTGTCAGAATGAGAAGTATAAGGACATTGGTTGTTGGTCTACTTTTGCTGTATAAACTGGTGAAAATAAAGAGATACACCAAGGGCTTCAGAGTCAAATCTTCAGTGCCACATAAGTGACCCCAAGGCATCCTCTTGTGCTTTGAAAGAAACCCTTATTTTTTGTAGTAAGAGAGCCAAAATTGCCAAAAACCAAAGCCAGAGTTGTATGTAAGGGTGTCTGAATTATATAGAAAGCCAGCTCAGTTGTCAGTCTTGAGGTGCATCTGAAGTTAAAGGGCATTGATTGGGAAGAAATGGGATCAGTGAAACTTGGAATGGGGATACATGGGTAGATAATCTGAAAGCTGGAGACACTGGGCCCACAAAATCTAGCAAATCTCTCCTGTCAGCAGAACCATACTTGTCTGAAGAGATGACCTCATGTTTGTCTCCTAAACCAGACGCTACACTCCACTCCAAAAGAAGTACTTTAATTTTCTGTACAAACAGAAACCTGGTGAATGTGTGTGGTGATGGCTATTCAGGGTATGTGATACCAGTGCAAGGAACATAAGGATGGATCAGTCTGAATTTATGGATATGAATCCACTAATCTCAGATTCTTCCTTCAGTGTTTAGCTCAAGAATAGATCTAACAGGGCTTTTGTTGTTGTTGTTGTTGGGTTGCTAAAGCATGGATTATGAGTTATCCTACTCTAAATCAAGTTGAAGTATCACATTTACTTTGGTGTACTATGGAAGAAGATATCCAAAGACTTAGGGAAATTGGTATACTAGAGTGGATTTAATCAGGTTAGACCCACAAACCTGTTACCGGACGAAACTCCAGATTCTCATTACCTGCCCCCCAAAGCCAATCTCTGACACAGGTATTAGGGTGAGTGATCAAAAGAGGTTTATTTCTGTGTGCTAGCAGACAGAGGGAACAGGAAAGAATCTCTCCATCAAGAACCTATTCAAAAATTATCGTGTGAGGGATATATAAGGGATGAGGGAAAGAATGTGACTGAGTAGGAGTGAAGAGGGGTATCTGTTCAGGGGTCTCAGATATGCATTGAAGATATGCATCAGGATCAGGGATCTGGACTGCTTTTGGTTGTCATTTGAAGCAGGGTGGTTCCCGATTGGTGCCTGGTGTCTCCCGTTTGTTTTGATGTGTCTAAAAAAGCTGTGAAAACTCAAAGACATTATTTCTGTGGCCCCTGTCAGTTAATGTGTGACTTCCTGCCACAGCTTAGGTGAAAGAAACGAGGAATTTTTAACAGGAGAATAGACAAGTCAATTTTACAAAAAGAATTAACTCCTTGCTGTCTATTTTAACTTCCCTTCTTAGATTTGGGATGTCTAAAGCTTTTCTCCTGTTTCAAATCCACACGTGTAGTGCCCAGGGGACACATATTTTACCACAACTGTCAGGAACAATTTTGGGAAGGGAGTTTCAGCATCCTTGAAGAATGTTGTGATTGCTATTTTATGTAAATCCGATTTGAAAGTGGGAACTGCTCTAACTGAATTAAGACACATAACTACAGTGGAGCTGATTAGACTCTGTGGTTAATAGGGGCCAAGTTTCTGCACTATATCAACAAAGATAAGGGGGGTGTGGTTACAGTAATGGACACCTGACTCTAAGTAGCAATCAGAATAGTCTGATTCATATGAATTTACAGTGTTCACTACTTAGTCATGGTGTCCCTTGGAGTGAAACAAATGGGAAATCTACTAAAAATTTACATGAGCTTTACAAACAGATGAATTCTAGATCATACAAAAAGTAGTCTAACTTAAATCACCAGAATAGAGGTTCACGGTCCATCAAGCAGTTTCCAGATTTGAGAAAGTTTAAAGATCCACAGCCACTTGAATGAAGAGGAGGCTAGGTCCCCTTGAGGAAGGACTTCAATAGACTAAGAAAAATTTTCAGTATTTATCTTCCTCCTGGCCTTCCCCAAAGAGATCTACAGCCTTTTACAAGAGTGACTGCTCATTGGGAAAAAGGAAATAATCAGACATTTTAGAGATTACTGGATACTGGTACTGAACTGACATTAATTCCAAGAGACCCAAAATATCACGGTGGCCCAACACTCAGAGTAGGTGCATATGGAAATCAGGTTATTAATGGAGTCTTAGCTCATATTTGTCTCATAGTAGATCCACTGGGTCCCCAGTTACAGAATTACAACTGTAATAGACACACTCAGCAACTGGAAGAACCCCTCCATTAGATCTCTGACAGATGGAGTAAGGGCTATTATGGTGAAAACACCAAGTGGAAGTCATTAGAATTGCCCCTACCTAGGAAAACAGTAAACCAAAAGCAATACCACATTCCTGGAGGGATTGCAGAGATTATCGCCACCAGCAAGAACATGAAGGGTGCAGACGTGGTGATTCCCAGCACATCCCCATTTAACTTGCCTATTTGGTCCGTGTAGAAAGCAGATAGATCTTGGAGAGCGACAGTAGATTATCAAAAACTTACCAGGTGGTGACTGCAATTGCAGCTGCTGTTCCAGACATGGTTTCATTGCTTGAGCAGATTAATAATTTCCTAGTACCTGGTATGAAAACCCTGGTAGTATAGTGCTTAAGAGTATGATTGTTAACAAAAAGGCTAGCAGTTTGGATCTAGCAGGCACTCCTTGGAAGCTCTGTGGGTCAATTCTGCTCTGTCCTGTAGGGTTGCTACGGGTCAGAATTGATGTGACTCCAATGAGTTTGGGTTTTTTTTGTGTTTTTGTTTTTGGTACCCAGTATACAGTTATTGATCTGGCTAATGTCTTTTTCTCTATGCATACCTGTTTTTAAGGAACATCAAAAGCAGTTTACCTCACACTGGCAAGGGCAGCAACACATCTTCGCTTGCCTATCTCATGGCTACATCAAGTCTCCTGCCCTATGTCATAATTTAGTTGGAAGGGCATTTGATTCATTTTCCTTTCCATGAGACATCAACTAGTCTGTTACATTGACGATGTTATGCTGATTGGGCCTAGTAAAGAAAAAGTGTCAACCACTCTGAACTTTTTTGTAAAATATTTGCATGCTAGAGGGTAGAAAATTAATCCCACAAAAATTCAGTTACTTTCTACCTCGGTGAAATTTCTAGGGGTCCAGTGGTGCGGGGCATGTGAAGGCATTCCTTGTAAAGTGAAGGGTAAGTTATTGCGTCTGGCTGCTCCCACAACTGAAAAGGAGGTATAATGTCTATCAGGCCTCTTTGAATTTTGGAGGCAACATATTCTTTATCTGTGTGTGCTACTGCTGGCTATTAAGTGACTCAAAAAACTGCTGGAATTGAGTGGGGCCCAGAAAAAGAGAAGGATCCGCCACAGAGTCAGGCTGCTGTGCAAGCTGCTCTGCCAGCTGGGCCATATGATCCAGCTGATCCAACAGTGCTGGAAGTATCAGTGATGGGTAGATAATGCTGTCTAGAGTACTTGGCAGGCCCGTATTGGTGAATCACTATGCAGACCCTCAGGCTTTTGGAGCACAGCCCTGCCATCCTCTGCAGATGACTACTCTCTTTTTGAGAAAAAATTTGGCTTGTTACTGGACCTTAGTAGAGACTGAACATTTAACCACGGGATACCAACTCACTATGTGGCCTGAGCTACCCATCATGAACTAGGTGTTAAACTCACCCACAGAGTCATAAAGTCAGACATGTACATGGAAATGGTATATCTAAGACTGCATTCGAGCAAGACCTAAAAGGCACAGGTAAGTTGCATGAGGGACCAGCTCAAATGCCCGTAGTTTCCACTTCTGTCAACTTACCCTCCATCTCCCACTCTGCACCCATGTCCTCATGGGGATTTCTTTATGACCATTTGACTGAAAAGAGAGACACTTGTTCCTGATTTAAGGATGTTTGTTGTACAGTATGCAGGTACCACTTGAAAGTGGACAGTGGCAGTGCTACAGATCCTTTTAGGGAACTCTCTGAGGAAGAGTGGTGAAGGGAAATCTTCTCAGTGGGCAGAACTTCAAGCTTGGTGGGAGAAATGGCTGGATGTATGATCGTATACTGGTTCATTGGCTGTGGTCAATGATTTTGCTGGATAGTCAGGGACCTGGAAGGAACATTAATGGGAAATTGGAGACAAAGAGTTATGAGTAAGAGGTATAAGGATAGACCTTTCTGAATGGGCCAAAGAAGTGAAGATATTTATGTCTCATGCAAATGCTCACCAAAGTGACCTCAGTAAAGGATTATTTTAACAGTCAGATAATGTGTTCTTTGAAATTAGGCATCCTCTTACCCCAGCCATACCCATCATTGATCAGTGGGCTCATGAACAAAGTGATCATGGTGACAGGTATGGACAGGTTATGCACAGGTTCCCTGACTTAGATTCAAGGCTGACTTGGTGATAGCCACTGCTGAGTGCCCAATCTGCCAGCAGCAGAGACCCTCACTGAGTCAATATGACACTGTTTCTGGATGTGATCAGCCAGCAACCTAGTGGCAAGTTGATTACATTGGACCACTTCCATCATGAACACGATAGTGTTTTGTACTTACTGGAATAAACAGTTACTTTGGATACAGATTTGCCTTTTCCTCATGCAATGCTTCTTCTAAAACTACCATCTGTGGACTTACAGAACACTGTATCCACCATCATATCCTACACAGTATGATCAAAGGACTCATTTCACAGCAAACAAAGTGTGGCTCGTGGAAGTCACTGGTTTCACCATGTTCATCACCATCCTGAAGCAGTGGGCTTGATAATATGATGAAACTGTGAAAGACACGATTATGGTGCCAGTTAGGTGGCAATAGCCTGCAGGATTGGGGTAGTATTCTCCAAGAGGCTGTATATGTTCTAAACCACCTTCCAATATATGGAACTTTCTCCTATAGCTGTGATTCATGGATCTAGGAATCAAGAGATGGAAATGGGAGTGTTACCATTCACTATTACCCCTAGTGACCCACTTGCAAGATTTTTGCTTCATGTCCTCATGATGTTATGTTCTGCAGGTCTAGAGGGCTTAGTTACAGAGGGAGGAATGCTCCCACCTGGAGACACATTACTGACACCATTCAACTAAAAGCTAAGAATACCTCCTGGCCACCTTGAGCTTCTTATGCCTCTGGATCAACAGGCAAAGAAGGGAGATACTGTAATGGCTGGCGTGATTGATCCTGATTATCAAGAAGAAATCAGATTGATGTTCCATAATGGAAGTAAAGAAGAGTACCTTTGGAATGCATGAGATCCCTTAGGGCATCTCTTAATACTGCCATGATCTGTGATTAATGTCTTTGGAAAACCACAGCAACCCAATTCCAAGAAGGCTAATAATGATCCACACCCTTTAGGAGTGAAAGTTTGTGTTACTCACCAGGCTAAGAACCATGACCAGCTGAGGTACTTGCTTAGGGCAAAGGAATACAGAATGGGTGGTGGAAGAAGGCACTTCTAAATACCAATTACAGCCACACGACCAGTTGTATCAATGAAAACTCTGTTAGACTATTTCTGTTTAGCATATGTACATCAAATGTTTTTGTTTTCTTATAAAATATAAGATGTAAATGAGGCTAGTGTGTTTTTGCTTGGATGCATGTTAGTTTTATCATTTTAGGTGCAAGTATGACTTTATAGTATCTTCATTCAGAGATTTTTATGGTTTGGCATAGGGCTGTGTCTTGCCTTAAGCAGGCATATCGGCAAGGAGAAGCTATTCCTATTTTTGTCTGGTCTTTGTATCGTCAAATTTCTGTAGTTTTAGAACCTGTATCATCTGAGGAGGACTCAGAAGTGGACGAGGAATTGGAAAGAGGGAAAGGAGAGGGAGGTGGATGGCCACCGCCACCTTCTCCTGTTCTTCCGTCTTCTCCAGTTCTCCCCAGGAACTTAGTGCCAGTTCCTCCTTCCACTGCTCCTTCTATTTTAAGTACAATAGAAGAAGAGAGTAGTGAGTCTGAAGAATGTCAAAATCTTTTGTGTCCAGAAACGGGAGAAGTGGGCTATCCGAATTTACCATGAATGCCACCACTGATCAAAATCTTACCTCTCCCATACCATTGAAATGGCTGAAGATAAAACCAGTATGGGTAGAGCAGTGGCCTCTTACTAAAGAAAAACTCTCAACCTTACAAGATTTGATATCTGAACAGCTAGAAAAGGGACATACAGAACCTTCTTTCAGCCCTTGGAATTCTCCTGTATTTGTAACATAGAAGAGGTCTGGTAAATGGAGAATGTTAACAGATCTTAGGTGTGTCAATGTGGTTATTCAGCCTATGGGAGCTTTATAGCCTGGAATGCCTAGTCCAACAGTTTTACTGCCCAATTGGCCACTACCTATTATAGATCTCCAAGATTGTTTTTTTACTATTCCGCTTCACCCTTCTGATTACGAAAAATTTGCCTTTACTTTTGATTCCATAAATAATCAGGAACCTACTAAAAGATATCATTGGAAGGTTTTGCCACAAGGAATGCTTAATAGTCCCACAATTTGTCAACAGTTTGTGACAACTCACCTTCCTTCGGGACAGAACCCCAGAGGGGACAGGCCCAATAGCTTATGGCAAATGGATGTTACTCATGTGCCCTCCTTTGGTTGACTTTCTTATGTCCATGTGTGTATAAACACATTCTCCAACTTTATTTGGGCAACAGCACAAAGTGGAGAATCCGCCAAGCGGGTAAAACAACATCTCTTTTCCTGCTTTACGGCGATGGCCAAGCCATCTCAGATCAAAACAGACAATGCCCCTGCATATACAAGTAAGTCTATACAACTTTTCTTTAAACAATGGCAAATTCATCACATTACAGGCATTCCATACAATCCTCAAGGCCAAGCCGTCATTGAGCACACTCATTTAACTCTAAAACATACATTAAAAAAGTAAATAAAAAGGGGAGAGATGGCTACCACCCTGCAACAATTTTACAACCGGCATTATGTACTCTCAATTTTTTAAACATCCCTCAAAACTCTACAATTACAGCTGCTGAGGCCCATTGGTCTCATATATACAACTCTCAAAAAACTCAAAGGCAACCTATCTGGTGGAAAGATGTGTCAACTAATACCTGGCAAAAAGGAGAGATAATTACGTGGGGAAAGGGTTTTGCTTGTGTCTCTCCAGGTCCTGAAATTGAAACTATTTGGATTCCATCATGAAGAATTCGCCTGAGATATGGAGTACCTAGCAGAGCGGATGGCAAAGATGAAGATAAAAAAGACTTTGGTGACGAGCTCTTACACACACAAGACTTACCTACCAGCCAGAGGACAGAAGAGAAGGACGATACAGAGGGCAAAAATTCTAGTTCCCAATGTTAGAGGGTTAACATTGCTTTCTCATGTCTCTTCCTTGTAACATTGGTTGTCTTTATAAACCTAAAATACTCTATGTTCTGGCCATGTTGGGGGTTTGTACCTCCAAGGGGCTGACGCCATGTACTCAAGTGAAAGAAGATCTGGTTTCCTTAAAACCCATGATGGTAGCCAAGGGCCCTGGTTACTGTTGGGTGTGGAAACAACTACCAGAGAAACATAAAATCTCTACTTATTGCCTCATAATCCCCAGAGCTCGGCTGGTTAGCCAGGGATGGGTAAGACTCCTCAAGGAGGGGCAACCTAAGACAGGCACAGCCGCAAAGGGGGCATCGAGAAAGTGGCTGGTTAGCCAATGACAGGTAAGGGTCCTCATGGGAGGAACGACTAAGACAGGCACGGTCACAGAGAGGCTATTTGAAAAACATCTTTTGGTGATGGCATACAACAGTTGCCCCGGCCATAAGAACTCATTACTTTTACCCAATACTTCAGCTTCATTTTTTAATAAATAAAAAGAGGGAGATGTGGGAAATCATGTTAACTCTCTTGACATGAGTGCAGCCATCTTGGCTGATGTACCGTTATTTCAACTCTGTATACCCTCTTGTACTGTTTGTGTACTGTATCCTAGAGGCAATCTGGGAACACCTCCAAGTCCTTGGCCCCAACATGTGGAACAATGTACAACTGAAACTGTAAACAACTGGCTTAGTTACTGAATGTTTCAGTTCCTTGTATTCTAAGTTACCAAAAGGGTATAAATACTTAATAAAACCTTGCTTGGGGCTCTCAGCTGTGGGACGTGGTTAGCCACCTGATCCCAAACTGTTTCATGTCTATTTTTTCTTAGTCTCGGCAGAATGTGTCTCTCCTCCACCCGCATGGTTTAGTTTGTAGAAACCCGACACTGGGTCATGATTCTCAGTATTTATATGTACCCACTCCCATGACTGCATCTGCTGTGAGTTGCTGGTCAGTTTAAAGGTGGTTTTCTTGGAGGTGTGGCCTGCATCAGATGTTCTGCTTTGTGGCATTTTGCTTGCTCTGGATCCTGCTGCTGACTCCTATTCTTGTAACTTCTGGCTCTTGGGCCTTGATCTCTTCGCTTATCTGCAGATCTTGGAATTCGTTAGTCTTCATCTCCTGAGAGCAGGAGACGTGCTCTATGGGAATCAAGGGAAGATTCCATCCTGATCCACAGACTCAGAACATTCCAGGCTCCGCAATGACATGCTCTGCTTCCTTGATACAAAGTTCTCATGTATACATGTATGTGCTTTACTAGTTTTGCTCTCTAGAGAACCCACCCTAAGACTCTTGACTTCTTTAATTCAGCAGAATTAGGTAAAATACCCCATTCCCTCTTGCATGGGTGCTAAACTCCTGAAACACCTCCAGGTGGAATATTTCTCTCGAATATGGCCTCACACATGTTTTTCTGACAGTTGAGTTGAATACTTTCCAAGAGTTAGCTGTATGCATTCCTAAATATGTTTGTACCAACTATAGTTGCTATTGTAATTGCATAACTTAGTTAAATATCATATAGAGCAATGAATTAGTACAGATGTGGAAAATAAAGAGTTGTAACTTTTATCCAAATACAATCTGGATGTTTTGAGAAGACTTAAGAAAGATGAGTTCACTAGAAAAATTGCTGTAAAATTAGTGTGGATGAGACAAGTGTGATAAACTAGGGGACTAATCATAGTTTGGAAGTACTCAAACATTTACATCACTTTGTGTGTTAGTTTCTCACTACACTTTGAGGCAAGTAAGCTGTAAACTGCATGAAACACTTTGGGTATGGTTAATGCAAGAAAAATATTGAGGAATTCTAATCAGAAGATCCATTTTCAAAGATGAGAATGTGGCCCTCCACTAAAAAACTAAATTGGCAAACAATGTATATATTTTACATAGAATAAAATGAATGTTTTTAATTTTCTTGCTTTAATAGACTTTTTTGATTAAGTACATAGTATTTGTCCTGGTGCCTGTGACAAGAGAGTCTATCTGATTACTTTTGTTGTAGCTTGTTGCTGGGTAGTCCATTTAGATTCATGGTGACCCCATATGTCCTGAGTAAAACTGCTCCATAGGGTTTTCAAGGCTGTGACTTATCAGAAGATCACCAGTCCTGTCCTCTGAGGTACCTCTGCATGGATTCAGACTGTCAACCTTTTGGCTGGTAGTCAAGCATTTAACTATACTGCCCATGGAGACCTTGAGAGAGTTTCTATTGTATATAAATTATGTATCACATGTCTGATAGCTTGAGTTCTTGCAGAAACAAAGTGATCACCGAGAACCTAACCCTGAAAGTCCCCCAAAACACTGGAAGTAGGATCCTCTGATTGTAGCTCTGCTCTTAATTGTGAACTTGGGCTTAAACATATATGGATGTAGCTCAGGGAAAGATCGTAAGTGGTTCATGGGTCAGATATTAGACTTAGAGTACTCTGTAGGACTGATTTTTTTTTTAATTTTAAAAATTGGAAAATTTCAAACATGAATTCAGATTTCTGCCTTTTGTCACGGCATCACAAGGGCTGACAAGAATCAGCTGGAGCTGAGCTGTACCTGCCCATTTTGGCAGATAATATGCTCTTCACCAGCCAGTTCCTTCTACATGATAAATTTTCTGTAGGTGTTCTAATTTAAAACATCCTGGTTTTAGATGGTAGCAATGGTAAATTAGTTATTGAAAAAAATTCTACCCCAAACTTAAAATTCATTCAGTTACATTTTTTCACTCCTTTCAGTTCACCTCTGTCAATAATTGGCCTCTGCCTTCATCTATTGTTACATCAATTTCTGTACTTTCTAATCTGTATTATTGATTGTTATCTATATTCATCCATTTAGCTTACCACCTTGCTACCAAAAACAACAACGGAATGTGTTGCCATCTGAGCTCCATAAGTTTTCTTGGCTGTAATACTGTAATATTTATGAAACCAGACCTTTAAGCTTTTCTTTTTGGCATCCCTAGGTGGGTTGGAACTGGCAGCCTTTCAGTCAGTAGTTGAGAGGAAACCACTTGTACCACTCTGAGACCTTCATTACTACTCACATGCTCTTCCTCCTTCTTTATTTGTATAATAATTTTATTCTCTTCATGTAATTTGACTGGGTAATGCTCCATAACAGAGGTCAGCAATGTTTTTCTCTAAAGAACCAGGCAATAAATATTTCTAGCTTTGTTCATCGTACAGTCTCTATCCAACTACTCAACTCTGCTGCATCATGAAGGCAGCCATATAGTTAGGTGTTACCAAGTTGTTTCCAACTCATAAAAACCCTACCTACAACAGAACGAAATGCTCTCTAGTGCTGTACTGTCCTCACAATACTTGCTATGTTTGAGCCTGTTGTTACACCTGCTGTGTCAATCTATCTCACTGAGGGTCCTCTTGTGTTTGCTGACACTTTACCTCGCCAGGCACAATCTCTTTCTCCTGGTGCTAGTCTTCCCTGATAACATGCCCAAAGTACGTGAGATTAAGTCTTGCCATCTTCACTTCTAAGGAGCATTCTGGCTCTACTTCTTCCAAGACAGATGCTTCATTCATTCTTCTGGCAGTCCAAGGTATACTCAATATTCTTTACCAACATCTTAATTCAAATGCATCAGTTACTCTTTGTTCTTTCTTATTAGTTGTCTAGGTTTAACATGTATAGAAGGCAACTGGAAATATCATGGCTTGGGTAATGTACACCTTAGTCCTCAAAGTGATACTGTGAAGTACTCTTAGGCAGCAGATTTGCACAAAGCAATGCTTCTTTTGAATTCTTTTCTTTTCCCTAAGCAATTATATTTATTTCTTTTTTTTAATAATTAAAAAATGAAAGTGTACATACTCTGTGCTTACAATACTGGGTTAAGAGAGGAAGAGTATACAAGTTGTGTCGAAGTCCCATTAATATTGATCTTCTGACTAATGTGTATTGTCACCAATTTCACCCAACCAAATTTCTATCAACTATCTAACCTAAACCCTCGCCCCTTCCCCTCCCTCCCTCCCACTCTCCCCACCTTTGTAGCCATGGAAGAGTCTTTTCTATTATGTATAAGTATATGTGTAAGTATGGTTATATGTTTTTATCGTAGGGGTCTCATATAATAATTGTCCTTCCGTCGCTGCCTAGTTTCACTCAGCATGATGTCCTCCAGTTGAAACCAAATTGAGAGATGTTTCCTGCTATCGTCGTTGTTCTTTATCAGTGAATAGTACTCCATTGAGTACATACTCCAACGTTTACCCATCCATTCTTCTGTTGTTGGGCATCTGGGTTGATTCCAACTTTTTGCTGTCGTGGACTGCACTGTGATGAACATTCGTGTGCATGTATCAGTTGGTGTGAATGGCCTTGATTTTGTAGGATATGTTCTGAGCAGAGGAATTATTGGGTCAAATGGTATATCTGTATCCATTATTTTAAGGTAATGCCAAATTGCTTTTCAAAGAGGTTGCACAATTCTGCAATCCCACCAACAGTGAAGGAGAGTTCCAATCTCTTCACAGCCTCTCCAACATTTATTGTTTTGCATTTTTTGGATCATGACCAATCTTGTTGGGGTGAGATGTTATCTCATTGTCGTTTTGATTTGAATTTCTTTAATAATTAATTATCGTGAACATGTCCGCATGTGTTTTTGGCTGCCTAGATCTCGTCTTTAGAGAAGTGTCTGTCCATCTCCTTTGCCTGTCGCTTAATTGGATGATTTGTCTTTTTCTTATTGATATTTTGTAGAACCTTATAGATTATGGAGATCAGGTGTCGGTCTGACATAGAGTTGCCTAATTTTTTTTGTTTTTTTAATTCTTTTGATGCAGTCTTTAGATGAGCAGAAGTGTTTGATTCTTAATTCCCATTTATCTATTTTCTCTACTGATGAATGTGTTTGTTTGTCAGATTTTGAAGTCTGTCTATATTGTGTATTAAAACGTCCGTTGTTGACCCTATCTTATCTTGGACGAGCTTTATCATTTTAGCTTTTATATTCAGGTCTTCTATCCAATTTCAGTTGATTTTTATATAAGGTGTGAGATATGGCTCTTGTTTCAACTTTTTTCAGATGGATATCCAATTATACCAGCACCATTTGTTAAAGAGACTGTTCTTACCCCTGTTCAAAATCTTAGGACCTTTGTCAAATATCAGCTGTTCATAGGAGGATGGTGGCATCTCTGGGGTCTCTACTTTGTTCCATTGGTCTATATGTCTCCTATTATACCTATACCAGGCTGTTTTGACTACCGTGGCAGTGTAATAGGTTTTAAAGTCAGGTAGTGAGAGGTCTCCCAGTATGTTCTTCGTTTTCAGTAGTGCTTTACTTATTCAGGGTTTCTTCCCTTTTCAAATGAAACTGATAATTTGTTTATCCATCTCATTAAAAAAATGTCGCTGGAATTTGGATTCGGATTGCATTATATAAGTAGAGTGCTTTGGGCAAAATAGACATTTTCACAATATTGACCCTTCCTGTCCATAAGCAGGGCAGATTACTCCACTTATGTCTTTCCTAGTTTCTTGTACCAAGATGTTGTAGTTTTTTCTGTAAAGATCTCTTATTTCTCTAGTTAGGTTTATTCCTAAGTATTTTATCTTCTTGGGGGGCTATAGTAAGTGGAATTGATTTGGTGGTTTCTTCATTAATAATTTCATTGTTGGTATAAAGGAATCCTACTGATTTAGCTATGTTTATCTTGTATCCTGATACTTTGCCAAATTCTTCTATTAGCTCTAATAGTTTACTTCTGGATTTCTTTGGATTCTCTGTAGAAACAATCATATCATCTGCAAAAAGGGAAATCTTTACTTCTTCAGTGCCAATACGGATGCCTTTTATTTCTTTGTCTTGTCTAATTGCTCTGGCTAGAACTTCTAGGGCAATGTTGAGCAGAAGTGGTGAGAGTGGGCATCCTTATCTAGTTCCCATTCTCAAAGGGAATTCTTTCAGTCTTCCACCATTCAGGATGATGAAAGCAGTTGGCTTTGCATAAATGCTATTGATTATATTGAGAAATTTCTCTTTTATTCCTATTTTTCTGAGAGTTTTAAGCATGAATGGATGTTGAACTTTCTCAAATGCCTTTTCTGCATCAATTGACAAAATCAGGTGATTTTTATCTTTTGTGTTATTAATATGGTTAAATACATTAACTGTTTTTCTGATGTTGAACCAGCCTTGCATCTCTGGAATGAAACCAACTTGATTATGATGAATTATTTTTTTTATATGCTGTTGAATTCTATTGGCTAGAATTTTGTTGAAGATTTTTGCATCTAGATTCATGAGTGATATTGTTCTGTAATTTTCTTTTTTTGTGGGATCTTTCCCCGGTTTTGGTATCAGGGTTATGCTGGCTTCATTGAATGAATTTGGAAGTATTTCCTCTCTTTCTGTGGTGTGAAATAGCCTCATTAGTATTGGAGTTAATTCTTCTCTAAAAGTTTGGTAGAATTCTCCAGTGAAGCCATCTGGGCCAGGACTTTTTTTGGTTGATAGATTTTTGATGACTTCCTCAATCTCCTCCTTTGTGATAGATTTATTAAGTTGGTCTATTTCTCCTTGTGATAGTCTTGGTGAGTCATATGAATCTAGAAATTTGTCCATTTCCCCCAGGTTTTCAAACCTGTCAGAGTATAGCTTTTCATAGTATTCTGTTATGATATATTTTATTTTAGATGGGTCTGTTGTAACATCTCCCAACTCATTTCTTAACTGGGTTATTTGTATCTTCTGTTGTTCTTCTTTTGTAAGTTTAGCCAATGGTTTATCAATTTTGTTGATCTTTTCGAAGAACCAGCTTTTGGTTTTGTTAATTTTTTCAATTGTTTTTCTATTCTCTAATTCATTTAGTTCTGCTCTAATCTTCATAATCTGTTTTCTTCTGGTGCCTGAGGGGTTTCTTTGTTGCTCTCTTTCTACTTGTTCAAGCTGTGAGGTTAATTCTTTAATTTGTGCTGTTTCTTCATTCTGGAAGGGTGCATTTATAGAGCTAAACTAACCTCTGAGCACTGCTTTTGCTACATCCCACAAATTCTGATAGGATGTGTTTTCATTCTCATTTGAATCCATAAATTTCTTTACTGTGTCTTTAATTTATTTTATAACCCAAGGCTTTATAAGTAAGGTGTTGTTCAGTTTCCACAAGTTGGAATTTTTACCTGTGAATTTTCTGTTATTGATTTCAACTTTTATAGCTCTGTGGTTCAAGAAAGTACTTTGCAATAAATCAATGTTTTGGATTTTATGGAAAATTGTTTTATGACCTAACACATGGTCTACTTTGAAGAATGTTCCATGTGCTTTGGAGAAGAAGGTGTATTTATCTGTTGATGGATGAAAAGATCTGTATATGTCGATAAGGTCAAGTTGGTTGATTGTTGTAATAAGACTTTCTGTATCTTGATTTCTTGACTGCTACTTTACTTGATTATGGATTCAAGTAAGATGATATGCTTGACAACTTCAATATTTTCTTCATTTATCGCAATGTTTCTTATTGATCCAGTTGTAAGGAATTTTGTTTTCTGTATGTTGAGGCATAATCCATACAGAAATCTATAGTCTGATTTTCATCAGTAAGTGCTTTAATCCTTTTCACTTTCATCAAATATGGTTATATCATCTGCATAGACAATATCTAAATGAATGAGCATTGAGTATTGCAGTAAAACTTTATGTGGAAAAAAAAAACAGGATCTAAAATCCATAAATTGGGGAAAAGACAGTTTCTTTAACAAAATGGAACAAGAACCGTATCTCACACCATACGCAAATATATAAAATCTGAAATGATAAAAATCATGGGAGAAAAAGTAGTAAGAATGATGGGAGCCCTCATACACCACATAAACAAAATATAAAACATTACTAACACTATACAAACATCCGAAGAGAGAAATAAATAATTGGGAACTCCTAAAAATCAAACACTCATGTTCATCCAAGTACTTTACCAGAAGAGTAAAAAGATAACATACACACTGGAAAAAATTTTGGATATAACAGATGAACATCTAATCTCCCAAATCTACAAGATACTGTAAAACCTCAACAACAAAAAGTCAAATAGCCCAATTAAAAAGTGAGCAAAGTATATGAACAGATACTTCACCAAACAAGCCATTAAGGTGGCTAACAGATACATTAGGAAACGCTAACTATCATTACCCATTAGAGAAATCCAAAGCAAAACTGCATTAATCCAGAAAACATAAAATAATAAACGTTCAACAGGTTGTGGAGAGACTGGAACATTTATTGGTTACTAATGGGAATTTAAGGTATAACTACTTTGGAAATCGATTTGACACTTTTTTAAAAAAACTAGAAATAGAAACACCATATGATCCAGGAATCCTATTTCTTGGACTCCATATCCTAGAGGAATAAGGGGTGTCACATGGATAGATATATACACAACAACATTTATTGCAGCACTGTCCACAATAGCAAAAAGATGGAATCAATCTAGGTGCCTGTCAGTGTATGAAAGGATGAATAAACTATGGTGTAGTCACACAATGGAATACTATGCAATGATAAGCAACACAGATGAATCTGGAAACATTACGCTGAGTGAAATTAGTCAGTTGAAAAAGGCCAAATATTGTGTGAGATCGCTATTATGAGGATTCAAGAAATGGTTTAAATACAGAAGGAAACAGTCATTGATGGTTACAAGGGTAGGGAGGGAGTGAGAGGGGCATTCATTAATTAGACAGTAGGTAAGACTTAAGTTTAGGTGAAGGGAAGGATGACACACAGTAGAGAAGTCACCAAAACTGGACTAAACCAAAAGCTAAGAAGTTTCCTAAATATAAGCACTTACTTAGAAGGACAGAGTAGCAGGGGCTGGAATCTGGGGACCATGGTTTCAGGGGACATCTAGGTCAATTGGCATAACAGTTTTTAAAGAAAATGTTCTGTGTCCCACTTTAATGAGTGGCATCTAGGTCTTAAAAGCTAGCAAGTAGCCATCTAAAAAGCATCAATTGGTCCAAACTCATCTAAACAGAAGAGAAAGAAGGATATCAATGATGTGAGGGAAACACAAGCTCAAGAGACAGAAAGGACCATGTAATCCAGAGGCTTTATTAACATAAAACCAGAAGAACTAGATGGTGCCCATGTACCACAAATGACTGCTCTGACAGGGAACACAACAGAGAGTCCTTGACATAGTTGGAGAAAAATGGGGTGTAGAACTCAAACTGGACCAGACTTTATACATTCATCTCACAGACTAGAGGGTCTCTGGAAGACATGCCTCCTGGACTCTCTGTTAGCCCAGACCTGAAACCAATTCCTGAAGCCAACTCTTCAGACAAAGATTGGAGTGAACTGTAGGACATAAAATGATACTGGCAAAGAGTATATTTCTTCGCTTAAGTAGATACAGGGACTAACTGGGAAATACCTGTCCAGAGGCAGGATGAGAGGGCAGAAGGGGGCAGAACCTGGTTGAATGGCGTGGAAATACAGGACAGCAATGAGGGCTGTGCTGTCACAGCATGGGGAGAGCAGCAAGAGTTACATAATCGTGTGTGTAAGCTTTTGTATGACAAATTAACTTGGATTGTCAACTTGCACTTAAAGCACAATAAAAATATGTATTTTTTAGTCTTCTCTTTTCTAGAAAAAAACACCCAAATCAGGAAGCTGGTTTTGGCTGGAAACCCTGGTGGTATAGTGGTCAGCACAGTGGTTAATTGCTATGACTGTTAACCAAAAGGTTGTCAGTTTGAATGTGCCAGGTGCCCCTTGGAAACTCTATGGAGCAGTTCTATTCTGTTCTTATAGGGTTGCTATAAGTCAGAATCAACTAGACAGCAGTTGGTTTGGTTTGGGTTTGGTTTGGGCTAGCATCCTACATTTTGCTGATTCCTGTTTTAGACTATGTCATGAATTGAATTGTGTTCCCCCCACAAAAAGTGTGTAGCAATTTGTCTGGGCCATGCTTCCCAGTAATGTGTGATTGTCCTCTGTTTTGTGATTTTTCCTATGCTGTAAATCCTAATCTCTGCCTGTGGTTAATAGATAGGGTTATGTTACAAGCAGTTTAGGGTGGGGCTGTAGCACCCTTCCTAGGGTCGCCTCCCTGCTCCAATGTAAAGGGAGTTTCCCTGGCACCACCTTCTATCTCATAAGAGATGAAAGGGAAGCAGCAAAGAGCTGAGGAACCTCATACCATCAAGAAAGCAGCACTGGGAGCAGAGCACGTACTTAACAGCTGAGGTTCCTGTGCGAAGATGCTTTCAGACAGAAGACTAATGCAACGCAAGGATCTTCCTCCAGAGCTGACAGAGAGAAAATACCTTTCTCTGGAGTTGACATCCTAAACTGAGACTTGTAGCCTGCTGGGCTGTGTAAGAATAAACTCTGTTAAAGCCATCCACTTATGGTGTTTCTATTAGAGCACTACCTGATGACTATTTCTTGGTTTATTTTGAAACTTCATTTTTAGATTAATTTCTATCTGTTGAAATTGGCCTCTCTCTGTCATGTTTGTAAAAAAAATTGAAAATTTTATTTTTCACTTGCAACGATACCTTGTTGTTGTTAGCTGCTGTTGAGACAGTTCCAGCTCATTGTGACCCTCTCTACGACAGAACAACAGTGTCTGGTCCTGTGCCATGTCCATAATTGTTGTGATGCTGGAGCCCATTGTTGAAGGCATTGTTGAGAGTCTTCCTCTTTTTCACTGACCTTTCACCAAGCATGATGTGCTTCTCCAAGGATTGGTATTTTAGCATGTGCCGAAAACCAAAAGCCAAACTAGCTACTGTTAAGTCAATTCCAACTCATAGAGATCCTGTGTGTTTCAAGGTATAACTGCTCATGCATTCCTCTCCCCAGCCCCCAGTAATATTGTGTTTTCAGTGAAGGTTTATATGGGAGTTTAGGTTTCCATTCAGTAATCTCTACACAAGCTGCTCAGCAACATTGGTTACATTCTTCACCATGTGTGAACAATCTCGTTATTTCCATTTCCATTCTAGTTATTCTGTTTCCACAGGGTATTCACTGGCTGGTTTTCTGGAGGTAGATCTCCAGACCTTTCTCCCAAGGTGCCTCTGGAGGGACTTAAACTTCCCACCTTTCTGTTATTAGATGAGCATCTAATCTTTTGCATCACCCAATGGCAGTGTGTGTATTAATCAGCCTTGGAAAGGAGTGAAAAAGGCTAAGAACTGGGGTTGCTGTCCTAAAACTTTCATTGCAGGAAGCAGCAATGTAAAGTCCCAAAGGATG
Source organism: Heterohyrax brucei (assembly GCA_028571685.1). Classification (NCBI taxonomy): domain Eukaryota; kingdom Metazoa; phylum Chordata; class Mammalia; order Hyracoidea; family Procaviidae; genus Heterohyrax; species Heterohyrax brucei. The sequence goes on along the minus strand of CM053147.1, from coordinate 87,677,497 downwards.
CAGGATGATTTGAAATGACTCTGAAGGTCACATCCCAGTTGTTGATGTCCACATACTTAGAGCACTGATTGGTCCTGACCCCCCACAGATTAATTGGGACTGCTCTTGTCCTCAAATACCTTCCTCTTTAAATCTAATCAAATCCCAGCTTCATGTTCCTGAACAGGATCTTTCAATCTTGTGGGACTGCCAGTCTAAGAGAAAGAATCATTTCATTTCCAAGAAACCCAGGCACAACACTTTTCCAGGGAGGAGATGCTTGGGTGATGAGTTTAGAGTATCTTTCAACACCCTTGGCAAGAAGAGGAAAACAGGACCCCTTGCATTCCACAGCTGAGAGACAGTTTCCTTCTCAATGAATGGTCCTCACCTCCTGACACCGTGGAGGCTTCTGCAGACAACAGACAACACCCCGTGCCTCCTCCTCTGCCTGTTTACCTTCTACTCCTACCGCCTTCGGGAGACTGGCAGAAAACAGTGTCACCGCAATATTTGCTGTTGTTTTCATGGAGAGGAAGTGTTGACACGAGCTACCTAGCTGTGAATGTAAACATGACACCGAGAGAGTGAAGGCTGGCGGGTTAGTGGGTACCCGGCAGTGTGGTGCTCACTGCCGGCAGATGTTTAACCTTGACAAGGATGGTAATTAAGCAGAACCACAGCAACCAGCGCCTCCCCGGGAGCCAATTAATAATTTGATCGGGGAGATGTTATATGCAAATTTCTCCACATACCGCTTCAGAATGACACTTCTACCCTCCACCCAGTGGACTGATCTGAAGCATCATTTGTAACAAAGCCCTGTGGTGCAGGTATGAACAAATGGTAATTAGGCAAATTAAATGAGGGTTGCACATACATCAATTAATTTCTGGTCATAGGATGCACAGCCAATGGCACTACCTTTTCAGTACATGGAGAAATCCACCCTGACAGCAGTTATTTATCCAACTTTCCTCCCTCCCTTCCCTTCTGTACCACCCCCATCAATACTTCTCTTCCCTTCAAGAGCTTGAGTTACAGCACCCCACTTTATTTACTTTGCACATCTGTGTATCAATACACACACTCCTTGTAGTCTTCTGGCTTGGAAAAGCAAAACAAACATGCAAGCAAATAAAAAAAAATCCACAAAAAAACTTAGCAGGCTGAACATGATATTTTGAAAATGCATGTATCCAGCATACAGTGGGCTTTCTGGGGACAGCAGTGATAACATCCATTTCCTCTCCCACTGAGGCAAAGAAAATAAAATGAAGCTTCTATGAAAGAATACTAGGCACAAGTTGGGACTTCCCCACAGAGTAAATTGTTTGAGGAAGGCCACATGATTCAACATAATTGTCCCAAGTTAGGTCACCCTACTGTGGGTTTATGTGGGACTGAGTCATCCCACAAGCAAAAAGCCTCACAGGAAATGTAGTTAAATAATCGGCTTCTCAGCTCTTGCTGGTCACACAGATTATGAGGTGTTAACCCCCATCAAAAGGCTGTAGTTGTGTCCCTGTAGAGCTGTCTAAATTTGCATGCTAGCATTTTATGGAAGAAGAACAAAATAATCTCTTTTCTTGCATAGAGCCCTGGCGGGAAAAGAATAAATAAAAGCCAAATGTAGGCCTCTGTTATAATTTAGCCCTAATGGTTCCTTCAGCATTGACTAAAGGTCCAGGATATTAAATCTTCATTCACAAAGCATTTAGTTTTCCATAGAAATTATTACCCAGTTTTTCCTCTGGTAAAACTGACCACTAAAGACTTGAAGATTTTCTAAGCAAGGGGGCCAGCTGGGAGGGAGCAATGGAGAGCTCTTGGGCCCTCAAGGGCAAGGTGGTAAGGTGGTGCTTCCTGGTAAGTCGGAACTCACTGAGGAGAGTCTACAGCACTCAGGAAACAGCTAGGTGGTACAGACGGACGTAGAGGAACACGGAACAAAGCACGTCAGCAATGGAAGCCGGAGCTCTGCTTTCCTCTCCTGTACTAAGTGGCTTGAGGCAGAGAGTTGTGTGGGCCATGAGCAAAGGACACAATGACAACATCTTTAGCATTCACGAAGAACTTACACTCCTTCCAAAATCAAAGTCCCAATTCAGCAAAAGGCTTAGGTTCACTCTATCTTGCTACAGCTAAGCAGTATATGTATAAACTGAAGTCTCTCTGTGGCATTCCCTTTGTTCCATCATCCTATGTTAGACACTATTGTTTCTGGGTGACCATATGCTCTTCAAAAGCAGAGGTCAAGTAAGTTTTCTACCACTTCCTGTGCCTCGCAGAATCTAGAGCTGACAATAACAGCATGGGTGCTCTGAACATGATTCTCTGACTGAATAGAGGAAGAAACATCTTAAGAATTTTAGGAGTCAAGAAACTAGAGTTACATTCAGGGAGACTTGAGTTAAAGCTCCAGATTATGGGTGCAACCCATATGGCTTCTGCTGGGGTCACGACTGCTGCCAACTTCACTGGAGTCCCTAGGTGGTGCAAACAGTTACCACACTCAGCTGCTAATTGAAAGGTTGGAGGCACGCGTGCACACAAAGCTACCTCAGAAGCAAGAGCTGGTTGTGCCCAGAGGTACCGCAGAAGCCATGCGTGAAGAAATCAGCCATTGAAAACTCACTGCTTTGACTGTGACACACATGGGTTCCTCATGAGTTAGAATCAAGTTGTGTGTATGTGTGTCTATGTGTCCGGCTCTAATGATCTAGCCTTCCATGAAGAGGAGTGAGTGTGATTTTTTACTATTAAGATTCATGAACTGACAGTCTAAAATCAGTGATTCTAATGTCATTCCATTAGAGGTAGAGAGCTTTAGGTTCTGCAGTTTTAGTCTCTTAAGCACTTCTGAGCATCAGAGCTAAGCAGTGTTGGCTTATTTTTGTTGCTTGTTGTGCTTTAGGTGAAAGTTTATGGCTCAAGTTAATTTCTCACTCAAAAATTTGTTCACATGCTTTGTGAGCAGTCCCCACAATGCGACAGCGCCCTCCCCCTTCCCCACCTGGGTTCCCTGTGTCCATTCAGTAGGTCTGGCCCTCTCTGCCTTCTCATTTTCCTTTTGGGCAGGAGCTGCCCTTTTGGTCTGGTACATCTCCTTGAATTTAGAAGCATGTTCTTCTCGTGTATTGTTTTTTTGTTTTATAATCCTGTCTAATCTCTCAAGAGTGGGGTTCAGAAATTTCCATTCTGGGTTAACAGAGCATCCAGGTGAAACCCCTTGCTCACCCTCAGATAGTTACTAACTACTGAAGTGTGGCAAAAAAGTCAACACTGCCAACCTGTCATTGGTATTGAGAACAGCCCAAGGTTTGTGTAACAATAACTTTGCTACAAACTCTATCTCAGAGTCCCAACTAACTTGTGATTGGCTGTTATGTATGGGTTTGCAACAAATTGGGCTACAAGTTGCTTTTCAGGGTTCAAGCCTGTGCAGAAGAGGGACATTGAACCACTGCATGACCTTCCTGGGGTGACAGTAGTGAACGATTCTGGATCTGGAAACAACCGTGACACAGACAAAAAAAATTACCTAAAACCAACATCAGCCCAGGACAAAATTAATTATGTATGCTCGTAAAAAAACAAAAAACCAAACCCACTGCGGTCGAGTTGAGTCTGACTCATAGTGATCCTATAGGACAGACAGAACTGCTCTATATCATTTCCAAGGACCACCCGGCAGATTCAAATGGCCAGTCTTTTGGTTAGCAGATGTAGCACTTAACTACTGTGCCAACCAGGGTTTGTATGCTTCTAAGACCCCTCTTTATAAAATACGGAAACCCTGCTGGCTAGTGGTTAAGTGAGATGGCTGCTAAACTAAAGGTCAGCAGTTCAAATCCACCAGGCACTCCTTGGAAACTCTATGGGACAGTTCTACTCTGCCTTATAGGGTCACTATGAGTTGGAATTGACTCAACAGCACTGGGTTTTTAAAAAAGTATATGTAACTTCCCCTTTTGAGCCCATAAAAATCCTGGCTACCAGGTCCTCCTGCCTTTGAGATGGCTTCTTGGAGATCTAAGTCTTAGAGTCTCCTGTCTTGCCCAAGAACTAGGCTTGCCTCCTTTATTCTTGTCATTGACTCCAGTGAGAGGGGTCAAAGTTTTGGGGGTTCTTTCAGCTGCTATCTGATCATTAAGACTGTCTTTTTATGTGAATTTGAGTTCTGAGTTCTACATTTTCTTCTGCTCTGTTCAGTCCTCTGTCGTGTTCCCTGTGAGGGTGGCCACTGATGATAGCCGGGCACCATCTAGTTCTTCTGGTCTCAGGCTGGTTTAGTCTCTGGTTCATTTGGTCCTTTAGTCCTTTGGGCTAGTATTTCCCTTGTGGTTTTAGTTTTCTCCATTTTCCTTTTCTCTGAGTGAGAGTATTGGTTTACTTTAAACAAACATGTAAAAACAGTTTAGGGTTGAAAAACCTGTGACTTTTTTAAAAAATAAACTTTGTATTTGGTAATAATTTTAGATTTACAGAGAAGTTAAAGATAATACAGAGAATTTCCATGTATTCCTCACCCAGTTTGGGTTTCACTCAATTTTATCATCAAGGAGCCTGAGTGATGCAGTGATTAAGCACTCAGCTGCTAACCAAAAGGTCAGCGGTTCAAACTCACCAGCTGCTTGGTGGAGAAAAGACCCGGTAATAAACATGACAGCCTGGGAACACCTACGAGGGCAGTTCTGCTCTGACCTACAGAGTCCCTGTGAGTAGAATCAATTAGATGGCACACAACAACAACGGTTTATTTGTTAAAATAATAGCTGTTACTGTCAACTAAACTCTAATCTTTATTAGGATAGGATCTCCCCATTTGCGGCATTAATGTTCTTTTCCTGTTCCAGGATTCACTCCACCATCCATATTGCCCTTAGGAGCCTGACTTTTAAGTCATTTCTCAAAATTCCTAAAAATAACTTGCACAAACTAGAGTCTAATCTAAAGCAAGTTTTCTAAATCTTGAAAAGTAATAATAGAGGACAAAACGAGAAGTCTGTAGTTCTCCTTGACAGGATAAACTGTACTGCTGTCCTAACTTCCCCTGTGTCTTCCACGTTTCTTTGTTTGCTTCCACTTCCAGCACCAAAGAACACTGTAAACCGCAAATGCTTGTCCTAGCAGAGACCGATAAAACAATGGCAAAAGCGAAGTTCCTCCCTTCTCCAGCCTACACCCAGGGGCCCTCTTGGAAAGGTGTGCCTGCCACCACTGAACTCACCTTTTCAAGAATTATCTTCCAAAATGCTTTTTAAAATAACCAGACAGCACTAGTCCAACGGAGAAGCAGCAACATTTTCAAAGGAAATAATAAAAATAAAAAAGCTATTTTATCTGATGTGACAAACGGTTCACAACAAATTCTACTTTTGGAAAAACAGCCATACAGAAAGTGATTTTTCTCTTTCCAGACTCACATTTCTACCAAATTTGTAGGGGACAGGAAGGTGAGATTCCAACATGCCACTGTTAGACCAATCTACTTCCTAGTGGCCGCCTCCGAGTGGACTTGGAGAATAAAATCCTGACTGAAAACTTGAGTCACAGGGAGAGGTTTTGCATACATAGCTAAAACAGAGCTCATACTGTGGCTTTTTATTTTGTGCTAGGGGAGTCTGCAGTGAAGGGGGCTGTCCTGGACATTTTCAGAAGTTAGCAGCTCTGGATTATCAGTGGCAGGCCTACAGTGCTGACAACCAAAAGTCTCCAGAGTGCCAAATGCCCCTGACAATTTGTAGGGAAAAATTACCCCTAAATGAGAGTGACTGAGTTACAAATACATAAATGAGGACTTGAAGACTAGCTCAGAAACCCTGGTGATAATAGCAGTTTAGTGCTAAGGCTGCTAACCAAAAGGCTGGCAGTTCAAATATGCCAGGTGTTCCTTAGAAATTCTATGGGACAGTTTTGCTCGTCCTCCAGGGCTGCTGTGAGTAGGAATCCGCTAGCTCTGGCCTAATAAGCCTTTCTCAACTCTTCTAACAGCCTGTGTCTTATTATTGCTTCCATTATCTAACAAATGCCTACTTGTTATACTGCTGATAGAATTTAAAGTTTTACTCCTTTCTTAAAGCAATTACAACTGTTCTCAGTTTTAGGAGATAATAAGAAACATAAAACCATATGAATGAAAATTCTAAAGCTATTGGCAAAAGGATTAGAACATCTTAAATTTGCCACAATACATGCTTCATCTCCCAATAAAACTTCTTAAGACTTACACCAGTGTTCCTAAACCTAAGTGATTCTCACAGGATTAAAAAAAAAAAGGAAAAACAAAAAGGAAGCCAATGGAGTCTTAAAGGATTCTAAGATTTACCTAAATACAACAGAGAGAAAATCAGTTAAAAGCTGAACTAAAAGTTGCATGTTTCTCCGGATCTGTAGTCTGGGATCCTTGGTCTCAGTTAGGATGAAAAGGAGAAATGAGACCAAATGCGTAAAGAAAGACCAGACAGAAAGGGGCCTGGTGGTGCAATGGTTAAGTGCTTGGGCATTAACCCATGTGTCAATGGCTCAAACCCACCAGTAGCTCCATAGACAGAAAGACCAGGCAATCCGCTGCTGTAACTGTTACAACCAAGAAAACCCAGTGGGGCAGATCTACTCTGTCTTTTATGTTTTCTATGAGTTGGAATCAACAGCACTCAACAACAGCAAAACAATTTTATCACTGGGAGAAAGACCAGTGTTTGATTAGCATGGATAAAAGAAATGATACTGTAAACCACAAATTAAGAGAATCTATTAATAGAGAGTCTATAACTTTACTGCCTTGCAGGTCTATGGAAATGAAATCTCACACTAAATCATCGTGACTTAACCCAAATGACAAAAGCCAAACCTGATTCTGTCAAGTCAGTTCCACTTCCTGGTAACCTCATGTGTTCCAGAGTAGAATTGCCAAATAGTGTTTTCTTAGTTGCAATCTTTATGTAAGCAGATTGCCAGGCCTTTCTTCCACAGTGCTGCTGGGTGAGTTTGAACGACCAACTGCTCGGCTAGTAATCATGTGTAAATGGTTTGTGCCACCCAGAGTCCTTAATCCAAATGTGCCCCTCAAAACCCAAACCCACTGCTGTTGAGTCAATTTTGACTCACAGTGACCCTAGGACAGAGTAGAACAGCCCCACAGAGTTTCCAAGGAGTGCCTAGCAGATTTGAACTGCTGACACTTAACCACTGTGCCACCAGGGTTTGGAACCCAAATGATAAAAGGCATGATTTTCTGCACCTAAAAATATATAAATAAAATCAATCAATATGTGTGTGTGTGTGTGTGTGTGTGTGTATATATACAACAGGATTTAACTTTTTAACTCACTGATTAGTACCCAGCTTCAGCCCTTCCTTGCCTGTCATGCGTACCAGCAAAGGATTCCTAATTGATGTCTCCTGCAACAAAACCCGCCTCCCTAGTGAACACTCAGTAGACAGTGGAAGTGGTCCAAGGTGTCCACTATGTGCTAGGGATTATGGATGCATTGTCTCATGTGCATCATTAATAAGAACACTGATGTCACCCCGGATAGAGTCAGGTCTTGGGATGGAGACAGTCACCTCAACCTGCCTTGAACAGGTGTGATTGGTTGACACTGGACACCATGAACCTTAGGAGAGGAGTTTTGAGTTCAAAAGCCCCCAGAATTAAAGCAGAGCTGAAACGGAAGGGCAGTCTCCATTCAGGAAAAACAGACCTGAATATCAGCAGGACATGAAAGTGGAGGGTGCTCACAGAGTCAAAGCAGTTCTTGGTTTAAGAAATTACTCAGTGGTTGTGTTACAGGAAAAACCTGGTTGCAGACTCATGCTGCCTGTCACTACTAAGCCAGTTTTGGAGAGATAAAAGCGTTTTATTCACATTGTGGGCAACTTGAAAAGCTGGTGGGTTAGCACCTGGAAAGCCATTTCACATCTTGGTTCAGGCTGGCCAGTTTTATAGACAGGTTTAGGAGAGGGAAGGGCGGGCAGGCGAGGGACACAGGCACGCAGGTGTTCGAAGGAGGCAAGGCTGGAGAAGACACAACATCCTTGTCTCAAGGCGAGCTGTCCTTGACATCTGTTGGCTGGTTTTACTTTTCTCAGGAACAGTGGGCTGCAGACTGGCATTGCTCTGCTCTGTTATCAGTCAAGAATAGCCTGGGAAAACAAATTCAAACTCTTTGTGAGTGCCGGTCAGTAGGGACTGTTACAATTTTCTTTACCTGCCAGCATTCCTAAGGAAGAAAGGGGCTCTAGTGCTAAGAAAGAAGCTAGCTAAGAATTTTTCTACAGCTACTAACCCTATCAGTTACACAGAGAAGTAAGTAATGAATTGACGGCAGGAACTGGGAAGGGAGTCAAGGACATCCCCCATGAGAGACAACTTTTCCACTGAGGCCCACAGTATAACTGTGGTCTCCTGCCTGGGACGGTGAAGGGGAAGAACAGACTAGCAGGCAGAGATAATAATGTGTGCAGACACAGAGCGACATACGGCGGCAGGCAAGTTCTGGAAACACTGACCAGAAACACAGTTCTAGGTGATGCTTGGGCAAGAGGCAGGGCTTAACACACAAGAAAGAGCCCCCAAATAAAAAGGCTTATACGCCATGCGAGCAAGTGTCAATTTTACTGTGAAAACAGTGGGAAGCTGCTACTAAAGGAGAGGAGAAAAAGAATTAAATGCTAATATTGATTTTAGAAGATGAAGGAACCATAGAATCCATGGTCAAGTGGAGCTTTCAGAGACAGCAAGACTTTTCATTTTCATAAAAATGATATAATGCCATACCCAACAATTTTAGACACAGGACAAATAATACAAAGTGCACTTTTAAGTCAACAAGCATGTGAGTCAGGAATAAGAGAGAGAGAAAGAGGTCCCCAGGCTGGCAATGCCAGCTCTTGACCTTGGGTCTTTAGCTGGCAGTGGGCAGTCCTAAGGGCAGGGGAGAGATCTTGACAAGAGAGCAGGGGAATGTAGTAGAAAGCACTGAGGGGGTAATTGCCCAGCCCCATGGAGAGCCCTCTCCTGGGAAGCTTTGACACCAAGAGTGGGTCGTATGTCCAGCCTGTGCTGTACCCTCTGGTCACAGCTGACCCACTCAGGGTGGTCACCTGAGTGTAGCTGAGCCCGGAATATCAGCATCCTCTAAGACAGAACTTGGTAGCTAGACTATTTGGAGCTGAATCTCATTATTTACCAGGGTGTCAGGGAGCAAGTTCACGAACTCCATCTCTCAGCTGACAACCCAGAGTCCCTGACCTCTGGTATTGTTTTTTGCTTGTCTAGCTCTTCGGTGGATACCACGAGCTTTCCTACTATGCTTTCCATAGCTCGCCACCTTTATGAGCCTTACTAGGGGAGCTGCAGTTAGTCTGATCTGCCTTCAAAAAGGCCTAACAAAATTAGTGCAGAGGATTAATTTGTTGCAAACTGTTTAATCACTGTTTTTAACTGTGGCCCCATCAAAATCCAACGCTTTCTTTCTCAACAAGCTCTGTTGCTGAGAGGGTCTGGTAGTTTAGCGGTAGAATTCCCTCCCATGCAGGAGTCTTGGTCAGATTTCCAGCTAATACACCTCATGCACAGCTGCTGTCTCCCTGTCAGTAGAGGAATCTCTGAGGTTGCTATGATGGGCAATAGGTTTTAACAGAGCTTCCTGACTAGGAAGGACTAGGAAGAAAGGCCTGGCAAGCTGCTTCTGAAAACCAGCCAGTGAAAACCCTGTGGAGCGTAAGAGTCTGATCTACAACCTGTTTCGGTGATGGCACAAGACTGGGCAGAGCTTTGTTCAGCTGCGTATGGAGTTGCCGTGAGTTGGGGGCTGACTCAACGGCAGCTCACAGCAATAGCTGGGAGAGCACTGAAACACATGCAGCCCCAGCCCCGCAGGGCGGCCCCCTACACTGTGACAAGCCCCATCTCAGGGTTTGGTGGACTACAGCCCCAGAGAGAGGATTGGGGGGTGGAAGGAGAGAGGCAGGCTTTTTAGTTCATCTCTTTCACAGACGCTGGGGCCACCAGTCCCCCAGAAAAGCTGTGGTCACAGAAACGATGCCGTTCACTGAGACAGAGCTAATCTGGCTATCAGCATGACAGCCTGGTTTCCGTCTTCAACACTTTCCACAGCAAGTGTCAAGCTGCTTTTCTGGAAAATTTCTCTGTTCCTGATATTTGTGTAGCAAGCGAATTAAAACACAGAACATGACAGAAAAAAGAGAAGAATCTGAGATGAATTCTAACTAGATGAGCTTTTCCCTTTTACATGAGACTGTAACACTCATGATAAAATTTCAAGGCAAGGAAAAGCCAGGGTGGTTGGTATACCCCAGCCTCTCAGTGAGTGATTTGTCAGGGTTGTGCAGAACTACATTCAAAAACTGAATTTCAGATGGATTCTCGTATACTATGTATTCCTATGATATGTAGAACCTAATTAAAATTCTTCATGTTGGTTAATGTATCTTAACACACATTTCTGTAATGTGCAGGACTACTGAATTTAGCATAATTATGAAGATGAACCACATCTAACATTACAAAAAAATTGCAACCTGTCATGAAATAAGAGGGCCCACGTTATACTGGAGCCCTCACCCTGCTAGATGCCCTGGTAGGAAGGCCAAATAATGCAAATAAATTGGCAATCCCAGATTCAAGGCTGCTTTGATGATTTGATTAATTATTGTAAAGTGAAACAGCTAACAAAGAAGGATAAATAAAAATAACTTCTTGCATCCAAAAAAGGGAGTAAATTTTAACTCTAATGCACGGCAGCAAATGTAAGCAAGAATTATAAACAATGCAGCTGGCTGAATGAATTAATATGAATCGCCTTTTGTTGCTAGAAATAGGCCCCTGTATTGTGCTGGTACGTTGTGACTCCACTTAACTGCAAACGTGGCTTTTCCACTTTTGGAATTTTAGAAATTCTGTTCTTAGGAACTGTGAGGAAACACCACAGCAAAGAGGAGTCTGGAAGTGTGTAGTGTGTTTTTGTCCTTTGTCCTAAGCCATGCTATTAAAAAAAAAAAAAAAACTCCTCCCGCTTATTTCTCTTAATTTGTTAATACGGATTAGCTAATTCTGCATATCTCTCTCCCTCTCTGATCAACGCCCTCAAACTCCAACCCTGACAGCTATTCTGAACATTTTACTTCTCAAGGCCTCGATTCCAGTTTGCCTGCAAGCACATACTTCGTGGAGCTTAAGACCAGCACGAAGCACCGGCACAAACCCAGAACCTACTGGGCTTCTAATAGATGCTTGGGGAGTTCCCTCTGTGCAGTCTCCCTTGGCTTCCTCTGTTTCTAATCCTATGTCTTCAGTCCCAACCCCTGCAGATCCCTGAGCAACCTCTCTTCACCAACTTGCATCTTTCCCAACTTCTTCAAATGCTCTTTCTTAAGCATTTCCTTTCCACCTTCAAACGCATTACAAAAAAATAACTTTGCTAAACAACCGAAGCCAATCAACCTACTAAAATAAAGCAAAATCCGTTGTCACTCTGCGGCTGTTATCGTTAGGTGCCCTGATTCGGTTCCGACTCACAGCAACTCTGTATACGACAGAACAAAAAACAGCATGGTCCAGAGCTGTCCTCACAGTTCTGCAGTTTGAGACCATGCCTGCAGCCACTGTGTCAGTCCACCCAACCTTGCTCTTTTTCACTGATTCTCCACTCTATCAAGCATGATGTCCTTTTTAAGGAGTTGGTATTTCCTGATGATGTGTCTGAAGTAAGTGAGTTGAAGTCTTACTATTTTTGCTTCTAAGGAACACCTTGGGTGTACTCCTTCTAAAACTTGTTTTCAGAAGTTTTGTTTTGTTCTGTTTCATTGTTTGTTCTTGCAGCAGTCCGTGGCATGTTCTATATTCTTCATTACCCCACACAATTCGAATGCATCCCTGTCATTAGAGCTGTCAATTGTTGAAGAACTGGGCATGCTCATTCCATCCCAGAATAGGCCAATAATGTTAGTAGTCAAATATGTAGGCACCCAGGGCCCAAGGCACAGGTTCCTTATGGAACTCTTGAATTCAAAGATGCTATTTTCCATGGATGTCTGAGAATCTCTCTCCCTGAGTCTTTTTCCGTTTTTCCTTTACTTGCCTCTGGAAACTCTGGTGCCATAGTGGTTAAGTTCTACATCTGTTAATCAAAAGATTGTCAGTTTGAATTCACCAGGCACTTCTTGGAAACTCTATGGAGAAGGTCTACTCTGTCCTACAAGGTCACTAAGAGTCAGACAACTGTAGGTTGGATTTTTTGGTTTTTAATGTAATCTTCAGCCCAGCTGCTTTGGGTCCAGTGAGAGTTCTGCCCCTCTCTCCACTCCAAAAAGCATAGTTGTTGTTACTTGCCATCCAGTTGATTTCAACTTGTTAGCAATCCTCTATACAATAGATCAGAACAAAACCTTGCCAGGTCTGCACGATCCTCACCAACGTTGCTGTGCTGGAGCCTGTCTTTTCAGTGACTGTGTCAGTCCATCTACTTGAGGGTTTGAGGGCCTTCTTCTTTTTCTGCTTACCTCCTAATTTGCCAAACATAATGTTCTTCTCCAGAGACTGGACCTTCCAATTAATGTGTCCAAAGTACACGATACGAAATCTCTCCACCTCTGCTTCTAGGGAGCATTTTTGCTGTACTTCTTCCAAGACAGATTTATTCATTCTTCTGGCAGTTCATGGTATATTCAAAAATCTTTGCCAGCACCACAATTCAAGACCACCAGTTGTTCCGTGGCCTTCCTTATTCATTGCCCTGCTTTCACGTACATACAAGGAGATCGAAAACACTGTGGCTTGGGTCAAGTATACCTTAGTCCTTAAAGTGACATCTTGGCTTGTAACAGTTCAGAGAGGTCTACTGAAGCAGATTTTTCCGATGCTACATATCCTTGGATATCTTGACTGCTGCTTCCATGGGTGTTGACTATGGGTCCAAGCAAAATCAAATCCTTGACAACTTCAGTCTTTTCTCTGTTTATTATGTTGCTTATTGATTCAGTCACGAGGATTTTTGTTTGTGTATGTTGTGGGGAAACCCTGGTGACACAGTGGTTAAGTGCTATGTTTGCTAACCAAAACGTCGTCAGCTTGAATCTGACAGGCAATCCTTGGAAACGCTATGAAGCAATTCTACTCTGTCTTATAGGGTCACTAAGAATTGCAATCCATTGGATGGCAATGGGTGTGGGTTGGTTTTATGTTGCAGTGTAATCCATACCAAAGGCTGTGGTCTTTGATCTTCATCAGTAGGTGCTTCAAGGCCTCTTCCCTTTCAGCAAGCAAGATTGTATCGTCTGCATATCACAGATTGTTAATCAGTCTTCCCCCATTCTTGATGGCCCATTCTTCTTCGTATAATCCAGTTCTCTGAATATTTGCTCAACATACTGATTGAAAAAGCATGATAAAAGGCTACAACCCTGATGCACACCTTTCCTGATTTTAAACCATGCATCATCCCCTTGTTCTGTACAAATGGCTGCCTCTTGATCTATGCACAGGTTTCTCATGAGCACAGCTAAGTGTCCTGGAATTCTCATTCTTTGAGATATTATCCGTAATTTGTTCTGATCCACACAATTGGATACTTTTACAGAGTTAGTAAAGATACCACTTGTTCCACATCGTTTTCTGAATCCAGCTTAAATTTCTTGCAGTTCCCTGTTGAAGTATTGCTGTAACTACTTTTAAATGACCTTCAGCAAAATTTTACTCGGGTGTGATATTAACAATATTGTTTGGTAATTTCCACATTCTGTTGGGCCACCTTTCTTCACAATGAGCATGAATATAAATCTCTTCCAGTTGGTCTGCCAGGTAGCTACCCTCCAAATTTTATGGCCTGGAACAGTGAGCTCTTCCAGCACCGCATCTGTTTGTTGAAACATCTCAGCTGGTATCCTGTCAGTTCCTGGAGCCTTTTCTTCAACAATGCCTTCAGTGTGGCTTGGACGTCTTGATCATATGCTATCTCTTGAAATGACTGAATATCAATTGATTCTTTTTGGTACAGTGACTTTCCATCATCTTTTGATGTTTTCTGTGTCATTTAGTCATCTCCCCATAGAATCCTTCAAAATTGCCATGCAAGGCTTGAATTTTTTCTTCAGTCCTTGCAGCTTCAGGAATGTTGAGTATGTTCTTACCTCTTGTTTTTCTAATTCGAGGTCTTTTCAGACTTTATTACAATATTTTACTTTGTCTTCTTGAGCTGCCCTGTGAAATCTGTTTGGCTCTTTCCTTTTGTAATTTCTTCCTTTTGCTTTAGTTACTCTGTGTTCAAGAACAATTTTTTTGAGTCTTTTCTGACTTCTATTTCGGCCTTTCTTCCCTGCCTTTTTAACTACCTCTTGCTATAATTATGTATGATATCATGTATGATGTCATTCAACAACTTATCTGGGCTTTGGTCATTAGTATTTAGGATGTCAAATCTACTTTTGAGATGGTCTCTAAATTCAAGTGGGATATACTCAGCATTTTATTTTGGCTGTTGTGGACTTGTTCTAATCTTCTTCCACTTCAACTTGAACTTGCATGTGATCAGTTGATGGTTGTCCACAGTTGTCCCCTGGCCCTGTTCTGACTGGTGATGTGGAGTTTTTCCATCCTATCTTTCCACAGATGTGGTCAATTAGATTTCTACGTATTCCATCTAGTAAGATCCATGTGTAAAGTCCCGAAAACTTGACATCATCTGCATTGTTAAGCTCAACTCTACTTTGAGGAGGGAATTCTTCTTTCCCCAGTCGTATTTTGAGTGCCTTCCTTTCTGAGGGGCTCGTCTTGTGGCACTGTATCAGACAGTGTTCTGCTGCTGTTCTAAAGCTTTTCACTGGCTAATTTTTTTCAGAAGTAGACTGACAGTTTCTTCTTCCAAGTCTTTCTTAATTTGGAAGCTCTACTGAAATCTGCCCACTACATGTGACCCTGCTGATATTTGAAACATCGGTGACATATCTTCCAGCATTAGAGCAACACACAAGCCCCTACAGTAAGACAAACTGACAAATGTGTGGGGTGGATTTATGGTAGCAATTCCCATTTGTTCTGAATCCTCATACTCTCCAGCATAGAGCATTTTCAATACAAGTAGTCTTCTGTCTGGCTAATGGGGATAAAGCTGTTGTCTGATAGCTTTGATGTGTTATTATGTTTAATGGGCTCAATTCTAGAGGTCTGGATGATATGAAAGACAGTGGACCTGAAGAGGGAAAAGTTCTCTCCTGATCCAGCTGCTCCTTCCATCTGCCTTTCTATCTCTCTTTTGTTCCTGATAAATTTCTGTGCCCAGCCTGCAACTGCAGCTCCTCTCATTATCCAAGACTTATTCTGGCCTTCGCCTCCTTCCTTTCTGGGATCACTCTCTAGTGCTCTTCTAGGTGTGCAGTTTCCCTGGGGTCTCCAGTGTTCAATCCCAGGTTACCCATTCTAAATCTGCTCTTTGGCTGTCAATCATCCCCTCACTCTACCCCATAAATACCTCTAGTGTCCCATAGTTTAAAACTGTCTGCTCTCCTTTTCATCTAGACTTTCATTCTCATTCATTAGAGTGCCTGATTTCAGCTGGATGTGTGCATAAAAAGAGAGATTTGTTGTGCTCCATGGTGCAGAAGTGGCTGGGCTGCAAGTTCTAGCTATTCATGTTTAATTGCTTCTGCTTATTCTGCTAGGTTCAGAGGGCTATGGACTGTGACTTCACCCAGATTCAAACCAGCTTGCCATAGAAACATCAGATTCAGCCACCTTTCCAAAAGCACAAGGTGCCAACTTTTTTCTTTGGCATTCTGCTTAATGGGCATCTGGTCTTGGTATTGCTAAGTATCCAATTTCATCAAGATAGGCATGTGTCCCCACATCATTCACTAAAGCCAGAAGTGGGGTGGGGCAATAGCAGGTCATATGCCTCCCCACCCCCCCAACATACCCACCCACATCCTCCCCCCTGATGCACACACTACTGTGGGAAACTAAACCTCTCTAGTTGAATGTCTTACTGCTAAGAAGGAAACAGAGAAAGATCATACTAAGGTTTTGAACATTTCATTGTGCTTTAGGTGAAAGTTTACAGAAAATTAATTTCCTATTCAATAATTCATACGCAAATTGCTCCCTAACCTTGGTTACAGCCGCTGTATTATGTTAGCATTCCCTGCCCTTTCCTACTTTCTTGTCTTTTCTGTTGAGCAAAGGTTGCCCTTTCATCTCGTGTGGTTGATAGTGTTAAGGAGCATATTCCTCATAGATGTTATTCTTTATTTTATAGGGCTGCTTGTTGTTTGGCTAAAAGGTGATCTCTGGGAGTAGCTTCAGTTCCAAGTTAGAAGGGCTATAGTCAGGGCTATAGTCTTAGGAGTTCCTCCTTTCTCTAGCAGACCAGTAAGTCTGGTCTTTTTTATGAATTTGAAATGAATTCTATGTTCTCATCCCACTCTGACCAGGACCTTCTATTGTGCTCCCCATCAGAGTGGTCAGTAGTGGTAGCCAGGCACTGTATGGTTCTTCTGTTCTCAGGATGGA
This sequence comes from Heterohyrax brucei, assembly GCA_028571685.1. NCBI lineage: Eukaryota > Metazoa > Chordata > Mammalia > Hyracoidea > Procaviidae > Heterohyrax > Heterohyrax brucei. Next base: position 87,660,987 of record CM053147.1, on the reverse strand, counting down.
GGATGCTGCCACTCATGGGGTTCATCTGCCCTTTGGATTAATGGCTTCCTTTGCTCCAGACAGAAAGAGACCAATGGTTGTGTCTCAGATTTGCCAGCTTTTAAGACCCAGATGCTACTACCAAAGTAGGATGTAGAACATTATCTTTATGAACTATATCATGCCAATTGAACCAGATGGCCCCTGAGACTATGTTCCTTAGACTTCGAGGCTGAACTCGGTCTTGGAAGGTGTTTGATTATGTCTAAGAGGTTTTCATAACTGCACCCTCTAAGTGCTCTGTTATAAGTATGAATATATACATGCAGCAGATATATACAGACCAGAAGCATTCACAGCTGTGGCTATGTAAACATGCAAATGTATTCTGGTAGGACTTCCCACACTTACTAGCATATGTATCTACCTATGTATTCATTTAGAAATTATTGTTTGTTATTACTATTGTTGCAGGATTGTATATGTATAATATTTACCATTCTTATGTACCTTTCAGTGTCTTCCTTTGCCTCGGTCATACTGTGCTGAGTTCCCCCATATTATATATTGCCTTTCACCCAAATTAACACATATCTGCTATCTAGTTAGTGATTTTACCTCTTGCCTCCTCCCATCTTTGGTAGCCATCAAAGAATGTTTCTTTCTGTGTGTACGTTTTCTCTTTTAATAATAATAATCTCATATATTTTCTTTTTGTGATTGATTTATTTCACTTAGCATGTCTTCCAGATTCATCTCTGTTGTGAGATGTCTCCTGGATTCCCAATGTACTTTATCAACTCAAGTATTCTGTTGCGTGTGTACACCACAATTTCTTTATCCACTCATCCACTGATGGGCATTCAGGTTGTTTCCGTCTTTTTTTGCTATTGTGAATAATCCTGCAACGAACATGGATGTGCATGCTGAGGTTTTTAAAAATACATAATATTTTTCAGCCTTCCTTAATGTAACTATAGAATGCAGAAGCCACAGCTGCTGCGTTTGAATTTACTGACTATACCATGTCATTAAATCTCCATCAACATTTTATTCATAGGACCAATCTTACTTTAGGTAGGGCACTTGTGACCACCTCCTGCTTGGGTGATAATTGTACCATGACCCTTGTGTCATCGGGGATATCTGTCATCTTTGTCATCACCATCATGCACACTTGGGAGTGCCAATAGTAGGATACTATTGAGGGGCTTAGGTTACCAAGGGGTAGGAGGCAGCCCTGAGTGGGCTATAAATATACCAAAATGATATATGCATTACATAAAGTGATACATTAAATCTCAAAATATTATAGAAGGGGAGTGGTCAATAGGGAGTGAAACTGTAAATTAACATGTATGGATTCAAGCAGAGGGAGAAAGGACTCCAGGGATGAGCACGAAGGGACTAAACCTGGTGAGTTATCAACATAATTAAATAAATAAGCTGTTGATCAACAAAGGTAGACCAACAAAGGGGACATGGCCTATGGAGAGTCCAAGAGATAGAGGCTGGTATGCCCAGTGGACACTGCCAGGGAGAAACCAGTGTGTGCAGCACATGTAATGTGAAGGAGGGGGTGGCAGGCTATCAGTGTTACATGTCTGATTCTTTGCTCACTATGCAACCTTTTGATAATTTGATCCTCCATACAGCTTATAGACATGAGACAACTGTATTTAAGACAACCTATCCATCTAATCTTCTTGGGACTAATATTTTCATAGTAATTTTCATTGCATCCTGATTTTATATATCGGTCTCTTATGAGCATCTCAGTGTGAGTCAGCCTCTCTGAGTATGACTGTTGTAGTTATCTAGTGTTGCTTTAACAGAAATACTACAAGTGGATGGCTTTAAAAAGAGTAATTTTATTTGCCACAGTCTGGTAAGCTCAAAGTCCAAATTCAGAGTGTCAGCTCCCGGGGAAGGCTTTCTCTGCTGGGACTGGAGGAAAGTCCTTGTCATCAATCTTCTTTGGACTGGAAGCTTTTGAGGCACAGAGATCCTTCTCAGCTCCTGGTACCGCTTCTTGGTGATGTAAGGTCTCCAGATCTCAGCTTGCCTCCCTTTCTTTTACATCCCCAAAGGCTGCCTCAAGACACAACACAATTCCGCATATTAAGTCCTGCCCCACCAACTCAACTGCTGCCCACCCTCCCTCATTAACATCATAGCGTGAGAATTTACAATATGAAAGACATCACACACCAGGAATCACACTGAGCCAAAATGCTACAGAACTTTTGAGGAACAAAACTCAATCCATGACAATGACCAGCTCTTAGATGAGATCCTCACAGTCTTTGTGCTGTAAGTCAGTGGATGAATAAGCAAGACTCTAATGTCATGGCTTAAAAAAAAAAAGCTACTTAAAAAATATCCAAAGCCTTTTAAATATGGAAACCCTGGTGGTGCCTATCAACTAATCATTCTGGGCCCATCTAATGCTGCCTTTTATTTCATTTCACTCTAACAGGAAACATGTATACAACCACCTTAGCACTAGACAGTGATTGAAGTCAGAGTGGGTGTGTGGCTGGGAAAGGGGATGGAGAAGTGGAGTTGCCAAGTGTTCTTTTAGAACCCTGGTGGCATAGTGGTTAATTGTTATGGCTATGAACCAAAAGGTTGGCAGTTTAAACTCAGCAGATGCTCCTTGGAAATTCTATGGGGCAGTTCTACTCTGACCTATATGGTCGCTAGGAGTTAGGATTAACTGGATGGCGCTGGGTTTAGATTTTATCTTGTATGACCTCCAGGGTGGCTTTGAGTTGGATGTGACTCAATGGCAGTGGGGGTTTTTTGGAAAAGTGACAGAAAAGGAAGCACAAGTTCAGGAGAGAAGAATCATGTTTTTCTGTAATCTTACTCAGTGGGATTGCTTTTGTAAGATCTTGGGCTTTCTGCAGAATAAGAAAGGACATAAGCAAGGATGCCAGAAGCAATGGAAATACAGATTTAACCAAAAGAGAGGGACTCAGAACAAGCACATGAGCACAGGCAAAGTGGAGAGAATAGAAAAAGGAAGCTATCAGATCAGAAAGGAAAGGGAAATGCCATTTAAAGTAATGGTGCATAACATACTTCAGCTAAGTCAAGTTCTCGGCCTGAAATTGTGTTGGCTTTATTGGAACAGTGGGAAATCTGACCACTGTGCATTATGAGGTCTGTCATTTACACATATTTTGTGGATTTTTTTTTACTGTAGAGTCTTATTTTTACTGTAGAGACTCTTGCTTCTCTGAGGAGCGAATCACTAAGTGAAGGGACAACAGAAACAACATCCATTTCCTAGGGTGCATGGGTCAGTGTTATACAAAGAAGAAAATATGATTTCTACTTTAACATGTAACTAAATATTACTGCTTTTTGCTTCATTAAATAAAAATATATGCTCATAATTTTTAACAAAATATTAGCTTGAAATTAGCTTAAGGGGGGTGAGAGAGAGATCCTTCCAAACACACTGCAGTATCTGCTCTGCAGGGCTGATGCAAGAGTTCAAGCAGAAGTGGGGTTATTATCTTTTTTCAGTCTCCAAACATTGATACGGAACGTTCTAGTAAGAGCTCTGCTCAACATTTCTGACTTTGTGGCATGTTTCAAAGACGGCGTAGGGTGATGAAAAGAACATATGCATGATATTTAGAGAACCAATGTTTGAGATCTAGTTATTACTTGACATAACTCTTTGAGTTATCTGTGGTAACTTACTGGATTTACGTAGGTCGAAAGAGTTCTAGACAAACACTTAGGTGTCTTCCAATGCAAAGTGCCCTGACTCTATGAGAAGGGAAGGCAGTTAAGTGATGTGTGGCATGTGAACAGGCGCAATTAAGCCAAACAGCACAACAATCCCATACGACACTCCCTCAGGCTAACACCCATTGGATGACTAATCCTAGAGTACTGCTAAATTTTTCCAACCCCAACTCCCACAGCCAAAACAGCCCCTGTACACAGGGAACCATTTTGCAGGGCCCTGATTTGAAATTCTAATGATGTGTTAATTTGTAGTTTAAGATCTTAAGTGAATGATAAATGTGGTAACCGGCCTGCTGCCACCAGGTAGGACCAGGAGTGACATGCAGGCCTGGCCCTCTGCAGTACTGATGCCAGCTTTTGGAGGGAAAAAACAAAAGCAAAGGGGAGGTGGGGCTGACATTGTTCATTTGGGACAGTCAAGTGGATTTGCGGTCTCTGAGCTCACACTGTAGCTCAGAATCAGCTCATCGGCTCTGAACAGACCCTGTGGCATCAGACTTGGAAAATGTCAAGACTGTTCACTCAGAACAATTTTAAAATATCTTTACTCAACCTCAAAACACTTGATAATCTAAAAATCATCCAATTATGAATTTGAAGCACAGCTAACCATTTGATTCAATTTAGATGTGAGGGCAGAGCAACTCAGGAATTCATGCAAGCTATGTTTGCAGCCTATTGTTCAATCTCCACCACTTTGGTTAGCTCTCAACTGCTACACCAGGGTTTCCATATTTAAAAGGCTTTAGATATTTTTTTAAGTAGCTTCTTTTTTTAGCCATGACATTAGAGTTGCACTTGTTCATCCGTTGATTGTCAGAATAAATATTAATTTAGTGCTTATTACACAAAGTGATCTGCTAGCTTCTGGGGCAAGTGGGTGAGTGCAGCGTAGTCTGAAGCCCTGAAGGGGCCCACAGGACCGCGAAACATTCCTATAACTAATTGCAGTAAAAAGTGCCCGTGGCATCAAGGAGAGGTAAGCACAAAGAGCCTTGGTGCAAGGAGGAAAGAACAAACACAGTATAGGAGTTTTCCTTGGTTGTTTCTCAGAGTAGGCAGGTTTTTGGAGCAGCTCCATCTTGTCTCTTTATTACCCAGTTCTTCTCTGTTCCTTACCCATGAGTTTCTAGGGAGAGAGGTGACTAGGCATCTTGTTGACAATTCTCATCAAACATTTTAGGGAATTTGATTTGGGGGCCAAGAAATTTGAAACTGCAATATAGTCAAATCAGTCAATGTCTTCTTCTTTAGAGCTGTTGGTGCACTGTTCTAAGAGAGGTGAAGGAATCTTGGTTTCCCAATAAAAATCCACAAAGCTGAATTTCCATGCTTGGTTTTTAGACAAAATCATTTTCTTAATAAATTTTGAGATTAGCTTCATGTATCATGTTGCTTATCTCTGTTAAATTTATTTACATGATTTTTTAAATTGTGCTTTATGTGAAAATTTACAAGGCAAGTCAATTTCTTAGACAAAAATTTCCATGCCCATTGTTATGTGACTCTGGTTGCTTTCCCTACAATGTGACAGCACACTCTTCCTGTCCACCCTGTATTTTCCATGTCCATTCAACAGTTTTCTGTCCCTTTGTGCCTTCTTATCTTGCCTCTGGACAGGAGCTGCCTTTTAGTCTCATGTAATATATTTACATGAATTTTTGTTAGCAATCTATAAAAAAACTCCTTACAAAAAAAGGAACTCCATGGAACCAACAATAAATCCTATTTCTTTACTTTCTTGCTTCATCCTTTCTCTCCCAACACCCTTCTCACTTTCTCTGTTTTTCAGCGTCTGCTAAATGCCGGGAAATGTGCCTGATTCTGCAGATAAACAGGTGTAAACAGCAAAGTTTCTTCAGAAGTGTTCGCACAAACATCGAAACTACCAGTGTGCAACATAAAGACAGGATACCTGACCAACCTGGGGTTCACCACTGAGAACAGAGGGTGTTCTTCCAAAACATACTATAAAATACACTCTTCAGAATTTACAAGCAAAACATAGTCAGAGGATATCCTTAATGTAAGCTGTATTTACCTTATGACAAATATGTTTTGATACCTTTGGCACCTATTCATGACATGGATGTTGCATAGTACAATTACCTGGCTCCTCCCCAAAGGATTCTGGAGAACGCTGATGCTGTGATGGTTGGGCACGGACCAGCAACTTCCACCTGGAGCAATGTGGCCTTGGAGCTGTTTGGGACACCCTTGTCACTTTGTCATCCCCGCCTCTGACTTGCTACCACACAGTGTTGTTGTTGTTAGGTGCCATTGAGTCAGTTTGGACTCATAGGGACCCTATACACAACAGAACAAAACTCGGCCTGGCCCTGAGTCATGCCCACGATCATTTTTATGCTTCAGTCCATCGCTGCAGCCACTGGTCAATCCATCTTTTTGAGGGTCTACCTCTTTTTCATTGACCCTCTACATGACCAAGTATTGTGTCCTTCTCTAGGGATTGATCCCGCCTGGCGACATGCCCAAAGTATGTAAGACACAGTCTTGTCATCCTTGCTTCCGAGGAGCGCTCTGGTTGTACTTCTTTCATGGAGTGGACGTCAGGAATTCAAGACAGAGTCAGCAGGTGCTCATCTAGGTGACCTCTGATGATTAGAAACACTATGCACCTATTTTCCTCCCCTGGACTGTGCTCACAACAAACATCTGAGTTCTTTCTCCAGAGGAGCCTGCAAGCAAGACTCTTGAAGGCCTCTGACTGGCAAAGTCAAAAGTGATATACTGTTTAGCTGGCATGTTAGCAGCTATAGGAGAAACTAAAACCCTGTTCTTTCTCCCAGCCTTGCTACAAATGACAGAGGTTTCTTCTTTCTTTCTTTTTCCTCCCCTTTGTGTTTTCTTCCCTAATTTTTGGTCATAAAGGTTGTTTTCAAAGACCAGCTGAATTGTAGTTCAGGAGGAAAAAAAAGATGAAAAGACAAGTAAGCATCCCGAAATCTGTAAAGAAGAAAGGAAATCTCATGAATATAGCTGTGACCTCAGCTGACTCAAATAAAGTGTTCATTACCGACCGATTAGTACCACCTACACGGGACCAAGTGAATTTCTAATCAACAGGTAGTAATAGCAAAACCCCCTCAACAGCCAAGAAGCATTAGCATGGATTATCCATGAAGTGAGGATTAGAAAAAGAGAAACCTGGAATCCAGCAAAGGAAACCCCAGCGGGCTAGCTGGCTAATGTTTGGGATAATAATTCCAAACGTATTAAAATAAATTGTAAGAAAGAAAAGGCTGAAGGTAATAAAAGCAAGCTTCACACGATACTGTATATTGTGGATAAAATCATGCACATTTGCAATAATCGCTTCCCCAGAGGAAAGTAGTAAAGGCACCACCAGCTGAGAGTGGTAGAATTTAAAGAGACACAACGCCCACTGCTGCTAACAAGAGTTGCTAAAAGTGGGGGGCTTATAACAGAGCCCTGTAATGGGAGCTTTCCTGGTCCAATTTTTTTGTGCGGCCTGAGTATTGTTACACAAACAATGTTGAAGTGGGAAGGAAATTCCAGGAGTAGACAACTTCACCCCTCCACGGTCTTAACATATAGTCTTGCTGAAAGACTGACTTCTCTCAAGCAAGGGGAGAGATGTCTTTTCGTTTTTCTCCCTCCAGGAGTTTCACCAGTACCAGGAGGGCAGAGCCTTAGAACCCCTTGGCTGTCTCAACACTTGTCCACCAGGGGGCGTACTAGAATTCAGAATTTGGTACGAGAGTAGTGACATCCACGGCCAAAGCCTGCCACATTTTTTATCCGGAGTGCCTGCCATTCTCTTGTGGAGTTTTTCTTACCTATAGGTCCTGTTGTTCCACAAAACCTATGCTATTTCCATAGACATAGTCTGTATCCCCCTCTCTCCCCCCCGTTTTTAGCTTAGATCAATGAAATATAGCAACTGGCCTAAGGGCCAAGCCAAAGCCAAGTGCCGTCGAGTCGGATCCGACTCATGGCGACCCTAGGCGCCAGAGTAGAACTGGGGGCGTGGAATTATGGGAGCAGAAGGTTCTGTACTTGCAGGCTCTTTCTTCATCGTCTTCTTTAGAACTTTGAAATGAAGCCTGAAATTCCTTTGTCCTTAACTTTTGAGTAACTGGTAATATCTTTCCTTGGGAATTTTCTTTCTGACATGCTTTGAGAGTACTTTGAATCTTTGCTTCCAATTTAACACTATCCATGTATCCATCAAACCATATGATTATTAAATACCTACCGTATAGCAGGTACTTTTCTAAGTGAAGTGAGCACAAAGAGCAAGGAGGTATGACTCTTAGCCTCCAGACCTCAGGGTTTTGTGGGAAACGGACATGCAACAAATAATTAGAGCAGTAGCTTAAGAAATAAAGGGTTTCACGGGACTCCCTGGGAACCCCAGAGAGAAAGCTCCTGATGCTTGGGACTCAGAAGTCGGTAGGAGAGCTGAATGTGCTTCAGCCTTAAAAGAAGAGTCAGAAGCAGAAGGCTCTGTAGAGGGAAGGACATGCTAGGAAAGGAGTGAGGGATAAATGCATATGCCTGCTATGATACCCCATAAAAAGATTTAGCCAAAGCAGGGTTGCCAAGTACTGAGTATGGCACTCTTTGCACTGATCATGGTTTGCCCATTTTCTGTTGTGCAGCTAATTACATTTTGATAAATATTCCGGGAGAAGGCAGTGGTGGTTCACTAGTAGAATTCTTAACCTTGCATCAAAGAGATCTGGGCTGACTTTCTGGCCAGTGAAGCTTCAGTGCAGCCACCATCTGCATTTTACCGATGGCTTACGTGTTCCTGTGATGCTAAACATCTTTCAGGGGAGCTTCTAGACTAAGATAGGCAGGAAGAAAGCTCTGGCAATATATTTCTGAAAATCAACCAGTTTCAACCCTATGGATCACAGCATTGTCAATAGGGTCACCAAGAGATGGGTTTAACCTGATGGCAGCCAGCAACAACCACAAATATTCCAATCCCCTCTCTTTTGGATAAATGTTCATCTAGTTGGTCTTGATTCATGTTGACATACAAGATTGTCACAAGGATATTAATTAATTTGTATTTTTTGTAGATTTCTCAAGGAATCAGGCCATGGTTACATCTGTTTTCCTGTACCCTGGTGTTGCCTTATCCAACTTCCCCACCAAAAAGCTGTGAGTCTAAAATAGAAAACTGGGGATAAAGATCCACCAAATCAATTCAAAGCTGAGTGGTGGGTCTCCAAACTTGCCAACATCATTGCTTTTTAGCTGTCAATCTATGCAGTAGACTTTACACCTTAAGAAAGATTTGGCAAAGGGAATATAACATAATAGTTAAGAGTAAAAGCTTTCTTTTCACTGAAAAATTATCTTTGAGATGGCTTTAAATTACAACAGTAATGTGCACTTGTTGAAACAAGTTAAACAATAAAACACAGATATGTATGAAGACAAAATCAAATCTTTAATTAACCTGTACCTAACACAATAAAACAATGTGCAAGATCAAAGGCAGTGAGGTATAGTACTTAATAGCCTAAAAAAATTGGTCAGACAGGCTAAGTTTAAAGCTTGGCCACACCCATTACTAGCTGGGTGACCTGGGGACCTTAAATAATTTAACTGGTCTCCCAAAGCCTGTTTTCTCATCTACAAAAAGGGACTAATGCTACCAGCCCAAGAGAACTGTGTCATATCGGTTGCTGTCAAGTTGACTCCAACTCACGGTGACCTTATGTGTGTCCAAGTAGAACTGTGTTCCATTAGGTTTTCAATGACTGATTTTTCAGAAGAGCACCAGGGCTTTATTCCAACACCCTTCAGGATCAATGTGAACTTTCAGTTAGCAGCACACTGCCTTAACCACTTACACTACCCAGGAGTGCCCCAGAAAGAAGCAGTGGGGACTAAGGGAGGTAAAATGTATGTCTTAGGTGCATACCTGATGCTGTGCATGTAATCTTAATTATGGCATACATAGGGTTTTAGCTCATCCCTCCCTCTGTCCTTGCACCCACCACTGTCCTCTCACCACTGGGCTGGTTTCTGATAGCATCTTGCTCTCCCCCTGCTTCTAAACACTTTCCATTATGCACTTCAATTTTCCAGTAGCGATCTGACTTCCCTACCAACCTGTGAGCCAGTTGAATGAGGGGATATGCCTTGTGGACCCCTGGATGTTTAGGCCCTGTCACAGTGCCTGGCACAAGGTGCACTCAAACACCAAGAGAACATAAACCTTAAAATAAGCAATAGTTTCAAAAGGAATTTGTGACATGTCACAGTCAGAAAGGCACCTTCTGAATGAGGAGCACAACTGTTCCTATGTCAGATAAACAATGCCAGCAGGTTAGCAGAGTTCAGTGCGTTGTCATTTAGGTTAGTGGATGTAAAACTAATGGGCTTTAGCTTTGAAAGAGCCTGGATTGTAAGCCAGGCTGTGCCACATGCTCATTATATGACCTTAGAGGAACTATTTCATTTGAGATTCCAGTTTGCTATCTCTAAAATTGAGATTAAAAAAAAAGAGTTAATATATATAATATGCCTGGTATATAACAGGGAAACCCTGGTGGTGTAGTGGGTTAAATACTACACCTGCTAACCAAAAAGTTGGCAGTTCCAATGTGCCAGGTGCTCCTTGGAAACTCTACAGGGCAGTTCTACTCTTACCTCTAGGGTCACTATGAGTAGGTCCTGACTCGATGTCAGTGGGTTTTGTTGGTATATACTAGGTGCTCCTCAAATGACAACTGTTGATTTTATTGTTGTCATCTAAATTATATTAATACCATTGTTGATGTTTTCAGGTACATAACAATTATTTCACTGACCATCTAAGTGATTATAGTTCTAATATTTGTTGAGGAATTTTTTATCTGCTGGCACTATTCCAAATCATTTATTAATTGAGCAGTGGGTTATTAATGGCAATGTACCACCATTATCACCGTCCTATTTTACAGGTTTAATAATTTGCCCACTATCACATAACTAGTAAGATAAAGACCCTAGATTTAAGCCCAAGCAGTTGGGCATCTTTTTTCACTCTCTTGACCATGACCTGGGTCAAGGACAGACCAAGAATATAACTTAAGAAGGATGCAGTGTGGAACGGAGACAGATACTAGCTAGCTTCTGATCTGCTGATCACCTTCTTGTGAGACCGAAGTCCTGAAGTCAGACACCTAGTTTCCCTTCTGTAATACAGGAGGAATCATGTTTGTTCTCACAGAATTCCAAAGCCAAGTACACACAGCTGCTCTTGTTGCCACAATGGTCTCCTGGAAACGACATTGTGTGGTAAATGATTGCCAGGTATTATGTATGTTCCCACGGGAACGATGTTCTTATTGGAGTTTATATTCCTGATCAAGGCCTCAGAATGAAATAAATTACTGATATAACTCAAAATGTGTCAAAAAACTGGATGTCTTAGTCATCTAGTGCTGCCATAACAGAAATACTGTGTCACAGTCCAGTAGGCTAACAGTCCAAGTTCAGGGTGTCAGCTCCAGGGGAAGGCTTTCTCTGCTGGATCTGGAGGAAGGTCCTTGTTCTCAGTCTTCTCCTGGAGTGGGAGCTTCTGATGCACAGGGACCTTGGGTCCTTTACAAAGAAAGTGCTCAGCTCCCAGCACTGCTTCTTGGTGGTATGAGATCCTCAAATCTCTCTGCTAGACTCTGTCTTTTATAACTCAAGAGACTGCCTGAAGGCACAAAACAATCTGACACACTGAGTCCTGTCTCACCAATGCAACCGCCACCCACCACCCTCATTAACACCACAGAGGCAGGATTTACCACAGGGAGGAACTTCACATAATGCCACGGCCCAGCCAAAGTGCCACACACGTTTTTTTGAAACACAGTTTAATCCATGACAATATAAAACAGCCATTAACCTATAGCATACCTTTAAAATTAAAATTGTAGCCCAGGGTCTATAGGGAAGGCATATGCACACTATCCTCAGATTTTGCCAGGTGCAGAAAGAAGAACAGCAACCCAGACAAACTGAACCCATGTAAGCTAAGTATTCTTGCTATTAATGACCATTCATAGTAGTAATAATAATGCTCTTCCTAGAATTCAGAATCATTTTAAAGGAATTACTTGGCAGTCTGCGGCTTATAAGCTTCTCCATGAAAAGCAGAGGTGTTCAAACTAACTCCAATGACTTGTGTATTCATCTTAAATTTGGAATTAGACTTTTCTAATTTGGTCACCACAATTTCTAAATATTCAAGAACTCACATTTCAGAGCAGAAAAGCATCTTGAAACTAGTTTTTTCATTTGTTTTCTGTTCTGTGATTCACCTCTCCTTCACCTCGCTTACCGTCTTTCCTGAGAAAGGTGTTTGAAAGGGGGTGGGGAACCCTGAAGGGTTGGGAAGTATCTCCCGGTTCCTTTGCCTTCTTATTTGTGAAATGTATTTTGGGGGGTAACTGAAAGTATAAACGCCAGTGACAAACCCAAGTCTCTGCTTAGAGGTGTCCTGGGAGCTTCTGGGCCGGGTGAAACTGAATCAGTCATGTGCATTGACGGAAACCATGAGGATTAAAACGTTGAGACAATGGTGACTACATCTATTATTAAGTGGGAGAAACAATTTACAGGACAGTGGATATAATTTAATTTTATAGTATTAAACAATAAAAGTATGAAGAACTCTCAAAGGACAGTACTTTCAAACAGAAGGAAACTGGTAATTATCTTTGTCTTTAGTCTCTTAATGGATTGAATTGTGTCCCATCCCCGTCCAGTTCTTCACTTCTGTGTCCCTGCCCCCGCCCCCCCAACAAAGCCTACTGTTGAAGCCCCAGCCCATCACAGGTGGTCTGACCTCGTTTGCTTAAATAGGACTTTTTTCTTTGCAGATGTTATCAGTTAAGTTAATGAAGGCATACCAGAATAGGGTGGGTTGTAATTCTAATACCTTCTGAGTGGTGTTACGGGAAGGACAGACAGGGAGACAGTCACACACCTGGGAAAGACCAGGTGAGGATGCATCTACGAGCCAAGAAACATTTGGGACTTCCAGAAGCTGAGGCAGAAGCTGAAAGCGGTAAGGAGAGTCTTTTGCTAGAGCTGAGAGGGAGATAGGGAGACCACAGCCCTGCTAATGCCCTGAATTCAGACTTTCAGCCTCCGGAACTATGACAAAATAGATAAACCTGTTCTCTAAAGCCATTCACTTTGTGATAGCTTATTAGGGTTAATGTTAGGGCTTGGATTAGCTCTATGATTCGGATTAGAGATAGAATAGTACTAAGGTTAGGGCAAGATTAGTGTTAGAGTCTGGGTTAGGTTCAGGTTTAGAGGGAGAATTAGGACTTGTTTGGGCAGCCCTAGAAAACTAAGGTAGCCTGGCTGAATATTTATGTTTCTACAAAGACCCGTCATTTCTTTACAATAGTTTCTTTTTTTCTAGTCCAAAAGTAAAGAAATTCTGTCTCCCAGATAGATACTCATCTGTTTCTACCGATTTGGTTTAGTATGAAAGCTTTAACAGACACTTGCAGGCTAGTGTCAGGTTTTAGGGCATACTCAGTATCCTATGTAAACATATTAATAAAATAAAGCTGTCAATAACAGCAACTGATACTAAACCCCCTGACTAATCTCTCTTTGGTAGTGACCCCAAAGGACAGAGTAGAACTGCCCCCCAAAGGGTTTCCAAGGAGCACCTGGTGGATTTGAACAGCTGCACCACTGGGGCTCCAAGCGATGCTAAAACACAAACAAAAAACCCTCATTGCTGTTGAGTCAATTCTGACTCATAGGAACCCAATAGGACAGAGTAGAACTGCCCCATGGAGTTTCCAGGGAGTGCCTGGTGGATTTGAACTGCCCATCTTTCGGTTAGTAGCTGCAGCACTGAAGTACTGTGCCATCAGGGTGGAGATCTTCAAATATTTGAGTTAGGTTTAAAAGACAGTGAAGCAGAGAACTTAAGTCTTTGAAAAGCTTTGTACGACTCCTGTAAGCCTGCATCAGCTCAGTAGATGGCACTGTTGTATAAAAACATTCCATCATTCGGGGTTCACGGAATTGGAGAGAAAAGATTTTTGCTGTCTTTCTAGAAGAATCCTTGCTCCCCCAGTGAACAAATAGCAACGTGGTGACTGAAAAAGAGGATATTTTCTTCTGTGGTTCAATATGGATAGTGTGAATGGGAAAGTCATTTATTTAAACATGTATCTATTTGTTAATTCAAAGACTTTTGTGATATTAATAGAACTCACAAAGTTGAACGTCTCCCTCCCATTTTCCAAACCTCTGGTTTGAGAAAAGAGGGTCTGAGGAATCTAAGCTGTATTTTTGTTTCTGTTGCTGTCACTACTACTCAGAGATAAAGTTGTGGGTTGAAGGATTGGTCTCTTTTTTTAAACAACATATTTTTGTCATCTTGTATCTCAAGACCTGGAATTGCACCGGTAAAGGCTTCTACTCACAGCCAGGGTTTTCCACTTGCTTGATTCTCTCAGAGCCCCAGGTTCTTTTTAGGCTGGATGTGGAGCCAGTAGCAATCTTCCCACCATGTGATGTAAGGAAGTGGAGGCTTTGTCCTCACAGCCTGGTGATGCGTCCGGCACAGAGCAAGTCCTCAGTAAGTGGTGGCTATGGGTATTAAAATTGATATTGTCATACCAAAAGAAAGCCCACTACCAGTGAATCTATTCCAACTCATAGTGACCCTATAGGACAGGGTTTTCAAGACTGTAAATCCTTATGGAAGCCAACGGCCACATCTTGCTCTTACAGAGCAGAGGATGGGTTCAAACCAGTGACCTTTCGGCCACTTAAATACTGTACCAGAAGGATTCTTCTGATTCTGCCACAGGACAGGGATGCTAATTAAATTGTTTCATAATTATTTTCTGGTTTTATTCAATTTGGAGTATTGCATTAAGCTACAGAAGAGAATTTTCAGCCTTGAGGCGGGATTTGGGACATTTCTTAAAGAAGTATAGACTCCAGCAGCTACTTCAAAATACTATGCATACACTGGAGTATGAAGAGGAAACTCTGATGATGTAGCAATTAGGAGCTACAGCTGTTAACAGAAAAGTCCATTTGAATTCAGCAGGTGCTTCTTGGAAACTATGAGGCAGTTCTACTCTGTTCTATCAGGTCATTATGAGTTGGGTCACTATGACTCAACAGCAGTGGGTTTGGTTTGCAATGTGAAGACTGAGTACCACTTCCACTTGAAACAAAATACTGTTTTAGTGCATCAAGATGATCACTATTATTTAAACAAATGTGTTGAAGTGTTAATGTTTGCCCCACAAACGTTGATATTACAAACAAGGAAACAGCCCAGCAAGTGTTTTAATTTTCCTTTTTGAATTATTTTAAACTTCTAAAAAAGTTTTAAACACTGTACAGAGAATTCCTGTATACACTTCATTCAGCTTCCTCTTTTATAGAACAATCAGACAATTATCAAAACCAGAAAATTAACTTTGGTAAAATATTATTAACCAAACTTCCTAATTTTATCTGAGTTTCCACTAAGGACCCTTTCTGTTCCAGGCCCCTGTCTAGGATCTTACATGGCATTTAATTGTCATCTGTCTTTAGACTTCTACAGTTGGTGACCATTTCTCAGTCTTTGCTGACCTGGATACTTTTGAAGAATACACTAATCAGCTGTTTTGTAGAATGTGCCATAGTGTGGATTTGTCAGATATTTTCTCTGATTAGATTTATTGGATACCGGAGAACTGAGGTTGTACCCTTCTCCATGTATGATATCAGGAGGTACGTGATGTCCCTTTGTCTCCTTATGTTATCTATGGTCACTGGTTAAGGTGTTGTCTGCCAACTTCTCCACAGTAAAATTACTATTTTTTCCCATGTAAATATGAAACCCTGATGGCTTAGTGGTTTAGTACTATAGTTGCTGATCAAAAGGTCTGCACTTCAAACCTACCAGGTGTTCTTTGGAAATTCTATGGAGTTCTACTGTGTCCTGTAGGGTTGCTATGAGTCAGAATCAATAGCAACAGGTTTGGTTTGGTTGTTTGTTTTATATCTCTGGGGAGATGCTTTAATATCCTCCTTCTCTGTAGTTTAAAACACTAATTTTGGCATCCATTGATACTTTGCCTGCAATGATTATTACTGGTTTTTTCCTGTTTCTTCCATTCCTTCTACATTTATTAATTGCATTTCTACTGTAGAAGAGCTGTTCCTTCTCTGTGTATTTATATATTTCTGTACATCAGTGTGAACTCATTTATCTTATTCTGTGGGTTGTAATTCAATGCTATCATTTATTTGGCTGCTTTGGTTATTGGGGGACCTTCAGGTTGGTTTCATGTTCTTTAGACACAAACCCATCCATTACCGAGCACCAAAGGATGTCCTAAGTTCATCTTACATTTTGCCTGCTCCAGCTCTGGAATTAACTACTTCTCAAAAGACTTATGATTTATTTGAGAATTATACTTCAACAGCCAGGATCCGAACACTAGATCATTGCTTATAGATCTTCCAGTGGATACTGAAGTTCTGAAAATTAAGCATGTGAACTCTTTCTGGAATGGCCATCAGAGTTGTCCTTGTATTACCCTGATGTCCTGAATGTCATCAAAATGTCTTCCTTTCAGTATTTCTTTTATCTTGAGGTAAAGAAAAAAGTCATTGGGGCCAGATCAGGTGAGGAGGGAGGGTGTTCCAATATAGTTATTTGTTTACTGTTTAAAAATTCCCTCACAGATAACTAGACAATTAAGTTCACGAACTTGCCACCTTGCCACCTTGTGCGAAGGCGATTCCACAAAGAGTTCCAAATTTTCTTTGAAGGGTGGACTAGGTACTGGCATTAGTGCATAGCTTCCCAAGGGGAGTACTTCGAAGGTGACCATAGTGATATTTAGCAATGAAGTATGTAACACTTAGAACAGTTAACTTCATGGACTTGTCATACTACGTATGTATGTGTGTTTATGTATAGACAGAAAGGTCGACAGATGATGGATAGATAGCTCTTACTCCAAACTGATTCAGAATTCATTCTTGTCTTCCCTCTTCTTAACTGTAACATCTTTCTCAGACAGTGAAAAACCTGACTCTGAATCAAGTTTGCTTATTTGTTCAATAACAGTATACACATAATAGAGTTTCAGATTTGCTAAATCATATATCCCTATTAAAAACAAATTTACTAATTACAGTATGTGTGTACAGTTCCTTTAGCCTCTAGCCTTACCGTATCAAGGCAAAAATCATATGCTCTAAATTTACTTGATTTTCCCCAGCCACTTCAGTGTAGTCATATTATTCATTTTTAATGCAGTTAAGTTCATTTCCTACTTTTGCTTTCCCACCTTAGGTTGGCCCGCACTCTGAAAGATTCTTACTATATTTCCTGAAATATTAGGAGTTCTTGGGTTGTACAAAAGTTTAAAATTTGATTCCTAGCCAAAAAGGTGGTGGTTTGAACTTACTCAGAGGTGCCTTGGAAGACAGGCCCGAAGATCTGCTTTCAAAAGGTCACAGCCTTGATAATCCTATGAAGCAGTTCTACTCGGCACACATGGGGTCACTGTGAGGTGGGAGTGACTAGACAGCAATTAACAATGACAACAACATGTGAAATATGTTAGAAGTATAGGTTCTAAGAGTCAGACCAATAAAATTTTTTTTTGGCACAGATAACATTCTTTTTATTATGATTAAGTAAAAGTATACAATCCAAATCAAATTTGCGTGCCCATCTATCTGCAGCTCCTTCTGCTCACCTTGCCCACTAACAGTACACACCTCCTTGTTGTTCTGTACTTGTCGTATCCTTCTAGAAATCTCCTGTTCCCTCCTCTCCACTCTTTCCATCTAGAAAGAGACCATTAGGACAGTATCCTATAAATGCATGGAACCATAAAGTGCACAAACCATATGGTTACATTGTGTCACTGAGTCCAGTCCATTTATGTACAAAGAGTTGACCTCAGTAGTGTTTTCTGGGCAGGGGCAGCAGCAGGTCTAGGGGCCATGCTCCCAGAGGATCCTGTAAGCCATTGGACCATCGGTTGTGACATTTTATTAGAGTTATTGAGCTGTATAGTTCTCTTTCGTGTGTTGTCACAAGGACTGAAGATTGTGTGCCCCATCATGGCTGTCTTTGGTTGTGGCCAGGCACCATCTGGCTCTTCTGGTCACATGTTCATATGGGTCCTTCTTTCTCATGAGCCCTTTTTCCCTTGGGTCTTTCCTATTGTCAGTGATCGTCTGTTCTGGATGAGCTGGGACCATTTGGGGTACCTCAAGTGGCAGCTTGCTAGTTTTTATGACTCTAGATTCCACTCACCAATATGGAGTGCAGAAGACTCTCTTAGCAATAGGCTAGTCATGCCAACTGGCCTTGATGTCCCACAAGAGCATGGTCCCCAGACCGCACTCCTGCTACTCTATCCTGGCAGTACTTGGTTAAAATTAGAAGAGTTTTCAGTTTATGGTGAAGTCCAGTAAAGTTGATCTGCTTTCTACTGTATGCTGTCATTACTTTCACCCTACCAAATTTCTATCAACTAATCCATGACCAACCTTCTCCCTCCCTCCTTACCCTTGTAGCCATCAAAAAGTCTTTTCTTCTATACATAAGTCTATTTTTATGTCCTTATACATAAGTATATTTTTATGTCCTTACAGGGGTCTCATATAATATTTGTACTGGTGCCATTGACTAATTTCACTCAGCATAATGCCTTCTGATTGAAACTAGGTTATGAGATGCTTCCTAAAATCATCACTGGTCTTTATCATTGCATAGTGTTCCATTGAGTATATGTACCATAGTTTGTTTCTCCATTGGTCTGTTGATGGGCATCTGGGCTAATTCCATCTTTTTGCTGTTGTGGACTGTGCTGCAATAAATATTCAAGTGCATGTATCTGTTTGTGTGACAGCTTTCGTTTCTGTAGGCTGTATTCTGAGCAGTGGGATTTCTGGATCAAGTGGTATACCTATTTCCAGCTTTTTAAGGAAGTGCCAAATTGTTTTCCAAAGAGGTTGTACCATTTTACAATCCTACCAGCAGTGTGCAAGAGTTCCAATCCCTCTACAGCCTCTCCAGAATTTGTTGTTTTGTGTTTTTTGGATCATGGCCAACCTTGTTGGTGTGAGATGGTATCTCACTGTAGTTTTAATTTGGATGTCTCTGAAAGCTAATGATTGTGAGCATGTCCTCATGTGTTTTTGGCTGCCTGGATGTCTTCTTTGGCAAAGTGTCTGTCCATCTCCTTTGCCCATTACTTAATTGGATTGTTTACCTTTTTCTTGTTGATGTATTGCAGTACTTTGTAGATTATAGAGATCAGACGTCAGTCCAACATGTAGTTGCCAAACATTTTTTCCAATTCTGTAGATGCTCTTTTAACTCCTGATACAGTGTTTGGATGAGCAAAACTGTTTGATTCTTAGTAGTTCCCATTTATTTATTTTCTCTTCTGCTGATCATGCTTTGTCTATCAGACTCTGAAGTGTAAGCTGTGTATTAGAACTTCCATTGTTGACCCTATTTTTTTCTTGCATGATCTTTATTGTTTTAGGTTTGATAGTTAGGTCTTTGATTCATTATGAGTTAGCTGTTGTGTAAGGTGTGAGATAAGGGTCTTGTTTCAATTTTTTGTAGATGGATGTCCAATTTTGCCAACACCATTTGGTAAAGAGATTGTTTTTACCCCAGTTTACAATCTTAGGGTCTTTGTCAAATATCAACTGTTCATAAGAGGATGGTGGCATCTCTGGGGTCTCAACTCTGTTCTATTGGTCTATGTCTCTTTTTCTACCCATGCCAGGTTGTTTTGACAACTATGGTATTGTAATAGATTCTAAGGTTGGGCAGTGTGAGGCCTCCCACTGTGTTCTTCTTCAGTAGTGCTTTACATATCTGGGATTTCTTTCCTTTCCAAACAAAGTTGGTGATTTGTTTCTCCAGCTCATTAAAAAATGACACTGGAACTTCTATTGGGATTGTATTGTATATGTAGATCTCTTTGGGTAAAATAGACATTTTTGGAATGTTAAGGGTTCCTATCCATGAGTAGGGTAGGTTTCTCCATTTATGTAAGTCTCCTTTGGTTTCTAGCAGTTCTCTCTGTACGGGTCTCTTACTTCTTTAGTTAGATTTACTCTTGGTATTTTATCTTCTTGGGGGCTGTAGTAAATGGCATTGATTTGGTGATTTCTTCTTTGATGATCTCTTTGTTGGTATAAAGGAATCCTACTGATTTACTTATGTTTCTCTTATATCCTGATACTTCGCTGAATTCTCCTATTAGTTACAGTAGTTTACTTATGGATTCTTTAGGATTCTCTGCCTATACAGCCTTATCATCTGCAAATTGATTTTTATGTCTTCTTTGCTGATACAGATGCCCTTTATTTCTTTGTCTTGTCCAATTGCTCTGGCTACAATCTCTAGTACAGTGTTGAATAGAAGTGGTGAGAGAAGGAATCCTTGTCTAGTTCTCATTCTCAAGGAGAATTCTTTCAGTTTCTCTCCATTCAGGATGATATAGGCAGTTGGCTTTGCACAGATGCCCAGTATTGTATGGAGGAATTTCCTCTCTGTTCATATTTTGTTGAGAGTTTTTAGCAATCATGGGTGCTGGACTTGGTCAAATGCCTTTTCTGGATCAATTGACAGAATCAAGTGATTCTTAATCTTTGCACTATTTATGTGATTGATCACATTAATTGTTTTTCTGAAGTTGAATCAGCCCTGCATCCCTGATGTGAATCCTGCTTGGTCATGATGATTTATTTTTTTGATATGTTGTTGAATTCTATTGGTTTATTGAAGATTTTTACATCTAGGTTTATGAGTGATATTGGTCTATAATTTCCTTTTTGTGGGATCTTTCTCTGGCTTTGGTATCAGGGTTGTGCTGGCTTAATAGAATGAATTTTGGAGTATTCTATCCCTTTCTATACTGTGAAATAGTCTCAGTAGTACTGGAGTTAACTCCTCGCTAAAGGTTTGGTAGAATTCTCGAGCAAAGCCATCTGGGCCAGGAATTTTTTTGGTTGGTGGTTTTTTGATGAGTTTTTCAATCTCTTCCATTATGATGGGTTTATTAAGTTTTTCTACTTCTCCTTGTGATAATTTTGGTAGGAGATGTGAATCTAGAAAATTTTCCATTTCCTCTAGGTTTTCAAATCTGTTAGAGTACAGTCTTTCATAGTATTCTGTTATGATACTTTTGATTTCAGTTTGGTCTGTAGTGACATCTCCCATCTCATTTCTTATTTGAGTTATTTGCTTCCACACCTGTTTTTCGTTTGTAAATTTAGCCAATAGTTTATCAATTTTGTTGATCTTTTCAAAGAACCAGCTTTTGGTTTTGTTAATTTTTTCAGTTGTTCTTCTATTCTGTAACTCATTTAGTTCTGCTCTGATCTTTATTATTTGTTTTCTTCTGGTGCCAGAGGGGTTCTTCTGTTGGTCTCTTTCTGTTTGTTCAAGCTGTAGGATTAGTTCTTTGGTGTGGGTCCTTTCTTCATTCTGGATGTGTGTGTTTATAGGGATACACTGACCTCTGAGCACTGCTTTCACTGTATCGCATAGGCTCTGGTAGGATGTGTTTTCATTCTCATTTGATTCCATGAATTTATTTCGTCCTTGATGTCTTATATAACCCATGGCTTTTTGAGCAAGGTGTTGTTCAGTTTCCATGAGGTCAAATTTCTACATATCTTTTTTCTGCTGTTGATTTGAAATTTTATGGCTTTATGGTCTGAGAAGATGCTTTGCAATAATTCAGTGATTTGGATTTTGTTGAGACTTGCTTTATGTCTCACACATGTGTATTCTGGAAAATGTTCCATGTGCATTGGAGAAGGTATATTTATGTGTTGATAAGTAAAAAGTTGTGTATATATTGATGATTCATTGGTTAATTATTGCAATAAGATCTTCTGTATCTTTAGTGAGATTTTTTCCTATATGATCTATCCACCACTGAAAGTGGAGTATTGAAGTTTCCAACTGTTATTGTGAAGTAATCTGTCCCATTTTTTGATGTCGTCAGTGTTTGCTAATGTATTTAGATGCTCTGGCATTGGATGCATAAATATTTAATATTGTTATGTCCTACTTATGTATTGAAACTTTCAGCAATAAATAGTGACCATCCTTGTCCACAATGGTGGATTTTATGCTGAAGTCTATTAGATTAGTATTACCACATCTGCTCTTCTTTGTATGTTGTTGGTTTGATGTATGTTTTTCCGTCCTTTAATTTTCAGTTTGTTCATATATTTGAGTCTCAGGTGTGTTTCTTGTAAGCAACATATAGGTAGGTTATGTTTTTGGATCCATGATGTCACTAGCTGTCTCTTTATTGGGGTGTTCAGTCCATCTACATTCAGTGTAATTATTGATATGTGTGTGTTTAGTACTGTCATTTTGATCCTTTTATTTTTTTGGTGATGTATTCTATCTTGCTGTTAATATTCTGTTCCAGATCATTTTTCTTTATGGGTTGACTTCATCTTTTTCAGTGTTGGTTTTGTGTTTGTTGAGATTCTTGTATTATGTTTCTGGTTTTGATGTGTTGCATAGTAATTTTTCTTTGTGACTGCCCCTAGGATCCCCCTTATTATTTAAAGTTTAAACCAAATTCTAACTTCTGCATATCTTTTAAAATTACTCTCCATCTGAAAGGGTTATAACTACTATAATATATCCCTATTTTTAGTGTGATGATGTCATAGGTCTCATGATATGACCACTGGTTCCCTTCTTTTAATATCATAGCTTTGTTTGAGCTTTGTGACTTCCCTGAATAGGATTCTGGATGCTGGTTCTTGCATTGCCTCCTTAAATATACACTCAATGTTTTTGTTTTTGTAAGCAAAGAGCTTATTTCAGTATTTCTTGTAGTTTTGGTTTGGTTTTGACGAAGTCTCTAAGATTTCTGTTTATCGGCTAATGCCTTAATTTTATCTCATATTTGAGAGAAAATATTGCGGGATATATAATTCTTGGTTGGAAGTTTGTCTCCTTCAAGGCTTTGAATATGTCATTCCACTGCTTCCTCACCAACATTGTGTCTGCCAAAGAAAGCCTACAGGACTTGCCTCTGAATGCTAGCTTTGCTTTAAGCTTTGCTGCCTTTGAGAGCCTCTGTTTATGTTTCATTTTATTGAGCTTGATTATAATATTTCTTGGTGTCTTTCTTTGGGGAAATCTTAATAAGTTAATACTTAATAAGTTAATAATATTAATAAAACTTAATAAGTTTTCTGTCAGCAACTCTACAACAATACTCTCTGTATTTTAAGCTATCCATCCCTGCTCAGGAACTTCAGTTATTCGTAGGTTATTTATCTTAATAGAGTCCCACATGTTTCTTAATGCTTCTACATTTTTCTTATTTCTTTTCTCTCATTTCTCCTCATAAATGCTGGTGTCAGTTGCTGTATCCTCAAGCTCACTAACTCTGGCTTTCAATTCCTCAATTCTACTCTTTTGGCTTTGAATTGAATTGTCTAGTTCTGTAATTTTGTTATTGATTTGCTGGATTTCAGATTGTTGGTGTTCCATCAGTTCAAATAGCTTGCTTAATTTTTCATTTTGTTCTGCCTTTAAAAAAAAAAAGTCTCTAGGAGGGCTCTCTATAAAATTGTTTTGTACTTGACCTCTAATAGTTTCAGGTGGGAAGTTTTTTGATTCTTTATTTTGGGAGCTTTCTGGAGAAACAGTGGACTGTTTCTTCAAATGGTTAGCTATGGAATGTTGCCTTCACACCGTCTAGAAGCTGTTTTGTTAGTCTGAAGTTTCCTTAGCAGGAGCTGAGGCATAGTTCTAAGAGAGGAGTTGGTCACCAGCTGCCTCTGTGTACTCTAGTGACTGGCCTCAGGTGGAATCTCTGGGATGGCAGGCTCTGTCTCCTAGCTGGCAAAGACTACACCCTACTTTTGGAGTTACAGGGGGACCATCAACTGATACTATGATGTGGATCATTGAAGGGTAGAGGAGATGCTGCAGGCTGCTCAGCCACCAGTTATCCAGGTGATCTTATTTTATAAAGGTACTTTACTGCTAAACAAAGACCTGTCCAACAGCTGCTGAAATCAGTCAGGCCCTCAGCTGGGGCAGGCCCTGCCTTCTAGCTAACAACGATAGCACCTTGTAGGCCATCCCTAAATGCTATAACGTGGTTGAAAGTGTGTGTGCGGGTGGTGGTGGTTACAGCCTTGCTGCCATTCTCTACCAGGCCCTACCCATAACTCTAGGGGCTCCACCATTGTAAACACAGCTTTTCTGCTAGAAAAGTACTTTCTAGACAGGCCCTGCTTCTTGGGGTGAATATTAGCCCCAGGTAAGGCCTCCAGGTGAGTGACTCCACCTCCCAGTTGACCAAGATGGTGTCCTTCCAGCACTGCCCTGCCTGCCGTGAAACAGCAGAATCTATGGCACAGTTCAGAAAAGAGAAGGTATAGGAGCAGTGGTGACCTCAGTCAGCATCCAGGCCTCAGTATGTGGCTATCCCAAGCACAGTTTCTCTGCTGCATTGTATGCTGTTTACTTAAGCACTGCAGTTCAGCATATTAGCAGGCTCATGCCCAGTTCCCACTTCCTGGATAACAAGGAAGGCACCTGCAGTCCTCCAAAACAGTGAGTCAGCAGGACCAGAGAGACAGTTTCCCATATAGTGGTGACTAGTCCAATCTGACAACCCTATGCCAGATCCTAGGGCTCCCTGGATGTCCATGCTGTTCTATTCAATTATCATTCCAGTCCTTATTTCCCAGAGGAAATTGAGGAAACTTGTGTCTAGTACACCATTTTGGCCCTGTCTCAGTAATAACATTCTTAAGGAAAGGCTGTTTCCTTCTCATTCCTACTGTTCCATTCCCATTCTCCATCCTTTTTTCCATTTCTACCCATTGTCAGTAGGTAACCGACATTGTTAATGTCTAGTTTATCAGTCTTATATATATATTTGTATGCAAATAAGCAGATACATGGATATTATCATCTTCCATAGTGAAAGGTAGCATACTATAGATACAATTTTAAACTTTTTACACTTCACAGTATAGTCGGGAAAGACTCCATATGGAATTACCGACATCTTCTCTAAAGCTGCATAATGTGTTTTCAATTAGAAACAATGCTGTAATGAATAATTTTGTACACACGACTTCATATATTGTTGAATATGTGTCTTCCAGGCAGATTTCTAAATGTAGGCTTGCTAGGTCAAAAGATAAATGCACGTAGGCTTGTGTAGTTTTTTTGGGTCTTGCCGCATTCCCCTCCAGTAAGGTTGTATAGGTTTGCAGTCCTTTCAGCTACCTCTAAGAATGCCTGTCTCCCTACAGCCACACCAATGGGATATATTGTTTTGTCATACTCTTTAAGTATTGCCCAACTGATAGGTTAGAGAATATATTATCTGGGAGTCCTGTGGGAGGAATACATAAGGGCAAGGTTGTTTTTTGCAGCTGACTCTTTCCCAGAAAAGCACAAAAGTCTGGGGGATTTTGAAACCATTGTTCTTTTCTGGGAGCTCACGGCCAGATAAAGATGAATGTTTTCAGCTCCCTCTTTTGTTCAAGATGAATGTTATTTACTGCTGAGCAGCTCAGAAACAGCCTCCCCAGAGGGGTAGTGAAACAGGGTTTAGGAAATCTCTTCAGGACTCTGGTTGGTTTTGTTCCTGCAAAACCAGTTGAACAGTCCATTAACAATGGTAGCAGCAATGCTGTAAGGGTCCTGGAGGTAAGCCTTCTTAAGATCAAACTAAAATGGCCATTAAGTTGAGTGGATTTTGACTCATAGCAACCCTATAGAGCAGAGTAGAACTTCCCTATGGAGTTTCCAAGGAGGAGCTGGTGGATTCAAACTGCCAGCCTTTTCGTTAGCAGCCATAGCATGTAACCACTATGCCACCATCATAACAGGGATGCCTAAAACAAGAAAGAAATGTTTGTATAAAGGACTGTATAAAAATCCAGGAGTTGAGTCATAAATGTAACCAGTCCAGGGGATTTCAAGATGTCAATGGAGGAAAACCATTTTGTTATACTGCACCACTTGTTGAGGTTATTAAAACTCTCCAGCTAGAATACTGGTGCTCCTGGAGACATTGTACACAGTCTTGGTTACCTCTTGCATAGTATTCTAGTTGTTGTCGAGTTGAGTCTGACTCATGGTGACCTATGAGTGTCAGAGTAGAACTTCATTCCATAGTATTTTCATTGCCTGAGATTTTAGAAGTAGACTGCCAGGCCTTTCTTTTGAGATCTCTTACATAAGGGCAAGCATGTTGGCAACCTTCTGAATGGTCCAGTCAGTGGCTTTGTTCAGAGAGAATCCATGGTCTGCCATGGTATTGAGTCTATCAAGGCTTGTATCAAGTCCTCAGGCTTCAGTTCACATGGCTTTTTCAGATCCTTGGGCTAATAGCCAGCTACCAGCACAGCTGGTGTCTTAATAGGGTCTGGAGAGTGAGGTTTCAGCTCTTGATGACTAAATTTACTTCTACAAGAATCATTTCTGCATCAGGCAAAAGGGAAAAAGTTGAAAACTAGTTTGGAAGATTGTAGCCTCATGCTGAAAACAAACAGAACAATTGAGATGTAGTAGAGATCCATAATTTAGGTGAGATATAAAGATCCAGTCCAATTAAATCACCATCAGAAAAGACAAAGTGTGTATATCTGTTTCTCCTGGTTTACACAGATGTACAAAGACAATGAATAACATACAATTTGATAACTTGGAAGAGTGTGCTATGGTGCTGTGTTTCCCATTGAAACATAAAATTTCTCTCTACAGTTACCCCTCTTTTGATCAAAACCAGTCTCACTATATTGTGAAAAATGACAGTTCTACCCAAAGAAGTTTACAAATAGAATATAATCCTTATCTAAATACCAACAGTCTTTAAAGAGATTGAAAATCTAATCATTAACTTTATATGGAAAGGGAAGAAGCCCTGGATAAGTAAAACACTACTGAAAAAGAATCAGATAGGAGGACTAGCACTACTTGACCTCGGAACCTACTCTAAAGCTATGTTAGTGAAAATAACCTAGTACCTGTACAACAACAGATACATTGACCAGTGGAACAGAATTGAAAACCTAAGTGAAAGTCCATCCACCTACAGTCACTTGATCTTTAACAAGGGCTGAAGTCCATCATATGGGGAAAAGATAGCTTCTTTAACAAATAGTGCTGGCAAAACTGGATGCTCATCTGCAAAAAAAAAAAAAAAAACTGAAATAAGACCATACTGCATGCTATACACAAATACTAATTCAAAATGGATCAGAGACCTAAATAGAAAGCAAAAAACTATGAAGATCATAGAAGAAAAAATAGGATTAACACTAGATGCCTTAATATACAGCATTAACAGGGTATAAACCTTAACAAACACCAAACTTCAGAAGGTAAGCTAGATAATGGAGATCTTCTAAAAATTAAACACGTTCATAAAAATACTTAACCAAAAGAATAGAGATGACCCACAGACTGGAGAAAAATTTTTTGACTAGTAGAAATCCAACAAAGCTCTAATCTCCAAAATCTACAAGAAAATCCATCGCCTCTACAACAAAAAAGATAAATAATCCAATTAAAAATGGGCAAAGGAAATCAACAGATACTTCACCAAAAAAGACATTCAAGCAGTAAACAGGCACATGAGAAAATGCTTGAGATTACTAGCCATTAGACAAATGTAAATCAAAACCATAATGCAATAATACCATCTCACCCCAGTGTTACTGGCATGAATAAAAAATAAAAATAAAATACAAAATAAACCCAGAAAATAATAAACATTGGGGAGGCTGCTGGGAGATTGAAACTGTTATGCACTGCTGGAGGGAATGTAAAATAATGCAACCGTTTTGGTAAATGATATGTGCTTTCTTAGAAAGCTAGAAACAGAAATACCATATGATCCAGCAACCCCACTCCCAGGAATATATCCTAGAGAAATAAGAGTTGTCTACACAAATAAACATATGCATACTCAGATTATTTCCAGCGTTATTCACAATAGGAAAAAGTGGGAAAAACCTAGATGGCTATCAACAAGAAGAATGGGAAATCAACTATGGTACATATACACACTGGAGTACTACACAATGGTAAACAACAAGGATGACTGAAGCATCTCACAACGTAGGATGAATCTGGAGGGCATTATGCTGAGTGAACTAAGTCAATCAAAAAAGGACAAATATTATGCAGGACCACTACTCCAGAAATTCATGGAAAGGTTTATACACAAAAAGAAACAATCTTTGATGGTTATGAGTGAGGAAAGGGCTGGGGGAGAAAACACTAAATAGATGGTAGATCAGTGGTAACTTTGGTGAAGGGAAAACAGTACACAGTACTGGGGAAACCAGCACAACTTGCCCAAGGCAAGGTCATGGAAGCTCCATAGACACATCCAAGCTCCACGAGGAACAAAACTGCCAGGCTAAGGGCTATGGGGGCCGTGATCTCAGAGAACATTTAGCTCAATTGCACAATATGGTTTATAAAGGAAATGTTCTACATTCTGCTTTGGTGAGCAGTGTCTGTGGTCTTAAAAGCCTGTGAGTGGCCATCTAAGATATTCCATTGGTCCCACCCCTTCAGGAGTGAAGAAGAATAAGGAAGACTAAAGATACATCATGGATTGAACTGTGTTCACCCAAAAATGTCTGTAGCCATGTGACTAGGCCATGATTCCCAATGTTTTATTATTGTCCTCTATTTTATGATTTTCCTATGTTGTATGTTAAAGGATTAGAGTGGGACCATAAATCCCTTCATAAGATCACCTCCCTGCTCCAATGAAAAGGAAGTTTCCCTGGAGTGTGGCTTGTACCACCCTTTATGTTTTCATCCTACAAGAGATAAAAAGAAAGAGAAGCAAGCAGAGAGTTGGGATCTTCATACCATCAAGAAAGCAGCACTAGAGGAGAGCTCATCCTTCGGACTTGAGGTTCCTGAGCCAACATGCTCCTTGACAAGAAACTTATGGAACACACAAGGACCTTCCTCCAGAGCCAACAGAGGTACAGCTGGACTCGCATGCAAGAATAAACTTTTCGTGGCTAAAGCCATTCACTTTGTGGTATTTCTGTTACAGCAGTACTAGGTGACTAAAACAAGATACAAGGGAAACATTAGTCCAAAGGACTAGTGGACTACAACTACCACTGCCTCCATAAGACAGAGTCTAGTACAACTAGATGGGGCCCAGCTACCACCACTGACTCCTCTGACTGGGATCACAATAGAGGGTCTGAGACAAAGCTGGAGAAAAATGTAGAATAAAATTCTAACTTAAGAAAGAAAGTCCAGACTTACTGGCCGAACAGAGACTGGGGAAACCCTGAAAGTACGGCCCACGTACACCTGTTTAGCTCAGTAATGAAGTCACTCCTGAAGTTCACCCTTTATCCAGAGACTAGACAGGCCCATAAAGCAAACTGAGACTAAAAGAGCACATCAGCTCAGGACCAAGAGCTAGAAGGCAGGAGGGGGCAGGAAAGTTGCTAACGGGGAACCCAAGGCGGAGAAGGGGGACTGTTGACATGTCATGGAGCTGTTAACCAGTGTCATAAAGCGGTATGTGTACTGTTAAATGTGAAGTTAATTTGTTCTATAAACCTTCATCTAAAGTACAATTTAAACAAATCTTAACAATTATTCTGTATCACAAAATAAGGATAGTTTCATTGTTTACAGACGTGCAGCAAGAATGGTTATTTACCATGTAGGTTTTCTTAAATTTGCTTTTCTTAGGTTTTTGTATTGAATCTCAGATTAGACTTTTTAAAACCTCTTGAGGCTCAGAACGAAGCCAACATCCACTAGATTGTACCAGTGTTGCTGTCGTCCAGGGCCAGTTGAATCTGTTCTCACTTGTAGCACCCCTCTCTGTGTTCAACAGAACAAAACAGCCTATTCATGCACCATCCTCACAATTGTTGCTGTGTTCGAGCCCAGTGTTGTAGCCACTGTGTCAGTCTGTCTCCTTGAGGTCTTCCTGTTTGTCACTGACTTTCTACTTTACAAGCATGACATCCTTCAGTGGGGACTAGTCCCTCTGGATATCGTGTCCAAGTATATAAGATGAAGCCAGAACATTCTCTGGCTGTACTTCTCCTGAGAAAAATTTGTTCATTCTTCTGGTAGTCCATTGCATATTCATTATTCATTGCCAATACCGTTCAAAGACATCTGTTCTTCTGTCTTCCTTATTCATTGTCCAGCTTTTGCATGCATGTGAGCTGATTGAAAACACTGTGGTTTGGGTCAGGCATACTTTAGTCTTCAAAGAGACATCTCTGCTTTTTAACAGTTAAAAAAAAAATGTCTTTTGCAGAAGGTTTGCTCAGTGCAATACTTCTTGACTGCTGCTTCCCTGAGTGTTTATTGTAGATCCAAGTAAAACGAAATCCTTGAGAATGATGGTATTTTCTCCATTTACAGTGATGTTGCTGATTGATCCAATTGTATATTCTTTACATTGAGGTGTATTCCTTTTTGGACAGGCTACCTCCAGACAATGCTCATTACTCATTTATTTGTTTGTGTCATATTTAGAGAACATCACTAGGCTGGGGTAGGATGAAGGAGAAAGTTAGGACTAAACTGGACTTCCCAGGAGTCTGTGTATGCAGGTCGCCTGAGCAGACCTGAGAACACCTGACTTGGGTAACACGAGGGAAGAAGACATGGGGTTACTACCAGAGAGATGACAGAGATATAGCCCCTATGATATATTCCTATGGGTGTGAGACCTCAAAATTCAGGCTTTATTTAGTATAATTTAGTTTCCTATTGAAGCTGGCAGTGGTGTATCCAAGTCAGTTTGGGGCAGAACCAGGATGGCTCATGAGGAGTTAACTTGTGAGACAGACAAGATGAGAAGGAAATAAAATCTGAGTTTGCAAAAATGGTAAGGATGATGGAAATGGTACAATTTCTTCTAACATATGGCTTGAGTGTTTGAATTAAACTACAAAAATACATGTGCTAGTGAGCCCCCTGAGGGGCAGATGCCAAGATAGTGTTGAATACGAAAGAAATTTATCAGGAGAAGCATCTGTGAAAGAAAATGTGGAGGGTGTGGGGAGAATCCTCAAGCTCGGATATAGGCTGAACCCTGAGGGAAGAAGAGAGGGAAGGCAGGAGGCATGGATGGAAGTACAGTAGAGTACAGCCAAGTTCTAAGGAAAGTTTAGCAAAGCCATTAGGGAGTCCTCTGGCCAAGATTCCTATGCCTCTCAGGAATTGGCAGGCCTGTTATCCCTGTCCTGAGGAAGAGGTGACTTTACCTTTTGCTGGTGTCACCAGACAAACATGTCAAATATCACCTAGCTAAACACAGTGACCCACAGAGGAATATGTTGTTATTAAATGCTGTTGAGTCCATTCAGACTCACAGTGACCGCAAGCACGACAGAAGGCAGTGCGGCCAGTCCTGGGCCATCCTCACAGTTGTTGCTATATTTGAGGCCATTGTTGGGGCCACTTTGTCCCTCCACCTTGTTGAGGGGACCCTCTTTCTCACTGACCCTGTACTTTACCAAGCACAATGTACAATGCATAGAAACATGCAGACCCTTCATCTTTCTCTTGCCCTAGTCAACCTTTTCCACAGTAGTATCATATTGTTTTTTCAAGTTTGTTTAATTTCCTTGAAAAAAATGTTTAATATATGTGCCAATGTGAATTTCCAGATTTTAGTAACATACTGTACTTATGGAAGGTGTCATGACTAGGGGAAGCTGAGTGAAGGTGCGCCCAAATTCTCTGTACTGTTTCTGAAACTTCTTGTGAGTACATAAGGAGCTCTAGTGGTGTCGTGGGTAAAATAATCAGCCAAAAACTAAAAGGTCAGTGGTTTGAACCACCAACTGCTCTGCAACTTAAAGGTGGGTACTCTGTTTCCATCAAGATTTACAGCCTTGAAAACTCGATCGGGCAGTTGTACTCTGTCCTGTAGGGTTGCTATGAGTCAGAATTAACTGGAAAGCAGTGGGTTTGGTTTGGTCTGGTTTGGGACTCTAGATAGTTATTTCAAAATAAAAAGTTTAAAACAATGTTTAACCCAGAATCCCAAACATGGATAAGCATAAGAATACAAATAAACAAAAATAGAAATCTCAGCTGTTCTGAAGAATCTATGAAATAATAAAATATTTTGGAAGAAATGATCAAAAATGAATATGGTGTGCTACGAGAAACAGGTCTAAAGGAATCTACTTTGAACCTTCAGAGACAATACTGTGAACAAAAGAAAGGATTGCTTGCCACATCCCAGTTTCCCAGCAGGAAGTGAGGTTGAAATGCACTTGCAGTGAATTGAAAATAACAGCTGTAATGTCATGTGCAGCAGGCTAGCTTTTTGTGAAAGCTGTCTGCAGGAACCCATGGTGGTGTGGTGGTTCTGTCCTACATCTGCTAATCAAAAGGTCAGCAGTTCAAATTCACCAGGCACTCCTTGAAAACTCTATGGAGCAGTTCTACTCTGTCTATGGAGTCACTATGAGTCAGAATCAACTCAACGGCAGTGGGTGGTGGTACACTTATATGGAGCCATGCAAGCTGCTGCTTTATGAAAAGAAGGGGAGGGGAGCTAGATTTCTCTTTTTATCAATAGCAGAAGGAAGAAAAGTAGGACCAAGAGCCACAGTTACCCACTTCCAGTGAGACAACATAGGTCTTCAAATAAATGACTCCATCTTCCGTACCCATTTCACCATTATTTGGAAGCTACAGCACCTGACCACATGCATTTTCACCAGGCAAACTTCGTATCTTTAATTAAGACAACCAAGAACCAGCTGCTGTTGAGTCAACTCCCAATCATGGTGACCCCCATGTGCGTGTCTGGGTACACCTGTGCCCCACAGTTTTTCAGTGACGGTGTTTTCAATGATTGCTACGTCAAGAATAGATTTCAAGGTCTTTTCTTCCAATGTGCCCCTGAGCGAACTCACACTTCCAGCTTGTCAGTTGATAGCCAAGCACATTAACCGTTTATACCGGGGCATATATTTACTCTTCATTTATTGGGACTTTTAAGATTTCCAAAACTGTAGTAACATTGCTATCAGATCAGTTTGTTCTATTTTAATTACCTTTTTTTTTAGTGTCTTTCTCTTGAGACTTTGTAGGATTTAAATATTAAATTCATGAACTCCTCCCTTCCATCCTATTGTTTATATTGCGCAGTATCCCCTAAGGTGGTGACTTTCAGGAATACATATCCCGGGTTACTATTTATTGCTGTATGTTAATTTGCACCTCCCTGTTTACTGACAGCATCCTCCCCTTTTTTATCTCTTGTCCTGACGTGTGTACTGTAACTTTTATCCATTTTTCCAGTGGCTTGTTTTTCTTTTGTGATTAATGTGTCATTGCTAGCTGCCACTGAGTCCGCTTCCCACTCCTGGTAACCCCTCTCCTAATGGAACCCGGTGCTGCCCATCCTGACCATCCCCGTGATCGTTTGGAGATAGGACCATTGTGATACACAGGGTTTTCACTTGACTGAATTTCAGAAGCAGATCACCAGGGCTTCCTCTCAATGTATCTTTCTTTGGAAGATCTGCCGACACCTGTTCGGTGTCAGAACAAGCAAGCTTCTACGGACAAACAGGTGATGGCTGAACGTCGGGGGCAGCAGCCAGCAACTGAACCCCCGTCTCTGGCACAGAAGGTGCAAATTCCACCGCTGAATTACCACGGGCCCCCTAACAGGTGGTTTGTGTGTATGAGGTTTAAAAAAATACATTCTGGATATTAATCTTTTATTTGTTACGTGTGATCCAGATATTTCCTCATTGCACCTTATTGTATTACATTTTCCTTTCTACTGTCATTTTCAAGATCATATGTGTCCACAGTTAGAAAATAATAATTCATGTTTACAAATCAATTTACTTTGAAGCTAAGGTTTCTTCCAGTGTTCTGGGAGCAGTCCTTGCAAAATATTCACATAGTCAAGTGTTTTTGTAAAATTTACAAAAATGAGTTATTTTAAGAGAATCTGTTGAGTCTGCTGCCCCCTTCCACTTCCAATTTTCTTCATGTTAGAGTGGCTGCCAGAATTATCGACATCTGGAGTCTCATTCATTTGATACTTGTGCATACCTTGTTTCTGTGAAATGATGGCTCCTGAAAGCCGTTAAGTAGTCAAAGCAATCGCTTACAAGCTGGCGAAGTGTGAAGGGCTTGAGCAGAGCAAGAGGAAGGAGTTTAAGGCTAGCAAGGACCGGCTGGCTAGCTCCCTAATACATGCCAACCTCTAGAAGGTCATCAGGGAAGAACTGGCACTGCTTGATACTCAGGGAACATCAGCCTTCCCAGAAGAGCTAAAGAAACCCACAGAAAAGAAAGGCTACCTTCCAAAGCAAGTCAACTGTAAAGAAGCAACTATTTACAAAGCGTTCTCATTGTGTTAATTACTATTGTGATCCAGAGATGATTTAAAGTATATGGAAGTGTGTGCAGAGGTTATATGCCAATACTACGCCATTTTATATAACGGACTTGAGTATCTAGGAATTTAGGCATCCGCAGGGGTCATGGAACCAGTCTCTACCCTCCCCTACCGCCAGCCCCACATCAGCTACTGAAGGATGACTGTACAATCCTTAATCCAGCCCAGACTGTATTTGTCTGTATACTAATGTGGTATACAAAGTCTGACAATTAAGTCTGTGAACTTCAGTTTTCTAAGTGCTACATACCTCACTGCTGAATATCACTACATTCACCTTTGAAGTACTCTCCTTGGGAAGCTATGCAGCAAACCAAGTGTTTAGTCCACCCTTCAAAACAATTTTGGAACTCTTTCTGGAATGGCAATTGTACATAGTGGCACAGTGGCAAGTTCATGAGCTTGATTGTATGGTTGTCTATGAGGGAGTTTTTGCCAGTAAGCAAATAACTGTATTGGAACAGCCTTCTTACTCACCTGATCTGGCCCCCAATAGCATTTTTCTTTACCTGAAGATAAAGGAAATATTGAATGGAAGATATTTTGATGACATTTAGGACATCAAGGGTAATATGATGACAGCTCTGATGGCTGTTTCAGAAAAAAGAGTTCCAAAATTACTCTGAAGGGTGGACTAGGCACTGATACCAGTGCATAGCTTCCTAAGGGGAGGACTTTGAAGGTGACTATGGTGGCAGTCAGCAGTGAGGTACGTAGCACTTTTTCTAGGATGTTTGTGAGCTTAATTGGCAGTCCTCCTATTTATCTATAGAGGAAAATGCCTCCAAAGGTAAAACTTCCTAGAGCCTGGGAATCATAATGCAGCTCTGCCTGGGTGTATTAGTTATGTTTTGCTGTGTAACAGGTGAACTCCAAAATTAGCAACTGTAAAGGGCAGTTTCGAGGGTTAGGATTTACAGGTGGCTTGGCTGGATTGTTCAGACTCAGGTTTCCCTTGAAGTTGCGGTCCGGCTCGGACTGCTGTCATCCGAAGTCTGCGACAGATGAGGGTCTGCTTTTGATGTCACTAGAGCTCATGGTCAAACACTTTGTTTCCTCACCATTGTTCTTCTTGGCAAGCTGCCTGAATGTTCTCATAAAGTGACTCCTGGCGCACAGTGAGTGACCACACAGAGAGGCTCAAGGTAGAAGCCATAGTTTCTAGTTTAGTTTTTGCCCTTTTTTTTTTTTTTGCTTAATACAGCAGAGTTTATTTCCCACATATGCTACATACGCTTGCCTACATAAGCAGGGAAGGAGTTTCTGCTCATCACACTTACACAGGGGCCCAGGCTGCTCCAGGTTCCATCTTGATATGTAATTCCAGAAGTCAGAGCCAGGGAAAAGAAAAGTGATCAACCCCAGGCTGGCCTTTTAAAAACAAACAAAAACTCAGCCAAAAACAAACAAAACCCATTATTCTGAAATAGTCATAGACTTGAGGAGATTGCAAAACCCGTAGTGAAATTCTAATTTTCTGAAGAAATCAAGCATTCCTTACAAATAGATAGGTGTTTCTGAGGCTCTGTCCTCTCAAAGCTGTTTTCAAAACCTCAGTTAGTTTCACCAAACTGTGCTGTTTTAAGGTCATTGTTCATTTTTTCTGAAGCTAGAGGTTCTAATCTGAAAAGAACAGAAAGATTGACTCCCAAACACTGCAATGGAAACTACTTAAAAGTAATAATGGTAGCATGTATGTCAAAACATAGAAAGGACTCAGCAGGCACGTAACATGTACCCACAGTTATCTCTGGGTTTGTTGGGGGAGGAGGTTGGTAACAGAGGTGAAGAGGGGCTTTATGGTTGTACGTTCTGTGTATCTATGTAATTTGACTATTTCATGAGACTGTATCCATGTATTATATATGTAATTTTTTTGAAGGAAAAAAAATAATGTAGCATTAAATGTTTTATTTTTCTTTGTAATCTGTCCCTTTAAAAAAAATAGAGTCAAGTCCATTAAGACATTTGTCAGGTCTCCTTTCACTCCCTAGTCCCATGGAAAATATCTGTGCTTTTCCAGTTCTGTCCTGAAAGTCTGCAATCGCAGTCACCAAGCCTCTAATCACAAGACTGATGGGGTTTGATGACGGCTGGTCAGTCCTTCTGCTTTTCATAACACGGCCTCAGATGTCAGGTGCTGGCATTCACGTGAGACACCTGGTCCATGACACATACTTTAGGCCTTGCCTCACTTCGTGAATCCTTGGTTATGCAGACCACCTTGGCTCCGTGGTCCTGAGAAAAGTGGGAATCCTGTCTGGGGTGACCCTGCCCTCCCCTCAGATCTCTTTAATTAACCACTAGGCAGGGCCAGTTGGAGTTAGGGGAAAGTTGGGTCAATTCTACGAACACAACACCCTGGGTGACACAAAGACTGTTTTGTTTCCAATTGGGAGTCCGAGCATTCTCTTCTTTGGCTTTTGATGCCCTTCCAAAATGTAATTGAGGTGAGATGGGAAGTGAGAGTAGAGCTGATTCCTATTATGACACCAAATGCAGCATTTAGTGAATGCTGGATGAGGAGATCTCATACACGAAAGAGAGGGAGAAAGAAAACTACAATTTAACTCCCAAAGACAAAACTTAGGAAAGGATAAATGGTCACTAGAACAGGAGGAGGTGGAATTTATCTCGTGGCAGCTTCCTCTAACCTTCAGCATCCCATAAGGAGGATATGCAGCTGCCCCTGACAGAGACAACCCATTAGGAACTGGAGCCACTGAGAAGCCTAATCTCGTGCTGCACAGCTGGTCTGGCCACATATCTCGTCAGGAAGAACTTGCCCGCACTCTTTTCTGAACAATTCTGTTTAAACAAATGTTGATAGATACTGTTGGTAGTTGCAGTAGAGGTGGTTCCAGATCACGGAAACCCCATTCACAATGGAAAGAAACATCGCCGTCTCTACCGCGGTTGCTGTACTGAAGTCTGTTGTTGCAGGACTTCTAACTTACGGCCCTCATCTTCCAGCACTACATCAAACAAGACTCTGTTGTGATCCGCATGGCTTTTATTGGCTAATTTTCAGAAATAGGTTTCCAAGCATTTTTTCCTAGTCTGTCTCAGTCTGGAAGCTCTGCTGAAACCTGTCCACTTTGGGGTGACCCTGCTGGTATTTGAAAAACTGATGGCGTAGCTTCCTGCATCAGAGCAACACGCAAGCCACCAGGGAACCACATACTCACAGATGGAGGTGATGGTTAGAAGCACTAGGTTTTCTCATGTCTTAAACCAAGCTTAACATCAGGGTAAACTTACTGTCACTCAGGGTAAAAACAGGTTGCTTATTTAAATGTTGTAAATATATTTATAGAAAGCACAACATTTGACAATTTAACATTTTCGGTGTGCAATTTAGTGTTATTCCTTACATTAATCATGTTGTGCAACCATCACTGATAATCATTGCCAAATTTCCCATCACCATAAACAGAAACTTGCTACTTCCCAAACGACGCCTCCCCTTTCCCCATCTCTTGTGTACCTGGCAACCACTAATGAACCTTTCATCTCTGTACATTTGCCTATTCTTGTTAATCCATACAAATGAGATGATGTATTTGTCCTTTTGGGGACAGACTTGTTTCATTCAACAGAACATTTTCAAAGTTCATCCATGACGTGGCGTGTATTCAGGACTTCATTTCTCTTTATGGGAACTGTTCCATTATATGCATGTGCCATGTTTTGTTTATTCATTCATTTCTTGATAGGCGCTCGAGTTGTTTCAACTTTTTTTCTATTGAGAAAAGTGCTGTGAAGAACACTGGTATGTATGTATCTGTTTCTAATCTCTTGGGTATATACCTAGAAGTAGAATTGCTATATCATATGGTAGTTCTCCTTAACTTTTTGAGGAACTACTAAACTGTTTTCTACGTTGGCTATACTGTTTTGAATTCTCATCACCAAATTACAAGATTTCACTTCCTGCATATACACCTCGACATTTTTTATTTTCCTTTTTTTAAAAGAAAAAATTATAACCATCCTAGCAGGAGTGAAATAGTACTTCATGGAGACGTCTGGAGTATTCTTAATCTGCATCTCTGCCACCAGCTTCCAGGAATTCCATTTCTCTGCATTTGCCCTTTTTGTATGCAATGGTTCTTTATTGGTGACTGACTGTTCTCTTTTTATCCTCACTGGTCTTGTATTAGTTATTTGGCTTTTCAAAGTATCAGCTTGTGTTTTCTACATTGCTCTTGTTTGCTTTATTTCATTAGTAATTGTTTTTATTATTACCATTTTATCATTACAATTTTTTGCCTTTGATTTTCTTTGAATTTATCTGATCCTTTTACTTGAGACTTTAGCTCATTTATTTTCATTATGTTTGTGTTCTGATAAATGCATTTTAAGGGCTATGTATTTCCCTAAAGCGTCCTCTTTAGCTGTATTTCCCAAGTATTCTGTTATGGGTTGAACTGTGTTCCCCCCTAAATGTGTGTAAACTTGGCTAGGCCACAATTCTCAGTAGTGTGTTTGTCCACTACTTTGTTATTTAATATTGTTTTCCTTTGTGTTGTAAATTCAGGTCACTATGAGTTGGACATGACTCAATAGCAGTGGGTCCTAAATTCTACCTCTGGTGTTCATGAGCTGAGATTAACAGCAGCTATGTTAGTGAGGCAGGACTCAATCTACAAGACGACTTTGTGCCTTAAACTAATTTCTTTTCAGATATAAAAGACAGAAGCAGACACAGACATGGGGACCTTATACAACCAAGAAAGTAGAGCCCAGACAATGTGTCCTTTTGACCTGGGGTCCTTTCACTAAGAAGCTTCTAGTCCAGGGAAAGATTGAGTTAAGGACCTTCCTTCAGAGCCAACACAGAAAAACTTCCCCTGGAGTTGATGTGCTGAATTTTGACTTCTAACTTACTAGGCTTTGAAAGAATAGATGTTTGTTTACTGAAGCTATCTACTTGTACTATTTCTTTTCAACTTTCCCAGAGATATTTATCCAAGCAGAAGGTATTGGGAATGGCACAGGTGCCACCTTAGTGGGTAAGAACGCAGTCTAAAATGATCCTATTGATAAGGGGTTAATTGAATATGGATAGTGGGGACAATTATAAAATGCATTAAAAATAAACTTTAAAAGGGCTAATATAGATACTAGTTAAGCA
This sequence comes from Heterohyrax brucei, assembly GCA_028571685.1. NCBI lineage: Eukaryota > Metazoa > Chordata > Mammalia > Hyracoidea > Procaviidae > Heterohyrax > Heterohyrax brucei. The sequence goes on along the minus strand of CM053147.1, from coordinate 87,621,624 downwards.
AAAATAATTATCGTGGTCCAAAGATGGCACCTCAGGTGAGTTAGATCACTAAAATCATCAAAATACTCAAACAACTAAAAATCGTGATTCTGTTACTAAGAAAAATTCAAGAAGTATTAGAGGTCTCATTCACACAGCTTATTTCAAAGGCACTAGCTGATAAAATATACTAACTCCTAAAGCCACTAAAATTAAGTACAAGGCAGTTCTGGTAACAGCATAATCACCAAAACCACCAGGCTATAATCCTGCAATCCTGGATAACAGCTGATATAACTAAAATGCCAACAATGATAGGACCAAAGGTCGAAAAGTCCAAATTTTACTGCAGATTGCATAGGCACTTCCAGATATCTTGGAAAAGAAATTATTTACTTTGGTGTCAGCTTCTTCTCATCCTGAACTGTTTGCTTTTGAGTTCTTTCATTGGGTTTTAGAGTCTATTCAAGAACCTGGTTCTTTAACTGAAATAGGCGTGGCCAAGCTTTGGCTTTCTGCAGTTTTGTAGCATATCAAGTAGTGAACAAGACCAAATAAATTCCCCTCCATCAGAATTCAAGGGAATTCTCTAGCTGATGTCTTCTCCAATAAATGTAATTCACCCGACAAGAGGATTGAGGCAGTAGTCCCTTAGTGCCTTTACTGTCAAGAGCCTCCCTAAGAAATTTAGCATATTCTTTAATGTAATCAAAGATTGACAATACTTTAATAAATTTTTGTTGTATTATATTTGAATCAGCAAAGGCTGATGACTAGGACAAGTTCATGGGCTGGCCTCTTAGAATTTCACAAGGAGTTAAGATAGGAGGGCCAAAATGAGTAGCTCTTAAATTCATCAACTCTAATGGCAAGGTTTGCAGGCAAGTCAGAAACCTTGGTAGCATAGTTATTAAGTGCTACAGCTGCTAACCAAAAGGTCAGCAGTTCAAATCTACCAGGCGCTCTTTGGAAACACTATGGAGTAGTTCCACTCTGTCATATAGGGTTGCTATGATTTGGAATTAACTCAACAGCAGTGGTTTTATAGGCAAGTCAGTCATGTAGATGATGCAGGTTTTGCCAGTTGAGTTTTTAAGATTCCATTCATCCTTTTCAAAAGCCCCAAAAGCTGGGGCAGAAAGATCAATGGAGTCTCTGAAAAATGGGGAAAAATTCTATGAATAGTAGTGATTACTTGGCCTTAACGTGCATTCCTCTGTCACTGAGGAGGATGGCTGGAGCTCCCCAAGTGAGAACATTTTCTAACAGCTTGTTAGTCACAAAAGCCTCAACCCAATGTGATACTTTCCATGCAGAAATGTGTTAAGTTTTCCTGGATTGAATTCTAAGAGATGCAATAGACTGTTACATTCTGAAAATGTCCCCCAAAATATTTTGGAAAATTCCTATGGTCTTACCCCTGCCAAATAATGTGAAGCCTTCCTATCCATGAGACAAGTAGGTAGATTTCTCCACTTACGTAGGTGCCCTTTTGATTTCTTGCAGTAGTGCCCTGTAGTTTTCTTTGTACAGTTCTTTTACATCTCTGGTTAGATTTTTTCCTTAAATATTTTATCTGCTTGAGTGTTACTGTAAATGATACTGATTTCCGTGTTTTCTTCTTTAAAGTTCTCTTTGTTGATGTAGAGGAATCCAACTGATTTTTGTATGTTTATCATGTATCCTGAATTATTTACTGAACTCTTCTATTAGTTCCAAAAGTTCTCTTGTGGATTCTTTAGGGTTTTCTGTGTATAAGATCATATCGTCTGCAAGTAGAGATGCTTTTACTTCTTCCTTACCAATTTGAACACTTTTTATTTCGTTTTCTAGCCTGATTGCTCTAGCTAGGACCTCCAGCACAATGTTGAATGGAAGTGGTAACAAAGAACATCCTTGTCTGGTTCCCGTTCTCACTGGGAACAATTTCCGACTCTCTCCATTTAGGATGATGTTGGCTGTTAGCTTTGTATAAACGAGCTTTATCATGTTGAGGAATTTCCCTTCTATTTTGTTGACAGGTTTTTTTTTTTTTTTTTAATCATCAATAGGTGTTGGGCTTTGTCAAATGCATTTTCTACACCAAAGATTGTGTGGTTCTTTTATTTATGTGATGGAGTACATTGATTGCTTTTCTAACGTTGAACCACCCCTGCATACCTGGTATGAATCCCACTTATGACTCATACTATTGGCTAGAACTTTATCAAAGAATTTTACATCTATGTTCATGAGGGATATTGGTCTAAAACTTTCTTTTTCTACAGTATCTTTACCTGATTTGGAAACCCTGATGATGTAGTGGTTAAGAACTGTGGCTGCTAACCAAAAGGTCAGCAGTTTGAATCGGCCAGGTGCTCCCTGGAAACTGTATAGGGTAGTTTTACTCCGTCCTTTAGAGTTGCTATGAGTCAGAATTGACTCAACAGTAATGGGCTTGTGCTTGTTTTTGTTTGTGGAATCAGAGTTTTCCTGGCTTCACAGAGTGAGTTTGGGAGTACTTCATCCTTTCCTATGTTCTGAAATGCCTTTAGTAGTAGTGGTGTTAACTCTTCTCTAAAAGTTTGGTAGAATTCTCTAGTAGAGTCATCAGGACCAGGGCACTCTGTTGCGAGTTGTCATGGGTTGAATTGTGTTCCCTCAAAACATCTGTCAACTTGGGTATGTTATGGGTTCTAGAATTGTATGATTGTCTACCATTTTGCATAGATGTGATTTCCCTATGTGCTGTAAATTCTATCACTATGATGTAATGAGATAGATTAGTGGCAGTTTTGTTGACGAGATCTATAACATTAGATAGTGTCATAAGCTGATCTCTTTTGAGATATACAAGAGAGAAGCAAGCAGAGCCATAAGGACATCATACCATCAAGAAGCGGCACTAGGAGCAGAGTGTGTCCTTTGGACCTGAGGTTCCTTCACTGAGATGTTCCTAGGCTGAGGAAAGATTGATGACAAGGACCTTCCTCCAGAGCCAACAGAGAGAAAAAGCCTTCCCCTGGGGCTAGCACCCTGAATTTGGACTTGTAGCCTACTAGACTTTGAGAGAATAAATTTCTCTTTGTTGAAGTTATCACTTGTGTTTCTGTTATAGCAGCATGAAATGACCTCGATAGAAATTTTTAAATTGCCTTTTCAGTCTTTTCTTTATTAGTTTATTTCTTCTATCTCTGTTTGTTTTAGTGTAGGTAGGTAATATGTTTCTAGAAATTTGTCCTTTTCCTCTAGGTTTTCAAAAGTTGGAGTTTAATTTTTTGTTGTATTCTGTTATGATTCATTTCAGTTGGGTCTATTGTGATATCACCCATTTGATTTCCTTATTCAGGTAATTTGCTTCCTCTCAAGTTTTTCTTTTGTCAGTTTGGCCAGTGGTTTATCAATTTTGCTGACTTTTTCAAAGAACCAGATTTTGGTCTTATTAACTCTTTCAATTATGTTCTATTCTCTATTTAATTCTGTTAGTCAGGGATTGAATTATATCCCCCAGTACATGTGTGTAGCAATTTGGCTGGGCCTTGTTTCCTAGTGTTGTTTAATTTTATTTTTTTTAATAGTAATTTTTATACATGCAGTAAATCCTAACCTCTGCCTGTGGTTAATGAGACAAGATTAGATTATGTTAAAGAGGATTAGGGTGGGACTGTCAGGTCCTTGCTAAGGTAATATCCCTGATTCAATACAAAGAGAGTTTTCCTGGGTGTATCCTCTATTACTTTCTTTCAAGAGATAAAAGGAAATGGCAGGGAGTCAGGGACCTCATACCAGCAAGAAAGCAGCACCAGAAAGAGTGAGTGCATTCTTTGGACTTGAGGTTCCTGGGCCGAGATGCTCCCAGACCAAGGGAAATCTGATACATCACAAGAACCTTCCTCCAGAGCAGACAGAGAAAGTCTTCTCTAGTTGCTGCTATCTTGAATTCAGACTTGTAAGCCTACTGGACCATGAGTGAATCAGTTTCTCTCTGTCGAAGTCTGAAACCCTGGTGGCATAGTGGCTGCTAACCAAAAGGTCATCAGTTTGAATCTACCAGGTGCTCCTTAGAAACTCCATGGGGCAGTGCTACTCTGTCCTACAGGGGTTGTTGTGAGTTGCAATCAACTCAATGGCAGCAGGTTTGGTTTCCATTTGTTGAAGTCATCCACTTGTATTTCTGTTACAACAGCAGTTAATGACTAAGATACTGCTTGAAATTTTATTATTTCCTTTCTTCTAGTGCCCAAGGGCTTCTTTTGCTGCTCTCTTTCTATTTTTTTCAAGTTGTAGGTTTAATGTTTCGATTTTGGCCCTTTCTTTTTAGTTGCGTGCATTTACTGCTATAACTTGGCCTCTGAGCACTGCTTTTGTCGTGTCCCAAAGGTCCTTGTAGGGTGAGTTTTCATTCTCATTTGATTCTGTGAATTTCTTTTTTCTGTCCTTGGTTACTTTTATAGCCCAGTAGATTTTGAGCAAGGTGTTGTTCAGTTTCCATGTATTTCATTTTTTCCTTGCTTTTTCTATTACTGATTTCTACTTTTATAGGTTTATAGTCAGAAAAGATGTTTTATAATATTTTGATGTTTTGGATTCTGTTAAGACTTGTGTTGTGGCCTAATATGCGGCCTATTTTGGAGAATGTTCCATACGTCTTGGAAAAGAAAGTACACTTGGCCACTGTTGAGTGAAGTGTTCTGGATATGTCTGCCAGGTCAAGTTTGTTTACTGTGGCATTTAGATCTTCCATGTCTCTGTTGAGATTCTTTCATGTTTTGTTCTTTACTGAAAGTGTTGTGTTGAAGTATCCTACTATTAATCGTGGAGTTGTCTGTTTCTCTTTTCAATGCTGTTATTGCTTTATGTACTTTGGAGCCCTGTTATCTGGTGTGTGAATATTTATGATTGCGTATATTTCGCTATTAATTGTGACTAAAGGTCATCAGCTGGAAGTGATGGGGAGAATGGAGTGAATGAGACAGAAGGAGAGAGAGAAGCTGAGAAGTGTGTTGTTGTCATTTGAGAGGGTGAGAAAGCAAACAGAAAAATGCAATCAAATTGTTAAGCAATACTGAGAACCCATTTGAGATTTAGGCTGTAGATCTAAAGTGAAACCAGTCAATGTTCAAATCACTATAGTATAGGCATGAAATAGTAGGATTGTTTGGGCTTAATTAGGGATGGCATTGTGATGAGCAAGTACAACACAAGGAGAGAAACATCACAGAGTTAAAGATAAGGAAGTAATTAACACGACCATAGAATCCAAGGAGGAAACTGAATCCATGAGAGGATATGTGGTGAAAATGTGTTGAGAACCAATGGATTGGAAATTTTAATGAGGCCAAAGTAATGCTGAGATAGAGAAGTATTAGAGTAGTTGAGCTGTAGATACGGAAAGTAGTGGTCAGAGAGTGGGATGCAGACAGTGGGATGCTTGAAATTATTTCAGAGGTGATGACAAGCTCAAGGGTACAGCTATGGGAGAAAATGACTAAGGAGAGTTGGAATCAAGTTTTGTAGAAGATGAGCCAATCATTAAGTCATTGCTTCTTACTTTGTGATACAGGGGCTGGGACTTTGCAAACCAGATTTCCTTTGCCAAATTGCTCCTTGTCTAATCTCTGCCAATGTGGGAACCTAGAGAGAGTCTGCAAGGCTGGAGAAGGAAGAAGGGAATTGCTCCTTCCTGTTGCTATCAATAATACTCCAACAATGCTTCTCCATCCAGGTAGTAGCAATTCCTTCTCATGGCAGCAGCTGAATTCAGTTTGAGTTGTTTCAACACTTGCAGAAACAGTGTTATCACAACCATTTCAGAGTTCCTAGCATCCAGCTAAATAGTTCCTCTCTTCAGAGGTCTATGTTTCAACTCTGAAGGACCATCCTCTTAGTGTATAATTTTTTGATGATTCTTGACTCTTCCTGCAAAACCCTGGTGGCTTAGTGATTAAGAGTCATGGCAGCTAGCCAAAATGTCAGCAGTTGAAATCCACCAGGCACTCCTTGGAAACCCTATCGGACAATTGTACTCTGTTCTATAGGGACACTATGAGTCAGAATCAATTTGACATCAACAAGTTTAGTCTAAAAAAAAAAAAACAAAAACACGAAGTTCTTCCTGTAGCCCCTGCCTGGTACAATCAGTTAAGGTACTCAAGTGCTAACCCCAAGGTCAGAAGTATCTGAGGTATCTGAGAAGAAAGACCTGGTGATCTACTTCTGAAAAGTTAGCCACTGCAAACCCTGTGAAACACAGTTCTATTGACACACAGAGGGGTCCCATGAGCGGGAGGGCAACCACTTTTAACCTCTTCCTCCTGCCCAAGCCCTAAGGATGGCAGCTGCTTCCTGCGTTTGTTACTTCTGCGGCACCTCCATGTTTCCTTTTCACCCTTTTAACTACAACCTTACACCTAGATAACAGTTTCTTCCTCTTAATTATCTTTGTTCTGATAGCAGCATGGTTTCTTAACTTCCAAAGGAAGTTATTATTGACTTACATATTAGGTTTTTTTTTTTTTTTGCCACAGGAACACACGCCATGCTGCTGATTTGTATATCTAACCTGTGAGTTTCTAAAGCTTAGAGATTTATAGTGACTATAAAATGCCATGGTGCACAATAGCCCTGTTCCTTGAGGGGACTGGAGATCCTGAAGTTGATGACGTGAGCTCAAATGTTTTTGTTCACCTCCAGGGTTTCGGTTAAAAGATTGCATGAGGATTTAAAAAGTTAACAGCACCCAGTAAGAACAACAAACACATTCAAGCAGTTACAGTTTGCCCTGGAGTTAACACACCTCAGAAACTGCCGCTTTCAATCTGACTTTTGCCTCCCCTGTTTAGATACTTTCACCTTTTTTTTTTCCTTAAGGGGAAAAGAGGTAAGAAAGCGAAAGATAAACTTGATGTCCAGTGGTAGATGCTTGTATTATTTTTATTTTTTTCCTTTTTCTTTGCAGTTTTGAAACTTGTGGCTCAGCTTCCTTTTTAGGTATAATGTAGAGACTGTCTTACTTTCTCTCGGAAGTAGTCTCAGACTGAGTATCCCAGGTGCAGATAGCTCAGAGAACATGAGCAGTTTCTGAAAAAGTAGAACTCAATTTATTATTGTTGTTGTTGCCATTGTCCTGCTTTTCTGTTCATTTTTCCTACTTTAGGGAGCCATGTTTCAAATATAATAGATCCTGTCTGGGCTTTCATATTCCTAGCTTTTCTAAGGATTTTCGGAACTACCCTCTTAGTCTTTCCTGAGCCTTGTGGGAAACTGGAGCTCTGGTATATAAAATCCTTAGGAGTTTTAGAGAGCCATGGTGGTGTTGCGATTAAAACGCATAACTATTATCCGAAAGGTAGGCGGTTTGATCCCATCAGCCTCTCTGTGGGAGGAAGACGTGGTAGTGTGCTTCCGTAGAGATTTACAGCCTTGGGAACACTGCAAGGCATTTCTTTTCTGTCCTACAAGGTGACTGTGAGTCAAAACTTGATGAGAATGGTCCGGGTTTGGTTTTAGGGGGTGGGGGAAAGAAAGTAGAGAAGCAACGTGGAGTGGAAGCAACTGTGGGAAAGACTGTGACAAGGAAGTATGTTGCTTTTCTTAAAAGATAAAACAAGTCAAAATATAGCATCGCTGCATTTTAATTTACTTGGTTTTTGTTGAATTGTAACCAGCCACCTCCAGTACATAAATGCAGTGTGGCAATGTGTGCTTGCAGGAGACATACTGTAACAGGCTATGTTCAACATGCTTTCAAAGTGGATGACTTCTTGGCTGTATTTCACACACACATACCATTTGCTTTGGAAGTAATGGCCTTAAATGCCCAAGTCCAGCAACATTCTCTTTTTTGAGCCTAGTTTAGGTTTTATGGTTTTCGGTTTCATTATACAGTCCTAAGACTTGGCCTTGATTTTTATACTATCAGAAATTTTCTGGTGCAAGGCTGCAGTCAGTAAGGTTAAGGGGCACATGCAGATTCAAAAGGTATAAAGGAATCCAGGTGTATAAATAGGTCAGAGCTGGAAGATGCTAGAAACACAGTGATCAGAGTATCAGAAGAAAGTAAATGTGTGGGACAAACTTAGCCACATTAAAGTCTACATCAGGTGCAGATTTTGGAAAACAGAGACAGGTGTGTGGGGGGCAGGGTGTGCTTGCTAGGGGAACTAGAAAAGAATGCAGGGTCAAGAAAAAGACACAAGCTCTTCCTTCATCAGAATTCCTATTAAGGCAGAGAGACAGCTCTGTAAATACACACATGTCATTAGTAACGGGGGGGGGGGAGGGCAGGCAGTAAACGGAATGTTTAAATTAGACAAACCTGGATAAGAAACCACCCTTGTTGTCTACCCTCTGCAAAGTAACTCACTTTTCTGAGCTAAAGTCTGTTCGGCCTTAACACTGGGAAAGCAGTGCAAGTTGGATACAAGAATACCTGCTGAAAATGGCCTCTAAATGGAGAAATAATAATATCAGAAACAAGTGGAGAGAATGTATCAGAATCCCAGGTGTAGTAAACAAGCAGAGTGGAATATTGAGTTAGTTTCCTAGTGCTGCTGTAACAAAACATTACAAAGTGGGTGGCTTTAAAGAACAGAAATTAATGTTCTCATAGTTTTGGAGGCTGAAGTTCAAGTTCAGGGTGTCCACGTTGCTGTGCTGTCTCTGGACTCTAGAGGAAAAGCCTTCCTTGTCTCTTACAGATGCTGGTAACCTTGGCTTCCTTGGCATGTAGAACAATCTTCAGCTGCTGTTTTCCCTCTGTGTATGACTATTTCCATGTCTGTTCTTCCCTTTTGTAAGATACCATGGGGTTAGGACACAGCCTACTTCCTCATGACCTACCTGATAAAGGAAAAACTCTATTCTAAACAAGGTTGCATCCACAGCACAGGGTTTAGGACTTTGACATGACCTTTTTGTATAATTTCAATTTTATTTATCTAGAACTTGAGAGTATACAGATAGCAAAACAATTCAACAGTTGTCACATGTACAGTTCAGTGGCACTGATTACACACTCCCAGTTGTTCAACTGTTATCATCCTCCTGAGTTGTTCCTTCATTAATATAAACTCACTAACCCCCTAAGATTCCTATCTAATCTTTTAAGTTGTTGTTGTCAAATTGATCTTACATGGACATTTCTTAAAAGAACATAATGCTCAAGGCAGACATGTTTTTGGCTAAGTATTGTTTGGTTTTAAAAAGTCAGCAGTACTTTTTGGGGGGACAGTTCAATCCATAACAGAAGATATGAAGAGAACCTCGTTCCCAACTTTTTATTAAAGTTTGGATTTCTTCTGCCCTCTCTCTGAAGTGGACAGTATAGCTTTACAAGCAGGGAGAGTAAAACTTTATACTAGGACAGATCCGGGTTCTGGCTGGGCTCTGTTGTGACACTTCGGTCAAATCTCTCAGAACCTCAGGACACTCATTTGAAAACTGAGGATAGTATTATACATTTATCAGGTTTGTGGTCCTGCACCATCTTCCTGATCACTGATATACTGGAGCTCATTGTTGCAGCCACTGTATCAATCCATCTCCTTAACAATTGGCTTCTTTTTCACTGGCCCCCTACTTTATCAAGCATGATGTCCTTCTCAAGGGACTGGTCCCCCTAGAAAATGTGTCCAAAGTGTGTGAGACAGTCTCTCCATCCTTGCTTCTAAGAAGCACTAGAATTGTATTTCTTTCAATATGGGTTTGTTCATTCTTCTGGCAGTGCACAGTATGTTCAATATTCTTTTTCAATACCACAGTTCAAAAGTTTCAACACTCCAGTAAAGAGACAGCAAATGACATCTTGAATCAAAAGACATGACCCGTCTATATGTTGCTTACAAGAAACACATCTTAGACTTAAAGATATAAACAAATTGAAAATTAAAGGATGGAATAATATATACCAAGCTAACAATACACAAAGAAAAACAAGTGTGGCAATACTAATCTCAGATAAAATAGATTTTAATGTAAAATCTGCTATTGTGGACAAGGATGGTCACTATTTATTGCTGAAAGGTTCAATACTGAAGCAGGACTTAACAATATTAAATATTTATGCACCCAATACCAGAGCACCTAAATATATTGAACAAATACTGACAACACTGAAAAATGAGATAGATCATTCCACAAGAATAGTTGCAGACTTCAACACTCCCCTTTCAGTTATGGATAGATCATCCAGAAAAAAAATCTCAGTAAAGATGCAGAAGATCTTATTGCAACAATCAACCAATGTGACCATATTGACATTTACAGATCTTTTCATCCATCAGCAGATAAGTACACCTTCTTCTCCAATACACATGGAACATTCTCCAGAATACCATGTATTAGGTCATAAAAATCCAAACCATTGATTTACTGTAAAGTATCTTCTCAGACCATAGAGCTATAAAAGTTGAAATCAGTAACAAAATTCATAGGTAGAAATTCAAATAAGAAAACATGAACAATATTTTACTCAAAACGCCTTGGGTTATAGAAGAAAACAAGTACAAAATAAAGAAATTTATGGAATCAAATGAGCATGAAAACACATCCTACAAAAATTTATGGGATACAGCAAAACCAGTGCTCAGAGGTGAGTTTATCTCTGTAACTGCACACATCTGGAAAGAAGAAAGGGCCCAAATTAAAGAATTAACCTTACAGCTTGAACAAGTAGAAGGAGAGCAACAGAGGAACCCCTTAGGCACCAGAAGAAAACAGATTATAAGGATTACAGGAGAACTAAATGAATTAGAGAATAGAAAAACAATAAAAAAATTAACAAAAGCAAAAGCTGATTCTTTGAGAAGATCAACAAAATTGATAAACTACTGGCTAAACTTACAAAAGAAAAACAACAAAAGATACAAATAACCTGGTTAAGAAAGGAGATGGGAGATGTTACAACAGACCCAGCTGAAATAAAAAATATCATAACAATATTATGAACGGGTGTACTCTGACAGCTTTGAAAACCTGGGGGAAATGGGCATATTTCTAGATTCATGTCACTCACCAAGATTATCACAAGGAGAAGTAGATCAACTTAATAAATCTATCACAAAGTAAGAGATTGAAAAAAATCATTAAAAATCTAGAACCAAAAAAAGTCCTGGGCCAGATGGCTTCACTGAAGAATTCTACCAAACTTTTAGAGAAGAGTTAACTCTGATACTACTGAGGCTATTTCACAGCATAGAAACGGATGGAATACTCCCAAATTCATTCTATGAAGCTGGCATAACCCTAATACCAAAGCCAGGGAAAGATCCAAAAAAAAAAAAGAAAAGAAAAGAAAAAGAGAATTACAGACCAGTATCACTCAGAAACTTAGATGGAAAAATCTTCAACAAAATTCTAGCCAATAGAATTCAATAGCATATTAAAAAATTATCATGATCAAGTTGGTTATAGTGCAGGGATGCAAGGCTGGTTCAACATCAGAAAAACAATTAATGTAATCAACCACATTAGTAACACAAAAGAATCACCTGATTTTTGTCAATTGATTAAGAAAAGGCATTTGACAAAGTTCAAAACCCATTCATGCTTAAAATTCTCAGAAAAATAGGAATAGAGGGGAAATTCCTCAATGCAGTCAGTAGCATCTACGCAAAGCGAACTGCCTTCATCATCCTGAATGGTGAAAGACTGAAAGAATTCCCTTTGGGAATGAGAACTAGAGAAGGATGCCTACTTTCACTACTTCTATTCAACTTTGTGCTAGAAGTTCTAGCCAGAGAAATTAGACAGGACAAAGAAAGAAAGGGCATCCGTATCAGCAATGAAGAAGTAAAAATCTCCCTATTTGCAGATGCTACGATTGTATACATAGGGAATGTAAAGCTATCCATAAGTGAACTATTAGAACTAATAGAGGAGTTTAGCAAAGTAATGGGATACAAGATAAATGTAAGTAAATCAGTAGGATTCCTTTATACCAACAGTGAGATTATTCAAGAAGAAAGCACCAAACCAGTTCCATTTACTATAGCTCCCAAGAAGATAAAATACCTAGGAATAAATCTAACTAGAGAAATAAAATATATTTACAAAGAGAACTACAAGACCTTACTACAAGAAACTAAGAGAGACTTACATAAATGGAGTAATCTACCCTGCTTATGGATAGGAAGACTCAACACTGTGAAAGTGTCAATTTTGCCTAAAGCAATCTACTTATATAATGTAATTCCAATACAAATTCCAGCGACATTTTTTTAATGAGATGGAGAAACAAATCATCAACTTTGTTTGGAAAGAGAAGAAACCTTGGGTAAGTAAGGCACTACTGTAGAAGAAGAACACACTGGGAGGCCTCTCACTACCTAACTTTAGAACCTATTACACTGCCGCAGTAGTCAAAACAACCTGGTTCCAGTACAAAAAGAAACATACAGACTGTCATGGGGACAGGAAGCAAAAATCTTGCAAGTGGGTCACTAGGGGTAACAGTGAGTGGTGCCACTCCCATTTCCACCCCTTGATTCCTGGACCCATGAATCCTGGCGATAGGAGAAACAGCACCGTATATTGGATGCTGGTTTAGAGCATACACAGCCTCCTGGAGAACATTTCCCCAACCCTGCAAGGTACTGCCACCTAGCTGGCAGCGTAATTGTGTCTTCAGGAGACCATTCCATCATTCTATCAAGCCAGCTGCTTCAGGATGATGGGGAACATGGTAAGACCAGTGAATTCCGTGAGCATGGGCCCAGTGCCGCACTTCATTTGCTGTGAACTGAGTCCCTTGATCAGAGGCAATGCTGTGTGGGATTCCATGACGGTGGATGAGGCATTCTGTAAGTCCACGGATGGTAGTTTTGGCAGAAGCATGTCGTGCCGGGTAGGCAAATCCATATCCAGAGTAAGTATCTATCCCAGTAAGGACAAAATGCTTTCCTTTCCATGATGGAAGTGGTCCAATGTAATCAACTTGCCACCAGGTTGCCGGCTGATCGCCACCAGGTTGCCGGCTGATCACCTCGAGGAACAGTGCCATATCGAGGACTCAATGTTGGTCTCTGCTGCTGGCAGATTGGGCACTCAGCAGTGGCTGTAGCCAAGTCAGCCTTGGTGAGCGGGAGCCCATGTTGCTGGGCCCATGCATAACCACTGTCCCTGCCACCATGACCACTTTGTTCATAGGCCCACTGAGCAATGACAGAGGTAGCCGGAGAAAGAGGATGATTGGTTCCCACAGAGCAGGTCGTCCTATCCACTTGATTGTTAAACTCATCCTCTGCTGAGGTTACTCTTTGATGAGCATTCACATGAGACACAAATATCTTCACTTCTTTGGCCCATTCAGAGAGGTCTATCCACATACCTCTCCCCCATAAATCCTTGTCTCCAATCTTCCAGTCATGTTCCTTCCAAGTCCCTGACCAACTGGCCAAGCCATTGGCCACAGCCTATGAATCGGTATACAGCCGCACATCTGGCCACCTCTCCTTCCAAGCAAAGTGAACAACCATATGCACTGCTTGAAGTTCTGCCCACTGGGAGGATTTGCTTTCACCACTGTCCTTGAGGGAGGTCCCAGAAAGGGGCTGTAGTGCTGCTGCTGTCCACTTTCGAGTGGTGCCGGCATACCGCGCAGAACCATCTGTAAACCAAGCACGAGTTTTCTCTGCCTCGGTCAGCTGGTCATAACGAATCCCCCATGAGGCCATAGGTGCAAACTGGGAGACAGGAGGTAATGTTACAGAAGTGGAGACCATGGGCATTTGGGCCACTTCCTCATGCAATTTACTTGTGCCTTCAGGTCCTGCATGGGCCCGATCTCGTATATACCACTTCCATTTAATGATGGAGTGCTGCTGTGCTCGTCCAACTTTATGACTCTGGGTCAGACAATACCCAGTTCATGATAGGCAGCTCAGGACGCATGGTGACCTGGTGTCCCATGGTTAAGCGCTCAGTCTCTACTAAGGCCCAGTAACAAGCCAAAAGTTGTTTTTCAAAAGGAGAGTAGTTATCTGCAGAGGATGGCAGAGCTTTGCTCCAAAATCCTAAAGGTCTGCGCTGTGATTCGCCAATAGGGGCCTGCCAAAGACTCCAAACAGCATCTCTATCTGCCACTGACACCTTGAACACCATTGGATCAGCTGGATCGTATGGCCCAAGTGGCAGGGCAGCCTGCACAGCAGCCTGAACCTGTTTCAGAGCCTTCTCCTGTTCTGGGCCCCACTCAAAAGTAGCAGCCTTTCTAGTCACTTGATAAAGAGGCCGAAGTAGCACACCCAAATGAGGAATATGTTGCCTCCAAAATCCAAAGAGACCCACTAGGCGCTGTGCCTCTTTTTTAGTTGTTGGAGCAGCCAGGTGCAATAACTTATCCTTCACTTTAGAAGGGATATCGCGACATGCCCCACACCACTGGACCCCTAGGAATTTCACTGAGTTGGAAGGTGCCTGAATTTTTGTGGGATTAATTTCCCACCCTCTAGCACGCAAATGTTGAACTAGTAAGTCCAGAGTCACTGATATTTCTTCCTTACTAGGTCCAATCAGCATAATGTCATCTATATAATGGACCAGTGTCACATCTTGTGGAAGAGAGAAGCAATCAAGGTCCCTGCGGACTAGATTATGACATAGGGCTGGAGAGTTAATGTAGCCCTGAGGCAGGCAAGTGAAAGTGTATTGTTGGCCTTGCCAGGTGAATGCAAACTGTTGCTGGTGGTCCTTGGAAGTAGGTATGGAGAAGAAAGCATTAGCCAGATCAATAGCTGCATACCAAGTACCAGGAGATGTATTAATTTGCTCAAGCAGTGAAACTACATCTGGAACAGCAGCTGCAATGGGGGTTACCACCTCGTTAAGTTTGCGATAATCTACTGTCATTCTCCAAGATCCATCCATTTTTCGCACAGGCCAAATAGGCGAATTGAATGGGGATGTGGTGGGAATCATGGCGTGCTGTGTTCATAAGGGTGGAATTGCCACTCAGTTGGGCTTAGGGTGCTCCTTAAACTGATGGGACAGAGTTTCTGTCCAAGTGGGCCTTGAAGGCAGAATTGTAGCACGGGGCTGGAGGTCTCCACTCAGAAACCTGAGAGTGTGGCCGATACCTAGAGTCTGGAGAACATTGCTGTTGTGTAGAATGTCTCAGAAAATGTAAGAGTATTTCCAAAGCTTTGAGGGCTAATGTAATGTGTTCTGTTGACTTGCCTGTTGCCTGTTAATGCCTTCTAAGTTTCACAGATGTAGAAGAGTTTTTGTATTTTGGACTTGGAGCTGATTTAAGACTTCTGTTATATGGATGGACATAATTTTGCTATGGTGAGATGAATGTGTTAAATGTTTTTGTGATGTGATTTTTGGGTTGTCAAAGGGTGGGATGTCATGGTTTGAATTGTGTCCCCCCAAAAATGTGTGCAGCCACGTGGCTGGGATATGGTTCCCAGTATCTTGGAAATGTCCTCCATTGTGTGGTTTTGCTAACCTGTATGTTAAAGGATTAGGGTGGGGCTGTGAATTCCTGCTGTGGGGGAAGTTTCCCTGGAGTATGGCTTGCCCCACCCTTAATGCTTTTAGCTTGCAAGGAATAAAAGGAAAAAGAACCAAGGACAATTTGAGAACCTCGCTACCATCAAGCAAGCAGCACCGGGAGCAGAACGCGTCGTTCAGACCAGAGGTTCTTGCGTTAGGGCACTCCCTGGACAATGAGTGATGCAATACCGGACTTTGCTCCAGAGCCGACAAGGGGAAAGTCTTTCCCTGGAACGGACACCCTGAATATGGACTTGCAACCTACCGGACTGTGTAAGAATAAATCTTTCTTTGTTAAAGCCATCCACTCTGTGGTATTTCTGTTAGAGCAGCCTAGCTGACTAAAACACAGACCAATGGAGCAGAGTAGAGACCTCAGAGATGCCACCATCCTCCTAGGAACAGTTGACATTTGACAAAGGCCCCAAGATTTTAAACTGGGGTAAAAACCATCTCTTTAACAAATGCTGCTGACAAGATTGGATATTGATTTGAAAAGGCTGAAACAAGACCCATATCTCACACCTTATACAAAAACCAGCTCGAATTGGATAAAAGACCTAAATATAAAATCTAAAATGATAAAGCTCATCCAAGATAAAATATGATCAACAAGGGAAGTTTTAATACACAATGTAGACAGACTTCAAAATCTGACAAAGCACATTCAATGGAAGAGAAAATAGACAAATGGGAACTACTAAGTGTCACTGCCTAACTATCCGCCCGCGGAAGGAAGACAGGACACACAGATATGAGCCACCTTGCAAGTTACTTGCTTTATTCTTCTTCCTATTCTACTACCTAGTCTACTTCCTATGTTCTTCTCTGTACTTCTTTATACCCCTTTTTACACCCCTTTACACACCCTACAATGTCCCTCACCCATTATATAGTCCAATCCCACCAATCATAAGGCACAGCTGATTCATGTGTAGTGCATGAGCAGAACATAGCATTGCAAAGAGAAGCTGAGTGGCTATGGGCTCTAGAGGCCAGCAATCAGAAAGCTGATCACGAGCTGTTCACGCGCCAGCAAGGAACTGCGTCAGCAGGCTAATCATCAGACCGGGAGTGTCTCGGGGAGGAGCTCCTGATAACAGGCGCCATCTTTATGGCGCAGTTTCTTTTCGCTCCCGACAACTAAGAATCAAACACTTTTGCTCATCCAAAGACTTCATCAAAAGAATTAAAAGACTACCTACAGAATGGGAAAAAGTATTTGGCAACTCTATGTCAGACTGACATCTGATCTCTATAATCTATAAGGTATTACAAAATATCAACAAGAAAAGGACAAATAATCCAATTAGATAATGGGCGAAGGAGATAGACATTTCTCCAAAGAGGCTATCCAGGCAGCCGAATGACACAAGCACAATTGCTCACGATCATTAGCTATTAAAGAAATTCAAATAAAAACTACAATGAGATACCATCACACCCCACAAAGGCTGGCCATGATCCCCCAAAACACAAAACAACAAATACTGGAGAGGCTGTGGAGGAATTGGAACTCTCCTACACTGTTCTTGGGATTGCAAGATGGTATAACCTCTTTGGAAAATAGTCTGGTGCTTCCTTAAAACGCTGGACATAGATATACCATTTGATCCTGTAATTCTGCTGCTCAGAATTTATCCTTCAGAAACAAAGGTTGTCACATGGACAGACACATGTACATGAATGTTTGCTACAGCACAGTCCAATAATAGCAAAAAGTTGAAATCAATGCCAATGCTCATCAACAGATGAATGGATAAGCGAACTATGTTACATAAACTCAGTGGAACACTGTGCTATGTTATAACACAATGACAGTTTCAGGAAACATCTCATAACATGGTCTCACTTGGAAGAGATCATGCTGAGTGAAATCAATATCAAAAGCACAAATTTTGTGAGACTGCTGTTATAAGGACTTAACAAGAGAATTATCCACAGAGGAAAATGACTGTGTTGGTTACATGGGTGGGTGGGAGGCTGAGGGTTTATCATAGATGAGATAATTGATAGATGTTAGAAATTTTATTTTTAATGTAATTAATAAAAAACAAAGTTAAAAAAAGTGTCAATACTTACTTGGGTTTCCTTACTCATTGTCCAACTTTGGCATGCATATGAGGCACTTGAAAACACCACAGCCTGGGTCAGGTACACCTTGGTCTTCAAGGTGACATCCTTGCTTCACGATGCTTTAAAGAGTGTTTTTTTTTTTTTTTTTTTTGCAGCAGATTTTCCAGTGTAATGTGTTTTGATTTCTTGCCTGCTGTTTCTATGGGTGTTGATTGTGGACCCAAGTAAAATGAAATCCTTGACAACGTCCATTTCCTTTTATCATGATGCTTACTGGTCCAGTTGCGAGGCTTTTTGTATTCTTTATGATGAGGTGTAATCCATACTGAGGGCTGTGGTCTTTAATCTTCATAAGTACTTCAAGTCCTCTTCAGTTTTCAGCAAGCAAGGTTGTGTCATCTGCATAACACAGGTTGTTAATGAATCCACCACTCGAGCCTTCTCAAGATATAATCACATCTGATACTGCATGTTCATCTTTGCAAGGATACTGCTAAGGGTAATTTAGGAGATCTGCAGCTATGCGGTATCCCTGCATTACAGATGAGAGAAAGGAATAAGTGATTCATCCTGAAAGTCACCTAGCTGGAGAAGACCTTGGATTACAGTCACAGTGATTCTTTAGCTTGATCTAAGATCAGAATCACTGGATGTTGATTAAAACCCAGATTGCTGAGCATCAGTCCCACAGTTTTGATTCAATAGGTCTGTGATGGGGCTGGAGAAGTTGATTTTCTAACAAGTGCCCAAGTGATGCTCAGGTTACTAGTCTTTGGACTACACTTTACTAACAACTAGAGCAACTTTTTTTTTTTATTATGATTGAATGAAAATGTACATTCCCATATAAATTCACATGCTCACCTATATGCAGCTCCTACTGCTCTCCCTAACCGGTGACAGCACACCACTCCTCTCTGCTCCATACATGTCCTATCCTCCCAACAGTCTCCTGTCCCCTCCTCTCTACCCACTCCCCCTCCTCCAAGAAGAGGTCAGCAGGATGATACCTTACAGATGCATAGAACCATAAAATTTCCACAAGATATGGTCACTCTGCATAGCCAAGTCCATTCCATTGCTGTCTGAAAAGTTGATCTTCATTATGATTTATGGACAGGGGCAGCATCAGGGCCAGGGGCCGTGTTCCCAGGGGAACCCTGAAGCCCCTGGACCATCAATAGTGGTCTTTTATTGGAGATCACAGGGTGCACCCCTATTTATTCTCTTGTTGCCAGTGAGTCTCAACTTTGTGAGCTCCGTCACGGCTATCACTGGTGGTAGCTGGGCACCATCCTGTTCTTCTGGTCACGAGTTGATGTAGAGACCTACTCACGTGGACTTCTCTTCTGGGTTCTCTTTTTTCCATGTCATTCTTGTCCTTGGTGACCATCTGTTCCTGTTGAGTTAGGACCATTCTCTGTACCCTCAGATGG
Source organism: Heterohyrax brucei (assembly GCA_028571685.1). NCBI lineage: Eukaryota > Metazoa > Chordata > Mammalia > Hyracoidea > Procaviidae > Heterohyrax > Heterohyrax brucei. The sequence goes on along the minus strand of CM053147.1, from coordinate 87,602,659 downwards.
CAGCTTGGCAGCTTTTAAGACCCCAGATGCCACTCACCGATGTGGGATGCAGAGAGCCCTCGTTAGCAAAATGCTAGATGTGCCAATTGGTCTCGATTTCACCTGAGAGCATTGTTCCAGGGCCCCCGCCCCAGCTACTCTGTCCTTGCAATATTGGATTAAGACGGGGGGAGCACTCAAATTGTGTTCAAGTCCAGTTATTATTGATCTTTTTTCTAATGTGTGCTGTCACCGATTTCACCCAACCAAATTTGTATGAATTATCTAATCTAAACCCTCCCCACTCACCTTGCAGCCGTCGAAAAGTCTTTTCTTCTATGCATGAGTCTGTTTTTAAGTTTTTATCATAGGGGTGGTCTCAAACAATATTTGTCCTTTTGTCGCTGACTACTTTCACTCAACATAATGTCCCCCATTTGAAACCAGGTTAAGAGATGTTTCCTGCAATCATTGTTATTCTTTATCATTGCACAGTGCTCCATTGAGTATACATACCATAGTTTACCTATCCATTCCTCTTAGAGCAATGTTTGACAAAAACTGCCTGCTCATTAGAATCACCTGGAGGCTTAAAAGACTATACAGTGCCAACCTCTGTCCAATTAAATCAAAATCCCTGGAGATAGGACCCAGAAATGATTTTTGTTGTTGCTGCCAAAGTAATTCCATTGTGCAGTTTTTCTCAAACCTTTAGCAAACATTAGAATCACTTGGTGAACTTGAAAACAAATGCATACATATTCCTGGACCCCAGTCTCCGAGATTCTTATCAGACAGTTTGTGGTGATCCGAAGGGTCTGCATTTCTAGCAAGTTCCCAGGTGATGCAGATACTGCTAATCTGAGAACCATGTTTTAAGTGTGTTGTCTTAAGTGTGTCTGGAAAATATCGAAGTATTGGCCAGCCAAGCCAAGTGCCGTTGAGTCGGGAAGTATTAGTAGTCAGCATATGGAATGAATCACCGAAAAGACAAATGATTTACAGAAAGCCACAAATTAGTTAGAGATAGCTGTGAAAGTTGCCATCGAGTTGATTCTGACTTATAGTGACCCTGTAGGAAGGAGAAAAACCTGCTCCATAGAGTTTCCAAGGTGCACTTGGTGGATTCAAACTGCTGACCTTTTGGTTAGCAGAGGTAGTTCTTGACCACTACTCTTCCAGGATTTCCACTGAAGTGCTTACTGATGAAGATCAAAGAACACAGCCTTTGGTATGGATTACACCTCAGCATAAAGCAAACAAAAAAATTCTCATAACAGGACCAATAAGCAACATCATGAAACATGGAGATTGAAGTTGTTGAAGACTTCATTTTACTTGGATCCACAATCAACACCCATGGAAGCAGCAGGCAGAAAATAAAAAAAAACACATTGTACTACATAAAATTGCTGGAAAAGACCTCCTTAAAACATTGTGAAACAAAGATGTCACCTGGAAAGACATACGTATGCCTGACCCAAGCCATGTTGTTTTCAGTCACCTCATATGTATGCAAAAGCTGGACCATAAACAAGAAAAATCAAAGAAGAATTGATGCCTTTGAATTGCGGTGTTGGAGAGTATTGAATATACCATGAACTGCCAAAAGAATGAGCAAATCTGTCTTGGAAAAGTACAATGAAAATATGCCTTAGATAAAAGGATGGAGAGACAACTGTCTCTCACATACTTTGGACATGTCATAAGAACCGATCAGTCCCTGGAGCAAGACATCATGCTCAGTAAAGTAGAGGGTCCAAGGAGATGGACTGACACAGTGGCTGCAACAATGGACTCAAGCATAACAACAGCTGTGAGGATGGCAAGAACTGAGCATTGTTTAGTTCTGTAGCAGGCCTGACAATGAAGCTCGTGAACTCATCCTAGAAAAAGTGCTACATACCTCATTGCTGAATATCACTGTAGTCAACGTTGAAGTACTCCTCTTGAGAAGCTAGGCACTGACACCAGCACCTAGTCCACCCTTCAAAGTGATTTTGGAACCCTTTTTCTGGGATGGCCATCAGAGCTGTTATCATATTATCCTTGATGTCCTGAATGTCATCAAAATGTTTTCCTTTCATTACTTCCTTTATCTTTGGGTAAAGAAAAAAGTTATTGGGGGCCACATCAGGTGAGGGTATTCCTATACAGCTATTTCTTTTACTGGCTAAAAACTTTCCCATAGACAGTGCCTGGTGGCGCATTGTTGTGACGCAAGATCCATGTGTTGTTTGTGAAAAGTTCAGGTCATTTTTGTCTTTTTCATGCAGGCAGGCTTTTCAGCCCTTCCAAATAGTAAACTTGTTAACTGTCCAGTTCGTAGAAATTCCTAATGAACAATTCCTCTGAAATCAAAAAAGGTTATCAATATCACTTTGACTCTTGATTTGGACTGACAGCTTTTTTTTTTGTTGTGGAGAATTGGCTTACTTCCACTGTGCACTTTGATGTTTTGTTTAGGGTTGTATTGGTATGTTTCATCACCAGTCATAACCCAGCCCCAAACATCATCTTGCCTCTCCAAAAGGTCTTGGCAAACTTCGACTCTCCTTTGCTTTTGTTTACCAGTGAGCTCTTTGGAAATATTTTTGCACATGCTCTTCCTGTGCCAAGATTTTCAGTTAAGATTTTCCTGTTTCTCTGTCATGTTTATTTGCTCCCACAGTCATCCAATGATTTTGATGCACAATTCGATGAATGTTTGCAATGTTTTCATCAATTCTGCTGATTAGTGGCTTCCCTGACCTCCCTCTCATCAGGAACGCTTTGTCTCCACTCAGACGAACTAATCCATTTGTACACTGCCATTTTCCTCTTGGAATTATCCCCATAAACTTGGACTAACATGTCCCTGATTTCACTTCCACTCTTGCCAAGTTTAACAAGAAAATTCATGTTTGCATGTTGCTCTAATTCAAGCTCCAACATTCTTGCACCACCACATAAAAACACACAACAATAATGAACACCACTCTGCAAGACACTGCCACATGTTGACATGAACACAGCTGTGAGACACTGATATACCAAGGTTATGAAATCGCACCAAGTTGTTTGTGAGTGCTGCTAATATAAGTGCACGGTGGCAAGTTGGTGAACTTAATTATCAGATGTCGTTGGGCCGCTATGAGTTGGAACTGATTTGATGGCACCTAACAACAACAACAAGCTGTGAAAGAGTAACTCAGGCAGTGTTTATTCATCTTTTGGGGCACATTTTCTGCTCTAATCTGTAATACCAAAGAAAATTACTTTTGATTATAAGATCCACTGAAGGATCTTAGATTTAGCAAAACCTGTAACTGTCTCAAGTCCATGAAATTTCTGCAACTGTAAAGGTAACTTAACCTTACCACAGCATATAAATTATTTCAAATAAAAAATAACTCATCCATAACAACTTTAGGAAGTTTTGCATTTCTGGTCACAAATTTTCCATCTTGACTTCAGATTTTCTATTGCTTGACAAATTTCGAATCATGGTTAGCAAATGAGTATGATTACTGATTATAGCTGAAGCAATCAAGAATCCTTGCTATTGTAATACATCTGATCCTTTGAAATTCTTTTCTGATATACTAGAGTTGGTTATTTCAGTTTGGGCAAAAAATAAACTAAAATTCTGTTCTAAAATATATTCTCCATTCTTTTATTGAACTAATGAAATAGTAGAAAAACAAAAAAACAAACCCAGTGCCATTAAGTAGGTTCTGACTCATAGCAACCCTACAGGTTGAGTAGAATGGCCCCATAGAGTTTCCAAGGAGTCGCTGGTGAATTTGAACTGCCAACCTTTTGGTTAGCAGCCATAGCTTTCAACTACTACACCAGCAGAGTTTCCTCGTTAAATATGTTCTGACTTTTTTCATTTAAGGAGTAGTGGAAGTGACTTTATAACTTATTTTGAACTATATATTAATATTTTATCCAATATTTTAAAATGCTATATATATGATTCAGTATGGAAAAAAAACCCTCTATTTTTCTAATAAGTATGCACCATAATACTTTTGTTGAATTCCCTAATTATAATACATTTTCTTTTATGATACGTAAGTTCTTGGGAAGGTAAGAGTTACTGATTTGTTTTCATTTTCACCCATTTATTGTCACTGCCTAGTTGACATCAAGTTTTTACGTTCATAGACTAAAGAAACAACATACTCTATACATTTTGCGAAAATATAACTATGAAATATGGATTGCATTACTCATATTTGGAGTTTGCATAGCATCTCTTATTTAGGAAGTTCCAAAGGCTTTAAAACTATTGTTTCGTTGACTCTCATGACACTTTTTGAGGAGGGGATGGGGAACTGTCACAGCTGAAGGATTAAATGAGAGAATGCATGCCAAGGTGAACATCCACAGGGCTTACTTAGTGCAGAGTAAGTACTCACTAAGTTAGCTGCTGTTACTGCTACCACTGAAACCCTGTTGTCATAGTGGTCAAGAACTACAGCTACTAACCAAATGCCTGGCAGTTTGAATGTAGCAGGTGCTCCTTTGGAAACTCTATGGGGCAGTGCTACTCTGTCCTATAGTGTCTCTATGAGTTGGAATTGACTGAGTGGTAATGAGTTTGAGTTTTTTTGTTTTTTTTACTACTGATTTCTGGAAGGAGCCATGGGCATTATAGTTTCATCATAAAACTTACTTTCCAGAATCAATATGTAGAGATATTTCCTTACGAATTTTTCAGATTCTTTTCTCTAGGGTGATTCAGATACTTTTTATCAGATTGTCCTTAAGTTGTGAGGCAAAAACACTGCTATTTTGGCATGCAAAGTTGGAAAGATGAAATAGAAAGCTTGTAAATACAAGTTTCCAGAAACTGAAGTTGTTGTTACCTGCTACTGAGTTAGGATCTGAGCTGCTACTGAGTTAGGGTGACCCTGTACACAATGGAATAAAATGCTACCTAGTCCTGGACCATCTCAATGATCCTTTGTGGATCAGGTTGTGATTCATCGAATTTTCATTCACTGATTCTCTGAAGCAGATCAAAAGGCCTTTCTTCTAGTCTGTCCTTAATCTGGTCACTGTTAATGGCAACTTTGCTAAAAGAGACTCCACTTGAGATCTTTTATTTTCCAACAATTTGGCATTATATTTCTCAATATGTCTCATAATTAGAGATAAATCTGCCTTCTAGGTTAGGTGGTATCTATTTGTAAGGAGAGGAGAGAACAACTCTAGGGAGTTATAGTATTTAATTGTTCTTTTATTGATGTTCAAGTAGAATGCTAAATTGTATTCAGATATCAACCATAATGCTTCCAGCTCTGCACCAAATTTGGATTCTTTGCTGAGTTATCAGCACCAACAGATATCATCCATAATGCTTCCAGCTCTGCACCAAATTTGGATTCTTTGCTGAGTTATCAGCACCAACTCAAACTGGCCTGCTTCTGTGTTATAAGAATAGGCAGAGGGATATGTTCACAGCAGGGTTACTACTCTATAGTAAAGGAGAGAGATTTGAATTTTTTTACTAAGAAGATTTTGTGGGCCAAGGCTGATGTCCAATCACAGTTCTCACACCTCATTTAAATCAGGTTCAGTGATTTCATGTAATAATACGTTTCTTACCTCCTTCAAGGAACTTTGGACAAAGTTTTTAATTCTCACACTTTTAAAAAAAATTGTGGTGAAAATATACAGACACAAAAATGTCCAGTCAACAGTTTATATTTGTATAATTCAGTGACATTAAACAGATACTTCTAAACGAATTTTGCATACACTACACTTTCATTCCCTCTGTTGCAATATGCAGCATACAGTCTTGCAGTGCCATGCTGGAACTCATCCAAGACACATGAGTAGAATGTATTATCACTGGATGATGTTAAAATCTCCTGGCTCTTCAGAGATTTTCTAAAAGACTTTTATAGCAGAATGAAACCAAAATCTGCTAATAAAGAATACAACAATAGAATGAAATATTAAATACTATTCAAACCACAGACTTTGTCAGTGAAATTCCTGTCTGAAGACTTACAGCTGGCTAGAGCAAATTTCTAAAGCTGAGAGGCTCAATAGTCTATAGGTGTTCAAATAATACCTATGCACTTCCAGTGCTTTGAAAAATGTGTCCTATTTTTAATTTTTAGTGCCTTTTTCATTAAGGATTTGGTAAAGATAAGCCAAAAAAACAAAACCACTGCCGTCAAGTCGATTCTGATTCACAGGGACCCTATAGACAGAGTAGAACTGCCCCATGTGGCTTCCAAGGAGTGCATGGCAGATTTGAACTGCTTCCCTTTTAGTTAACAGCCATAGCACTTCAGCAGTATGCCACCAAGATTTCTTGATAAAAATAGGTAAATGAAAACAAGATCATTGGTTAATAAAAATAGGTAAATGAGAACAAGATCATTGGTTAATGATAAAATAATTATATGCAAAAAAGATTTTGATTGGATAAATTTAACTCTGAACTTCCTGGCAGCCAAAGGGAAAAATGGGGGGGGGGAAGGGTTTGGAGGCATAACGCATGGCTTATTATTAAGCTACTTCTTAGAAAACTAGCAAGGTTCCTTCTTTAATGTATCTTCCTAGATTCTGTTTGCTTATTGAAAAAAATGTTGACAATAAGAATCTAGAAGATAATCAGGAAGATTCCAGGAGATAGTGTATGTGAAGGGAAATTCTGAAGCAGACTCAAAAATGAAAGTGGCTCTAAGGATGGTTTACATTATTCGTTAAAAAGAAAGCAAGAATTTTTCTTAAGCCAGTAAACCAGAGTCTGGAACAAGAGAGTGCATAACAAATGCTTGCTGGACTCACAGAGGAAAGAACCATTCCCAGATGTTCTCTCCTCAAGCGTTAGTATGTTTCATTCATTCCTTCACCAGACCCCAGATGAATGCCAAAACCCAAGCAGCCGAGAAAGCCTGTGGAAGGTCTCATGCACATAGACTTGCTCCCCTGTGAACTCAGCGTTCTCAATCAGCCTCCAGCACTGCCAAGCAAGCCAAGCCAGCCAAAACACATGTTCAAATTTCAAGATGACTTATTTTACCATCCTCCCCAATACCATTTCAAGTCTTCATCAGTCTCCACACTGTTAATTCCTCACTCTTGAAGACTCTATCAGTCTTCCTTGATCTTTCTCAAATTTAGGTTCCCCTCCTTTATACCTGTTGCTGTAGTTTGTGCTGGGAGGGTCGTGGGTCAAACCATCTAGCAGTGCAGAAGAAAGCCCTGCCAACCTGCTTCTGTAAAGATTACAGTCAAGAATATCTGGTACGTTCCACTTTGCAGGACATGAATGAGAGTCTACTGAAGGTGACTTTTCTTTCCCCTTATGCTACCATTCTTGCTTTTGTGGGAATCTCTAACTCTCTCCTTCCTGCTTCCCTTTCCTTTGTGCCGTTTTATCACAACTCCAGGTTTACACAATTTTTGTTTCGTTGTTTAATTAACATAGTCAGCTGGCTCCGGGGCTGTGGGTTCCATGAGAGCTAGGGTTTATTTTTATTTGCCGTTGTGTTTCCTGAGGCCTAAGACAGTGTGTAATACATTTTAGATGCTAAGTCAATACTTGTTAAATTAATCAGGTGAATGGTGTGTACGCTGGGAAAACAAGACCAAGATCACAAGCATGGAGCCAATTCCAACTCATAGGGACTCTGGAGTGAGGTAGAACTGCCTCATAGACTTTCCAAGGAGCACTAAGCAGATTTGAACTGCCAACCTTTTGGTCAGCAGCTGTAGCACTTAACCACTATACCACCAGGGTTTCCTAGAGAAAACAAAGGCCCTCTAAACGTCCAGGGCGGTTGAATACCTCATTCTGGGCCCTGGTAAAGCAACTTGGGGTTGGTTTTGCAAAGTGAACTTTGTACCAATTGTTTTGGAGCGCAGCAGAACTCCCGCCCCTTTACAGCCACAACAAAAGAAACCCTGAAGTTGTCCTAATTTTTTTTCCAGGATTAGAGACACCGATTGCAGTTTAGGCTCGGGTGCTCTGGGACAATCTGGAATAAACCCTATTAAGTATTCGGCAGCGGTAAGCAAGGGCGTGCCAGCTGAGGGCTTCACTGGGACTGCCCCCTCATTTCTCCCGCGCGAAACCTGGTCGGACCGCTCCACTCCTCCCCTCCACTGCAGGGGGGAGTCCCGCGCCCCCACGTTGAAAGCATTCCTGGCAGCGCCCAAATGCAACCCCTGTCTCAAGCTGCCTGCGACGTGAAGTTCACTACTACAGAAGTTAGGTGCTTGATCTGCGCCTCGGGGCCCAGGGAGGTGGCGCCGACTGTACTGCGCAGCGCTCTCCCCCGTCCCGTGCGCCGAGTGCGCCTCTCCCCCGGCCCGCCAGACTTGGGGGGAGCGCGCTAAGTGCGCGGCCACGGGGCGTTCTTGGTGCGCCTGGCTGTGGCGAGCCGGGCGCTAGCGGCTGCATTCTAGGAGGAGGCTGGAATCTTGTTTGGAAGAATGGAGTTGGCGACTCGCTCCCAGGTGAGGGTCCGGCTGCCTGTCGCGGTGCTGACGCACCCATGGCCTGCCTTCCCTATGCACCCTGGCCCACCTCCTGGCTTCAGGCTGCAAATGCGGCCCTTGCTGCAGCTCTGTGGATTGGGCGCGCCTCGTCCCGCAAACGCTGGAGCAGGCGCGCCCTGCAGGTGTGCGCACGTGGGTCAAGTTTGTGCCACCTGGACTCTAGCAGTTGGGTGCCAGTACCTGCGGCCTGTTGGGCATCCTGCCTTCCCCCTGTGTGGGTGCCCAGGGGTTGCAGGCCGGGCCACTGCGGCCGCTGGCCCCAGGTGAGGAAGCATTTGGGGGAGGTGTAGGTGCGGAGACGGCCAGGGCGCAGTGGCGGCATTCGCAACTTGCGGCATTCTTGGAGCCCTGGGACGTGACTGGCGCGCTCCCTCTACTTCTTTGGGGGAATCCGTAAGATACCACAGTGAAATTTATATGTGTTTCCAGAATGTATAGTTGCAAGTCGGACCAGTCCAACCCTGATAATGGAGTTTAAAGAATTGCTGTTGTGCTTGTTCTAGAACTTCTATAAATATTTTCAAGGAATTTGTAACTGGGGAAATGGCAACACCTAAGGCCAAGTTAAAGGAAAAAAAAACCTCTCAGATTCCAAGATCTTGTACTATAGTCACAGCCTGACCCCATTACTCGTTACTTTCCTAACTAGGTTTAGAAAAGCAAGCTAAAAAACAATTTTAAGTTCTCAAAACATGTTAGTAGGTGGTGAGGTTGTGAACAGGACTTGATGTTTTTTTTCTTTTACCTTTTTAAAGATTGTTTCCCTATTTTCTAATAACGAATGTACATTTTATATTCATAGATAAGCAATGAACACTTTTTTAAAGTGAGCTAAAAATAAAACTTTTAGAAAGGGAAGGAAGCAGCCTCACCGCTGTTTGTGTGGGCCCAAGAAATGCTTTGTGCAAGGGTTGGTTTTTTTCTTTTGTGGAAGCCTCTGACTCACTGCTTCCTGCTTACCTTTGGCTGATGTTTACCTCTTTTCTTCACCTGGTTGCTCGGCCGAGGCGAGGGGCAGGCGGGGGCTCCCGGATTGGGGAGATTTGGAGCGCCTGTTGCCTGTGCAGCCCACGGCACCTTTGAGCCAGCGCCCAGCTTCTCAGACAGCGGGTGGTGCCTGAGCTCAGGACACCGCCACTAGTCCAGATCCTGCGGCAAATCAAAGTCTGAGCCCTAAACGGCCGCCTTGGCCATTTCTGAAAGGCTTCCTGAAAATAGGCTTTTGAGAAAAATCTTGGGAAAGGGTGTCGTTTTTAAAATATGTCCAGTGAAAGGAGGTGTTAGAAGAAAGAAAACCATTGCAACTTGAAGGACTGAGACGGAGTTGGGTTTATTTAGTTTTTGCTGTGACCTCCTGCACTTTTGGAGGTTTATCTTCTCCAGAACTTAAAACAAGCCCTAAAACCCCAAAAGCAAAACTTCTAGAAGGAGCTTCTAACTCCCTGTAGATGTCATCAGAAAATCTAGCTTAGTAATGTGTGACTCCTAAAGCCTGTTTTGTTTGGAAATCACTTTGCACTTTCTCCTTATCTCTTTACCTGCAGTTAACGTACATAGCTCATACTTAGGAAATTAAGTGTCCCAGGACGTGTATTAAAAGCAAAAAAATTATCGCCAAATAACGAGGCTAATTTTTGGTAGTTTTGAGATGTTAAGCTAGTTACCATGTGGGGGTAATCCGCAGATTATATTTAACCCATTAGGTACCCATTAGGACAAATTACTGTAAGTAAGATGATAAGTTGTTTTTGTTTTTTTCCCTAAAAATCTTCACCTTGGCACTACAAATTAAGATGTGTGATGATTTTTCCAGTAGAAGTGTTCCTGAGCGGATTATAGTCTCTTTAAATTAGTGGAGAATCGTTCAGTGGGGTGGGCAGGTGATGGCAGATAAGAGTATTTAATGAACATTTCAGGCACAACAGGATGTTACATTTCCCTGGTTCCACCCTGTACTCCTACCTTAAGAATAAAGCAGTGTGATGTACTGGCCCAAGTAGGATTACTGCACACTGAGTTCTGCTCATCTCAGTGTGCAGTGGGTTTTAATCTCATACAGTAAATGTACATCTTATCCCTTGCAGAGCACAGAGCTGGAGGGGTTCCAGCAAAGCAGGTTAGGCCTAATGTTTAGAGTAGAGGAAATGAGGAGAAAAGAGACCATGACATGGTCTCTTTCCTAGCCTCTGGTGTTCTGGGACCCCACCAATGTGTAGGATTTGGTATCTTCGGGGAGTGATTATGCCTCCCATGACTGTAGTCCTTGTGGGGGTGACTTTTATTTTTGGGGTTTCATAGTGAGTGACGAATAATGGTAAGACAAGGATATAGGCCCTTACTGAGAGCTCTCAAGAGTGCTGCTCCCAGGAGCTAGATGATGAGAGTGCCTTAAGCTTCCTAGAGAAACTAGTAGGCCCTCACTGTTAGTACTGGCCTTTTACTTTCTTCTACTGCAAGAGTACACATTGCTCCGAGAAAGAGATGGTGCTAAGTGCTCCCTAGAGTAAGCGTGGAGTATGGCTGCTGAAGGGGTGCTGTTGGTTGCCACCAAGTGGGCCCGCAGTAATGGCCACCCTGATCTTGTTGGTGAGCTTTTGTGACACTTCATCTCATTGAGGGTTTCCCTCCTTTCGACAGACCTTTATCAAACATGATGTCTTTGTCTAAGTACTGGTCTTTCCTCATCACGTGACCAAAAGCTAGCAAACTAAAGTTTCACCATCCTCATTTTTTAAGAGTGTTTCAGTTGTTTCTTCTAAGAGTCTGATTAGTTCATTCTTCTGGCTAAAGGGGTAGAGAAGAGTTTTTCTGGTATTGGTAGTACACTCATCTGATCCTAGTCCTGTGGCTTAAATTATGTATCCAGAGGGCCTGTAGGCAGTCTATGAGGGGATCATTTGTGATGTCTTGGGAGGGATTAACACTGATTTTCCGCTTAAGTTGTGCTGGGCTCAAGAGGCTGCTGGTGGTTTTTTTTTAGTACATTGTTGTCTCATCCATGTTGTTGCTGTTGGCCTTGCAGTCAGTTAGGGTGACCCCGAGGGTGCATGATAAGAGCAGAGCTGAGTTCTCAGTGATCGGGGCAAAAATCTCAGGGGAAACAAAGCCAGAAACAACCCTTTGCTGTTGAGTTGATCCTGACTCATAGCGACCCTAGAGGACAGAGGAAAGCTTCCTTATAGTTTCCAAGGGGTACTTGGTGGATTCAGACTGCCGACGTTTTGCTTAGCAGCCTTAGCCCTTAACTGTTGTGCTATCAGGGTTTCCTGAGTCCAGTGTACAGTGTGAAAAACCATGAGAAAATTATGTGACTTATAACAATTTATGGAAACGCCGGTGGCACAGTGCTTAAATGCTATGGCTACTAACCAAAAGCTTGGCAGTTTGAATCTACTAGATGTTCCTTGGAAACTCCATGGGGCATTTCTGTTCTGTTCTGTGGTGTCGCTATGAGTCAGAATTGACTTGATGGCAGTCGGTTTGATTTTTACTTATTGCTGTTTGTAACAGTTTATGAACTGCGCTGTAAAATAACAAAAAAGATCAGCAAAGCCATTTTACTACAACAGTCCAAGCTTATTAATTCTTAACTGATCTTTTTTAGTTTTCCTGTGGTCATTAACAGTCTCTCGGGGCTACAATTTAAAATGTTTACTTCCAAGGTACAGCTTTGTTTTTTTTAAAAAGGCACCTTTATTTACCGAATGAATCAAGACAGGCCACTTGGGGGAGAGAAATATGAAAATGGTGAGGGAACAATTTTATTTTTTATTGATGAAAAGCAGTGGTTTCTGAATGTTTTAAAATAGGACTGTTCAGAGGCATAACTGATAAGTATAGCTAGCATTAATATGCAGAAAAGTTTGTTTTCCAGAATTGTAAATCTTAGTACCCTGTATGCAGCACAGAAATATGCTATGGAGTTTCATAGTAGCTAAGGGACCAGAGTTTCAATTCAAACAAAGAGTTGACTGTTTCTTTATGATCATAAACTGGATGACAGAAGACTCCCTCACTGGGTTGGTGTGTTAATCTGTTGTTTATTGAGCACTTGCTGTGTGCCAGACATTATGTTAGCTGTTGTGGAATAAATGGAGTTCCTGTGGGAACGGTTGACAGGCTCAGCTGCAAACCAGAAAACGGGAGGTTCGGGTCTAACCCCTAGGCTACTGTGGAAAAAGGACCTGGTGATTTGCTTCCCGAAACTCAGCCATTGGAATACCTGTAGAGCACAGTTCTGTACTTACACACCTGGGGGTCACTCTAAGTCAGTCAGTTTGATGGCAACTGATTTTATGGAAGAAAGAAGACATAGAAACTGTCCTTTCCGTAAGGTTTCTCTCAAAGTCCCTGACTGAGGGTTGCTCTGAAACTGCTTTCCTTTTCTGTCGTTGCCTAAGCTCAGTTGGCTCCATCTGTGTGTGTGAGGTGGGGACTTAGGGAGCCTTGGGTTCTAGAAGTGGGAGAAGACCTTAATTAAGATGTCGTGTTTCCCCCAAGGGATGGAAACTAGCATTTACCTTTTAGGAGTGAAGTAGGGTTAAGTACTTCCAGTGAATCACCTTTCATTCTCACTCCATTCTGTGAAGCAGATTGTTATTATCTACATTTTGAAGATAAGGCTATCTGGAGTAATTTGCTTGGAGCAACTCAGCCAGAAAGAAGCTGAGCCAGACTTGCCAGATTCTGTCTCTAGAGCCTGGTGTTTGTCGCTGCAGTCATGGGACCTTGACAGGCCACAGAACTTTCACTGAAATATTTTTGTGAGGTCACAAAGTGTTTACACAGCAGTGATTTTTATGTGAATTTTGTGTTAAAAAACAAAACAAAACAATTACCATAGAATCAGTTTAGTGTGGCAGAGTAGAACTGTATGTCATAGAGTTTTCAGTGGCTTGGTTTTCTGAGGTAAATATTCAGGCCTTTTTTTTCAGAGGCCAGTGGTTTCAAACCACCAATCTTTGGGTTAACAACCAAACGAATTAATAATGTGTTATAAGCCGAAAGGAAAAGAAAAAAAATTGAACTGTTGCTTTGCAGTGCCTACTTTCCATGCTTTGTTTATTTTCTGTTCTGGGGCTTGCCTATGTTTAACCATCATTTTTGCATAGTATGATTGCTGCTTGAATTTTGTTTTCTTCAGCATTGTCATTACTACTTTTGTGAGTAACTTGGAGGTCTTTACATTGTTCATTTTTAACAACTGTGTACTACAGTGATCCTGTGGGGTTTTTTTTTTGTATTGATATTCTGTAGTTGAAAAAAATCTTTCTTTGTTAAGGGTACTGCAGTAAACTGTTGGAAGAGGGCCTTATACCTTAGGCCTTGTACTACAATTTTTGATAACCATTTCTTTGTTATGTATTTAGTATCTGGCAGAAGGGATGTACGTGATTTTTCAATAGATGGGAGCCTCTGTCTACCTGACACGTGACTTTGCAAGGGGCTATTCACCTTTTGTCATGCTTTATGAACTGCCAGAAGCCAGCTTTTGCTCTCATAAAAATAAAACAAAGCAACAAACCGGTGTTTGATGACTGGACTGAAACAAGTTCTCTTGTTTATTTGAACGTGGAGTGCACCCTAGCTGTATTCTCCTGAAACTGAAAATGGGTTTTCGTGGAGAATTGGACATGGACAGGTCCAGCAGCAGGCTCACCCTTTATAAAGTGTTTTTTAAAGATCAGTCTTAAAAGTGGTTTTTAAGATCAGTTTCTTGATCTGGGTGTGATTTATTATAGGTGTTTGCAATTTGTAAAACTTCGTCAAACTGTATGTACACTTTTCTGTTTGTTACATTTCAGTGAAATGTTGAAGAGATAGCATATCACATCTCCTGTTGCTGTTGAGTTGATTCTGACTCATAGCAACCCTATAGGACAGAGTAGAACTGCCTCACAAGAGTTTGCAAGGAGTCCCTGGTGGATATGAACTGCCAACCCTTTGGTTAGCAGTTGTAGCTCTTAACCACTAGGTCATTAAGGTTTTCTTCATGTCTCTTTGAGTCCTGAAACCGTGCTTCTCTGCTGTCTGGGCTACCAACTGCATGGGCCACAACTTCTCAGGTATCTTGTGCCCTGACAGATGTACATTATTCCCCAAACTGGGCCTGGTGTCAAGCCAAGGGCCTTCTCTTCCCATATACCCTCTGCTGTCCCCTCAAGGCCTCCACAGGAGCAGCATAGTCATTTGCACCTCCTGCTATCTTTAAAGTTCACTCCGGAAGGGTCTTGTGTATACCTGGAGAGATCCTTACATTTGTGAGTGAGCTGTGACGGCCTGGGTCTTTGGCATGGCACAGTGGCCTGCTGGCTGACTGATTTCTCTCACATGAGTGCCCTGGGATTTTTCCCAGGGTAATAGCTGGCAACCCCAACTCATATGGCTACTGAAAGTGATAATTATCCTGCTGATACATGAAGGGCATATAAATCAAAAACCAGACCCATTGCTGTTGACTGAGTTGACTCACAGTGGCCCTATAGGACAGAATAAAACTGTCCCTTAGGCTTTCCAGGGAGTGGCTGGTGGGTTTGACTGCCAGCCTTTTGGTTAGCAGTCTGAGCTCTTAACCAAAAAACTTGTTGCCATTGAGTCAGTACTGACTCATAGCTGGCCTTTAGGGTGGAGTAGAACTATCCCATAGCGTTTCCAAGGAGTGCCTGGTGGATTTGAACTGCTGAACTTTTGGTCAGCTTTCGTAGCATTTAACCATTATGCCACTAGGGTTTCTGAGCTCTTAATTCAACAAATATTTGTTGAATTAAAAGAGAGAGAGATGGAGAGAAAACAGTTCAGGGCTGTCGGTGTATAGTAGTGGGAACATGAGTTCCGGCAGGGTGGAGGGTCCCACCACCAGCTTCTCACATTTTTCTGGTAGACTAATGATGGAGGCTGGTTGGTGCCTGTTCCAGAGGCTTGAAGATGTACCTCCTCCCCAGGCTGCCCAATGCAGGACTTTTTCTCATAAATCAATTTTATCTTTCAAAGTCATGCTGTTTTCATTCTGTTCCATAATATGTTTTTATTTTAATACAAAAGTGACATTTAAAATTACTTTTCAGAGAAAATCTTCCCCTACAGTGTCCCACTTGTGGCCCCAAATGCCCTCCCACGGAGTACTCCAGATGGAGAAGTGTAGGACTGCCAGGTGTGAAATTTAGAAACCAGATCTGTAAGAAATCTTGAAATAGACATCTCCCCCTTCATAGATAGAATATCTTTTTTATTTAGAGCCCCGTGACTCTAAAGGGTAATGAAACAGGCTGAAAAAAGCCACACTTTGTTTAATATTGAAATCTCCAAGATTTTGGTTGATACTGAAATTCCCAAGAACATTTTTCATGCAAAATATAAGTCACTCCAGTGGCTTAATTTTGTCCCTTATTAACATTTAGAATAGAAAGTTGAGAAAAATAAAAGTACACATGAAACCATTGTTTATTGTTAATTCCTTTTTCTCCCTGACCTGACATCTGGTCCCAGATATGTTTCATTTTGGGGAATTTTTGATAAAACCACTTAAAGCCAACAGAGCCTCATCCAGCCTTTCCCCCATGTGTGTGTCAACTCTTAGGAAAGTCTCCCTTTTCCTGGCTTTAAAAAAGTCAGTCTGTTTTCTCATGCTGCCAGCTTCAGAAACGCACTGAAAGGCATGGTTAGGTGCCTTGGTGACCTTCATTGTACTGTGTGTTATCCTCTTCTCTGGCTGTAATTAGGAACTCTAAAAAGATGCACTCTTAGTGTATATGTGTGTTCATTGCAGCACAAAGCCAAGAGCCAAGTGGTTCCAGCAGCCTGCACAGGTGGCATTCCAAAGGTTGTTAGGGCAAGTTTTCCACGGGGCAGAAGCGTGTCAAGAGGCTCTGTGAATAAAGACTCTGGGGCTGGGCTGTAAGATGAAGATCCCGCCCTCCTTCCCAATCACTTTTAAGATCTGTTTAAACACTTGTCTGGAGTGAGCGCAGGGCCACTTGCCTCCTTTGAAAGACAGGCGCATCCTGCCCTGCAGTTCTCCAGACTCGTGCTTCTGTTCCTAAAATGATACCAAAACGTTTCCTGCCCTGCACCTTATTCATGATCTTTGGTTTGCCTGAGTTCATTGTTTCAGCCACTGTGTGTTTAGTGCCTCCCAATTTAGGGAGCTCATTTTGCACAGCCACATTAGACAGTGTTCTGTTAGGGTTTTCTTTGGCCGTCACCTGCCTGTCGGTTTGTTGCACTGTGGTGGCTTGTGTGTTACTGCGGTGACGGAGAGAAGGCACGCTGCAGGTATCTGAAATACCAGCAGGGTCGTCTGTGGTGGACAGGTTTTGGTGAAGGTTCTAGACCAGGAAGAGAGAACTGGGGATTGACTGGTACTATTAAGATCTTTTAATAACTTAATACTTAAGTAGTGCCTTCTGCACAGTGCTTTCCAGTCATGGTTGGAAGGCCTCAGGGCTCTGAAAAATGTTCTAGTTCTTCTCCTTCTGAGAAAATGGAAGAGTTGCACTTACCTGGTGGCAACCCTGGTGATGTACTGGCTGAGTGCTATGGCTGCAGACCAAAAGGTTGGCAGTTCAGACTCACCAGGCGCTTCTTGGAATCTCTGTAGGGCAATTCTTCTCTGTCTATAGGGTTGCTATGAATTGACATCAACTCAACAGCAGTGGTTTTGGCCCTTTGAAATAGGCAAGGCTATTTGACTTTTGCCAGTGAAATATGAGCAGAAGTGTTTTGTGTCAGTTCTAGGTGAAGGTCTCTTAAAAGCAGAATATTATTTGCCATCCCTTGTGCCTCTGCTGTTGCATCTGGCAACATTCCAGATAGTGGCATCTCTGTCAGCCCAGATCTTGGAATGAAGACAGTATGATTAGAGCCCTTAGTGGGCCTGTAATGAACATGTAATGTGAACAAAAAATATAAACCACTGACTTTTGGGGTTCTTTGGTACTGTATCATAGCCTATATTTTTCCAACAGGTATGTAGAAAATCTTGTTTTTCAATTTCGGATTTAGTCAATGGTTCTCATCTGAGTGAACTAGGGTGGTGGTATTAGAAATAAATGGGTGTGTCATTTATTATTAGAGTCATGGAAATGCAGGATGTTGTCTTAGTTATATATCTAATGTTTCTGCAGCAGAAATACCACAAGTGGATGGCTTTAACAGAAATTTATTCTTTCACAGTCTGTTGTCATTAGGCGCCATTGAGTCATTTCCAGTTTCTGACTGTGTACAATAGAACAAAACACTGCCGGGTTCTGTGCCGTCCTCACAAGTGTTGTGCCTAAGCCCACTGTGTTAATCCATATCATTGACAGCCTTCCTCTTCTTCACTGGCCCTTTACCAAGCATGATGTCCTTCTGCAGGGACTGATCCCTCCCAGCATCGTGAGGATAGTCTCACCAGGCTTACTTCTAAGGAGTACTTGAATTGTATTTCTTTCAAGATGTATTTGTTCCTTCTTTTGGCAGTCCATGATATATTCAGTGTTGTTCTACAACACCACAATTCAAAGGTGTCAGTTCTTTGGGTTTCCTATTTATCTTCTAGCTTTCTCATGCATAGGAGGCAGTTGAAAACGGCATAGTTTGAGTCGGGTGCACCTTAGTTGTCAAGGTGACAACTTTGCTGTTCAGCATGCTGAGGAGGTCTTGTGTAGTGGATTTGCCCCGTGCAGTGTGTCTTTTGATTTCTTGACTGCTGTTTCTGTGGGTGTTGATTATGGGTCCAAACAAAACAAATTCCTCGACAACTTCAGTCTTTTCCCCATTTATCATGATGTTCCTTATTGATCAGTGTGAAATTTTTCCTTTATGTTGAGGTATAACCCATACTGAAGGCTTCCAGTTTTCTGTGCTTTTAGCAAGCAAGGTTGTGTTGTCTGCATACCACAGGTTAATGAGTTTTCCTCCAGTTCAGATGCCAGTGCCTTCATCATATAGTCCAGCTTCTCAGATTATTTTTACAGCGTACAGACTGAATCGGTATGCTGAAAGGACACACAGCCCTGATGCACACCTTTCCTGTTTTCAAACCACACAGTACCCCCTTGTTCTGTTTGAAGGATCTCTTGATCCATGTAGAGGTTCTTCATGAGCGCAATTAAGTGTTCTTGGGATTCCCATTCTTAGCAATGTTACCTATACTTTGTTACAATCCTGGCAGTCTCAGCCAAATGCCTTTGCAAAGTGAATAAAACATAAGCAAACATCTTTCTGGCGTTTTCTGCTTTCAGCCAAGATCCTTCTGAAACCAGCAGTGATATTATCCCTGGTTCCGTGTTGTCTTCTGAATCTGGCTTGAAATTCTGGCAGTTCCCCGTTGATAAACTGCTGCAGCCGTGTTTGAATGATCTTCAGGAAAATTTTACTTGAGTGTGATAGTAATGATATTGTTCTACAGTTTCCTCACTCAGTGGGTTCCCCTTTCTTGAGACTAGGCATACGTGTAGAACTCTTCCAGTCATTTGTAGCTGTCTTTCCAGTTTCGTGGCGTAGATGAGTGATTACTTCCAGTGCTGCGTCTTTTTTGTAGAAATTGGAATTCCTACATTTCCTAGAGCCTTGTTTTTCACTGATGCTTTCAGTGCAGCTTGGACGGCTTCTCTCATACCATCAGCTACCACTCATATGGTACCTTGTGAAATGGTTGAACACTGACGGATTCTCCGTGGTACAGTGACTCTGTAGGTATTCCTTTCATCTTTTCATGTTTCCTGCCTCGTGTGATATACTCCCTGCAGAATCCTTCAGTACTGTAACTAGAGGCTTGAATTTCTTCTTCCGTTCTTTTAGCTTGAGGAGTGCTGAGTGTGTGCTTCCCTTTGGTTTTCCATCTCTACTTCTTAGCACAAATCATTATAATGTATTATTTTTCTTCTTGAGCTACCCTTTGAAATCTGTTCAAATCTTGCTTTACCATTTCTTCCTTTTGCTTTAGCTAGTCAGTGTTTAAGACGAAGTTTCAGAGTCTCTTCTGACATCCATTTTCATCTTTTCTTTGCTTCCTATTGTAATAACCTTTTGCTTTCTTAATGTTAGATGTGTTTGGTATCATTCCACATCTCATCTTGTCTTTGGTCATTAGTGTTCAGTGTGTCAAATACATTGTTGAAACAGTTTCTAAATTCATGTGAGATATACTCAAGATTGTACTTTGGATTGTGTGGATGTGTTCTAATTTTCTTCAGTTTCCTCTTGAACTTGCTTGTGAGCAATTGGTGATCTATTCCACAGTTGGCCCTGGCCTTGTTCTGACTGATGCTATTGAGCTTTTCTATCATCTCTCCCACAGATACAGTCAGTTGGATTAATATATATTAATATATATGTATATTAACATATTATGTTGGTGAAGAAGTTATTTGCAGTGAAGAAGTCATTGGTCTGTGAAATTCCGTCATGTGATCTCTGATACTGTTTCTGTCACCAAGGTCAGATTTTTCAACTACTGATTTTCTGTGCTTCCAATTTTCACATTGCAATTTCCAGTCATTATCAGTGCATGTTGAGTGTATATTCAACCAATTTCAGATTGCAGAACTTGGTAAAAAATTTTAATTTCTTCATCTTTGGCCCTAGTGTATAAATTTCAACAATAGTCATATTAATTGGTCTTCCTGCAGCCCCCTCTCCCCAAAAAACCAAAACTACTGCCATCGAGTTAATTCTGACTCCTAGCAACCCTACAGGATACAGTAGAACTGCCCTATAGAGTTTCCAAGGAGCACCTGGCAGATTTGAACTCCTGACCTTCTGGTTAGCAGAGATAGCAATTAAGCACTAAAATCACCAGAGTTTCTAGTAGACGTGTGGATATTATCCTATCACTGACAGCATTGTACTTCATGTAAAAAACAACCAAACAAAAAAAAAACAGTGTAGTCGAGTAGATTCCAACTCATAGCAGTTCTGTAGGACAGAGTAGAACTGCCCCATGGAATTTCCAAGGAGTGCCCTTTGGATTCGAACTGCCAGCCTTTTGGTTAACAGCCGTAGCATTCAACCACTCCACCACCTTAAAATATTCTTTTGGATGATGACTATAACACCATTCCTCTTCAAATTTTCATTCCCAGCATAGTAGACCATATGATTGTCCAGTTCATAAAGGCCAGTAACAAGTCCTTTTGGCACACTAATGCTTGGGATATCAATGTTTTATTTGTTCTGTTTCATTTTTGATGATTTCCAGTTTTCCTAGGTTCATGCTTTGTACATTCCATGTTCCAATTATTAACAGTATTTGCAGGTGTTTCTTCTCATTTAAAGTTGTGCCATATCAGCAAATGAAGGTCCCCAAAGCTCGACTTCATGTACATGTCATTAAGGAACCCTGGTAGTGTAGTGATTAATTATTGCAGCTGCTAACCACAAGGTCAGCAGCTTGATTCTAACAGAACTGGAAACAATGGGCAGTTTTCTCTGTCCTATAGGATCCTTATGAGTCAGCATGAACTCAGTGGCAGTGGGTTTAGTTTTTCTTTTTGTCATCTTGTGGGAGGCAGTTCTTCCTCAGTGATCTTTTTGAGTGCCTTCCAACTTGAGGGGCTCATTTGTTTTGCTGTTGTGCATGAGATTTTCTTTGGCTAAACCTTTTCAGAAGTAGATTGCTGTGCCCTTCTTCCTAGTCTGCCTTGGTCTGGAAGCTCAGCTGAATCCTGCCTGCCGTGGGTGACCCTGCTGGTGTTGGAATACTGATGGTATAGCTTCCGGCATCACAGCAGCATGCAGGCCCCCATAGGACAACAAGCTAGCTGACACCTGGAGGTCTCAGTCTAGAAGTGTAGAAGCTGGAATTCAGGGTTACAGCTCCAGGAGATGGTTTCCTCTCTTTGTCAGCTCTCAGGAAATGTCCTTGTCATCATTCTTCCCCTGCATCTAGGAGTTTCTCAGTGCAGGCACTCCATGTCCGAAGGACGTGCTATGCTCCAGGCTCTTCTTTTCATGGTAATAAGTTTCCCTCTCTCCACTTGCTTCTCTCCTTTTATCTCTTGAAAGATAAAAGATGATGCAGATCACATTCCAGGGAAATGGCTCTTACACTGAATCAGGGCTGTGACTGCAGGGTGTTGTATCCCATCCTAATCCTCTTTAACATAACCGCATCTTGCTTCATTAAGCACAGACCAAGATTAGGATTTACAATACATAGGCCAGTTATGTCACGTCACAACATGGAGGATAGCCACCCAATACAGGAATAATGGCCTAGTCAAGTTGACACATTTCTGGAGGACACAGTTCAAGCCATGACAGTGATGCCCCTGTAATTTAATGGTTTGGGGTTCAGTGATGTTAAGTCACTTGTGGTGTGTGGGAGAAACCCCCAGGACTAAACAGTTGTTCTGTCCAAAATGCCAGGGATACTTTGTTGAAAAACTGAGGGGAGACTTGTCCAATTTGATCATCTTTTAGACGCCAGAGAAATCTTAATATGGGTTTCATATTTCCTATCTGCTGACTTCCCTGAAATAGGAAATTGTCCAGCACTTCCCCAGAGGCCTGGCTCTTTTCACTCCCAGGACCTCTGCTAAAATTTCAGTCGATTGGTGCCCCATCTACCAAGTTGTTCTTGTTAAGCCCTAAGTAATGCTGACAGATTTCTCCCTGCATACTTTCTCTTTTAAAAATACCAGTGATTGCTATTTTTTAAAAAATTTTTGGATGTCTAAAATTTTAAAAAATACTACAGAAAAATACGAAGAAAAAATTAACAGTGGCCTTTATGAACACACATTGAATGTTGACTGTATGCCAGAAATTCTTCTGAGTGCTTAGCATGCAGTATTTAATCCTCATAATAACCACTATTGTTCTCTCCATTTGCAAATGAGGAGACCTGGCCAAGGTCACCCACCTTCTGGCTGTGGTCATGCTTGGAAAAAGGCAGCCTGACTTTGAAATATTCTTCTCTATGCTAATGTTCATTATCATCTTGTATAGAAGTAATCACTGTTAATATTCTTATGTAGCTTTACAGTTTTGTCCCATGGCATTAATACTTGTATGTGACAATGCTTATTTTTTAATCCATTCAATAAATTCATTTATTTTAGTCATTCAGTTAATATTTGGGTTCCTACTTGGTGGTGGTGTCCCTGGATGGTATAGATGGCCAAGCACTACAAAAAGCCAGTGGTTCTAACCCACCCGGAGGAGTCTTGGAAGACAGTCTACTTCTGAAAGGTCACGATCGTGGAAAGCCCCATGAAGCAGTTCTTCTCTGCATACTTGGGGTCACCATGAGTCACAAGGGATGGTAACTATCAGCTGATCCACAGCAGCCACTCTTTAGGCTCTGTGAATACAGTGATGAGCAGTCCAACTCCTTTGTCCTCCTGCCTTAATTCTAGTAGGAGAGGCAGATGAAAAATTACACATTTGTTGTTTAATTTTTTGACTCAACTTGTGAAAATACACACACTAATGCATTCACCACTTCAGAGATTTTTACATGTAAAATTTATTGACATTGATTACCTTCTTTATATTGTCTAATCATTATCACTATTGTAAGTTATACTTCTGTGAAGAAGGCTGTTGTAATTTTGATGGAGATTACATTGAATTTATAGATTGCTCTGGATAGTGTCATGGACTGAATTGTGCCCCCCCCAAAAGTATCTATTAACTTGGCTGGGCCATGATTCGCAGTATTGTGTAATTGTGTACAGTCTTGCCACCTGATGTGATTTTCTTATGTGTTGTAAATTTTCTCTGTGATGTTGATGAGGTGGGATTAGCAGCAGTTATGTCAGTTAGGTAGGACTCAATCTACAAGACTAGACTGTATCTTGAGTCAGTCTCTTTTGAAATAAAAAAGAGAGAAGTGAGCAGGGAGACAGAGGAGCCTCAATACCACCAAGAAAGAAGCACCAGTAGCATAATGTGTGCTTTGGACCTGGGGCCTGTTTGCTGAGAAGCTCTTGAGTCAGTGGAAGATGGATAACAAGCACCTTCTTCCAGGACCAACAGACAGAGACAGTCACTTAGAACTGGTACCATGAATTTAAATGTCTAGCCTCCTAGACTGAGAGAATAAACTTATATTTGCTGAAGCCATCCATTTGTGGTATTTCTGTTATGGCAGCATGAAATAACTGAGACAGAATTTGGTACAAGGAGTAGGGTGTTGCTCCAACAGATACCTAACTGTGGAAATGATTTTGAAACGGTCAGTGGATAGAGGACTCGTGTCCTAGTCACCGAGTACTGCTCTAACAGAAAATATGGGTGGAAAGTTTCATGAGGAGAAGCTTTTATTGTCACAGTCCTGTAAGCCACAAATCCATTAACAAGATACAAGTCCATTCAGAATAAGAAATCATCATAGCCTAGTAGGCTGAGTCCACATCCAGTGAGAGCATCTAGGCACAGGAACCTCTGTTCCAAAGGATGTGCCCTGCTCTCAGTGCTTCTCTCTCGGTGGTGTGAGCTTCCCAACTTCCTCAGCTCACTTTTCTCCCTTATATTC
Source organism: Heterohyrax brucei (assembly GCA_028571685.1). Taxonomy (NCBI): domain Eukaryota; kingdom Metazoa; phylum Chordata; class Mammalia; order Hyracoidea; family Procaviidae; genus Heterohyrax; species Heterohyrax brucei. The sequence continues at coordinate 87,578,703 of CM053147.1, read as the reverse complement.
CACAAGGTTGAGTCCTGCCTCACACAACTGTAAACCATTCTCGATCATCAGTATCACAGAGGCAGAATTCACAACACATGGGAAGAAGGGCACCACATTGGAACTCCAAACCGAGTCAAATCAATACATACATGTTCGGGGGGACACAATTCAATCCATGACAACTCAGAAGGAAATATGAGCTGTTATACTGGAGACAACACAGATGGGGAGAAGTGGTAGAGAAAGGGCAGCAGCAGAACTAGACCAGTGCAAGACAGTGCTGAAGCCAACCCACAGAGTGAGACCCAAAGTTTACTGTGGAGAGGGGTGCTTCCATGCACTTATTGGTGGAGAACTAAAGAACTCTGGACATTTGCCCAAGTACAGCAGATGCAAGTGATGAGTCTTGAGAAGCTGGGAGGCCAGGAAGCCAGGAAGGAGAAGAGACAAGGAACACAGAAAGCAAAACTGTCTCAGTCTCAAAGAATGTGGACACAACTTGTGGGGTCTCAAAGAGTGGAGCCGTAGCCTTTGGTATGTCCAAGGGTGGAGTCACCACTCAGGTGGACTAGGAGAATGATATGCCTAAAGCTGAGGGAGCAGAGTTGCTGTTCCAGTCGGGCTGGTAGGTGGAGCAGAAGCCTGGAATCCAAGAAGTGTGGCTAGTACCTGGAGGGCAGGGAGATTGTGTAAATGGTTTCAGAGAACTGAGGATTATTTTCAAGACTTGAAGGCTACTGTAATGTGTTCTGCTGACTGATTTGGTGCCTGTTATCCCATTGTTCCCTCCAGTTTCTCCAGTTTATGATGGAAATACCTAGCTAGCTTTGCTTGTTCCACCATTTTACTGTAGAAGCCCATAACTTGTATTCTGAATTTCGCAGATGAAAAATTTTAGGCTTGGACTTGGAGTTGAATTAAGACTTTTTCTGATGTGAGAGGGGTGAATGTACGTGTGGCAAGGAAATGAGTTTTTGGAGACCAAAGGGTAGAATCTCATGCATTGTATTGTGTCCCCCTAAAATATCTGTCAACGTGGCTGGACCATGGTTCCCAGTATTGTGTGATTGGCCAGCATTTTGTTGCCTGGTGTGATTTTCTTGTGTTGTAAATCCTGTCTCTTTGGTGATGATGAGTGTGATTAGAGACAGTTAGATTAATGAGACAAAACTGAGTCTACGAGATTAGGTTATGTTTTGAGCCAGTGTCTTTTGAGATACAAAAGAGAACTGAGCAGCCAGACCTCATGCAGCAAGACTTCATACCGCCAAGAAGGAAGCACTGCGAGCATGGCATGTCCTTTGGACCTGGGGTCGCTGTGCTGAGAAGCTTGTTAATTAATGGAAGATTGATGACAAGGACCTTCCTCCAGAGGTGACAGGAAAACCCTTTCTCTGAACCTGGCACTCTAAATTCAAACTTCTGGCATTTTAGACTGTGAGAGAAGAAACTTCTATTTGTTAAAGCCATCCACTTGTATTTCTGTTATAGCAGTGCTAGTTAACTAAGACAGGTGATATCGATAACTATATTAAGCCTCCACTGACAGAATATCTTTGCATTTATTTAAATTTTCTTTATTTCATTTTGTAATGTTTTGTAGTTTTTTTGTGTATAAGTCTTTCACTTTCCTAGTTAAATTTATTCCTGGGTATTTGATCACTTACAGTAGCGTCTAAAATAATGATGTTTTCTTAATTTCCTTTTCTGTGTAATCTTTGCTGGTGTATAAAGACCTGACTTGATTTTTGTGTGTTGACCTTGTACCTTGCCCCTTTGCTAAATTCATCTATTGTAACTTACTTGTGGATTCTGTGGAGTTTTTATATGTATAGGATCATGTTGTCTGCAGAAAGGTGTACTTCCTTCCCAATTTGGGTGGTATCTTCTGTTACTTTTTCCTTGCCTAATTGCTAGGACAGTGCTGGATGACCACTTTGCAGGATGTGAGGATGTAAACAAGGGACGTAAACACAGAAATAAAGTTCAGCAAACGGTTAAGTTTATGAGGGGTCCCAGGTCGTACCTCAGTATTGAAAAGGAGACCCACTTACATGTCAAAGTAGAACCACTTGCCATCTTGAAAATCAGTGTTTGTTCTCACATGTAAGGAAACTTTCAAGGGTGAAACTCAGTGATGGAATTCAGCTGCCTTGGCAGGTGGTTGCTCCTTGCTCCTCTTAGTCCTCTGGAGTTCAGTTTTTAGAGTCTGCTGCCGTGGTCTCAGTCTGCTTCTTGTGATGTCACCACAGGTACCACCTAGGTGTCAGCCACTGCCTCCATCACCCGCGCAGGTTTACTCTGTCTGAGAGTGTTGTAGCAGAGAACCTGGTGTCTGAGGGATATTCTCTTCTGCCTCTCCATCGGGAAGCTACATCTGAGGCTGTATGTTCTAAGTTTTTTGTTTTTTTTTTTAAATATATATGGTCTAACCCATGTACTCTTTTTAATTACAAGGCAAACTCCCTTGCCAATTCAGGTAAAGGGAGTTTACCTGGGAGTAAGGGTCCGCTAATCCTAGTGAAAATTAAAGACGGGTTGTAAACTGACAAATCACTTGCACACTGCTTATGAATATATGTGACCAGTCACTTGCATGCCGTTGATGTGGGTATTAAACCTTTTAATTAAATCTTTTGGGAGAATTATAAACCTAGGGCTAGAAAGGGCACATAAAGAAGCCCACTGACTTACAGTTTGATTGAAGAGAATACCAACATTGCCTTCTAAGGAGCCAGCAGGGGAAATGGACACTTCTTCCATTGTCACTGACTGTCTCATGAGTTTCTGAGCACTGCACTGGGTCCTGGCAGGTTCCTAGGGATGCTTGCCATATTTCTTCTTTTTTTTTTTAAAAAAAAATTCTATTATGCTTTAAATCAAAGTTTACAATCCAGGTTAATTTGTCATGCAAAAACTTGCATGCACACTCCTGTGGAACTCTAGCTGCTCTCCCTACACTGTGGCAGTATACTCCTCCTTTTCCACCCTGTGTTTCCTGTGTCCATTGAACCAGCTCCTGTCCCCCTCCAGCCTCTCCTCTCTCATAAGGACACAAACTTCCCCTTAATCTCATGTATCTACTTAGGCTGAGAAGCACACTCTTCACCAGTATCATGTTGTGTCTTATTCTCTAGTCCAATCTGTGTCTGAAGAGTTGGCTTCAGGAATGGTTTCCGTTCTGGGCCAACAGAGAATCTGGTAGTGATGTCTACCAGGAACGCTCTATCACTGGAATATCAACTCTTGTCTTTTTAATAGTTTGAGTTCTATACACTCATTGTTTTAGCCACCTTGTGCTGCTGTAACAGAAATACTACAGGTGGATGGCCTTCACAAAGAAAAGTTTGTTCGCACACAGCCCGGTAGGCTACAAGTCCAAATTCAAGGTGCCAGCACCAGGGGAATGCTTACTCTGTGTTGGCTGTGGAGGAGGAAGGTACTTGTGTTACATCAGTCTTTCTTTGGTCTGAGAGCATCTCAGCGCTCTCAGTGCCAGGGTCCATCAGACCCAATACACATTCAGCTCTCATGCTGCCTTCTTGATAGTGTAAGGTCCTCAACTCTCTGTTGGCTTCCCATTCCATTTATCTCTTGTAGAATAAAAGGATACAAGGTGGTGCAACCCACAATCTGGCAAAATTTGCTTTACACTGGAGCAGGAAGGTGATCTTAGGAAGAGTGTTACAGTTGCATTCCAGTCCTCTTTAACATAATTCAGTCTCTTAAGCACAGCAGAGATTAGGGTCTACAGCACAGAAAATCACAAAATGGAAGACAATGACAAACTACTGGGAATCATGGCCCAGCCAGAGTGTTACACACTTTTTTGGGGGGACACAATGCAATCCATGATGCTCATATTTTTCCATCTTACATTAGGAACTGGATGTTGTGTTCCTTGTCAGGGCCATCATTGGTGGTGGTCGGGCACTATCTAGTTTTTCTGGTCTCAAGCCGCTGTGGTCTCCAGATTGTATGGCCCTTTCTGTCTCTTGGACACATATATTCCTTAAGTCTTTGATGTCTTTCCTTCTCTGCTACACATAGGTTGGAACCAATTGATGGCTATTTAGGTGACTGCTTGTGTGCTTTAGGATGCCAGATGCCACTCACTAAAGTGTGTTGCAGAACATTTTCTTTAAAAACTTGTTATGCCAGCTCACCCAGATGCCCCCTGAAACCATATTCCCCAGACCCCTACCCTTCCAACTCTGTCCTTTGAAGTGTTCAGTTATGTTATATAGTAGAATTCTTCAGTGAAACCAAGCCTTTTCTTGGTTGGGAGACATTTGATTATTATTTCAATCTCATTGCTTGTTATGGGTCTGTTGAGATGCACTGTTTTTCCTTGTATCACTGTAAGGAGTTCAAGGATTTTGTTCATAATCTCTTAAATTATTTAATTCATTGGCTCACATCTACTCATAGTATTCCCTTACAGTCCTTTTTTTCTTTGTGTAGGGTTGATTGTAATGTTTCTGTTTTCATTTCTGACTTTGATATTTGTTTTTCTTTGTCAGTATATCCAGAAATTTGCTGATTTTATCGTTCTTTTCAAATAACCAGCTTCAGTTCCATTAATTATTTTGTTTTCTGTTCTATTTCTGCTTTAATATTTATTTGCTTTGTTCTGGTAGCTTTGGGCTTAGCTCTTCTTTCCTGTATCTTGAGGTTATAGAACAAAGCTATTGATTTGGGAGCTGTCTTTTAACGTAGGCATTTATTGCTATAAATTTTCCTGTGAGTATTGCCTTTGCTACATCCTGTAGGTTTCAGTATGTTGTCATTTTTAAAGCCATTCTGCTAAGTATGTAGTTTTATCTCATCATAGCTTAATTTGCATTTTGCCCTGGTGATGCAATAGTTAAGAACTGAGCTACTAATCAAAAGGTCAGCACTTTGAATCCACCAGCTGCTCCTTGGAAACCCTGTTATGCCTTACAGGATCTCTGTGAATTGGAATCAACTTGATGGCATCCTTAATTGACTGTTATCTTTTGTTTGCTTATCTGTGTGTCTTCTCTGGTGGAATATCTGCTTAGTCTTTGGCCCAGTTCTATTTGAGTTGTTTCCCTATATTTGCATTTTTGAAAATTCTTAGTATATATGCTAAGTATAGGCCCTTTATTGAATATTTCCTTCCAGATGGCAGTGGGTGCTTTAGTTTTCATTCCCTTAGCAGTCTGTGAAGAGCAAAGATCCTTAATTGTGATTAAGTCAAATTTAATCTGTTTTTAAAATGTAAATTATACTTTGGTATTGTGTTTGGAAATCCTTGCCTAAACCAAGTTGAGAAAGATTTTCTCTTAGAAGTTTTACAGTTTTAAGCTTTATATTTAGGTACATGATGTCTTTTCAGTCAGTTTTCATAAATGCTGCATTCTTTTGGAACCAAACAATTGTAAAGGATTTAAAGAAAAGGCATCCGTGTGGTCCAGAATGATGCACAACTTCGCCCTTTGCAATGGATTAAGGGGGAAATAGAAGGAATGCTTTCCTCTGCAGAAACCATATCCTTTTACAGATTCGGGATAAGCAAGGCCAAGCCCACTGCCATTGAGTCAGTTTTGCCTCACAGTGACCCTATAGAAAGAGTAGAACTGCCCCATAGAGTTTCCAAGGAGAGACTGGTGGATTTGAACTGCTAACCTTTTGGTTAGCAGCTGTAGTGTTTAACTACTGTACCACCAGGGTCGTTGACACTGCAAATTCTGCCGTCATTGCTATCCAATTTGCTTTAAAAACACTTGATTAGGAGAATGTAATAGTGCACATGCATTTTTTCATGCCACTCCCTAGCGCTTATCTTAGTCATTTAGTGCTGCCATAAACAGGAGTGACACCAGTAGATGACTTTAACAAAGACAAATCCATTTTCTCACATAATAGTAGACTAACAGTCCAAATTCAGGGTATCAGCTCCAGGGGAAGTGTTTCTCTTGGCTCTGGGAGAAGGTCCTCAGTCTTCTCTGGGCCTGGGAGCTTCTGAGGCACAATGATCCTGGGCCCAAAGGACAAGCTGTGCTCCTGACACAGCTTCGCTGATGGTAAAAGCCCCCAATACTCTGCTTTTGGTTTCTGTTGTAGCCCAAGAGATTGCCTCAGGGCGTAGTCCTGTGTTGTCTTACACGTTGAGTCCTGCGTCCCTAACACAACTGCTGCCCATCCTTCCTCTGTAACTTCATATAGGTAGGGTTTACAGTGTACTGGAACATCACACAATGCCTGGAATCATGGCCTAGCCAAACTGTTACACAATTTCTGGGGGACACAATTCAGTTTAAAATGGAGCTTGTTTCTAGGTGAAATACATATACACTTAGTATTTCTGGAGTAAGAAGCCTTCACCGGAGCCTTATCATTATCAGCTTTTTAATCAGCTGGCCCAAAGAAGAATATTAATTTCATCTCCTTCAAAAGCTAATGGACAGTAAACATATTCCTGCTGAAAAAGTGAGACATTATCAGTATATAGAGGTAGCGTTTTGTTAAACCGGGCACAATGAGATATAGAAAAGCTTTAACTAAACAATATTGTACTTAATTTTACAATATGATACTTAAAATTTATAATTGTTATGGATTGAATTATTTATCCCCCAAAGGTATGTTAGCTCGGCTAAGCTATGATTCCCAGTATTGTGTGGTTGTCCTCCATTCTCTTACCTGATAGGATTATCCAGTATGCTGTAAACCTTAACCTTTATGGTAACAGTGAGACAGGACTCAATCTACAGGAATAGGCTGTATCTTGAGTCAATCTCTGTTGAGGTATAAAAGAGAGACATGAGTAGAAAGGAGAGGGACCTAGGCCAGGGGAAAACTGATGACAAGGACCTTTCCCCAGCACTTCCAGAGAGAGAAAGCATTCCCCTGGAGCTGGCACCCTGAATTAAGACTTCTGGCCTCCCAAACTGTGAGAGAATACATTTTTTCTTTTTAAAGCCATCCACTCGTGGTATTTCTTTTATAGCAGCACTTGATAATGAAGATAATATTTGACATGAATGTATGTTCAGAAGTATGTGATTGAACTAGTTTGAGGCACCTTTACAGCTTACTAATTTTTTCTTGAGTTTTAATTGTGACTCAGGCTGGCTGAGGTCAGAGGAGTATGGACAACTCTAAAGCATTTGCTCTGTGTTACTCAGAAAGGCTGGAGAGGCACTTGGTAAATGAGAAGTGAGCAGCAACCAGGCCCGATTTCTTTTTATTGGTACAGCCTACCTAGAATAGAACAAAAGCTGGATTCCAGCCAAGCAGTATCTGTAGACTTGAGTTCACATCTGGGCTTAAGAGCCCACATCCCTGGGTTCTAGGTGTGATTCTGTTTGTCACTACAGCTGAATCCTTGGCACCAGAGGCGACGCATCTGAACCGACCTCACAGGACGAGGTTGGGTTTGGAAGCACCAGTTGAGTGAAAACTTGTCTGAATTGAGAAAAGATTTGTATGTGTTTAAGGAATGCAGATTTTTAAAGTTTTTCTTCCCACAAGACTTTCTTAACACTTCAGTGCACATTCTAATGACTACCAGACACTAGAAGTACTGCTGCTAGTAAGGATTAAAATTCTGACATTTTTAATTTCCGTGATGTTCCAACATGGGTTCTTCTGTGCACCTTCTCTCAATAAATGTGAAGTCCAACCTGTAGGTGTTTGATCCACACATTAAAAGCTGACATTTTAAAACTGGGAGTTTTTTTCACCAAGTTTTTTCACTGATTCCTGGCTGCCCTGGAAAGGTCAAAGGTTGTGTGCCCAAAGGCCCTGTCTTCCTGTATGGCAGTGGTCAGCTGGAGTGAGGAATGGCTACCTGCTCTGGACAGGTGTCCTCAGCTTCCCAGTAACCTGTACTGTCCTGTCTCTGACCTGCTTCCCTCATTGACCAACTGCTTGACCTCATAGACTTTTGAGTTTGCAGTTTTTGTTCCAAAGATGATGTCTGAGGTCATTTGCATGACTGAATGGAAATCAGAGTCCCTTCCTGAAAGGTTTAAATCTGACTACCTGATGTATAGATGGTCTCATATTCTGGATGAAAATCTTTAATGTCATGTGCCTAGTGACTGTATAGAGTGGCCTTTAACTTGGTAACCCTTTCCAAGGAAAATAAACTTTAAAGCCAAACTGAAAAACCAAGCTAGTTGCCATGGAGTTGATTCCAACTCATGGTGAGCTCACACGTGGTTTGGAGTAGAACTGGGCTCTGTGAGATTTTCAGTGGCTGTTATCTTTCAGGACTAGATTGCCAGACCTTTGTTCCAGCATGCCTCTAAATGGATTTGAACTATCAGCCTTTTGGTTAGCAGCTGAGCACTACTCAGGGACTCTACATTGCAAGGCCAGATACATGTCAGTGCTTTCAGCAAGTATTTAGTGATGACCAGCTTTAGGCCAGACCCTGTGTTGGGTGCTCTGGGACCCCATCTTTGTGCCTGTGTTAAAAAATTGAGTCAGGACCCTCACTGATGTTTGATGCTCTTTATACTGCTGTTTCAGAGGACTGAAGGAAGAAATATAAACAGTGTGTATCAAAGTTAGGAAGTGAGTGAATTGTGGCTTTTGAATTGTGGTAAGATACATGTAACAGAATTTGCCATTTTCACCATTTTAAGCATACTGTTCTGTGAGTGGCGTTGATTGTATTTGTGCACTTGTCATTACTTTTTTTTTCCAAAATTGTTCATCACCCTAAATACAAAATGTTCCTGTTAAGCAGAAATGTCTCAGTGTCTGTGGATTTAAAAAAATATAGTAACAATGCCAGGATCTTTTCACTCTTAGGAATTTTCTTGATTTCTCTTTGGTTTGCTAGATTGAAATTATCTTTATTTTGTGTTCAGTTTTACTAGTGTAAAGATAACCCACGGGGTGGAAATATTTTGTATTTTATTGTTCAGTTAATTGCTTTAAGTTTTTTTTTTATTATGTTTGGTGGCAAGTCATAAGGTTTGCATTGTAATCAAATGGAGTACATGCTTTGGAAGAAAAAGTCTACCCAGGCCAGCATGTCACAGCTGAATGAAACAGGAAAAGGACAGCTCCTTGAACCTAATGTATTGGTAAGTTGTTCAGCAGATTTTACATTAGTCTGATGTCCCTGTGAATCTTTTTCTTGGGCAAACCTTGCTGCCTTTGTTGCATCTGTTAAGCCAGGCAGTTTGTTGCATTTGAGGACATGCGAATATTTGAAGGAGACTTGGTAAATCCAAGGGGTTACAGGAATGTTTGAAACTCTTCTTTGAATGCCTTTTGAAGTTTGGCAGCAAGAAGCAGAGCCCTGCATACCCAAAGAATGCATAGTGCTTTTTTTTCTTTTTTGAAAATGCAGTCTTTCTTTTGTTCCTAATCAGTAATTACAGCCCCCTAATGGCACCTTGGGTGCAGACGCAGAAGTAATAGAGGAAGAAGGAGAAATTAGTTAGGTGCACACAGGCAGCGCAGCGGTGGCGAGAGGGTGGTACAATAGCACAGGAGCTAATGCAGTTGCCTCTGGAAGCAATTCATTTGTATCACAGACCCTCTCCGTTCCTTGTACGTGCCCCCATTAAGCCATTAAATGAGGTGCTCCTCTTTTTTTTTTTTTTAACTCTTCGTGTATTGAAGCAGGCTTCTTTGTGGTCCACTGGCTTTTTGACTTGCAGAATGGTGATGTGTCAAAAGGAAAAGTCTGAAATTCACTCACCCTCCCTCTCAGGCCAGTGCCACTTCAGAGACTGAACTCCACTGCTCAAATATAACCTACAGTTTCTTAAGTGTTGTCCATATTCTTGGCAGTACAGGTGTTTTCTTAGCATGCTAGTGTTGCTAGCTTATTGTCTTCCACAAAAGCTGTTGGAAAATGTAAGTGCTCGTAACACATGTAAATTTTTCTCACCATGTAAAATTTACTTTTTCTCCCAAGAACCATGTCAGTCTCCATTTTTAGCAGCGTCTTGTGAGGCTAAATGTGACACTCTTTTTTTCCTATTTAATGGAACTTCTCATTCTGTCCGTATTCTACCTGTTGTCCCTTTAGGGTGGTGGGAAAGTGGTTGTATTTTACCCTCTAAGTTGGTGAACTTGTGTTCTCTAATAAAACAAACATTAAAATCCTCTGTACGGAAGCATCTACTTTATAATTGTATTTTAATCAAGAATCAATAAAGCCATAATAAAAATAAGTGGGTAAGGGATTAATGCCTTCTCAAATGAACCTGAGTGTACACATGGTTAATTTAGCAAACAGAAAAAGAATTCAGTATGCTCATACAGCAGTCAGTGTGTAATCTGCAGACTCCTGGAGACCCCAAAACTTCAGAGAGGTCCTCAAGGACAAAAGTATTACCATAATAATAAAACATTATTTCCTTTTTCGTTGATATTTCCATGGATATTGCAAAAGCAATGATGGATAAAGCTGCTACTGGTCCTTAGCATGAATCAAGACAATGACACATAATGAGAATGGTGATTACAGTAGTATTCTTCACTCATAATTAAAAAGAAACTGCCTCTTTCTTGTAAGAACGAACTTGTTGAAACTATAGATATTAAATCCTGACCTTTGAGGGGGAACCTTGGTGGTGTAGTGGTTAAGTGCTGAGTCTGCTAACTAAAAGGTCAGTTTGGATCCACCAGGTGCTCCTTGGAAACTATGGAGCAGTTCTACTCTGTCCCATAGGGTTGCTATGAGTCGGAATCAACTGGAAGGCAGTGGGTTTGGTTTGGCTTTAGGTTTTCACCTGTGAGGACATCTCCTTTTAATGTAGTGCATGATGAAGTGGGAGGTATGTATAAAGCCCTTCAGCATACCAAAGTATAATGATTGATTATTTGAAGGAAAAGATTGGGTATATCCTGGGATTGTGTTCCAGAGAGAGACCTGCAAGAAGATCTTGAATTTTATGGTTGATTGTTGGTCAGACAGTGGTGTTGTAAGTTTGAAACTATCTTGTGTGTGTTGTAGATAGAGCAAATTAGTCAGAGTATATTATTAAAGATGCTGGGAATTGGGGTTCTGTCACTGTGAGGGAAGGGAAATGCAGATGTGGAATTGGGGAGGTGAGGAGGAAGCTTTCCATGTTGGATTGGAAATAAAGATATCACTGTGTGAGTTGTGATTTAAGACAATGAAGGTGTCTTTGCTCTGTCCAGAGAGACTAGAATCAGTGATGCTTCCCGAGCAGGGAGCACACCTAATTCGCAGGTCTTGGTTTCTAAATGCCATTTTCTAAGAAAGAGACCAGGGGTCCTTGGAAAAACAACGGATTTGACATCTGTGACGGGTCAGAATACCAGGTGAATTTCACATAATTATTATGTCAGAAACAAGGCGTGTCAGGTCAGGAAGACACAAAAAAACAGGTAGAAGGTGTTCCCATTGGCTGCATTTAGGATGATTTGAGCATCAGAAAGAATGATGACAGTAATCAGTTATAACACAGTGAATAAAAAAAGAATCCATGAATAAAAAAAGAATACATGAATTCACATTGGAAAAAGAGAGCAGGAGCAAGGGACAAGCTAGGGCAGGAGGCAGGATGAAAGTTATCTTTACAGAGAAGTTTTAGCATTGCTGTTCAGTTGATTCTGACTCATAGTAACCCTGTAGGACAGATTTAGAACTGCTCCATAGGGTTTCCAAGAAGAGGCGGTGGATTCCAACTGCCGAGCTTTTGGTTAGCAGCAGAACACTTACTAACCACTGGGAACCACAGCTTCAAAACATGGAAGAAGGACAGAATTTAAAAATCACCATTGTACACCTCCTCATGTAATCGTTGGAAACCCCAGTGGCTTAGTGGTTGGTTAAGTGCTACGGCTGCTAACCAAAACGTCAGCTGGTCAAATCCACCAGCAGCTCCTTGGAAACTCTCTGGGGGCAGTTCTCCTCTGTTCTGTAGGGTCTCTGTTAGTCGGAATTGACTTGGTGACAGTGGACAGTGGAGGTTGTAAATGTAATGATTGAGGTTAAAATTATCGGTAGATGCTGAAAACTTATTTGGGAGAAGGATGTTCACAGAAGGTCACCCTGCCAGTACCACTTGCTGTTGTGTGCCTCTGGCTCCAGGTAGCCTGTGTGTGTCCAAGTACAGCTGCGCTCCAGAGGGTTTTCGGGGACTACTTTTCAGAAGCAGCTTTCTAGCCCTTTTTTCTGAGGCACCTCTGGGTGGACTCAACTTCCAACCTTTTGGTTAATACCTTAGCACGTTAACCGTTTATACCACCAGGGACTCCAGTATCACCCTCTGTATTACTTACTCATTACAAAGGGGACAAGGTACCCCTGTAGAGAAGAAATCTAGCAGATCTCACCTTCATTGGTTTGACCAGGTAACATCACCACTAAAAAAGAAAGGCCACCAGACATTATGTGCATCTTCAAGGAAAAACTCAGCACTGGCTGTGAAGTAATATAGCCAAAAAGAAACAAACTTGTGTCTGACAAGGCTCTAGGCAAACAGCAAGTTATAGGAAATCCAGAGGACAGTGTAGTATGCTGAACAACATAGCTTTTGGAGCTGTACTGAAAAATCTCCAGACTCTGGGAAACTGGACTCACTGTTTTCAGAAATAGGTTGTAAGAAAAAAGGTGGAGAGATGCAGAGACTTGAGAGGTATATTGACCAATGTGTGAAGGTTATTTCCCTTGTGGTGTAAGTGAACTGTAAATTTAAAAAATGGAGACAGCATGCTGAGTAAACAGTCATTTAGGAAGGGGCAAATAGTGCATGAATGCACTTACGTGAAATATCTGTGTTATATTAGTTGGTTCTGACTCAGAGCGACCTTCTCTGCAACACAGAACGAAGCACTGCTGGGTGCTGCACCACCCTCACCGTCCTTGTCATGCTTAAGCCCATCCTGGCAGCTGTGTGTCAGTCCATGTCCTTGAGGGTCTGCCTCTGTTTTCACTGACCCTCAACTTTACCAAGCATGCTGTCCTCCAGGGACCAGTCTCTCCTGATAACAGGTCCAGAGTGTCAGATGAAGTCTTGCCATTCTTGCTTCTAGGGAGCATCTGGCTGTATTTCTTGCAAGACTGATTTGTTCATTCATCGAGCAGTGTAATACTCAGTATTCTCTGCCAGCACCTTAATTCAAAGGCATCCATTCTTCTTCAGTGTTCTTATTCATTGTCCACCTTTCCCTTGCCTATGAGATGGTTGAAAACATCATGGCTTGGGCCTACTGCACCTTAGTACTCAAAGTGACATCTTTGCTTTTTAATGTTTTAAAGAGGTCTTTTATAGCACAGTTGCCCCATGCAATACATTGTTTGTTTCTTCCCCACCCCCTGCCCCCTTTTTTGGTTTTAACAAACTAATTTGTTTTCTCACAGTTGAAGAAGCTAGAAGTCTGAATTCAGGGAGCTGGCTCTAAGGGAACGCTTTCACCTTCTTTTGGCTCTGGAGGAAGGTCCTTGTGTCTTCTGAGTATCTGCTCTGGTCAGTCTTCATGGCCTATGGCATCTTTCTTCCCTCATCTTGACTTCTCTGGTGCTTGCTTAATCTTGTATGTCTCAAGAGACTGACTCAGGATACACAGTACATGAATCTTGCTTCATTAATGTGACAAAGATGACTCATTCCTGAATAAGATTATAACGTTGGGCTTTTGTTGATGTTGTGTCATTTGTGTGATTTCTTGATTGCTGCTTCCATGGGGGGGAATTGATTTTGGATCCAAGGAAAAGGATAGCTTTCTTCTGTGTTTTTCATGTTCTTGCATATTGGTCCAGTTGTGAGGATTTTTGTTTTCTCTGTGTGGAGGTGTAATCCATACTGAAGGCTGTGGTCTTTGATCGTCATCAGTAAGTGCTTCCAGTCCTCTTCACTTTTAGCAAGCAAGGTTGTACCATCTGTGTGTTGCAGGTTGTTAATGAGTCTTCCTCCAATCGTGATGCTGTATTCTTAATGTGAAATGTCTAAGTAAGTAAATGCATGGAAACTTAGTTTATATTAGTAGTTATGACTGAAAAAACACACCAAAGCCATTGCTCTTGAGTTGATTCCGACAGTGGAATCTTGAGTTGATTTGGCAGTGGAGTTACAGTTGATTGTTGCACAGCATGATTAATGCAGTAGGTGTCACTGAATTGTACATATAGAAATACTGATTTGATGAACATGTTATATATGTATTTTTACCACAATAAAAACATAATTTTTTCTAGAAAGAAACATTAGAATTGTGAACAGAGACTGTACAAGTGATGATGATACAGGATGAAATGATGTGTCTATAGTTGCTTTAAACTTATTTGGAAGGAGGGCAGTTGGGTGAAAAATACCCATAATTAGCCCTAGGCAGATAATTACTGAAACTGGGAGTCAACGTATGGGTTCATTATACTATTCTGTGTACTTTTGTTTTGTGTTTGAAATTTTCTGTAATAATTTTTTTTATAACTAGCAATGTTGGGATAACCGGGCATTTTTGTGCCTTCTAAGGCAATACATTGAAAAATAGATAATAACTCTGGAGGATTGTTGCCAGAAACATTTAACTTGAATCTCATCCTGAGAAAGCAATCAGATAAACCCAGAATGTTGTATGACGTCTGTCCTAGATTTTCCAAAAAAATTATGGAAAACAACAAAAGGCAATGTCATAAATCCGATATATAAACTTTGCCTGTGTGACCTCTACCAAAGAGAGGAGTTTACAACACATTTTAGGGACTGCTGCAATTTAAATGTGGATTTATGTTAGAGTATAAAATCAGTTTAATGTTGATTATTTTAGATATAATTAGGGAACCTTACTGGCCTGATTCTGTTCTCCCAGCCACTTCTTGGAAACCCTTTGGGACAGTTCTAACTCTGTCCTGTAGGGTCACTGTGAGTCAGAATTTTCTGTATGACAGTAAGTTTTCTTTTTTTAAACTTTCATTTTTTTATGGTTGTGTGATTCTGCAGGAGAACATCATTCTTGGGAAATGCATGCTGACGTATTTTAGGGTGAATTAGTATGATGTTTGGCACTTGGCTTTGGCTAGTATGATGTTTGCAAATTCCTTTATACTATGTAGGTATGCATGGATTAGGTTGGATCATAGTAGATTGCTTTCTTCTAAGTCAAAAACAGTTAAATAAGCAAATGTCTGTAGTTCACCTTAATGTTTGTTGAGAAAGGGAGTAGGAGAGACAGCAAACCTGGTAACCAGTGGTAATTGGACTTGCAGGATGTGCAGGTTACTTGTACTGCTCTTTCAACTTTGTGTTTTAACTTTTTCAAAATTGAAATAGGGAAAAAATTAGTAGCCAGTAAACAAAAATGAACAGATACACATTCAGCAGATACATATTCATTAGATTAAAAGTGCTTATAACATTCTCTCAGGGAATAATTGCCCATAATAGCATGTAAGTTCTCTTGGAATTAATTTCCAAACTACTTAAATTGATTTAGATTGTAAAAAAGGAAGGAAAGCTGCTTATATAAAACAGTCATATCGCTGAATCAGTATATAACAAAGATCAGAAAAATAAAGAACTATATAGGTCACACTATTTAAAAAAGGAGCCCGTGGAATCTTTATGTGACATTTAAAGACTAATCTACTTATTAATGTGAAAAAGAAAAAGATCATTTGTTTCTCAGCAACCAATGCCTATATTATTTTTTGTGAAGAGATCAAACATAGCTTCTTTGTTGGTATGGTCTTGACATTTCTCTGTCAAAGAGGACGTGCTCTAGCATTTGAAATCGTCTTATTCTCCAACCCCCTTTCTTTTTTTGGCATGAGGTGTCAGCTGAAGCCCATTTTGCTCAGGGTTACTGGGGTCTTTGGGACAACTGTGCATCTGTACACTATACCAGATTGATAAAGTTATGAAATCATAAATTTGTTGCCCTTCAGAAAAGTTCTGTGATTATCATAGCCCCTAGTTTCATACTTCTCTTTTGAATCCAACACAGATACCTAAAGAAGTGGCTGACATTTTTAACGCCCCCAGTGATGATGAGGATTTCGTCGGCTTCCGGGATGATGTTCCCATGGAAACCCTCTCATCAGAAGAGAGCTGGGATAGTTTTGACTCGTTGGAATCAGGGAAAAAGGTACGCTGCTTTCTCAGGCAGGTGTGTTCACCTGGGGACTGGATCCTGATGCTCTTTTTTTCGATCATGGTCTGGGACTGGTGATACTGCTTGATTGTTGAGCATTTCATAAAGTGTTGTGCATTTGTGTTTTAAGAAACTAGGAAGAGTGTCTAATTTACTTTTGCTGTTTTAATCCTTTTTATGTACAATAAACTTTGATTTATTTTTTTAAATAAAAGGCTCTCACACGGTCAAATCCATTTTCCTTGCTACCTCAGGGCTTTCACCTGTGGCGAGGTTGTATTCAGAATCCTCCCACATGGTTGGCAGGGGAGAGTTAGTCCTGTGTAGTGATAGCCCCCACCACAGTGTGGCAAGGCAGGGCAGGGTGTGTGGTTACTATGAGACAATTGCATCTCTGTGGTACTAGAGTGTGATTCTATCAGCACCTCGCTCTTGGGATTGCCGGGGAGGGCATTATTTCTTGAATGACTTTGATCTGTAGCAAACGCAAGTTGCCATTCTCTTTAAGAGTTAGATTCCTGGAGGTTTATATTATGCCTTAGCAATAGCTTGGCCAATCAAAACTATCTAGCCTTCAGTGGCATTTTCTTCTGAGTTCTTTGTGGTACTCATAATTCCTCAGTCTCCCTCGGCTATAGCTTCCTTTAAAAGGCTGTAAATTAAACACACCTTGCTTCACCGAGGAGCCCTGGTAAGTACAGTGGTTAAAGAGCTCAGCTGCTATCCAAAAGGTTAGTGGTTCAAACCCAGTAGCTGCTGTGAAGGAGAAAGATGTGGCTGTTTGCTTTTGTAAAAAGAGATACAAATCTATGGGACATTTCTTCTCTGTTCTGTAGGTTCAGTATGAGTTGGAATTGACTTGACGGCAGTGGGTTTGGATTTGGGTGGCTTCAGCTAGGCAAGTACAGTAAGGGAAGCTGTTTGTTATGTGTTAAGTAAAGCACCTAACTGGAGTCTCTGGGTGACACAGATGATTAAGCACTTCACTGAAAGGTTGGTGGTTTGAACCAACTAGAAATGCTTGGGAAGAAAGGCCTGGGGATTTCCTTCTGAAAGAACACAGCCTCAAAAACTCTAGGGGATGGGTCCACTCTGCACAAATGTACTTGCTGTGAGTTGGAATTGACTTTGTTGCAGCTGGTCTTAGTTTTTTAAGTGCCTGCGTAATTACTTGGAAGACTATGTTCTGGTCTTGGTTGGAGCTGTTCTTTCTTTGGTCACCAGGAGGCTTCCCAGTCCCTGCAGCCTTCATCTTCTTGGACGTCACCATAGCTGTGACCCTGCTAGCACCTCCTCTTGTACCCCTTTATCTCTTCTTCTTTATTACACCTGTAGCTCTTGGTTGGCATCTCTTCCTTTTTGCAGTCCCCAAATGTGCCCATCATCCAGGATCTTGTCCTTAGACCTTTTTTACCTCTTGCAAGCTCATTGATGATTCTGGTTTCAACAAAGACCTCCACGTTCTTTGTTCGTAGCTTGGCTTCTCTCTGAAGCCTCAGGTCTATGACTGGTCTTCAATGTTAGAGGAAGATCAGGACCTCTCATTGTCCCTCCCGCACTGAGTCATCTCTCTGGCTTCCCTGTCTCCACCTCTGTCTTTGGTCTTTCTTGACCCCTCTTCCTCTTCTACCTCCCAGACCCCCACCGAGGAGTTGACTGAACTTCGAAGGTGTCCTGAATCCACCTTTCCTTTCCTATCCGCATCCCCTCCCCTCTTCAGTTACCTAGTTTTCATTTACCTGGTACCTGAAAGCTCATCACTTCCTTCTGAGATCTCTCCTAGAACGTACCTCTGGTCACCTTCCTCTCTTATTCAGAATTCAACTGGAGACTCTGCATTTCAGCATGGCTAGGCAGTGGGGGAGAACAGAGCCTCAGACCCATGATGAAGGGCTTTCTGAGCTGTGTAAGACACTTGTGAAGTGCTGAGCACAGAGTCTGCCACGGGAAAGCCACTTACAAACAAAGCAGACGCTTGTGCTGTGTGGTGACTACCTCTTCTACCACAGGTCCAGCTGCCCTGTGGGGACCCTCTGAACCTGCCTTTCATGGCTGGGACAACGTACTGAGTTTTTTGTACAGATTGCTCTTTATCTTCATGCTTCCCTGGAAAAGTGCAGGTCCTACTGCTATCCCCATGGTCCAGGTGATGAAGCTGACACTTGAGGAGGTGGAATGCCTTGCCCAAGGCTCACACCCGGGCAGCAACTGAGCTGGGATGTTCCAGACCCAGCCATTGCTGTCTGTTTTGTGAATTCATGTCACATCCAGCCAGCATCTTTCACCTCCTAGAGTCCTTGGGCGGTACAGGGAGTGAGCACTCTACTAACTGAAAAGTTGGAGGTTCAAGTCCACATACAAGCATCTCAGAAGAAAGCCCTGGTGATCTGCTTCTGAAAACAGTGAAAATCGTGCAGAGCACAGTTCTCCTGTGACATGCACAGGGTCATCTTGAGTTGGACTCAACTCTGTGGCAACTGGTTTTCTCACCTGTTGTCTCCTGTAGCCATTTCTTACTCATTGGGCTGCAGCAGAACATGAACTGTGTTTATTCCATCACCATATGTGGGTCAGCCCTTTTTGAGCATGGGTTTACACCATTTATCCTGCCCGCTAGCTTGCTCTCCAGTTTTGTAAGACCACCTCCATACAGCCGGTACAGATACTACCTTTCCATGAAATCCTCCCTTATGGCACTGACCTTCTCTGTGGTTGGTTGTGGGCCTATATAAAGCCCTGGCAGCAGAGTGGTTAAGAGTTTGGCTGTTAACCAAAAGCTCTTCAGTCTGAAGCCACCAGGCATTTCTACTATGAGGCAGTTCTACTGTGCCCTGTAGGGTCACTGAGTTGGAATTGATTCAACACCAGTAGGTTTTGGTTTTTTAATAGCTTGCTACTAGATGATAAGCTCTAGGGAGGAAGGAACCATATACTTGAGTGGTGTTTTCTAGCATCCCTGGCTCAGAAGTTTTATCCTCGTGTTGTCCCTTTCCTCTTGTTTAAGCATCAGGCATCCCCACCCCTGGGTTTGTATGGAAGGAGCACCAGTGGATATGTGTGGGTGGAAGTGAAACGGGTGCAGGTCTTTCTGGTTTAGCAAGGCACCTGCTGTCTACTTTGTGAATTCACGTCATGACCTTTGAAATAAAAATGTAGCCTCCTCTGCTGATCTACTTTGTTTGCGTACAGTTGTGATGGCAGTAGGTGTCTGAGGAGGACACCAGTTGCCTAGTATTGGTTTTATTTTCATTGCTGACCTGTGACTTAGGGGACCCCATGTGTTGCAGAGTAGAACTGCTTTGTAGGATTTTCTTGGATGTCATCTTTGTAAAAGCAGATCTCCAGGCCTGCTTCTTCTGTGATACCCCTAGGTGGATTCGAGCCACCAATCTTTTGGTTATCAGCTGAGCACAGACCACATTTGTGCCACCCAGGGACCTTAATACTGACTTTGAAGGCTAACAGACAGGTCTCATAGAGCCAGGAGCTGTGCAAAGGTGGAACCAAGAATAAAGGGAGATGTGAGGAGTGGAGATTTGCTTCATGCAGTCCTAACTAAAACAGCAGTTTTTATACTCTGTGATAAGGAAAATATCAGTGTAGTCCTCAATTAAGGACTGCAGTTATGTTACTTTCCTCGGTCAGAACTGGCCACCAAAGATACTGATTACTTCTGACTACGGCCGTTTCAGGCCAGAGCACATTGCTGAAGGAGGTACAGTGCAGGAGGACTGGAGGGCTGGCACTTTCTGCTGCAAACCTTGGCCTGTTGCCTTCGGGCCCCAAACAGGGGCTGTGGCCACAGAACAGAATTCACACGAGACCCTGTGGTCCTAAAACGGCCGTGGGGCTGGCCCAGGTCTCTGCCAGCAGGTGTTTCCTGCACACAGAGGCAGCAGGCTCACGGTGGTTTTCTATCATAATAAATCCTGTCTCCTGTGTCCCCACCCTGTCCACACATACTTATAATCCATCTTCATCAGCCTAGAGAAGCTGTGGGATTCTGCACTGGAGATGTGTCTGTAGGCTGTGGTCTGTGAACACAAGCTGAATTTTACTTTAAAGAAACTTTTGTATATGTCTTGTTTTTTGTCTTTTTTCTCCCCTCTCCAAGAAGCTGCTCCACAAGCCATCAACAAAGAACGAAGTAATTTATCCCCAAGCAGACTTACTCCAATTACCCATAATAATTCATAGGAGACATTTTTAAGCTTAAAAAAATGCTAGATGTAGGCATTTTTTCTGTGTCCCCTTGTAAGTTTTCCCACTCTGTTACATCTGTTTTTCTCCAGAGATTATCTGAGCTGGAGGAAGTGTGCAATTAAAGTCAGGGAAAGGCAGGGGAGAGATAAAGATTCTGAACCAAATGTGGTGTTTCTGCAAGGGGTCATTGCTATATCTGGTATGCACCCCCCCTCCAAAAAAATACCACTGCTGTTTATTTTGCCTCGTAGTGACCCTACATTAGGGTTTCCAAGGCTGTAAATCTTGATGGACACAGACTGCCACATCTTTCTCCTGTGGAGCTGCTGGTGATTTTGACCTCCTGACCTTTTGGTTGTTGGTTAAGCGCTTTAACCACGGTGCCACCAGTGCTCCTTGACTCTGTCAGGAAAGGATGGAAATGGAATACAGACAGCAGCCTTCCTAAGCAGTGCTGGCTTGAAGAAGGCAAGTTTATGGGTCTCCCCGTCTCACCTCTGTCTTTTTTCCAAGCACAGTGTTGAGTCAGAGCCAGACCCTGGTGGCGTAGTGGTTAAGTGCTATGACTGCTAACCACAAGGTCAGCAGTTCAAATCCACCAGATGCTCCTTGGAAACAGCAGCTTGGAAACTGACCTAGAGGCAGTTCTGCTCTGACCTATGAGTCAGAATAGACTCGATGGCAGTGGATTTTATTAAGGTTTCTTCTTTTGGTTCCTGGATGGTGCACATCGTTAGGCACCAGGTTGTTAACAGAAAGGGCGGTAGTTTGAACCTACCTGCAGGCACTTTGGAAGAAAGGCCTGGCAATCTGCTTTCAAAAGGTCACAGCCTTGAAAGTCCTATGGAACGCAGTTCTACCCTGGCACCCATGAGTTTGCTGTGAATGGGAATTGAAGGCAACTGGTTCAGAAGGAGAAAGCCAGTATAGGAAAATGACTTTCTCTCTTTGAGTTAGTCACATGACACCTCTCCTTCTGCTCACTGACTAGCTGTTTGTGGGAGCTCCAGTGACTGCTCTTTTCTCACCTGAGAGAGGAACTCGTGGGGGCGAGGGATGGATGGAGCAGTTTGCGTCCATCATCTGTGATACAACTCCAGTGCCTTCAGTGCTGGTTCATGAGGGGTGTGAAAATCCCCAGCCATCTTCTGCAGGGAAACTTGCTGTTTTGCAAGTTGCTCTGCCTTGAGGGGGGACATTCTTACAAGACTGGGCAAGACTTAAGCTTAGGATAGCTGTTGGAAAGGAGTCCCAGCACATGGGACCAGGCTTTCTCTTTAGATCTCCTCTCTGTGTGGTTCTCTTCTGTGTGACTGATGGGCAGCTGTGGCAGGAGACACTGAATTCTGTTGGTCATAACCTAGTGGTCACTAAGGAGCTGACTGAGCTACAGCCATTCTGATGCTCTGATGTGGTCTCTATTTCTGTAAACCTTAGAAAATATGTGCCTTTAATTCAACAGGATGTGCGTTTCCATTCCAAGTACTTCACGGAAGAGCTGAGAAAAATTTTTGTAGAGGACACTGACTCAGAGACAGAAAATTTTGAAGGATTTTCACAGAGCGATCTGAATGTCAACAGTGACCCAGAAGTAATGGTAATGATTATCCTTGGGAAGCGATGTGGGATGTAGTATTTTTAGTCCTGTTAACTGAGCTGAATTTTTAAGAAATCATTTCACAAATGAAAAGATTGAGCTTTATCTTATGTATTTATCTTAGCACATTAACACAATACAAAAATTGATAATCCTCGAGACTAATTCCTGATCCACCAGCCCACTATTCTCTTAGGAAAAAGTTAGTTGTCATTGTGCGTTAGTGTCAGGATGTGTCCTAGTTGTCTTCAACTGTCCTTATCAAGGAATTTATCTCAGACTTTTCAACCTTTTTTAAAAAACCTTTTCCTTTTGTCTTGGAGAAACAGGTTCCTTGCAGTTATTACTTGTGTGTGAGTAATACTTAGGAGTTAATTTGGCAAGAACTGAGCTGCGCAGACTTGAGTTTTCACAAGGCATTCTTTTTTTGGTAGGTTTTCATTGTATGATGTATAGAACACAGAATTTACCATTTTAACTATTTTTAAATGTACAGTTCAGTGGCATGAATGACATTCATGGTGTGGACAGCCATCACCGCTCTCTAGTTCCAAGATTTTTGCATTATCCTGAACAAAAACTCTATACCCATTAAGTAATAATTCCCCAGTAATCTACTTTGTCTGAATTTGCCTGTTCTGTATTTTTCATAGAAGTGGAATCGTCCAGTTCTTTTGTAATTGGCTTATTTCACTCTGCATGGTTTTCAAGGTTTGTCTGTGTCATAGCATGTGTATTAGGAAATCATGTTCCGTGTATGTCTGCGCCATATTTATCATTCATCTGTTGTTGTACACTTGAGTCGTTTGTACTTTTTGGCTGTTGTAAATAAGGCTGCTGTGTCTAAGTATCTCTTTGAGTTGTTCCTGCCGTCGTAGATTTTGGCTGTATACCAGGGAGCGGAATTGCTGGCTCATGGGGCAGGCAGTTCCATGCTCAACTTTGGAAGAACTACCAGACCTCTTCCCACAGCAGCCGCACCGTTTCATAGTCCGGCCAGCAGAGCATGTTGGTTCTGCTTTCTCCACATCTTCACCAACACTCACAATGTGTTCTTGATTTAGATGGCGTCCATGCTTCTTATCTGTACTCAGCAGGTGGTCATTAAGAGACTAGGCAGTTCTCTTTCCTTTCCTCC
This sequence comes from Heterohyrax brucei, assembly GCA_028571685.1. Classification (NCBI taxonomy): domain Eukaryota; kingdom Metazoa; phylum Chordata; class Mammalia; order Hyracoidea; family Procaviidae; genus Heterohyrax; species Heterohyrax brucei. The sequence goes on along the minus strand of CM053147.1, from coordinate 87,555,724 downwards.
ATATAAACCCACTGCTCTTGAGTCGATTCTGACTCATAGAAACCCTGTAGCACAGAGTTGAATTGCTCCACTGAGTTTCCAGGAAGTGCATGGCCGATTTGAACTGCCGACTTTTTGGTTAGCAGATGTAGCACTTAACCACTGGGCCACCAGGGTTTCCTTATTCCACATGGCTATGCCACTTTAGTGTCTGCTAGCACGTGGACAAGGTATTTTAAAGAACAGCCTCAAATTTTTGTATGCACAGACATATTTTGCACTAAATGAAAAACTTTTATCCAAAAACTTACATACTACTTTCTCTGTATCAAGATAGAGGATAGGGCTTAAGCTTCTTCACCTAAGGAACAGCTTTTGGCATGGAACCTGCGTGAAAGTATAAATTAAGCTGTGACTCCTTTTTTCGTTTTGTCCCTCATCTTTTCTTAAAGGATAACTCGAGGCATGAAAGCCCTAATGGTAGGCTGCCTTTTTGATGGCAGTGTTTTCCGTGAATAGAAATACTGAGCTGTGCCAGCCCTCGTCCCCACGGCTCCTTTGGCTCCCTTTTCAGAAGCTGTTTGCTTGGCAGTACACATCTACTGCCCAGTGAGCCCCCACTTTCCAGCCAGCAAGGCACTAAGATCCTTCCAAACCTTAATGGGTATCATCTGATCTTCGTGACTTAACTATTTTCAGTTCTTTAACTAAGTGTTGTCTAGTTATTCAAAGAATTTCTGTGTCTGTGAGGGCCAAGTATATTACCCCTAAAGTGTTTTTTCCCCTCTTGGAGTCTGTAAACTTAGGATATGGATCGTGACGTGTCATATTCATGTATGAGATGACTTACAGTTCAGGACATGTTCACTTGCAAATATCACTTTAAAACTCACAAGATGTATCATTGCCCCTCATCCCAGTTGCTTGCCTACCCTGTGAGAATGAGGGGAAATGGCTGTTGTGATATCGAGGTGGTATTGTCACCTTGGTTACCAGTGGGCTTTTGATCAGCTGTGAAACGTTGTCACAGCAGTGGTGGTGCTCCTTGTGGTCAGCATGGAGCCCCACCTCATCAGTGCTCTTGCTTAAAGCTGGACGCTCTGCATGGGACCCACAGCTCTGCCGGTGGGCGTGACTAGTGCAGCACTCGGGAGTACGTGTTCTTTTAGTTATCAGCAAACTTCTTAAGCATTTCCATGGAGAGACTGGAGAAAACCAATAATAAGAAGGGCAGACTTTGAGCGATTTATTTTTTTCCTGAACATAATGTCAGGTTAGTTGTAAGTATGTATGTCTCTCTGAAAGTCTCTTGCCAGATGTCTTTGTTTTTTATTCTGCTAGCTTGTGGAGTCAGATTTGAGTGATAACAGAAAAGTATCTTTGGTGAATAAGGAAGAGGAAGATGAAGAAGAGGAAAAGGCTACACCTAGAAGAAGCAGGTCTAGAAGACGCAGTATGGGTCTTCGAGTAGCTTTTCCGTTCCCCACCAAGAAACTGGCAAACCAGTCAGAAAAGAAAACCAGTTCCTCTGAGCCACTGCATTCTAGCTCGTGCTTACAAGACAATAAAAAGACAGTTCTGGGAACACAGAAGAGCTGCAGACAGAGAAAGCTGAGGGAAGATTCTTCCTCTGAGTCCGAGGACGACTCCAGGGATGAGGGCCAGGAGAGCTCGGATGCCCTGCTGAAAAGGACCATGAACATCAAGGAGAACAAAGCCATGGTGAGGCTCCGCCTGGGCAGTGTGAGGGCGGCGGGGTCGGCCTGGCTCTGTGCCGAGGCGCCTGAGGCTGCTGTGCTCTCACAGCTGCTGGTGGCCTGTCTTCCACTGGGGAAAAGTACTCTGGGGATTAGGTATTTTTTTCTCTTTCAGAACCCAAAGCATCATTACGTGATCAGCTCTGGGATGGGAGCAGAGAGAGACTCCCTAAGGCCATGGTTAGCCCCCAAATGGTGCCATGAACTAATCCTGCTTTCTGTGTAATCAGGTTAAGATCTAAATAGATAGTAGTATTGGCCAGGAGAGGAGCTAAACATTGGCCTGTTCCCAGCCAAAGCAGCAAAGCATAAATAATCAAGATGTCTTCAAGCCCATGTAAGACTCGTAAGCCAGTCAGTCTAGAAACTGCTGGCTCTCTTGTAATGAACAGCTGTGGTTTTGAGATGTCACCTAAAGGAATGGAAGAGGTTTAGAAATAAAAACAACTCTAAATGGTTTTAATTTTAAAATGTCTTCATGAGAACGGTGAGCAGAACAAGGTTTTTCCCTATCAGAGCAATAGCTGTTAACCTGATGGTTGAGAAATATTATTTGCTTTATGAGTTTGTATATATACAAATAACAATAATTCCACTTCTCAACCATTTTTCACATTTTTATGTATTTTGCCTTTAAAAATAAACAAGCTAATAAAGAACTATATATGGAACCTTATATAGCTAATCTTAATTAAAAAAAATTGCTATACAGTCAGTTTCAACTTATAGCGACTCTGTATGACAAGAACGGAGCTCCCCATAGGGTGTACAAGGAGTGGATTCCAACTGCTGACCTTTTTAATTGCAGCCTAAGCTTTTGGCCACTGAGCCACCAGGTTTTTTCTCTAATCATAGGTTTGTATGTATCTGTCTAAAAATAATAAAGAAAATTTAAGTCATTTTTACCCTAAGCGTTTATCCTTCACAAACAGAAATTTTTTGCGTACTGGTTAAAAGCTTAGGCTGCTAACCAAAAGATCAGCAAGTGGAAACTGCCAGTCACTCCTTGGAAACCCTATTGGACAGGTCTACTCTGTTCTGTAAGGTCGCTGTGAGTTGAAATCAACTCAGTGACAACAGGTTTAGGTCTTGTTTTGTTTGGAAGGGAAATTTTTTTTATCACTGTATTGGTCCGTACGTCTTTAAGATAAGATTATGTTTTTTATTTTTTGCAGCAATACCCTGTAATTTGTATAAATTGAAAACTAAGAGGAATACTAATTAACATGTTTTTTGATTGGCATAGTAACACCTTTTATTTGGTCAATAATTTCATATTAGATGTTTATTTGGAAATATTTTCATTGACAAGGCATTAAAGAATCTGGGAGCTCTAACTAACCATCACTATAGTCTTTTTTTTTAGACATAATGAAGGTGAGGTTCAGGTCAGCACAGTTGTACCGCTAAGGAGTGGTCAAGTCGGAAGTCAGACCTGGGGCTCCAGGCCACTACCATTCCAGGGTGGCTTCTACCCATGTCATGGGATCCTTATATTTAAGAGACAAATTACCTTATATGGTGACATTGGCATTGTGATGAAATTCTTTAAATGTGAGGTTAAAAGTATCATAACTGTTGAAGCCTTAGGTAAACGGCTTTCTTTAGGTTTCTGGTGCTACCAGAACTGACAGGTGTGATAGGTGTTGCCTAACTTTGACCTGGCAGTGTTTGCATGAGATCCTTTTCTCTTCTTCTGTACTTCAGCTTGCTCAGTTACTGGCGGAATTGAATTCTATGCCAGATTTCTTCCCAGTGCGAACCCCAAACTCGGCTTTGGTAAGTGGAACTCTTTGCAATTACATCTACCAGTACTCACTGTAGTAATGGACTGGCAGATGGCTGTCTTGTCAAGAACCCACCTGTCGCATGTGTTTGTGCTGTCGATTTCAGAAGAAGAAAACTGTGAGGCGAGCCTTCTCGGATGGACAGGTCCCACGGCGCACAAACCCCACCCGAAGTGCGCGGCCTCCGGAGAAGTTTGCTCTGGAGAACTTCACTGTCTCGGCCACCAAATATGCAGAAGAGTTGTACAGTTTCAGAAGACGGAAGACAATTAGTGGGGTATTTCCTGACTGTAATGAACTAGTTACTCGGTCTGAAGTTCTCCAACGAGCTGACGCAAGCACAGCGTCTGACTCAGTTTCTGCTGAGACTGGGACAGCTGAGGCTGTGCATTTCTCCCAGGTCTCCAGGTGATGCTGTCCATGTGGTATGGACAGTGGCTTCTTCTAGCCCTCTGTTGCAGAAATGAGACATTTCAAATGCTTGCAGCTGGTGGGAGAAACTTTGGACCCTTCCTGTTTGTGGGTCTGGCATTTTACTGAGGTTCATTTGGTTTATTTCCCTGACCTCACAAAGTGTAAAAGTCACCAAACCTGAGTTCTGTGTTGATTGTGGTACAGCCTTGCCTAGAAGGAAGCTTGGCAGAAGCTTTGTAGATGACCCCTTAGTGAATGAGGGGGATATAGTAGCCGGATGTGGTTAACACTGACGGTACTAGAACACAGAGAGGTTAAGAGTTCTATAGTGTTTTCCTTAGCCCTCAAGATATCTGATTCCAAGGTCTGCTTTTGTTCATTTTGCAGGGGAAATGCCAGGGGTATAGACGACGTCGCCGTGCCTCTTCTTTTCGGCCAGTGGAGGATATCACTGAAGAAGACTTAGAAAATGTGGCCATAACTGTCCGAGATAAAATCTACGATAAAGTTCTGGTACATTAACAGATTATGAATCATTTGCATTGTGCTTGCTCAGAGTCTAAGGCACCATTTTTTAGAGTCTCATACCTTTGTGCCATCTGCAGGAGGGCCCCAAGGCAGGCTGTAAATAGGAGGCTTGAGGGGGAAACAGGAGAGCTCAGTGCAGTGCATCCTATCGGGAGAGATGGGCATAGCTGGGAAGAGCATCATTGTGCAGTTTTTAGTCCGTCTAGTTTTAATAATTTCTATTTTATATTATGTGTATGTGTATATGGAAACCCTGGTAGCAGAGTGTTTAAGTGCTACAGCTGCTAACCGAAAGACCAGCAGTTTGAATCCACCAGGCACTCTTTGGAAACACTATGGGGCAGTTCTGCTCTGTCCCGTCGGGTCACTGTGAGTTGGAATCAACTCAGTGGCAGTTGTTGGGGTGTGTGTGTGTGTGTGTCTTTGTATATGTTTTTTTTTTCAATATTAGTATTTTGTGGCTTAGTTTTACTCATAGAACCATAGAAAATAGAGCTTGACTTGAGTATCTTTGGTTGGTAGGGAATGGGTTGAAATGTCTTTTAAATGATAATGAGACTTAAATACTACCTTAAGACCATGACCCATTGTTTTCTTTGATGCTTGTTTAATAATTAAAGTGTTTTTACACTAGAACAAAATTCATATCTTAGCACTATGCTGGCGCTCACTGCTCCTTGGGGCCACCTCACCTTGAAACCTTTTTCAAGTCCACCCTCTTTTGTTCCTTCCAGGCTTCCTGCTCAGCCTCAGCTACCTTAATGCTTCCTAAACTTCTTTTGTAGGGTGCCGCAGTCTGTCATGGAGCAGCAGTATGCTTCATTCTAGCAGGCAGGCTGTGCTGCTGCAGGCACTTGCTGGGCATCTGCCCACACCCCCCCCAACTCATCTGCTTTCCTCCTGCCAGGGCAACACTTGCCATCAGTGTCGGCAGAAGACCATCGACACCAAGACAGTGTGTCGGAACCAGGGTTGCGGCGGAGTGAGGGGACAGTTCTGTGGGCCGTGCCTCCGGAACCGCTATGGGGAGGACGTGAGGTCTGCTCTGCTGGACCCGGTAGGAATGGGGTTTGTGTTTTTCAGAGGTTGTATTGTCAGTGGGGAGCAAGCTAAGAGTGGGCTCTGGAGCCCTTTATTTGTGACCTGTGGCTTTGAGCTCTGGTTTCTGTGGAGCCCTCACCACCTTCCTTCTCTTTATTTGTCTTAACGGCTGGGGAAAATGAAAAGTAGGGCTTTCTTTTGGCAATAGGGAAGCTGACCAATGACTGGAGAAGAGTTTGTGGTGTTTTCTGCTGTCGGAGCAAATCTTTCTTACAGTTGTCTGGTGTGGTAGGAATTAACCCCTATGACATTCCTCCAACAAAGTGATTTATACTTTTGCCTTTCCTGGCCATGCCAGCAAAGTATCTGCATAGCTGACACTGTCCTGAGCTTCTAATTCAGTCAATTTATTTAACCTTAACGAAAGTATAAAATCTTCCTCTGCCTGAGTTCCCTCTGTAATAATGGTGACATGGTTAGTAAGAGGTTACTAAGTATGATCTTGAAGGTAGTCCAGTCTGGCTTGAGTCTGAGCTCTTTTAACCATTGCACTATATGACTTCCTAGCCAGTAAGTCATAGAGGTGTCAGTAGACTGTTTTCAGTTTATGGACAAGTGTAACCTTCTACTCAGCTTAAGTGATGTGACAATGATCACACAGAGGATGTGGGAGACTTAGAGCTCACAGATTTTTCTGAAACCATGTGCTGCTCCTAAAACCAGGGCCAACTTGGTAGGCAGATGAGCTCCGTAGCCTGAAAAGGCCCACTGATTGGCATCATGCTTTGTCACTGCTTTGAAATTCTTAATTTTTTTAGACAAATGTATTCTTATTTTGTACTGGGCCCTGCAAATTACAGAGCTAGCTATGTCTAAAACTGTTGCATGTTTTCCTGTGTGTGATATGGCAAGGATGGGGGTTGGGTGGCTCCCAACCTTTCTGAAATCCGAAATGATGGTAAACCCTTGAGAATGATTTTTATACACAGGGCAGTGAGTTTTCTGCAGGCTTCACTCTGACATACACTAAAAGATGGCACCTGACTGGAGGGGAAAGGCTGAGTCCTGGCTGGATCAGAACCTCCCACCTCTGCCAGGGCCTGTACATAATGGGACATTTTTCCTGTTGTCTTTCTCAGGATTGGATGTGTCCTCCTTGCCGTGGGATCTGCAATTGCAGCTACTGTCGGAAGCGTGATGGCCGCTGTGCCACAGGGATCCTCATTCATTTGGCCAAGTTTTACGGTTATGATAATGTTAAAGAATATCTGGAGAGGTAAGTCTTAGTCTTGCCTGTAGGTTGTGATCGTATAGTCTAGGATGGGAGACCACCTAGGCAGGTGGCTATTGCATAGAAACCACCTTGAATGCCATGCATTTGAAGATTCCTGCCTCTCAACACAATTTTCTCAAGGAAGGTTGGAAGGAGGCAGCCCTGGTGAGCACAGTGGAAAGCTCAGGCAGTGTGACTCAAACTATTTCTACCACCCACGACATGGTTATCGCAGCTTAGGGACAAGGGTAGAGAACTGTGGCATCCAAGTTTTATCATACAACTCACTAGGGGATGGGTCCCTGCAGGTGTACTACAATAAAGACTAGGGTCTGGTGAGCATGAGGAGACTGCTGTTTTGTAATTTTCTCTGACAGCTTCATCTGTTTCTCAGCTTACAGAAGCAGCTGGTAGAAGACAATTAAGAGGAAAAAGGAATCAGTCAACTTAACCATCGATTACTCCAGCAAGACACATCATGCCACTTGTGCCTCAGATATCCTGTGGTTGGGTTTTCATATAGAAATTCTTTGTAGAATGTGTCTCAAAAGATTTCACAGGAAAAGACCTAAGCAGAGGAATCTGTATACATGTATACACAAAGTTATCTATATATTGAATTGTTAAAAGTATTTACCAATGGAGAAAAAGCACAGTTGAAATGGGTTGAAATGGGGTAGGGTGAAAATCCAGGTAAGTTACAGCGCACACTTTATATAAGCTGTTGTATAACTGTCTATGTTGCCTTGATCTTTTTACTTCCCCATCTAACTCTAAACCTACTCTTACACAGGGATTATATACTCTTTGGTTTATTTTCTATAATAGTGAGTGATAGTGTCAAACCAGTCTGCTCTGGGCCACTGGAAATTAATACTGAAGAACTTTCCCCTAAATTACAATGTGCAATTAACCACAGAACTCTAGAGTGCTAGAGTTTTATTAAAACTTGAACAAACAAAAGTGGACCATTACACTGTAGACTTGGACAGCTCTGAATGCTGCTGGCCAGCAGGAGCATCCGCCTCTTCACCCAAAACTCGTCCATGTCCTGGGGCCAGCTGCTGCTATGCTGTAAAAGAATCTATGGGTTCAATTTTAATTTAAAGAGATTATGCTTTTCAGAATCTACAAGCACTAAAGTCCCACTTACTGTCGGGGATTTGCAGCCACCTTGCTTTTGAGGCTTGTGTGCATTGTTCAGTGGAACCATGAAGAGATAGATACTGGATTTTATTGAGGGGCACTTGGAATAAACATAGCTTCTGAATAGGTTTCCAGTATTTTCCCCTTTCTCTTTTTTCCTACCCTTTAAGAATGATGTTTAAAAAATTAATGCACATATAAGTTACTAAAAATTATGTAAGCTGGAATGTTTGATGACTTTCAGTAGAATATGCAAGTGCGTAGGGAAGTTCCTTCATATGTTCTGGCAGAGGCTGGGAAACAGGGAGTCCCAGGGCAAGGACCCCTTACTTATGCTTCCAGCAACAGAGCCACACCTGCCAGAACCCATTTTGCGGTCTTCTCTTTGCTTTTCAGCCTGAAGGTCCAGACGTAGTTGGGGCCCCTCATTTTGGTTTTGTACACAGGACACTCGTAGGTGTGTTTGGTTTCTTGTCTGTCCACCGGTATGGCTTTTGCAAAGATGACCGGCATCACAGATATCAGCTCCTTGAGGTGGGCTTCGGCAATGGTTCCTGACTGCATGTCCCACCTGGCACCTAAAACAAAACACCAGGATGGCAGCTGTATGGCCTGATGTTACGATCTAATTGTTTCAGGCAATAAATGCTCCAGTTTTGTCACATTATTGCTTGTTGTCAGTCTTTCCTGATCTCGCCTGTGTCTGAAGATAGAGGGATGCTGACAGCTGTACTCAGAGGCGTTTTAATTACTGAAAGCATGTATAAGGTTAGTGAATTGAAATACACACAGATAGTATCAGAGCACTCATATTCTCTCCTGATCGGCCCTCAAACATTTGAACTTGTGGCACTTGCTTTCAAGTGAAAAAGGGAACGTCTTAGCAAGAGCTAGGGGAGCATTTCTGAAATTCTCCTTTAGGAAGCTGCCTGCAGAATAAATATGCTGTGGTGAAATAAATTTGGGAAATTGTGCCTACCTTAGTTCATAATGGCATCTTAAGAGCTCATAGAAATCTTACATTAAAGCACTAGACTGCTAAAGTGAATTTATTCACACTTTGTGCAAAGTTCATACAAAGCAAAATACATTCTATGTAAGTCTTAAATTTGTTGTTAATGCCACAGGATCACTTTTAGGCAAATATTTACATGACAGCCATTGCCCCCAAAGTATCAAAATACGGTTCACCTTGGACAGAACTTCCTGGTGTTTAAATTGTTACAAAGAGGCAGAAATTAGATAAGTGACCAGTTTGAATCTGATTCAGAAATGGCCCAGTAACCCCTGTGTTTCCCGTGGGATGCCTTACCTTCCATGAGGAATCCATGAAGGTATGCCCCTTCTCTTGGGGGGTGACCATAATCTTCCTTAGTCTTTTTGGTAACATCAACAGTCAAGCACATTTTATCAAGTGGCCATTCATTTTTTCGAGCCATAGTTTGCATGATTGCTTTGAGAGGAGATGAACAGGAATTAAGATTAAAAAAAAAAAAAAGATTCATACCAACAACAAGATTGTTAAAGACTGTTAACAAAGAAATCATCAAATCAATACCATTTACTAAAGCCCCTAAGAAGATAAACTACCTAGGAATTAATCTCAGCAGAGAAATAACAGACCTTTAGAAAGAGAACTACAACTACAAACTAAGAGAGACTTAGCTAAATGGAAAAACCTACCCTGCTCATGGATAGGAAGACTTAACATTGTGAAAATGTTTATTTTACCCAAAGCAATCTACTTATATAATGCAATCCCAATACAAGTTCCAGCGTCATTTTTTAATGAGATGGAGAAACAAATCACCAATTTTGTTTGGAAAGAGAAGAAGCCCTGGATAAGTAAGGTACTACTAAAGAAGAACACATTGGAAGGCCTCTCATTACCCGACCTTAGAACATACTACACTGCCACAGTGGTGAAAACAGCCTGGTACTGGTACAAGAACAGACAAAGAGCAGACAAATCAATCAGTGGAACAGAATTGAGACCCCAGAGATGACACCATCTGCCTATGAACAGCTGATATTCGACAAAAGCCCTAAGACATTAAACTGGGGTAAAAATAGTATCTTCAACAAATGGTGCTGGCAAAATTGGATATCCATCTGCAATAAATTGAAACAAGATCCATATCTTACACCTTATACAAAAACCAACTGGATAAAAGACCTAAATATCAAACCTAAAATGATAAAGGTCATCCAAGGAAAGGTAGGAACAACAATAGAAGTTTTAATACGCAACGCAGACAGACTCCAAAATCTGTCAAACAAACCACAATCAACAAAAGAGGAAATAGGAACTATTAAGAATCGAACACTTTTACTCATCCAAAGACTTTATTAATAGAATTAAAAGGCCACCTACAGAATGTGAAAAAATATTTGGCAACTCTGTCAGACTGATACCTGATCTCCATAATCTATAAAGTACTACAAAATATCAATAAGAAGATAAATCATCCAGTTAAGTGATGGGCAAAGGAGATGGACAGACATTTCTCTAAACAGGAGATCCAGGCAGCCAAAAAACACATGCGGATATGTTCACGATCTTTAGTTATTAAAGAAATTCAAATCAAGATGACAGTGAGATACCATCTCACCCCAACAAGGTTGGCCATGATCCAGAAAACACAAAACAAATGCTGGAGAGGCTGTGGTGAATGTGGAACTCTCCTACACTGTTAGTGGGGTTGCACAATGGTCCAGCCTCTTTGGAAAGCAATCTGGTGCTTCCTTAAAAAAATGGATATAGATATACCTTTTGACCCAGTAATTCCACTACTTGGAGTAGACCCTACAGAATCAAAGCCGTCTTAACCCAATATTGCAAGGACAGAGTAGCTGGAGCAGGCGGCATGAGACCATGCTCTTAGGCGACACTGAGGCCAATTGGCACAATTAGCATTTTGCTAAGAGGGCTCTCTGCACCCCGCATTGGTGAGTGTGGCATCTGGGGTCTCAAAGCTGCCAAGCTGCCATCCAAGGGCACAGCAAATGGTCTCAACTCAGCAGGAACATACGATCACCAAGGACCAAACTGATATGGGGTCAAGACAGCCCAGAAGATAGAGAGACCCACATGAGTGAGTGTTTACATAGACTTGCGACCGGAAGAACCGGATGGTGTCCAGCCACCACCAGTGATAGCCGCGATGGAGCTCACAAAGTTTGAGTCTCACTGGCAACACAAGACTCAAAAGGGGTGCACCCTGAGATCTCCACTAAAAGACCACAATTGACGGTCCAGTGGCTTCAGGGATCCCCTGGGAGCATGGCCCCTGGCCCTGATGCTGCCCTTGCCTATAAATCATAACAAAGGTCCACTCTTCAGACACAAATGGATTGGACTTGGTGATGCAGAGTGACCATGTATTGGATGTACTTTATGGTTCTGTGCATCTATAGGATATTATCCTGATGACCTCTGGCTGGAGTAAGGGCAGTGGGTGGAGAGGAGGAGAAAGGAGACTGCTGGGAGAACGAGACATGTATGGAGCAGAGAGGAATAATATGTTGTCACCGGGCCGGGAGAGCAGTGGAAGCTGCATATAAGTGGGTATGTAAATTTATATGGGAATGTACATTTTCACTCAGTCATAATAAAAAAAAAAAGATTCCCAGGAGCCATCAATCTTCTGGAGATGTATATACACTGCACTAGAGTGAGGGTTATTAAACTGTAACCCATGGGCCAACCTTTCCCTGTTTTTGCAAATGAAGTTTTACTGGAAGGCTGCCATGGTTGTTGGTTTGCCTGTCACCTATAGCTGCTTTCACACTACAATGGTGAGTTGAATAGCTGCAACAATGATCAAATGGCCCATAAGGCTTAATTATTTACTCTCTGGCAGTGCACAGAAATCATCTTTACTTACCTCTGCACTGAACTGAGCCACATCCCATCCTACTCTGCTGGTAGGGCCTCCTTTCTACAATGGTTGTTACACATTGGTGAGCACAGAGTGAAGAAGCAAGCGCTAGTAAAAGCTAGGCAGAACCTGTCACAGGTGGGGTCTGCCCTTACCTGTTAAAAATGATTGTGGGTTGAAGAAACCAGAGAGCCACACCACAGCTGGAAGGACAAGGTCTTGTGCCCAAGTATCCAGTTCTCGACATCGTAAGAGGAGGTTATTAAACCTGGTCAAGAGCAAAAAACCTGTTGTTATCAATTCTGACTCATATCAATACTATAGGATAGAGTAGAAGCACCCCATAGGGTTTCCTATGCTGTAATCTACAGAATCAAACTGTTACAACTTTCTGCTGCAGTACACCTGTTGGGCTTGAACTGCAGACCTTTTGTTTAGAAGCTGAGCATTTCACCCCTGTGCCATTAGGGTTTCTGGTTAATACACAGTAGAAAGTCACAATTTTCCAATTAAGATTATTCTTGGGGAAGGAGGTGGAGAAGTACACTGATAACCAGATGATTTATAAGGACACTGTACCTTTGAAGGGCTAGGTTTTTTTTTTTTTTTTTTTCCTTGTCAGGATTTTATACCAACACATCTTAAAGCTGTTCCCACAAAGGGCAAGAAACACTAGCAAGTATGGAAAGTTAGTTTTATTCAAGAACTAAGTTAGAACCTCCTGATTGGAGAAGACTATGTATCATGGCCTGCTAACAGAACAAACACATCTGTCTTGGAGAAGTGCAACCAGAGGGCTCCTTAGAAGCAAGGACAGTGAGACTACATCCCACATACTCTGGACATGCTGTCAGGAGAGATCAGTCACTGGAGAAGGATATAGAGGGTCAGCAAAAGAGGAAGACACTCAACAAGATGAATTGACCCAGCAGCACCCAACAACTGATACATGGAAATCCTTGTGGTGTAGTGGTGAAGAGCTAGAGCTGCTAACCAAAGGGTTGACAGCTCAAATCCACCAACTGCTCTTTGGAAACTCAGTGGGGCAGTTCTACTCTGTCCTGTAGTACTGCTATGAGTTAGAATCAATGGCAAGAGGTTTTTTTTGTTTGTTTAGTGATAATATGGTGTGTGAATCAGGCTGACAAGTGCCTACATAAAGGTAGTACATAACAGCTGCTGTGGAAACTCAGGAAGGAGCACCATGTCTGAGGTCAGTTACATGACCTGAGTTACCCAGAGAGATAGTAAGCAGATGGAAATCTGTGCAGAAATAGTAGAACACATGACAGTAGTTTTCCTATGTTCAGTCATCTCTGATAGGGAGCCCCAAACCAAATCCATTGCTGGCAAGTTGATTCCATTTCGTAGCCAACTCACAGGACAGTGTAGAACTGTCCCATAGGAAAAACAGGCAAGACAGTAAAAGAATTCAGAAAAATAATACAAGAACACAACAAAATAATTAGCAATCACACAGAAACAATTAGCAAGCCAAAAGATATAAACAGTTTCAAAAATAGACAACTCAGTGGAACATTTTAGGAGTAAATTTGAAACAATGGAAGACTAAGCAAGATTGAAGACAGATTCATGGCTATCACTTTGGCTACAAATCAGAGAAAATGAACAAAATGTAAGAATTACATGAGACAATCAGGAGCAAAAATCTATGTGATCGGAGTTCCAGAACAGGGAAAAAAAAGGAAAACAGAAAAGTCCATTAAAGATTTGCAGGCATAAAACTTCCCCAATACTATGAAAGATGAAGACAAAGGATCCTGAAAACAGCTGGAGAACAAAAAGATACACACAAAGGAAAAAGATGACAACTAAGATCTGATTACTTAGCAGAAAGTCTACAGGCAAGAGGACAGTGGGATGGCATATATAAAACCCTGCAAGGGGTGAGGGGTAGGAATCTGGCAACCAAGAACAATCTGCAAAACTCCCAAACATGTTGGTGAAATGAGCACATTTCCAAATAAAGGAATTTGTAAAAAGCAAACCAAATTTACAAATAAGATTGAAGGGAGTCATTGCTTCAAATACAGAACCAACAACATCAGACACCAACCGGAGTTTAGGACATAGGACAGCATAAGCCAGTTACCAACCTAGGAAAAGAACTCTGAATAATAAAACCAATGGAAAGACTTAAAACAGGGAAATAGAGATATTAATCTGTAAGTAACGATGTCAAAATAACAAATGGTGATTAAACCATGTAGATGTGGAACTTTGAAATGAAAAGAAAGCCAAGGTGATACCAATTAATAAAATACTGGTTCAAATATTGGAAGATAGATAAATTTCAAAGTAAACACAAAGAAAGTTAAGAAAACTATTCATAGAAAATATAAAGCCAAGTAAACAAAATCTGTAGTAACTAAGGAGGCACAGAGAACTCAGCACAGGAAAGGAAAAGGAACAGAGAAAAACATCAGCACACACATCAATACGACAGCAATACACTCATACTGGAAACCCTACTGGCATAGTGGTTAACTGCTATAACTGCTAACCAAAAGGTTGGCACTTCAGATCCACCAGGTGCTCCTTGGAAACCCTCTGGACAGTTCTACTCTGTCCTATAGGGTCATTATGAATTGACATTGACTGCGGCAGTGGGTTTGGTTTTGGTTTGGTAAACTCAAGACCTGTTGGTAATCACACAGTGTGAATGACTTAAATGTACCTGTAAAGAGTGTTGCTGAATGGGTTAAAAAAAACAACAACAACAACAAAAAAAACTCACCAATAAGTTGTCTACAAGACATACACATTAGATACAAAGATATAAATATTAAAAACCAAATAATGGAAAACAGCAAGCAAGCCAAAGCCAAACCAAAAAATAGCAGAAGTGGCAATGCTAGTCCCAGATAAAATAGACTTTAAGGCAAAGTCAACCACAAGAGACAAAGAATGATATTATATAATGATTAAAGGACAACACACCACAAAGACATAACACTAATATTTACACACCCAACAACAGAGGTCTAGAATACATAAAGTAACAGCACTGAAAAGAGAAATTTACAGTTCTATTAACAGTTAAGACTTCAACACATCCTCCTCTTGGTAAAAGACTAGAACATCTAGGAAGCAAATAGAAATAGGATCTAAAGGCCACAGTCAACCAACTTGACTTCACAGTTATATGTAGAACACCCAACAGCAGCAAAGTATATATTCTTTCCAACTACATATGGAACATTCTCCAGAATGGACCACATTTTAGGCCACAAGACAACCCTTAATAAAATCCAAAACATTAAAATATAGAGCATTCTCTGTTCTCAAAGCTATGAAAGTAGACACCAGTAACTGGAAAGGGGGGCGGGGGAGGACATGGAAACAATAACAATTTGCAAACAATTGGGTAATAGCAAAAGTCAAAGAGGGAATCTATAAATTCCTATAATCAGAATGAAAACTTACCAAAAACTTCAGGATACAGTGAAAGACACTGTTTAGAGGTCGTATATAGCAATAAACACATCAAAAAAGAACAGACCCAAATAAAAACTTCAGCCACACAACTCAGAAACATAGAGAACAAGAAAAGAAGTCCATGGGCACCAGAAAAGAGGAAGTGATTAAAAGATTTGAATAGAAATAAATGAAATAAACACCAGAAGAAAAATCGAAAGAATCAAGACCAAAAGATGATTCTTTGAAAAGAATGAGAAAATCGACAGACCACTGCCCAAACTGACAGACGCAGAAGAGGAAGCAGATAACCTAAAATGAGAAATGAGATGGGGGATGATACAACAGACCCAACTGAAATATAAACAATCATAACAGAATACTGTGAAAAATCACACTCTATATCAAATGTGGAAACTTACAGGAAATGTACAAATTTCTAGAAACATACTACCTACTTAAGCTAACACAAACAGAAAGTCTGAACAGATCTATAACAAAAAGAGAGACTGAAAATATAATAAGAACAAAATTCTCAACAACAAAAAAATACCTAGCCTGGAATGTTTTACTAGAGAATTCTACCAAACATCAGAGAAGAGTTTACAACCAGTACAAGACTACATCAAATGCTAACACTCTTCTGTTAGAATAATTTCAGGTTTTATTTGTTCTGATTGCTCTGTGGTTCCCAGGAGCTGTTAACACCTCTGTTTTAATCTCCCCAGTGTCTCTTGCCACAAATTCTGTCTACAGGGCCTTAAATATACAAGAGAATGTTAATTTTAAGTATTACTGATGATAGCCATGTTCTCAATTCCTCGAAGTGGGGTTGATCTCTGTAACTGTGTTATGCCTTCTGCTCCCCTCATTGTCACCCAGAGACAAAGTCACAAGGTATTCTTGGCTGTAATTGTTACAGAAGTGGAGCACCCAGTTCTTGATCTTGCCGAGCTGCTGGGTGGGTTCAATCACCAGCCTTCTGGTTAGCAGTCAAGTGCTTAACCGTCTGTGCCACCAGTGTGCCTTCTGTATACGCAACAAAAATGATAAGAGAAAAACTGGCACACTAATGCGTGTAGCAGCAGCAGTCAGCATACCTGAAAGTGGAAGCAACCTAAATGTTCATCACCTGATGAATGAACAAAATGTGGCATATAAATAGGGTATTATTCAGCCTTTAAAAGAATGCAGTTTCACAACATGAGTGAACTTTAAAAACAGTGAGCTGTGTGGAAAAAATCCAGTTACAAAACACCACATGTTTATGATTCCATTCCTATGAAATGTTTAGAGCACAGAAAAGAAAGGCATACTTCTGTATTCATTCTTTAAAGCCAGCATAAGCCTGGCTTTGATATCTCTAATGAATACAGATGGAAAAATCCTCAAATTTTAGCTAATAGAATTCATCCTATCAAAGAAACAATACACTATGGCCAAGCAGGATTCATACCAGGTATGCAATGATGATGGTTCAACGCTAGAAAATCAATCCACATAATCCACCACATAAATAGAACCAAAAAGAGCATGATCATCTCAATCAGTGCAGGAAAGGCATGTGGGAAAGCAAACACCCATTCCTAAGAAAATCTCTCAATAAAATTGGAATAGAAATAAAATTTTTCAACATAATAAAGGGCTGCTATATAAAACCAACAGCCAACATCACTCACAATAGACGCTAAAAGCATTTACTCTGAGAATGGGAACGAGACAAGGATGCCCTTTGTCACCACTCCTATTTAATGTCATGCTGGAAGTCCTAGTGAGAATGGCAATGCAGGAAAAGGAAAGGCATTCAAACTGGAAAGGAAGAAGTAAAAGCACCCCTGTTCTCAGTTGATAGGCTCCTTCCCATACATAGAGCACCCCAAGGATTCCACAAGAAAACTGCTAGAACTAACAGATTCAGCAGAGTAGCTGGATTCAATGTCAACATACAAAAATCAGTTGCATTGCTATATACCAACAATGAGAACTTTGAAGAGGAAATTGGGAAAAAAATACTGCCATGGATTGAATTGTTTACCCCCCCAAATGTCTGTAGCAGTTAGGCTAGGCCTTGATTCCTGGTATTGTATGATTTTGATATATGGTGTAAATCCTGACTCTATGATGTTACTAAGGAGGATAGGTGTTGGTTGTGTGAGTGAGGCAGGACTCTATAAATCTGTATCATGCCTTGAGGCAATCTTGGGACATAAAGGAAAGGGAAACATACTACCAGGAAACAAGCAGTGCCTGGCATTCTTTAAACCTGGGGTCTGTGCCTCTCAGAAGCTCCCAGTCCAGGGGAAGATGGTGACAAGGACCTTCTTCCAGAGCCAACAGAGAACAACTTACCCTGGAGCTGATGCCCTGAATTTGGACTTCAGCCTACTTTTCCATGGGAAAATAAATTTCTCTTTGTTACAGCCATCCATTTCCATCTGTGGTATTTCTGTTACAGCAGTGCTAGATCACTAAGACAAATACCATTTAATAATAGCCCTAAAAAGAGACAGTACTGAGGAATAAATCTAACCAGAGACATAAAAGTCTCAAAGAAAACTACAAAATTCTACTGTACAAGTTCAAAGGAGACCTGCATAAATAAACACAGAAAGACAATATTGTGAAAATGTCATTTTTACCCAAATTGATCTACAGATACAATTCCAACTCCTTGAGACAGAAAATCTAATCAGCAACTTTACATGGAAAGGAAAGAGGCCCCGGGTAAGCAAAGCATTGTGGGGACGGGGGGCGGGGGGCGTAGGCGGTCTCATACTGCCATGGTACAACAGCCTGGTACCTGTACAACTACTGGCAGAGCCCACCCAGTGCCGCCTAGTCGGAGCCAACTCCTGGTGACCCTAGAGGCCACAGGAGAACTGCTCCTTTGAGTATTCAGGGAGCGCCTGGTCAATCTGAACTGCCTACCTTTTAGTTAGCAGTGGTAGCACTTAACCCACTACACCACCAGGGTTTCAGTGGAACAAAATTGAGAACCTGGACGTAAACCCAGTTGCTCATGGTCAGCTGATTTTTGACAAAGGACCAAAGTCCATTAAATGGGGTAAAGGACAGTCTTTTTAACAGTTTTGGCACAACTGAACGTTGATCTGTAAAAAATGAAATGGGATCCATATCGCATACCATACACAAATAAAATGGATCAAGGACCTAAACATAAAACCTAAAACAATAAAGAGAATGGAAAGAAAACAGGGACAATGCAGGGGCCTTAATCCAAACCTATTGCCATTGAGTAGATTTCTGACTAATGGCGACCCTACAGAGCACAGTAGAACTGCTCCATCAGGTTTCCAAGGAGTGCCTGGTGGGTTTGAACTGCTGGCCTTTTGATTAGCAGCAGGAGCACTAACTACTATGCCAGCAGAGTTTCCAGGGGCCCTAATACTTGGCATAAACACAATACAAACCATAATTAACAAATTTGATACAGAAGGTAAACTAGGTCATTGGGAACTCCTAAAAATTAAACACTTAGGCTCATCAAAATACTTCACCAAAAGAGTGAAAAGAGAAGCTACAAACTGGGGGAAAAATTGGCTACAATATATATGAAAAGATAAAAAATTGGCAGAATACATAAACACTTCAACAACACAAAGACAATCCATTTAAAAAATGGCCAAAGGTTATGAACAGACACTCCAAGACGACTCAGGCAGCTCACAGACACATAAAGAAGTGTTCATAACAATTAAATATTAGAGAAATACAAATCAAGACTACACTGAGATACCATACCATACCAACATTACTGACACTAAGCTGGAACTCTTACGCACTGCTAATGTCAATGCAAAATGGTACAATCACTATGGAAAACAGTATGATGCCTCCTTAAAAAGCTACGAATAGAAACCATATGACCCAGGAGTCTCACCCCTGGGAATAAATCCTGGACAAATAAGAGCAGTCAAACCAACAGACCTGTGAACACCCATGTTCACTGTAGCATTATTCACAATAGCTAAAAGATGAAAGCAACCCAACTGCCCATCAACAGATAAATATAGTGCATATGCACAATGGAAGAAGATTTGACACCTCTGAACTGTGATGTTGGAGAATATTGAACGTACCATGGGCTGTCAAAGGAACAAATAGATCTGTAAGAAGTACGGGAGTGCTCCTTGGAAGCAAAGATGGTGAGACTGCATCTTCCATACTTTGGACATGTCAGGAGGGATCAGTCCCTTGAAAAGGACATCAAGGTGTTTTGATGTGTCTAGGAAGTTTCTATGACTTTGCTTGGGTCAGGCTGTCCTGATTTCCCCTATATTGTGTTAACTTTCCTGTCACTAAAATTAACTTGTGTGCTATCAGTGATTTCCCCTCCCTACCTCTGCACTACCTCTAGCCACCAAAGATTGTTATTTTCTTGAGCCCAGAAGAACTAGATGGTGCCCGGCTACCACCACTGTCTGTCTGGACAGGGATCATGATAGAAGGTCTTGGATGAAGGAGAAGAATGTACAACAAAATCCAAATGAAAAAAAAAAAAAAAAAGATTAGGATTGATGGTCTAATAGTTTCTGAGACTGTGGGCCCCACAGACCCTGCTAACTCAAAACCAGAGCCACTCCTGAAGTCTTCCTTTTAGCAAAAGATTAGAAAGGCTTATAAAACAAACAGTAACACATGTGAGGAACATGCTTCTTAATGAATCATGAGATTAAATGGGCAACAACCACCTTAAATGAAGAAGAGATGACAGGAGGAGACCGGAAAACAGGATGAATGGACATGGGAAACCTGGGACGTGGGAAAAGGACTGGGGAGAGTGCCAATGCATTGCAGGGATTGTAACTAATGTCACAAAACAATTTGTGTATACATTATCGAATGAGAAACTAATCTGCATGTGTACATGTGTGACTGTGCACGTGCACACACACACACACACACTCTCATATAATGGATCTAAAGATAAGACTATTTAGAAGAAAATCTTTGTGACCTGATGTTAGACAAAAACTTCTTAGCTAAGACATAAAGCGATGATCCATAAAGAAGAAATGTGATGAACCAGACTTCATCAAAATTAAAAATTGTTATAAACCAGCTATGGTATGTGTATACAGTGGAACACTGTGCAATGATGACAATGATGACTTTATTAAACATCCCACAACTTGAAGTCAACTGGAAGATGACAAGCTGAACGAAATCAGTCAGCTGCAAAATACTGTATGAAACCACTATTATAAAGACGTAAGACAAGGCTTAACGCACAGAATAAACTACTCTTTGATGGCTACCAGGGCAGGGAGGGAGGAAGAGGGTTAGTCGTAGATTTAGATAGTCGACAGGAATTTGGTTAGGTGAAGGGAGAGACAGCATGCAGTAGGAGGTGGTCAGCATAACCAGACTACACCATAAGCTAAAAGGTTTTCTAAATTCAACCCAACATTTCAAAGAACAGATTAGCATGGACAGGGGTCTGTGCACCATGTTATCAGGAGACACTGATGTTAACTGGCATAACTAGTGTTTTTCTAAGACAGTCTTCTGCACCCTATATTGGGGAGTGGTGCCTGGGGTCTTAAAAGTCAGCAAGTTGCCATCTGAGGAACATCAGTTGGTCCCAACCCACCTTGAACAGATGACAACCCAGAATATCAGAGACATGAAGAAAAATGAGCCCAGGAGACAGAAAAACTGATATGACTGGGAGACTACATCAGCATGAGAGCAGAAGAACTAGATGGTGCCTGGTAACCCCCAAAGATACCCTGATAGGAGACACAATGTAGTTTCTGACGCAGCAGAAGAAAAAGAGGTGTACAGATGAAGAACTCTATGAAAAGACCAGAATCAATGGTCCCATAACCTTAAGGTTCCCCTGAGAACATGGCTCCTAAACTTGCTGCTAGCCCAGAGCTTTAAACCTCTAGTGAAGCCAACATTTACAACAAAGAATGGACTGGACTTAGGACCACAGAGTGATGTATGAGGTATGTGTACTTCATAGTTTAATATGTATATGAGGCTGTCTTACTGGTTTCTTTTTAGACGGGAGAAGAGAGGGTGGGAAGGAGGGGACAAATGTTGGTTGAGTGGACACCAGAAGAGTGAAAAAGAAGACTGTGGTGTCACAGGGTGAAGAGCAGATAGAGCTGCAGGGAGGTGTGTACTTCAGGTTTTATAGAAAATTGACTTATAGCCCTGCTAAATTTCATACTTTAGGGGAAAAAAGGTAGCTGGAGTGGAGAGGTCTGAAATGAAGGAGAGATGTGAAAACCAACAATGAGCAAAGATTAATCAAGATAATCTGTTGATAAAAATAACAGCTGATTATGGACAAGAACAAAGATAGTTGTGTAAAGTAAGACTGAACTACAGCTCCAGTAGTGGGGGCAGCTGATATTCAGTTCAAATGGAGGTTTAAGTATCCAAAGGAAAAGAAATGTTACATTTTTTTAGAAAAATGAAGTGTGTAGTTATGAATCACTACTAAGATAATAGGAGTGGTACAGGGAGAAAGGTGGAATAAATAAATAAAACTGTTCAGCAGAAGACAAGAGAAGTTGAATTGGGAAGAAAAAAAGATTAAGAAAAATAAATTAGAAAGCACAAAACAAGATGATGGAAATCAGTCCAGAGCCATCCATTATCATAAAATCTAACTCAATAGAAATGCGCTGTCTTTGAATGGGTCTGTACAATGCTGACTTGGGTTATTTATAGCATCAACAGAAATCAGTGAGCGGTCTGGCTGTGGTGGTCTGCCACCAGCTGTGCTGTTTACACACTGTGGCTCCACTTCTCATGTCTGTGTCCATCCCAGTGGCAAACACAAGGGCTTAGAGCAAAATGTACAGTTATCTCCGATTCTAGTGGGACCTTCCAGTTCAAAGTGTGGAGTAGCATTCTGGTTGATAGAAAAGCGATTCACAAAAGTGGGGATAAGGAATCTCATATCTGAGAAGCAGAGAAAAAGAGCCTGGTGAAGCCTTCTAAATTGTCCCCCAAGGCCAAGTCACAGCTGGAGAACACAGTGGCCCTCAGTAAACTGAATTTCTGTGCCTGGCTGTCTGACACATTTCTGTCCTCGGATGCACAGGCTGATGGCAGTCTAATTTGCTGCAGACCACATACAAGCCTTTGAAAGCTGGCTATGTGGAATGGTGTTAGTCATCCTGGCTTGGAAAATAAAGCTATAACATGGCATGAGAGCAAACCATGTCCATTTAAATCTCATTAAGGGTTCCGTTATCCCACTTTTTCCGATGAAAAATCTAGGCAGAGAGATGTTAGGTATTTTGTCCAAGATCAAAGCACTAGTAAGAGGCAGAATTTTAATTTCTGACTGTAACTTAATTGCGGGCAGGTGAGAGCCAGGGTTATTTCCAGCTGAGTTTTGACACTGAAGAAAATTAAAATGAAATGGGCTATAGAGTTTGCACAAATATCTGAGTACATGCAAAGCACCATCCTCACAGTTCTCACAAGCATAAGTCAGAACACTAAGCCTGCTGGGGTTAATGACCGTGAGGATGCAGGCAGCTTACCACTGGGCCAGGCCATACGTCGATGGATACGCCAACTTGCTCCACGCATCTGGTACCGTGTCATAACTCAATGCAAGCTGCTGGGCTTCCATGTCAGGAGACAATGTTAGCTCCCCCTTGCATGGAGAAAAAGGCCACATAGTGAATGAACGTGTTCCAACTGGTGGCACCTATGCTAGTTTCATCATTCAACTTACCTTTAAACCAAGGTCTAATTGTTGAAGTGACCTACGGATTTCTCGTAGGAGAATATTCATCCTGTCACATTCTTGGAAACAAACAAGAATATAAGGGCTCCTCTTCGGGTTCTTTTGCATTATCTCTGCCATGTTGAACTCCTCCGGAAGTTTTTCCAAAATGTCATCCAAAACATTCTTAACCTTAAATCATGAACACACACAGATTTAGTCCCTACTGTTTTGTTTTTGGCCACTGTGACTATTTTTTGAAGTATGAGAATGTACGATTCAAAGATGCCTGTTAATGCACTTAAAAGATAGTTGTGACATAGTTTCCTAATTTGGAGAAATGCTAAAGGCAGCAATTAAATTAGTTGATAAAACCAAGAGAACCCAGATCTGCCCAATTTTCAGACTAGACAGTATGCTAAGTAAGGGCTACTACTAACTGGCGATGGAAGCCAGTCAGGGTCTCTGAGTTGCAGAACTCCAGAGACTACTACTGACATCAATGGTCATGTGAACTTGGCCGCCTGGAGCTAGCTGTGCGGTAGGGAAACCTCTCATACAGAGAGAAAGGCAACAGCGTAAACTAAGATTCTGTCACGGATTGAGCTGTGTTCCCCCCAAGATGTACGCTGCTGTTTGGCTGGGCCACGATTCTCAGTACTGTGTTATGTTCCTTAGGCTGAAAATCCTGCCCCTTTGATGGTATTGAGGGAGGACAGGTGGCAGTTGTGTTGGTGGGGCAGGACTCAGTGTGGAAGACTGTTTTGTGCCTTGAGGCAGTCTCTTGAGATATAAAGGAAAGAAGCTAGCAGAGACAGCTGGGGATCTCATACCACTAAGAAGCAGCGCCAGGAGATGAGTGAGTCCTTTGGACAGGACCTGGGGTCTCTGCACCTCAGAAGCACCCCGTCCAGAGGAACACTGCTGACAGAGCCAGGGGACAGAGACTTCCCCTGGGGCTGATGCCCTGAATTTGGACTTCGAGCTTGCTGGACTGCCTAAAATAAATTTCTCTTTTTTTTTTTTAATTTTTATTTGACATGACTGAGTGAAAAATGTACATTCACGTATAAATTTACATGCCCACCTATATGCAGCTTCCACTGCTCTCCGTGTCCGGTGACTGCACACTATTCCTCTCTGCTCCATACATGTCTCATCCTCCCAAAAGCCTCCTTTCCCCTCCTCTCCATCCATTCCCCTTCCTCCAGCCAGAGGTCAGCAAGATGATATCCTATAGATGTACAGAACCATAAAGTGCATCCAATATATGGTCACTCTGCATTGCCAAGTCCAATCCATTCCAGTCCAAAGAGTGGACCTTTGTTATAATTTACGGGAAAGGGCAGCATCAGGGCCGGGGGCCATGCTCTCAGAGGAACCCCAAAACCACTGGACCATCAATTGAGGTCTTTTAGTAGAGATCTCATGATGTACCCCTTTTTATTCTTGTGTTGCCAGTGAGACTCCTCTCTGTAAGCTCCATCGTGGCTATTACTGGTGGTGGCCGGGCACCATCTGGTTCTTCCAGTCCCAAGTTGATGTAGGCACCCACTCTTGTGGGTCTCTCTGTCTTCTCGGTTGTCTTTACCACATGTCATTTTGGTCCTCGGTGAGCATCCATTTCTGCTGAGTTGGGACCATTTGCTGTGTCCTCGGATGGCAGCTTGGCAGCTTTTAAGACCCCAGACGCCACTCACCAATGTGGGGTGCAGAGAGCTCTCTTAGCAAAACACTAGTTGTGCCAATTGGCCTGGAATCCGCCTAAGAGCATGGTCCGCCTCCCCCCACCCCAGCTACTCTATCCTTGCAGTATTGAGTTAAGATGGAAGGAGTACTCAAGTTATGCTGAAGTCCACTTAATGTTGTTCTTGTTCCTAATGTGTGCTATCACCACTTTCTCCCAACTAGATTTCTAGTAACTATCTAAACTAAACCCACTCCTGCTCACCCTCCCTCCCTCCCCTCCCTTGCAGCTGTCAAAGAGTCTTTTCTTCTATACACAAGTCTGTTTTTGAGATCTTATCGTAGAGGTCTCATACAGTATTTGTCCTTTTGTCGCTGACTACTTTCACTCAACATAATGTCTTCCAGTTGAAACCAGGTTAGGAGATGTTTCCTGGAATCATCGTTATTCTTTATCATTGCGTAGTGCTCCACTGAGTATGTGTACCATAGTTTACCTATCCATTCTTCTATTGTTGGGCATCTGGGTTGATTCCATCTTATTGCTATCATGGACTGTGCTGTGATAAACATCCTGGTGCATGTGTCCGTTGGTGTGAAAGGCCTTGATTCTGTAGGATATATTCCAAGTAGTGGAATTACTGGGTCAAATGGTATATCGATATCCATTTTTTTAAGGAAGCACCAGATTGCCTTCCAAAGAGGCTGGACCATTTTGCAACCCTACCAACAGTGTAGGAGGGTTCGACTTTCTCCACAGCCTCTCCAGCATTTGTTGTTTTGTGTTTTTTGGATCATGGCCAATCTTGTTGGGGTGAGATGGTATCTCATTGTTGTCTTGATTTGAATTTCTTTAATAACTAAAGATCATGAACATGTCTGCATGTGTTTTTTGGCTGCCTGGATCTCCCCTTTAGTGACATGTCTGTCCATCTCCTTTGCCCATCACTTAATTGGATGGTTTATCTTCTTCTTATTGATATTTTGTAGTATCTTACAGATTATGGAGATAAGGCATCAGTCTGACATAGAGTTGCCAAATATTTTTTCCCATTCTGTGGGTGTTCTTTTAATTCTATTAATAAAGTCTTTGGATGAGCAAAAGTGTTTGATTCTTAATAGTTCCCATTTATCTATTTTCTCTTCTGTTGATTGAGGTTTCTTTGACAGATTTTGGAGTCTGTCCTCACTGTGTATTAAAACTTCCATTGTTGTTCCTACCTTTTCTTGGATGAGCTTTATCGTTTTAGGTTTGATATTTAGGTCTTTTATCCAGTTGGAGTTGGTTTTTGTGCAAGGTGTAAGACATGGATCTTGATTCAGTTTATTGCAGATGGATAACCAATTTTGCCAGCACCATTTGTTGAAGAGACTGTTTTTACCCCAGTTTAATGTCTTAGGGCCTTTGTCGAATATCAACTGTTCATAGGCCGATGGTGTCATCTCTGGGGTCTCAATTCTGTTCCATTGATCGATCTGTCTGTTCCTGTACCAGTACCAGACTGTTTTGACCACTGTGGCAGTGTAATATGTTCTAAGGTCAGGTAATGAGAGGCCTCCCAGTGTGTTCTTCTTCTTTAGTAGTACCTTACTTATCCGGGGCTTCTTCCCTTTCCAAACAAAATTGGTGATTTGTTTCTCCATCTCATTAAAAAATGATGCTGGAACTTGTATTGGGATTGCATTATGTAAATAAATTGCTTTGGGTAAAATAGACATTTTCACAATGTTAAGTCTTCCTATCCATGAGCAGGGTAGGTTTTTCCATTTAGCTAAGTCTCCTTAGTTTCTTGTAGTAAGGACTTGTAGTTCTCTTTGTAAAGGTCTGTTGTTTCTCTGGTTAGATTAATTCCTAGGTACCTTATCTTCTTAGGGGCTATCGTAAATGGTATTGATTTGATAATTTCCTCCTTAACAGTCTCGTTGTTGGTATAAAGGGATCCTACTGATTTACTTATGTTTATTTTGTATCCTGAGACCTTGCTGAACTCTTCTATCAGTTTGAGTAGCTTACTTATAGATTCCTTGGGGTTCTCTGCATATACAATCATATCATCTGCGAACAGGGAGATTTTAACTTCCTCTTTCCCGATCCAGATGCCCTTTATTTCTTCGTCTTGTCTAATTGTTCTGGCTAGAACTTCTAGCACAATGTTGAATAGGAGAGGTGACAGTGTGCATCCTTGTCTAGTTCCTGATCTCAAGGGAAAGTCTTTCAGTCTCTTTCCATTCAGGATGATGTGGGCAATTGGCTTTGTATAAATGGCCCTTATTGTGTCGAGGAATTTGCCGTCTATTCCCATTTTGCTAAGTTTTTAGCATGAATGGGTGTTGGATTTTATCAAATGCCTTTTTGGTATCAATGGACAAAATCAGGTGATCCTTGTCTTTTGTGTTATTTATGTGGTTAATCACATTAATTGTTTTCCTGATGTTGAACCAGCCTTGCATCCCTGGTATGAATCCCACTTGGTCGTGATGGATTATTTTCTTGATATGTTGTTGTATTCTGTTGGCAAGAATTTTGTTGAAGATTTTTGCATCTAGGTTCATGAGTGATATCGGTCTGTAGTTCTCTGTCTTTGTTGGATCTTTCCCTGGCTTAGGTATCAGGGTTATGCTGGCTTCATAGAATGAGTTTGGGAGTACTCTATCCCTTTCTATACTGTGAAATAGTCTCAGTAGTATTGGAGATAACTCTTCTCTAAATGCTTGGTAGAATTCTGCCGCGAAGCCATCTGGGCCCGGACTTTTCTTGGTTGGCAGTGTTTTGATGACCTTTTCAATCTCTTCCTTTGTGATGGGTTTATTAAGTTGTTCTGCTTCACGTTGTGATAATTTGGGTAGGTGGTATGAGTCATGGAATTGGTCCATTTCCCCTAGGTTTTCAAATTGTTGGAGTACAGTCTTTCATAGTATTCTGTTACGATATTTTTGATTTCTGTTGCATCTGTGGTGACAACTCCCCTCTCATTTCTAATTTGGGTTATTTGTTTCCTTTCCTGCTTTTCTTTAGTAAGTTTAGCCAGTGGTTTATCAATTTTCTTGATCTTTTCAATTTTTTCAATTGTTTTTCTATTCTCTAATTCATTTAGCTCTGCTCTAATCTTTATGATCTCATTTCTTCTGGTGCCGGAGGGATTCCTCTGTTGTTCTCTTTCTACTTGTTCAAGCTGTAGAGTTAGTTGCTTGATTTGGTTTCTTTCTTCCTTCCAGTTGTGTGCATTTATGCAGATGAACAGACCTCTGAGCACTGCTTTGGCTGTATCCTATACGTTCTGGTAGGAAGTGTTTTCGTTCTCATTGGAATCCATGAATTTCTTTAATTGATCCTTGATTTCCTTTATAACCCATGTTTTTTTGAGCAAGATGTTGTTCAGTTTCCAAGAGTTCCACTTTCTATCTATGTTTTTTCTGCTATTGATTTCAACTTTGATGACTTTATGATCTGAGAAGAGTCTTTGCAGTAATTCAGTGGTACGGATTTTGCTGAGCATTGCATTATGGCCTATCACGTGGTCAATTCTGGAGAATGTTCCATGTGCACTGGAGAAGGTGTAGTTGTCTGCTGATGGGTGGAAAGTTCTGTATATATCAATGAGGTTTAGTTGGTTAATTGTGTCAGTGAGGTCTTCTGTATCTTTACTGAGCTTTGTTCTAGATGATCTGTCTAGTGATGACAGTGTAGTGTTAAAGTCTCCCACTATTATGGTGGAGTCATTGAACTCTCTTTTGAGCGTAGTGAGTGTTTCTTCGACATATTTATGTGCTCTGACATTAGGTGCATAAATATTTAATATAGTTAAGTCTTGCTTGTGTACTGAACCTTTCAGCAATAAATAGTGTCCATCTTTGTCCACGATGGTAGATTTGACATTAAAATTGATTTTGTCTGAGATTAGAATTGCCACCCCTGGTCGTCTTTGTTCATTGTTAGCTTGATATATATTCTTCCATCCTTTAATTTTCAGTTTGTTCCTATGTTTAGGTCTCAAGTGAGTTTCTTGTAGACAACATATGGATGGGTTGTGTCTTTTGATCCAAGATGACATATGGTGTCTCTTTACTGGAGCATTCAGTCCATTCACATTCAATGTAATTATTGATAGGTATGTGTTCACTGCTGCCATTGTGATATGTTTATTTTTATGTTGATGTTTTCTCTGTTGCTCTTATTAGTCTGTTCTGGGACACTCTTTTTTGTGAGTTGATTTTTCACCTTTTTCAGAGCTGGTTTTATAGTTGTTGAGGCTCGTGTGTTAGATTTCTTGAAATGGTATGATACATCTTTGTTGTGCTTTACAGCTGCCCCTATGAACCCCCTTAATAAACTATTTATAAACCCAATTTTAATTACTACCAGTCTTGTCATCTTCCTCTCTATCTGGAAGGACTATAATGACTGTAGTACATCCCTCTTTTATTATGATGACACCATAGTTTTCATGATGATCACTGGATTGCTTCTTTCCAAATCAAAGCTGTGATTTACTTTGGAGCCTTCCCTAAATGAGTATTGAGTAGTGTGTCGTTCTAAAATATATAGTTAGTGGTTTCGTTGTTCTAAGCCAAAGCCAAGAACTTCTTTCAGTATTTCTTGTAGTTTGGGTTTGGTTTTTACAAAGTCTCTGAGTTTCTGTTTATCTGGGAATGTCTTAATTTCATTTTCGTATTTGAAAGATAGTTTTACAGGATACATAATTCTTGGTTGGAGGTTCTTTTCCATCAGGGCTTTGAATGTGCCATGGCACTGTCTCTGTGCCAGCATGGTTTCTGGTGAGAAATCTGAAGAGAGCCTACAGGGTTTCCCTCTGAATGTTAGCTTTGCCTTGAGTCTTGCTGCCTTTAAGAGTTGCTGCTTACGTTTCATTTTGTTAAGCTTGATTATAATATGTCTTGGAGTCTTTCTTATGAAATCTATATTGGGTGGCGTACGACATGCATCTGAGATGTCTATATTCTCTTCCTTCATGATTTCTGGGAAGTTTTCTTTCAGCAGCTCAGCAACAATACTATCTGTGTTCTCAGATGTCTCATCCTGTTCAGGGACTCCAATTAATTGAAGGTTGTTCCTCTTAATAGAGTCCCATATGCTTCTTAATGTTTCTTCATTTTTCTTGTTTCTTTTTTCTGATTTCTGCTCATAGATGCTGGCATCAGTAGCTCTGTCTTCCAAGTCAGAAATTCTTTTTTCCATTTGTTACATTCTGTTTTCTTGGCTTTGCATGGAAGTTTCTATGTCTTTGATTTTGTTCTTGATCTGTTGGATTTCAGAGTACTGGTGTTCCATCAGATCGAACAAGTTGCTTTATTTTTCATTTTGTTCTGCTGCATTTTGTATAAGGTCTAGAAGGGCTCTGTATATAATCAATTTGTATTCACTTCCTGATGCTTTCATAAAAGTTTCTTCATCTGGAAAACTCCTTGGTTGCTTTGTTTGGGAGCCTTCTGAAGCCATGAGTGATTGCTTGTGTGCCACAATTGTCTGTTGCTTTTTGGGTCCCATTGAGTATACAGAGGCTGGAAGAGGTACTGTGAGGATGGATTGCAAATGTTTCTCTAGGCTGTCTCCAAATGTAAAGCAAAAGGTATCTGACCAGTTCACAAGTCAGTTAGGTTTTCAGGTGTAGAGGTCCCTCTTCTCATCTGACAAAGTAAGCGCCACTATATCCAACCCCATATGATAACAAACTAGTTCAGAATAAAGCAATGCTACTGCCCTGTTGGCCTCTGCTGACAGGGCCTAGCCTTAGCCAACACTGTCAAGTACTGGTTTTGTGATAGAAAAGCGCTCTCCCGTGGGCAGGCTCTGGCTCCCAAGCTAAGAATTAGGTCCAGCTGCGGCCACCATACCCAAGATGGCGTCCTCCACACAGGCAGCAGAGAGAAGGGCTAAAGGTGCCCAGAGGTAGTGATTCCTCTGCTTCTGTTGCAGGGACCCCAACGTAGGCAGCACTGTGCAAAATCACTACTTTTCTGTCGGAGAAGCGCTGTCCCGTTTGCAGGCGCTGGCTCCCAGGCTAAGAACGAGGTCCCGCTAAAATCTCAGTAACAACATGGCGTCCCGCACCCTGACCGCAGAGCTCCGCACAAACCCTGCTGAGGCAGCTACAAAACAAAAGGCTCAATAACAGAGTCCCGAGCCTGGCTCTCGGAATATGGGAAATTCGCCTGCCTGTCCCCCCAGCAGCGCGTCTGAGTCCAGCCACCAGGGAAGACCCAGCTCCGCCTGCCAGCCGAGACAGAGGAAAAAAAAAAGTCAAACTGGTGCGTTTGCCTTCCGTCCGTTAGAGCCGGGGCTAGCCGGGAGCGGGAGTCAGCGAAAGAGAGGAGGTTTTTCGCTGAGTGGTATGAAGTCCCAATTAACAGCTCTGTGCTGTGTCCTGAGGCTGATTAGGTGATCAGAATGCTCTATTTGATTGTCAATTCAGGTCTTGGTTTCCAGAGGGATGTAAGGAGACGTGGGCTTAGTCCGCCATCTTGACTCCACCCCCCCAAATTTCTCTTTTTAAAGCTCTCCACCTGTGGTATTTCAGTTAAAGCAGAACTATTTGACTAAGATAGATCCTGAAGAACAGAAAAGTTTATATATGCCCAGAGAGGGCAACAGAGATAAATATTAAGACCTCTGAGATGGGGAAGACTGTCAACGTTATAAAAAGTAGCCTGAAATTGCAACAGTTCTGCATCCTCATTTCTGGGATGCACAGAGGCCCAGGCCTCACTCAGGCAGTGATTTTGAGCACTGACTCTAGAGCTACCCGGGCTTGAAGCTCACCTTGACCACTTTGAGCTGTCTCAAATCGCTCTCCATCCTAGTTTCATAGTCTGTGAAATGGGATAATAATAGCTCTCACCTTACAGAGCTGTTGTGAGTATTAAACTAGACCAAGAGGGCACACCAGCCCAGGGGCAAGGACAAGAAGGCTGAAGGGACAGGAAAGCTGTTAATTGGAAACACAAGGTTGAGAGGAGGTGACTGCTGACATGCTGTGAGGCTGGCAACCAGTGTCACCAAAAATTTGTGTCTTGTTCAGTGAGAAACTGCTTTGTAAACTATCACCTAAAGTACAATTAAAAAAAAAAAAAAAGATTGGTAAACTATTGGCTGTTTCTCTTTCCTTGATTTCTCAGGTTTCTGACTATAGTCCTGGTATCATATTTTCCAGTTACTTTAGCAGCTGACATGTGATTTGTCCTACCCTGAAATGTTACACTCATTTCAGCAGCAGCAGACTATGAAACACTGTATCATAGAGAAGGATAAAAGACTGTCTTTTGGAGTCAGCCAGAAGTTAGTTTCCTTCATTGCTCCTTCCTAGCTGTGTGACTTTGCTTGGCAAGTCACCTCACTTCTAACTTTACCCCTGAAATAGCGATCCTGATACTGCTCAGAGCTACTGACGATGAAATGGTGTATTTGTAATTCATTTTCTGTAATGGCAAATACTCAGTCAGTGGTGGTAGTTATAATCCTGTTTGCCTAGCTGGGGTGTTAATGCATCTTCACTGGCTTTGCATTTTCTGTATAACAATCAGTTTCCTTGTTGGAAAGACTGACATGGAAAAACCAGAGGAATACCTCATCCACCTATCTGCTTCTATTAACACTATTTTTTTCCCAATTTTTCCTTGATCATTTTCTTTTAAAGGAATACCACAAATTCTTATAGAGAAGATAATAGAATACAGGAAAAACAGGTGACACCAAGTTCTAAATTACAAACAAGTGTCTCAACAATGATTTTCTTTCAAGAAATTATTGAAAATTTTCAAGAAATAATATGGAGAGGTTCTAGGACCTCACTGTAATCAGATCTGATGTGTAATGAGTTCTAACTACCCAAATCCTTGTTGACCCAATCCTGGATACTAATTTTAAGACAGAGAGGAGGACCATTTTGGTTTGGAGGTGAGGTGAATCAATTGATCAGGTTTTCTCTTTTCTGTTCTCATTGTACTTTTGATTTTCAGACTTCTGATAGTTCATTAGAAGATTTTAACCTCAACTTTAAAAAAAAGTCCACATCCATTCTTCTTTCTGTCCTCTTAGAGCATTAAGTATCTACAAAATAATAATACCAATCACCCAAGACAATTTTAAAAAGATAGTATAACAAAATGACAAAGCAAAAAATAAACACAGACTATGAAAGGCAAGCCACAGATTAGGGGTGATATTTGTAATACATCTATCTGTCAAAGGATACATCCAGAATATATAAAGCATTTTTACAAATCAATTTGGAAAACATTGACACCCTAATTAAAAACTAAGCCAGTGTCTTGAATAAGCACTTCCCACTAGAATATATAAAGATGCCTGACATCATTCCTCAAGAACATTAGATTAAACCACAGTGTGATATCACTAAGCCTAACAAAATGATGAGGTGGGACAACTGGAACCTATGCTGCTGGTGAGAGAGTAATTGTACAATCACTGTAGAAAACCAGGAGTGTCTACTAAAGCTAAACATAGCATAAGACCCAGCAGTTCTCCTTCCAGAGGTACAGAACTGAGTGTTATTTTTGGAGTTAACCTTTGTCTTTAGATAAGGACTTTACAAGAGTATTCACAGCTGTGTTATTCATAAAAGTAAAATACTAGCAAAAAATCCAAGTGCGGTGCATGGCTACCACTAATGATTGCCCTGCCAGGGGATACAACAAAGAGTCCCTAAAGGAGTGGGAGAGAAGTGGGGTGCAGAACCTGAACTGTAGTAACAAGACCAGACTGGATCTGACAGATACCAGAAGGTCCCTGGAAGACATGCCCCCGGACTCTGTTAGCTCAGAACTGAAACCATTCTCAAAGCCAACTCTTCAGATAAAGATTAGACTGAACTCTAAGACACAGAAGGATACTGATGAAGAGTGTGTTTCCTGGCTCCGGTAGATATATGAGACTAAACAGGCAACTGTCCAGAAGTGAGATGACAAGGCAGATGGTGACAGGAGCTGGTTGACTAGACATGGGAAACACAGGATAGAGAGGACGACTGTGGTGTCACATGGTAAGAGTGCAATGAGGGTCACATAACATTGTGTATATAAGGTTTTATATGACAAGCTGACTTGAATCATAAATGTTTACTTAAAGCACAATAATAATAAATGCCAAAACCTGAATGGAAAGGACAACAAACTGTGTATTAGTAAAGATGCATTAACACCCCAGGTAGACAAACAGAATACTAACAATAGTGAACCACTAGTACCTGCAACAACATGGATGAATCTCACAACTGGAATGAGTGAATGGGAGGGAGACTTAAAAGTGTATAGTGAATGACTCCATTTATTTGAAGTTCAAAAAGCTGGCAAAGCTAACCTATGGTGACAGAGGTGAGGATTTTGGTGATAGTGGTTACCTATTGGATTTGGGAAGGTGAACTGACTGGTAAGAGGCACTGGTATCCTTCTGGAGTGCTAGAAACCTTCAATATTTTGATTTGGGTAATAGTTATACGAGCGTATACGGAGTTGTACCCACGTGGCTAGTCTATTTCACTGTGTATGAGTAAGGCCTCAATAAAAAATAAAATAAAAATACCCACTACCTTGGCAGGGGGCAGGGGGCCATGCTCTTAGGCAAAATTGAGGCCAATTGGCATAACTAGCATTTTGCTAAGAGAGCTCTCTGCACCCCACACTGGTGAGTGGCGTCTGGGGTCTTAAAAGCTGCCAAGCTGCCATCCGAGGACACAGCAAGTGGTCCCAACTCAGCAGGAATGGATGCTCACTGAGGACCAAAATGACATGCGGTAAAGACAACCTAGAAGGCAGAGAGACCCACAAGAGTGGGTGCCTACATACACTTGGGACCAGGAGAACTGGATGGTGCCTGGCCGCCACCAGTGATAGCCACGATGGAGCTCACAGAGCAGAATCTCATTGGCAACACAAGAATAAAAAGGGGGTACATACTGAGATCTCCACTAAAAGACCTCAATTGATGGTCCAGCAGTTTCGGGGTTCCCCTGAGAGCATGGCCCCTGGCCCTGATGCTGCCTTACCCATAAATTATAACGAAAGTCCACTCTTTGGACATGAATGGATGGGACTTGGCAATGCAGAGTGACCATATATTGGATGCACTTTATTGTTCTATACATCTATAGGATATCATCCTGTTGACGTCTGGCTGGAAGAAAGAGAGGGTGGAGAGGAGGGGAAAGGAGGCTGTTGGGAGGATGAGACATGTATGGAGCAGAGAGGAACAGTGTGCTGTCACCGGACAGGGAGAGAAGTGGAAGCTGCATATAGGTGGGCATGTAAATTTATACAGGAAGGTACATTTTCACTCAGTCATGTTAAATTAAAAAAAAAAAAAAGCTGATAAATTAAAAAATATCAAAAAAAATCAAAAAAACAAAAAACAAAACCCCCACTACCTTGACTTCTGTAGACTGCCCCAGCTCCTCCCTGCTCAGTGGATTCCTAGGCTGCATCTCCAGCAGGGTTCTGAAGAGCGTGCTGGACGTCGCCATCAGGAATCCGATTTCCGCATTCGGGTGGAGGCCGTACAGCGC
Source organism: Heterohyrax brucei (assembly GCA_028571685.1). Lineage (NCBI taxonomy): Eukaryota > Metazoa > Chordata > Mammalia > Hyracoidea > Procaviidae > Heterohyrax > Heterohyrax brucei. The sequence goes on along the minus strand of CM053147.1, from coordinate 87,520,539 downwards.
TGGGCTCTCCGGCGGCAGCAGCTCGTCTGCATACTGGTGGTAGCCGGGACAGTCCAGGTTGGGTGGGGCTGCAAATCCGGGTGCCAGCAGGAGCTCATCTTCAACCTTCAACCCCAAGGAAAAATGGGTTATGGCACATGGGCCAGGCATCGATCTTTTCCTGAAGACTATGAGAACTCCCCAGGAAGAAGGTCCTAGCAAAATTCAGGAGGCACAGGAGACTCTAGAATGTGCCAAGACTTCTCTGAACCATTCCACTATATGTATGACACCAGGCAGACCTGCAGGGAGCGCAGATGATTCCTATCTGTGCGAACAGGGCAGTTTGATCAGGACGGCATGATACATGCACACGCAGGGATGAACAAGTGTGAGCCGTCTACTGTGGGTTAACGTCCAGATGCTTTAATTCACTGGATTCTCCCACCACTAACTTGGCCCAGGCAGATCTTTCATTTTAATCTTAATTCTGAACTCTTTGTTGTATTCCACAAAACTGCTTCTAGTTATTTTATCGATGATGCTTTTATAAACATCAAAAAGTACGTGTGTAGAGATTGAAAAATATATGTAAGCATGCCCCTAAGCTGACATTTTATGGAACAGTATTTGCTCAGAGTCAAATCAGTGCTTTTATCTCAGGAACTGGAGCTACTCAGGGTAGAGTCTATGTTACTCATCTCAAGATCCACAGACCCTAGGAGTCACTGGCACATTAAAAAAAGAAGTTGCCGTTGAGTGGATTGCAACTCATGGTAACTCATGTGTAAGATGAGAAATATACTCCGTAGGGCTTTTGATGGCTGATTTTTCAAAAATAGATCTCTGGCCCTTCCAAGGAGCCTCTCGGTAGACTCCAACCTCCAAGCTTTTGGTTGGTGGCCAAGCACGTTAATGGTTTCACTAGTCAGGGACTCCTGCTGGCACATATTAATGCTTAATGCACAGCTGCCTAATGACTGAAAGCAAAAGTAATCAGGCATTTGTCAGGCCTGTCCCCTCCGTGAAGGCAAGAGGAGCAGGCAGACAGTCTGTACAAAGCAATGTTCTGGACAAAGGCAATGTGAGCAGCAACTCCACATGTGAAGATTAGAATGCAGACCTTCAAAATGTAGCTAAACAATTCACGGGCCTGACTCTCTCATCAGCCATAGATATACTACATCAAATGCTTATAACTTTCTGTTAACTCAGAAAAGTTTCCACAGGAGCTGTTAACACCTCTGTTTTAATCTCCCTGGTCTCTCACCACAAATTCTGTCAAGAGGCCCTTAAAGATACAAGGTAATTTTTTTTTTTAAGTATTACTGATGATAGCCATGTTCTGAATCACTTTTTGAAAGTGGGAGTGGTCTCTGTGACTGTGTTATGCCATCTGGTCACCTAGAGACAAAGTGACAAGGTCTTCTCGGTTGTGATCTTTACAGAAGCATAGTACCCGGTTTCTTGATTTTGCCGAGCTGCTGGGTGGGTTTGATCACCAGCCTTTTGGTTAGCAGTCAAGAGCTTAACCGTCTGTGCCACCGGTATGCCTTCTGTATACTCAATGGAAATGATAAGAGAAAAACTGGCACACTAATGCTTATAGCAGCATCAGTCACAATAGCCCAAAGTGGAAACAATCCAAATATTCATCACCTGACGAACAAACAAACAAAATGTGATATATACATAAAACAGTATATTATTCAACTCTAAAAAAGTTTTACAACATGGGTGAACTCTACAAACAATGAGCTGTGTGAAAAAAAATCCAGTCACAAAAGACCACACGTATATGAATCCACTTATATGTTGGATATGACTCGATGGCACTTGGCTTGGCTATATGAAATGTTGCCGAGTCAATTTAGACTAATAGTGACCCTACAGAACAGAACAGAACTGTCTCATGAGGTTTTCAAGGAGTGGTTGGTGCATTCCAGCTGCCAGCCTTTTGGACAGCAAACATAGCTTGCAATAGCTTTTAACCACCGTGTCACCAGGGCTCTGTGAAATGTCTAGATCAAGCAAATCTACAAGAAAGTAGGTTAGTGCTTGCTTGGAGTGGAGAGAATCAGAATTGACTACTAATTGATACTGAGTTTCTTTGCTGGGGGCAATGTTATAAAATTTATTGTGGCAATAATCGTACAACTATATGAATGTACTAAAAATCTTTGAATTGTACAATCTAAATTGGCAATTTTATAGTGTATAAATTATCTCTCTGTAAAGCTCAGGGAGAATAAACTGTTACATCATGAAAAAAATCACCAATAATTGAAATTACCTTTCAGGAATCAGTGCCAGCCACGTTGACAGGCACAACCATTAAAACTGGGGTAACTAACACCCTGCCAGCACATGGACTTCATGTGATTGTTGTATTTTTCACATTTTCCTTTCCTGCGTTCAATCAAAATGGCCCATCCTCCACAGACTCTCCAAGTAGGGTGCTTTTTTTTAAAGTGTGTTTTATGTGAAAGTTTACACAGAAAATTAAGTTCCCATTTAACAGAAATCCTGGTGGCATGGTGGGTTAAGTGCTGTGTCTGCTAACCGAAAGGTCAGCAGGTTGCCAGCTGCTCCTTGGAACCTCTACGGGGCAGTTCTATTTTGACCTTTAGGGTTGTGATGAGTCAGATACGACTCGACGGCAGTGGGTTTAGTTTTCACACAAGTTGCTCAGTGACATTTAGTTGTGTGCCTGTTATTTGGCCAAAAGGTGACCTCAGGTGATAGTTTGTTCAAGGTTTAAAGACCGCCTCAGCAACAGTCTCATGGAATCCTCTCGTTTCAGCTGGAGCATTTCAGTTGTTCTGCATCCTTCCCCATTCTCTCCAAGTCCGTCTGTTGTGGCTGGCATCACAGTAGTAAGTGGTAGCTGGGAACCATCTAGTTCTTCTGGTCTCAAGACAGATGATGGTGTGTCTTCATCCTGGGCAGGTTATTAGCCCCACAGACAAGTTTCTTTTCTGAGACTTTGGCTTCCTTTCTTCTCTTTTGCTCCTAATGAGTAGAGACCAGTAGTTGTATCTTAGATGGCCTCCAGGTTGTTTTGATGACAGGAAGCTCCCAGGTCACTGTGAGACTGAAAGGATTTTGCCTTTGGCCTTTTGAGTAAAAAATACCATAGCTTCAACATGCTGTCATGGATTTTCAGAAATTACTCAAGGCTAAAGACATTATCATGATGTTGTAGTCTATAAGTGATTTTCTGGTTTAATACGTTTGTTTTACAAATAAATTAACTGAGGCATAGGGAAGTCAGAAACCAAGTTGGAGAGTAAGTTAGCTGCAGAACTAGGACGAGAACCTTGGTCCCCTAGATCATCCACTGCCACTCTCTGTGTTGCCGCACCACACCACACACAAGTCCGTCAAAGTCGGTTATTTTTATTTTTTACAACCTGTGTGCCAAGGACTACACAGAGAGCAAGACTCCAACCATTGCAGTACGGTGTAGAGAAAGACTGCAGCCTTTGGAATCTAATTCAAATCTTGGTTCTGCTACTTGGCAGTCACTTGGCCTCTGTAAGCTGAGTCTCCTTTTAGATAAACTGGGATAATAACATCTACTTTGCAAGGCTATAGGGAGAAGAAATGATACACATGAATTATGTGGTACTAACTATAGCACAGCACCATTATTTAATAATGCTGTTCCAGTTACCATCAAAGATTAAAATAAAGCAGTCAAGTGTGAAACACATATTATGAAAATGTACACTACATAAGAGTGAAAACAACTCATTTATTAAGCATTATGTTCCGAACATTGTACCAAGAGCTTCAGTTTTAATCTTGATAACAAACTCATGAATTGGTCATTCGCATGTTACAAATGATGACACTGAGGCTCAGAGAGGTTCAATAATAGATCTAAAATCACATGGAACACATAATGAAGGGCTTGAATTAAGAAGCTTTTTTTAGCCTGTATTGTTGTTACTCTATGGCACCCAAATTATTTTCCTATGATTTATGCTAACTTATGGGGTTGCTATGAGTCAGAATTTATAGCAATGTGTTTGTTTATGGCTCATATGATAACTTCAAGGTGATTCAATCCTTTATTTCCCAGAAATACTTATCTGTACTACTTGATGAACACTGCCAAATAGGAGCCACCAGATAGAAAATATCCTGTTCCCTCTCTGACTGCAAAGTGACCCGTTCAACAAGAAACTTACTTGTAATGCTCCTAACAGATATCACTGATGATATTCCAATGAAACCAGAGAAACTAATTTCCAAAAAAGTCAATCATCAATGTGAGAAGTGGCAGAAAGACGGCCTGCCCATGCGGAAGTGTTGGATCGAGGTGCCAATGATAGAAACAAGTTGAGTAGGAGACATCTGTGTAAGAATAAAATCAATGGGATTTGCAGCATCTGAAATTAAGTCAGTAAGGGTTTCAGTCTCCTGTGGGTCACTGTCCAGTACAGAAGCAAGACGGCAAATGAAGCATCTCAGTCCTGCACACCTCACCAGATCTGCAGAGAAGGTCGGGCAGCTATACTTCTAAAGACTGTACACACACACCAGAGACACCTCCCAGGTTTCACCACCTGTATTTATTTTACAATTATTTCAATAGGAGTTCATACTTGTGAAGGTTAATGGACTGTCTGGTTCAGCAACAGTAATGCTCCCCTTATCCAAAGTCCTGACTGGAGGGGTGAACGTCTGCCAGGGGTCCTCGCTCTGCCCCTTGGCCGCCGTTATCATTCAGAGAAATCAGGCTCTGTCGAGGCTGAATACACAGCACTGTTTCTCTTGCCCATCTCTATGGTAACCTGCTCCCAGACTGCTTCTGAGGAGTGACCTTCCAATTGTGTTAAACTGAAAGTGTCTCTCTGACATGTGAAATCCTGCTCAGTAGACCTGAGCCAAGACCGTGAGACTGGCCATCTGAAGAAACACTTCAACAACAGTCATATACCAGGAAAGTCACCTGAGTCAGCAGATGTGAGACAGCTTCACCTTGGTACACTGTTTTATGCATGTAAGTCACCTGGGCGGCTTGGCGGAAAGGTTATGATTCAGTAGGTTCTGGGTAGGGCTTAGGACTCTTGAGTTTCTAATTCCCAAACTCCTTTGAGGGCAGGCCAGAATACACCCACAGAAAAAACAAGAATCCTCAAGCACATCTGAGGATGATCTGTATTTAAAAAAAAAAAATTCTTAGAGGATTTTCTCTTCAGTGAAATTATTTAAAAAAATTCTTACCAGAGATGGATTCATGAATTCTTCTAAATACACCCGACAGACTTTGCGGTCCCAGTCGTCTGTGATGTGGCCCCCATACATGATTTCACTGAAGAGATAACGAAGGTCTTCCCAGGGGACCTGGGGGGAAATCACACCAAAGTCCACTTCTAGGCTCAGGTATCTGCCTCAGGGCAGCCAACTAGGGGCATACCACCCTCTGAAGCACACTGCTCCCCAGTCCCTCTGAATCCAAGTATTTAAAAGAAGCTCAAAAACTGCCTTGGCTTTCGTTTAGAACTTCCTGGGAGAATTATTGCCAGTGTGTTTTAAAACATTCAGTGAAAATTCATTATTACTGAGCTTATTGTGCATATTTAAAAGCAAAAAGAACCATTCCTAGAACATGATATGCAAGGAAAGTTTATGTGTTCGATAAAGTACCACGCAAAAATCTTGAAAAGATTTTCATTCAAGAGCTTTGAGGTGTTCCATATTTTTATGACCTAATTTTTATCTTTCTAAAATATCTGATTCAGGAAAAGAAAAATTCATGTAATTGTAATCTGGGATGTATTTAGAAGTCCATCATTTTCCGAAGGCCAAGCAAATACATCCTCTAGTCACAGAATGATTTGAGGGCTCGGTTTATGGCATGGCTGGTCTAAATGACTGTTCTATGTGTTGTAACTAATGCCTCTACTATGTTTTATTCAAGAAATCACTGTATCTCCTCTTTATTTGGCTTAATAGGGTTTGAAGCCTCTCTCTGCTACCCTTTAACTTCCCCTGGGTTTGCAAAACATGCCAGTTTGTGATGAAGCCTTCCCAGACAGGAACCTTTATGCCCTCAGGGGCAGTATATGCCTCCCAACAGTTCACGTAAAAACTTAATTATAGCCTTCATTTGTCACATCATGTGACAGAACAGAACAAGTAAAATTACTTCAACTATTCCAATGTACTTGCTATGAGTTTATTTGAATTTGAATAAATGAGCCTCAAACATGTCTTTTAAGCTGGTTTGATGTGAATGAAAAACTGAGAAGCGACTAAACCAAAATGGGCTTTCTCTACCACTCCGTGGACTGCCTTCTGCAGAGCTGAAATGGATGGGAAATACAAACTTCTTAATTTGATTTTCCTACCTGATTACATTTAATTAATGCCTGCTATCCATGTATCTGATTAAAATCAGCTAGAGATCTGTTCTTTTCAATAATTCTGTCTCACCAAATCTTGCCTACTTTGTATATAAAGGACATTTTGTTCAAATCGACTGCGCACATGTCACTGTAATTCCAAAGTCCTGGTAACTTGCTTTGTGATGTACAGGAGTCAAGCGTCAAGACCACAAGGAGACATCAGAGTATGTTAAAAACCTAGTGCTTATGTAGATCACGGAAGACTAAGGGGAGAAGCAACAGAAGGATTCATTCGGCCAACTGGTGCTACTAAGTCTCAGAATGTGGAGCTGAAAGAAACACTATCAACTCCCCTCTCCTACTTCTTCATTTGTACCTCATGGTGTACAAGATTCAACATAAAGAAGGTAACAGCCCTTGTCTGTCTTATGGGATTGTTACGAAAGAACTGAGTGAAACTATTAAATCATTCATTCTTTTCCTAGCCAGAACTATTATAATAATCAATTTTATGTGCAGCTTGAATGAAGCTTGATGAGAGCAACACAAAAATATTGTTACTATCCACTGCTGCTGAATGGATTCTGATTCATAGCGACCCTGTAGGAAAGAACAGAACCTCTGCATAGTGTTTCCAGGTGCACCTGGTGGATTCAAACTGCTAACCTTCTGGTTAGCAGCTGTAGCACCTGACCACTATGCTACCAGGGTTTCATTACTGTTATTAGAAAAACCAAAACCCAACCACTGCCATCATGCTGATTCCCACTCATAGCAACCCTATACACAGAGCAGAACTGCCCTAGAATTTCCAAGGAGGGCCTGGCAGATTTGAACTGGCAATCTTTTGATTAGCAGCTGTAACACTTAACCACTGAGCCAACAGGGTTTCCAGTTTTTATTACAGTGATCAAAAATAAGCTTAAAGTAGGCAGATTTAATTTTTAATGTAGCAAATTTAAAAAACGATACATATGAAGTATCTTGGGAAAATAAACCAGTGTGATGTACCAAGTGTACTTATTCCTTTTGAAGCTTGAGAAAATTCCGGTAACAAAAACTATGATAAAACAATGGTTACCAAAACAACACAAAATAACCACTTAAAAACCTGGACAGGTTATTTTAAAGGCCCTTTACAGACAGTGTTGCCTAGAATATAACACCTGGTTGGTTTTGACAAATATATCCTAGTTTGAAGACATTTTAGTTTAAGAAAAAAAGTTTCCTTTTAAGGGTTAAACAGGAAAATCCTTAGGAATGGTTCTTTTTCAAAATCCAATCATTGAGTTTATAAGAGTTTACACAAATATTCTTGATGAAGCATTCCCATCTCCATCTGTAAAACACATTTTAGCTGGGAAATGAAATCATTCATCTACCTTTAACTTCAAATCAAGGGGACCATTACTGAGAAAGTCACAACAAGGTGGCATCCTTAATACATAATAATGACATATGCAGGAAATACACCATTATTTATACAAGTGACGTGCTGTAAATTGCTTCCATCATCAGAACTAATTGTAGTGATTATTAATGCAGTGTTATGAACTGTCAGAATTGCTGTATGTAATTACATTTGTGCAAATGCTTCATTACCTGCCTAATGAATCTGGCATACATGCACATGTAAACCACTGTTTTTGTTAACATAATGAAGGACATTTTTTTTTTTTTGGCAGGAAGCTGTTGATGTGGAACTAGTCTGACCTATGTTAGGAAGTTCAAGCATCCACTACCGGAAAATCTTTGATCTAATTTATTTTCACACTTGGCAGAAGATGCGTATATAGTGTCAGCTATTTCAATAGCTTCAAAAGAGAAATTAGGGGTCATTTCGACAGGACCCAAGGACTGACAGATTCTGTACACTCCTCTGAAGAGGTGATCTGACCACTTGGACTTACGTGACTGTTTGCCTCTAAATAGTTGTAGAGGACATTGGCACAAATGGTGAGGTCTCCAGGGTTGAAGGGATAGCTACGGCTCCAGCCCTGGGGGCCAAAGCGCAGTCTCCCGGCAACACAGGCATGAAAGAAGCACAGAGCAAAGAGGATGCTTTTAAACTCCTGCTCCTTGGAGCACATTTCAAGTGTATCCTGGGAGAGAAGAAAAGATCCATCAGTTGTGAACTGGGTGTATCCCTGCAAAATTCATGTCAACTTGGTTAGGCCGGGATTCCCAGACGAACTGAAGACTGATGCATCAGAAGGACCATCCTCCAGAGCAGGGACAGACAGAATGACAGGGGGAGGGAGGGAGAGAGGGACAGAGGGAGAGAGGGAGGGAGAGAAGGAGGGAGGGAGGGAGGAGGGAGGGAAGGAGAGAAGGAGGGAGGAGGGAGGGAAGGAGAGAAGGAGGGAGAGAGGGAGGGAGGGAGGCAGGGAGGGAGGGAAAGAAGGAGGCAGGGAGGGAGGGAAAGAAGGAGGCAGGGAGGGAGGGAAAGAAGGAGGGAGGGAGGGAGGGAAAGAAGGAGGGAGGGAGGCAGGGAGGGAGGGAAAGAAGGAGGGAGGGAGGCAGGGAGGGAGGGAAAGAAGGAGGGAGGGAGGCAGGGAGGGAGGGAAAGAAGGAGGGAGGAAGGGAGGAAGGGAGGGAGGAAGGGAGGGAGGGAGGCAGGGAGGGAGGGAAAGAAGGAGGGAGGGAGGGAGGGAAAGAAGGAGGGAGGGAGGCAGGGAGGGAGGGAAAGAAGGAGGGAGGGAGGCAGGGAGGGAGGGAAAGAAGGAGGGAGGGAGGCAGGGAGGGAGGGAAAGGAGGAGGGAGGCAGGGAGGGAGGCAGGGAGGGAGGCAGGGAGGGAGGGAGGCAGGGAGGGCACTCTTTTGGAGCCGATGAACTAAATTCAGACTTCTGGCCTACTGGACTGTGAGAGAATAAACTTCTGTTTGTTAAAGCCACCCACTTGGGGTAGTTCTGTTATAGCAGCCCTGGATGACTACACCTTCTGAATAGTTTCCAGTGGTAAGGGTCTGAGTTTTCAACCGTTCAATGAAAGACTTCGAGTGAGATCTAGGACAAAGCCAATAAGCACTTTTAAGTATGACTGTGTAATCTATAGAAACCCTGGTGGCATAGTGGTTAAGTGCTATAGCTGCTGACCAAAAGGGGAGCAGTTCAAATCCACCAGGCACTCCTTGGAAACCTGATGGGACATTTCTACTTTATCTTATAGGGTCCCTATGAGTCAGAACTGACTTGATGGCACTGGGTTTTATGTATCGTATCCGCTACTTGTCAGTTTGTCATACTGTGGTGGCTTGGGTGTTGCCACAATGCTAGAAGTCTGCACGGTCACCGACAGCACGAAGGCTGCAGCAGAGCTTCTCGATGAAGGCAGACTGAGAAGCCAGGCCTGGTGATCTACTTCCTAAAATTAGCCATTGGAAACCCTATGTATCACAAGAGAATGTGATGTCTTATACATAGGCTAGAGACGAAAAGCGCCCCAGGTGGGACAATACTGCAACTACATGGCAGCCAAAATGCTGGCCTGGAGCACACCACCAGCTGTGAAGGTGGTGCAGGACCCGGGAACGCGGCCTTCCCCAGAACACGGAGTTGCCATGAGTTGGCACTGACACAACTACCAACAACACTTATCCTGTGAAAGCCGAAAGGGGACTATGTATCTATTTGGTATTTGTCAGTCTGTTGATTTCCGAGAAATGTTTTTATTTTGCTTTGGTTATTAACAAAAGTGCTTCTAAGTGCAATAGAAAAATAAGACAGATCATTCTGGCCAGTGATAATACTGCCAAGTATCATTTTTCCCCTACACAATTTTCTTTGTAAAATATCGATGGCAAAAAGCATCTTCTTTACTTCATCACTGTGACAGCATGCTAGTTAACCACAGCTATCTATTCTTCCCTGGTTCCATGGTACCAGAGACCAGCTGAGCACAAGGCCACCTGTTTGAGGTGGTTCCCAGCCTCTCCTGAAGGCAGAGGTGCCATATGACAAACTTCTTGCCAACAGCATCAGAGCAGAACTGATGAGTGTGCCTCATGCCATTTGCTTAAAAGGAAATTGCTTCCTTGGTTGTTATTCGTCCCTTTCCTGTGAATTAGAAATGATGGTAACTAGGCCACCCCGGAAGCTGTGTTGGGCATGGCTGAGGTGCCCTGCCAGTTTGGGTGAGGGGCTGATTTTCTGGGGCAGACCTATTATGAGTAACAGCAACAAGCTGCCTTCTTGTTCAAAACACTGTACTATTTATTCCCTGTTACTGCAGCTTAGGCTGTACCATAACTAACACAATCACTGTAAGGCATGGTTTCCTCCCAATAACTAAAATTCATTATTGAGGTTATAGAATGGCATATGGGAGATTTGAAAACATAGGCCTTGCACTAGGCCTGTGAGGTTTCTCTGAAAATAAGGAAGGAAGGCTGAGTACCACCATTCTTCCTTGATGTGATCACAGGCCCAGAAGCCATATCACCAAACCAAAGAACCCAAACCCACTGCTGTCTAGTTGATTCTGACTCATACTGACCCTGTAGGACAGAGTAGAACTGCTCCATAGAGTTTCCAAGGAGCTCCTGGCAGATGGGAGCGGCCAACCTATCAGTTAGCAGATGCAGCACTTGAGCACTTAAGCACTACGCCACCAGCGTTTCTGCTGTATCACTAAGAGGGGCAAAATCGTTGTCCAATCTACAGCTTGAAGTGGTACTTTCTTCATTCTGAGACTTGGCAATTCTCTGAGGAAAATCAAAGAAAAGAAATAGGTGGTGGACAACTACTTCTTTGGTTGGTGGTGGGCAGGAAGGGAAGATGAGGCCAAAAGCTGCAGCCGTCCTGCCTCGTCCTTTAAACTGGTCAGACTACAGCCAGTCCACATTTGTAATGGATCAGATACTCAGGCCATTTACAAAGTCTATTTAGTACCTTTAGGATAGGAGTTCAGACTTGATCTTCCACAGAACTTCTGGTATAAGCCAAGATTGGATTTGTTTTTTTGTGGTTTAGGACCAGAAGACATTTTTGGACATTTTTGAGATTTTTTCTGCAGTGCTTTCCATCAGAATCCAGGTCTAGAGTTTGTCAAGCCACATATGGCACAGATCCAACTAAGCCCCTAATCAAACAACAACAGCAGCAACAACAAAAACACAAACCCAATGACATCAAGTCAATTCTGACCCACACCAACCCAATAGGATAGAGTGGAACTGCCCCATAAAGTTTCCAGGGAGCATCTGGTAGATCTGACTTTTAATCAGTCTGGTAGCCAGACTCTTAACTACTATGCTAACATGATTTCCACTATGTCTCCAGTTGCAGTTTCAAAGGATTTATTGGGTTTGGAAATATACAATCATTAAGAAAAACTTTCTCACAACTAAACATCAAATAAAAAAACTTTCACAAGAAGAACAGAGAAATCACGTAACTGGAATTAAATAATATACAAAAATATATTACCTTTCAATGTAAGAAAATGCTAGGAGACCTACTAGAAATTATGAAACTTTCACTTAGGAATTACTATCTGACAAGTCATTTAACATCCCCTTGAATTACACATAATGAAACAAAACAAACTTGTTGCCATCAAGTCAATTCTGACTCACAGTGACTCTATGGCACAGACGAGAACTGCCCCATGGGATTTCCAAAGCTGCAAATCTTTACAAAAACCAACCGCCATACTGAACCACTGAACTTTCAGTTAGCAGTCGAGCACTTAATCCACTGTGACACCAAGGCTTCTTTGAGTTACACATAATCCACTGCCATCAAGTCGGTGCTGACTGACAGGAACTCTATAGGACAGAGCAGAACTGCCCCATAGGGCTTCCAAGGAGCACCTGATGGATTTGAACTGCTGATCTTTTGTTGGCAGATACAGCACTTAACCACTACGCCACCAGAGTTACCGTAGTCTACATAAAATCCAAGAAACTATAATAATGAAGTTCATTAATTCAATCTATCTTTCATATAACTGATTTAGTTTTATCCTCAAGTGTTTAAAAAAAAATTACAAGCCAATGCCTCTCTTATTATACATTGATAATGTAGCTGCAGTGAGAGAAAACTATGAATCAGGCTTTCCCAGTGAAAAGTATGCCACTGCCTGCCTACCATTCCACATTCCAGGCCAGTAGTATTTTTACAAACCAAAGGATGAACAAATTAATATCAGACAATAGAGAACACCACTGTGTAGAGAGAACAGGCATCTACGTACATGTAACAAGCCTGTATGCACACAACCACCAATGTTACATGCACAGTTACCAATTACTTGTTTCTGCCTGTAAATGTTGCAGAAAAACAAATTTCTAATCTCACTTTAAAAAGCAATCTGGCTTTATGGGTATGAAAGGAATCAAAACAGTATTCCTTTATGACAACGTCTTCAAGAGGTAGCTGCTACTGAGCTGAAAGAGACATAGGCAGGCGGCATGCTACAAGAGACTGTTTCTTCACACTTTTGTCACTTAATGATCAGATGTACATGGATATCTTGGCATGCCCAGGGAAATAAAGCACTAAAGAGAACTTTGTTTATTTTGGAAAAAAAAATACCAACACAAAGGTAAACTCTTATTTGGGGGAAGCTACTCAAAACACAGTTTTATTTGATTTGAACGTTACACTATGACTATGTGAGACACACACACCTCCCAAATGAGTGTGCTTCCCAGGTAAGTGGGGTTCCTGGGTAACAGAAAAAACAACTAAGACTCTTTTACCTAACACCAGTGGGTATCAAACTAGACAGTATTTGCCACCCTCTGACCACATCACAGGCTTCAACAAGACAGGTCTGTACAGCAACACAGAGCCCCAAGATGGCACAAGGATTTGGGAAAGGAGGAAGTCTGTGTCTAATTGCCTACTCAAAAATATTTTCTCCCTGATTTTTAGCTGGTCACATATGTGACAGCCCAAGATAAATGTACTTTTCCCAGCCTCTCTTGCAGCCAGGTAACACACCGGGACCGCAACTGACCAATGAAGCGGACGTAGAAGTACTATGTATTAACTCGTACGAAGCATCTTTAAAAGAAAGGGAACACAGTTCCTTTTCCCTCTTCCTGGTTCCTCCTTTCATCCTGCTGTTAGGAACATGCTCGTGAGGCCTGTGACACTGGCAGCCACTTTGGACCATGATCCTGAGTGTCATCCTAGAAATGTTAGAATGGTGAAGTATAAGAGGTTCATGTTGATAGCACCTTTGTGGTTCTGAGCTATGAACTACCTACTTCCAGAATTTGCAAGTGACAGCAACAAGTTTTTGTCTTATTCAAACTACTACTATTTTACTCTTCTCTCGTAATTCTAATTTCATCTGATAAAAGGCCACTGGGAACCTATTCACAGATAGTGAGGAAGCAGGGAGACAGGCTAACAATGCCCTTGAATTACATAATCTGAATAAAAACCACCTTTTGTTTTCTTATATGCTGATACGTCACCATTCACAAACTACTTAGATTTTTTAAGTTTTCTTTAGACTTTTTATTACTTGGTTGGCTTTAGCTGAAATGGGTTTATGCCAAGAGATACACTAAGTGAATTACTTCATCTCTGTTTTTGCTACTTAGGATCAAACTTAGTCTTAACATTCCAGAGCATCCTTCCCACTAAACCTAAACCAAAACCAAACCCACAGCTGACAAGTTGATTCCAACTCATAGTGACCCTACAGGTCAGAGCAGAACTGCTCCAGAGTTTCCAAAGAGCACCTGGCAGATTTGAACTACTGACCTCACGGTTAGGAGACACAGCACTTAACCACTGCATCACTAGGATTTCCTCCTTCCCACTAGATAAGTAATGTTTCCCTTAAAATTCTTAAGAGTCTTTCTGATAAATGCAATCACCCACTGATGTAAGTTGCTTTCCAGACAGCAGTCAACAGATCTAATCCTTTCTTGAATAGCCCAATGCTGGTGCTTTTACTGCGAAATTCATGCATAGACTTCAGTGAAATCTGTGAATCAGTATCATAATGTGTAGCATTTTAAAAAATGTGCCATTTCATAACTAGCCTATTGCTAAGAGATTCTTCCGCACCCCATATAGGTGAGTGGCATCCAGGGTCTTAAAAGCTAGCAAGCTGCCATCTGAGGAACACCAAATGGTCCTAACTCAGCTGGAACTGACAATCACCAAAGACAACAACGACATGAGGGCAAAAGAGCCCAGAAGACAGAAAGACCCACATGAATGGGTGACTACATCAACATGTGACCAGAAGAACCATATGGTGCCCAGCCACCACCAGTGACAGCCGTGACAGGGCTCACAGTGTCCAGTCTCAGTGGCAACATGAGAAAAAAAGGGGAGCACCCTAAGAACTCCACTAAAAGACCACAACTGTTGGCTGAAGGCCTGAGAGATCCCCTGGGAACATGGACCCCAGACCTGATACTTCCCCTGACCACAGATCATTACTGAGGTTAACTCTTCAAAGAGAAACGGAATGGACTCAGGGACACAGAGTGACCATATCCTGTGTGCACTTGATTCTGTGCATCTATTGGATATCATCTTATTGGCCTCTTTCTAGAGGCTAGTGTAGAGGGTGGAGAGGAGGGGGCAGGAGATTGCTAAGAGGATATGACATGTATGGATTACAAAGGAGATGTGTACTGTCACGAGACAAGGAGTGGGCACGCAAATCTGAACTGTGTTGTAAATGTTCACTCAATTACAGTTTTTACAAAAGTGTCACTTCCTTTAGGGGCTGGTATTCATACTTCTACTAGATTCTCAAAGAGGTCTTTACTCAAAATGCTAAAGGAAAACTGAATTGAAGCTTGTTTTACTCATGAAATGCTTAGGATTTATGAACAAAGACAATTATTTTAGGAAGCTAGATAATCCTCTTTAAATATATCAAGCTCTTCTTTGGTAAACTTTGGGAAAGAGCTTGCAAATGTCATAAATAGCCAGATGTTATAAATTAAGATATGATAAAATACATATCTGTTCTACTTCATAACTAAGCGCATTGCAAATATTTAATAAATTGGGCTTTTTAAGTGTCCTCTGTTTACACAGTCCACTGTGCATACGTATACCACAAATTACTCAATTATCTAAGTAATTAACTGTATTCTTCAACATTGTTTTCTTAGGTGGCCAATTATTATAATTCTCTCATAATACTGGTTTGGGCATCAGCCCAGGAGGTACTAGAGAAAAAGTTAAGCCTGCTGGCATGGTTCACACACAGTGATAAATTTGTAACAGAAGGCTGAATATTCATCACCAAACCATATGTATTTTCTTCTTTAGGGCTCAGTTCTCTTAATAAGAGTGCTATTTACCCAGGATTTCTAAGAAAGTAGAGTAAAGAATAGGAACTCAGAGCAACAGCAAAACAAACTAAAAGCTTTGGTAAGGGTCTATGATAGAAGTAATCATTAGATAAGGAGAATAATAGTAATAGATGATACCAGGAAGCTATCATTAATTTGTTTATGCACTAATTTATTTCCAGTTTTGTTTTGGAAGGAAACTGAAATATAAACAAGAAAACAACTTGAACATATTTGGAAGAGTTGAAATTTACTAATAATCAAAACTAGATGTCAAACAGAGTGAAACTCTTCCTGTGTTATCACTGTTACCATTACCATCAAACATAACAATGGCCTTTCTTCTTTCTGTGCTAAGAACCACTTGTTGCTGTTGTTAGCTGTAGGCAAGTCATTCCCACTCATGATGACCCCATGGTTCAGAACAGAATTGCTTCACAGGGTTTTCAAAGCTATGTCCTTTTGGAAGCAGATCACCAAGCCTGTTTTCTGAGGTACCTCTCGGTGGATTCAAACTGCCAACCTTTTGACTAGTAGTTTATTCCTCAATCCTTCTATACTACCTACGGGGTACTCCTAATCTGTCATCTTTGTCTTCACAAACCAAGTTCCTCAAAAAACCACTGCTTTAGTCATCAGTACTATTCTAACAGAAATGCCACAATGTGGATGGCTTTAGCAAAGAAGAGCTTATTCTTACACAGTCCAGCAGGTTGTAAGTCTGCATTTAGGGTGTCAGTTTCAGAGGAAGGCTTTACCTCTGTTACCTCTGGAGGAATGTCCTTGCGTTGCATCAGTGTTGGTCAGGGTGCACCCTGGCATAGGAACTTCAGGTCTGAAGGACATGCTCTACTCCCAGTGCTGCTATCTTGATTGCATGAAGTTCCCAACTCTCTGCTTGTTTTCCTTTGTTTTTATCTCTTGTAGGATAAAAGGTGCTGCAAGTCACACTCCAGGGAAACTTCCTTTATAGTGGAGCAAGGTGGTGACCTTATTAAGGGATTTATAGTCACACCCTAATCCTTTTTAACATCTGAAGCCAAACCAAACCCACTGCTGTATAATGGAATCCTACTCATAGCGACCCTACAAAGTTCAAAATCAAAATGCTCATAGCGACCCTACAAAGTTCAAAATCAAAATGCTCCATAGTTTCCAAGGAGAGGCTGATGGATCTGAACTGCTGATCTTTTGGTTAGCAGATGTAGCAATTAACCACTAAGCAACTGGGGTTTCCTTTTAACATCTAGCACAGGAAAATCACAAAATAGAGGGCAATCACACAATACTGCTAACCACAACCCAGCTAAATTTCTACACATAATTTTTGGGCACACAATTCAATCCATGACAGCTGCCTGGTCCATTCTAAAACCCACCTCTGTCAAGTTGATGCTATAGGACATAGTGACCCTACAGGACACAGTGACCCTATAGGACAGAGTAGAACTGCTCCACAGAGTTTCCAAGGAGTCCCTGGCAGATCCAAACTGCTGACCTTTTGGTTAACAGACGTAACACTTAACTACTTAATCACTACGCCTCTTCCTTTCTACTAAACATGTAACTATAGTCTTCTGAGTTTTAGGATGGAACCTAAATATATATTTCGTAGTTATTAGAATAGGAAATGACAAGCAGTTCTTTTCAAGAAACTAAAGTACACATACACACATTTACACACCATACACAAGTGCATCAAAGATGTCCCTTCATCCTTCCTGCATGAGATGCATGCAGTAGTGATTGTGCCCAGAGCCTTGTGAGAAGACTCTGACTTTATAGTCAGGCCAGGTTCTTCTGTTTCCTCACCTGATCAAAGTTGTAGAGGGCAGCATGCAAACTGGCCAGCATTCCTGTCGGAGGCTCATTAGTGATCTTAATGGAATTTTCCAGGAGACCTTGAGGGATGATGTGCTCATCTGGTGTGGGTGCAGATTCCGCACTCATGAAAACCCTGTAGTCCCCATGGCTTCCTTGGCTGAATCTTTCAAGAAGTTTCTCCAAAGTTCCCAGCCACTTGGCTACTAAGTGGACATTCTGAAAGATAGTGTGACTTATAATTCCTGTAAAACAGAAGCCTTTTACTTGAACTATAGGGCTACAACACTTTCCTGTTTATAACTCAAAGCTGAAAACTCAAAGAAGTAGATTTGGAATTGAACACTGACATAATAAATGCTCCAAATTACCACAGGTTTTCTTTGTCAACTAAAATCTTTTCCTAACAATTTTACCTCCTTCTGAACACCCACTAGTCATTTTGAGACAGAGTTTCCTTATTACAATTCAGAGTAAATCACTGAGACATACCCAAACTAAACTCATTGCCGTCCAGCCAATTTTAACTCACAGAGACCCTAAAGGACACAGCAGAGCTGTCCTACAGGGTTTCCAAGGAGCTCCTGGAAGATTCGAATGGCCAACCTTTTGGTTAGCAGTCACAGCTCTCAACCATTATGCCACCAGGATTTCTCACATCCGCGTTAGGTTAATAAATACAAAAATGAAAAGTCAGAAGTGGAAAGTTGTTTCCAATTACCCACTTCATGGTCTGAGACAGAAACCCCCTCTAGTCTGACTCCCGCTCATCAGCACATGGCTTCAAAAGGAAGGAAGGTAAGTTGAAAAAAAGAAAGCAATCCTCATTGTTGAGGTGCTCTTCCTATTCCTAATAAGTTCTTTTTCTCAAATCCTCGAGTTGGCAGCAACCATGAAAGAAACAAATGTTATCACCATCACCCTGTACTTTTCCATTTCATGATTCACAAATTCCAATAGCCTACAATCTAGAACATGGTAGTTGGTGCTGAGAGAGGTCTAATGGCCATACTCACATACTCTCTAGCTTTGGAGAAGTTCTTGACCTAGCAGTGACTGAAGCATCTCCCTACACAGATATGTAATTATTTTCAACAAAGAAAAATATTTAAAGTTATTACAGCCACAAAAATATAGAGAAGGCAGGCCAATAAGGAAGGCAATAGTAATGTAGACACCTTTCTTTGAAACAGTTCTGTTGCAAAAAGAAAAACAAATGCCAATTCAGTTGCTGACAGTAATTAGCCCCCACCCCTGGGGTGTACTGAGCACTGCAGACCACGGCTGTACACTCCTTCCTCAGCACACTCGCCACTGGGTTATGAGGTCAGTGCCTCTCATATCTCAGTTGTCCCACTAACACAGGCATCTGCTGGTAACCAGGAACAAAAAGGATTACACAATCTGTTTTGTAAACTCAGTTATGTCCTACCATCTTGTGTTACAGATGACAACAATCTCCTACTTGAAAAATTCACTTGAAACAAATGTAAACATATTTCAGGGAATGACTCTGGAGTCAGAGGACAGAAAAAACTCCAACTAAGTCACTGGTGTAGAGCACAGAGACACTGAGACATTCTGCCTGGGGACTATCCTGGAGGTTACCAGGCCCCGGGGCCGGCTAGATTCTGCGCTGTATTCACGCAAGGGCAGTAGAGCCTGCCCATTTTTAGCCAGTCCACGTGTCTCGAAAACCATGCATTTCACCAATGAAAAATGATTTTGAAAATCCATTATGCTAATTCACAGACCATCTGGTGTAGATCTGAGATAAAGATAACTGCCAGCCTGCTGCCTTCGTCATAGTTCTGTCTGGAGCATCCTAACCAAGTAGGATTGTTTTCCTTTTCAGCTAGGCTTTCTTTCTTTACAGGCTTTAAAGTCCATATAGTAATGAGGAGGAGATTGAGCAGAGGCTTCTATCAAAGACGAAGAAGTCAGTGATTCAGGACAGCTCTGTGTTTCTGGCTTTTAGTTATCATGCTGTTTTAAACGAACTGTTTAACTATTAAAACCATAGGAGAAGGACATGGAATCTGTGCCTAATTGCTTCCACAAACAATTGCCTCCCTTGCCATGAGACCAGACAAATATGACAGTGCCCAGCTACCATTACTGAATATTTTAATCAAAGAGTCTATAGATGAATCCTGATCAAAAGAGGAAAAATGTGGAACAGAATTTCAAATTTTCATGGATTCCCTGAACCTGGTGCCTGAGATAATCTTTAAAAAACCCAAACCAAAAATATCCCCTAAAGTCTTCTCAAAACCAAATAATAGTTTAGCTTAACTAATAACAAATGTCTGTCTTGAGCATTATGCACTTTTAAGAATCATCTATATGGGATCAAAGTGACAAGAGTAACTCAGAGACTGGATGGAAACCTTAAGGGGCACTGAGTTAACAGTGACCGCAGAGGGACAACTCAGAAAAGGAGAACGAGAAAAATGTAATCTATGTTACTGAACTGTAAATGCAGGAGTGGCTGAATTGTGTGTTTTGCTGTGTGCACTGTCAACCACCACAACAAAATAAAATTCAAACAGAAAACTATATTCCAAAATAGGCTTTATTTTTTGTCTGTCATAGTTATCACCTATCCTCATTAAAACCTAGTTAAATATCCCCGGGGGGGCTACATCCAATCAGAGTGACTGACCATTCTAGGGTTTAGTTAAAAACTAACACGTGCATACATATCATATACCTATGCTAATATAACTCGATGTAAGTTATAAACAATATAACAAGTTCCCATTATGTTGGTCTTCTGCTTCTTCAAACCTTGTACTTTTTTAACCTATTTGTAGGTCAGAGGAATAACAGAAACGCCTGGAAATCGGGACATTGAAAGCCTAAGTCCCTCCAGTTACTGTGCGTGTGGGTAGTGGAGTGGGGATGCAGAGTACAGACAAACGGCTACATTCTATTAAGACCTCATCTAAGCAGTTGATGGAAACACTGAGTAGTGTACATGGTGAATGTGCTTGGGTGGTAATCAAAAGGTCGGAGATCTGACCCACTCTACAGCACCTCAGAAGAAAGGTCTGACAAAAACTGTGGAGCACACTTCTACTCAGCCATCAGAAACTATGGAGCGCACTTCTACTCTCACACATGGGTCACCATGTGTCAGTGTTAATTTGACAGCAACTAGCTTTTACAAAGTTGGTAATTCAGTATTATAGAAGATGAACTGACGTGTTCCTGCAGACACAAGCTTGCATAGGCTCCAGGCAGTTTCTTCATGAATCCAGTTTTACTTCAAGCAGAAATGCAAAATGCATCTAATTTGGATACTGGAGATACTAAGGTATTTGCAGGAGGGTAGGGTCGCCATGAGTCGGATCCAACTCGATGGCACTTGGCTTGGCAGTGGTATGCAACAGTGGAAAGAATGCCTCCTGCCAGACAGACCCAGAACCAAGTGCCAACTCTGCCACTTATCAGTTCTGTGGTCTTGAGAGCTCTCGGACCACTCCAAGCATCACTATTCTCATCTTTATAGCAGGAATGACACTACCTACCCTCGCAGCTTTTTAGTAATGCTTACAGATTATGTATCCTATGAATTGCTTAGTGGAGTCACACATATAAATCAGAACTCTTAGTATCACAGTGCTACAAATAAAATGGCCTTTCCGAGAAATGCTGACAGTTATCTGGGCTTGCTAGAAGGAATGAGCAAGTCTCATAAAGGCACCCTAAGGCTGGCCTGTGTTTCTTTGGTTCCTGGACTCTTGCTAGAATCCCCAGCTAAGGGAGTCACCCAGATGACTCTGGGTTGCAGGACACAGACTCATATAATGATGTCCCTACAAGGGGTAAGAAGTCCCAGAACTGTACGCAGTTAACACATTAGGCTACTAACCAAAAGTTTGGAAGTTTGAGTTTTTGCAGAGGCACCTTGGAAGAAAGGTCAGGTGATCTATTTCTGAAAAGTCAGCCATCGAAAATCCCATGGAGCACAGTCCTACATTGGTACACATGGGGTTGCTGTGAGTTGGAACTGACTGACTAGAAACTGGACTGGTAAAAGTGATAAAAGAGTAATCGACTCTAATCCCTTTAATTTTTTTTACAGATGACTACAATGAAAGCTTAGCAAGGTAATTCACTGAGTTAGGGTCTGTCAAGGTTTTACGAGATATAAGAAAGTGCTCTGTCAACTTGAAAGCAACATGCAAATGACAGTAATAATGACAACAAGTGCTGGCAATCAATATAATTCTACTTGTCCTCAAACACTGCTTCAGGGTTTCAGATACTTGTAAATCAGCAGAGTAACAGGGGTTCCCCCTCACATTTTAATTTTGAAGCACAGTGGCTAGAAAGTCCCTAAATATGACAGCCGTCCTCTTTCAGAGTGGCCCCTTTATCAGTTTTAGAGATGCTATAAATGCTGACAGAAATGACCAACCCATTGCCGCTGAGTTGCTTCTGACTCACAGTGACCCAACAGGACAGAGGAGAACTGCCCCAAAGAGTTGCCAAGGAGTGTCTGGTGGATTTGAACTGCCGGCTTTTTGATTAGTACCTGCAGCACTTAACCAATACGCCACCAGGGTTTCCAAGAGAAATGACAGGGCTCCTCAAATCACATATTATGGCAGAGGATCCTACTGAGAGCAGAGGGCAGTTCTGCATTATCCATCCCACACTCACTCACGATGTTTTCCATGAAAATGTAAGACTCACTTGGAGTATGACCCAGTGTCCTCCTTTGGAAGCTTTCTCCAGTGCCATTTCAGCCACCGTTTCCTGACCTTGTCCTAAAGACACATTGTGGAGTTTTCCCGAGTCAAGCGTAAACCCACGTTTTTTGCCTGTTGGAGGATACCACACGATCAGAGGACATGTGTGTGGGGGAGGTAGGTGGGAAGAATGTCAACTTTGGTGGTCCAGTTTCTACCTGTGGTCACTGATGCCATCTTCCACATACCCTTTCCTGAAGAATCCAACCTAAGCCTCTGTCCTTTTAACAAGCAGCATTTTGAGCTCCCAACAGCTGCTTTGTGGCAAGCATTAGAAATGCCTGTGGAAGTCAGTTCCACTAGTTTGAAGATAATGAAGCTTTTGACGTTCTGACAGATGGCAGGCATTGTCACTGAGCTTTATAAACTCTTGCCCGAGTAGCAAAGCATTTCCCTCATAAAAAAGAGCAACATGTGGTAGATACCACATCATTTTTTTTTAACGGATTGGCTCATTGGGTAAATGCAGCAGCCTCTCACCTTGCGGGGCTGCGTTTAAATTGAGCACAGGCAGGTCACAGCTATATTAACCTGGAATTCTCGGTGCAGGCCATAGGGAACAGCAATCCAGAGCACAAAGCCACCAGGCCTTGCACAATCGAATATACTTGCTCTAATGACCATTATTTAGTCACAGGGGGCACACGATTACATGAGCATGGAGAAAATTGCCCTCTGGCCCTCATCTAGTCAAAAGGTAGGAAACAGTACAAAAGAAACATGCATTATGCCAACCAGAGGAATGTTCCATTTGAACATTTCTTCAGACTACAGTGTTATTATCCTTACATTTGCCATATACCAAATCTCCAAAAAATGAAAAAAAGGAAAGAAGCTAAGCTAACTGTGAACTGAAAGGCAGGGCTGGTGGGAGGAGGGGGAGAGGAGATGGGGAGAGCAGGGAGGATGGAGGGCTGCCAGCAAGCCTCCTGGCTGCTCACCAAGGGTCTCCAGGTCTTTAAGGGCATCCATCCCTGGAGACAAGATGAAGAACACGGGGGTGGCTGGGCGACTGTCTTCCAGTGCTTTCCCTAAATCCACTCTAGTTGCCTCTATATACTTAGCACCCAGTTTTTCCTCTACAAAATTCCTGTTAGGAAAAAAAAAAGCAAAATCCATGATCAGTAGCTTTGACCTTTAAATGTAGCACAATTTAGGAAAGCTTAAACCTCAGGCACAGGAAAGAACCAAGCCAGGTGTCACTACACTGTATGTCTTGTCGGAACGATGGTATAAATTCAACTAGATTTCTGCAGTCCTTTTGTCAATGATATCCCTCTCTTCTTTAGAAGCTCTGAAAATCAGAAGCCTACATTCCATTTGGGGGCGCTAGTGAGAACCCCTCCCCTTCTCTGACCGCCATCAGACGCCTGCACATGGCTTTGTATCCTCAAAACCCTCAACCAGATTCCACCATTACTTATTAACAGTTCATTAGACTTGCCACAGTGCAATTTTCCAGCCTGCTGGGCTTCTCATGAATATACAAATGCTTTTTGGGGTGTTTCTAACACAGGGAAGCTCAATTAAGCAGGG
Source organism: Heterohyrax brucei (assembly GCA_028571685.1). Classification (NCBI taxonomy): domain Eukaryota; kingdom Metazoa; phylum Chordata; class Mammalia; order Hyracoidea; family Procaviidae; genus Heterohyrax; species Heterohyrax brucei. Next base: position 87,496,802 of record CM053147.1, on the reverse strand, counting down.
ATTATTTTCCAGTGGCATCAGATTTAGCAGAAAGTAAGCACTAGGCAGAATGAACTCGCAAAGGGGCTCAGCAGAGGCTTCCGCAGAGGGGACAACTGGCTGAACTAGATACAGCAAAGGAAAAAACTGGAGGCGTGGGAATGTTCCGGAAAAAAGAGGAACATGCCTCAGAAGGAAGTTGAGAACTCTTTGGACGGTGAATTCAAATTAGAATAAGCCTCGTGTGCATTAAGCAGTGTATTACCATTTAGAAGCCAACAGGGCAGAGGAAAAGGACAATTGAACCAAGATGTAGACAGGCATTTCTGCTTTTAAATTGCATTGGTTGTAAAGTTATAGGACTATGAGTGTCTCCGTTAAGGAAATTCATTTTTGTCTGATATGCAAAATCTTGGGAGCCAAAATGTCACCGCTAAATAAAGATGATGGAAATTATACTTGGATAATGCATGTTTCTGCCCTCTGATCTCTGCTGGCACCCATCTCTCTTCCGAGAGTATTTCCATCAGTTTCTTGTCCCCTCTACTGATTTCAGAGTCAAGCTTTTCAGGAAGGAGGTGATGAGTCTGCCAACAGATAAGCCCACTGTTTAGTGTTTAGAAATTTTTAACCACAGCAGTGATTAGCATGGAAAAACCTCAGCAGATCACTTCTCATCAATATGACTTTGTAAACTTGGAAACTAGCTTAGTCAAATGGGACACATGGCGACCCCATGTGTGTATAGTTGAACTGCACTCAATGGAGTTTTCAATGGTTGATTTTTCAGAAGTAGATCACCAGGCCTTTCTTCCAAGATGCCTCTAGACCAAAAACCAAACCTGTTACCATCAAGTCAATTCCAACTCATAGCAACCCTATGGACAGAGTAGCACTACCCCATCGAGTTTCCAAGGAGCACCTGGTGGATTCAAACTGGTGACCTTTCGGTTAGCAGCTGTTAACACTTAACCACTATGCCACCACGACTTCCAAGGGGCCTCTAGGTGGACTAAGACTACCAACATCTCGGTTAGTGGTCACGTGTGTTAACTGTTGCCACCACCGTCACTAGTTTCACTTCCATCTCAACGAGACCCCTCTAACCTCTAAGACTAACTTGCCTCTGAGTTAACTTGCATTTCCAAAGATGTTGACTGGCTCACCTGAGGGCATACGTCATTCTGTCAGGGCGCATTGCTCGCAAAATAATTAGCTTCTGTATTAAGCTCTTCTTCTTCCATTCTTGCGGTAACTTTTCTTTTTCGGGACACTCAGATTCTACCCATCTCTTCCACTGCTTGGCTGATCCTTCCACATCTTGGTCTATGCCTCGAAATTCTTCCATAAGGGCTACTGCCTTATAACACAACAGGGGAAGAATCACGAATGGTAAGTACAACAGTTTATAGTTTGAGATAAAGATGTGCGAATGTATCTAGTCCTATGTAAACACATTGTGGTCCCTTCTTCCTTTTCCTCTTCAGATTCACTCTCCATGCTTTTCCGCTGTGTGAAGAGGGTGAGCTCTAAGAACCACTCGAACTAAGCTCTCTGATTCTCTGAGCTGGTTGGGTTTGACCAATAGGAGGCACTGACTGTACAGCCTCAGGGAGAGAGATGCAGGAGTAATTATTCCTCCAACTCTTTCTTTGCTGGGACTCAGTTTGGCAGGAAACCCTAGTGGTACAGTGGTTAACTGCTGTGATTGCTAACCAAAAGGTCTGCAGTTCAAATCTTCCAGGTGGTCTCTGGAAACTCTGTGGGGCAGTTCTACTTTGTCCTACAAGGTTACTATGAGTCAGAATCGATTTGATGGCAACGGGTTTGGTTTTCTGGCTTATACTCCTGAAGGTCCTGTGAGTTCACTCTCCCTCATAATTTCATTTCTCAGCAGTCCTGGCAACTGTAGCCTCCCCCTTCTTCACCATCCCTGGTTGACTGCTCTACCCTTATCCATAATGTAAAAGTATACTTTTCATTAAACTGTCTTCATCACTCCTTTGAATGTGTCATCTGTTTTCTGCTGAGACCCTGACTGATAACACATCAATTCACAAATTCTAAAGTGGTATTCTAATTAGTAACTCTAAAAATGTTATCAAACTAAGGAATAACATCATTATTTTCCATGCATAAGAATATTTTCCTCTTACAGAAGACAAGACTAGGGCAAAGCCGAGCACATGGTCAACATTTTAAAGCAGCTCCGGGATTATTTAGCAATAAAATCTTCTGGCAGAAATGTGGAAACAGGATTGATAACTGGGGTTGAAGAGTGATTTTCATTTATTCTCACAACATTCTGTTTCATTTAAATATTTTACAATGAGGTCAATGATCCTATTCTCCCCCCTCCCATTTTTTGTTGTACTTGAGATGAAGGTTGATAGAAAAACTAACTTTTCACTAAACAATAGTATACAATTGTTTTGTGACGTTGGTTACTAATGCCACAACCTGCCAACACACTCCCCTTCTTGACCGTGGGTCCCTGATTGGCGGTTTTCCTGTCCCTGCTCCGGGACTGGCATGCCCCTTATGTTCATCTGCTTCATGGGCCTGTCTGATCTTTGAGGAGTAACTTCATTTCTGAGCTGAAGGGGGGTCTGGGGGCCCTGCTCTTGGGGTTTCTTCAGTCTTTGTGAGGCCAGTAAATCTGGTCTTTTACTGTGGGTTAGAATTTTTTACTATCTTGTTCTCCAGCTTTGTCTGGGACCCTCTGCTGTGATCCCTGTCACAGTCAGTGGTGGTAGCCAGGTACTATCTAGTCGTGCCAGACTCAGTCTAGTGGAAGCTGGGGTAGTTGTGGTCAGTTAGTTCTTTGAACTAATCCTTCCCTTGTGTCTTTGGTTTTCTTCATTCTCTCTTGCTCCTGATGGGGTAATACCAGTGGAGTATCTTAGTTGGCCACTCAGAAGTTTTTAAGACCCCAGATACTGCTCACCCAAGTTCAATGTACAATATTTTCTTTATAACTATGTTATGCCAATTGAGACAGATGTTTGCTGAGTCATGGTCCCCATATCCCTCAGCTCAATGATTCTATCTCTCAGGGAGTTTGGATATGTCTCTGGAACTTCCATGACCTTTGCCTTGGACACTGTGATGGTTAAGACTGTGTGTCAGTTTGGCTGCACCAATGTTTTGGCAGCTGTATACAGTGGCAGGAATGGGGCCTCTGATGGCTCACTGCCCACCCTCAGTCTGCATCTCTCTACCTTCTACCATCTGATGTTGCCATCAGCTCCTGCTCTCTTCTCTTTTTACATCTAGTTCCTGGGACTTGAACTAGCAATTGTTGGATTCATCAACCCTCACAGCCTGCGAGTAAGAGCCCTGTTCCCTGACCTGCCAACCCTGGGTCTGCCAGTGCTGGCAGCTACATGAGTCAGCCGAAACCTCGCAGTCTCACCCACCATCTTGGGATCCACTGATGTACACAGCCAGTGACCTAGAACTCTAATCTCTGACCTGCCGACCTCGGGTTCACCAGTTTTGTGGCTCTGTGAGGCTTGAGCTCTAACCCAGGACTTGGGACTTTTCAGCTTCTACAATTCTACGAGCTATTTCCTTTATATGAGTCCTTCTCTGTACATACTACACATGTTACTGGTTTTGCCTCCCTAGAGAACCCAGCCTTACACAGATTCTTTCTGCTGGCTTCCCCAGCATCACATAATGTCACACCCTTCACCAAAGTTACCACTTATCTATTGTCTATTTAATGGTTTTCCATCACTAACCACCATATTCTTGTATAATTAAAAAAAAAGTCTATTCAGAAAAAGTAGAAAGTAGAAAAAAAAGATTAAAAAAATCAGATTCACATAAATTAAAAAAATAAATCATTTATACTCCCAGACTTTCATTGAAAGCCATAGTACATTTATAACTTTCCTACTCAAAAATGGGTTAAAAGCTCTTTTACTTCCAAATAAGAAAATTACCAGTTTATAAAGCAATGATTAAAGAACATCATGCAATACAGCATATTTCTACAACTAAAACAGCGGCTAACATATCACTTTTGTTTGGTAAACTACATTTCCAAAGCTAAAGACTTGAGATTTGAAATAAGATTCAGAAAGCAAAGAACTGTTTTCCTGTCATACCTTAATAGCACTCCATGACTGAGTAGTTAGAAAGTCAACAGGACTCAGGTAAGTGTGTTCAACTGTGAATCGAAGCAGGAAATCCAATTCGAGAGGATCTATCTCTTTCTTCCTCAACAAAATCTTGAGAGCACACAAAATTGAAAAGAGTCATTTGGTTTATATCACAGTCACAATGGAAGAACCAGTTACCATTCAACAGTCATGACTGACTAGGCTGTACCAAATTGGCTGAGAACTGCTGTAACTATCCAATGTTCTATTGCTGAAATAAAGAATTTAGAGTACATGAGAGATCTCATAACCATTAGCAGAATGCTAACAGAAAATAATTAGTAAAGACTGATTTATTCCAATCTTAATCTGTATGCCTATTAGCAACATATTTGACATGCTTTCGTATTTAGCCTACTGCCACCAGATAAAACTTGTGCTAAAATTTGTTATATAATGAAAAAGCCTCACATAACAATGGGGTGAATTACTAGACAGAAGTAGAACTAGCATTGTATGTCAGTCCTGGTGCAAAAATTACATCCAGTAAGCTACTACATAGATGAAAGATTTTTCTTACATGTGAGGTTACATTGAGAAAAAGTAGCAATTATTATTTTACAGATACAACTATACAAACACATCAGTGAATTGGCGCCAACTTCAGATTTTCTGATTAAAGAACTGGTAATAAGTCCACAGCACTTTTTTGGGAGGCACAAAAGTAGTATTTGTAATTTTCATGTGGAAGCTGTCACACATTACAAGTTTAAATGAATAAAAATTTAGAGTTTTGTACTATTTTAAAATCTGAAAAATTGTCAAAATGAATTATGTGTCGTACTACACCATAAAGGGGCCCCGATAGCACAGAGGTTAAAGTGCTCAGCTGCAAATCCAGTGTTGGCTGTTCCAACCCACCAAGTACTCCATGGGAGAAAGATGTGGCAGTCTGCTTCTCTAAAGGTTTGTAGCCTTGGAAACACTAAGACAATTCTCTCCTGTAGTTTAGAATCACCAGGTTGGAACTGACTCAACAGCAGTGGGTTGTTTAACATGCATTAATATTTTATTTTACTGGATATTTATTTTTCCTTATTTCAACAGATGAGTTCTTGTTCATATAAATATGAAGCTTTAATTTAATAAACTGTCAAGATTTGAGATAGATGAATAATTTACCTACAACTTCCAAGAAAGTGTTTTAAAAAGATATGTGTGCACCATTATACATTAAAACTACAGGAAATACATATAAAATAAATCCTTTATTTTATGCAGTTAATGAGCAATGCATATAAAATGAATATTTACTATTAATGATCAGTATGTATAAATAAATGTTTTATTTTGTAATGCCTTGTTCCTTTTTATCACATATACCATAAAACATGTACACTTGCCTGTTCTTATATAATCTAAAAGAATCTATGAATACAAAAAAAATTCAGAGAGAAGCAGTAGTTTATGATTATAATCAGTAGATAGCTGTAAAGTACCTTCTATGTGCAAGGCACATCAGAGAACACAAAATAGATAGGACAGAGACCCTCCCTCAAAGTTTGGATTGATAAAAGAGAGGTCTGGAGCAAACCAGTTAATCAAAGGACACATGTTTGTTTTATCGAAGAAAGGGGTTGTCGTGGCTTGAATTGTTTCCCCCTAAAACCTCTGTGTAGCAATTTTGATAGGCCATCTGATAGTGTGTGATGTTCCTCTATGCTGGAATTCCTGCCTCTAGGATGTCAATGAGGGTGAATGGACAGCAGCTTTGTTGGTGGGACAGGATTCAATGTGTAAAAGTGTTTTGTGCCTTGAGGCGGTCTCTTCAGATATAAAGAAGAGAAGCTAGCAGAGACATTTGGGGACCTCATGCCAAGAAAGTGGTTCTGGGAGCTGAGCACAGCCTTCGTAGAGGACCCGGATTCCGTGCCTTTTGAAGCTTCCAGCCCAGGGGAAGATTGATGACAACAACCTTCCTCCAGCGCCAGCAGAGAAAGCCTTCCCCTGGAGCGGACACCCTGACTTTGGACTTTTAGCTTACTGGACTCTCTTTTAAAGTCATCAACTTATGGTAGTGCTGCTCAGCACTAGATAACCAAGACTGGGGTCCTTAATTTTTTTTAAAAACATAAAACCCCCAAACACAAACCTGGTACCATCGAGTTGGGTCTGACTCATAGTGACCCTAGAGGTCAGAGTAGAACTGCCCCATCAAGTTCCCAAGGTGCTCCTGGCGGATTTGAATGGCGGACCTTTCGGTTAGCAGACGTGGCACTTAATCCATCTTTATTTAAGCAAAATCTTTTGCAGAAACCCATATACAAAATAAAAGGGAAGCAGGCCTACCTGAAGGCGTGGTGTGAAACTTCGTGCTCTCTCAACCTGCCACTGTTTCCTAAAGTAACTCTGAGACACTGCAAAGACCACTCAGACCTGAACTAATGACCCTGGGCTTGAAGACACCCTAGGTAGTACCCAGGAGGTTCTTTGCAGGACTCAAGAAGTGGAAGAAAATGGCTCTTCCATCTGTCTGCAGGGTGACAACTGTGGTGGCAGCTGATTGTACACACCCATTTCAAATCAATGCACTGTACTGTAGTTAATGTCACATGCTCAGGTTCCCTGTGGGAAATTCAGACTCTTCTCATGCTACCAAGACATCTAAAAAAGGTGTCTGTGTTTTCTCAGCAGAAATAAAATATATAATGAACAACAACAACAACAAAAACCCTCAAAACAAAAACACACAGACACACTGCTGTCGAGTCAATTCTGTAGTTACCATATGAGTCAGAACAGAACGGCCTCATAGTGTTTCTGATGAGCTGATCATGGATTCGAACTGCTGACCTTTTTTGGTTAGCAGCTGAGCTCTTAACCACTGTGCCACCCATGGCACATACAATGAACAGAGGTGTCCAACTGGGGTTCTGAGTTTGCTCTTACACGCCGGTTTTCCTCACCTGGAAAGTCATCTGGGACAGGAAGGTGAGCTTGTCCTTCTCAAACAGCGCCTGGCTGGTATAGAGGAAGACGGCATGCGTGACACGCTCCACCAGGCTGGAGATGCGCTCCTGTAGGCTGTCCGCCTTGTCAGTCTGCTTGACGGCTCTGAGGAACAGCGAGGTGAAAGCCTGGGGAATTCCACATGGCGGTTAGAGAGTGAAGACCAGGGCCTGGATATCTAGTTTGCCTCTGATACACAAGGCTACAGTTCAAGGGATAACGACAAGGAAAGAGAACATGATAGGATTTTTATGCAGTAACTGTAATAGTTCCTGGCACGTGCTAAATGCTCATGTTTATTAGCTTCCATTATTACTACCACTGCAATTATTACTATTTCACAAAATCTGCCCGCATCTCCTGGTCAACAGAACTGTACTCTTTTCTCAAAAACAACCAACCACTGGCACTGAGTCAATTCTGACTAACAGTGTCCGTAGAAGACACAATAGAACTGTTCCATAGGGTTTCCAAGTACTTTTGAGTAGCCATTTGATGATCTCTTCTTCCTTTTATAGCCACTCTTGGTATTTGTTCATTGCTTCATTCCATGACTCGATAATAATGGGGCTGTGTGGATTTATATACATACATACATACATGTAAAACCACTTGCCACAGAGTTGATTCCAACTCATACTGATCTTAAGTTCATAACAGTAGAACTGTACTTTACAATAGCTGATTTTTTGGAAGTTGACAGCTGAGACTTTCTTCTAAGGTGCTCTGGGTGGACTAGAACCACCAAACTTTTCTGTAGCGACCAAGTGTGTTAACCATTTGTACCATCATACATGCATACGTAAACATATATGCATGTATACGTATATCTATGTTGTTGCTAGGTGCTGTTGAGTCAGTCTTGACTCATAGTGACCCTACACAATAGAAAGAAATACTGGCTGGTCCTGTGCCATCCTTACAATTGCTATGCTTAAGCTCATTGTTGCAGCCACCGTGTTAATCACGTCCCTGGGGGTCTTCCTCTTCTTCACTGTTTCTCTACCAAGCATGATGTCCTTCTCCAGGGACATATGTAAAGTAAGTATATATACATTATATGATATGCACATATACCTAATACTTCTTACACATGTATGTGTACATAGCTAGCTAGCTAAAGATACACAGAGATGTAGATACATAGATTGATGTCTAGGATTTAGCAAATAAACTGATTTATCTTTATAAAAAATACTTTGTTGTGCTTTAAGTGAAAGTTTACAATTTAAGTCAACTTGTCATACAGAAACTTAGATGTTACCATGTAACTCGAGCTCTTCTCCCCACCATGTGACAGCCTAGTCGTCCTCTCCACGCTGTATTTCCCATGTCCATTCAACCAGCTCCTGTCCCCCTCTACCCTCTCATCTCTCCTATGGACAGAAGCTGCCCAGTTAGCCTCATACTATCTACTTAAGCCAAGAATCACACTCTTTGCCAGTATCATTTTATGTCTTATAGTCCAATCTTTGAAGAGTTGGCTCCAGGAATGTTTCAGTTCTGGACTAACAGAGACCCTCCAGTCCATCAGACCATCAAGTCTGGTCCTTCTAATAGAGTTCAAGTTCTGCACTCCATTTTTCACCCTTGTGCCTTGTGTGCCTTGTCAGGGCAGTCACAAGTGCTGGCTGGGCACCATCTAGTTCTTCTGATCTCATGGTGATGCAATGACTGATTTACCATTAAGTCTATTTTTGAGAGAAAGTACAACGCTGTAATATGACATTTTTCTCACCATGCTTTTGTGATATAACTATGTTATTATATCAGTTGTTCATACCTTTTATGTTGTAATATCCCACTGTATGGATTTGCCAAATTGGTATTTCCATTCACTTTGTAGTCCTTTGAGTTATTTCTAAATTTTGGTTGTTATAAGTTTTTGTGTGAACATATGTTTTTATTTCTTTTGGGTAAATGTCTAGAGCAAAACTGATGGATTATATTGTAAATGTGTGATAAACTTTGTAAGCTACTGTTGAACTGTTTTCCAAAAATTTTTTCACCATTTTGCATTCTTACTAACAACATGTGAGTTGCAATGACTCCATATTCACTGTACCAACAGTTTTCTAAAATTAAAAAAAAAAAATGCTTATGGGCAACACATATGTCTTATCACTGTATTTTTAAACAAATAATTTGTACCTTCACAAGAGCCGCCAGACGAGTCTTCTTCCTGTTAGTTAGCATAGCACATGTAAGAAAATACCTTCCGGAGAAGGTGTGGCTGGCAAACCAACACAGAAGGCATATAATATAGCATACAGTGTAAGGGTTCTTCCAATAACGGTGTTCTGACTTTGAACTTGAACAACAGATTGTGTGAATAACACAGTTTTAAGTGTTTTATTACTTTGAAGTATATTTGATAGCATTATGTGGGGAAAAGAACTTCAGGTACATGGCCGCTGTGGCACCTTCCAAATGGGGCCAAAATAATCAGTTATCATAGACTGGTATCTTTCACCACTGACAGTCACAGCTTCTCCTCATTCATCTTGGAAAAAATAAGGGCCAGCGATTTCGTTGGACCAAAATCCACACCAAACGGTAACTTTTAGGGGATGAAGTGGATGTTCTTGAATCTCCAATGGATTCCCATTGCTCCAAATGCAACAGTTTAGTTAACAAAACCATTCATCCAAAAACGGGCTTTATCTCTGAAGATGATTTTTCGGCCAAAAGCAGGGTCACCTTCTAACTGCTCCAGAGCCTAGCCAGTAAATGTATGGCCCAATCTATGGCTGCTGGACTTCAGTTCTTGAGTTCAAACAATTTTGTAAGGGTAAAGCTTCAAGTCCAGATGCAAAATCCACCAAATTGTGGTCGACGAAAGGCCCAGTTCTTGTGAGAAATTCACTGGGATGGATTCAGACAGACACTCTGATGAACGGTGGCGATGTTTTCATTGGAACATGCAGTTTGTTGACGCACAGGTGTTGTCTGATGGGCAACAGATCCAGTTGTCTCAAATTTTTGATTCAACAGTGAATTGTTCTCTTAGTGGGACGATCATATGCATCATAAATTTCATGTAATGCACGGAATGTTTGGGGAACATAACATCCATTTTGATCATAAACTAATAATTTCTATGTTGTGGAATCGTGTAACTTTTTATGGCTATTTGTCAAGACTAATAAAGTGATAAACATGGCCATTGTAGCTTTATAAATATGGCCACTGTGAGCCGTCAAAAATAGGGCATCCTTATTAGAAGATCTTTATCTGTTTATATCTTTCATCATTCTAATATTGGGTTGTTTTCCTCCTCAGAGAGTTGTAAAAGTTAAATTCTCTGTCAGGTATATGTAAAGTGGATTTTTTTTCTACCGAGTCTGTGCTAATCTTTTCACTTTCTTGAGTGTCTTTTGAAGACCATAGATTCTTATTTTTGACAGCTCGATTTATTAATTTTCCTATTATGTCCTAAGAAATCTAAGCCTAATTCAAAGCCTAGTTTTTCTACTATTTCTTTTTCTAGAAATGTTTCTAGTTTAGCTGATTTGTTTGTATGGGTGACATCACAGTAAAGGTTTATTTTATTCCAGATGTTGTCCCAGCAACAACTGCTGTCAACTGCTACCCTTTCCCCACTGGATTATCATAGCACTTATCTAAAATCAACTGACAGTACATGTGTCTCCTCCTGGAATATCTATTCTGCTTCACTGATATATGAGGTCCAACAACTGAGTCCACAAACATAATCGTTCTAAGTGCTACATACCTCACTGCTCAGTATCAGTACGGTCACCTTTGAAGCACTCCCCTTGGGAAGCTGTGCATTAATGCCAGTACCTAGTCCACCTTTCATAGCAATTTTGGAACTCTTTCTGGAATAGCCATTGTACATTGTGGCAAGTTCTTGAAAATTAACTGTATAGTTGTCTGTGAGGGAGTTTTTAGCCAGTAAACAAATAATTATATTAGAACACCCTACCTATTCACCTGATCTGGCCCCCAGTGACTTTTTTCTTTACCCAAAGATAAAGGAAATATTGAAAGGAAGACATTTTGATGACATTCAGGACATCAAGGGTAATATGACGACAGCTCTGACGGCCATATCAGAAAAAGAGTTCTAAAATTGCTCTGAAGAGTAGACTAAGCACAGGCATCAGGGCATACCTTCCCAAGAGGAGTATTTTGAAGGTGTCTGCAGTGATATTCAGCAATGAGGTATACAATATTTTTTCTAGGATGAGTTGGTGATCTTAATTGGCAGTGCTTGCATGTATTTATCTTTAGGCCAAGACCATGTTATCTTGATGAATGTAGGTTTACAGTCAGTTCTACCCTGGCCCCTAGGGTCGCCACAAGTCGGATCTGACTCAACGGCACTTGGCCATAGTAAGTTTTTAAATCTTGCATTGGAGATCCTTTGACTTCTTTGTTCTTTTTCAAAATTTTTTACATCCTTTGTATTTCCATGTAAGTTTTAGAATCAGCTTGCCAATTTCAACTGAAAAATATTCAGGGATTGTGAGACTGAACTGAATCTATAGATCTATTTCAAGAAAACTGACAAAAATATTCAGTGTTTCAGTACATAAACATGTTACATTTCTCCATTTATTTAGGTCTGTAATTTCTTTCAACAATGTTTTGTAGTTTTTAGTATACAGATTTATGCATTTTGTTAAAATTATCTCTAAGTGTTTGTGGAAGTTACTGTAATAGTGTTGGCTTATCAATTTTATTTTTCAATTGTTCCTAGTATATAGAAATTCAGTGAATTTTGTCTACTGACTTTTCATTCTGCCAATTTACTAAAGACTCACTTTCCAATTTGAGGATCTTTATTTTCGGTTTCTTGGGATTTTCTACTTACACAATCATGCAGTCTGTTAAAAAGAAAGGTTTTCACCTTTTTTTTTTAAATCATAGGCTTTTTATTGTCTTATTGCATTACATGTAAGAATCGACTTGACGGAGTAGTGGTTATAACCTGCCGCACAATGTTGAATAGAAGTGCTGAGAGCAGGTATCATCGCCTTGTTCCCGACGTTAGCTGTAGATATCCATAGGTGTCCATTATCATGTTGAGAATGAATTTACCTTTCATTCATAGTTTGCTAAGAGTTTGTTTCTGCTTTTAATCATGTGTTGAAATGTGTCAAGCCCTTTATATCAACTGAAATGATCACAGACTTCTCTCTCTTACTTTAGTAACACGGTGGATTACACTGTATGACAGTTGAATGCTATATTAACTTGCATTTCAGTCATAAACAGCTGACAATAATGTAATGTGCTTTTTATATATGGCTGGATTCCATCTTTCAATCTTTTCTTGAGTTTTACATCTATGCTTATGGAAGTTATGCTCTGCGGTTATAACACCTCAGTCTGTTTTTGGTATTTGGTTAACCCCTGCCCTTACACTACTGATTTAGTTGTACTGCTCTCCTTCTACACTGTTGCTCTTCCAAAATCTAATCACACTTCTTAGCCTTTCTGTTTAAGAACAAATGCACTGTGATGTCACCTTGACAGTTTTAACTATTTAAAGCTTTATTGAAAATAATACGTAAAATTTCCTGAGAGACTATATTCTGTTTTTGTTAACTAGGTTCTCACACTTCCTTGCTGGGTATACTGATTGCTTAAAAAATAAATTTCATGTTAACTTCTAGAAACAAGTTTTCTAAAACTTTTCAATGTTCTTAGCTTTTTCAGCATTACCTTCAAGGAGAATTGATATATGGGGTTGATTTTCCTGAGGTCATTAATAACAAAGTAGAGAAGAGATGCCCTCGCTGCCACCGGTCTGTAACATTCTCGGGCCTCATTGATTTCGCTTTCATTTTCTTTGACTTCAGTCACCTATGTTGGGATAGAAACAAAAATACTCTTCATATTCTCTTTCTATATCCAAGCGATAGAAAGGACATAGTGTGAATGAGAAATTATTAGTATAAAAATAAATTAACATGAATGCTATCTAGATGCTTCAGTTTTTTTTCTAAGATTAAATTGATACCTTAAAATAATTTTTTTTATAAACTGAGTTTTCAGTGAGAATGGACATAACTACAGCTGTTTTATAGGCTACAGATTATGCAAGTTTGATTTGGTTCCACAGAGTTTGTTCCTGAGAAATGTCACCTTCCACCCTGTCATCTCTCTCTTTCAGGGGTTAATAACCCAGCTATATCACCTCTCAGGGATGGCTCTTAAAAGTCTGCTTGGTCAAGTCAGTGCCAATGACTTTATTGGTCAACCAGGTATATAAAAGCAGTCAAGGTCAGTAATACATCCAGTAGCGAGCTTACTTTTTTAAAAAGCTTTTATTCCAAGACTTTCACGACTGACTATTCTGAATTTGTAGCAGATCATATGCTCATCATGTTTCCTTTCAGTTTTTCTTTTTTTTAATTTTTATTTTTTATTAATTACAGTAAAAGAATAAAATTTCTAACATCTATCAATTATCTCATCTATGATAAACCCTCAGCCTCCACCCACCCATGTAGACAACACAGTCATTTTCTTCTATGGATAATTCTCTTGTCAAGTCCTTGTAACAGGAGTCTCATACAAAATTTGTTCTTTTGATACTGATTGATTTCATTCAGCATGGTCTCTTCCAAATGAGACCACGTTATGTTTTCTAAAATTGTCACTGTTTAACATAGCATAGTGTTACATTGAGTATATAAACCATAGTTTGCTTATCCATTTATCTGTTGATGGACATCAGGGTTGATTCTAACTTTTTGCTATTGTGGACTGTGCCACAACAAACATTCAGATAACTATACAATTAATTTTCAAGAATTTGCAACGATGTACAATGGCCATTCCAGAAAGAACCCCCAAACTGCTTTGAAGGGTGTACTAGGTGCTGGCATCAGTGCATAGCTTCCCAAGGGGAGTACTTTAAAGGTGACTGTAGTGACATTCAGCAATGAGGTATGCAGCACTTACAGCAATTAAGTTCAGTGATTTAATTGTTGGGCCTGGTACTCTGTCACATTGGGTTCTATGAGTCCAAAACTGACTTGGTAGCACACAGCAACGATACATCCATTCAGAATCTCAAATAGTTCTATTTTAAGGAAATGTCATTAACTGATTTAGATCCTACAAGTTATTTCTTGGAGGAATTTACAAGTTTCATTACCTTTTCACTGAAACATCAGAAACCTCCAGTGTCTTTGGCCCTGCCTACCTTGCGCTCTATCTCAGCCGCAGTGGCCTTTGTGGTCTCCAGTCTCTCCACCAGCCTGGTATCATCTAAAAAGCTCCCCTCGGCTGCAGAAAGGCGCAGGAGGAGGTCCTCCTCCAGAAGCTTCAGCTCAATCTTAAAATCATTTTGTTGCTTGGTCAAAACCAGCTAATAAAAATCCAAGAAAAAAGAAAGAAATAGTGATTAAGCAGATTTAAAAAAAAAAGACTTTAAAAAAATATTATGTTTTTTCAACGTTGTTGAAAATGTACACAGCAAAATGAAAAGCAATTTAATAATTTCTACCGGCACAATTCAGTGACATTGATTACATGTGTGATTCTGCTCACCTTTCTTTTCTGAATTATTCCCCAACTAGTAAGTAACGTGAACTCATGGCCTCCTAAGTTTCTTCTCTAACCTTTTGAGTTGTAAGCTGATGCTTTCACTAGAGAATTTCTTTAACCAAATTTTTTATAGAATCATATATAATGGAATATACAACATCAAGACCATATTAAAAATTCCAGAAAACCACAACCAGTTGCTGTTGAGTTGAAGTAATTTAAAAAATGTCTTTAAAGAAATTCAGAAGGCATGTTAAGACCGAATAGTATCCCAGGTCTAGAGTATCAATATTTATCACAGTCATTAGGATCTAAAATCTATAGGGAGAATGCATTTAAAAGAACATCACAGCTCTCTAACATCCGAAGTGTGGATCCCTATTTTAATTCTAAGGATATTTCATCTAAAATTTCTAAATTCACCCAAATCACTAAGTAAGTTATTTTACTTTTTGCACCAAAGAAATGCACCATTTTATTTTTCAAATTCGTTAGCAACGTGGACACACAGCACCTTCTGTGTATTTTAACCTGTTTGTGTAGTTACATGGCCTTTTTCTTATTAATTTTATCTGCACCTTACTTTTTATTCATGATTGACCCTTCTAAAGGTAAAGCTGCTGTATTAGTCCCTCCTCCCCACAAACAGCTTCTTGTTAATTTTCTGTACTGTTCACTTGCTTTCTATGTCACTATTTTCTATTTTTATCTCTTATTGCCTTCTATGTTTTTAAGGTTTATTCTTTTTCTTCTTGTTTTCTGCATTTGACACCAATTAATAACATTTCTTAGTAGATGTTTACAAGTCTATAAATTTCCCTTTAAATACTAGCCATAACCAGCTGCAAGCCATTTTTCCAGTCTTACTCTAATACCTTTTCCACTCCCCAGCCCTGGCCAAACTGATCTGTTATCTCATCCATCAGGGCACATTCTTGCCTCTGTATCTGTTTTCTACAACTGATGTCCTCTTGATTTGTCCTAGTCCAAATAAGAGTTACAGATAACCCATCTCCTTTCTGTGGTATAACCCCAACTACCTGGAATTTACCAGTAGCCAACGAATCAACTCTCGCTCATGGCGACCCCATGTGCCAGAGTGGAAATGGGCTTCAGAGGGTTTTCAAAAGCAGATTTTTCTAAAGTAAACTACCAAGTCCTTCTTCTGTGGTGTCTCTGGGTGGACCCCAACCTCCAGCCTTTCTGTTAGCAGTGGGCAC
This sequence comes from Heterohyrax brucei, assembly GCA_028571685.1. Taxonomy (NCBI): domain Eukaryota; kingdom Metazoa; phylum Chordata; class Mammalia; order Hyracoidea; family Procaviidae; genus Heterohyrax; species Heterohyrax brucei. The sequence continues at coordinate 87,480,958 of CM053147.1, read as the reverse complement.
ATTAACCACTTGTACTACTCAGGAACTCCATCAAGAGAACTCAAGAACCTTCAATCATTTAACTTTTTCCACGGATCCTCACTCTCGTCAACTAGATTATAAATTTCCAAGGGCAGAAACTCTGGTGTTACACCACTGTCTCTAGCAGTGCAACTTGCACAAAACAAGTGTCTGATGATTCAAATATGCTTTACCTTCAGTTTCTCCAAATCTGGCCTTTCGGTGCTGACGACCTCTGCCAGAAGCTGGGCCTCCAAACCGTCTTCTGTGACTGTGAAATTCAGGAGGGTTGTCTGAGCTTGCAATTCGGGTTTATAGTGAGGATTTGCAAGTTTTGTGTGAAGGATGAGGCGAAAATTCTTGTTAAATTCACACTCTTTATCTCCAATCCTGATATACCTAAAAGGGGCATAACACAGGAGATGCTTATAAACCATATTTGACACTAAGAGTCACTCAATCTCTATATTTTAATAATGTACCTACGTCATAAGACCAGGTGATTCACGATTTTTCAATTGGTCTGTTTTCATGAAGTACAGAACAATGATAGTACTTACCTCATAGTGTCATTGAAAAAATTAAATGCAGTAAATAATAAAATCTAAACAAAATCTATTGCTGTTGATTCTGACTTACAGCAACCCTACAAGACAGTAGAACTACCCAATAGGGTTTCCAGGGAGCAGTAGGTGGATTCAAACTGCTGACCTTTCGGTTACCATCTGAGCTCTTAACCACTGTATCACTACTGCTGACTGCCGTCAAGTTAATTCCAACTCATAACAACCCTACAGACAGATGTCCCATAAAATTTCCAGTGAGCACCTGGAGGATGTGGACTGTTGACTTTTTTGATCAGCAGCTGTAGCACTTAACTGTGCCACTAGGGTTTCCAATGGCAGCTCTAGGACTCTTAAATCATATAAACAACCTGTAATGACAAAATCTTACGCTCTTTATAATTCCTGTGATTAAATTTATATGCCAGTGAGCCAGGTGCTATCGAGTCAACTCTGATTCATGAAAACCTCATAAAAAGAACTGTGGTATGTAAAGTTTTCAGTGGCTGATTTCTCTGAAGCAGGTCCCCAGGCCTTTCTTCTGAGCTGTCTCTGGTAGACTGGCACCATCCAGGAACTCCAAGCTTATATCAAATGTCTGTATTCTTTACACATAATGAAATGTGCATGTCTGTATAAACATGAAGGAGCCCTGGTAGGGCCATGGTTAAAGTGACTGACTACTAACCAATAGGTTACTGGTTCAAAACTACTAGTGGCTGAGGGAGAAAGATGGACAGTCTGCATCCCTGAAGATTTATAGCCTTGGAAGCTCTACGAAATTCACAGTAGTGGGTTTAGGCTTGGCGTGTGTGTGTATGTATACACGTGTGTATATATATATATATACATATATATGTATATATACACACACGCATGCATATATACAACGTGCATGTATAAAATATTTTGGCACTAGCTTAAAAATTAGGTCCTTTATGAAGACCTCTTTGTAGAACACACCTAGGTTCTCAGCAGTCACGCTTTGGTTTTGCATCCCTGTCCGTGTGGCCCGAGGACCAGGAGTAGATACTTCATTCAAGCTGTCCTAATTGGAGTCACTTTTCCTGGGATAAAGTCTGGGAACTTTTGCTAAGGCATTTCTGTCTTCTTGGTGAACCATGCAGGAGAGAAAAGGCTTTCCATGTTTACTACAGAATAATTAAATATTCCCATTCATCAGTGCTTGACAAGTTTAGGTTCCCAAGACCAGATTGTTAAGCAAAAATCTGTGTTAGCAAAAATGGGGGATGGCCACATCAGATCACGGAATGGAGAATGACTACATTATTACATGACTCCAAAAGATATCCTTACACAACTACCAAACCCCTGAGAGTCATAACCTAGCTGACACATTACCTGAACTATCACAGCCAGTGTTACTCTAGCTTATCTTGGTGTTCATAATGCCAGATGTATACTATTAATGCACAAAACAGTAGGATAGTAGATTTTTTTTACTATTGTTAAAATGTGAAAGGTCATATAATGATACCAGTGAGTGAGGAGTAGATGTATTCAGAAAGTAGAGCAACGCAAAGGAAGTGCTCCTGGGTCTTAAAGGTTTCCAGGTCTTATCTTCCTTAGAGTTTGGCTGCATCTTCACACCTCAGGTTCCATGGCACCCCTGCAGCCCATAACACAGCCTCTGATTGCTGAAGCTAAACTGGGGTGGCTTCTGGAATTACAAGCAAAGTTCTGCACTAATGCACCTTTCTCCTAAAACGAGGGCCTGATTTTTCTCTGCTTGCATTTCTCCTAGCCAGATTCTGGGAGTTTACTGACTTTATGATTTTGTTGCCCTTATCCCCTAGTTTCTGGATGGTTCTGTCAATGAAGACCCTGGCAGATGGTTGTACCAGCAGAGTGACAGATTAGGATACAGCCACAGTCAACGGTTCTGTAGAGGCTCTGACTGTTTCCTGTGTAGGACAGTTATCCTTTCGAAGCTCCAGCTCACAGGACCTGGGAATGCCTTTGGGTCTGGAAGTGGTCAAGACTTTTGTTGACGCAAATCTTTGAGGGCCTCAGTAATTCTAGTGGATTCCCTTAGCTCTTCTCTAAGTTCTATCCATTGTCTCCATGAGAGTTCTACTAAAACTTCTCAGCCCTCCTGTGGCCTTTTTCTGGCCAGGAAGCTGCTATGAGAATCTAATAAAGGAGGATTTTCCCTTCATGTAGCAGACAGACAGAAAACATAAACACTAGATGGAAATTCTCAAATTCTGAAATTTTTCTGCCAAAAGGAGATGGAAATACATGGTGTGAAAATACAAGGCCTGGCAGTATAGCTGAAGTCAGTAACATCTTCTCAGTCTCCTATTCTATATTAGAAATTGAGGAAAAGTCTGAATTCTTCCTATTAATTGTATATTTTAATATTAGATACAGTAGAATGTTATCTGAAATCCACATTATTTTTTAATTAATTTTTTAAAGTCCATATTACTTTTAATTTAAATATGATACTTTAAATAACCATGAGAACAAACTTTACCACCTGTCTCACTGGTTTATGGGTGAGATGTTATTTATTAATTTGTGGAAAAACTCAAACGAACAGCCAAGGTATAGCTGGCTCAGCATTCAGGCAATGCTACTTTTTATCCCAATGTCACTATCTTTACAATCTTTTTTCACTGGAGGAGAGATATGCAGAATGCTATAATGTGACAATGTATTAGGTTGCTGTTAGTACAAGTTTTATAACAGTGTCTTGCTCTGAGATTAAGATCCTTGTATCACACAATGGAGAAAAGGCTTTGGGGCCCACCAATTATTTTATGAAAGAAATTTTTGTGAACTTTTTTCTTTCCTAAGTCTCTAAAGGTAAATGGCAATTTTCCTAAATCACTAAAACTTTTACCACTTGCAAAGGAATTAATAATCTCAAAAGAGTGATCACATTCGATTTCTGTCTTCATTAAACTCTCAATTTTGGTTTCCATTGTGGTGAAATTCTACTTACAACCAGAAACTTACACAGTGTAGACTGTCTCAACTTGGAAAAGATCTGCCAGAAAGTCATTCTGGGACTGTCTCAACTTGAAAAATGTCTGCCAGAAAGTCATTCTGGGAGATGTTCTTTACTGTTCAGTTGAACGATGATGGCTTTTTTCTTATCTAATTTTAGCTTGTTTTCACTTTTTCAGGACATTTCATCATCTAATTTTTTCCAAAAGGAAAAACAGCAATTCATTTAGCAGCCCTCGTGGTCTAAGCCAGGATTTACCTGGGGAGTACATACTTCCCTTTATCAAAAACAATTTTTTAAGATGATTCTTCACATCACTGTTGTAAAAGGCAGCACCAAGAACATCAAGAGATGTTAAGTGATCAGGCAGTGGCTGGTAGTCTACCTGATGTGTGCAGGGACCAAGTCTTTTTACTGTTTATATTTTTTTCATGTCTTTTCCAGTTGATATTACGCTGATTAAAATAATCATACACTATTTCTTCCTTTTTTTTAAATCATAAAACAAGGTACAAGCAAACATTCATTCACTCAATGGTTACTGAGTAGCTACACCATGCCAGGCTACCAGCTGGTCTTCAAGGCTGTGGACACATAGCCATTACTAAGACAACCGTGGTCTCTGCTGTCACAGACATTCTTCTTTCTCTCGTAACAAACATTACTGCAGCTGTTACGTGTCATTGAACTGGCTGCAACTCTTGGCAACCTGAAGTCTAATAGAATGAACTGTTGCCTGGTCCTGCACCATCCTCACAATAGTAGGTGTATTTGAACCCATTACTGCAGCCACTGTGTTACTGTAGCTTGTTGAGGGTCTTAATCTTTCTCTTCAACTCTGTACTTTACCAAGCATGTCATCCTTTTCCATGGGCTGGTTCTTCCTGATAATATGTCAGAAGTATATAAGGTGAAGTCCTACTATCTTTTCTTCTAAGGAGCATTTGACTGTACTTTCTCTAAGACAGTTTTGTTCATTCTTTTGGTAATCCATGGTGTATTCAATATTCTTGGCCAATATCAAATAGGCATTAAAAAGTAAACCTGTTGCCCTTGAGCCACTTCTGACTCAACATGACTCTATGGGACGAGGTAGAATTGCCCTGTAAGAGTTCCAAGGAACAGCTGCTAGATTCAAACTTTCAATCTTTTGGTTAGCAACTGAGCTCTTCAACACCAGGGTTTACATAAAAGGCATTGCAGAAATAATATTTCACATACTGATTCAGTCATTCTTTAATTTATTCTGTCAATAAATAAATATCAAGTGTCTGGCTACTATGCAACAGGCATGTAAAGAACAAAGATCTGCCCCATTAAAAAGTGGTAAAGGATATGAATAGGCATTTTTACAAAGAAGCTATGCAAATGCACAATAAACACACAGAAAAGTGTTCACCTTACCTCAGTTACACCAGCGAAGGCCTTTGTTCCACGTAAGGTCACACTTAGAGGTTCTGAGTAGACGTATGTTTTGCTGAGGACACTAACCAAAAACCAAACCCACTGCTAGTGAGTTGATTCTGATTCATAGCGACCCTGCAGGACACAGCAGAACTGCTCCACACCATTTCTAAGGAACACTGAGCAGATTTGAACTGCTGACCTTTTGGTGAGTAAACACAGCACTTACTACACCACCAGGATTTCCAGAGGACACTTAGCAACTCATTAATTTTGAGTATTGTGAGCTTTGTGGGTATAAAAGTCTTTCAAAACAAACACCAGTAAGATGACAAACTTGCTTTGGAAGGGCGTATATGTGCAGGCCTCAGTGAGGGATCTTTTTCGAATAGGAGTTGGAATACTTTTTATGTAAAGGACTAGAGAGTTAATACTTTAGGCTTTGCAAGCTACACAGCACTGTCATGTACTCTCCTTAGCTTTTATAATCCTTTAAAAACCATTATTAGCTCATGGATCATACCAAACAGGCTGCCTGTTGATGCTCTAGAGGCTTACCCCAGTCAGTGGTATCAGTTTAATCATTGCTGACTTCACTAGACTTCCCCGTAACGCCAAGCTGCAGTTTTTCCCATCATCTGCTATAGGGAACCATGTTCCCCTCTCTAAGCTTTCGAGAAAAAAGTAGGAGATTGGCCAACATGGAGCATGGAGGCTCTGATAATTTTCTTTTTGCACACAGGTGATGAAGACTTTTCACTGGTTCAGTATTTTACAAAAATTTCCAAATTATCTGAGTAAAATCTATGCTCCCAAAAGATGACTTCTGGCTGACTCTGAGGCTCAGCATCTCTTGTGCACACCTACCTGTATACCAAGGCACTCCCATATTCCAGTTTGAGGATCAGAAATGTGTCTGCATGAGGGACAAACCCAATTTTCTCTGTCAAGAAAGTTAATCAAGGGGACTCTGTGCAGATGGAACAGAGAAAGAGGTCTGCTGGTAAATTGGGTTTCATATCTTGTGCTTAAACATTTTATAGGTTTAGATTTCCCAGGGATGGTAAATTACCTTCAACTGGGGTGTTTATGAGCTATGAAAGACAAAAACTGCATAACGACTCAGTAGGTTTTTATCATTGTCGCTAGGTTAATTTTTGGTTAATCTCCTTTCGGGGAAAATGAAACAGACTGCTAACATTCTCTCACAATTTCAAGGATCCAAAAAAACAACTGGGTTAACCACAGGGGTGGGAAATCCAAATAGAATCACGTTGTGGTTTCTGTGAAATGTCTGAATCCAGAGGTGATGACTTCTAGAACACTTAAGGCTGCTACAGACTTTTGAACTTAAAGTGCCATCAGGAGCAATGGCAGCAAGTGTGAAGAGCAACATTACACTTGATATGGCTACTGTCTGAAAACAATGGATCTTAACTCATTTCCAGCTCTACTACTAGCTCTACTCCCCCCACCTCTACCTCCGGGAACAGGATGCACTGGCCTCTGTCACTGTGTCAAAGTGTTGAGTCTGGGAGTGGGGACAGAGGGTGGCAGGACAGAGTCTGGGTACAGTTGATCCCAGATAATTTTGATATCTCCCTTGAAGAGAATGAGCTCTTCCCCCTTTCTCTTCTCATTGCCTGAGATTTGGCAGTTTAGAGGAGAAAGGCCAATTATGTAATCTCACAGGGGAAGTAAAAATGATTTTTATCAGCACAAACACCCATGGTTGAATTGGCTAAAACATGGGGAGAGTAAAGGACATCCTGTTTCACCTAGCAGAGTTATAATTTCAGAGCAAGAAAGGACTCTAGAGATGATTCTGCTGATTGCCCTTCACAGACTCAAAACATTTTTGACTTGTCTGAGGTCACATAGCACGGTGACAGATCTGTGACTGGAACCTGGGTCTCTAGATTCCTGACAGAAAGTTCATTTCACCACACCATACTGCAGGTCAATTTGCTCTGTCAGATGGTAACAGCCTGTATCCTCAGCCTCTGTCAACCTGTCTAATAACTGATCACAGGTTAGTGAAAAAGTACAGTTAATTCAGTGCCAAGCTATGACCAGTAGAGAAAAAATATAAAGACACAGCTCAGAATACGGAACAACTCAGTTAAACGGAATAATTTAGTTTGTAAAGTGTATGTCCTACACCCAATGTGGTGAATGGTGTCTGGATCTTAAATGCTGTGAGTAGCCATCTAAGATACAACTACAGGGTACTACTCATCTGGAACAAAAGACAAAGAAGGAAACCAAAGACTCAGGGAAGCAAGAAGTCAACTAAGAGTTGACATGAACCATGACCTCATGTACCCAGAGACCAGAGGGTGCTTGGGCACCATTCTGATCAGGGCTGCATTACAGATGGGTCCTTGTAGAAGGGAATAAAAATGTGGAAAGGAATTCAAGTTCTTGAAAACCGCCAACTTAGTGGATCAGTGGAGACCACAGGACTCTCTAAGACCATTGCCCTGAGATACACTTCAAACCAAAAAACAAAATTTTCTCGAGGCCACCTGCTAGCTAAATAACAGATTGGCTCATAAAAAAATATCACCTGTGAGTGCTGTGAGTATTACATCTGTTTCTGTCTCTATCTATACATCCTACATTTGCCCTAAGGCAAAGATGAACAACTTGGGGGAGGGACAGGGAAAGAAGAACAGAAATTAAACAATCAGAAAGGAAACAATGAGAATGTTGATGCACCGTGGAAAATGCAACCAATGTCACTGAACAATATATATAGAGAGAAATTATTAAATGGGAACCTCATTAACTGTGTAAACTTTTACCCAAAACTCAGTAAAATATTAACATACATACATCATCCATGAGTAACGAACACCTTTTTGAAAAAATCAATAATAGAAGGCAAAATGGTCAAAAATTACTCTAAAGCAAAGATGAGCAGGGGCAGGGAAACTGGAGTGCTGGAAATGGTATGACCAGAAAGGAATGAATGAGACTAATGCTATGTTGTAGAAAAGTCAACCATTGCCACCAAGTGCCGTCGAGTCGGATCCGACTCATTACCACTGAATAATTTGCGTAGAAATTACTAAATGGGAACCTAATCTGCTGTGTAAACTCTTAATTTACACGGAATATTAAAACAAAAAAACATAACACTTGGGCACCATTAGTTAGCTGATTTTCATAGTACTTCTATGACAGACATTGGGAAAACACTCTTCCTAATTACTGGTATTACCTGAAAATGACAACCTCTATGATCTGGGACAGGCAGTTTTACTTGGATGAATCAGGGTCTATAGTTAGAGATCACATCTAGGGTTCCTATCGCTAATATACATGTCTAGACACCATAAAAGTCTGCTTGACTTTCATTAGAACTATTGTCAAAATTCAGTTACTGCTGAAAATGTCATCAGTCTTGGATCTTAAAAACTTAAATGAATTTCTCTAGGGATCCAATATTCTGAGTACCTGAACAAACATCATCATTATTTTTTATTGCCATATAACACCAAACATGGAAAGCAATACATCTAATTTAGAATGAAGACTTACTGCGATGGGTTGGAATTAACCCAGCATCAAAGGGCTTACTGCAGCAAATCAGAACCTACATGAGGGGCAGCTGGCACAGGGATCCATGCAGAAAGATCTTCAGAACCTTTCCACAATGCTGTTTGGAGGGAAACTCCCTAAGACAGACAACTAAGATAGGTAATGAGTTCTCTGATGGCAAATAGGAAGGTTTCTACTCTTCAGGCTTCATCAGATTCATTTTGTCAAGGTGAAGAGTTAGTAGCTTTTCAGAAGAATAGATAATATATTTCTACCAGTTAAAAAAATACAGAAAACACTCAGGAGAAGAGGTTAAAAAAAAGTTTCAATGGACATCTAAAAGCCTTATGCATATCCTGCTGTTTAAAATAAAAACCTTCCAGATTGGACTCCTGAGCACCAACAGCAAAGGCCAAGAGTGGTGAGGAAAGGATTAAGTGTAGCAAAGGGCTCCAGGGGAGCTGTTACCTAGCAACCTCAGCAGGAAGGGCTGTGCAAGTCCTCCAACCCATTTCCTCAAGAAAGGTTTTCACTGAGAGCTGCACAGCTGGCAAGATGTTCAAGGAAAGTCCTGAATAGAAACGAGTTAATTGTTTTGCTGCTTCAAACAGTTAATATAACTAACACGTCCTTCACAGGTAAAAGCAAACTTCAATTAGAATAAAAGAAAAAAAAAAAAAAAAGAATGTTGCCACAGTCCAGGTAGCATAGTACAGGGGGTGATGTGCGGAAGAAAGTTCACAGAAAATCATAGTAAATTATTTCTCTTTGGCTACATCCACATTTAAGTATTTATTTGTATGTCTATACATTCATTTATATATTGAAGATGACATCAAAAACAAAAAAAATGCTGGTCCCACTTGCTATTTTTAGAAGATGATTTTTGCCATTTATTTTCACATAAGACCAAATGAGTATTAGCAAGATGACTGTAAGCATGTGTATGCATGATTGTGACATTTATCTATAGTATCTATATGTAATCTAATCTAAATCTGTATCTATATAGGAAATCCTGGTGGTGTAGTGGTTAAGAGCCACAGCTGCTAACTAAAAGGTCAGCAGCTTGAATCTGCCAGGTGATCCTTGGAAACTATGGGGTAGCTCTACTCTGACCTATAGGGTCACTGTGAGTCAGAATCAACTCAACAGCAGTGGGTTTATATAAATGTACATATATACACACACATATTTTAATTTTTGATTGAATTTAGGAATAAGGCTGTTGGAGTTTTGGAGGGGGTAGATTAAACTATGTTGAGCTTAGATGTCAGGAGAGACAAGAATGCTGAATTCTCTTAGGAGGATCCAAATTAACTTGAAAAGAAAACTCTTCTTAACTATAAGGACACAATGTAACAACTAAAGGGTCTTCCAATAAGGGTTATCCTATCTTTGAACTTGCATACAACAAGTTGTTTAAATTATACAGTTTTAATTGTTTCATTATTTTGAAGTACATTTGATAGTATTATGTGTGGAAAAGAACTTCCAGTAAATGGCCCATGTGGCACCTTCCAAATGGGGACAAAAATAATGATCTATTTTTCTCCATTGACAGTCACAGCTTCTCCTGGTTCTCCTGGATTATAAGAAGGGCCAATGATTCTGCCAGACCAAAAGCCATACCAAGCGATAAATTTTCTGGGAATGAAGTGGATGTTCTGGAATCTCTCTTGTATTCTCATCACTTCATCACTCCAAATGTGACCGTTTGTTAAGAAAACCATTCATCCCCAAATGAGCTTTGTTACTGAAGACGAATTTTCAGTCAAAAGCAGAGTCAACTTCCAGTTGCTGCAGAGCCCAGTCAGCAAATGTACATCACAATCTGTGGTTGCTTGACTTCAGTTCTTGAGTTAAAACAATTTTGTAAGGGTAAAGCTTCAAGTCCAGATGCAAAATCCAGCAAATAGTGGTTGATGAAAGGCCCAGTTGTTGTACTTGGTGAGAAACTGACTGGATTCTCATGTGCACTCTGATGAACGGCGGTGATGTTTTCATTGGAACATGCGGTTTGTTGGTGCACAGCCGTTGTCTGAGTGGCAGTAGACCTGGTTGTCTCAAATTTGATTAAATATCAAACTGTTCTCTTGGTGGGACAGTTATGCACATCATAAATTTCATGTAATGCATGGAATGTTTGGCGAACAGAACACTCATTTTCATAATAAACTTTAATAATTTCAATGTGCTGTGGAATCATGTAAGTTTTCATGGCTATTTGTCAAGACTAATCAAATGAATATGATAAATGTGGCCACTACAGCTTCACAAATCTGCCTGCTATGAGCTGTCAAAAATAGAGCATCTTTATTGGAAAAGCCTTTATATCACTCCAGAGTTTATTTAAAAACCCTAAGCTTCCAGCTCAAGAGATGACATTCTACCACAATGTGGGATTTCATTTAAAATGGTTCCATCTTAAATTCCACCCTAGTACCAAGGAGACCTCACTTAGATTGATTTTCATCTCTAACACAATCTATGATAGCAACTCTATGAGCAGCAATATAACAACATCTGGTAAACTGGAAATTTGCTAACTGAAAGCACTTCTTATTTATCCTAGCACAACTTTTAGGAAATTGCATTATTATGAAATGAATGTCTTCTGGAAAATACTATCTCACTTTCACTGCACTAGTTCTGTAAAACCCAACGTTCATATTATATAGCTAATATTTACATTAGTGTGTTCTACATTTCTGTGCTTGTTACTAGACAAAGACCTGGGTCTGCTGCTACCTGCTGCCCAGTAAGCCAATTGTGGAGACAGGTGTGGGAGAGCAGCCCAAAACTTTACTATCTGTGCTAGCAATGCAGGAAACAGAGAGGAACACTTGCAACAAAGTCTGTTTGAAATCATCAAGCAAGGTTGGGGCAAAAAAGGGAGAGGGCTGTACGTGGGTGTAGGTGTCAGGGAACAACGGGAACTGTTTGGGAGGGGCATCTGTCTGAGAGCAGGTGTCAGGTGTGGTATATGCACATCAAAAGCTGGGATCCGCATGCTTCCAACTGTCATCTGAGTTGGGGGTCCTACTGGCACCTTCATTGGCCCTTCTACCTGGCAGATTCTAAAGAAGAAGCTGTAAAGGGAAGCTGCAGACCTACTATCCCTGCGGCACCTGTCAGCTAATGTGCTCTTTCCTGCTCTAGCCAGGTAAACAAAGTCAGGAATTTTAAGAAAAGGAAAAAGCAACTAAAAAGTCAATTCTTCAAAGAATTAATCCTGACTGTCTATTCTAACTTCCCTTAAGGAGTATTATTAAGGCAATGATTACATGAAAAGTAAATACAAAATGAAGTGTAAAATACGAGGTGTGGCAATTAAATTCACGAACTCATCCTAGAAAAAGTGCTACGTGCCTCACTGTTGACTATCACTACAGTCACCATCTAAGTACTGCTCTTGGGAAGCTAGTCATCGTTGCCAGTGCCTAGTCTACTCTTCAAAGCAATTTTGGATCTGTTTTTGGAATGGCCATTGTGCATAGTGGCATGGTGGCAATTTCACAGACTTAATTGTATAGTTGCCTGTGAGGGAGTTTTTAGCCAGTAAACAAACAGCTGTATGGAAACACCCTACCTCCTCACTTGATCTGGCTCTCAGTGACTTTTTTCTTTACCTGATGATACAGGAAATATTGAAAGAAAGACATTTTGATGACATTTAGGATATCAAGGGTAATACAATGACAGCTCTGATGGCCATTCCAGAAAAAGAGTTTGCTTTGAAGAGTGGACTAGGTGTTGGCATCCATGCATAGCTTACTAAGAGGACTACTTCGAAGGTGACAATAGTGATATTCAGCAGTGACATACATAACACTTTTTCTAAGATGAATTTGTCAACTTTATTATCTGACCTCTTCCTTTTTCCCCAAATATTTACGTGCTCAAAAACAAGCTGAAATACATCTTCCAGTAAGGTTAGTCTGGTTAAGATTAAAATTCAAGAATCACTTCAGTAACACTGGGGGGAGATTTGAGAGATTAAAGAGATACAAATTTATGAAGATAGTTCATAGATCAGTAACTTCTCTAACAGGTAATATGTAATTCTCAAATTTTTCCAAACTTGCTTTTGGAAAAGTATGTGTTGCTAAATCTTCCCAGATGTTTTCTGTCGATTGATACAGTAAGATATACTTTACTTAAAATTAAGATTGGAGTTTGGTGAGTTTAATCATTCGTAATTACCTAGCTGTTGTCAGCCTAGAGGCATTTCATGACAGTGCTATCTACTGTGGGGGTCAGGTTCAACGGTATATCTTCTCAAACACAGATTTAATGTGCTATTGATGAAACCATTACTAGAACCAAATTAAAGTCTGGGCTGATGTATTGGTCCACAGGGAGCTGTCAGACATGAAAGGAGTAATTAGTATTCATTACTTCATACTCCACAACATTCCAATTATTAATGAACTTCAATTTTTGGATATGCCATATCTATCAAAAACATCTTCTCAGACATTCATTATTAGGAGGAATAAACTAACACTTTTTTTTAAGGCCTTGCAAAAGAAAATAGAACTAAAATAAACGAGAAGACTACCATCAGTTGAAAACTTTCTGAAGGATGATTTTCTTGCAGGAACGTAAAGGTGATCCGCCACCTGACTTTGGGTAATACAACAGAGCAAAAACATTCTGGGTGCATGCCCCAGCTCTGTAATCCCTGTGAGAAGCTTTCCCTTCTTTTGCTTGTTGGCGACCTTATCTTTTCCTCCCAACACAAAGGCAAACACATACGAAATCCTACAAGAATCACAGATAAGTGTAACAGAAATGTAGACGTAGTAGGAAAAAACAGAACAAACCCACTGCCTTGACTCACAGGGACCCTATAGGTCAGGGTAGAACTGCACTATCAAGTTTCCAAGGAGTGCCTGGCACATTTGTACTGCCAAACTTTTGGTTAGCAGACATAGCACTTGGTTAGCAGATGACACGAGGGTTTCCAGAGTGAGAAGAGGATATAAAATCAGTTCAGATGTTCATCGCTGGAGACCAGAGCAAGAAATAGTGGAAAAAAAAAGGAGCAAATTTACAAATATGTAGACTAGTGTGAGGACAACAACTTGCTGTTTCTCAACGACTGTGGGCAATGGTTGTGCCACACAGCTAATGTGATTGCTGCTGCTAAACTGTATACCTGAGAGATGTTGAACTGGCAGACATAAACATATGTATCTTTTTGCAATAATAATTTTTGTTTTAACATTGAAAAAGGGTGTCTTTATTATTAAGCAAAAATGTATCATTCTCCCATTACTTTTCTTTCATATTTTGACTTCTATATTTTATTTACTGCATTAAAATAAATAAAAATAATTCATATTTCAACTGGCTGTTTTTATTTTTCCATATCCCTTTCTAGCTTGCATATGTGCAATTTTTTTTTACAAGTTTCTCATCTAAAAAAGTTAAATAACAGAACAAAAGAGCATTGCTTTATCTTAAATGTACTTTGTCAAGTGGAAATAATATAGTCACTAAAATAGCAAACTTCATTCCATGGTCTTTTTAAAGTTTTTGATAAACAAACATCGTTCAAACTAAGAACTTAGAATGTAACCTCAAATCTTTCCATTAAAAAATAAAAACTCAAAACCAAACACATTGCCCATCAAGTTGACTCCACCCCACAGTGACCCAAAAGGACACAGCATAACTAGAGAGGGAGGGTTTCTAGGGAGCAGCTAGTGGATTCAAACTGTCGACCTTGCAGCGATCAGTAGACCTTTTAACCACTGTACAACCAGGCCTAGGAGGTGGAAATAGTTCCTCACAGGAAAAGGAGGCTAATAGCACAAACCACAAGAATCTTTTGTATTATGAAAACAGAAGCGTGGAAATCCCTAACTCAGTTTGCTGAAAGCCTCCACCATGCTTATTTACTACCAATGAGCATTCAAATTTGTATAAACACTTTGGGAAAATATTTGGCATTTTGTTTGAAAGCGGATTGTGCACATACTCTACAATCCAACTAGCTCACTCCTGAGTATAAACTCTGAAGAACCTTGTATTTAGTTGCTTTTTTAATATTCACATGCCTAATCAGCTAGTGTGCCAGAAATAAAGGGCTATGTTTTTCTTATTTTGCTATCTTTTTAAAGGCCTGGGTTTCCCATTATTATATTATTATTGTCATTATTATAATGCCAATTATTTCAAAAAACTGCTTAAGAAACTAGGTTTCTACATATTAAACGTCATATACCCATTACCATCAAGTCGATTCTGATTCATAGTAGCCCTATAGGACAGAGTAGAACTGCCTCCATGGTATTTCTAAGGACTGTCTGGTGGATTCAAACTGCTGACCATTTGGTTAGCAGCCAAATTCTTAGCCAACCTGCGCCATCAGGGCTCCAAACTTCACAGTCAAACAACAACAACAAAAAACCCAACAGTCACCAAATATGCTGCTATGAAGTGGGCTCTGGCTCACAGTGACCCTCTAGGACAGAGCAGAACTGCCTACCAGCTTTACAAGGCTGTAATCTTTACCAAAGCAGACTGCAACATCTTTTTCCCACAGAGTAGGTGACTACAGGTTTTGAACCCCCACTGTTTCAGTCCCTACCTCTCTCATCTGTAAAGTGAGAGTCCTCTCTGGCCCTCTGACTGTATGAAGTCTCCTTAAACCATCACATTTACTGAGATCGCTTAACTCTCTCTGTGTACATGCTCCCCCATCTACATCTTCAACCAAGATCTCTTCGACAAGCTCCACACTCCCATGTGAACTGCTTTTTAGATTTACCTTTTGGGGATGAGTGTTACAGAAGCACCTCAGTTTCTGCGTGTGTAGTAATTACGTCTCTCCCTACAATCACTACTCTTCCTATTACCACCTCTCCCTACACTGCACCATAATTTAATTAAATTCTGGTGGCAAAAATCTTGGAACCATCCTAAAGTCTCTCTCCCTTTCTTATAACAATGATATCCCATCAATGGCATGCACTGATGATCTGGATTTGATAGTTCTTTCATTTGTCCTCTCTATCTCTGCCCTGCCACTGCTTAGCTTAGGCTCATGTTGTCTCTTATCTGTGTTACTCTCTCTAATTCTTTGGTAGCTGGACTGCAGGTCTGTTACTCCTCGAACCACTACTTGCAGCTACCAACAGTATGAACTTTCAGAGACGTATGTCTGTTCCCATTACACCCAGAATACCTAAGAGTCTTCACTAGCTTTCCCAATGCCTGATGCCTATGACTGTTAAGGGAAAAGATGGAGACTCCAGATTTGTTACTTCAGGATGACCGACCTTTGGCCAAAAGCCATTCCTGCTGTCTGTCATCTACTTTGACTAACAGGGATGGGCCACTTCAGTGTTTTAAGGAAAAAAATAAGAATAATTGACCCATAGGAAAAGGCTATCCTACAGGTCAGCTGTTGGATGCTCAATGACATCCAAGCTCTGGATCCAGTCCACACTCCCTATCCTTTCTCCCTCAATTCAATCCTACCCATTGGGATTCTATTCTACTCTACTAGGCTGTTTCATGTCTTTTTGCTTTTGATACGAGCTGTCTAGAATTCTCATTCCCCAAACTGTTTACCTGACAAATGTTTATTCATCTTTCAAGATTCACAGTAACTACCAGTGCAAATCTAACTTACATTTTTTCCATTAAAGCCTTACTAAGTCTCTGCTATGGAACACTCCCTGGCATATATACCTCTATCATCACTCCCGTAGTCTGTACTGCTTTTACGGCTTATTAGTCTATTTTCCTCTAAGGAAGTACAGGCTCTTTAAAGGCAGGATCTGTACTTTAATGCAGAGTCCTTGGGTGGTGCAAATGGTTAAGTATTCAGCTATTAACCCAAAAGTTGGCAGTTCGAATCTCTGTGGAGTCACCTTGACAATGTCGTTGCATTCGGAAGCTCCAGCCTCCTGCATAGTGCCTGGCATAGATCCATGCACAGTGAAGTTTCTCTCAATGACTGACAGGGAAATTTTATGGACTCCACTAGCTCTCACATTCTATGGGCTCAAATGCTCTAAAAACATATGCATGGGAGAGGCAAGTAGCAAAAATTGAAAGCATCAATCTGAAATTCACCCTCATACAAATGGTTGCTCTTACATAAAAGCATTTAGGTATCAGGACTGGTAAAGTAATAACTGCATGCAATGAACACCATGTGTTACATTCTTACAGATGATTTTAAAATCTCTTGGCCTTTTAAAAAATACCGGAGTGATATGATCAGTTCTGGAAAGCTTAGTAGAGACGAGATGTTCGGTAAATATTAATTTTGCATAAGTTGTTCAGATCTGATATGATAAAGACTTGATGCTCTAGGCAAAATAATTTCAGTTACTAAAATAAAAGTCCTCTGAAATGCTCACCAGTACTTAACTACATAAATACTGAGGAAGAAAATGACGACTTACTTGTTAGTTTCTGGAAATTTCAGCTTTTCTCTAATGCAAAGAAATATAAGCAACAGTCACATAATTTCTTATACCTAAATCATGTTACTGAAAGTTCAAGTTAAAGATCAGAGGATAGGTATCTCACTGAAAAAAAAATGGAAGTTCTCATACTAGATGCAGAACCTTAATAACAAGGATTTTGTTAGTTTTTACACTACATTTTTAACACATCAGACACGGCTACAATTATATTTATGATCAGAGTTAGTTTGTCAAATGGCTTATTAGATTGTTCTAATATATATGCATGTCTGCATATATTTCGGTTTATTAAACAGTTGTAAGTTGTCAGTCACTCTAAATGGATTTACTTGGTGAGGTGTATAAGAAACACTATACTAATAAGTTAGAGACCATCTAAAATAGGAAGCAGTCACTCTTAAGTAGGCCTAATTCCACATAAAATTGACAGGGAGTATCTAGAGGTACAAAGGAAGATGTATATCTCTGAGGTAAAGAGTGGGTGTCAAGAAAGAAATAGGAGTTTGGAAGTTCTCAAATTATATATTTGTATAATTACATACAAATTACATCCAAAGAAAACAATAAAACAGAGCAGGAAATCTAGTGCCATAATGAGCACAGAGAATGTTGGTTTCAACCAACCTTTGGACTGCCACTCTTTCCCCTCAGCCCACTCAGGTTTGGATAGAGACTTAACTGCATACCTGACCATTCATGCACACAGAAAAATCAAACCAAACCTACTATGGTCGAGTCAGGTCCGACTCATAACAACCCTACAGGTCAGAGCAGAACTGCCCTATCAAGTTTCCAAGGAGCGCCTGGTGGATTTGAACTGCTGACACTTTGGTTAGCAGACGTGAGGTAGCACGTAACCCACTACACCACCAGGGCTTCTGACCATTCACACATTTGCAGAAAACTGACACAGTCACTGCGGTCACTAAGAGCGTACAGAGGGTGTGGACCACACCAGGGAACAATGTCAGAAGGGATGACACCAAAATGACAGTCTATAAAAATATTCCTGTAGTTATAACAACACACACACTTTTGTAAGCCCAGCTTACACATCCCAGTATACCTATAAGGCTAAAACTCTGTAATACTTTATGTATTGAGTCTGCTACGGTGCTCCAGTCAGAGCTGTCGTCATTACCCAATTATAGTGCTGCTTTGAATCACGTGGTTTGATTGGTCCACAACACAAGCATGCATTGTTTTTGTTGCTAATATTTTTATAGTTGCTGCATTCATCAAATTTTAGTTTAGCTACAATTTTGTGTTAATTATTATTTGTGACCCTTCATCAATTAACTTTTTTTAGAATGAAGTAGCAATTAAAGGGAAAGATGGAGTGGTATACAGGATTTATGATTTACAAGTAACAGTACAGAAAAATATTACTAAGGATTATGTGTGGTTTGGTATGGGAGGTAGTTCATAGGGAGGTGACACCACGCTGAGTAATGCTGCTGGGCTTAGTGGTTCCTTGTGAAATGACTGGGATGCCCTGGAAGAATGTTCTGGCAAGTGTGGTAGACCAGTCACATGGAAAGCTATGGGCATTTTACCTGGGAGCATTTCCCACTTGTTGGTAGTTCCCCATTGGTTGCATGGGTGTGACATCAGGGGTCTAACTGGGAGCCCTATATACACACAGGAGCTCTGGTGGTATAGTGGTTAAGATCTACGGCTGTTAACCAAAAGGTTGGCAGTTTGAATCCACCAACCAGCTACTCCTTGGAGACCATACGGGGCAGTTCTACTCTGTCCCACAGGGTCACTGTAACATGGACTTGAGTGGATGGCAGTGGGTTTTGTTGTAGTTGTTGTTGCTGAATAACCTCTATTTGAATGGCTATTTTTCAAGTACATTAGAAAAAAAATAGAATGTGTATAGTAAACCCACAATACTGTGGATGCTGTTATTCCAGATGAGGCTGAGCTGGAAAAAAAAAAACAATTAGTGGGTTTAAAATTGACTTACAAAGAATGTTAAGCAAGTAATATTACCAGTGATACCAGGATAAGATAAAAATTGACAAAGATGTTTTCCAAATTACTGAAATTAGGGAAACAGCAGAATAAGCTAATAAAAAGAAACTTATCAGCACATTTATGACAATGCATTTTTGAATCTTTGTCAACAGCTGAGTAAAATGTATCAAAATCCACCCAACAAAGAGTCTAAAAGCCTGGATCAAGTTGAGGTTGCTTTGTTTTTGAAGCACAGGTGCCAGGAAACAAAAGTTCAGAGACACCGTCAAGGTAAGTCCAAAAGATCAGGCTTGACTATGAGTCTAAGATATAGAAGCTCATAATCACACTAAAATTCAGCACAAAGCTAATGTTAAACATTCAACAAAACCTACCTTCCTCTTTTGGTCGTGTTTCTGCCAAGCAGTGGATCAAGAACAGGGTCTATTGTTTCATCCAGGTTTTCAATTAAGATGACATCTCCAAAGGCCAAAGCAGTTTCAATGGCATTCAAGAACCTTAAAATTCAGGCAGAAAGATAACCAGATGTAAGTAAACACATGAAAGATATTCAAAGTTATTCATTCACATGAATAAATTATATTCTACATAGCTATTTTAAATGGGACATACTAACCTAAAGAAAACATTTTATAAAGTCACCATTCTTGATATAAAGTTTAAGTCTTATTTTCCAAGTGAAATGTCAATAGTCAAACTAATAAGTCCATCTGTGAATTATTTTTTTATAAGCATGGTTAAAATAAGTGTAAGTGACCCAACTTTCATAAGTCTAATTTTTTAAAATGAATCCTTTACTTTTAATTTAAAAATTCAAATTGTATTAAATGCCTCTTGCTTCACTGAATTTTACTTTTTCAGCTTCTAGGCGTAGTCAGGGAAAGTGGTAAGCCATCCTTTCATGTCATTCCCATTATCCAAAAAAGTCTCTTTCCTCACCCTGACTTCCTTTTCTCCAAGTCTTCAGATAAACAAGGACTACCTTTATCTATACAACTGCAGAAATTCCTTTTAGTTTCCATGTGAAAAGATGACAAAGGGCCAACTGAAATATCAATAGGTCTAAAATAGTTTATTCAATGTCAACCGAACATGAACTGCATACGAGACAGCTTTCCATTTATCAGACAGTAATGGCCTGAGGACCCAGTGACAGAAAATCTCAGAGCTGAATCAGTTTGGAAAACTGACATGTGACTCTTGACTGAAAAACTATCTTCAGACACTGAATGTTGTGATTTGTTACCACGTTAAGAGCACACTGTGAGAAAAGTATGTATTTAGGAATACGTCCGTAAATATCATTAAGCCTGAAGGTGCAGCTGACTATTCTTGTGTCACCATATACCAAACACTGTAGAAACGGCCATCTCATAAGATCATCTGTCCCTTCGTGGCTGTAGGAAATTTACCCATTTTACTTTTCAGATACAGTGTTCCTTCTGAACACGAAGCTAAATTCTTCTTTATTTAATGGGACACCAGCCAGCATGTTTTTTCAACAGCCAAGCCACAACAGAGATATTTTATATGAGATGATTTATATGAACATAGAAAAAAACAACAAACAAACCTACTGCCTTTCAGTTGACTCAGACTCACAGCAATCCCATGTGTCACAGGGTAGAACTGTTCCACAGGATTTTCTAGGCTGTAGTCTTAACAGAAACAGATTACCAGGGCTTTCTTCCACAGTGCTGCTGATAAGTTTGAACTAACAAATTTTCAGGTCAGTAGTCAAGAATAAACCACTTGCATCACCCAAGTACCTTACAGATAAACAGGTAGCACCACATTGAATTATTCCAAAGTGGAAGAGAGGTCTAACAAATGCCAGGTCTTTATAAAAATTAGATCCACTTCAAAGCAGATCAACAGAAGCCAATCCTTGAGATTTTACATACCCTTTCTGGCCCAGATGTGTGACTTTAAGGTCAGCACCATACTTATTCTTGATCCATTTAATTCCCTGTTGCTGTGGATCTATCATCAGAGGCCAGCGCTCACAATGTGTTAGGATAGCAGCATTTTCAGTTGACATCCTGTCACTGGGCAGTCCTTCATTATTCCAGCTGGCAATTGTAGCATCATCCGTCAACGTAGCAATCAAGTCCAAGCCTTCAGTTATTCGAATGGAAACCTTTAAAATCAGAGTTGAATGCAATAAACTGGCAGTGTTGGAGAGAAGGGAGACTTAGCCTGACAGACAGGAAAACAGAGACTAAAACCAACTGAAAATGACTCCAGGGAAACAAAAGTAAACTCCCTGTGTACTCTTAGAAGAAAATAAAATTCTTATCATTAAATAAAATTCAACCTCTTAAGCTATGTATTTATCTCTCAGGATCCTGTTGACATGGTACTAAATATCTGGTTTATTAACTGCTTCTACTTGTCTGCAATTGAAAGGGTCTGACACATACGCACAGTCATTTTGGTAAAGTAAGAGTTGAATTTACCCACCAGGAAGTAAGGCAGCATGACAAATTTATCTGCTTGTGAATAATCACCCCACTTATCCTGCTCAGGCATTTCATATTTTACTACAGGTTATCACTACAAGGAGATGACGTGTCTTCTGGATGGGTCAACAAAATGTATTCAGTCCTTGTGAACACCACCAGCTCGCTATTTGTGCCAGGGAACTTAGATGGAGGGATTTGCCTACTCTGGGGCTGTAGAAATTAGCATCTTTTAAAAGAGATGGAGAACAAAAAGCAGTTGGGTTTCTTTGTACCAACGTAAAATCTGAAAAGAAAATCAAGAAAACAATACCATTTATAATTAAAGCAACAACAAAACCCCAAAACCATTGTCAACAAGCTGATTCTGATTCATAGAAACTCTACAGAACAGACTAGAATAGTCCCTTAGGGTTTCCAAGGGAAGTTGGTGGATTCAAACTGCTGACCATTGGATTAGCAGTCAAACGCTTAACCACCGTGGCACCGGGGCCCCTCACTTAATAACAGTACCTAAGAAAACTCAAAAAACAAAACAAAAAACCTAGGAATAAATATGTAAAGAACTGATAAAATAAAAATTCTGAAGCACTGCTATAAGAGACTAAAACCTATATCAACTGAAGGACATCCCATGCTTATGGACTGGAAGAATTAAGATTGTGAAAATATCATCACTACCCAGAATTGTCTACAGACACAATTCAATCCCAATCAAAATTCCAAAAGCATTCTTTGTTAAAATGGAAAAACTAAGCATCAGCAAGTGAACACATCCTATGGAAAGGAAAAAGGCCCCCAACAGCCACAACAATTTTCAAGAACAATAAAGTAGGAGGTTTCACAATCTCTAATCTCAAAACATATTATACACCCACAGTCATTAAAACAGCCTGGTAATGGTTCAATAATAGATACATGGACCAATGGAATATAACTGAAAGTCCAGAAATAATGTATTTTTACTTTAGTAATGCCAACTGATGCCTTGAAAAGGTTCATGAACTCCTCCTAGAAAAAGTACTACATACCTTATTGCTGAATTTCACTACAGTCATCTTTGAAGTACTCCCCTTGGGAAGCTATGCAGCAACCTTTCAAAGCAATTCTGGAACTCTCCTGAATGGCCACGAGAGCTGCCATTGTCACACTACCCTCAATGTCCTGAATGTCATCAAAACATCTTCCTTTTAATATTTCCTTCATCTTCAGTTAAAGAAAGAAGCCACTGCAGGCCAAATCATGTGGGTAGGGAGTTTTCCAACAGAGTTATTTGTTTACTGGTTGAAAACTCCCTCACAGACACATATACAGCTAAGGTTGTGAATTTGCTGCTATGCTACTGTGCTGCTGTGCGCAATGGCCATTCCAGAAAGAGTTCCAAAATTGCTTTGAAGGATGGACTAGGCACTGGTGCATAGCTTCCCAAGGGGAGTATGTTGAAGCTGGCTGTAGTGATATTCAGCAGTGAGGTAAGTAGCACTTAGAACGATTAGGTTAGCGGACTTAACTGTTAGATCTGGCACGCTAGAGATCTAACAGAAAAGACATGAATATACATATACATAGCCACCGCTGGATACATGGATAAACAAAGTGTGGTAACACATACAACGAACTGCTGTGCAGCCGTAAAGGAAAAATGAGTTTCTGAATCTTCAACACAGATAAAACTAGAGAACATTATTCTGAGTGAAATAACTATATTATTAAAAAATGACAAATATTAAATGATCTCACTTTTAAGTAATGACAACAGTGGATTTGTGTACAGAGACTAGTGTTCATTGGAGGTACCAGGGATGGAGGGAAAGAAGGCTTCATTTTCTAGGTAGCAGTCACCAGCTGTTTTGTGTTTATGGTAATGGGAAAATAACACTAAACATGGGTAAAATTTACACAGCGTGACTAGCAAAAGTGACACCTTATAATAAGCTGTCTATAAGAAAAGGAGTGAATTGGTAAATGAGGAGCTCTGGTGGCCCACTGGTAAAGTTCACAGTTATTAACCAAAAAGCTAGCAGCTTGAATCTACCAGCCACTGCTGAGAAACCCTACAGGGCAGTTCTACTCTCTCCTAAGGGTAGCTATGAGTCAGAGTTGACTCAGCAACAACAGGTAGATCCGCAACCCAATCCACTCAATGACAACAGATAGATCTGCAACTCAACCCACTGCTGTCGAGTCAGGTCCGACTCATGGAGACCCTAGAGGTCAGAGCAGAAATGCCCCCTACAGTTTCCAAGGACCACCTGGTTGATTTGAACTGCTGACCCTTCGGTTAGCAGAGGTAGCACTTAATACAGATAGACAGGTAGATATAATCAAATAAAAGATACAGATGCAAATACTTTTTAGATACAACCAGTCATCTCACAAGATTTTTTTTTTGGTTTGAATATGTAAGGTCACTGTCTTGTGACTTAAAGCAGTCAACTGGAATAACAATTCATAAAGTTCATGTTCTACATTGTAGATTGGTGAGAAGCTTAGAGAGTCTTAAAAGCTTGTTAATGGCCATCTAAAATACAACTACTGATCTCTAATTGTCTGAGAAAAAGAGAATGAAGAAAACTCAAGAACCAGAGAAGGAAGTAGAATGCAGGACTAATGATCTCCATGAACCATGGCCTCCTGTATCTTGAGAGGGAAAGAACTAGATGCCACTACCCAACATTCTGATCAGGGTCACAACAAATGGAAACTGACTGAAAAGAAAACAAAACACACAAACAAACAAACAAAAAAAAAACCAAGGAATGGAACGTATAATTCTCAAGGAATCCAGACTGACTAGACCCACTGACACTGAAGGAATCCTTGAGACTACTGCCCTGATAACTCTCTTTTAACCTTCAACAGAAACTATCCCCTGAAAGCACTTTTTAACTAAAAAGCAATGTCATGGATTAAATTGTGTTCCAAAATGTGTGTAGCATTTGGTGAGGCCATGATTCCTGGTGTTGTGTGATGTCCCTTTATGTTGTAAATCCTGCCTCTAGGATGTTAATGAAAGAGGATGGGAGGCAGTTGTGTTGGTGTGGCAAGATTCACTGTGTGGGATTGTACTGTGCCTTGGGGCAGCATCTTGAGATATAAAGGAAAGGAAAGCAAGCAGAAATTTGGGGACCTCACACCGTCAGGAAAGAAGCAATGCTGGGAACCCAGCATGTCCTTTGGAAAGGACTGCAGTCCAGGGAATGATTGATGACAAGGACCTTCCTGAAGAACCAGCAGAGAAAGCCTTCCCCTGGAGCTGATGCTCTGAATTTGGATTTTTAGCCTACTGGACAGTGATAGCATAAAATTTTGCTTTTTAAAGCCATCCACTTGTGATGCATTTCTGTTAAACCAGCACAAGCTGGTTACTTCAAAAGAATTTCACCCTTGGGAACTGTCTTAATTATCCAGTGCTGCTGTAACAGCTACACCACAAGTTGGGTGCTTTAACAAACAGGAGTTTATTTTCCCACAGTTTAGGAGGCTAGAACTCTGAAATCAGGGTATTGGTTTTAGAAGAAGTCTTTTTCTTTCTGTTGGCTCTGAGGGCAGGTCCTTGTCTCATTTCAGCTTGTGTTTCCTGGTTCCTTGGTGATCTTCACTTTGCCCATCTCTGCTTGCTTCTCCGCTGACTTAATCTGCTCTCACATCTCAAGAGAGATCAACTCAAGAATATCTTACACTAACACTGCCTCATTAACATAACAAAGAAAATCCATTCCCAAATGGAATTATAACCATTTATAGGCGTTAGGATTTGCAACATGTATTTTTGAGAGAATAAATTTATAACAAGAACTGTGCTCTTTTAAAAATTAATGAGACTGGGTAACAGTTTCTTTAAAGCATGGATGACAGGTCTGAGGGGCAGTAAGACTAAATTAACAAGAGTGGAAAAAACAGAACAAAAGGAATGAGAATGCTGGCACAAACTGAAGAATGTAACCAGTGTCACTAAACATTATATGGAGAAATTGTTGAATGGAAACCTGTTTTACTGTGTATATACTGCTACTGAAAATAAAATATTATTAACAGACAGAGAGATGGGGGCAGGATAGCACAGGAAGGAAGGAAAGAAACCTATTTTGAAGAACAAGGATCATTATCTACAAAACCTTTCTGACTCATAAAAATTACACTCGATTGTAAGAAGGACTTTATCATCACTCATCAGTCAATGACATTTATTGAATATACCTCCTGTATACGAAACATTTTTACAGGTTCTGGAGACACAAAAAGGAGCAAGAAGAATACAGAGCTAGTCCTATAGCTTAGTGGTAGGTAGGTTAACTGGATACATGTCTCCATGACAGAGTGGCTAAGATGCCTTCTTGTAGAAGGTACAAGAAGTTGCATGGGTAGTAGGTGTTTGGTTTACCAGTTGGCCAAAGAGCCCAGCAAACAAAATGATGGGACGATTCCCATACAGAAGCTGGGATGGATGCAATTTGATGTCAATAGAGGAAAAAATGGTGTCATACTCTTATTATTTCTGATTACAATAGCATTTTAGGAAAAAAAATCAAACTACCTTCTAGAGATACAAACGGCAAGGGGTGGCATCTGCCTTGATACACAAATTCTTTGAAGACATAAGCAATAGGATATCTTCTTAAGAATAAACATCCTCTTAATAGCAAGGGATATGTGGCTCTAACTTTATACCAACAGCCAGGAACAACTGGAGGCCTTGGGGAAAAAAAAGGAACTAAAAGGTACAAGAGAAAGTGCATCTGTAGATACTGTGTCATAATTCAAGTGTATGATCAAAGAGAATACCAGCTATGTTTCCCGGTCAGCTTAACCTGCTCAAGAAAATAAAGCAGGCAATCACATTAAAGGGTATCATAAATAATGTGAACATATTTGGACTTAAAATTTTAGAAAAGCAATTTACAATTTTTTATAGTATTACACTCAGTCAGTTGCAGTACTACATTACAGAATTTTTTCTTCAAAAATATTTTCTGATAGTTACAACACAGAAATCATTTTCTCAATAAATGTTAACCAAAGTTTAGCTAAAGAAAATAAACTTTATTTAACATGTATCTTCTTTTTGATTCACTCTTCTTCCTAGAAGTTTCTGAAGGAGAGTGTAGCAAGGAAAACGAATTTGGAAATCAAGTGCAAAGACGGAGTCTTTAGAGTCCAAAGTCAGCTTCTAAAATCAACGTTTTGAAGGGTCATTACGTAGTGTCAGTATGTTGTCAACCAGGATGCTATTACAAGGTGGAACTGGACAGACAGACAAGAGGCTTCCCTCTTAGGGAAATAAGTTTTTACAAGAGAAAAAGAGAAGGTTTGAAGCCTGGGGCATGATCCAAATGAAATGAACCCTAACACCAAACGAATGCCCAAAGTAACACATTCCTGGGGAGGAAAGGAAACTTCCCGATAAAGGCAATACTCACTGTTTCTCCTAATATGATGGTTACAAAACCAACTGATCTTTATGTAAAGCTTTATATGTTTACAAAATTTATTCATATACCTTTACTCTTTCCATGTTCTCATTTAATTCTTATAAGAGTTCTGCTAGGTTGATGTCTATCTTACTGCTTAGAACATCGAGGCTCAGAAAGGTTAACAATACATTTGCTCTGCCTGTGTCCTGGTAGGTCAGAATAATGAGTGCAGTACAAAGCCATTTGATCTTTAACTTGCCCGTGTCTCTGTCAAAGAAGCTGGAAAGAAACAACAGTTGAACTTGAGTCCTTAAGACTATGTAAGTCCACTACCCCATCCTTTTCAGTCACCATTCTCTGTGCTACTCTGTATATTCTACCTCCATTTCCTTATCCCATATCCGCACAGTTGTACTGTCTGACCACCCTTCCCATCAGCCTTCTAATATCTTAGTCCTGTTTGGACCAAACTCTCTTCTCATTTCCTCTAACCTGACTGTCTTAACCAATACTCTGCTGTCCCCCAGCATACCAGCTCACAACCCTAAGCTGCAAATTAGAATTACATAGGAGCCTTCAAAAGATGCCAACATATATCCTATCTGTAGAGATTCAGGTCTAATGGTCACCTGAGGAAGGGAGGAGGGTTCCTTTCCATGTGATTTAACAGGAAGTTGGGGTGCCAGAACCATTGCTCTACAGTCTCATTTCACTTTAGGACTTTCTCAAGTGGAGACAGCCACTTTCTTAATACTCCATTTACTGAAAAATATGTGTGCAACAGGGTTGGCTTTCTATGTACATGGTCCTGACAGGCCATTCCAGATCAATGCTTTTCCATCCTTGAGTAAAAATATCACCTTTGAGGCTCATGGATTCCAGCTATACAATCAGCTATATATCTCCTTATCTAAATTAAGGATGGTGCTATCGGTCCTTCTCACCTTTTCAAGTTTTGCTATCAATCCTAGACAACCACAATACTCAAGTACATTACTAATCCATCACCCTGGCCTTGACCTTCTTCATGTTCAAGCTCCATCTCTCACTTCTACTCTAGCATCATTGGGGAGAGAGATGAGGATCATCTTAGAAAATCACACAAAACCCACATTCCGGCTTCCCCTACCCACTCTCTAAGCCTCCAGTGATATTGATGTCTTTGGTCCACTATTGTACTTTCTTCCTTAGATAAGAAATACCGTTGCAGGCCTTATAACAATCTGAAACTATTTTATTATTGAAATCTAAGATTCCAGTGTCCAATTTCCTGAACAAACTTGTCTATATCTATCTCACATCTTTAAACATATTACTTACTTTATTCAACAGCATTAAGACATCTAGTCCTTTACCCTACCGTATTTTTAACTACAAACTTCGGGCTACTCTCTCTTCTCTATCCAATGTAAGCTGTCCCTTCGATTTTTTAATGGTTCTTCTGCCAACCCCATCACTTTTCCTGCCTCTTTTTCTTTCAGGCTTAGCTGCCTGTGAACCTTGTTCCCTGGCTGGGTTCAACATTTCTGTTAAATCTGTTGAGGGTTGCTGGTGAAGCCCTTATTTCTGTGACTATTTGTCACTATAATGGAACCTTTTCCAAACTCATCCTAGGTGTCTTAAAGCAGCTTGGCAACATTTAAAAACCTACTCTCCTACTCTTCTTAATGACTTTCTTTTTTTTTTTTTTTTATGTTTATCATGTTTCTCAAACGTGTTTTCTTCATTTCTATGTTTTTACTTTGGTTACCTGGCACTGTATTTTACTACTCTCCTGAGAGGAGAGAGACCATCAGACGCAACTGCATCAGCTTTCTTCCCTTTGCTCAGTATGTTCACCTTTGTTTGCGTCCCTCCACCCCACGCTGAAGGGCGGTCTTGCGTCTCCTGCTCAAGGGTCATTCCTTTGACCTCCATTCTGGAGCCAATCACCTCCCAACTCCTCAAGGATCATCACCCTTCACCCTTTTCTCATCAGCATCTTCAACTCCAGTTCTTCTCCTGAAGCATAAAAATAAGCTCTAGTTTCACCCACATTGAAAAAAAAAACAAACTCTTCTCTAGACTCCATGTCTCTAATTATGCACTTCTGTTTCACTGTCAAATTACTAGATGAACTGATCTTCTCTGTCTTTACTTCTTCCACTTCCTGTCTATTGTATAATCCAGTTCAATCTGACTTTTGGCTCACTGTGCCACTGTAACAGCTTTTACTATCATCACAAGAGATCTTGAAATTTCCAAATCTGATGACACTTAATTCTTTTCTCACTTGTCTCCATGGTATTGGCCACCCCGCCTTTGTGCTCTGTCTCCTGTGGAAACACTCTTGCTTGGCTTTTCTTTAACCTTTGACTCTTCCTTCTTCATCTTGTCTGGCTTCCCATGTGAATGCTGACTCAGCTCCCATACCCTAAACTTTCCTCAAGATGATGTTATTTTCACCTATAGTGTCAACAACTACCTAGGTAATGATGACCTCCAATCTGTTCTCTACCCAAGAACACTCTTACTTGCTGTCTAGTCAAAAATCCTCTTATCCAGCTCTCCACTGATTATGGCACTTGAATGCTTCACAGATAACTCAGCTCAACATCCTTAAAACCAATGAATGTCTCTGAAACCTATCTCAGTCTCAGGGAATGATGCCTTCACACATTCAGTTTTCCCTTATTACTCTCACGTTCAATTCATTGCACTGTTTTATTTTCCTCCTTGCCTCCTCTGCAGTCACTTTCTTCCTTGTCAGATCCTCTGTCACCACTTTGTTCAATTCATTGTCTTCTAAGTTGTTACAGTGGCCTCCAAACAGATGGTCCTACCCCTCCTTCTCCTACTCCATCACTGCTTCTTCAGTGGCCAGTGTGAGCTTTCTAGTACGCATTTCTGACCGACTCACAGACCTGCTAAAAATCCATCAGGGAGTCCCCTCCTTAGGATAAAGTCCAAACTTCTTTTCTTTGCACAGAAGAGAATTTATAATCTGGGCCCTGATCTAAATAATGATGTAAGTGCTCATCTCTATTTTTTAGTTTATAGATGATACATGTGTTCATCTATATTTTCTTCTAACTTACTTCACATACTAATATTTAAATCACCTGAAACACTTCTGAGTCAGTTATGAAGGACAACTCTAACTGTACTTTTTCCAGTATGGTTCATCAGTTATATCACCATTTATTATATAATCCACTACTTCCCCCTACTGAAACTCAGTGGATATTTTGGCATATGTTCATTTATTCTAAAAACATATGTTGTTAATTCCACATCTGGGGACATACTCAAGAGACTTGGAAGCACGGTCCAAAACACACACATGTATACCAATGTTCATGGCAGCATGATTCACAATAGCCAAAAAGATGGAAACAACTCAAGTGCCCATCAACTCACAAATGCACAAATAAAATGTGAAATAGCCATGTGCTGGAATATTCTAAATCAAACCAAACTCACAGCCATTAAGATGAATTCTGACTCCTAATGATTCAAAAGACAGTAGACCTATGTCCATAAAGTTTACAAGGTTGTAAATCTTTATGGAAGAAAACTGCCGTATGTTTCTCTCATGGAGCAACTGGTAAGCTGGAACTGTTAACCTTTCAGTTAACCACTGTGCCACCAATGGTCCCTGATGGACTGTTACTCAGCCACAGAAAAGAGAATGATACACGCTACATGGAACTACATATTACTACTGATACATGCTACATGGAACTACTACACAAGGTGAAACAAGTCAGTCACAGAAAGAAGACCACATATGGTACGATTCCATTTCTAGTAAATGTTCTAAACAGACAAATCTATAACAGACAGAAACTGGATTGGTGGTTGCCTAGGACTGTGGAAGACAGCAAACAGAGAAAAGAGGGTGAGTGGGAGGTTACAGCTAATGGGCATGAGGTTTATTTTAGGAGTGATGAAAATGTTTCACAAATGATTGTAGTGATGACTGCACAACAATATACCCAAACCAACTAAACTACATTCTCCAAACAGTGAATTGTATGGTATGTGAATTATAAAGCTGTGATAAATAAAGTATCAGGTATTCATAATGTTCCATTCTAGGAAACAACAGTGAACAAAACATACAAAACCCAAGCTTCCACAGATACTACATTCTAGCGAGGATAAGGAGTAGCTGAACAATAATAAATGAGTAAGTAAAATCAAATACTAGAAAGTGACAAGTGCTACAGTGAAAGGCAAAGAATGCTAAAGGGGACAAGGCACGCTGGAGAATGAGAACTGTAATCATATCTAGTGTTGAGAATGTGATTTTCAAACACAGACATGATAGATGGGAGAGAGTGAGCCACGCAGATGTCCTGAAGAAAGACTGTTCAAGGCAGAGAGATAGCCAGTGCAAAGGCCCTGAGGTGGGAGCACCCCTCACGTGTTCAAGAGAAGTGGCCAGTATGACTGGAACAGGTTGAGGGAAAGAGCAGTAGAAGGTGAGATCAATAGAGATCACGTAGGTTTAATAAGCCTTTGTAACCTCTGATTTTTGCATTGAGCACAATGGGGAGCTATTGAAGGGACTTTATCAGAAAAGTGACTTAATCTGACTTGCATTTTGAAAGGATTATGCTATGTTAAGAACACAGAAGGGGAAGAGGCTGCAAATGTAGAAGAAGGAACACCTGTTAGCAAGTTTTTACAACAGTCCAGGAGTGGGATGGTGGTTTGGTTCACGGTGCTAGAGATGGTGAGAAGTAATAGGATTTGGAACATATTTTAAAGGAAGAACCTGTAGAATTTCATGGAACTCCATGTCTGGGCTCTTACACAAGTGAAAAAATACAAATCAATTGATATGAAACTTTCCGGAAACCTGAGGGGCCCTGGTGATGCAGCGTTTAAGCACTGGCTGTTTATATAAAGGTCAGAGGTTCAAATCCACCAGTTGCTCCTTGGAAATGCTATGGGACAGTTCTATTCTGTCCTATTTGGTTACTATGAGTCAGAATTGACTCAATGACAATGAATTTGGCTTGGGTTTGATTTTATATACCCAACCTAAACCCCATGTTGTTGAGTCAATTCTGACTCAGTGACCCTATAAGACAGAGTAGAACTGCACCATAGGGTTTACAAGGAGCCCTTGGTGATTTGAACTGCTGATCTTTTGGTTAGCAGCCATACCACTTAACCACTGTGCTACTAGGGTTTAGATAGTATTAACTAATTCCATACCAACAATTAAAAATGGTACCAATCTTAATCTGTCCTCAATTAATAATACCAGGGCTCAGTGAGTCCCTGGGTTGCACAAACAATCAAGCACTTGACTACTAGCCAAAAGGTTGGCAGTTCAAATCCACTCAGAGGACCCTCAGAAGGCAGGCCTGGCAATCTGCTTTTGAGAGGTCAAAGCCTAGAAATCCCTGTGGAGCAGTCCTACTCTGCACACATGGGGTCACCATGAGTCAGAATCTACTTGAAGGCAACCACCAACAACAATAATTAATGTTAAAATTAAATCTGAGAAGGCAAGTTTCCAATTAAAAACATGTAAAGTGACTGATAAAACAAGCGAATACTGTCAATGCTATTATATGACTGAAAATGAACAGTAACTTTAACAATGAGAATTTCAAGTTCAATAGCTTTAACATTAGGAAGTAGCTGGGTTTTCCTTATGATTCTGGGAAGTACAAGAATACTTGATGAATGAAAGAGAATGCAGAGAGGGCCATAAAGGAGGACACTCATCAGTCTGATGTAAACCAGGCAAACATACCCAAAAAGAAGACTGAATTTCTGAGAAGGTGTCACTGAGGCCAGAAAAGGAAAAGACTTGATAACTGACAATTTCAAAACTGAAAATGAGGTAAGAATGGGACAAAAATTAGCATAAATCATTACCTATCTAGTGGAACATTTTATCTTCTTATCCAAAAGCATATTTTTTAGTGTTAATTCCAGAGGGAAAACTTGAACTTTTAGGGAATACAGTTAATACAGACAAACTCTTTTAAGACATACAAAATATGGTTTGATAATACAGTTAAATAATTTAGTTACAAAGTGTTTGCCTTAAATGATTAATCATGGAATGTCTTCAATAATGAATGAGCTTCCCCTAAAACATTTAATTTTAATTTAAAACAATTCCACTGAGCTCTATTTGTGTCAGGAATACAACTACTGTAAAAACTGAGGTATAATTACCAAAGCAGAACATGATTACTGTACAGAGAACTTAAAAAAATAGAACAAACAAACAAAACCATTGCCATTAAGTTGATTCCAACTCACAGTGACCCTACAGGACATACGAGAGCTGCCCCATATGGTTTCCAGGGAGCACCTGGTAGATGTGAACCGCTGACATTTTGGTAGGGAGAATTATGTATCTCTAAACATATATCAGAAAGTGGTGACCCAAAACCATTGCCATCGAGTCTATTTTGACTTATAGTGACCCTATAGGTCAGTTCTACCCTGGCCCCTAGGGTTGCCATGAGTTGGATCCGACTCGACGGCACTTGGCTGGTGTTGGCATAGGTCAGAGTATAACTGCCCCATAGAGTTTCCAAGGAGTACCTGGAGGATTTGAGTTGCTGACCTTTTGGTTAGCAGCTGTAACACTTAACCCACTATGCCACCAGGGTTTCCTAAAACCAAATCCACTGCTGACTCATAATGAGCCTATAGGTCAGTCAGCTGCCTCATTAGGGTTTCCAAGGAGTGCCTGATGGATTTGTACTGCTGCCCTTTTGGTTAGCAGCCGTAGCACTTAACCACTATGCCACCAGGGTTCCACGAACCATATGCATGTTGTGTGTATTATTTTATACTATATAAACTGAGATACATAACTCTCGGTTTTAATCAGTTGCAATAACACAGTGCTACATTGACAACATTGGCCTGGAAGTCAGAGGTCTGATTTCTTCTTCTGTAAGTCCTTGCTCACCCACTGCTGGTAAGTTGATTCCAACTTGTAGAGACCCTATAGACAGGGTGGAACTGCCCCATAGAGTTTCCAAGGAGCACCTGGTGGATTTGAACTGCCAGCCTTCTGGTTTAGCAGCCAGAACTGACTTCCATAATATATAACAACAAACAACAATGTCTTTCCTCAAGTTCTTTGAAATTCCTGTGCCTCTGTTTCCTCACATGTATGACAAGGATCTTAAACCAGCTGATTTTGAATCCGACTCGACGGCACTTGGCTGGCATCACTTCACTTTGGGGGTCAGTTCTACCCTGGCCCCTAGGGTCGCCATGAGTCGGATGCGACTTGATGGCACTTGGCTGCCTTATCATTTCACTTGGCTTACAAAGTTTTTCAAATTTAAGGTAAGTTATTTATATGTATATATACACACACACAACATACTACACTTTAATTGAAAAGTAAACTTGAAAATAATCTTTTAAAAACAGACCCATAATAGTCACAAGAAAACAAAGTTTCAAGCACTTTATGGTTCTATACATCTATAGGATGCCATCTTGCTGACCTCTGGCTGGAGGAAGGGGAGTGGACGGAGAGGAGGGGAAAGGAGGCTGTTGGGAGGATGAGACATGTATGGAGCAGAGAGGAATAGTGTGCTGTCACCGGACAGGGAGAGCAGTGGAAGCTGCATATAGGGGGGCATGTAAATTTATATGGGAATGTACATTTTCACTGTTATGTTAAATAAAAATTTAAAAAAAAGAAAACAAAGTTTCATGCTATACAATAACATAATTCTGATTTTGTATCAGTTACCAGTTTTGTTGAAAGCAGTAACTCTATAGTTCAAGTATACAAATTACATAATGTAATTTATAGACTATTTAATAACCATACACAATTTAATAACATCTTAAATAATTGTATATTATATAATCACATAATTTATATATTAAATAATCATACATAATTATATAAAACTTAGAAAAACCAAACCCACTGCTGTCTAGTTGATTCTGACTCATAGCAACCCTATAGGACAGAGCAGAACCACTCAATAGAGTTTTCAAGGAGGGCCTGGTAGATTTGAACTGCTGATCTGCTGGTTAGCAGCTATAGCACTTAACCACTAGGTTAACAGGTTTCCTTATAAAAACGTAGGGATTATAAATTATGTTAACTAACTGTAAAAATGCAGCTTCTATAATTTTCAAATTTCTTATCTTCCTGTTGAAACCATCATTGAAGTAAGCAAAACTATGTAACACTCAAGGACCATCTCATCAGTATTAAGAATTTCCAGCAGTTGGCTATCCCAACATAAGTACAAAGAGCTCAGCATATATATTGCTTTTATTGTTGAAATTTCACTATGTAACTTCCTAATTGGGACAAGATACGGAATAGAGCTTACCTTCTGCTTAAGAAATGGAATCCACTTGCAGGTCACCAGTTCCTGGCGATACTGTTTTGAAAAGGATCCAACATATGACACAAAAGCTGCTGTGAGAAGAACATCTCCACAGAGTGTCTTCTCTTGGGCTTCAAAGGACTCAATAGACTGACCCCAACGAATCTTTTCTGACTGAAACATAAAATTACTCAGATGTAATTGCAGGGTGTGAGTCGACTCAACAAATGCTTAATGTAATTACCTTATAGCACAGTTTAAGTGTATGTCCTTCTGCACAGTTTTCAGAAGGAACAAAAAGTAGCTGGTTGGCATGACTATTATAATCTTTTATACATTTGAAACCCATCATTATGAAGGGAGCTCTCATACTCTCTGCACTGGAGTTTACTCTAATATGACATTCTTTAACATCTCCTCCTCACTGGACGCCCTCACTCGGTAATTATGATTGAGGTCCTTCTTGAAAGGCTGACAGACACTCCCCATGTTCTTTCGGGAGGGAAGGACCAAGAGCTGTGGACAACGCTGAGAGATGTCATGATTTTTCATGTCAGCCTTTTTGTTCTCCATTCTTTCCACTTTTCAGCAGTGGTGTTTCACTGCCCTCGGCCAACTTTTTTTTTTTTAAATAAACTTGCTGGTGTCTTATTATAGAAAAAGGAAAATTACAAACATCAGTCATATTAATTGGTTAATGCATAAAAATTAATCATCTATCCTAACTTCTACTAATTAACAAATAGTGCTCATGGTCTCTAAGCTCAGATTAGTATTCTAAAATATAATCACTAAATCAGTAAAGGAAGTTATACTGTACAGGAAAAGATGAAAATTAGGAGGACTTCACTAGTTTGGAAGACAATATACTTAATCCTGTTCAAGTCCTTTTTTTTCTGGCTGGACAGCCATTTACAATTTGATTTATAAGTTAAATACACAGAACACTTAATTGAATTCTAATAAAACATAATAAATACCTATGGACTCACTGAACTGCAGGATATATCACTAATTCACTTTATTTCTGTGCATGCTACAAATTAATATTTTCAGAATATACAGATTAATAGAACTTGAAAAAAACCTCAACAATTTAATAACGTAAGCAAAAGAGAACCTTTCAGAATTTTGCTTTTCCCGTGAAAGAAAGAAGACCACAGAAAACAAAAAAATGCTACATAAGTTATAATGCCCCTACCCTCCCCAGCCATTGTAATATCCACAGTGCTAAGACCACAGAGTTAGCAAGGGAAAATGGTTATCAAAGCTGTTTTAATGTTGTCTCCTGGCTTCGCTTGATAAAGATCACTCCAACTTAGCAATATAATTAAACACTAAGAAACTTCAGCTCTCTAGCCCTCCTTACAGAGTTCATTAATTTCCTTCCTCACCCACAGACAACATACCCATTAATTTTTAAGAGGAATCTCTCATTTGCCCAGCCTCCCTCTTTGTTGTCTTTGGTTGGTGAATGATAAACAATAAACTGCACCCACCTCATTCTCCAAAACAGCTTTGAAATGTGAAGATTTACTAAACATAGACTTATCGGCTATTGAAATCGTCAATAATTTCACTATACGAGCCATGCGACATAAATCACTACTGACACTGGCTAACAAGGGTTTAAGAGTTGGAACATGTCCTGTAATAAATTTCTAGACAGTTAAAAATCACTATAATTTTATTCTAATGCATTATAGATTGCCTGTAATGTCATCCTGGCCTGGGTGACCCATTTCTAATTTTGAACAGCTGTTCAGCTCAGGAGTTAGTTAATGATTAAATATAAATTGCCTGATTTATTAGTCTGAATGGCTGAGCTTCCAGGTCAATGCTATATAGACAAAATCATCAGTCTTGATGCTTTTCAGAAGTTAACGGTCTCCTGTGCTAGTCAGAAAGGATTTATCCTCAAAGGAAAAGGTCTGACATCTTCAATTAATCCTTTAAAATACATATACATTTTTTCCTGCTTAGCATTATACAACTGTTTGCTCATCTCCAGGTCTAAATCATCACAAATAAGGTATAACTTCTGTGTGTTAGAGATACACAGTAGACTGTTTTTCCCTTGATAAAACTTTCATACATTGTGTAACTGCTTCATGAAGGCAGTTAAATTAAATGGCACTTGTTTTCCCCTCAAGTACCTCACTGAACAACTGTTTAAATCTTACTACTTTACATGGTAGTTATAAATACGAGTAGTGGTAGAATTTCTCAACTGATCTAAGAAAAGTGAATCTTCCAAGGGCTCCAGAACATTTCTTAAAAACATGCTAGGCTCCCCAAACCCATCCAATCATCTAGCCATTCATCCATCAAGTCAACAAATATCCCTTAATGTTTGCTTTGTGCCAGGGACTATGAGTGTTTTCATTTACTTTGGTTAAGTTGTACTGATTTCTCCACACTGTGTGTTGCCCTTTTCATGCCCAGAAATAATAGGTGTCTACTTGACAGAGATGAGTTTGGTTTGGGGTTGCTATCTAGTAAGTGGAAACCCTGGTGGCATGGTGGTTAAGTGTTAGAGCTGTTAAACAATAGGTCAGAAGTTTAAATCCACCAGGTGCTCCTTGAAAACTCTACGGGGCAGTTCTACTCTGTCCCATAGGGTCACCATGAGTCAGAATCGACTCAATGGCACTGGGTATCTAGTAAGTGACTATCCTTCCCTCCCTCTTCCTATCCCTACTAATTGTCAAAGAATTTGCTTTCTGTGTGTATACTCATTATCTCAGTTATCTAGTGCTGCTATAACAGAAATAAAGCCACAAGTGGGTGGCTTTTACAAACAAATTTATTTTCTCATAGTTTAGGAGGCTAGAAGTCCACATTCAGAGTGCCAGCTCTAGAAGAAGGCTTTGAAGGAAGGTCTTTGTCTCTTCAGCTTGTCTCCTGGTTCCTTGGAGCTCTCCATGCACCTTGGTATCAATCTTCACCCAACTGCTTACCCGCTTCCTTCTTTAACCTCTTTTATATCTCGAAAGAGAATGACCCAAGACACATGCTACACTAAGCTGATCTCATTAAACAACAATCTATTCCCAAATGTGATTATAACTACCAGCACAGACGTTAGGATTTACAACACAGATTTTCAGGGGACACAATTCAATCCATAATATCTACTCTTAACTTTTCATAAAAGTGAGACCATAGAGTATTTGTCCTTCTATGATTGACTTAAATGTTTTTCTTTTTGTTTCTTACAGCATAATGTCCTCTGGATTCATCCATATTACGTTTTAGAGACTCATCATTATACTTTATAGTTGCATAGCCTTCCATTGTGTAAAGAATCTTTGTGGCACAGTGGTTAAACACTTGGCTGCTAACTTAACGTTTGTGGTTCTAACCAACCAGCTGCTCCATGGAAGAAAGCTGTGGCAGTCTGCTTCCATAAAGATTCATTGTCTTGGAAACCTCCTGAGCACTTCTATTCTGTTCTATAGAGTTGAAATCAACTCCATGGCAGGTTGGGTTTGGTTTTAGGTATTCTGTTGTAGGTATGTACCACAATTTCTTTAACTGTTCATCTGTTGATGGGCACTTGGGCTGCTTCCATCTTTTTGCTGTTGTGAATAATGTTGCAATAAACATGGGTGTGCGTATGTCTCTAGGACATGCACTCTGAATCGCTTCATCATACATCATTTCTATTTCCAGCTTTTTGACCAAGTGCCATACCATTTTCCATAGTGATTGTGCCATTTTATAATCCCACCAGCAGTGCACAAGAGTTCCAACATCCCCCACTACCTTTCTAGCATTTATTTTCTGTTTTCTTTTGATCAGTGCCATTTTTGCAGGACTGAGATGGTATCTTGTTGCTGTTCTGAGACCGGGTCTCCATGAGTCAGAACTGATTCAGTGACACTGGGTTTAGTTTGGTCTGTTAAGGGCTGATAATCATGAGCATCTCTGTATATTTTTATTAACCATTTGAATGTTCTGTTTAGTGAAGTATCTGTTCACGTCCTTTGCTCAATTTTTATTGGATGGTTTATCTTATTTGTTGTTGAGTTACTGAAGTTTTCTATATATTTAAGAGATTAGACTTTATCAATTGTGTCATTGGCAAAGATTACATTCCAGTGTATAGGTTCTCTTTTAACTCTTTTGGTCAATTATTTTGATGAGCATTAAGCATTTACTTTTTCTTCTCTTGTTGATGAAATTTTGTGTTTGAAAGTCTATTTATGCCCCAAATTGGGACCTTTAGTTTTCTTTCTATGTTCCTTTCCAGAAACACATAGCTTTAGCTTTAACATTGGTCAATTTTGAGCTTATTTTTACATATAGTGTTATGCGTGGATTGTGTTTCATTTTTCTACAGAAGATACCAATTTTGCCAACACTATTTGTTAATGAGACTGTTTCTACCCCACTGAATGGATTTTGATCCTCTGTTGAAAATTAGCTGCCCACAGACGAATGGATTTGCTTCTGGGTTCTTAATTCTATTTCATTGGTCTGTGGGTTAGTCATTGAACCAACACCAGGCTATTTGGATTACTGTGGCTGTAGATTAAATTTTGAGAAATCAAAAAGTGCTGGGCTCTTACTTTGTCCTTCAATATTGCTTTAACTATTTAGCTTTCCTTTACTTATAAAAATTGAAGACTAGTTTTTCCATTTTGCTAAAGATTGTTGTAATTTGGATTGGGATTCCATTACATTTACAGATTTACAGTTAGGTTAAGACTTATAGATTTACAGTTAGGTTAAGACCAGGTCATTATGTGAAAATCAGGGTTACACAAAAAGGGAGGAAGACCCCATTAGAGCACAAAAATGGAGGGTGACTAAATCACTACATGAGCAAACCACTGAGAATCATGGTCCAGCCAAGCTGACACATAACCTGAATCAGAGCCAGGGTTACTATTCCCTAGCACTTTGGCATTCATAACTGCCAGATATATGTTGTTAACACACAAATATTTGGACAGTAGATTTTTTAAAAATATTGTAGCAAATGTGGAATGTCAGATAACCAGATAGTTGTTAAGGGAGGCCAAGCCAAGTGCCATCGTGTGGATGTATATCTACAGGATACTCTGTGTAGTTCTGGTATTTTCATAATATGAAGTCTTCTAACCCACAAGTACAAAATGTTTTTCCACTTATGTAGGTCTCCTTTGGTTTCTTGCAGTAATGTTTTGTAGCTGTCCTTATGTAAGTCTGTTACATTCTGAATTATAATACTTCTTAGCTGTCTTACCCTTTGGGAGCTTTTATAAATGGTATTATCTTCTCACTTTCCTTTTTGGAGTTTTCCTTGTTAGTGTAGAAGAACCCAACTGATCTCTGTGTTGACACTGTACCCAGCCACATAGCTGAACTCTTCTATTAGTTCAGCTAGTTTCATGTGGAAACTCTGGAATTTTCTATGTATGCTGTTGGTGCTGTTGAGCCAATTCTGACTCACAGTGACCCTATGCGCCATAGAACAAAACACTGCCTAGTCCTGCACCCTGCTCACAGTTCTTGCCATGTTTGGGCCTGTTGTTGCACCCACTGTGTCAATCCATTTCATTGACAGTCTTCTTTTTTGCTGATGCTGTACTCTACCAAGCATGATGTCCTTTTACAGGGACTGATCCTTCCAGACGATATGTACAGTGTATCTGACAAGTTCTGCCATTTTTCATTCCAAAGGAGCATTCTGTCTGTGCTTTTGCCAAGACAGATCTGTTTGTTCTGACAGTACATGACATATTCAATAGTCTTCATCAACACCATAAGTGAAGGGCATTCATTGTTCTTTGATCTTCCTGCCTCTTTGCCCAGGTTTCACACGCATATGAGGTGACTGAAAACACCATTGCTTGGGCCAGGCACATCTTAGTCTTCAAAGTGATGTCTTTGCTTTTCAATGCTTTAAAGAGATCTTTAGATGGGCATTGACTATAGATCCAACTGAAAAGAAATTATTTACAACTTCAATATTTTCTCCATTTATCATGATGTTGCTAATTGGTCCAATTGTGAGGATTTTTGTTTTATGTTATGTATTGAAGGCTGTGGTCTTTGATCTTCATCAGTAAGTACTATAATTCCTCATCACCTTCAGCAAGCAAGATTATGTCATCTGCAAGATGCAGGTTGTTAATAAGTCTTTCTCTGATCCTGAGTCCTTTTTCATACAGTCCAGCTTCTCAGATTATTTGCTTAGCATAAAGACTGAATAAGTGTGATGAAAGGATCCAACCCTGACGCACACCTTTCTTGACTTTAAACCACACACCATCCCCTTGTCCTGTCTGAATGACTGTCCAAGAGACACAGGTTCCTCAATCTCACTCTTTGAAAAGTTATCCGTAATTTGTTGGCAGCTCTTCCTTGTTTCAGTTTCTTCCAACCTGAGAGGCTCATCTTCTGGCACTTTATCAGACAATGTTCCACTATTATTCATAAGGTTTTCACTGTCTAATTTTTTTCAATAGTAGATCACCAAGTCCTTCTTTCTAGTCTTAATCTGGAAGCTCAGCTGAACCCTGTCCAACCTGGGGCTGTCTGCTGGTATTTGAATACCAGTGGCATAGCTTCCAAAGTTACAGTAACATGTCAGACCCCAAATACAAGAAACTGACAGACATGAAAAAGTTCCTATATATAGGGTCAAATAATCTGAAAATAGGAATAGTTTAACTTCTGTTTTTTCAATTTACATACCAATTATTTCCATTTCTTGCCTTATTGCTCTGGCTAAGACTTCTAGTATAATAGTGAATAAGAGTGATGATGGTGGGAATCCTTGACTTATTCCCATTCTTTAGGGGGATGCTTTCAGTCTCTTTCTGTTGAGAATGTTGATTGTTAATTTTGCACATATGTCCCTTAATTATGCTGGAGAATTTCCTTTTTATTCCTATTTTGCTAAGATATTTTATCAGGGAAGTGTGTTGGATTTGATCAAATATTTTTTCTACTTCAATTGAGATGTTTATTTATGTGGCGAACTATGTTGATTGATTTTCTAATGGTGAAGCACTTTTACATGCCTGTTACGAATCCCATCTGATCAGGAGGCATTATGTTTTTGATATGCTGTTGAATTCTGTTTGACAGACAGTTAAAGCCTCTAGACTGTTCTTTGACTTAGATTATTACCTATTGAACAGTGACACAGACTTACTATTTTTTTAAATCACCTAGTTGCATTGAGGGTAGTGGATTTTATGGGGTTATGGTAAGAGTTGAACTGGCCTGGTCCAGCAGAATGAGAAGTTGTGGGATTCACAATGAACTTAGAAGGCAGAGGTAATAAATCTTGCTGATTGGTTTGATATGGGTTGTGAGAAAGAAAGAAAATGAAGTCAAGGATGATTCCAAGGTTTCTGGCCAGAACAACAGAAGAATGGACTTGCAGTTATTGAGATGCATCAGAGACAGTAGCTTTTGCAAATAATCAACTGCAAGTTTCAGAGGGACAGCAGTTTGAAATTTGTACTTAGGTAAGTGTAAATTTTTAAACCTCTAAGGTTTGTAAGAGACTAGGTTATCATCCATCCCATCACAACAAATGTTTCTTCTTCTGGGTTTAAAAGGAATGCTAATAGGTCCAGTACCAATAAATGGATTGTAATCGACTAAGGCAACAATGATCATCCTGTTTCCCACTTTTCTGACCTCCCTTGCAGCAAATGTATGTTTAGCCTGTTTCTGTTAATTTCCAATGAGTTGACTCAGACTCACAGTGGCTCCATGTGTGCACAGAACTGGTCCACAGGGTCTTCAGCTCTGCGATAGCAGGTCATCAGGCTTGTCTTCTGAGGTCCCTCTAGGTGGGCTTGAGTCTCCAGCTTCTCATTTAATAGTCGAGCACTTAATTCTTTCCAACACCCTAGGATTCCTCGAAGTCAATCAAGTCTAGCTAAAGAACTTAACTGGGACTCTGGCAGAGGAAGTGCTAGAAAAGTTTCAGCTTTTCTCATGAAAGGAGAAAAACTCAATTGATAGTTAATAGAGATTGTTCCCTTTTTTTTCTTGCCTAAATCTGAAGCTGCAGCATCCATCTGGTAACAGTGAGGCAACAGAGGAGAGCACGAATGCCCAAGTACTAAGTATGGAGAAGTAGAAAGTTACAAAGACATTGGGAATCTGGCCAACAAATCCTCTGAATCAGCACTGATAATTGTCTGTCCTGGAATTTAATATGTCAAAATAAGCTGCTATGTGTCTAAGATACTTTAAATTAAGCTTTCTACCGCCTGTAGCTAAATGAACTTCTAATAGTAGTACAATTACATATTCTTAAGGGGCACTTAAAAAAATAACAGCTTTTTCAAGATATAATTCATATATCATGAAATTCACTTGTTATAGTGTACAAGTGAGTGGTTTTTAGTACACTCAGAGTTGTGCAGTCATCACCTGAAATTTTAGAACATTTTTCTCACTCCAGAAAGAAACTTCATACTCATTATAATGGTCAACCCTCACCCTTCAATGCCTGACTATTCCTGGCAATCATTAATCTACTTTCTGGCTCTAATGATTTTCATATTAATTTCATAGAAATCCAATCAGGACATACATAACTTTATATGTCTATCTTCTTTCACTCAGCATGATCTTCCAAAACTGATCCATGTTGTAACACGGCCAAGTAGTAGTCCACTGTGTGGATATACTATATTTTGCTTATCCACTCATTAATAGATAGATTCCTGAGTTGCCTCCACTTTGGGGCTAATGTAATGTTGTTAAGAACATCTGTATACAAGCTGTCATGTATGCATATATTTCATTTCTTTTCAGTATAAATATCTAGAAATAAAACTGCTAGCTTGCATGGCAATTTCAGGTTTAATATTTTGAGGAACTGACAATTTGTTTTTCAAAGTGGCTGTAGCATTTTACATTCCCACCAGC
The DNA here is from genome assembly GCA_028571685.1 of Heterohyrax brucei. Taxonomy (NCBI): domain Eukaryota; kingdom Metazoa; phylum Chordata; class Mammalia; order Hyracoidea; family Procaviidae; genus Heterohyrax; species Heterohyrax brucei. The sequence continues at coordinate 87,436,937 of CM053147.1, read as the reverse complement.
AGTGTATCAAGGTTCCCATTTTTTATATCATTGCCAGCACTGGCAATTAGCTGCCTTTTTTTACTGCAGCTATCTCACTGGGCATGATCACCATCCCAATGGTGTGACTGTCAGTTTGTCATACGGTAATGTTGCTACGAGGCTGGAAGCTATGCATCAGTATTTTACATAACAGTAGGCTTACCCATGGTGGACAGAATTCAGCAGAGCTTCGAGACTAAGACTGGAAAGCATAGCCTAGTGATTTACTTCTATATATTGTCCAGCACAGTGTTGAAAGATGAGCCTCTCCAGGTTGGGAGAAAACACATCAACGATCATAAAGATGGCAAAGGACTGGGAAACATTTTGTTCTCTTGTACACAGAATTGCCACCTGTTGGAGGTGACTCGATGGTAACTAAAATACAGTGAGTATGAAGTAATACCTCACTGTAGTTTTGACTTGCATTCCCTGGTGACTAACAACGCTCAGCATCTTTTGATGTGCTCATTGGTTCATATATCTTCTTTGAAGAAATGTCTAATCAAATCTTTTCCCTATTTTTAAGTCAGGTTCTTCATCATTTTATGGTTGTTAGCAAGCACTGAAATATACATTCTTTTTTTCAGATGCACCACAGTCTTGTAAGGTAGCTATTATCCACATGCCCATTTAGAGACAAGAAAACTAAGATTCAAAGAGGTTTGGAGATTTGTCCAAAGTTGTTTAGTGTCATGTGGTAAAACAATGATTCAAATCTGTGACTTATTAATGTCAAAGGCTACATGTTCTTCTACTACCAATGTTTAAACAGGAAAAAGTTAATATGAATTACATAAGAAAAACCCTTTATTTAGTGGATTAATTATTAGTATTAACACGTCAATCATCTATAAAAAGATGTTACAGAAAAAAGAGACAATCAGGCTTAACTTGCAAGTAATGAGCTGTGGTAAAATTCAATGGCAAATGTATATGGAAAGGATCACACAGCCAGCTCAGTACTACAGACATCTAGTGGCTTTCTTGCATTTTATATTGTACGTTAAGGTGGCATAGTGGATTAAGTGCTACAGCTGCTAACCAAAAGGTCAGCAGTTTGAATCTGCCCGATGCTCCTGGAAAACTCTATGGAGCAATTCTACTCTGTTCTATAGGTTCACTATGAATTGGAGTTTACTTGACAGTTTTTTTTTTTTTTTTTTTTTTGGTAAGAAAATTACGCTTCATTTTTATTTTTTTTAAAGGATTTCATAACATGCAATAAAAGCGAGAGGTGGAAAGATGAAGCAAAAAGTAGATAACCTACCCTTAGCTAGTATACTGTCTCAAAGTAGCAAGTATATGGCTTCTCTCTAGTTAGTTGGAGACAGAGCTCATGTTACCCTGAGTTTATATGCTAAGAAATAGAGAGTTGGTTACTTTTTCTTTCAGTAACTTAGAACCACAGTATGAGTGATGGTTAAATATTCCCTTTGGTTGTTGACTATGTGTCTAATAAGTTATTGTCGGCAAATAATATTAACATATTAAAAAATGCTAACCTGCTTCTGTCAAGGGTGATGGAAAGATTCGGAGGTGGGTAGTAATGATGTAAAATAACATGATGAACATTATTGAAATCACTGAACTGTACATGCAACATGGCAAATGTGTTGCTACATATGTTTATCACAATTAAAGAAAAAAAAGCTGCTCTAAATATTTTAGTTAGGATTTGGAAGAAAGGTTAACTTGCCTCAAGCTCCTTGACCAGATTGTTGGCTAGTTCGATAGTTTTGTTGGTTTGGTTCACTTCTTCTTGACACCGAACCTTCTCTGCAATCGCTTTCTCAAATGAAGCTGTAAGTTTGCTCAGATTTCGATCCAGATCCTGAATAAGAGTAGAAATGAACTCCTGAGCTACTTTTAGCTGACAAAATATTACAATCATCTCAAAATATCTATTACTTTGAGGTTAAGTGAAAGGTCTTCCTCCTCTGCTTTGATCTTTGCCCATTTTCCCTTACATAGTTTAAGAAAGCAAGGAAAGGATATAGGGTAAATGTATACATCAGTGTCACCTTAGATTACTGACAATTCACCACGTGGCCATTTTCCACCTTTCTTCTCTACTGGACGAGTGACAGATAGTGATTGGGATGAGTGGACATATCCTGTAGATTCAAACACAACTTTGGCGCACTGTCTTTCTTGGCTCTCTTGCCTAAGGCGCCTTCTCCACAACAAACATTAATGATATGGTTTTGCCCATCTACTAACTCTCTTCTAATTTCTCATTTGGCTTATAACTCAAACAATGAAGAAAGGTATTAATTGCTAAGCCTCTTTAACCCTCAACATTCTGACCCAGGTTAGGCAGTCACATTTTCTTCCCTGGAAACATGGAATTGAAACTCAGAGGTCTATAAACCAAAGGTCCTGACATAATGTGTTTGTTTTGGAGGGCTTCATTTAGAGGGCAGCCAATTTCCATCAGGGGCACAGGAAAGCAGAGGAAACCAGTATGGAGAAAGAAAAAGATGAAAGGAACATACAAACAGATCCAGGAGGAGAAGTCACAGCCCTAGAGAGACAATGTGAAGTTCATGGTAGCTTATTGTTTCTGATCTCTTTCCTCCAAAGCCCTCACCACATATTTTCTTCCAAGGTTTCCAACAGTCATCCTTGCCTCCTTTCTGGATTATGATGTTTTGAGTGCATTTCTGTTACTTAAAGCCAAAAGAGCCTTGAATAAGATACCAAATACGCAGGAGATTCCTCACTAAAACATTTTGCTACCTGTAGGTTCTAACAACTCTGAATATGATTTATAACACTGCATTTGTGATTATTTGCAAAGTTCCAAGAAACTTTACTAAGCAAGTACAGAATAGAATCTATCCATAAGCTAGAAAAACAAAACCAAGCTCTTGGCTGTCGAGTTGATTCTGACTCACAGCAACCCTATAGGACAGAGTACAGATGCCCCATTGGGTTTCCAAGGAGCACTTGGTAGATTTCAACTGCTGACCTTTTGGTTAGCAGCCATAGGACTTAACCACTATGCAACCACGGTTTCCTCATAAGCTAGAGAATGTAGATATTTCTGAGTTACTAAGTCATCACTACTTAGTTTACATTGTTAAAGCCACACCTTTTAATATACATATGTGCCAATCTCAAGATTAACATGGGTAATAAGATCACATTTATAAGAATCATAAGACATATTAAACATCACTGGTTAGAAGTAAGATTAAAATAAATAACATTTAAATGTATATTTTTCAGGGAGAGCCAAGGGTCGATAGGAGGGGATAGGAGATTGCTAAGATGATATGACATGTATAGAACAGAAAGGAGGAGTGTGCTGTCACTGGGCAAGGATTGCAGAAGGAGTTGCAGATAGGTGGGCATGGAAATTTAACTTGGATTGTTTACTTCCACTCAATCACAATAAAAATAAATACTTAGAACTTTGTAAAACAGAAGCACATGTAAGCTCTGGTACCAGATGACTGTGTTTGTATTGAAACTCTTCTGACAGCTAAGCAGTATTGAAGTCAGTCTGTTTTCTCAACTGTCCATGTTTCAGTTTTGTCACAGGGTTTTTGTGAAAATTAAATATGATGACACATATAAAAACACCTAGTACAGTAAATGCTATCAGGTCTCAAAATTTTTGGCTTCAGAACCCCTTTACACTCTTAAAAATTGGGAATTTGAAAGGGTTTTGACTTATTCAGATTATTGATCAACATTTATAGTACTAGAAGTTAAAACAAATTTTAAAAAGATTATTTTATTCAAAAAGTAATAAACTAGTGGAGGCCTGCTTGTTGCCGCAATGTTGGAAGCTATGCTACTGGTATTTAGGTACCAGCAGGGTCACCTATGGTAGACAGATTTCAGCTAGCTTCCAGACTAAGACAGCTTAGGAAGAAGGACCCAGCAGTCTACTTCTGAAAAAAATTAGCTGGATAAAACCTTGTAAATAGCAGCAGAACACTGTCAGACATAGTGCCAGAAAATAAGCCTCATAGGTTGGAAGGCACTCAGAAGATAGCTGCGTAAGAGCTGTCTGCTCAAAGCAGAGTCAACCTTAATGATGTGGATGAAGTAAAGCTTTCAGGATCTTCATTTGCTGATATGGCATGACTCAAAATGAGAAGAAACAGCTGAAAACATCCATTAATAATTAGAGGTATGAATTCAGGAAAATTGGAAATTGTCAAAAATAAAACGGGACACACAAACATCAACATCCTAGGCATTAGTAAACTGAAATGGACTGGTATTAGCCATTTTGAATCCTACAGTCATCTGGTCTACTATATTGGGAACAAAAGCTTAAAGAGGAATGCAAAAGAGCATTTCAAGATCTGTCCTGAAGTACAGTGCTGTCAGTGAGAGGATAATATCCATTCACCTACAAAGAAGGCCAGTTAATCTGACTGTTACTCACATTTACGCACCAACCACTAAGGCCAAAAATGGAGACAGTGAAGATTTTTACCAGCTTCTACAGTCTGAAATTGATCCAACACGCAATCAGGATGCACTGATAATTACTGGTGACTGGAGTGCAGAAGTTAAAAGCAAAGAAGGATCGATAGTTGGAAAACATGGCCTTGGTGATAGAAATAATGTTGGAGATTGCATGATAGAATTTTGCAAGGCTAACCATTTCTTCGTTGCAAATACCTTTTTTTAACCAACACAAATGGCAAACGTCCACAAGAACTTCACCAGATGGAATACACAGGAACCAAGCCAACTACATCTGTGGAAAAAGACGATGGAAAAGCTTCATGCCAGCAGTCAGAAGACTACCAGGTGCTGACTGCAGCACAAATCAATTGCTCATATGCAAATTCAAATTGAAACTAAAGAAATTAGAGCACGTCTACAAGAGCCAAATCATGACTTTCAGTATATCCCTCAAGAATTTAAAGACCATCTCAAGAATAGATTTGCTGTGTTGACCACTAATGACTAAAGACCAGACAAACTGTGGAATGACATCAAGGACATCACCTGTGAAGAGAGCAGGAGGTCTCTGAAAAGACAGGAAAGAAAGAATAGAACAAACTGGATGTCAGAAGAGACTCTGAAACTTGTTCTCGAACGTCAAGCAGCTAAAACAAAAGAAAGGAATGAATTAAAAGACCTAAACAGAAGATTTCAAAGACCAGTTTGAGAAGACAAAAGAAAGTATTATAATGACATGTGCAAAGAGCTGCAAATACAACATCAGAAGGGAAGAATATGTTCTGCATTTCTCAAGCTGAAAGACTTGAAGAAAAAATTCAAGCCTCGAGTTGCGATAGTGAAGGATTCAACAGAGAAAATATTGAACAACTCAGGGAGCACCAAAAGAAGTTGGAAGGAACACACAGATTCACTATACCAGAAAGAATTGCTCAGTGTTCAACCATTTGAAAAGGTAGCACGTGATCAGGAACCGGTAGTATCGAAGGAAGAAGGTGAAGCTGCACTGAAGGTACTGGCAACAAAACAAGACTCCAGGAATTGATGGAATATCAATTGAAGCATTTCAACAAACAGATGCAGCGCTGGAAGTGCTCACTCATCTATGCCAAGACATTTGGAGGACAGCTACCTGGCCAACTGACTGGAAGAGATTCATACTTATGCCCATTCCAAAGATAGGCAATCCAATCGAATGTGGAAATTACTGAACAATTTTGTTAGTATCATACACAAGAAAAATTTTGCTCAAGATCATTCAAAAGTTCCTGCAACAGTGTATTGACAAGCAACTGCCAGAAATTCAAGCTGGATTCAGAAGAGGACATGGAACCAGGTTATGATTGCTGATGTCAGATGGAGCTTGGCTGAAAGCAGGGAATACCAGAATGATGTTTACTTGTGTTTCACTGTGCAAAGGCATTTGACTGTGTGGATCATAATAAATCACGGCTAACACTGTGAAGACTGGGAATTCCAAAACACCTAATTGTGCTCTTAAGGAGTCAGTATACGGATCAAGAGGCAGTCGTGTGAATGGAACAAGGGGTTCATTGCATGGCTTAAAGTCAGGAAAGATGTGTGTCAGGGTTGCATCCTTTCACCATACTTTTTCAATCTGTATGCCAAGCAAAGAATCAGAGAAGCTGGATTACACAAAGAACAATGAGGCATCAGTACTAAAGGGTGACTCATTAACAACCTGTGTTATGCAGATGATACCACCTTACTTGCTGACAGCGGAGATTTCAAACACTTACTGAAGATCACAGATCATAGCTTTCAGTATGGATTGCACCTCAACATGAAGGTAACAAAAATCCTCACAACTGGACCAGTAAGCAACATCATCAAAAATGAAAAAAGGACTGAGGCTGCCAAGGATTTCATTTTACTTGGGTCCACAATCAACACTCATGGAAGCAGCAGTCAAGAAATCAAAAGACACACTGCACTGGGAAAATCTGGTGCCAAGGACCTTGTTTTCAAGTACTGAGAACTAATGATGTCACTTTGAAGACTAAAGAGTGCCTGACCCAACCCATGGTATTTTATTTTCATCACATGCATGAAAAAGCTGGACCATGAACAAAGAAGACAGAAGAAGAATTGATGCTTTTGAATTGTGGTGTTGGAGAAGAATGTTGCATGTACCATGGACCGCCAAAAGAACCAACAGATCTGTTCTGGAAGAAGCATAACCAGAGTGCTCCATGGAAGCAAAGATGGCAAGACTTTGTCTTACACACTTTGGATGGGTTGTCAGGAAGGATCAGTCCCTGGGGAAGGACATCACGCATGGTAGAGTGGATGATCAGCAAAAAAGAGGAAGATCCTTGATGAAATAGATTGACACAGAAGCTTAAGCATAAAAACGATTGTGGACATGGCCCAAGACTGGGCAGTGTTTCATTCTGTTGCACATCAGGTCTCAGTGAGTCAGAATTGACTTGACAGCACCTAATAGCAACATTAAGCATTAACATAAGTAATACATTTTAAAGTAAAGTAACATTACCAAAAAAAAGTGAAGTTGTTTACTATTTTTACAAATCTCTGTGAAGTCTAGTTTAACGAGAGATTCTTACACCTGCTTTTGCATTCAATCTGTTGTGGTATCACACGTGAGAAAGACAAATAATGTTTTATTATGATTATGAGAATAGTTTTAATCTCTTAAATCCCTTGCAAGCATCTCAACCCCACCCTTGGGAATCCCTGGGCCATGTTTTGTGAACCTCTAGTATAGACAATAAATGCTAGAGTTAGTATTGAAGATAATTTCCTTAGGATGCTGAATTAAGTAGTTACAAAATGTTGTCTTAACTTCAGATATATTGCTGTTGTTTGGTGAAGCAGAGTCAATTTCAATTCACAGTGACCCCATGTGACAGAGCAGGACTGCCTCATTGGGTTTGCTAGGCTGTAATCTAGCAGATTGCCAGGTCCTTCCTCTGCAGAACTGCTTAATGGGTTTGAACTGCCCACCCTTCAGTTAGCAATGGTGTACTTACAGGTTATATCACCAAGGCTTGCTCAAGATGTATTACTGATCACTAACAGTTAAAATTCTTATCAAGCATATGCAGTAGGTCATAGGTCACTTTTGCATAATTTTTTTTTAATTCATCTAGAAAATACTGAAAATAATGAGAAATCCTCTTTGTTGGCATGATTTCTCAGGGAGAGCAATTTGAAAGAAAAACAAATGGTTTCTAATGACAGTGAACAAAATTTTTCTAGGATTAGGAATCAGAAGAACAGCTGCTTATGTTTATATTATTCTTCATAGCTTATATATTGTTCTCCTGTGTTTTATTTTGTTTGACCCACTCAAGCAGACAAAGTATTACTGCTTTCCTTCACAGGTGAGGAAACTGAGGCAGAGATGAGTAGAGTCACTTGCTGTGGTCCTACTATCTAGTATGTGACAATGTAAGAGCTAGAACACAAGCCTTCTGATTCCTGGACCAATATAATGGAATGTGTTTAATAAAACAGATGCTTGAAAAGTCACAATTGCTGAACAGAGGGGTAACACTTCTGGGTTGTCTTTGTTAGATCACACATACTCTAGTGTACAGTTTTATGAATAAGGCATTGCATTTTAAAAGACTGGGTTCTAGCACCTGTGCCTCTTACCATGGGGCTCTGTGTTAATTACTCAATTTCTGCAAGCTTCAGTTTTCTTACCTGTAGAAAGGTTAGAAGTTCAAGTCTACCTAGAGGCACCTGTAAGAAAGGCATGGTGACCTACTTCCAAAAAAATTGCAACTGAAAACCGTATGGGGCACTATTCTGCTCTGACACACGTGGTGTCACCACAAGTTGAAACAGACTTGGCAACTGGTTTTTAAAATGGGATTAATGATAATATTATCTACCTCATAGGGTTATTGTGGAATTAAATGTGTTAATGCATGTAAAACACAGCACACAGCATTCAGGAACCACACAGTGAAAGTCAGCTCAGCGTACAAGTACCACTACAGCTTATTTCAAATGGAGTATAAATTCATGTTTGGCTTACATTTTCATTTACCTGAAATGTAATTGATGTAGCAACAGATGTTTGGGTAAAATTTGGCTTTTGGCATGCAATTTTTGCAGGCAGTAATGAAAGTTTACCAGAAATAAGTAGCCGCTAAATTTGACATCATCATTGATACCCTGGGCATGCCGAAAGGTGACAGTCTGCTGCTTTCTTTCATGGGAGTATTTAGCTGTTGCCTCATACTTAAGCAGACAGACTCTGATGGGAATGCTAACATGCATTAAGTAAATACAAATTCATACTGTGCTTGTATACGTACTAGAAGTAGCTTAAAGTAGAGACATAATTATCAAGATGTTTTTACTCTAAAATAAAAAATGTTGTTACTAGGTGCAGCCCAGTTGATTCCAACTCAGAGAAACTCTACCTCAAACAGAATGAAACACTCCATCCTCTCAACCCTTGCCAGGCTTCAGCCCACTGCAGCAGCCAGTGTGCCAGTTCATCCTACTGAGGGGCTTGCTTTCCTTTTCTCACCCTCTGCCCTACAAGGAGGATGCACTTCTCCAGGGACTGATCTCTCCTGACATGTCCAAAGTTTGTGAGACCAACTCTCACCATCCTTTCTTCTAAGTAGTGTTTTGTTCTGTTTCTTTCAAGACCGGTTTGTTCCTTCTTTTGGCAGCTCTTCACCAACAATACAATCCCAAGGGATCCATTCTTCTTCATTCTTCCCTATTCATTTACCAGTTTTTTCATGCATATGCAGTAACAAAATACCATGGCTTAGGTTATGCCCACCTTAGTCCTCAAAGTAAACACCTTGTCTTTTCAACACTTTCAAGAGGTCTTTTACAGCAGATGTTCCCAGTGACAGCTTTGGGTCCCACTACCTTTCCAAAAATATTTGCATAGCAAATAAGCTTAGAAGACAGGATAGTATTTTCCTCTGGAAAAGAAGGTAGACTGTTTCCTTTACTGAATAATGAAAATAATGTTTCTGCGGCAAAGGTAGGGCACTTTGGCTTGGAGTCCTGTTTATGAGTTTCTTAAGTTTGGGTTTCATAAGGTGACACAAACACACTGTGTGTACAACATCGCCCTGGTCGACCCTGCACTACCATGGGACTCGCACACAACGTGACGCTTATGCTGCATTCTGTGCCACGAACGATGAAGTCCTTTAGTATCTGACCCACAAGTCTCACGTCTTCTGCATCCGTAAAACTACAGCAGGCTAAGTTGTTAGCTTGGTCCCTTCACAGTTTCTAGAAATAAACGGAATAAGGGAGGAGGAACTTACTTCAAGGACCTGAGCATACCATATCCTGAATCAGTGGTTCTCAAACTGATGTATACATAAGAAAACAGCCAGGCAGCTGCTAAAACACAGATTCCTGGGCCTCATTCTGAGCTTCTGATTCAGTAGGTTTGGGTGGGGTTTGGAATTTCTGCCCTAAAGAGATGAATTTTCAATTTTCTTTACGGTTGCCCTTAGGCTCTGTGTATTTGAGAAACATGACGGTGTCCCTCCCATGCATTTCTCCTTTTTATTTTTAAACTCAACCTTCAACAGGAGACAGTCTTTTAGCCTCAAATAGAGGATAAAGACTCAAAAAAGAGGCTAACACTTCAGTATGAAGGAATTTCCATCACAGCATAGACGTTAACATCAGATATATCCCTGCTTTATTAAGCTCTAGACAACAGAGTTGCTATGGACCACAATGGGTTCAATGGCACAAACCACCACCAAGAACAACAGGCAACAGGAGGCTGCAGAACAGGATGAAGACAAGCCCAAGGGGAGTGAGGTAGAGGAGAGGTGGGAGGAAAGGAATTTTAACTAGGAAAAATTAAAATTTTGCTGGGGCCGAGACCATTATCTGACTGTGCGCCCACAGACAGAAACTTGGCACAAGTACCTTGTCCTTGACATGACCATGTTTATAAAGAATTAAACCTTAGTGGAAACTTTACTTAAAGCTTCTATCAGACTGATAACTACTTTCTGGAAATTCCTTTTTGGTAGAGTTATGGAAAAGACCTATACTTCAAAAATCCCTGTTGATTATCATTCTGTCTTCCTTTTCTCCATGCTGGCACACTTAGTTCTGAGGCTTATTGATATTTAAACCTCTGCTTATATTGTGAGTCTCTGAAAACAACTGCCGTGAACTATTCCTTTCATAACCATTTGCCAGCTGTGGCCAAAGAATCAGCAATTTAGCAGCCAGAGAAAGGCTGAACTACAGCATCACATATGGTTTGTCTTTAGCAGCCTTATCACTTTCCCCGTGAACCTGAAATTGCTTATAACATTTACGTGAAACCACTAACAATATAGAACAGCATTTATCTACAAGGTCTTAGGATGACTGTCAACATTTTTAATCAATAAATGAAGATAAAATTTCATAAAATTAATGCTTATCCTGATCTTGTTTGCTACTAAATCAGCTGTTACAGCTGTTGACATTTTTCATTTTAACATGACCAGAAGTACCTGGTGCTGCTGGAGGCATTGGTACTGCAGGCAGAGTGGGAAGAGTCATCCTCTGAGAAGTACAGTGGTCAGCAAAGTCTACAGAGGCAGCAGTCTTGACAGACATGCAGAATGAATTATTGAGAGGGAGAGAAAAACCACCCATGTCTTATGGAGAATGCTTTGGGGGTTATTTCCTGCTCTGTTAAAATCATCATCATAGAAAGATGTCATGTTACTACTGCATAGTAAAATGAGTGCAGCATAATCCCTTCCTTGTATATGTAAGGAATGAGCCTTGAGCTCTGCTCTGGAAAATTGGTTTTATTCTTCTTTAAAGAATCTTTCCAGAAATCTGGGAAGTGGTCTCTATTATAAAGATGCCAGTCTAACTTTCTTGTTTGCTAAATTAACAGGTAGTGGCTCCAGATATTAACAAGTCTAGCTCAAGCTCCATTCTATATGATGCTCAGCTTGGCTCCTTGGTCCCCATGAGCACCAGACTCCAGGTGGAAGTACTCACTTAGTTGACCCGCTCAGGGACCTAAAGCAGGATTCACCCTGAGACAGTAACGTTCTTCCCGAGGCCCAGACTCAGCCCTCGAGATTCCTCTTTCTTTACACAAACCTTCGACAATCTCTCTTCTCCAATCCCCACCACACACACCCACGTGCAATGTCAACACCACAGTTGCCAAGTCTATGTTTGCATGCTTGTCTTCTTCCATTGTTAACTGCTGAACATCTACAGGAGGGTTTTCTGCAGGAAGAGTGTGCCAAACTCACACACTAAATGGTCTCAGTGTATCAGGATTCACAGGTGGGAAATAACGAAAACCAGTTCCAGCTAAGTCAAAGAGAATTTACTGGAAGGACATAAAAAAGCTCTTAGGTGAGAAGTCTAGGCAAAGAACCACATACAGGTACCCAGGGATTCCAGGGGGCCTTAGGAGCAGGAATTGCTTGTTCAAAAGTCTCAATTTGACCCTGTCTCTGGAATTCATGAATTCTGTCTATTTTCCATCTTTTTATCCTTTTGCTCATGATTCACGAAGCCTCTATGCAACAAAGGTCCAGCAATCTGCTTCTGTTAAGATTACAGCCAAGAGAACCCTAATGAGCATTTCTACTCTGTGACACTTGGGGGCTCCATGAGTCAGGGGCCAGCTGGATGACTGCTAACATGAAACAGCAACTCATGAATCAGATTCTAGAAATGAGATCCAATTGGTCAAGTGTGGATCCCGTATCTAGTCCTAGAAAAGGACAGGGCATCCCTGATAAAGGCCCCACTAGAGCCTTTTTCTCCATCAAGGCATTAGAGAGAATTTCCCAGAAATCAATGAGGTTGTTATCATCCAAAGATGATAGACCAAATATAGGGGAGCCAAAAACCAGAGCTGGCCCTGGAGAGGCAGTTGTTATCATCAGCACCTTGTAGAAGCTCAGAATTTCTGTAAGTGGCTGAGGATCATACAGCCTCATCACTGATTGCCCTACTTCATGTTGACTTGCCAGGGACCTCAAACTCATCATTTGGATTCCTATTTCTCCCCCTCTCTTCATAACCCATCAGCTAGCCTTGAATACATCCCACCCTCTCCATCACATCTGCTGCTGCCTTAGTTGAGACCCTTCCAAGATCCACTGCAGTTGCCTTCTACCTTGTCTTTCTCCTTCTAGCCTCTCTTCTTCCCCTCTATATTCCATTCAGTTGCTGAAAAGCCAGTTTTATCATGTCATTAGTCTATTAAAATCTTTAAAAAGCTCTTTACCACCTGTCAGATAAAATTTAAAGTGCTGCATGAAAGGTAGTATTTGCTTTCTTTTTTTTTAAGTATGTGTCTTGAGTTATTTTCATTGTACTTCAGATGAGGTTTTCCAGAACAAACTAGTTTCTCATTAAATAATTAGTACTGACATTGTTTTATGATACTGGTTAACAGTCCTACTACACGTGAGCACTCTTCCTGCTCAACCTTGAGTTCCCTATTGCCAGCTTTCCCGTCCTCCTGCCTTCTCATGTTGCCCATATGCTGGTGTGCCCCTTTAGTCTTTTTTTTTTAATGGGACTGTCTAATCTTTATGAAGTACAATTGACTCAGTGGCAGTGGGTTTGGTTTTTTAATCTTTAGATGAGGGGTAAACCCCAGGAGCGACTTCATTGCTGAGCTAAAACGGTGTCTGGGGGCCGTACACTCTGGGTTTTTCTAGTCTCCAGTAAGTCTGGCCTTTTTTTAGTGAGTTAGAATTTTATTCTATATTTTTCTCCTGCTCTGTCTGGGATCTGCTATTATGATCCCTGTTAGAGCAGTCAGTAGTGGTAGCCGGGCACCATCTCGTTGTGCTGAACTTGGTCTGCAGAGGCAATTGCAGATGTGGTCCATTAGTTCTTCGGATTAATCTTTCTATTATTATCTTTAATTTTCTCCATTCTTCTTTGTTCTCCAAAGGACAAGATTAGTGGAGTATCCTAGATGGCTGCTCATAGGCTTTTAAGACCCTCGATGCTACTCATCAAAGAAGAATGTAGAATATTTTCTTTATAAGTCATGTTATGCCAATTGAGCTAGATGATCTTCGAGACCATGGTCCCCACAGAGCACTTTGTATTTCTAACCTTTCCCAAAATACCTATCTTTTGACTGAATTGCTGAAATTCTTAAAGTATATCAACTCCTCTATTCTCTGCCAGAAATACTTTTCCCCACATAGTTATCCTGGTGATTTCAAAGCTACTTTCAAAGCTCGTGTCAAGTACACCTTTTCTGTGAAATGTTCTAAATTTCTTTAGGTTCAGGGCTTTTTAAGAAACTCCACCGCAATCTGTTTAGAGTCAGGTTAGACCGGACCAGAATGATGGCTTTATTCTATCAGTGGAAGTAGTTAACGATGCATTTGGAGCTCACACACTCCAACCATTTACTACCTGCCAGGCTCCGTGCTACGCCGTTAATGCTAATTATGACAGTTCCCAACTTATGATGTACTCAAGCTATGATGAACTGGACTTATGGCCATTTTTTCTTTTAATCTTGTCATTAGTAATACTTTGCAGTGTATAGTATGCTGATATTCTGTTGTTCACCTGCAGCTGTGTAATTTTATAATTTGCTGTTCAAAACAGTATCAGTTTTATAAAGATACTACTAATAAAAGGCAATAATAATGAAAACTAAAAAAAGAAATAGGTATTCAACATCAGAATCAATTATGATAGAGTTTCAGAATGGAACCCTATCATTAGTCAGAGACTACATATACTCTCTTTATATCCTCATAGTATTACTCAAGAAGTGGATGCTATTCTAATACCTATTTTACAGATGAAAGACAGAGGCATGGAGATGTTAACTAACTTGTGCAGGTCCAACAGGAAGCAGTGAAGCCAGTTTAGCTTCAGAATCCCGGCTTTTTGTCTCTATATCCTACCTCCTTCCTCCTACCGGCCTCTGAACATTTCTTAGTGTAGACACTTGGCACGTTTCCACTTGTCCAGCTCAGTGTCTAACATATAACAGATACAAAATCTCTGCTGAACGAGCACATAGATGAACACAGAACTCTCACAGTGTTACCAGTTGGTACTTACCACAAGCTTTTTCCTGACAGCCTCTAGTTTTTCAGTAGCTGAGGCCAGTTCTAAGTTTGTTTGGGCTAACATTTGGCGTTTGGGCTCCACATCACAGTAGACCTGAAAGTAATACAGGTGGGGTTTAACACCTTACATTAATAGTCACATAAAGAGAATCAGTAATCATCCAATCAAACATTTTCTTGAAGCTCCAATTAAAATCTGTAACTCACTCAGCAATATGCTATTTCTTAGCAAAGTTGCTACCTAAAGGCAGGGGAAAAAATTGACATAACCTTCTGAGTTCTGTCTGATCATCAGTGATTTATGTATCTATACTCAACATTAAGAGTTACCAGTGGTTGCATAAAATGCTGTATGGTTGAAAGCCATTTAAATACTAAAATTAGAATCCTGGTAGTGCTGGGAAATGCAGTGTGCAAGAACAATAGCTGAAGCCAGGGTAAAGATCAGCTTGTAAGAATAAATGAGTGTGGAAAAATTCTCTAAAGACAGAAAAATAAAGAGTTAACTCCATTTCTATTTTCTTCTTCTAAGTTCCTGTCCACCTTAGTGTATGCTACTTGAATGTGTGGCTTTAGAATTTGAGGTGGATTAGCTTTCCTCCTGGTGGGGAGAGAGGACGGAAATTAAATTAAATTTTCCATGTTATGGCAGAACCACCCAGAACACAGCTGTGGTCTGGCTCTATACTCATCTTCTCACGTCTGGTACAAGTGGCACAGAGAGCACAGGCATTTCATTTTGGAGAGAGGCCATATATTCACAGCAACCTGTCTAAATGCTTGTTCTCTCTCTTTTGTACTGAACAGACAGGAGTAATCAACAGAGTTCTCTTCCTGTGGGCCCTGCAGCATGAAGGGCCCTAATCTGATTTTAGAGAGATCCTTCTGGGAATGACACTGGATATAACTGGCTTTTCCTCAGTAATTCCATATTCATGTAGTATCATGTCTAAGATGAGTCCCAGGGATACAAACAATTTCCAACTGATGGCTAACCTAGAGGCTGACTGTTCAAATCTACCCACTGGCTCTGTAAAAGAAAGGTCTGGTCTTCTTGCTGCTGTAAAGACTACAGCCAAAGAGCAGTTCCTCTCTGTAACACACAGGACAGCTCTCAGTTCGATGCATCTTTACAGTGACTAACAACAAGTCACAGACTACAACTCTCCCTGACAGTGGCCAAACCAAAAACGAGATGGTTCTTCAAAGTTAAAGGCCAGGGCCATGCCTTTTTTTTTTGTTTCATTTTTCTATTATTGAGCAGTGTACAAAGTGCTTGAAACTACCTGGCAGACAGTAAATATTTGATGAATGAATGATCACATGAAATAATACTCAGTTTATACTGTACCACATATAGGCAAAAAAATTTATCTGCCATCAAATATATTTGTGCTTGGTGTGTGCTGTCAAGTTGATTTTCAACTCCAAGCCACCCAGGTGAGAACAGAACCACCCCAGCGCGTTTCCTTGGCTGCAGTCTTTAGGAAAGCATACCGCTGGGTCTTCTTCCCATGTTGCTGCTGGGTGCCTTCAGACAACAAACCTTCTGGTTGGCAGTGAATGCTTAACCATTACACTACTTGTCATTAAATAACCAAAGCTAAGAGATGGTTATTTTCTCACCTCACTTAGTCTACTATAAAAATGGTGGGAATTTTTGTATTAGGAACAGTGGTTCAGTTTAATTAGATATGAATTCAGACTCACAGCTGTTTAAAGTCAACATGAAAGGAATATTTTTAATGCTAATAAATATAAATCATAAATTTAGTATGTGTTCATCTAATTAAATCACATTAATTGCTGCTGTTTCATCTAAACTAGCTAATCACTGTACCTTTAAAAAAATAGTTTCTAACGTTTTAAATATCCTGTATAGAACTGTTTACTCTGACTCTGTATTCAGAAAACTAAATATTAAAATTATTTTACTTTTTTAATTTGCTGACCTAAAAATTGCTGTTCGTGGTACTTAGTAAATAACACCTGTGAAACATAAGCATAAGATTAATACCTCATAGAATTTAATGATGTTGATGACCCAGGCACAGAGACCAGCAGCTGCAAAAGATTTGGTCCGAATCAGGTTTGGATTAAACTCTGGGTCTTTTAGATACTGCTCATTCACCACTTTAAGACAGTTCTCCGGAATGTTTTCTTTGTCATAGTTAATTAACGCTTGCAAAAAATCATCCACCTATAAAGCAAAAGAGACGTACTGCAATGAACCCATCTGGGCTGCAGAGAAAATTCCAAGATCAAAAGTTAAAATCAGCTTTTAGGACTTCTATTACAAAGGCCAAATTGGCAAGCTACATTTATCCTATTGTTTGACTGTTTCAGTCAAAAGCATGAAAAGTATGAAGTTAGAATTAGCAATGGACACTTTCAAAATCTCCTCTATCCCACGGTAAAATATTCAGTCCCTCACAGGAGGCATTCACATTTTTAAAGAAAAGAAAGGCTGAAAAGAAAAAGAAAAACACATACCAGAGAGCCCTTTGCTTCGCCTTCCTGTCCATTAGCAACGTTTTTCCAGCATAAGAAATCTATGTAATTTTCTCCCTCCTACACTTAACTGCTTTCATAATTTTGCAAATAATTAGCAACCTTCCAACTGCTGCTGGTGCTGACTTAGGTATGCCATAATCCCAAACTAACCTCCAATTTGGCAACAAAAACTGGAAGTCTAGAGAACAGAGGGCAGCTTACACCCAGAAATATGATTTCTTTAGACTTGAATATTTTTTTGCTATCAAGCAAAACCATTAGTACTGAACATAGTACTCAAACTCTCAGGATTTTCATCTCCTCAGACTGTCCGATACCTTTCCCATGAAGACTTTAGCTGCTTTCCAACTTCGGTCTTTGGGGACTCTGCCCCTAGGAGCCAGAAGGACCATCACAGCCGCAGTGACGTTGGTAACTGCGTTTGGCGGGTTGGGAAAGGCCTTCAGCTCTGTGAGATTGACCTGAAGGAATTACATACAGACACTCAGCATTACGCTTGTCTTAAGAAAAATTGCTCGTGGGTTATTGTGAGTGGCTTACACTTCTCCTTTTCACACCAGTCTCAGTGTGACAGTTCGTTGTCACCCAAGAACCCTACCCTGAAACTCCAGTTCAGTTCTGAGTGTTGGGAAATGTTATGAATACACACGTTTCATAGCATTTGTGGGTTCTAACCTACCTACATGACAGTAGATACTGTCACTTTAACCAGGTCCTCCCAGAAACACAGTTCCTAAGGTCATTGTCTCTTGGTTTTGTGTTGCTGTCTTACACTTACAAGAAATACCTTCCATTAGATTACAGTGACTCCCAGTGGGTAGGGACTTAAATAGCCAGAACCCAGTCTTCCTTACGCCCTAATCCCCTCAGGACAGCATCTCAGTGCTATCCAACAGAATGGTTTTAATGGTATAAATTGCAGGCATTAGAGCAGATACCTTGGGGTTGGAACTAACCAGGATTTACAAGTAGTGAATGTATGTTTGCGATCCATGATAAAACAAACATTTTCTGTGACATGTCGTGAGCTACATGATGCTCTCTTACTGATAAAACCTTATTAAATGTTGAACCCTGATTGTGCCCATAAACTGTCTCTTTGTTTGGGAAATGACTGCCAAGAATTGAAAAGGGTATGCAAGTTTAAGACTTCAGTTAGTAGTAAAAGCAAAAACCTAAAAAGTGCTAATGATAATTGAAAGTTGGTTAACCAAGATTCTTACATCATTTATAAATACTATTTTCACTTCTAAATCCACACTCAGCTTCATATTTTAAATGGATTTATTTATTTTTTCAAGTAAAAATAATGTATTTGGAGGAAAACAATTGAATTTAAGACACATGCAGAGAAGAAAATACTCCCTTACTCTGAAAGTTCAAAGAGGAAAAGAATTCATCTATTAAGAGGTAGCCAGTTACTACTGAATTCTCTTCCAGTCTTTTTTCTATACACATGTATGTTCTTATAAAAAAAAAGTAAGTCATATGATCTTATACTCTGCTTTAGTCAATTAACACAGCATGAACATCTTCCCATGTTGCTCAAGACTACTCAGCAAAATCATTTTAATGGCATCATTTTAAAGTATTCAGCATTTGAATGCAGAATAATTGATCTTCCATCATTATATCCTTATCTTGTTTAAAACTTAGTTTTATGGCAATAGTATAAGAAACATCCATATCCAAATTATTGTCTCCAAAAAAATACTTATAAAAGAAATTGAGCATTTGTTTTAAATTCGGATCCTTTACTGTTTGAAATTGAATCTTTAAGAACCACAGGCCTGGCTATTTCCTTAGATTTTTCTCAAGAGCTAGAAGAATGCTAGGACAAACTACAGGCTCTTAGGATACCACTGGCCACAGTTGCACTTTACACATGTGAAGAATATACATTTTCTTCTCTTAAAATTATTCGAACGTTAGGTAAAGTTTTACTAATAATGCAAAACAAGAGGAAATAGTATGGGCCCAGACCGAAGTTTCCTTACTCCCAGCCATCGTGCTTTGCAGGATATATCTTACTAATGTTACTTTTCATAAACCAAGGGAACCAAAGAATCCACTACCTAGTGCTTAAAGCAAACATGTACTATGAAAAACTGGATCTGGATAAAGTATAAATTCCATGCATTCTTCACAAGAGTGAGTCCCATGGTGTTGGAAGTATTCTAAGGAGACTGCTTGCTGGGTGTGGCAGAGAAGACTCTTTGGTGGAAAAAAGCTGATCTCTAATTATAACCTTTGGTCATTTTATGGGTCATTTTTTTTTTTCTTTTTTCTGAAGACAGACTTGATGGCCTGACATCCTGAGAACATGGCCCCTGGACTTGCTGCTGGCCCAGAGTTGAAAACAGTACTGAATCCAACTCTTCAGAGAAAGATTGGACTGGACTATGGGACACAGAGTGGTATATGTACTTCTTGGCTTAATGTAAGAGATTTGACAATTAAGTCCACACACTTAATTGTTCTTAGTGCTACTTACCTCACTGCTGAATATCACTATGGTCACCTTTGAAGTACTCCCCTTAGGAAGCTATGCACTGATACCAGTGCCTAGTCTATCTTTAAAGCGCTTTTAGAACTCTTTTTGGAGTGGCCATCACACATAGTGGCACAGTGGCAAGTTTGCACACTTCACTGTATAGTTGTCTATGACAGTTTTCAGCCAGTAAACAAATATCTGTATTAGAACACTCTCCCTCCTCACCTGATCTAGTCCCCAGTGACTTTTTTCTTTATCTGAAGATAAAGGAAATGTTGAAGAGTCTGGATGACATTCAGGACATTAAGAGTAATATAGTTGACAGAAAAAGAACTCCAAAATTGCTTTGAGGGGTCGACTAGGCGCTGGTGTCGGTGCATAGCTTCCTAAGGGGAGTATTTTGCAGGTGACTGTAGCGATATTCAGCAATGCCGTACATGACACTTTTTATAGGATGAGTTCATGAACTTAATCGGCAGTCTTGGTATACATGAGGCTGTCTTACTAGTTCCTTTCTAGAGAGGAGAGAGGGAGGGAAGGGTGGAAAGGAAAGAACAAGTGTTGGTTCAGGGGATACTAGTACAGGGCAGAAAGGAGGAATGTGTTGTCATAACGTGAAGAGAGCAGACAGAGTTGCATAGAGGTATATATTTATTTGGTGTCTCATGGCAAATTGACTTGGACTGTAAATTTTCACATCAAATGAAGTCTTTTGACGTTATGGGCTATACTCTGAACTCATTTTGTCAAACTCTAATATCTCTTGAAAATTATTTTGAGAAAACCCATAAACCAAGTGATCGTTACCCTGTTGAGTGTATTGAGGGCAGCGGTAGCCGCAACCAGTGCAGGCTCAGCCTGGAGTAAGTCCGCCTCACACTCTCTCTGTTTCTGGGACACTTCTGCCTGAATGGCCGCCACCTATTCAAAAGTGAAAAAAAAACCACACAAACACAAATCATCATCTTAGATCTCCCTGTTAAGGAATGCAGGCTGATTCGGAAATACTGTTAAATAACATATTCGTCTGTATTTTAAGTAGGCGAGGAATCTGTAGTAAAGACTCGTTTTCCTTTAGGCATAGTGTATATAGAGCTTTGTGTAGACACAAAACGTACAGTGATAAAATCCCACCAGAAATCAATCCCGATATCAGAATATACAAAAAGAGCCTTGACTTATCTATTTATAAGGTGCTACTAGTAATACCGGCAAGATTAAGGGAGTTGTCTATTCTTCAGTTTTCTTTTTCAGTAAGTCCTGGGCAAGTGAAAATTCAGACTGGCTCACCAATGGTGTCAGCAACCTAACCCACAAAATATTCTGGCTAGAGTTTACATCTAACTTGAGCTAACATTTGTCCTCAGTGGCTATACTTTAAGAACAGATGTGAAGATCTTTTGTTCAACTGGTTAGAAGATAACTGTTCTAGTCTGTGGTCATAGATTGCATGTTTAACCACCAATAGAAATTCTGAAGACTAATGACTAGCTCTTCTAAGGAGCTGGTAAGGAACCATAGATGCCAACAGTCCACACCTGTCTACAATAATGGAAACAGTGACTCTAACGGCCAACCAGCTGTTGGGTGTTTCAGTGGCACTGTCTTCAAGGTCCAAGAGAGTGCTTTATCAGCCTCCTGACATGAACATACACACTATGGCCCTAGGGTAGCCATGCTGGTAAACTTACAACCAAACCAAAAGGAGAAGCATCCTCCATCTCTTAGGATACCTACAGAATTTGAATGGCCAAGAAGAATACATTTAATCCTCAGGGGGAATTTGAGTTTCAAAGCTGTGGTACTGGGAAAGAGGCTAGCCACCATGGGGGATGGTTCCTGGAGTGACAGTGATTGTAGAATAAAATACATGAATAAAAAGTGCATTTCTTCAAATGTGTTTGGAATGAACAGATTTAACTATACCATAAAATTAAACACTACTCATGACAAACTATGTTGTCTACTACAGCTTTATTAGCAGTAATTACCCTTCTCCTGATTAACCATTATTTTGCTGTGAAACTGTACTTTTATGAACACAATTGGTTCAGCGTAGATACATGGTCTCCTGCCAATACATACACAGTTACCACTAATGTAAATAAGAAAACTCTGCATGCTTATAGAGAACTACTCCAAAACCACAACCCCCAAGAAAGCTGAGTACGGAACTTGAAAATTCTAAGATGCTCGGTGCTAGAGAACACCATTATATATTACAGAGAGAGAGAGGCAGAGCAAGTGAGCATTTGAGTTTTTGCCTCAGCTTTGTTTCTTTTCCATAAGGATATAATGAATCCATAAATGTTATTTGTTATAATTCATAATAACTTCATTTTAAAGTGATTTTAAATTGGGCCCAGTCATAGATTTTTAGTACTGAAAGAAAACCTAAAGAGTATGTTGTTTAAGTGACATTTTCCTTTACTGTTGTAAGGTTATTTTTTCAGGTTATTTTCATAAACAAAACTACTTTAATTATTAAATATTTAAAAATTCATACAACCCCAATGAACACCTGTCTTAACTTTAAACCACGCAGTATCCCCTTGTTCTGTTCAAATGACTGCCTATTTGTCTATAAGTTCTATCTGGGCTCGATTAAGTGTTCTGGAGTTACCATTCTTCACAACGTTATCCATACTTTCTTATGATCCACTCAGTTGAACGCATTTGTGTAGTCAATAAAACACAGGCAAACATCTTTCTAGTGATCTCTGCTTTTAGCCAAGATCCATCTGACATCAGCAAGGATACTTTTAGTTCTATGTCTTTTCTGAATCTGTCTGCTCCCTGGTGATGAATTTCTGCAACCCCTTTTGAATAATTTTCAGCCAAATTTTACTTGCATGTGATATTAAAGATATTCAATCATTTCCACATTCTGGAATGGGTACAAAAATGGATCTCCTCCAGTCAGTTGGCCAGTTAGCTGTCTTCCAAATTCCTTGGCAGAGACAAGTGGAAGCACCAGCGCTGCACCCATCTGTTGAAACATCTTAATTAGTATTCTATCCATTTCCGGAGCCTTGCTTTTTGCCAAGTGCCACTTGGACCTCTGCTACCTCCAGAAATGGTTGAATGTTGATATACTCTTTTTGTTACAGTGACTGTATTCTTTCTTTTTTGATGTTTCCTGCATCACTTAATACTTTCCCCATAGAATCCTTCAAAATTGCACCCAAGGCTTGATTTTTTTTCTTCATTTCTTTCAGCTTGAAAAATACTGAGCATTTTTCTTCCTTTTTGGTTTTGTATCTCCAGCTTTTTGAATATGTCATAACAACACTTTACTTCATCTTCCTGAGCTGGCCTTTGGAATGTTTCCTTCAACTCTTTTACTTCATCATTTCTTCCTCTTGCTTTAGCTACTCTACATTCAAGAACCAGTTTCAGAGTCTCTTCTGAGACTCATCTTGGTCTTTCTTTCCCTCCTTTCCTGTCTTGTCAATGACTTCTTGCTCTTTTCATGTATGACACCATGTCTTCAGTCATCAATCTTCCACATGTCAAATCTATTCTTGAGATAGTCTCTAAATTCAGGTGGTACATACTTAAGATTGTACTTTGGCTCTCATAGACTTGTTCCAATTTTCCTCAGCTTCAACTTAAACTTGCAAAGGACCAGTTCATGATGTGTTTTGGCCTTGTACTGACTGATGACACTTAGCTGTTCCATCATCTCTTTGCACAGATGTAGTCTATTTGATCCCTGTGTTTTCCATCTGATCATGTCCACATACATAGTCACAGTTTATGTTGTTGAAAAAAAGTACTTCCAGTGAAGAAGTCATTGGTCTTGCAAAATTCCATCATGTGATTTCCAATGTCATTTCTACCACCAAGGCCATATTTTCCAACTACCAATCCTTCATTTCTCACTTTCACAATCCAATTTCCAGTAACAATCAATGCATCTTGACTTTACATTTGATCAATCTCAGAGTATGGAGGTTGGTAAAAATCTTCAATTTCATCTTTGAACTTAGTGGTTGGTATGTAAATTTGAGGAACAGTCGTATTAACTGGTCCTCCTTGTGGCTTATCCTATCACTGGCAGTGTTGTACTTCAGGATAGATCTTGTTCTTTTTGATGATAAACACGACATCATTCCTCTTCAATTTTTATTCCTAACATAGTGGATCATACAATTATCCAATTCAAAATGACCAAGAACAGTCCATTTCAGCTCACTAATGCCTAAGATATTGATATTGATGCGTTCAATTTCACTTTTGACAATTTCTAGTTTTCCTAGATTTGTACTTGTTATGTTCCATATTCTGATTATTAATAGATGTTTGCAGCTGCTGCTTCTTGTTTTGAATCATGTCATATCATCAAAGGAAGGTTCTGAAAGGAAAAGTTTTGACTCCATCCACATAGTTAAGGTTGATTCTACTTTGAGGAACTAGCTCTTCCCCAGCCATGTTCTGAGTGCCTTCCAATCTGAGGACACTCATCTTCCAGCACTACATCAGACCATATCCCACTTTTACTCACAACACTTCACTGCCCAGCCCTTTCAGAAGTAGACTGCAAGGTCCTTTCTCCTAGTCTGTTTTAGTCAACAAGCTCTCTGCTGAGACCTGTTCAGCAAGGATGAGCCTGCTGATATTTGAAATACTGGTGGTAAATTCAGTATCACAGCAACATGCAAGGCATGCAACAGTACAACAAACTGCCAGAAATGTAGTGTCTGCCAACACATAGCACTGCTGTATGTCAGGGGAGAACTGCTCCATAGTGTTTCCCGGGCTATAAGCTTTACGAGAGTAGATCACCAGGTCTCCTCTCCCACAAAAGCTGCAGGTGTGCACAAACTTCTGACCTTATGGTTAGCCACTGAATTCTTAACCATTGCACCACTCGAGTTCCTTGAAACAATACTAGAGCACTGAAAATGCTGTATATCTCTGACTTGTTGGACAGAGTGTGCCATTTCCTGGGTAGGGCTTGAACTGGAGAAGGGGTAACAGCTACATATCATGCTTTGAATGAATGCTTTTCTCTAACAGTGTTAGAGCAGAGATTTACAGCTCATCACATTTTTGTACATCCAGATTTTTTCTGCTCTCTATTAGTCAACAGCTCCTTGGAAATGCTCATGAAATTTACTGGTGATCACAGCAAGAGATGCAAGTCTCAATAACTGCTCTTCCCTGCCTTCAGACTATAATACATCACAAGCCTGGTGGTCCTCCAAAACCTACATTTACCCACATTCAGAAACACACACAAAACAACCTAAAATTCATATAAAATCAAGAAAGATGTTCAGACTTTTGGAGAGATTGTTTTACCACTACAGTTTAGAAGTTCCTTCCATGCATGAGGATTATAGACCACTCAACAGGAAAAGCAGTTTTAAAGTGACTGCATGACTTTATTTTAGAAGCTTCTGTAGGTGGTAAAAATAGTTAGCACACTCGAGTAATGGAAAGGTTGATGATTAAGTCCATCCAGAGATGCCTCAGAAGACAGACCTGGTGATCTACTCCTGGAAAATCAGCCTTGCAAAACCCTCTGGAGCACAGTTGCACTCTACATAGCACATGGGGTTGCCAAGAGTGGGTATTTACTTGATGGCAATTGGTTTTGGATTTTAGAATCTGAAGCTGATGAGCCAAAGAAAACTGGAAGAACAAATTGTCTCAGGCTTAAGGCTGCTGTGTTGCTTGAAGTCAGTTCTAGCAATACTGCTGGTTAGAATGACCCTTGATTATTTACACATCTGAGGGAACAATTTCACCTTGTAAATCTACTGACACTGATAAGATGTGTGATGAGGTTGTCTCTAAACCCCAACATCTGTTTGATCTCATGAAATCTGGCAGTGTACCCTGCAAGCTATATAGCATTATCCTGAAATTATTTCTCATGCATCAATCCTGAGATTCTCAGCATCATATGAACAGAAAGAGACTGTATACGCCCTCTTTGACTTCCCTATAGCGGGTAGGGTATCGCTGAACATATGGCAAGTGTGAGCCCACAGGTAAACTCAGGTGTTGATTAATTTTGCGACTCTGTGTAGCACAAGTACAGACAGACCTCTGTAACTTCCAGAAGAAAGGCGTGGTGATCTCCTGGATACCATCTACATCCAATATAAAACAGTCTCTTCTACATCACATCTCTGTTTTCTTAAGAGCACATATCAGTAACTCTGATAAATCTTGCTATCACTATGTGACTTGCCTCCTGTCAAGTTTCACACTACAATGTCAGCTACATGACAGTGTCCATCAACTACTCCCTACAAGCCTAGAACAGTGCCTAGTAGAAAATAGGTGCTCAGCTAAACTTTGTTGGTTATATTTAAATCAAGCCCTGTGGATGAAATGAAAGTTGTAGCAAGTATTCTTATTTCCTGGAATATAATAGATATAAAAAATAGTAGGTGTTCTTTCTTATGTTTGAAGAACGTTGTAAAATAACTGTTAGATGAGTTCTAACACTAAAACTTTCTTCCCTCATTTGTAAGGGTAATTTTGTCATAGGAATTCACATGCAAAAAAAAAAAAAAATGTAAAATACCTCTAGACTACTGGTAAAGTTTCAAGGTCTCTAAAACATATCTGTGGACATGAGTTATGAAATAAGGATTACTAGAACATCACACATTCATGTATGGCCTCAAAAATATTCCCTAGCTTATAACCACACTGTGTGTGATACCTAGTTGCTTAATGCAATACTATAGTTTTAAAGGTATTCTCTACTTGTGCGAACTCAGTAGAAACACTTATTACCAGAATTAGGAACTGCATGCAACTGGCCATGTTAAATGTGTTTCATTTTCATCTTCTAATACATGCATCTTATCTTGTAAGTGTTTTTTAGAGTTGTGACTTTCCATACATTTTTAAGTCCTTTGCTGTGAACAGAAACCTTGGTGAAACAGTGGATAAGTACTATGTCTGCTAATCAGAAAGGTCAACAGTTTGAATTCATCAGGTGCTCCTTGGAAACTCTATGGAGCAGTTCTACTCTGTCCTTTGGGGACTCAATGAGTCAGAAGTGACTCAATGGCAGTAGGTTTGGGTTTGCTTTTGGTGTGAGTTGGAGTCGAATTTATGGCAGCATGTCTAGCTGTGCAAGCTAAAGGCAAAGACAACAAGTACACTTTTGGAAAAAAAGAGGGAAGACCTCAACTATCTAGGAATGAATGACAAAAATCACTGCCCCAATATCTTCTGTAACAAAACACAAGGATAATGGCTACTGATCCAATAGCTATGAGAGTGTTACAAATTTATGATTTTTGCTAACTAGGCTCTGAATACAATCTTTTGTTTCAAATAGAAACTTCTACCTCACACGTATATACTCATTCAATTTTATAAACAAATTTATTAATTATTTCTGTTTATAGGGCTATTTATTGTGGGAAAAGAATACATTAAAAAAATACCTTTCATTTCCAGTTAAATTTTGCTAAAAGACAAAAGAAGTTGTACTTACTTCAGAATGGCTGAATACCTGAGTACAAAAAAAGGCAGTATCTATATAATTTTAGAAGTAGTTGTTTTCAACAATATAAAACAATACAAAATGCCACGGCTTGAATGGAATCAAAAAGAAATTTAGCTTCGGATTTAATAATAAACTTCTCAAATTGTAGGATTAAAATGCAAGATTTGAAAACCATCTTGCCAAGTGAGGGAACGGGCTTTGTTAACAACTGAGTTGTTCAATTTGCCTCAAAAACTAAAAACCTTTAGAAACCTCAGAGGTGACTTGGCGACCTTTACTGTATTACAAATAGGCCTGATGTTCAAGACCCACATCCATTATACGCTTGAATGAGCTCAGTATTTATTGTTCTTTCATATCATTAAAAGAGGTAAAAGGTTGGGAAAATGCATAATGTAAAGAAAGGTCAAGTGGTAATCATGGTGTGAAATGCTGTTACATGTGTAAGTATAATAATTCCTTAGATTTTATGCTCCCTGGAGAGGAAGTTGTTCAAAATTGTTCACCTACAAAGGTTTATTTTGTGCTAAATATAGCTCAGGAACTCTAACTGATGGAATTAGCCTGACCTTTTGCTCCTCAGCATCTGCGATGGCCTTTTCCCGGCTCACTTTCTCCGTCTGAAGCCCAATCTTTGCGATCAGAGCTTCAGCCTGGTGATTTCTCAGCCGCAGTTCAGCTTCCTGAGAAGCAAGCCTGGCTTTGAGATCTCCCACCTAAAGGAAAAGTCATAATTTTGAAGAAACCAGCACTGATACAAACAAGTATCAAATATAAACCAACCCCACTCCCCCCAAAATTGAAAACTGAATTTAAGGATCTCTAAACCCTGGCGGCACAGTGATTAAGTACTACAACTGCTAATAAAAAGGTTGTCTGTTCTAATTTACCAGGCACTCCTTGGAAACTCTGCGGTGCAGTTCTACTCTGTTCTGTGTGGTTGCTGAGAGTCACAACTGACTCCACAGCAGTGGGTTTGGTTTGGGTTAAGGATCTCTAAGCTTGTACATTTCACCTGTTTCTACCCTGGTTTTTCTTATTTCCATTTGTAAAATTCATTTCTCCCCTAAATGTGAGTGAACTAAACGATGTTTTCCAATGGTTTGTGTGAAGCATAATTGGTATCAGTACCAGCTAGAAATGTATCCTCTTTATTCAGTTCTGTCCAGTTAGGGAAATACCAACTGACATCTCCAGCCAAGCATACCTCATATCATGCCCACCTGCCTTCCTGTGCAGCTCAGGTCATTGACGCACCTGCTGAAAGATTTGCTTGGTGACAGGGCTTGCACCTGCCATCTAAAATTGCTGGAGGCTTTAGGAAAGTTAAAAGTGTCCTAAACACTTCCTGCCTGTTTACAGAGTAAACACTTTCCGCTTATTTTGATCAGGAGACCTGGTTGGTGCAAATGCTTAACCATTTGGTTGTTAATCAAAAAGCTGTAGGTTTGAGTCTATCTAGACTTGGCTTGGCAATCTACTTCCAAGAAATCTGTGATTGGAGACTCTGTGAAGCACAGTTCCCTCACATATATGGAGTCACCACAAGCCAAAATCAAATGGATGGTAGATATTTGGTTGGTTAATTATTTTGATCAAAATGCTCTTAGATTCCACCTCTTCCAAAAAAACCATGAAATGGCTCTCTTGATCTCGCACAATATTTAACTTACGCAGACAACTAAGCATTCTACTTAACTAACGTCTATAAAAACAGGCACCCGACGCATGACTTGTGGAGCATTAGTTTGACGACCCAGTCAGGGGCCGCAATGTGGAATCCTCTCCTTGCCCACCATTAAGTACCTTCACTCAGATCTTGTGGAACTCTGTTTTTCTCTGGCACTGCCAACTTCATCCGTTAAAAAAAATGATTCTGCCCACTGCTCATTTGGGATCTCACTAGGTTCAGAAGCTAACACAAGGTTTCTAAGTTTGAGGTTCAAGTAATAAAAGCATAGGTGAAATGCTATAGAGAAGAACATGACCCAACTTTGGAAAACATATAAAGCAGCTTCATATCATGATAACCAACACTTTATTCCATTTACTATCTAAAAGTAAAAATATTACTTTTCAAAAACAGCAAAGTACAGTCATAACCATTTGATTGGACTCAGCTATTAAAAACACATCACTATCTTGTGGAACAACATCCATTATTACATGCAGATAATCTCATAGCATCCACTCCGACACACGTTATTTCCACTACACCTGAATTACTTCATTTTACTTGCAATCCACAATCAATGTCCATGGAAACAGCAGTCAAGAAATCAAATGGTATATTACACTGGGAAAGCCTGACGCAAAAGACCTCTTCAAGGTGTTAAAAAGCAAAACTGTCCTTTTGAGGACTAACAGGTACCTGACCCATACCATGGTATTTTCAATTGCTTTGCACTGATATGCAAGGTGGGCAACATATAAGGGTGACCAAAGAAGAACGTGTACCTTCAAATTATGGTGTGCACAAAGAATGTTGAATGCGGCATGGAATGCTAGAAGAATGAACAAATCTGTCATGGAAGAAGAAGCTCCTTAGAAGCAAGGATGGTGAGTTTTTGTCTCACACATTTTGGATGTCTTATTAGGATGGACGAGTCCCTGGTAAAGGATACCATGCTTGGTAAAGTGGAGGGTCAGGGAAAAACAGAAGACTCTCAATGAGATGATTGACACAGAGGCGGCAATGATCGGCTCAAGCATAATAATGACTGTGAAGATGGACCAGCCAGTATTTCGTTCTATTTGGATATAGGGTCGCTATGGGTTAGAACTGCCTGTACAGCACCATATACCTAAATACACCACAATATACCTAAAGGGTATATTGCTCCTATGATTGCTCCTGTACTACTATAGTTGAAGCTTAGATTGATTTTTAGTCCCTCTTTGAACTCAGGGTAACACTGATCAGTGATGCTTGCTTCTCTGCTCTTTTTAGCCACATGAAATGAGTATTATGTTAGGCTATATTCAAAAGAGTCATACAAGAGACTGAGAAGAAGCTTATTTCAAGCCCTGATTTCTGTGTTCAAGGTAGCTGCTGTTTCTGAGATAGGCAACGTAACTCAAGCCCTGGATGAAAAGCCTTATCCTGAAGAAGGGTCGCTGAGGCTATTGGTGATGATTTAAGCTGACTTCTAGAAAGGCGTTACACAGCTATAAAAAGGATTTGGCACCTACTGTAACGAATACACATTGGTACGGCTTAGACACTAGAATTTTCAAATGGCATGGATGTCCAGCTCTGTGGAACTGCTTCAGGCAGACTCAGGGACAACACATTCTCTAGACAGAATAATTTTGCTCCACATACAATCTGATCTTATACTATAGGGCCTTCCAGCTCTCTACATGGGAGATCAGGCTTTCTTTTCATTAGAAATTGATTCTTAAAACACTCAAGGAACCATTAATTATCCTAATCACTCTTCCGATATCATTAAAAGCACTGTATGCACAGAGGATTGCAGTAGTGTTCGGGGCTGAAATTTTCACCTTCCACAGGAGAGTGCTCCATCCGCAGCCACTGCACCTCCTGCACAGCTGCCACTCTTCCGCTAGTGGACGGTTGAATACGGCTATGATGCTAACCAGGCTTCAGGGGGGCTTCCAGACTGAGGTCAGCTGGAAGACAGGCTTGACGATCTCCTTCCCCAAATCAGCCACTAAAAAGCCCATGGATCAAAACAGATCTACAACTAACCGTGGGCGTGGCACAGGACTGGGCAGCAAACTGTGCCACTGCCCACAGGGTTACCACGAGCTGGGAACAAACCTGATGTCAGCTAACAACAACACCACGCACAGGTATCACTTGCAGTGCTTCAGTTACGGCCTTTCTGCCGTTTCTAACCCAGGGGAAACAAGGAGACCCCAAGAAGCCTGCACTTGGAAGACAGCATGAATCAGCTCCTCCTTTCCTCCTCCCTTTCTCCCACCTTCCCTGGCTTATTAATATATAACTGAAATTATTGTTAGGAAACTACACACTCCTCCACCTTTTCTTCCCTACACCTGAGGTGCTGCCGTGCACTGTGATGCTAATCCACATGCTTTTAGCTCAGTCATTTGGGGAAAACAATCTTTATGTGTGGTAGAGGCAGTTTTTTCTTTGCCAGGGACTGCCACACAAGTCCTGATAGCCCAGTTGGGGTGCCAACACTACCATCTCCTAGGGTAAAGTCAACAGGTCCCACTTGGGATCACTCAAAAGAACATAAATGCTTTGTGGCCCATATCTTTTTCACTTATCTTCTTTTAGCTCAAGAGCACTCCTAGAAAAATCTTTACTAGGTATTATGGATTGAATTGCATCTCCCCAAAATGTGTGTCAACTTGGCTAGGCCATGATTCCTAGTATTGTATGGTTGTCTGCCATTCTGTGACCTTATGTTTTGTAAATCCTTATCTCTAATGAGGCAGGAGTAGAGGAAGACATGTTAACAAGGCAAGAGTCCACCTACAGGTTCCGTTGTTTAACTTGAGGTATCTCATGTCAATCTCTTTGGAGATATAGCGGAGAACCAAAAAGAAGGGACCTCGCAACACCAAGAAAGAAGTGCTGGAAGCACAGAGTGTCTTGTGGACCACAGTTCCCTGAGCTGAGAAGATCCTAGACCCAGGGGGAAGCTGGAACAGACAAAGAAAGTCTTCCCCTGGAGCCAGCCCTCTGAATTTGGACTTCTAGCTTCGTAGGCCGTGAGAAAATAAGTTTCTGTTTGTTAAAGCCATCCACTTGTGCTATTTTTGTTCTGGTAGTACTTAACACCTAAGACCCTAGGAAAACGGCTTTGATTTTATGAAATGGAGGAGAAATCAGGAAAAAAGGACAGAGAAGGAAACATATAGAAGAGTAAGATAAGATGAATAAAAAGAGGAAAGAAAGCATCATTGAACAGGTAGTGTTTAAAAGGTAATTGTATTTTGTTGCAGTCTGGTAGGCTGAAAGTCCAAATTCAGGGTGTCAGCTCCAAGGGAAGGCATTCTCTGCTGGCTGCTGAGGGAGGTCCTTGTTGTCTGGGCTGGAAGTCTCTGAGGTGCAGGAACCCTGGTCATTTCCAAGAACACATTCAGCTCCTGGCACTACTTCTTCGTGGTATGAGGTCCCCCAAACCTCTCTGCTGGTTTCTTTCCTTTACATCTAGAGAGACTGTCTCAAGGCACAAAACAATCTTACACACTGAGTCCTGCCCCACCAACACAGCTGCAGCTCGTTCACCCTCACTAAAATCATAGTGGCAGGGATTACACAATAAAGGAACATCGCACCATACCAGTAATCATGGTCTAGCTAAAATGCTACACAGATTTTTTTTGGAACACAATTCAATCCATGACAGGTAAGACGAGATTCACCAATACCAATGTGCTCTTTGGGAGCTTCCCAGCACCTTTTCTGCTTAATCCCAGCTCTACAGAAACTTCCTCAATCTGGTGTCTCTTTTTCCATCACGGTCAGCACAGAACACCGTGGGTCATCCAAGAACCATTCCCAGTGTATGAAACTAAGGGAGAAAGAAGCAAGTGATGCTTCAGCTTATGGAATCCAAGAGGGACATGTCCAGAAAAGGTAAAATAGTGCCAATATAGGCTCCTGCAGCTAGGTCTTGGTTTAGTCACAGTGTAGGCACTGATGGGCTGCTCAACTGTCACGACTGAAAAACTGGTCCAGGTCTTTGAGGAGCATGTGTGAGTGTGATGTGATGGGAATACACAGAAACCCGCCATCGCTTCCAGCCTTGAAAAGACTACTGGTGTATCAGATAGAACTGTGCTCCATGTGATTTTCCATGGCTGATCTTTTGAAAGTAAGCTACCAGACTTTTCTTTCAAAGCACCTCTGGGGAGACTTGAACCTCTTATCTTCTGGTCGCAGTTCAGCATGTTAACCATTTGTACCACACAGGGTAATACACAAACCTGGGTTCAAACCCCAACTTCACTAGCTCTGTGACCTTAAATTCTTTAAGCCTTTAATATGAATTACTGTAGGAACACCTACTTCACAAAGTCATTTGCTTTTTTAACAATAAAACTAGGTAATAGATGTGCAGATCTACACAATGTGTGGTACCCTATGCTAATTCTCTCTAGACTTGCTCCTGTAAGAGTAAATTCAGAGAGAATACATTGGTGTCATTTAACTTTTTCCGGCTGTGTCCCTCCTGCATTCTCTAAGCTAAAACACCACTTGCTTCTTTCTCCCCTAGTTTCATATACTGGGAATGGTTCTTTGAGGAACCATGGTGTTCTGTGCTGACCATGATTGGAAAAAAGAAGCTGGAATGAGGAGGTTTCCAGGAGAGCTGGGATTGAGCAGAGGTACTGACCTTCAAGACAGCAGTGATCTTATACCTGAGGATAAAGACAAGAACTCTTCACTTCCCTCTAAAAGACATGGTAGCTAAAAGAAACAGATCAGACACAGACACTGTGGTCAGAGAAAACTGCTCTACCAACCCTCACCACCATCATCAGCCAAGAAAATGATGCCCTCACTTGGGGTTGAGATTCTGAGACCATAAGGGATCTTACTGCCACCCTTAGGTGACAAAATTCCTGCCAACAAGCCCAGAGGACCAGAGAAGTCAGACAAGAGAGGGGAACCAGCTGTGTTTGCTCCCATCAGCACCATCTCTACACTTGCCCAGCAGTGAGTCAACCCACAGAGAGGAGGTATCTCCAAAACCAGCATGAAAGAGTAACTGGCCAACTTCTTTCTAGGCTTGCAAAACAGTAGCAGTGTGTTCTTTGTGTCATTAACTTCACATTTTCTTGTTGTTAGATGCCATCACGTCGATTCTGACTCATAGTGACCCTACATGGCAAAGGAGAACGTCCTCGCATGGTCTTACAGGTTGCAGTCTTTATGGGAACAGATCACCATGTCTTTCTAGGAATCTCAGAAGTTGTTGCTGTTAGCCACCATTCAGCTGACCCCCAGTCACGGTGAGCCCACATCCAACTGAACGTTGTTTCTGCGTCAATACCATGGTCAATTAAAGACTGGACCACTGTGATTCACAGGGTTTTCATTGGCTGAGTTTCATCAGGTCTTTTTTTCTAGTCTACCTGGGTCCAGAAGCTCCAATGAAACCTGTTTAACACCATAGCCACACACAAACTCCCAGATCGGCGGGGGCTGAACGTAAGGTGTACGGGTGTGCAACCAAACCTAGATCTCCGGCATGTAGGGTGGGAATTTTACCATTAACCACCAATGCCTCAGAGCATCTTGCATAAATAGGTTCAAGTGGTGCTTGAAAAGGAAATACAGTTTCCTCTTTGAAGCATATAGATTTTTATTGGTAATAACATACATAGAAATACCTGAGACGCTGTAGTCTTTAGCTTCTGGATGCCATTCACCAAGTGTTCTTTCTTCTGGGAGACCTCTTTTTGTTTCTTCTTCAGTAAGTTCTTAAACAGTGAAATTTGTTCTAGGAAACTCTTTGGGGTGGTATAGTTGTATCTTCTCTCATTCTGATAATACCTGGTGCTCATTTCGTTTACGCTTGTGTGAACATATGCCATAAAGAGGCTAATGGAATCTTTGTCCAGCAGCTGAAAACATAAAACATTGAGGTCCATATGGAATGCTCTCAAGTTAAAAGAAAACAAAGTAAAAAACAAATAGAACTAGTGCATCAAAATGCACACTATTTTTTATTCCTAAAAGTTGAAACAAATTACAGTAAGGTCTAGGGAAGATCATTTGGTCCTTAAAAGATGTCTAGAAAATTTGACAGAGTATGATAAAACAGTCAGCTTTACTAACCGTCTTCTTGCCAAGTACAAAAAGGATTTTTATATCTTCCACACGCCAAAGCCAAAAAACAACGTGTAACACAAACATGGCTAGTCATAACTTTGTCTCTGTCAACTATGAGGAAGTGAAAAATGGAGAAATGAAGGCATAAAATCCTGACAAGTACTTGTTGGTACTGTTTTTGAACTAAATTTTAGCTGAACAGATCCTCAAACCCTGCAAAGTCACTGAAAACAAAGCAGAAACTGAGAAATGCAGAGTTTTAGGGGATCCAGGCAAAAATAATCCAGAGAGGTAGGGTGTAAAATCACTGCTTCTAGGAGAAAAATACCATGATTGTTTCTATTCCTGTAAAAATACATGCACACAGAAACAAAACGAAAAGAAAATACAAAACCCTCCTTTGAAGACCACTGGAGAACTCCCCACTAAACATTCTTTCCATTTCGTCCTCTATGACTTCTGAAGTAGTTAACTTTTTAATTTGTGGAGGCACATCTCCCTCATTTTAATGATTATTTATTGCATTCTGTACAAGATGAACCAGATCCAATTAATCAAGGGAAGCCTAAAAATCAATTAATATGAATTAAATGAGCGACACCAACTCTTAGGAAAGTCACACATAATTTACCAAAGTGTTGTCAATAATGCACAGACATCTTTGAGAAAATTGCTCACAAGTGGCTGGTGATGCAGTTAAACGGTTCAGATCTGCACCATTAACATCACAACCAGAGGTGCGAGGCGAGACAGGCCAGTTCTTGTTGGTGAAAAACAACTGCTCCTGAATAACGGCTTCTCAAACCTAACTTTTCAGCACCACAAGAGATTTCAAAGTGGATTTAAAACACGTCTACATGGAATTATTCTACATAGTAAAAATCCATCTCACTAGTAACTGAAATACATTTTTAAAGCAAAATTTAAACATGGAATGGTATGAATCCTTAATGATCTACGTTCCTTGCCAATTCCCAAACAAAGCAAAACCTGTTGCTGTGGGATTCCAACTCAGCCTTAGCGACCCTCTAGGACACAGTAGAACCACCCCACAGGATTTTCGAGGAGCAGGCGGTAAATTCAAACTGCTGACCTTTGGTTAGCACCCTTAGCTCTTAATCACTGCACGACTAGGGCTCCAAATGACCCGAGAGATGTATATATTACCCAAGAGTGGGCACAGTGAAGTAAAATTTATATGCAAGTTATACAAACTCCATATAGAACTTCTTCCCTTAGGTATGTTATTTTTAAAAGAGCACGATTTCAATGTACACATGTGCAGAAATTCACTCCTGTTCTGCCTTGTCTTAACTTGAGCATAAGTGCACACATATCTTCCTGCAATATAGTTGGATGCTTTTGTCAGCCAAGGACAACCCCCTCACGGGGGAGAAAGCAAAAAAAAAAAACAACCCTGGTCTGGCCTCTACCCAATCATGATCCTTATGAGGAGGCTACTTGGCTGCCCTAAAAGGCTCTTTAACAACAGTTTCATTTGTAAATAGGGGATGGAAGAAGGTTTCCGGTAGAGCTGGAAGTGGCCCGAGACAACTTGTCTCAATGGGGCAAAATAACTATTGTTATCGGGCTTAACAAAATGGCACAGCATGGGAGACTTGCAGAGCCAGGGAGCAGCTGGTTGTAATTCACACTGTTTTTCAGAAAACTCTAATCGTTCCAGAACAGACCTCTTTGATGAGTGGTCTTTCCTGCATTCTCAATTTGTCACTTTCTCTTATGATAAGGTCAGTAGTGACAGCACTTCCTGACATTAACAGCTGTGGCTTTTAAAAGGGTCATTGTCGAACTACTAATTGCAGTAATTTCATTAGCATGAATTATTTATTCTGCCATTCATTTATCTCCAGTTTTCTTTGGGGGGGGTGGGGGCAGTGGGGAGCTGGGGAGCCGGCTGCTGGGCTGCAGCGGTGAGGGCAAAGCAGTCCTTGTGTTTTTCACCAGGAGCCCTTTCAGAGTCCTGAGGGAAGAGCATCCTTCTTGCTCAATTTGGTCCCTGAATGAAAACCAGTTGAGGCTGTTTTGTAGTCATTTAGCAGCCAATCACGGTAAAGGAAAAAATAAAACTAAGCAAACTGCCAGTATCAAATGGCCATAAACCCACAGTTTCCCTGCTAAGACGCTTTGGAAAACAGTGCTGCACCCAAAGCATCAATGAATGCAAAGATGGAATCTCTTTTCTCTCTCATTAAGAAAACAGGTTTAATTTCTACTCCCTTGATTGACTCACTGTAAACACGAAAACATAGACAAATTCTTGCTACTTGGTGTGAGCCCACCCCAGGTTAGGGTGGTCACTGCCTCTCCATGTATCCCTGGTCCCTTGTTTCTAGCAGCAAATGTCCCAGTAAGTCTGCCTTGTTGAAGATGCCAGGCAGCACAGAAAAACCAAAAGACCGTCACCATCAAGTCAATTCTGACTCTGTAGAACATATGAGCTCTTAACCACTGTGCTATCAGACAGCAGGGCAGCAGAGTCACACGAAAATCCAACTCCAGGAGGCCAGCACTAAATCAAATAGTTAAATTATTTTTCAGGATTTTATGTATTTCAAAGACCACCAATGACTTTACTGGGCTGTAACTCTAAATCTGGACTTTCTGGAAGATTGTATTATAAGGAGGGCAGAGGGTATGGCAAAAGGGAAAGGAATACAAAGAAAGGGAAACTATTTTTATAAGTTTTTGTCGGGACCATTTTTGTCACATGCAATACTATATTCCTAAAGTAGACCTTGAAAATTTTTTCATAAATTGTTTATTTTTAATAATTTCAAACTGTTGAGCCATATTTAGAAAGCCACAATTGTTATTAACTGATTCTGCCTCATGATGATCCCATGTGTGTCAAAACAGAACTGTGCCCCTGGGGTTTTCAGTGACCGATTCTTTGGAAGTAGCTCACCAGGGCTTTCTTCTCCTTCTGGGTACACTTGAAACTCCAACCTGTCTATCAGCAGCTGAGCATATTAACTGTTTGTACCACTCAAGGACTCTCAGAGTGTCTATTATTTGTACTTTCAGTTCCTTTTGCAGCTGGTGAAAGTAGAGCTTATATTAGATACTTGTGGTTTGTAAGGTCGGTATATTAAATAGCAAAGACTTAACAAACGTATAAAATGAGCAGTACTGTATTTTAGCACCTCATTTAAGCTGCTGGGAGAGCTAAGATTTCATTGTAGAAAAAGATTCTGGAGGCAACCTGGGCCACGGGGTTTCAATCCTAGGACCTGGGTTAGAGTACCAGCTCTATAAAAGTGAGGCAAGTTATTTTATTTGTCTTCTTGACCACAAAATCAATAGTTAGAGTTTTATCCCTCTTTTTTTTTTGTTCTTTCTTTTCTTTCTCCATCTCCTCTTCAAAAGAGCCAAACGCCCATGCGATACTAAAGAGAACGACTGGAGAGTCTGTGGGTTCCACATCCTACTGCAAACGAGCTGGTGATGTGCTTCAGCTTCCATCCCCTCACCTTTGTAACAGGGACATGGGTGGCCCCTGCTAAGGTGGTGTGAGGACCAGAGGTGCTAATCGATGCAAATTCTGAGGGTGTTGGTTTGGTGCTGGCCTGGCCATGGTAGCAGGAGCAGCCCCAGCAGCCCCAGCAACACTACTGTCACCACATAGAGCGGCAGGAAGTGTTAAAAGCAGCACTCTGCACAGATTTCTGAACTGCGTGCTCTTTTAATTTTTGTTTGTTTCTTTGTTTGGAGAACGCATTCTGCTGTTAGTTACTTTGCTTTTTATTTTTTGGTTTTTCATTTTCAAGATGAAGTACTGGCAAAAGACAATCAGGTACAGCAGAAGGCCACTGTCTTCCAGACGAGTCTTGAGTCTCCAATCAATTAACAGTTCTCTAAGGGAACAGTAAACAAAGGGACAGTTGAGGATGGTCGAGTGCAGGGATATCAAATGGAATCCAGATACCCCACTTAGAACAAGCCAGCAAGGCAGCAGGAGAAGGTCGTAGCTGGTTCTGCAGAGGCCAGCCCCTACAGAACAGCGGCAGAACCACAATTTAGGGGTAATCATGGTCCCAACTGATTTCATTCAACTTTTGGCTTAACAGCATGGTCTGGTCCCTGCACAGCTATAAAAATTAGACTTTTCCTTTGAGGTAGAGGTGATTCCTAAGGTTTACAAAGGTGCAAAGGCCCTGAAAGGCAGTATTCTACTGCTTTTTCTCTTTCCATTCTAAATTTCATTAAGATGCACAGAGCAAGCAATCTATGATGGACAGTATGTTTGAGTGCACGTGTAAAGTGGCAAGAGGCCTGAAACGGTGAAAGCCAAGCCAAGCCAAGCGCCGTTACCTGGTTACCTGGGCTCCTCCTCATCTATTTGAATGTACGGTTAAACCAGTTCTAGGTTTAGGCAGAATTCAAGGTAAAATGGATTGCATCTTTTTTTTTTTTAAATTGACCTTTTAAAATAATTTCAGTATTCCTTAGAAAGAAGATCTTTTACCCAATAAGAAGGTATTTTCCTGTTATCTTTCCCCTTTTTTGGTTCATGTGAAATAATCCTAATTTATATTCTGGAGACTCAGGTGGTATAGCAGTTAAGAGCTAGGGCTGCTACCTAGAAGCTTGGCAGTTCAAATTTACCAGGTGTTCCTTGGCAACCCTATGTGGCAGTCCTACTGTGTCCTGTACGGTTATTATGAGTTGGAATCAACTCAGTAGAAGTGTGTTTGACTTTTTTTGGCTTAATTTATATTCCAGGTGAGGAACTATTTAAAAAAAGAAATCACAAATAACAACAGAGGCTCTGCTAACAAAGCTGTAACTAACTAAATGTTTCATTTTTGGTATGAGAGTCCCGGGGTAATGGAAATAGTTAACTCTTGGTTGCTTACCTAAAGTCTGCAAGTTCAAGTCCACCCAGAGTCACACAAGATTTACCCCCGAAAAAGCCACTGAAAACCCTGAGGATCACAATCTGCTCTGATCCACATGAGATCACTGTGAGTTGGATGTGAATCACTGGCAACCAGTTCTGCTACCAGCCTTCTGGGCATAGTAGTTTAAAAGGAAACTACAGGCCACTTAAGAAAAAACTCTTTAAAAACAGCAATAAAATAATTTTCCTCTTTGAGTAGACATTTCTCACTCTGTTAGGAAAATTGTAGTAAAATATGTCATTTTATGGTAGGAAAATATGCTACCAAGTACTGCAACGAGTTCTGCATTAAAGGGCTGATCGGATGGGGAATAAACACATTTTACTGAAAAGGTTGATGCTGAGCTTGTGGAATTATCTTAAGTGGCATCACAGTAAACCAAAAACAAAACCCACTGCTACCGAGTCAACTCCAATTCATAGCTACCCTTTTGGGTGGAGGAGAATGGCCCAATAGAGTTTCCAAGGAGCACCTGGCGAATTCAAACTGCCAGCCTTTTGGTTAGCAGACATAGCACTTAACCACTACACTACCAAGGGTCTCAATCATGTCACATCAAAAGAACAGAATTTCAAGTTGCCAGTTGCTCATCACACTTGAAAGAATTGGATTCCTTCATTTTGCTCAGGTCTCTCTTCTATTCCTGGTAAAGAAAATCTTTCCCCCAACTCCATCTTTTCATTTCCATTCAATAATTTCTCCTTTCCTCAGACCCTGCTTTCAAGTATGTCCTTGACTCATTTTTCCTTGAAGAGCAAAAACACTGCTGGTCTTTCAATGCCTCAGTTTTTCCTGCCTTGATTCTCAGATGTTCCTTACAGGAACCCACGAATTTCTCAGTAAAGTCTCCTTCCAAATGTCTCTCCCATGTACAACTGTACTCCCAGGGATGCTCAGGAGTCGTTTCCTTCTCTTTCTCCTTACATTGCATCTTCCCTTCTCCATTTTCAATTATCCTGTGAGAAGCCATGGATGTTGATACAAAGTCCTCACATAAATACCCAGTGATACCAAGATTCAGATTTGAGTTATCATATCGTCTTTCTATCTAGCTGTCATTTGGTGTAACATCTGGTAACAGAAAAACAGCATGACTATTTATTTAGATGCAGTCAGCCGACACCTCTGGATGCTGCGTGTGTGCTGACTGAAAATTATATGTCAACATACACAAACCCACTTGCCTCTAATGAATTCTTTCTGTGTGGCTGAAGGGGGTCACCTTGTGTAAGTACCTTACACTCAGCAAATGAGGTCAATAATTAAGAAGTGCCTAAATTATGCTGATAACTTTCAGTCTTAATGATGGAAATTAAAACTAAGAAAGTGATCAAATTAGCACTCATTCAAAAAATTTAAAAGCTGTTTTTGAACTCTACAGAAAAGGCATTTTTTAGAAGAATATGGACATGTCGCACTCTGAATGATAATTATTGCTCCTGAGCAACAAATTAGGAAGGTGGGAAAGTTAAATAAGCACCTTGCACTGTAATGGAAATCATCTGGCTAATTTGTTTCAAAGCAGAATTCAGCTGGATAGAAACGATCAAGTGCTTTTCAAATTCCTGTTCGGCACACAGCATCCTACAGGAGGCGCTGTGATACCACCAGATACAGCTCAGCACCTGGCAGGAGCCCTCTGGACTTAAAATGATGCAAGTCCTACCTCCTCCAGTAGGTGTCAATGGTCACTGGCTTATCAAAGCTCCTGCAGAAGTAACCGAAAGGATGAGCCTCCACCAACAGAAAGCCTCCATCAAAGCAGTCAAGACAAGGAATTTGTAAAACACACGGTGCTAACCCGAAACTAGTGCTGTGAGATGATTTCTAAACTGTAAACCAAAACTATGTCCTGAAGTCCTCTTTAAGCTGAACGACAGTTTAGCCTAATTAGTAAAAAGCATTGTGCTCTTTTGAAGAACTGTCTATATGGGATAAGCTGACATCAGCAACTCAAAAGGTTAGAGAGGAAGCTTTGGCAGCAGTAAGTTTATGTGAATCGGCAAGAACGATTAGGAAAAAGAGGCTGAGAACAGTTGCACAACGAAGAAATATAATCACTGTCACTG
The DNA here is from genome assembly GCA_028571685.1 of Heterohyrax brucei. Classification (NCBI taxonomy): domain Eukaryota; kingdom Metazoa; phylum Chordata; class Mammalia; order Hyracoidea; family Procaviidae; genus Heterohyrax; species Heterohyrax brucei. The sequence goes on along the minus strand of CM053147.1, from coordinate 87,395,138 downwards.
AATTGTACATGTGGAAATTGTTTGCTGTATATATTTTCAACAAGACAAAAAAAAAATAATGTATCTACACGTACACCTTGCCAAACACTGACTTTAACAACACTGCTACTTCTTGTTTTCTCTGACTTGAAAAGTAACATTAAGGGCTAAAATACATTGATCTTTTTCTTTGCCCCAACAAACTGGCGTGATAAAATGAACTGGGTAAAGTAAAACTTTTGTCATCAAAACGCACATATTAACTTTTATCTCTAATAACTCGGTATTTTGAAAATCCTTGTACTTCAACAAGAAAAACTGAATCCACTGCCTTCGAGTTCATTCTGACTCATAACCACGCTAGAGGAAAGAAGGGAACTGCCCCAGAGAGTCTCCAAGGAGCACCTGGTGGATTCGAACTGCCAACCTTTTGGTAAGCAGCCACAGCTCCTAACCACTACACCACCAGGGTTTCCTTCATGTACTTAGGAGAAGGCAGAGCAATGTACCACCTAATTTCAGTAATGTCATGACCAGAAGTTGCTTGAGAAATCTGTGTTAATAATTGTGACAAACATTTGTCACATTTAATGGGTTTTCAGATACAAAAATATAAAGTATTTTCTGGTAGACTTAGCTAGCGTTGTTGCTGCTAGGTGTCATGGAGTCCATTTTCGATTGACAGCAACCCCCTGGACAGAGCAGAACTGCCCCACAGGGTCTTCCAGGCTGTGATCATTACGGGAGCAGATTACCAGGGTCTTTCTCCCGTGGAGCCTCTGAGGGGTTCTCTCAGCAGCCACGTGCGTAACTGTTGAGTCAACATTAAATTGGATCCCTCTGGAGGACCCTCAGGAAGACAGGCTATGGTGAAAGCAGTAATTCGGATGGAAATTAACCTTGCAACTGTTCACCACTCATATGTTCATAGGAAGGAAGGAAATAACATACATTTGTTTTTCTTCCAAACTAATGGGAAAAACTGAAAATCACTCTTTTAAAAAAGAGAACCACTCATTACAAGTATTTAGTCTTTACCAGAAAATCAGGCTACATTTAATTTTTAATTTTTAATTTTTATTTTTAAAGCTGTAGTTTGCTGTATTCCAAGCTAGTGGTAAGTATAGTCTAGAGAGGAAACCCTGGTGTGGTCTTGGTTAAGTTCTATGCCTGCTAACCGAAAAGGTCTGCAGTTATACGGTTGTTATGAGTCAGAACAACTCAATGTCAGTGTTTTTTTTTTAATAGTGCAGAGACAGATAAGAGAGAAAGAATGTTCTGAATATGGCAAACATAGTGGATTAGAAGTGATCATTTTTTCACTTGACAGTAGAAATGTTTTACACGCCAGGGTGGGAAAGAAGGAGAGGAAGTATCTGAATAGCCTGAAATGTCTGTCATATACATGTAGAAGTTGCATACCTTGATAGCTTTTCCCTGGAAGTGCAATATTAAATAATTAGATTAATAGATACTTTAGGACAAAACTAAAGGACAAAATTTTGTAGGCACAAATGAATACTTGCCTGTGTGCTTACCTACATAATTGTTTTTTTTTTTGAAGATGCAAAGGAAAAATAATTTAATAGACAATCAAGTTGGCTGGTGCAATCAAAAAGCAAAACAATAAATAAATATTCCCAGATTTCTAGCCATCCAGTCACCAAAAGAGATACTATTCAACAAATTGTTAAAGGGCTGTTTTGGTAAAATGACTGTTAGGTACACTTTTGGGAGCAAGGGAGGCGACGCATGTTCAGGAGACACTTCCAACTGAGAACGGCCATCAGTCCCTGTACCTCCCTGTTAGGTTTTTACTTGTAATTCTGAGAATCACTTGCAATATCTGACCTACTCTAGGTACCCTTTCATCCTTATCACGTAGTGAAATCAGAACAAATCTCCCTGGAAATGTTTTCCACTTACCTTCTTTCCAAACTACTAGTCAGAAAGGTATTAGAGAAAAATAAAAGTTAATTCTAGGAACTCTGAATAATAGCTTCACATTTAAATTCTTTTTTTTCCCTCTGAACCAGAATGCTTGAAGGTTTTTTTTGTTTGTTCAATTCAGCCATTTTAAAACACAATAGGAGGTGTGAATTCCATCCCGATCAAATGACAAGCACAACGTATATAAGGAAACTGATTTTTCACCTGTCAGTGATGTAATGAGAACACCAAAAAATGCCCACTGTCATCGAGTCTCGGTCAACTCACAGCAACCCTATAGGACAGAGCAGAACCGACCCAGAGAGTTTCCAAGGAGTGCCTGGCAGATTCCAACTGCTGACTTTTTTTGGTTAGTCAGTTTAGCACTTAACCACTATGCCACCAAGGTTTCCCTGATGAGAATCATCACAATTAAAAGCTTCATTTTGTTAAGATCAAGCATTGCAAGCTACAGATAGTTTCTTCCTTGTTTGGGTTTTTAGCTGTAGGCTTAAAGCTACCACAAGCCTCATTATGACTCAAGGAAGTAATGATCTTGGGTTTCTGGTGAGTTAGTACAGCCACTGAGAACATGCTTATGGGTGCTCTGTGTGTGTACACGTGTACACAGGCATACTTACACGCACACACGCATGTACACCTCAACCCGATTGTAAAAGGTCAGCTATTAACATTCCCTGTGATATAAGCTAACAAAGATGATTTTATTAAGTTAAAAAGACAACTTTCCAAAAAGTTATCTAATGAGGACTTGTGTAGAGTGTGTGTGTGTGTGTGTGTGCACGCGCGCCTGCGTGTCAGAGGCTGACACAGCCTACCTCAATTCCTTCAGTTTCCTCAATGAACCTCCTGCTGACGGAGACCAGAGCCTCCTGTGGCCACTCATGAAACCAGTCAATAGCTGTGCAGTTCACGATGGCTGGGAACCTGCGAGCTCTCACTCTCAGGGTGGGACCAACAGGAGAGAGACACAAACTCATCTGTGGAGACAAGGAGGCAGGGCAGAAACGGGAGGGTGATGAGGGAGCCAGGAGGTAAAGTGCGATCTTAAGACACTGAAAGAGAGGAACGCAGCCAACCACGACCCTCAGCTATCCTAAAGCACTGTGGAGTGGAAATCAGTATTAACCTACCTGCTAAAAGAAGAATAAACCTCCTGAAAATGGCTGTTTATGGAACAGACAGGAAAAGTACTGTGTGCTTTTCTTAAAATTTGCCCTTCATTTTTTAAACATTGTGATGATTATCATCAGTAGGGAAAACCTTTTTCTTTTCCATTATACCCGTAACGTTATTCCAAATAAACACAAAACAATAAATCATCTGGATACAGTCACAACTATAACTATTTTCACTTTCTGTCTCCTTCCAAGATGACTCCTGAGTCACAACTGACTTGACAGCAATGAGTTTGGTTTCAGCTTAAGTTCAATAAAACTGTATAAAAATCTATTGCTATCACGTTGATTCTGACTCATAGTGACCCTATAGGACAGAATAGAATGCCCTAGAGGGTTTCCATGAATTGGAAAGGACTTGATGGCACTAAGTTTGGATTGGGTTTAGAAGGTTTCCAAGGAGTAGCTGATGGATTAGAACGGCTGGCCTTTCGGTCAGTAGCCTGAGCTCTTAAAAATCCAAGGTTTTATTAACATTGAGTGGTTATTTGTTTTCATTTAAAAGTTGAGTTCTTCCTTTAAATTTCTAAAGGAATAAAAAATTCAGTTTAAACATTCTTATAATGAGGTATCCTTAGGTTTCTGGTTAAGCCTAAAGATCAAACACATTTCCATCCTTTCTTTAAACACAAGTTTGTTTCTGTCAGAAGTACCTAAGTTTGGCTAAGAGGTGTGCCACAGAAACTTGGTGAGGGGATCAGGTCTTCAGGTCTCAGACATATCTGGAGCAGACTAATTTCTATCCAATATTAAACATCCTTTCTAAACTTCTCTGGGCTGCAGAAGGCTGTCAGATAAGGTGTGTAATATGCTAGTCCAAACAGGTACTCAGGAGGAACTTCTTCCTTCCTCCACCTTCTTTCCAAAGCCAGGGTGGGTACGCAGTGCTGGCTATGATGAGTTAAATTCTAAGAAGAGTCTTGATTGCTTTTTTCTCTATGAATAGACTCAGATTTGATGATATAAAACTAACTATGCAGTGCTTTCTAACACTCCAGAGTCAGGTAATTAAGTAAATCATTCTTCAAGGGGTATTTTTGAATTTAAAATTCCTCCGTTTTAAAAATTCATGTCAAAAAATTGTCTATCACTTATAAGTCCATATGATATCTCACTGAACAGTGCTTACTGTGTTTATTGTATAGATTGTGGGGCACCATGTGGTTCCATTTAATGTACAGACTGCGTTTTGTTTATTCATTCCTACATGGGGCAGAGTCCCTAGACGGTGCAAATGGTTAACATATCACACCACCAGAGGTATCTCAGAAGACAGACATGGTGATCCTTTCTAAAACATCAGCTGCTGCAAACCCTATGGAACACAGTTCTGATCTAACACATGCAGGTCACCATGAGTTGCAACTGATTGGACGACAACTGGTTTTTGGAGATTCCTTTTCTATGAAACATGTTCTTCAGCTGGGGGATTTGGGTAGAAGAACTTCTCAAATTCAAATTTCTGTAGCTTTTTTTTTTTTTTTTTTTAAAGTATTGGAGGTCACTGAATATATCATCACTTCCAAATAAAACTTTGACAATTACAAATGACCCAACTGGTTTACCAAATTGGCTTTAGTTCCTAAAGTAGAAACGGAAAGAAGAGTCAGCTAAGAAAATAAAGTTTAAAATGCCTCAGGCAGCCATGTTCCTTTCCAAAGGCAAAATTCTACAAGTAAAAAGCTGAGCCTGAAATCACCATCTATGTATTTCCTGCCATTCAAACACCTGGATGTCAGGAACTTGCCTTTGGAATTCATACCACAGAATTTTCTATTTGCTGTTTTTTTTTTTGCTTCCACAGGTGTTACGACTCATTTGCACTAACCCACTTTTCATTGTGCTTTGTAGTACATTTTGATTGCTTTTAGGTAAGATTCCACTATAAACACATTTATTTGTAGCTCACTGACAGGAGACCATGGTGGCACAGTGGCTAAGCGCTACGTCTGCTAACGAAAAAGCTGCAGTTCAGAAGCGCCAGGCGCTCCTTGAAAACTCTTACGGCCAGGTTTACTCTGACCTGCAGGGTTACTGTGAGTCAGAATTGACGCGATGACAGTGGGCTTTGGGTAACAGGACTCAATTCATTTCATCTTGAAGTGGAAATCTGAATTGTTATAGTCATTCTGTATTCTTTTCCAGATGATAGTTTATTCTCAGATAAAAATAACTGAATCACATATTTACTTCATAAGTTTTTATTCACAACTCACATTTGGCTTTATCCTCAGAAGTCTCAGTCTTTCTCACGAATAAGAAGAAATGAATTTTACTGCAAAAACTACATACGTAGGGAGGTTCAACATGGGATACTCCCCAGTTTGAACATCTTGGTCCGCTTGTATCACCCCCTCCACCTAAGAACCTTTACATTCCACTTCTTTTTTATAAAATCCAACAGCACTTTCAACATATACGCATTCAATATTTTTATGCTTATTTCCTTTTTATGCAATACACAATCATTCGTAGACCTTTGGCATATCAATAGAGGTAATTACTGGTTTTTTTTAAAAGGTAATATTTTATATTAGTGAGTTTTAATTCTTTTTTAACAATGAAATTCATTCATTGATAAAGGTAACTGTACTTGGGATTGCAACATATAGCTAAGAGTAAACCCACTTCTGACAGGTAAAGCCAGTAAGAGGAGCTCTCATTCCAGCTGCCCTGCTCCAAGCAGAGCCTGCACTCTCCACACACTGCTTTACAGGCCAGTTTGCAGCCCCAAACCACACATAATAGTACTTTTTGCACAACAAATAAGATGCCTATTTTTTGGTCTGTTGAACAGATCTGTATCTGAATCATGTCATGAAATATTCTTGGCCTATATATAATCTATGCTATTATGCTATGGATGGTCCTCATTTTGGAATGAAGCCCTTCATTTCTGGTGTTAATTTTTTCTTTTACAAAACAGTAACAATGGCTTTTACTTACTCTTTGGAGTTCTTCCTAGTCATTATTTCCTCAAAGAAATTCTAATTGTCCCGTCTCCTCGTGGCATAGTAGTTAAGAGTTACAGCTGCAAACCAAAAGCGTGGCAGTTCGAATCTACTAGGTGCTCCTTGGAAACTTTATGGGGCAGTTCTACTCTGTCCTGTAAGGTTGCTATGAATCAGGATTGACTTGAGGGCAAAGGGTTTGGGATTTGTTTTGGTCTCCTGTTATGTTGTCCTATAGCTCTCATGTGTGTATATGTATGTGTATGCATATGTACACATATGTATGTGTGTGTATGCAGTTATAATTTTATATTTGTTTATGTGATAAGTGGACTTAAGCCTGTTTTTCCAACAGCAGGGTAAGCTCCAGGTAGGCAGAAACTGTATTAGCTCTGTGAGCTACCACAGTCCTACGACCCTGCACATCACAAGCCACTTAAAAGATCATAGTCTATTAACAATTGAGGGTGTATACACTGGTTTGTAATAACAAATGGATACCTGACAGCCAAATGGCTTTGCATGCAAAATATGAGACACATGTGTTGCATGTGGGCACATCACATCACAGTTACTTAATAGATCAATGGATAGACGAGTAAATAAGGAGAGTAAATAATAAATAAATACACACGGAGAATAAATAAAATACTGATATTTACACACAATTTTCATGACGTCTCAAAGGCTGGGAACTTCATGCCGAGTGCAAGGTCACACCCTTGCCTCCTCCTGCAGTTCTTTTCATTCTACCTATCTGCAGGCCTGTGAGAAAGAGGTAAGGTACAATGTCCACCTGGACACTGTCCAACTTCCTATACATCTGGGGACCTTAAGCTCAGAAATCCTGACTGGAGAATGAGATGTAGTGGACACAACCAGATGAAGTGAATACAACAGCTGTCCACATGCAACACGTGTGTCTCATATATTGTGCATGCAAAGCCATTTGGCTGTCAGGTAGCCATTTGTTATTACAAACCTGTGTATACACCCTCAATTGTTAATATAATAGACTTCACAGGGGTTAGTCTGTAACTATGAGCTGTACAAAAGTCCCATGCTCATAACCTGGGGACTGCCTGTACCTAATACGGTGTTTGCACACAAATCACGTAATGTTCTACTTCACAGAAGGTACTGTGAACATTAAGCAATGCATGACTGTATTCAGAGAGGCAGTGAATTCAGAGCCCTGACAAGCAAAACGTTTTCATGAGGTAGACCAACAAGAGCAGTGGTGCAAGCTAGGCTTTGAGTGTGCTGTATTCTTCATTGGTACAAACATCAGATGACAGGCAGTAGTGATAAAAGGTAACACATCTCATTAATAAGCCGTCTAAATGGCCATCCAAATAACAGAAAAGATAGCAGGTATTCTGTTCATCTCCCAGATGAGACTTGACCTCCCAATTATGCAAGTGCGACCTGTCCATATATCAGATTTTCTAATGGGAAAGTCAATATTTGAGCTTTCTTTGCTTTTTACAAGATCAAAGATACATCAAGAAACTTATGGTGTTAGTACTAAGACTTTTGGCCTACACTATGTGCCCCTACATTAATAGGCTGATTGGGTCTGAGTACCGCTAAGCCTCTCTGTTCAGACTATCATACTGACATATAAGGACATACTGCCATTTGAGTCCATGAAAACCACCCACACACTATATGTTGCTAAACCCCAGATATTAACTGCTCACTTTTTCTTCCAAGAAGGAAAAGGAAGAAAAAAGTGGGGCTTAAAGAAAACACAATGCAAAACCAGGGAAAATTAAAAAAAAGCATCCTAAAGATTAAAAGGAAGACAGTTCCTCTGAAGTTAATATGAAAACCTGAAGAAAAAACATAGAAACATGCCTGGCACCCTTAAGAGGCTAGAATAAATCACAAACCAAACCCACTGCCATCAAGTTGAATCTGACTCACAAAAACCCTATAGGACAGGGTAGAACTGCTCCATAGTTTCTCCCTACTGTCACTGAGTCAATTCTGACTCATAGTGATCCTACAGAGAGAACAGAATTGCCCCCATAGAGTTTCCAAGGACTGCCTGGTGGATTTGAACTGCTGACCTTTTGGTTATCAGTCACAGCAGTTAACCACTACACCACCAGGGTTTCCTGGGAAAGTAAGGTACCAAAAACTAATAGAAACCTCTACTAAGTTTCAAAACATACCATAAAGCTATGGTAAATGCAGAAACAGAACAAAAGATTAATGGAATATAACAAAATAAAATATAGAACCACAAATATTTAAGCTTTTAATATATAAGCTAGCTGACATTTAAAACTAGCAGCGAAAATGCTAATTTTAAATGTCGGCTACCTCATATATCAAAAGCCTAAATATTTGTGGTTCTATTTTTTATTTGTTATACTCCATTAATCCATCTTCTACTCTACCAAAATGCAGGGTTAAACATTAAAAGATTATAAATTAATTTTTAAAAATTCAGGATATTTTTAGAATCATGAAGTGGTGAAATGCTGCCTAAAAATCCTAACAAGGAAAACTAGGAAGAAACAGTCTGATAGGTTCCTAATACATACAAATGTGAAACAGAAGTCATCATAAACAAAGTTAATACAATTACAAGAGAAACTAACATGTAAAACAGACAAGGATGTACACACACACAGACAAGGATATATATCCACATATATATATATATAATGAACATCATGGAACCAGCAGTCAAGAAATGAAATGGCATGTTGCATTGGGCAAATCTGCTGCAAAAGATCTCTTCAAAGTGTTAAAAAGTAAAGATGTCACTTTGAGGACATGGGTGTGTACCTGACACAAGTCATGGTATACTGCCTCATATGCATGTGAAAGCTGGACAAGGAATAAGGAAGATAGAAGAACTGAGCCTTTGAATTGTGGTGTTGGAGAAGAATATTGAATATACCATGGAGCACCAGAAGAATGAACTGATCTTGGAAGACGTAGAGCCAGAACATTCTTTGGAAGTGAGGATGGTGAGATTTCATCTCATGTACTCTGGATAAGTGATAAGGAGGTAGCAGTCTCTGGAGGAGGACATCCCGCTTGGTAAAGCGGAGGGTTGGTGACAAATAGGAAGATGCTAAATGAGATGGATTGACACATGACATGCAAAAATGGATTCTAACAAAGCAACAGCTGTGAGAATGGCACAGGACCACGCAGTGTTTTATTTTGTTGCATTGAAGGGTCCCCATAAGTCAGAAGTGACCTGCTAATGCCTAACATCAACACTTGTATTATGTATGCACGTGTTTGTATATGTGTATACAAGATCTGACCAGTAAGTTCACGAACTCATCCTAGAAAGTGTGCTACATACACATACCTCACCGCTGAATATCACTATGGTCACCTCTGAAGTTCTCCCCTCAGGAAGCTATGCACAGATGCTCACGCCTAGTCCACCCTTTAGAGCAATTTTGGAACTCTTTCTGGAATGGCTATCAGAACTACTGTTATATCACACTTGATGCCCTGAGTGTCTTCCTTTCAATTATTTTATCTTCAGAAAAAGAAAAAAAATCACTGGGGGCCAGATCAGATGAGTAGGGTGCTCCAATACAGTTATTTCTTTACTGGCTAAAAACTCCCTCACAGACAATTATACAATTAAGTTACTATACAATTAAGTTTGTCAACTTGCCACCTTGCTACCATGTCCAATGGCCATTCTGGAAAGAGTTCCCAAACTGCTCTGAAGAGTAGACTAGGCACTGGCATAGGTGTATAGCTTCCCAAGTGGAGTGCTTGGAAGGTAACCATAGTGATATTCAGTAATGAGATATGTAGCACGTAGAACAATTAAGTTTGTGGACTTAATTGTTGGACCTCATATATATACATAGTGTAGTGGTTAAGAACTGTGGCTGCTAACCAAAAAGTTGGCAGTCTGAATCTATCAGATGCTCCTGGGAAACCGTATGGGACAGTTTTACTCTGTCCTCTAGGGTCTCTATGAGTCACGATCGACTTGATGACAAGGGGTTTATACAGGCATGTGTACACGTTTACCTGCGCTTGGTAAAATAGAGGGTCAGCAAACAAGAGGAAGACCATCGGTGAGGTGGCCTCACACAGAGGCTGCCACAGTGGGCTCAAGCATACCAACAGCAGGCGTGGCACGGGACTGGGCAGTGTTTGCTCAGGGTTGCTATGAGTCAGAACCAAGTCAACAGCACCTAACTCTAACAATAACAATATGTACATGTGTGATGTGTGTGTGTATACATACATACATATACGCATACACACACATATATATAAACCAAACCCATTGCTGCCAAGTTCATTCCAACTCATAGCAACCCTATAGGACAGAGCTGAACTGCGCTGTGGTGTTTCAAAAGAATGGCTGGCAAATTCAAACTGCCGACGTTTCGGTTAGCAGCCAAGCTACTAGGACTTTATGTGTCTATCTATCATCTATCAATCCATCATCATCTACCACCTATCAATCTATGCATCCATCCATCCACTGTCTACAAATCAATTAAGACTACAAAAACAATTTAAAAAAAAGGAAATTTGGTAAAGTGTTTATATAAATAAGGGCTACTTTATACAAATGGTTATTTAGAATACAAAATAATTAAAATATGATAAAGTATTGAGTATTTGATTTTTCACCTATGGGAAAACTTAAAATAGAGTGAGAGATTTGATTTTTAAAAATTTAGTTTTTGAATATGTACCTTGAATGTGTTTTTATCTTCACAGAAAATTACAAGAACAAAACTAAGTTAACAGTGGTTACCTCTAAGCTAGGAAAAAGGTATTATTTTCTTCCTATATTTCTTTATTTTTAAACTCTTTACAATGAACATATATTTCTTATATCATAACTGTTACATTAACCAGATAATGATAGATACCCCAATTTTTGGAAAAGAATCAAAGGCTGCTACCTAAGTCAAGTGATCTATGGTATCAGATGTCAGGAAAGAAGGCAATACAGAAATTATTGGGTGCAGTGGTTAAATATCTGGCTATTCACCAAAAGCTCAGCAGTGTGATTTTGCCAGCCACTCTATGGAAACTCTCTGGGGCCTATATGGTTGCCACGAGTCAGAACTGACTTGATGTCAACAGGTAAGGCCACCAGGAGGGAAGATGAAAGTACTAGACTCTAGTTTTGAGACGAAAATCACTCAGGAAAAGAGATGCAAACAGATGCAAAGGAGAGAAGGCCTTTGGCAAGTATTCATCAGCTTATTTGAGGGAATTCAGTGACACATATTGCATGATCCTTAATGAGAACTGCCCCGTGGAATTCCAAGATCACATTTTTCATGCCAAAAGGTTCTCAATGCCCCTGCATTCCAAGTGGGAGCTGGCTTTGGGTGGTGTGCCTGGGTAATGGGGTGGTAACTTCACATCGTTTAGGTTGGTCTGCCAGGTGTGCTCACCAACCCTGCACCGCATTTAGCTTCCCAGGTTGCCTGATTAGGAGGCCATGCAAAGGAGACACCAGCTAACTGGAAAGGAAGTCTTTAGTTCACGTGTTTAGCATCACGATCATTGAAACTAACAGAGCAATCTTGAATTGTGTATTTTTTAATTCCAAAGATTGGAGTTAGTATTACACAGATTAAAAGGGGGAAAATCTGCCATTTCGTAGCTAAAAGGTGAACCATTTTGTGTCATTTACTGGTTTCCCATCAGGGTAGAGAGGCCACAATCCTGTCCAGAGACCTTTCTCATGATGCATCAAACTAAGTGACAAGACTAAGAAGAACCAGAAGTGCTTGGAGGAAAAATTCTACTCCTCCTTACCATTTTAAAGAACACTATCAGTTTCAATAGGAAAGAGCTGTGTTATTCAATCAATAGTCCTGGAACCAAAACCAAAAAATGGAACCTTTTGCCATCAAGTCAGTTCTGACTCATAGCAACCTTACAGGAAAGAGTAGAACCACCCCTTATGGTTTCTAAGGAGCAGCTGGTGAATTCAAACCGCTGACCTTTTGGGTTGCAGCTGTAGTTCTTAACCACTGTGCCACCAGAGTTTCAGTCCTGGGACAGTGGGAAAGCAGAAGATGATTTGTAACTTCAAAATAAACTTTAGGTTGTATAGTGTTAAATGCAACAAAACAAAAAAAGAAAGAAAAAAGAGACAGAGACTATAAAAATGTTTATACCCTAATGGAGTCACCATAAGTCTAAATACACTGAATGGCAACTTCCTGCAAGCAGATACCTACTCATGGTGACCTTATAGGGTGGACAAGAACTGTCCCAGAGTGTTTCCAAGGCTGTCAATTGTTATGGAAGCACGCTGTCACATCTTACTCCCACAGAGCAGTAGGTTAGGTTCAAATCACTGACCTTTTGGTTAGAAGCTCAGTGCTTAAGCACTGTGCCACGTTACAAGATCAAATGTACAGCAGTAACTCTAAAGCATAAACGAAAAGTTCAGGAAGCAGTGACTCTAAATTAATAGCGGAGAAATAGTTTGAGACTAGATCATGAGAATGGTAACACAGGTGAGGAATAACCAGTGCTACTGAATTGTACACGCAGACACTGTGGAGTGGGTGCATGGTTGGCTGTGTATATTTTCACCAAAAAGAAAAAATTAAACAACAATAGCCAGAACTGGTAACAGTTTTGGTAAGGTTTGCCTAAGCACAGAATCAAGGGAAACACATAAAAGACTGACAGACTTTTATATATAAAAATATAAAACTTCTATACATAAAACTGTACTGCGAATATGAAGGAGTCCTCATGGCATGTTGGTTCAGTGTTTAGCTGCTAACTGAAAGGTCAGCATTTCAAACCTACCAGCTGTTCCAATGAGAGAAAAACGTGGCAGTCTGCTTCCATAAAGATTACAGTCTTGGAAACCTTGGGGGGCAGTTTTATTGTTTTCCAGGGTCCCTGTGAATTGGAATTGACTCTACCACAATGGGTTTAGGTACGTGAGTATTAATAAGTCCAAGAAAACAAACTATGTAATTATTTCAGTACATTCTGCAAAAGGAATTTGATAGATGTTTCTCTGAAAAGCCCTATGTCCTAAATCAAAAGCGAACATAAGACATAACGGTGAAACTTAGCAGCACTCCTATTACAGCAAAAATCAAGATAAAATGCTACCAGTCAATATTGTTATTAACTTTTGTTCTGCAGTATCAAACTATGCTATGAGGAAGGAGGACAGATAAATGAAATATTAGAAAAGATAAAATGATTATTTCCTGTAGACTATGAAAAACAGTAGAAGAAAGCAAGGTAGCTGACTACAAAAAATTAATATACAAAAATAAACTGTTGATTGCCATTGAGTCAATCTTATTTCATAGAAACCCTATAGGGCAGAGTAGAATTGACCCACAAAGTTTCCAAGGGAAAGATGGTAGATTCGAACAGCTAACCTTTTGGTTAATCCTTGGGTGGTTCAAACAGTTATGGTCTCATGGCTACTGAAAGCGTACAGGTTCAAGTCTTACTGAGAGGCACCTTGGAAGCAAGACTTGACCACCTACTTCCAAAACATCAGCAACTGAAAACCCTGTGGAGCAAAATTCTACACATGGAGTCACCATAAGTCTAAACAGACTCAATGGCAACTGATAAACATGTTCATTAGGTTTATTTCCAGGTTCTTTAGTGTCTTTCTTTGTAAATCTCCCTACTATTGATGCCAGAATTACACTGTGTAAATATTACACCTTGCAATAAAATAGCAGGCAAAGGATGGGAATAGAAATAGGGGTGGTTAATAAATATGTTAAGCATTAATCAAGCTCCCTTGTACTTTAATAAAAAATGAATATTTAATAGTAGTAATATGTAATAACATGTTTCTTTTAGCCAGATTGCCAAAAGTAAAAACATATACATATTGGTAAAAGTCCAGGCAGATGCTCAAGCACTTGCTGAGAATATAAATTGGCACCAACTTGTTGGAGGCAATTTGTAATTCCTTATCAAACTGTTTATCAAAATGTGAACCACATTTATACTCTGACTCACCAATTCCACTTCAATTGGCTAACTATTCTGGTAGAAGTAGAATTACAAACTGAGCATAAAAATGCTCAAGGCAACATTATTTGTAGTAGTAAAAGCCTAAGCAATTTAATTGTGGGTTACTAAAAACCCACTAAATTTATACTTTAAGATGGTAAACGCCATGAGTTGGAATCCACTCGACAACACCCAGCAAAAACTATATCTATACTAGGAAATCTCAATTTTTCATTAGCAGTATTCTTAAATTCACTTTTGGCAATTTGGAGGCTTTGCTTGTTTCCTTGTAATACTTAGCTTTTATTGACGAATTAAATCTCTACATGCTACACTATAATATGGAATATTCTATGGGGAAGAATCTTGGGTTCAGTCTGGACTTTTCAAGTGTTAGACATGGCCACACGACAGCTGAATGCTTCAGTTTCATTATCTCTAAGATCCTACTTCTATTTACTTTATGGAAACACAGGTGGCATAGTGACTAAGTGCTATGGCTGATAACCAAAGGGTCGGCAGCTCAGATCCATAAGGTGCTCCTGTCCTGTAGGGTCACTGTGAGTCAGAACTGACTCATCAGAGTCACTGACTTCATTGGATTGTCGCTAGATTTTAAAAAATAGCATATTATGAAAAATAAGTCACTTCGTAAACCAAAACCAAACCCACTGCATCGAGTCAGGTCTGACTGCCAACTTTTTGGTCATTTTACAAAGGCAAGGGATCTATCAACTTTTCTTCTGTGATCCACAGCATAAAAGAATATACCTTGGATATTTTTCAATTACCTGTTAGATTAACAGATATTGAAGAGATACTCACCTTTATTGGCCCCAATGTTAATGGTCAATTTGGTCATCTCTGTTCAGATTATCCACTCAGATTATCAGATTACATGTCTGAACACTTCTGAGAATGTACTCTGTCAGGATGACCTGAAAACTCTATGGGGCACTACTATTATGTCCTATAGGGTTACTAGGAGTCAAGATCAACTTGATGACAATGGGCTTGGGATTTTGGTTTTCCCAAGTACTGACAAAGTGGTCACTTCCTTAATCACTTGATCATTTATACACCTCATGCCTTATCCCGGAAACCCCGGTGGTGTACTGGTGAAGAGCTACATCTGCTAACCAAAAGGTTAGCAGTTCAAATCCACCAGGTACTCCTTGGAAACTCTATGGAGCAGTTCTACACTGTCCTATAGGGTCATTATGAGTTGGAATCGACTCAAGAGCAGTGCGCTTGGTTTTGGTTTCTGCTTCACGTCTATCTACCTCCCCAGCCTTATCAAGCTCATTTCCCTAGCAGCATCTCTTTTTTCTTGTGAATTAAGAACAGTTTTACAGTCTATATCATGTGTCCATATAACACCCAGAACTTTCACCTCTATTCTATTCTAGCTGCTCCCCTCCCCCTGCCCACGTGACAGCATGCTTCCCCCTTTGTTTGGAACCTCCTGTGACTTTTTGATAAAGATTTGGCCCCAGCAAAGGGTCCCTCAGACAATGCCATGTACATTTTTAAAGGTTTGTTCACCTCCAATATCACTCTGTGTTTTGAATGGTCCAGGTCAGACTTTGTCTAGGAAGCTGGCTCTGGTGCTGGACGCAGTCTGGGGTTAGACAGTCCAGGGGCCACACTCCCAGGGGGCCCTCCATTCAGAAGGACCACCAAGTGTGGTCTTTTGGTAGAATTTTAGCTCTGCTCTCTACTCCATCACCTGTTGTGTCTGGAGCTCTGTTCTGCATACCCCATCTGGGCTGTCATTGGTGGTAACCAGGCAACATCTAGTTCTTCTGGTCCCACCCTAGCAGCATCTCTGTCTTCCAGTCGTTTAGAACTATCTGAGTTTCTCCAAACACATAATATACAGTCCCACTCATACTCTAACATAAATGCAATTTCCTTTCCCAGAAAGTTTCTCCCTACCTACATCATGTCCCATGAATGCTGATGCATGCTTGACACAGGACACAGAACTTCATCCATTATAACCTACTCTGATTAGGAAGGACACTGCAGCCTTTTGAGATCCCATAAGTTTTACTGTATACCATCCTTAAGGCACTATTTATCTTTGCCTTGCATTACATGTATTTTGGGAAGTACCTCATCTCCTCTGCTGGTGTAGGCTCCTGAAGGGCACAGACCAGGTTTAATTCAGTTGAGCATAACACACACTTGTTAGCACAGTGTTTTTTTAGCAGTGTGGCATCACAAGAAACTTTAAGAAGGCACATACAGGCATGTAAAACTTTAGCTGTTTTTTTTAAAATGAACTACTGAATGTCCTTACAAAATGAATGAAATTCAAACCTATGAGGCGAATCTTGAGAAAGAACTCCATCACAATTTCCAGAGCAACTTTTAAATAGTTCTTCTTATTTAAAGCAAATGTCTCTTACTTTGAGCTGGAGTCGTACCCTGGCCAAAAAGAATTTCCAGCAATTTTCTCTGGAGTCTACCAGGCCTCGACTACGAACTTCATTATGAATTCCAGAAATTATTTTATCCACCTCTTCATCACTGAACAGATCTGGGATTTCTCCTGGCCCAAAAAGAATGACAAGAATTACAGAAAGTCTGTCATGATTTAAATTTTAGATATGACTTTTCAATGCTTGAAGTGATTTATAACCAGAAGTTCAGCTTAAATGATAAAAGCAGCAATGGAGATACAGAAGGCCACTTTGCTTTTAGTACTTACAAGACACACAACACACTGAAGATATGCTAGGGTGAACACACCTACTAAACCTGCACGTGTAGAAATAACAAGTACTTCACTAAAAGCCTCTCCAAGGCACTTCCAATTTAAAGCAGACTAGGACACACCTCAAGTTAGCTAGGTTTATAGGTTTCTCCCCAAAGACTGCCCCAGCAAACATCTCAAAGACAAATTATCTCTTTAAAGTTCACTGAAACTACAGATAATTTGTCATTTGGGGAAGATCTTTCAAGGAATGTGTTGGTTTAATCACCTGATGCCAGCACATCATTAATCAGCACCAGAAAGCTCTCATCTAGAACCTGGGCATCTGTCAGCAGGAACATAGTGGGCATGTTCTTGGCTCCAGTTCTGATGTACAAATTGGCAAGATCTACCTGTAAGTAGAGGAGGCAATCATTCATGTTTTGTTAAAATGCTGATGTGAAGTTGGAAGTACATCTGTGGGTGTGGGGAAGAATTAAGTAAATCTAATCTGACAGCAGTCTACTGGGCCTTCTCTCTGTTTATATATTGTTTCCTCTTGGTGACCCTGTTACAGGGGAAAAACCAGGAGACATCACCTCCATTTCTGTCATATAATGAAGTGCGTCATGTTTGCAGCTCACTGGGACACAGCAGCGAAAACAGGGTGACATTCAGGGCGCTTTCCTCATAAAAGTGAGTTTGGTGATGCCTTTCTCAAGCCACAAACTAAAAGGGAGTCTTGTGCACATTTCAATAATTGTCATTTTTATCAAAAATTATTTTCCTCTTTTTATGTTTCATTTAGTAATATTAAAAGTATGTGGTTTGTGTTTTCAGTGTGAAACAGCACTTGCCACAAACTGTATGTACGATCTTGTAAGTACTACTGTAATTAAACAGCAAACTCAAAAAACACAGCAGAGTTTCTTGAATGTGCTAATCCCCTAGCATTTTATGTTTCATGTTCTTTCCCAAAGTGGAAGAAGTCCATTTAGACTTCTGAAAGAAATTTCCCTATTTGTCCCTTTTCTATAATCCTGGTGGTGTGGTGGTGAAGAGCTATGCCTGCTAATCAACAGTTCAAACCCACCAGGTGCTCCCTGGAAACTCTGTGGGGCAGCTCTGTCTTATACAGTCGGTATGAGTTGGAATCAACTTGATGGCAATGGGTTTGGCTTGGCTTTTTCTTACACAGGGAATCTCATAGTGTTGGACGTGACATTCGGTTAATACAAAGTAAAAACTCACTTGTATTAGCTAAGTATTTAAGAAAATATTTCCTGGGCCAAAGGATCAGAATATGATTTCTAACTTGAACATGTACCATGGACTGCCAAAAGAAGAAACAGATGTATTCTAGAAGAAGTACAACCAGAGTTCTCCTTGGAAGCAAAGACGGCAAGACTGTGTCGTACACACTTCCGACATGTTGTCAGGAGGGAACAGTCCCTGGAGAAGGACATCATGCTTGGTAGAGTGGAAGGCTAGTGAAAAGGAGGAAGACCCCTGATGAAACGCACTGACACAGTGGCCACAGCAATGGGCTTAAGCATAAAAACAACTGTGGACCTGGCACAAGACAGGGCAGTGTTTTGTTCCGTAGGTCATAGCATCGCTGTGAGGAGGAACCAAATCGGCACCTGACAACTGTGAACATAAAGGCAAAGGTAAACTGCAATTGTTTGGAGGAGTTGCCCCCTCTCTCATGGTCGGGGAAGCCTTGACTAGTTCACAGCAGCCACTGGAGAGCTGTCAGCTTAACCCTGATCCACCAGGTGAAGGTTCAGAAGTACCACCGGTCTCTCTGACTCACCCGAAGGTCTCGGACTCCATAGCCTTCAGTCAGAGTAATCTGGAACACCTCCAGGTTGCACATACAAGCTGCAAGCCTACACAGGCTCTGCTTGCCACTGCCCCCGACTCCAACCAAGAGGGCGTGGCCCAGAGGGGTTCTTAAGATTCGACTGATACGGCATCTGGTGAGACAAGGCACATCCACCACAGCATGAATGACCACGTGCTCTGGGTCTATGCTTCTTCTGTGTTGTTAGCTTTCATCTAAAAATTTCAACTAAATGCCATTTTTTTTCTAAACTTTTAGATAACTCTCATAATTTCTCCATCAGGCATAGATGTTGCTTGCCTTTCTGTCTTCAAACTACGTGCCTAACAAACTTTCCTGTGCTGATAACCTTTTGGAGTCTTATTGCTTTGTTACTGCCTAGAAAAATTCGAGAAAGAAAACAGTTTGGCTAGTCCTCAAAAAGTTAAATATAGCATTATCATATGACCCAGCAATTTTACTCCCACCAGGCATACACCCAAAAGACTTGAAAGCAAGGACTTAAACAGATACTTAGACACCAGCGTTCACTGCAGCCCTATTCACAACAGCCAAAAGATGGAAACAGCCCAAGTGTCCATCAACAGATGAATGGATTTCTTTTTAAAAAAAGAGCTGTCAATACAATAGAATATTATTCCGCCATGCCAAGAAATAAAGCTCTACACATGCTACATGGTGGCTGAATCTTGAAGATGTTATACCAAGTGAAATCAGGCAGACTGGAAAGGACAAACATTTTAGGGTCTCATTTACATGCGATAACTAGAAGAAGCAAATTCACAGAGACAGCAAGAGGACTACTGGTGACCATGGGTAAAAGGAAAAGGGGGAAAGGGGCTTAACGAGTATGTAGCATCTGTGTGAGGTAAGCAAAGAGTTTCAGAAGAAAAGAGGGGCAATGGCTGCATGACACTGAGTGTGAAAACAGTGAAAAGGGCAACTTTTATGAGGTCTATGTTTAACCATAACAGCAATATGGAAACTACGTCCAAGCCCATTGTCTAAGCTTTGAATGTTTTTCATTAGTGAGAAAAGTGCCAGTTCCACATCAGCATCCAAGTGTAAGGGAAAATGTCCTTGTACCACAAAACTTTTCTATAGCATTCCTTTGGAAAGAATGAATTTGTTTAGATCAAGGACCATCTCATCTGTGATACACTTCACACAGATGAAACACATGCCTCTGTATGTGGCCTTACTCCCTCATACTACAGCCCTCCCTGTGCTTGCACTACTCACAGACAACTCACTGAAAATACTCGGGACTACAAACTTACACTTCCAGCAAGACCTAAGAATCCTTTCTTCTATATTTTCCAGAAAATTCTGATTACTTAAACTACTGTTATTTCTATATGTTAGGATATTATTGCTAAAGTCATACACATAGCTTTAATATCAAAATGTAGGTTCTTTTAGAGAGGTATGTCAAATTATATTACAAATATTAATACAACTAACCAATGAAATGTAAGGATATGGATAATCAAACGTGAAAAAGTTAGATGCCACTTTAGTCTGCTTCAGGTAGCTTTGCTGAAATAAATTTAACTTCAGGTCCTAAATGATACTGATGACTATTTCTTAAGACCAGCATGTGTGATCATTTCTGGAAAATCTACAATGACTGAAAAGAAGATTATCTTTGCAAGCACAGTCGTTCCATTATGTTTTACTTTATATGACCACACAACACAACATAAATTAACTCTGACACAAGTCTCAAGTAAACAACGAGGTTTTCATTTCATTTTCAACTATGCTTTGAGATCTTTACCTCACAAGATGCTGTATGTGGCAAAGACTCTCTCAACAATACTCAAGAACACATTCTTAAATCACCTGTAAAACACTGGGTAAATCAGCTTCTGACTGATAATCCCTGACCAAAGTAGGAAAGAACATTCCATGCTGACGGATTACAAGGGAACATTCAGTTCCTTGGTGTCAATAGCCAAGCTGAGCGCCATCGAGTCGGTGTCAATAAGAGGTGCATTTTACCTGAGCTGTGACACATAGAGCATTTCCAAGGAGCGCCTGGTGGATTCAAACTGCCAACTTTTTGGTTAGCAGCCTAAGCTTTTCACTACTGCACCACAGGGCTCTGTTTCCACAGTCAGGGTGCACCAATTCAATAAGAAGCAGTATTAATAATTATCCATGTAAACTTATGGTCGCAAGTTCTAACCAAAACTTCCTTTGTCTTCATACTCAGAAGATTGCAACCATAGAAGGATCAATAAAACAATCTATGCTCAGCATGTTTGTAACTACTGATGACGAGGTGGACACCACAGTTTTTCTTAGGCACTTGAGCTAGACATTACAAGAGTAATTCTTCTAAAAATTGAATTCTTCATTTTTGTTTCTCTTTCGTGATTCCCTTCCTTGCATTCATCTACCCTTCTTTCTCCCCTTGCCTTTAATGGTGATTTCCCTTTTTCTTCTTTCTGTCTTTGCTTAAATGTCACTTACTAGGAAGAGCAGTGAGCTATGATGGTAGCTTGGATTAGGAGCTCAGCATTGGCCATAAATCTGCTTTCCACACACAGCAGCAATGGTGAGCTGCATGGTCTATATAATAAATCATAATATTCCCAGGCAAGAATCAACTCAATACCTTCTCACTGCGCTTAGGACAAAATCAAACTACTTTCCCCGGTTACAGGGAGATAACTCATTTCAGAGAGGCTGGTTTCTCTCTGTCCTCATCAGGTACTCCTCTCCTCAGCTTCTCCCTGTGTTGCAGTCACCTTGGCCCTCTCTCTGTTTCCCGAACATTCCAAGCTTATTTTTGCTTCAGGGCCACCTGAATATGCCCTGTCTTGAGACAGCTCTTCCTCCAGTTCGCTGCAGGCCTCTCTCCTGCTGATTATTCCTTTCTCACTTGAATGCCACCTCTACACAAGGATACCCAGCCACCTGCTGGAAATCCTCAGATCTTATTTAAAAGAATCAATGTACTTTGTTTTTCTGCAGACACTCTGCAGAATATCACTCTGATATTTTTCTTGCTTATTTATTCATTTCCTTGTAAGTGCCCATATAGATCACTAATGGAAATCTGGTGGATTAGAAATTAGGCACTAGGGCTGCTAACCTAAATGTTGGCAGTTCAAATCCACCAGACACTCTTAGGAAGCCCTATGGGGCAGTCCTATTGAGTCACTATGAGTCGCAATCAACTCAACAGCAATGGGTTTGGTTTCATTTTTACACCATTAATTTGTAAATGCAATTCGAGAAGAGACAAGTGCATCTTCCTTGCTGCTGTAACCCCAGTACCTAGCACATGTCTCAGAGCAGGACACTGTGACTGCATGTCATCTGCGCTTTGCACCAAGGTGCAAAGGAGGTGAGGAAGTGCCTTGTCAGCCCAGCTCTACACCCAGATGGGAACTTGTTCTAATTTGTCTGCCAAGTAAAGGTGCTCCTTTTTTTTCTAATGTGCACAAATGTGCAGTATAGGCTGCCAACTTTCCTGCCTGGCATGCACTAGGCACACAACAAAACATGATTCATCAACATAAATAGGTTTGAGCATTGGTGCGGTCTCTTACGAAC
This sequence comes from Heterohyrax brucei, assembly GCA_028571685.1. NCBI lineage: Eukaryota > Metazoa > Chordata > Mammalia > Hyracoidea > Procaviidae > Heterohyrax > Heterohyrax brucei. Next base: position 87,372,980 of record CM053147.1, on the reverse strand, counting down.
TTCACACTTAGAAACTCTGAATACGTCCTCCTCTTTATTAATATTCTTACCTTTCAGTGCTGCTGTGAAATAAAATGAAAGGATGATGTGATGGCACTTTAGGAAGTCTTGTAAGACATTATTAAGATTGGGACCTAATTAATAAAGACATTTCTATATTTTTATATTGGATGGTGATGACCAATAGTCAAGAACTGGTAGTTTAGATTACTTAGTATTATGTATTAAAAATCGTCAAAATAACTAACAAAGTGTGGGTACCCAGATAAATGATGACACTGTAGACGCATACAGTCATCTTTACTTTGGTGAAGAAAGCATCAGGACTAGTCAACTCACACATGTTGCATGGCATCTTCAAATAACACCAGGTGCATAGCAGCATTTAGCTCATTGTAGTTGTCTAATGCTTCTGTTAGAATTTTCTTCAGCACCTCCCAGTCCTTCACTGGCATATAACATGAACCTGGTCCCCCGTCAGCAAAGTGGCAATAAAGGAGAGGCTGTTGAAGTAGCACATGGTTGTCTATACCCTGTAGAATGAGGAAGAGAGAAATATGGTTACGTCAACCATCCAAAATGACTCATCAGGGAGCAGACTGCCTGATCAAGGGACAGGCTGACAGATCAGTTCATGAGTTGTTGTCAGTTGCCATGGAGTTGATTCCAACTTATGGCTACCACGCACGTGTCAGAGCAGAGCTGTGCTCCACAGGGTTTTCAAGGCTGTGACCTTACAGAAGGGGACTGCCAGGCCTGTCTTCCAAGGCATCACTGAGCAAGTTCGAACCACCACCCTTTCATCTAGTAGTCAAGAGTTGAACTGTTTGCTCCAACTAAGGAAGCTTCAATCAATGAGTAACCTAAATAACCAAACCAAACCCACTGCTATCAGTTGATTCTGAGCCATAGCGAACCTATGGAACAGAGTAGAACTGCTCCATCGAGTTTCCAAGGAGCACCTGGTAGAGTTGAAGTGCTGACCTTCTGGTTAGCAGATGTAGCACTTAACCACTACATCACTGGGGTCTCCCAATCTATAAACAGGTGAATCAAATATTCCCTAGTACAGACTAACTGCACTGTGGAATCACAGCTATTTCAGAAAAATAAGCACTGGCACAGGTGACACACAACCTCCTCTAACTTTGGCCCAACTCCATCTGGTGCTAGAGAAAATGGTGACTTGTGACAGTCATACACTTACTTCAAAATATTTACAAGCAATTTCCAGTAATTTTTTCTGAAACAAAGTATAATCCTTTGTGTCTATCAGTTTGTCTCCATACACACGGGAAGATTCATGAAGCCACAGGCGTATTAAATCATTTGGAACTTTTAAACATTCAGGAGAGGCAAATAAAATTCCCTGAAAGGCAAAAATAGGAAAAAGCCTTTTATACAGAAGCTGATAGTGTACCATGGTACGATCTTTAGCTACATTTTGAAGTTAACCATTTGTTAAGTGTTATAAACAGCAGTACAGATATATTAGGTTTACCCTTTGATAAGCAATACCTCACAGTTTTAATCCACTATGCCCATTTTTAGGAAGGCAACTAAGACTATATTTCAAGACCCATCCAGTAACTAAACACTACATCTAAGTACTTGTGCCTGTTGCATTTCCTAAGGGATTAAGTTTATGAAACTAAAGTACAAATAGCTAACGAGAAAGTCAAGGGATCATGTCTTCCTTTTTTGTTTTTTTAATTCTAAAGACCTTTGGGATCATGTAGTTTAACTCTTCAATTTCACAGACAAGATTATGAAATCTGAAGTAAGCTGTCCAAAGTCACACAGAACCTTCAGACGTGTCTGAGACTAGCACCCAAACACTTTGCTGTCCATCACCACTCAGCACTGAGCGTCACTGTTCAGAGACCCACTCAGCCTGGGGAGTCAGCTTACTCTGCATTCAAAGAACACCCCAAGGGAGCTGTGCAGAATACGATGCAAGATGCTAAAAAAATATCTGGTAGTGTTAAATGCAGCCAACAGACTGGAAAGGAAGGGGGAGCAGGCAGAACTCTCATTCCATCCCCCTAAGGCCTTCTTCCTTCCTTTTTCTTCCAGGATTAAAAAAAATCTGCTTGTCAACACCACTTTATGGAACACGTTTTTTATGTCTGGTGCTAGGAATACAAAGACTGTTCATGCTGTTAGAGGGACGAGGTCTAATTCTATGTGACAGTTGTGAGGTGCTGGGGAGTGATTTACAAAAGAGGGTTCTAAAATGTAGAAGAATAAAAACTACTAAATGTAAATAAATCTGTAAAGTTTTAATGTTTAGTCACTTTACTACCTCACTTATGAAAGAATATAAAGCCATAAATAACCTTCCAAATATTTTTACTGCACAGTAATATTAGTTGGATTTTTTAAAATCCCGGACTCTAAATTCCCTGCTTTGAAATTTCTGTGATCAGTCAAATACATACACATCTTCCTTTTACTAGGAAAGTATGTTAATTGTCAATGTCAAGCCAAAATGATGCAGAAATTTATCAACTTATAATTTCACCAAACATGTTTAAATAAATTTCATGTGAAGTTATGAACCATTATTTCCCTTATTTGACACATGAACTTGGTATTTGTGGAGTAAATAAAATACGGAGTCCAGACTTAATCCTCGTTTGTTATTGCTAGATCCCTTTGCAACCTGAAAGGACCCACTCATTGTTCTTACTGATAAAATGGGAATAACACAACTCTTACATCTATCTCATAAAAGTTTATGAGTGCAAAATGAAATAATAAATATGAAAGCACTTACCAGAGTTTTGACACTAAATTCTATAAATGGATACTATTAATCTCTCTATAATTCTTCTTTTAGCTAAAAGGCATAGGATAGAGCATTCAAGGTACCTGGAAGACATTTGACAAGTCTCTCAGATTAAAGATGTAGTGGAACTTAACAGCAGTGGGTAGAAAGTTACGCATCATTATCTGATGGAACGCTACTGCAGCCTGTATCACAGCAGGGCCACTCTTGAGAACGGATGGACCAAATGCTTGCCGCTGGAAGTGGGAAGCAAGGATTTGCCCGTAGATAATGTTTAGTGCATTCAAGGATGGGAAGTTGAATGCAAATACGGTAAAATGCCTCTGAAAACAAAAGAAAAAAGAATTACATAGAGTAGTGATTATAATCGTATCAGCAGACTGCAAAAATACCTGACCTTTTTTTTCCAAAGCCCCTGCCTTAAATCCATGTATGTCCACTACTATCTAACTTTCTGGTGCCTTCTCCTCTGCACTGGGCTTGGCCATGTGACTTCCTGCAGCCAATGGAAGGTGGAAAGTACAGGATGCCAGTCACTGTCAGAGGTTGTGTGTGCTTCTACTTGCTCCTGTAAGCTCTACCTTTGATATGAACTCTTCATCCTTCGACAGGCTGACACACATGAAGCCGTGATGCCCCAATCACACCAGCCAAAGCCAGCCTAGATTAGCCTACAGTTCATCTCATACATGTGAATGAACCCAGCCAGGAAGTGCACTGTCAGCTAGCTGATCCCTAGCTGACTCCACATAAAGGAACAAGCAACACTCACTGTTTCACACTGTAGAGGTTGTGTTGTTGCTGTTGTTACTGAGCTTATCTGCTTAAACAAATATCCGAGAGAACCCCTAATCTGCACTCAAAAGCACCACGAACCTACATCAACAATTCGTTAGTATTACGTTCAGGGGCTATTAGAGACAGTAGTACTAACACCTTACCTGTAGTCTCGGATTGATTGTGAAACTGCCCACTAGTGGATTCATGCAGGCAATGTACTGGCAGTTGTGAATTTCTTTCAGGGTTACCTTTTGTCTGTCATACCTAAAAGACAGAAAATAGAACCTGAAACCCAACAACAGGTGATGACAACACAACAAAAGGCACCAGTTCATAAGAATTTCTGCAAACACTGTTTCCTTTGGTCTTTACAGTTGTTTTGTGAGGTTGGCTCTGGTTCCATCATCCAAGAGCCACAAAAACTGACACTTAGAAAACTGACAATTACACAGCTCCTTTGATGCCAAAAACATCTGGTGCTGAATCAATAGAAAGTATTGCTGCTTACTGATTCTCCTAAGAGTCTACATCTGGTCAGAAAACTACCAATACTCATGGCAAGGCTCCCTGGATAGCTGCGGGCTCTCGCTGCAGTTAACAACAGGGATTGCAAACTGTGATGCCCAGATATTAACAAGAATTTACACCTTAGAGAATAAGGTCGAGCTTCCTTCAAATAACTTAGTGTAAATTAATATCTAAAGCAAATACATTTTCTGAATATCTTCAATGTTTCCAGGATACTTTTCAATTCAATTCGTCCCCAGAGACACAGGGAAAGTCTTCCAAATAATATGATGAAAAGGATTTCAAGAAAACCCCAAATATATAAAGTATGACATACTTTATCTAGTACAGAGGAATGAGAAATTGGGGATAATTCTATTCTAAAATATTTACCCATAATAATTAGATTTTGGTATGAAAATAAAATAGAGAACTGCTTACCAGTGTCCATAATCAATATGCTGTCGAATCAGTGTGTGTGGCTGGACAGTACCATACAAGTCCACTTCAGGCAGGTTCATGTCATCAATAAAATAAATCAATTTTTTATTTCCTATGGGACCATAGTTACGACCAGCTTTTTTCTCTAGAGGTTTCTCAAGAATTCCTGAAATGATTATATAACTATGTCTAGGAATCACTGGAAGAACACAAATCATCTATCCTTAGCCTTCTATGTATTTTTGTCTTCTCTCCACTTCAGGATCCCTGGTGGTGGTACAATGGTTAAAGTGCTTGGCTGCCAGCCAAAGGTTGACAGTTCAAATCCACCAGCTGCTCTGTGGGGAAAAAGATGTGGCAGTCTGCTTCATAATGATTTACAGCCTTGAAAGCCTTACTGGACAGTTGTACTCTGTCCAATAGGGTGACTAAGATTCAGAATCAACTCAACAGCAGTGGGGATTTGGAGGGGTAAGGGTGGCATCTCTCTCCATTTCACTCACTCCATAGTTTTAGGTATCACTGTTCTGCAGGTTACGATCTGAGGTGGGTCTCCGGCATCTGACCTCAATGTCATTGTCTGTTCCCACTTCCCCTCTGTTTCCAGAGGTCACTCTGCCTCTCATTTTCTTGGGACCTCAATAACATCACACTGGTCATGACATTCAAGACAGTTCCCACACTACTGTGTGAACTTCACTTTTTTCCACTACCTGGTCCACCAGGGTCTGGTCTCCCCAGTTGCTCTTCCCTATCAACTTTGCAGGGGACTCTAGGACCATCTTAAAAGAGTTTCCTATACATCTCTTCTAGGATGATAGAAATGCAGAAGTAGGAAAGGCCAGTGTTTGTGGACACAGTTCTGTGTATAAATAAAGCAGGTTTCCTAATGTGTTTGTGTGACAACTTGTCAGTAAGTTTGAGGGAAAGTCATGGCTATATGTCATGGACTGAACTGTGCCTCCCCCAAAATATGTGTAGCCATGTGCCTGGGCCATGATTCCCTGTATTCTATGATTTCTTCCATTTTGTGTTTTCCTATGCTGTATGTTAAAGGATTAGGGTGGGACTGTACATCCTTTCATAGGATCACCTCCGTGCTCCACTGTTAAGAGAGTTTCCCTGGAGCATGGCTTGCACCACCCTTAATCCTTTCGTCCTAAAAGAGACAAAAGGAAAGGGACTCAAGCAGAGAATTGGGAACCTCACGCCATCAAGCAAGCAGCACCAGGAGAAGAGGGCATCCTTCAGACCTGAGGTTCCTGTGCCAAGATGCTTCCTGGACAGAGATTGATGTAATACCAGACTTTCCTCCAGAGCCGACAAGAGGGAAAGCCTTCTCCTGGATCAGACATCCTGAATTTGGACTTGCAGTCTACCAAACTGTTTAAGAATAAACGTTCCTTTGTTAAAGCCATTCACTTGTGGTATTTCTGTTAGAGCAGCACTAGCTGACTAAACTGGTATACAAAACACAAAACTGGACAGTGTGTCTGAGATAGTCTATCTAATTACCTGTCATTCCCATCAGTATACATCTTGAGGACAAGGAACTATGTCATATTCACTGCTGTATCTCTGGTGACAAGAAATAAGTAATGTGTTAAGTGAACACATGATTAAATAAATAGTGAATAAGCACACAGCTCTTCCAAGCAGCAGACTCACATTTTGAAATACTTAGTAGCTATCAGTTCCTAATAGCCATTTGCATCTCTTGTATTGCAGACAGCAAATCTGCCTTTTTCCAGACTCAACTTAATATAGTCTCTTTTCCATTCACAACCCAGCTCTTTGCTTTGCTTTCTCAGCTTCTGCTTATACAGCTAAAATTCCCCTAGATGGTCAGACGCAAAGCCCACACTAACCTCTCTCTCCTAGTCCCTGTGTCTCTGTCCAACCCAAGCTTGTAAGTGGTATCTCATGCATCTTTCTACATTCCTCAGTTTTCATCTCCTGCTCCAGCACTCTAGCACAGGGGCATATTGCATTTAGCTAGTATACTGCTCACGAGCACTGGTGTCTGTCTCCACCTCCCCAAGTCCAATTCTCTTCTTGTCAGTTCCTCCCTCCCATCAATGACTCACCATTTCCTACCAAATTGAATACAGTTCCCTCAGCTTATGTGCTGGCATTCTCTATAATTTAGGTGACCAACCACCCTAATTTGCCTGGGATTGTCCTGGTTTAAATGTCCCATGTCCCAGAAACCCCTCAGTCCTTGGCAAATCAGACATTCACAATATCTGTGATAGAACCCACTCATCACACCAGACTTTCCTCTGTCTTCTCTCTGATCACTATGCTTTAGTCAATGAATTTGTCCCACAATTTTTTTCTTTTCCATACATTTGCTTAAACTGGTCTTTCTATCCTAATTTCTGCTTTCCCTGTCTACTACCCATTTTGAATGTCTGAAATTCTAACTCTTTTTTAAAGTACACTGGCCACTATAGCACTAAAAACTCTTTATGTTGTTAAGTGCTGTGAAGTAGATTTCAACTCACTGTGATCGCATGACAGAATAGAACTCCCCCATGGAGACTTCCAGGCTGTAATCTCTACAGGAGCAGATCACCAAGTCTTTCTCCTATGAAGCTGTTGGGTAGGTTCGAACTACCAACGTTTCAGTTTGCAGCCATGTGCTGAACTGTTGCATTACAAGGGCTCCTTAACTCTTCACACTAATAGCTGAGCCCTGAATCTCATACACACCTGTATCCCTTGCAGAAATTAGCAAGATGTACTTACACCACAGTTAAATCATGCATTCAACTACTGAACAATAGCCCTCATTTTTCATTTAAAAACTAGTACAGAAATCCCTTTATGCTTGTGAATAAAAAGCATATACCTTACACAGTGCCTGGAAAGGAATAGGCAAGTATGTTTGCTGAAGAAAGGAATCTTTCAAATCAGCTTTCTAACTGTTTCAATCATGAAAACAAAAATAGAAAAACTTGAATAAGAAATTACAAAAAAAATCACTATTGGCTGAATCAATGATGTCAAACAAATAAGAAAATGTAAAATTAGTCTGTATTGATACAGTTAAGACTACAACACCACATACACCAATATAAGAGCACGCACAGACCCCAGACATTGAGGGCAACTCAAGAGATTTAATAAACTACTGAACAGACTCAAATGGCCAAGCTTTTGGATTGCAGCTGAACTACTACCCACTGGACCAACAGTTTCCCCAACAGAATCATAATCCAGCTATACAGGCCTATCAACAGCAGGTCTTGATACTATTCATATTCTTTTATACTTGTATAGTATTCTATTTCCTGTGTCTACTGCTTTTGCTTCTCCTAATTCTCGAAATGTCCCAGATTTGTGTGGCTCTTTCAATCCCATTGATATGCTAGTCAACTACTTAAAAATTTTCTATAATTCTTCCAAGATTTAACTGATAGCTCATAGCCTGACATTTCATGAGTACAACAGTATTGGTGAATTTCTCCCCCATCTATCCTTTTAAACTTTGAAAACTCTAAAAAGCAAGCAGGATGCCCTTCCTTGAATACAGACTTACATTGCTAAAAAACAAACAAAAAAACCCACCAACCAACCAAACCAGTTGCCACTGAGGTGATTCTGACTCATGGCGACCCCAGATGTGCCAGCTTAGACCTGGGCTCCACAGACTTTTGAACAGCTGATGTTTCAGAAGCAGATTGCCAGACTCCTCTTCTGAAGAGCTTCTGGTTGGATCTGAGCTGCCAGTCTTTCAGTTAGTGGACAAATATTTAACCATTTATGCCACCTAAGGACTCCTGTGATATTATTAGGATTCCATCAAATTGGATGTAACCAAATGGTTTACAGGCAAAGCCACTGACACTGTTGATGTAAATTCTTGCTACACTAAACAGTAATAACCCAAATACAGTTATGAGTGATATCAAAAGCCCAAAATCACAGTACTGAAGCAAATTGTACTGACCCAGGGTAGGGATAAGCCTCATCTGAGGCTTAAGAAAAGTTTCTAATACTTAAGGAAAAGCAGTTATTATTTTAGGCAGCATGTCCCAACTGTGGCAGTTTTGACCTCGTGTTCCTGAGATGTAAGCATCAGAAACACTTACTTTGCAGAGCTTCAGATGTTGTGTAGTAGTTGAAAGGCACATGGGACACCATGTAACTCTCAGACAGCCTTGCAAAAGTGTTGCCTACAAAGACGGTTTTTCCGACTCCAGCATTTCCTACCAACATTAGTGGTTTGCCTTTCTCAAGTAACAAATCTATAAAATATCTCAGACAAGTTGTCTCTGATGTGTGAACAAGAACTGTCTGAAAAAAAAAGAGAGAAAGGTCAGAGAGGCATTCCAGAATCTTGTGTCTGAACCAACATAATTGCCTTAAGACTTGAGACCCAAAGAATTCTTAATCCAAGCGAACATCCAACAGGTGTGATCTCACCACACTTCTAGTTTTGAATCATCAGAGTTTAGACATCACAACTTCAGGAGAGCAATCAAGTAATGTCATCAAACTGCCACAGCATAAGTGACTTATATTTTCCAAATTAAGTGCTAACACTCAAGCTTCCATAACACAGAATACTTATTCTCTGCCCAACCATGCATTAGTCAAGGAAGGTAATATATTTAATGTCTAAGAAACCACCCACCATGCCATAGGAGCTGATATACACTTGAAAAGGCAAGCCACACACCAGTGGCAATTGGTAATAATTCCTTGAGTTGGTAAAATCAAACAGCAAAATGATTAAGCAAAAAAATCTATGTTAAAGGAGTTTGGTTTCAGGAAAGATCATTTTAAGAAACAGTGACTTTTAAGTGGAATACAAACCTAAATCACATTTACAACTTCAGCACTGTTCTGTTAAGTATTCCTATAGCTTAATCTGCTTTGAAAAGGAGTTATTTGTATACTGTATTGCTTCACAAAGAAATTGAGATGAGTGGCTTACAGAAATACAATAAAATGATGATCACAAGTATGTAAATAAAAATTAGACTCTGGGAGCACAGACTAAAACAGACAGTCAGAACATGGGACAGCAGATGCAGACACATGGGCTATAGTATCCCACAAAGAGATCAGGAGAGTTCACAATTCAGATGCATTTCCTGAAGGCCAAATTACAAAGGTAAAAACCACTACTTCCAAGATTCACAGAAACACACATAAATTCTGTAATGGACAGAACTCTTCTCTGCTTGGTTAACACCTACTAAACATAAATAGTTTATAGATCACTTAGGATCATTTTCATGATTAGGAACACCTACTCTAAAATTTGCTCTTTTAAAATATATATTAAACATTTACATAAGCATATATAAATACATTTAAGTATTTTTTCATGTAAAATTCAGTGACATTAATTTTCTATCACCTTAATAAATCCATTGCTATCAAGTCAATTCCAGCTCACAGTGATCCTCTAGGTCAGGAAAGAATTGCCCTGTAGGGTTTCCATGGAGTGGCTGGTGAGTCTGAACTGTCAACCACTTTTGGTTAGCAGCCACTGCACTTAACCACTGGACCACTCCAGATAGAAGCTCAAAAACTTGCTGCTGTAGAATTGATTCTGACCCAAAGTGACTCTATAGGTCAGAGAAGAAATGCCCATAGAGTTTCCAAGGAGCGGTTGGTGGCTTCAAACTCCCACCCTTTTGGTTAGCAGCCCTAGCTATTAACTACTGCACGACCAAAGCTCTAACAGAAGCTCAGTGCCTCCTAAATATGGACTCCTTCTTTCCCCTTCCCTCCCACCCTTCATAACCACTAATGAAGTCTGGTCTCTATACATTTACTTATTCTAGATATTTTATATAACTGAGATCACACAGTGGTTGTCTTTTTGTAACTGATTTATTTCACTCAGTATAATGTTTTCCAGATTCATTCATGGTACGTGATGCATCAGGACTTCATTTCTCATTATGGCTGAGTATTATGTATTATATGTATGTATAGTATTTTGATTATCCATTCATCTGTTGGTAGACATTTGGTAGTTTCAACCTAGTTTCTATTTTGAATAATGTTGCAATAAACATTGGTATACAATAATCTGTATTCCTGCATTCAATTCTTTCGAGTATATACTTAGTAGGAGAATTGCTAGGTCATATGATACTTCTATATTTACACTTTTGAGGAACAGTCAAACTGCTTCTACATTGCTGTACCATTTTACAATTCCACAAACAATGGATGAAAGTTCTAATTTCTGCATGTCCTTGCCATCACCTGTTGCTTTCAACTTAACAAAAAGACAGTCTAATCAAAAATCAGGCAAAGAACCTGAATAGATATTTTATCACCAGAGAAGAAATACAAATGACCAGCAAACTCATGAAAAGATGTTCAATGTCATTAGTCATTAAGAAAATGAACAAATCAAAACCACAATGAGACATCACTTCATCCTCCGCGAAGACAGCTATGGTTTAAAATAGAACTAAATTTTAATTCACCAATACTCTTTTCAAGTCTGTTGAAAGGAACATACTGTTCTGTGTTCCATTAAAGTAGTCCCAGAACAGTTTTTTAAAAAAGAATTGTGTATTATACTTTCCTTTCTTGATATTAGTTTTCATCATTTGCTTTTAATCTGGCTATTGGCTCTCCTTTCTACACATTAATAACCAAATCCACTTCCGCTGAGTTGATTCTGACTCACAGCAACCCTAAAGACAGTGTAGAACTGCCCTATAGAGTTTCCAAGGATCGCCTGGAGGATCTGAACCACCAGACTTCTGGTTAGCAGCTATAGCACTTAAGCACTATACCACCAGGGTTTTCTACACATTAATACCAGTAAGTAATACTTAGTGAGAATTGAGTAAGTCACAGGTACTCTTCTGAGCACTTTATTTCCATTTTGGTATGTGCTACAACAAATCTATGAGGAGCATTTTTAGTGTATTTCCATTTCGGAGATGTTGAAACTAAAGCTTAAGCAGCATTAAAAACTTGCCAAAGGTCACACAGCCTCCTAGTAAGTAGTGATGGATATAAAACCAGTCCATCCAAAGCCGAAATTCAGTTTTAGCTACCACAGAGGAGAATGCCATTCAGCATATGAGTTCTGGAACTAGGCTGTCTGGGTTTGAATCCCAGCTTGTCTGGTTTTATGATAACCAACTCATTCTGATTTATTTGGGGTTTTCCAGCTTTAAACACGTAAGCCCAGTATCCTAGAAATCCCATGAGGTACAGGCAAGCCGGGAAGTTGGTCATCCTAAACTTAGTGGTAGTTTAACTGCAGACAAATTACTTAGGCTCTTTGTATCTCAGTTTCTCCATATTTAAAAGAGGGTGAATGACAGTATGTGTCTTAAAAGGCTGCTATAAGGACAAACTGAGTCAGTTTATGTGAAGTACTTAGGAAGAGTCTGACATTATATTGGTATTTGCTCTTATTACTGACTCACAGTGGTCTTATATTATTACGTTAAGAAGTTACTGCCTTAAATACCACACTTGGTAGAGATGTGTGTAAAGTAAGGATACAAAGTTGTGCAAAATTTTGTGTTGAATAACGGATATCATGAATAAAATGAATCAATGTTATCACAAGATTGGTCTTCAGTATTTTGATCTTTATTGAGTTAATTACTAATCTTCATCTTTCAATAAGCTAGATGTTACTGCTAGATGACTGCAGTGTAAGTAGGTTAAATAAAAACAGACTCTTTAATGCATAAAATAGGTATAGTACACTTTGTTAGTTATCTTCTAACACTCATTTCTCTACTTCCTGTCATGGCCCCCAACTTTGTTCACGTCTCCACCCCTTCCACATAGCCATGTGTCTCAGGAGATGCTCAACCCATTCCCAGTAGGGTGGTGATTGGTCCAAGTCATGGTAATCCTATTCCCCTGGCTTCAGATTAGGCTACGAGAGGGCCTGCGACCCAGCTCTGAACAACTACATGCATGATAACATTTGCTTTGGGGCTGCTGAGAACAATTTCCTGATACCTTGGTGAAAGATATAAGCAAGTCCCTTTCTCCCTCTGAAGGTAACTCTTGGGACCTCAGAGAAACCCTGCTGAGCCATGAGTAATAACAACCGTAGAACAAAGCCAGTTTTATGAAAAGCAGAGTAGAAATCCGAGAAGATCTGGATGCTGGATGGTATTGCCAAATCACAGAATTAATCAGCCTGTGGTCACCCCACATTGGAAGTGTTAGTGAAAGGATTTATTTCCTCATTGTTGGGTTTTCTGTGGCTGGACACTAGGCGCAGTAGGAATCATCTATATTCATACAGCACTAATGAAATAATGAGGAAGCTCCAAATTAATCAGGATGACATGATTTTAAAGAAAGAAATTCATGAAAAGGGAAATAAAACAAGGTTGGATAGGATCAATCTATGAAGAAAAACTGAAAAACAGAATGATTCCTGTGCATTTGTCAAGTGTCATGTGAAGCTGAAATACATGAGGTGAGACTAAACATTCATTTCAAGGTGGGGTAAGGAAGTCATATATAAAAAGTGTTAACTAAGAAGCCTACAGTAAGGATAGAAATAAAATCACTGGATAAATAGAAACACATCTCCAATTTTCACAGAATTGAAGAGTTTCTAGGAAAATGTAAAGAAAGTTGCTACCACAGAATTAGGTAGGAATGAAAAAAAAGTGTGCAGAAATGTGATAGCCATCTCAATAAGTGTTTCTGCATCTGAGATTATTCTCTTCCAGGAAAACTGTTATATACTGAGCATATCAACACAGTAATTTATCCATCAGGTAAAGAAAGAAAGACTGCTAAAAAGAAAAGGGCTCAAAGCAGCACCACATGGCTTGAAAACTGCAATGCTCCCCACACCTACCTGCAGAGGTACATCTGGATCCATGGTAAACTGGGGCATTTTGTCAGCCCAAGGCAAGAATTTCTTACTGCTGTGGTCCAGATAATAATCAAAGATTGTTCCCTGGGATGGAAACTTCACTGCTTTCATCTCTTTATGCCACCACCGACTGAATTCAGCTGGGTAATCAAAAAGCTACGAGAACAAGAGACATCCTTATTGCAGTCTTCACGGTAATTCTGACAACAAAGCCCCTCCAGACGCTATGCTACCTGTGTAGCACTCTGTGTACAGCACTTGCAGTACACAGAGTCAAGATTACAGATTCAGCCTTTGGCTTGGGATGGAGGAACTGGCTGAAGGAAAATAACTAGCAATAAGCTAGAAGGAGTGCTACTATCAAAGATGTACATGTCTATAACTGCTCATCACTCATGTAGTCATCAGGTACCACATTTTCTAGAATAGCTATTAATTTAAAAAGTAAGACAAGGTTAGGTGAACAAAGGTTACTCTTTGCTTATTAATTTTAACAGTGACACAGCTTGCAAATTACCATACTAGGTAGCACAAGACAGTGGTTATTAAACATGAGTGTTGATTTCTACCAAATGCTCATACTAACTCGTGATAAAATTAGAAGAATAGACATGGAGTACTTGAAAACTGGCAGTGTTATATACTTTCCTATACTCTGAGCTTTGTGGGATTCCTGAATTTTGGAGTATCAAAATATCACTTTATAAAACCAGGAAACTCTGGTGCCATATTGGGTATGTGCTAGGGCTGCTAACTAAAAAGTCAGCAGTTTGAATCCACTAGACACTCCCTGGAAATGCTATGGAGCATTTCTACTCTGTCCTGGAGCATCCTATGAGTTGGAGTTGACTAGATGACAAAAAGCTTTTTTTGGTCTTTTAAATAAAATTATAAAACCTGGTGCCACTGAGTTGATTCCAACTCACAGAAACCCTATAGGACAGAGTAGAACTAACCCACAGAGTTTTCAAGGAGTATCTGGTAGACGTGAATTGCTGACTTTTTTATTTTGGTTAACAGCTGTAACACTTAACTACTACGGTGGTAGTGAAGGGTCATTTTTCCACAATATGTCAGCATTCTCATTATTTCCATTCTGTTCTGTTTTGATTAATCTAGCTGTCCCTCCATACCCTCTCATCTTTGCATTAGGGTTAATGTTGACTGGTTGGTCTCATACAGCTGATTATTTAAGGGTACATGGGTGACACTGTTTCATAAACCAATCTATAACTTGGCTGACGGGTGACTCTAAGAGTGGTTTCAATTCCAAGTTCAAACAGTATCTTAGGACAACAGTCACAGGGATTCCTCTATTCTCTGTCAGTGTATGTCTGGTCTTTTTAAGAAATTTAGGTTCTGTTCTACATTTTTGTCTCATTCTATTTGAGCTCTTCTTTTGTATCTGTGGTCAGAAAAGTCAGTAATGGTTAGACAGGCACCATCTAGTTCTGGTCTCAGGCTAGATGATGATGTAGCAATTTCTATGTCCACAAGATGACCTGGTACCAGTAACTTCTATAAGAGAATGATCTGATATCCATTGCCTTCAAGTTGATTCTGACTTATAACCCTATAGGGCAGGGCAGAACTGCTCCATCTAGTTTCTAAGGTTATAATTTTTACCAAAGAAGACTGTGGTTTCAAACTTCCAATCTTTCAGTTAGCAGCCATGGGCTTAACCATGACACTACTAGAGCTCATTTGACGTGGCCTTATGACTTCCATATGATGTCTATAACCATGGAATAACCTTGCATAGTGACTTCTACATTCACAGGATGACCTGGCCCAGGGACTTTTATGTTCACAGGATGACTTTGCACGGTGACTTCTGTAGCAGAAGGATGATATGGTATACAGACTTTTTTGTCAACTCTAAAAACAGACTGTTGTCTATTGCATTCAGTAATCCCCTATCTATTTAAGACCTCACACACCATTCTACATGCACAGGAGAAGCTTCTTAAATCTGCTTTGATTTTGATATCCTTACATCTTTGGACAATGGTCCACTTTCTGACCCGGGCAGGACCACACATACTGACAGAGGCAGAAGAGACAGCTGGAGGAGGAGAGTGAGCTGAGCCGAGCACCTCGCCCCATCAACTTCCAAACCAGCCGACCTCATGCCCCTACACACCATCAATTAAATATTCCTAAGTTCAGATTCATTTAAATTATTTTCAGATTGGTGACATGGATCTTACACCAAGTTAATTCAGAGGCTATTACTTACCTGTCACCATACTCTACAGGCAGAATATATGTGCACTTCCACTTGTATCAACATTTGCATTACCTGTATCTCTACAAAATCCTGGTAGCCTGGTGGTTAAGAGTTACAGCTGCTAACCAAGTGGCCGACAATTTGAATCCACCAGGTAGTCCTTGGAAATCCTATGGAAAAGTCTTACTCCGTCTTAGAGGGTGGCTATGAGATGGAATCAACTCAACAGCAGGGCTTTTTGTTTAACACCACTACATCAATGAAATGACTTTGGAGACAAGTCTTTGATTCACTAACCCATTTAACTAAAATGTATTCATTCCACAGAGCAGAATGAGATGAATAGGATCCCTGCCTTCATAGTATTTAGGGGAGACAGAAGGATGAAACATGGGGGTGAAAGGTGAAGGTTAACGTTAAGCTAATAAATATAAATAATTTATGTACCTTGAAAATGAAGTTTGCTATAAGCAACTGTAACAGGGTTGACATACCTTAATTGGATATTTAGGGGTGTCACCTTTGAGAAAAGTTACATATTAGGAAAAAGATTATCTGAGGAAGAAACCAGCAAGTGCAAAGGTCCTGTGATAGGAAACAATTTGGTGTGTTCAAATAACTGGCCTGAGAAACTGGAGATCAATGAACGGTTGAAGGCGGAGTGTTAGAGAAAGGAGGGAGAGACAGGCATTATGAGATCCAGAGGCCCTGTAATTAGTATTGAATTTTTAAATTGTTTTAAACTGTGTAGCATGACATGATCTAATTTACAAAAAAAAATCAGTCTGGCTGCGCAGTGACCAATGGTTTGTAGTAGCAAGTGAAGAGGCAGGAAGATCTGTAAGAAGGCTACTTCACAGGCCAAATGTGAAGTGGTGGTGGTTTAGAGTAGCTCAGGTAGGGTTTATCCGAGACATCTTTTGGAGGGGCTTGACAAGGGCCTGGGTTAAGAGCACAGGTACTGAGCTAATTCACTGCAGTTTAATGTGGTTCAGTCATTGGTTAGCTTTGTGCTCTTAAGCCAATTAACCTATCACTCTAAACTTTAGTTTCTTATGGAAAAAGGAGGAATGATGATAGTTGTACCTATCCATTTAAGGGTTTTTTATTATTATTAAATGAGAGCCTATGAAAATCCCAAGGACATTACCTGACTTGTAGGCATTCAAATTTATTGAAAAAATAGCCATCCCTAAGCTGACTCCTTGTGTCATCTTCATTCAAGTTGCCAACCTCACTGGCTCTCTCCTGAATGTTTCCCAGCTAGAGACCATCCCAAAGTTTAATGATGAGGATGTTGTTAACTGAAGGACAGAGTGCCCAGGAGAGGAAGGTGACCAGTGTGATGCCACAGCTTCTGGCTGGGATTATTGGGGAGAAGGCCACCATTTCCAGGGATGGGGCAGACTGCAAGAGGGTGAGCAGGGAGGAAAGTGATGAGCTAGGATCAGGGGTGCAAAGATTTCGGCTGCTAACGTCTCACTCGTGCGATTTTACCTGATCATATTTTACAGTCTTAGAAAAGGAGAAAGCTTGTAAAAGAAAAACCACTGGGCAGGTGGAAGATTCCCCATGTAGCTTCCACAAAAAATGAGAAAACTATACTTGTAAACTGTGTAGTGAATGAAGCTCTCCTATCCTTTAGAAAACCACATTACATCACTCAATTCTAATACTTAACTCTCACTCAAAGAAAATCTGGCTTCTGAGAAGGGATGAAATAAGATCTAGGAGGCCAATTGAATCCCAGATTTATTTATAGATACGAGTAATGGTAACCTAATGTCAAGGAAGTGGCAACAGCACACAGGTTATATCAACTATTTATTTTAGGATCTGCAGTAGAGTAAGTCAACAGAAAGAAGTGTAAGTCACTCTTGGCTACAATGCCTTCCATTGTAAACTTTCTGTTTATGTTTGGAATCCTCCAGGGAAGCCTGAAAAATATACACACCATCCATCTTTAATGCAGAGACGTTACCTATAGACGTACCATGACTGAGAACAGTATGGAGGTACCCTGGAAGGCATGGCCTTGGGAGAAAGACAACCATGGGTGGGAATCCTGATTTTGCCGTTTAACATCAACGTGACCTTGGACAAGTTACTTCCCCCTTCTCTGAGCTTTTCTTTAGTTGCACAATGAGGATACCTTGAAGAGTTACTGTTGAGACTACATTAGAACATCTGGACATAGAGGTGCAAGGTGGAGATTAGATCTACAAATTTCTCAAGTTAGAAAAGTCTCACTTTGTGTTGGGCAGGTGTAAACAGCTTGTGTGTACAGTGTGTGTATGCATGCAGCTTTATATCAAGTGTTCACCTACAAGAAATCAGATGCCACGAACAGCTACACCCGAGATAACGGGCAAATGTGATAGCTTCACTTCAAGCCAGAGGAAAAAGCAATACAAAGGAACTGACTGTCATTCCTAGCTGCTGACCCCAACGATGATATGCAAGACTGATTAGACATAAGAAAGACTGAAGATAGGCAGAAAAATTTGCAAGGTATTATGAGGGCCTCTAGCAATTTAGAAACGGTAAGTTCTTGAATTAAGGCTGCAGGGTTGGTGAAGTGGGGACAAACTTGACACGTATTTTCTAAATGAAATCAAGGTGATCTCAAGTTATCAGATGTAAAAATAAGGAAGAGTAGTGTCTCCCAGGTTTTTAACTAGAGTAACTTGGAGCAATGTTGCTACTGATGAAAACAAAGAATGCACAGGAAGCACAGGACGCCATCCCATGGACACTGTGACTTGCTTGCTGGCAATCCTCCAGGTGCAGCTCGAGTTCAGTGAGAGACTGGACTGCAGACAACAGATTTGACATTGTCAGTCAAGGCTGGAACTACTGGTCTGAAGCAGCCTAGAGAATGTGTAGGCTTGGTAGCCAACAGGGCATGTAAAGTACATTTATGATAATATCCACATACATTAACATTCAAAAGAGGAAACTTGCTCTGAAAACTATTTCTAAACATACCTGATCTTGCAGTAGAGTGCCTCCAAATGCCCAAATGCAAGCAAAGACAAAATAGACTTCATAAACTTCTTTTGGGCTGTCAGAAGGTACATTTTCAGGTGTCAACAAACACTCCAACAGAAGGCAAAGAGTCTAATGGAGAAAAGCAGCTATTCATTTATGGTACCATTTTACCCTGTGTTGCTTTGTTTTTAAATAGTGGAATAGATTCAGAGGTCTTTTCTACAAATTCACTTTTCTACAAATCCACTATCATTTTCCCCAAGTCTGTTGAGTTGTGACTTCAGGAAAGGCAAAGATTACTGCCTCTGGTGTCTAATATAAGTTGCTGGTGGAAAACTTTTGTCTCTTTTAATTGCAGTCGTCTTCTAGGTAGTTAACAAACTACATCTTCTGGGTAATAATAAAGTACCAAAAAAATCTCAAAAAATAATTTATTCACCAAGTAATCACTTTGAGGACAAGCATTATATGATCCCACTCGCATGAAATAGCAGGCATGTGTATAGAGCTCAGAGATTATTAGCAGCTGGTTATCAGGCAGGCAAAAGGGAGAAGAAAACAGGGGATTCACTGCTTAGTGGACCTTGACCTTCTTTTGTTCATGATGATGGAAAATGTGGACCAGAATTAATGGTGATAATTTAACAATATGACTTACATAATTAATGTCACTGAATTGTACATGTGGAGAATGGTGAAATGGCTTCTTACATATATATTTACTGCAGTAACAAACCAAAACATTGAAATCAATATAAGCAAAAAAAGTAGTATGTAATATAACTAAACTCTTTAAATAATACTACACGTAACATTCAATAACCCACTTTCCCACTTAAAAATATACTGAAGATATCTTTCTATATCAAAAAGTGCTACTCAAGAAAAAGAGGTGTGTAGATCAAGAACTGTATTAAAAGATCATATTTAATGGTCCAACAGCCTGGAGGGTCCCCTGAGAACATACTAGTCCAGACCTGAAACCAGTACGGAAGCCAACACTTGAGATTAAGAATGGACTGGACTCAGGGACACAGACTGATGCATGTGGTGTGTGTACATTATGGCTTAATATATATGAGACTGTTCTACTGGTTTCTTTATAGAGGGGAGAGGAGAGGATGGAGAGGAAGGGACAAGTGTTAGCTGAATGGATACTGGAAATAAAGACCAAATAAGAAGAATGTGCTGTAACAAGGTGAGAAGAGCAGACAGAATTTCAGAGAGGCGGGTACGAAAAATGGACTTGGATTGTAAACCTTCACTTAATCACAATAAAAAAAAATTGACAAGTGCTATTATACAACAGCATTGGGCATGAATGCGTGAGATTCCACTGTATGGACAAGCATTTATTTAACTATTCTCATGTTGTTGCCCCAGTAGATAACCTACTTCCCACTAGTGCTTTGGCAGTAGTTTTTCTCACCTGTTATCATAAATTTAGAACACTGACTAGCAGCCTCAGCATGTGGCATATTTTAGGCACCAGACTAAATTTACCCAGGGAAGAAATGCTGTTCAGGAACTTGCCCTTCATGTACCCGAGGTGACATGCAGTGTATTTTGCTGGTGATAAACACACCCTGTGTTCAGGACAATCGCCTTGGTAAACGGTGAATGTGGCTGCTACAGAGGTCTTTAGAACTAATCACCAATGATGTGCACATCTTGGGTTCATTCACTGAAGCACAAACCTGTTTGTCATTAAAGAGCATTGTCCCCTGACTCCAGTTTTGGGAGGCAACCATAGGTTTTTGTCACTGACATACACAGAACAATGCATACTGTAACAAAGCAAGTCAATTGTATCTGTGTCTTTCCTTGCTACTCATGAAAGATGGAAAAAAGAAAACCCATGGTAAATGTATAAACTATCCTTGAAAATAATCTGGAAACACTTTTCAATTTAAATATTTGAGCCCCTGTTACATTTTAAAATTTTCTCGATTTCTATTACAGCATATTGTGCCATATTTGTCAATTTAAACTAAATTTTGTAATAAAACAAGGGACACTAACTTGTTGTCAAGAAAAATAATACAAAATTCCAGGACTTTGCTGTTTCTAAATAGAAGCCATGTCATTCCGAGGAACGTTAAGATCAAGACAAAAAAGACTGAAGGGTTTCAGTGCAGTGCAATCCATGAAGTGGAAAGCAGAAATGATTCTTCTACTTTCACCCAAATACAATACTTAAACACTTTGAACTCTGTGCCAACAATTAACAAATACTTTAATGTATATTGTGTAAGAACTATGTATTACTAACACTACAAGAAAAGATATTTCATGTACTGGGAAACAGTACATTAATTTCTTAAGGTGGCCATTTGAAGCTATTCTTTTTTTTATATCCATTTTTGGGACACAAATTCTCTTTTAAGTAACCTCAGAAAAGAGGCTCTAAAAAGAACAGCATAAAAGGAGCTAAGGATAAACTGCCATTTCTGAATGCTACAAAAGGAAATGAGAGCAAAAGGCATTAATTCCTACTGACCTGTTTTCACGCTACTCTTGAATGAAAAACTTAACACCACAGAGAATAACACGAATACACAAGTCAACGTGAGAAAGAACACTATCATGATTTTTCCAAGTATTACACCAGAGGAAGTCTAATTACGCTAACCACATAATTAATTCATTATGAATAAATTCAGACCTGCTTTCAGAAATAAATTATACCTCAGATAATTACTGTTGAAGATTCTGGTTTACTTAATTGGTGTGTGAATTATCCCCAACCTTAACTTTCTCTTCTTATTATGCTGGTAACTACTTCTAATTCAGCTTCAAACAAATTTGGTAACATAGTAACTTAATATTAACAAAGTACTTAGAAGCTAATTTTGCTTCTATGGTGCAAGGAGGTTTTTAATTGCAAACCTTTGTGAAGTTTCATACCTAACAAAAACTGGGGGTCATTTTCCCTCATGTTGAGATCCAGATCGCCGTCTTCATTTCTGTGTGCTGTGAAATATTTTTGTCTGCTCCCCTGACAATGTATCATACATACTCTCCATTCTTACCAACTGTCTCAGAATTAGGATCAGAAAAACTTATCCCTAGAATATTATGAACTCTTCATCTATACTGACATGGTCCCAGGAATATTTTTGGGAAGGGAAAATGAAGAAAGAAAGGAGAAGCAGAGGAGGAAAAAACGAAGAGTCGAGTGGGAGGTCAGTGGGTGGTAGAACACTTACAGTACAATTCAGAAGTTATCTCTTATTCTGCGGCCACCACTTTTAATTGCATGAAACCCTGGTGGCCTAGTGGTTAAGTGGTACAGCTGCTAAACAAAACGTTGGCAGTTCAAATCCACCAGGCGCCCTTTGGAGACTCTGTGGGGCAGTTCTGCTCTGTCCCATAGGGTCACTATGAGTTGGAAGCAATTTGATGGCAGTGGGTTTTTCTTTAATTCAAAAAACACATAAAGCGTCTTAGTATGGGCAAGTTACTCAGAAGACAGAAAAATAAGGTTGCTAGAGTTTTGTTCTTCTAATTTTGTTCAAATACACTTGGCAGAAAACAATGACTGAATAAGCACATATTCGATCCCCACTATATGCTAGGAACTCTATTATCTCCGAGTGAAGACATGGCTTCTGCCCTCTAGTTTGCAATCTAGGGGGAAGAAACAGACCACCATGGCAGAATGAGTGACAACAGAGTATAAGAGGTATGTGAGGCAGATTGTTTCCACCGATATGAAATATCTAGAAAGGGCAAATATCTAGACACAGACCTAAGGTTATTAGTGGTTACAGAGCAGATAGGGAGAGAACAAAAGGACTCCAAGTTTAGAAGATAATGAGTTTGTTACAGGTGATGGAAAAATTTCGAAATAGATAATGGTGATAGTTATACAATATGATGAGTACAATTAATGTCACTAAATCACAAATGTGAAGAATGCTGAAATGGCAGATGTTTTCCCATGAACATATTTAAAGCAAGTATTTCAAAAAAAGAAAAAAAAAGCACTGGGAAATATGAACTTTGGGGATGGGCAGGTTAGGGCAACCTAAGAGTTCCAGAAATCTTTGTCTTCTTGACCAAATAAATACTTTCTCTCCTCTAATTCAAGCCACACTGCCCGTATTAGAACTAGAATGCCAAATGATACAAAGACAGACCTCCACCAGGCTGTTTTCTGGAATCGAAGTGATGGTTTTAAAGCTTGTTCTCAGCTTATCCAAGCACACAGGAACATACTTATCAAAAAGAATAGTTAGGTTGGCCTTTTCTGATTGATGCTGCCTTCTGTCTATCCAACTGGCCACATACCTGAAAAAGAACACAGAAAAGGTTTTATTGAATGCATAGCTTCCAAGGCAGAACTCTGCCCAGTCAAAAGCTGCCCCCTTCAACACAGCTTGAGGCAACACTTCAGGGACATGTTTAGTGAGTTCATTCTAGTTCTCAAACTGCAAATATTTCCAAATGGCCCTTTAAAAACTTGTTTTAATGGCCATTTTTACTTTAATGAAAAGAATGTAAAAGAAACTCCTAACAGCACTTAGAAGCCACACATAATGGAGCATAAGTAGGCCATTACTGAGCATTTATCGGGAAGTGCGGGGTGTCATTTCCTAAAGGACGGAAGCCATTTTCACGGGGTACGACTTATTTATGAAAACAGCTTGGGATTTTTCTTGATTAATCTTGGCATCAATTATTTAGTAACGGGAAATCAGTTACAAACGAAAAGGTGAAAATTCCACAGGAGCTACTTCAAACTACCTCCTTTTCTAACAGAGTACCTAACTCTAGACTGATCACTCATAATGTATTTCTAGTAAGTGGCTCCAAAATGCACCCATACTTGGGTACATATATAGGAATCGGAAGCTTATAAAATGTCATCACTTTTGATACATTATCTCTAACCAAGTAACAAAATAATACTGAACAATGAAACCACAACTTAGTTGCATCCTAAGCAGTTTCTGGGGCGCAACTTTATGATGTAAAACTAAAAATAATTGCTCAGAAAGTTCTCAGGAAGTAGGAAGTCATGATGATAAATTCACTGAGTTGAGATAAAAGGAGCAACCAGAGTCCCAGACCAATTACAGCTACACCTTGCTTTAAGCAAATACAGCTTAACAATTTGAGTAACGCAGATTAATTAAAACATGATGATTATTTTATGAAAGACGCCTTTTGGTTTTCAAAAAGCTTTGCACTACGGTTTTATTACATAGTTAACTACATTTACACTCTGGTTAGGTTTACGAAATGTCAACTGTTAGAACTTCTGCAGGTCCGAGAGGAATGGCTGTCAGTTGAAGACAAGTTGTCTGAGGATAACTCAATAGAGCATCTCTCTGCATGGTGGTGACAGCAGGTATCAGGAAGCAATGGAAGGCAGGTGTTAGTGACCAGGGACAAAGGCACCAAGGCCCAACCTACCCTTGAGCTACTAATTTTGCTACACATTAGTTGCAAGTGAAATTTTTGCATGCAGAGTTTATCATGTGAGTAAAAAAATGAAGACAACAAGGATTAATTTCTCACTGTTAGGTGCCAGAGTCAGTTTTGACTCACAGCAACCCTATGTGATCGAGTAGAACTGCTCTACAGGATTTTCTGGCTGTAGTCTTTATGAGGGCAGATCTCCAGGTCTTTCTCCAGTGGAGCAGCTGGGTGGATTCAGACTGTGAACCTTCTAATTAGCAGTTGAGCACTTAACTTGAGGATTGTCTAGGGAGACAGTACTCTCAAGC
Organism: Heterohyrax brucei; assembly: GCA_028571685.1. NCBI lineage: Eukaryota > Metazoa > Chordata > Mammalia > Hyracoidea > Procaviidae > Heterohyrax > Heterohyrax brucei. Next base: position 87,348,657 of record CM053147.1, on the reverse strand, counting down.
CAGACTATCTGCACCTACATCCAGTTTCCATGACTTTTTACATATGGAATCTTGGACAAGTTCCTTATCCCCTTTGTGTCTCAATTTTATCACCTGTAAACAGAGAACATAACAGTATATACTTCCTAGAGTAGTTGTTGAAACAATTTTACGTTCAGAAACCAGAAACCAAACCCACTGCTGTCAAGTCAATTCCAACTCATAGTGACCCTATAGGACAGAGTAGAACTACTCCACAGAGTGTCCAAGTAGCTCCTGGTGGATTGAATTCCTGACCTTTTAGTTGGCAGATGTACTGCTTAATGACTACACCACAGCGCATAAATAAAATCTAATAAATGTTACTCATTAGTACAGAACTGGTGGAACTGGAAGAACTGTGTTCAGATCCTGGCTCTGACTGTTTGCCTCTCCTAAAGGCAATGATACACTGAATCAGTGTAGAAGGGCTCTGATGGCATAGCAAATGTCACACCCCATCACCCTACCAAGTCTCCTCCTGCTCTGTCAGGGTAGAAGGCTATTATAAAAGGGATAACTGGAAATGGGAGTCTCAACAACTGCCCTAGAAAGGAAAGGGGGCTTTATACTTAGTGGGGAGGTAATAATTACCCCACACTGGCAATGGACAATTGCCAGGGGAAAACCTGCTAGGTCCACTATCAAATAATGATAATATACAAATTACTGCCATGGGCGGGAGTTTCTGTAGTATGAAGGTAAGATCAAGCAAGCCTGGAGACATAGTAAGCCGTAACTGTAATTCGAAAAACAAGCTTAACACAGTGACCTGTGTTAGGGAGCAACCACACAACACAGCCCAGGGAATTAAAAAACAATCTATATTGGCAAATATGGGCAGCTTAAAATTTTATGCATAAATTAGCTTTTAGAATAAAAACAAACATTAAAAGACAAAATTTAGAAGACAGGACGATTATCTTTGGCAGTGGTAAAAACTAAAGAGATACAGTCCTGCATTTGCTTGCAAATTTTTTCTTACCTCATTTAAAAAAGCTATGATTATTTTTTAAATATGCAACAGGTTTGAACATGGAATATACTACTAAGATGGGACATAGGATTATAGATGACACACTCCAGTGGCGTGTTTCTCCCTTACCCACCTAAGAGATAACCATGTTGGAGCCCTGCCTCGGGAAGTAGCTGCATTATGATGTCTGTATTTTAAAGTCAATAATAGAAAACCTCTGAGTCTTCGCCATTCGCAAATGGGTTCCACACAGCTATGTTCCTCTTTTGTCCTCCAGAAGAAGATACCAAGTCTAAAACACTGTAGTTTGTTTAAACCATCTAGGTAGCCAAAGTTTTTAGGACTCTCTGCTTTATTCAGTAGTCTGGGTTTGGAATACCGTAACACTGGAGGAGAGGAATTCACCAGAACTCCCCATAGCTTTCCCCTCACAGCAAGCTTCAGCTTCTCTATCAACCACGGTGGCCTGGAGAAGTGACAAAATGTAGCAGCACATACTGTTCAGCAATGGGTGATATTTCTGAATCTGTATGCTTAGTATATATACAGTAGCTATAATGAGAAAGCAGGATTTCAGGGGTAGAAGAACAGCATCCAATGCAGGTAGCAGAATTAGCAATAAAAGCCAAAACAATATTTTAAGCTAAAGTTAAAAGAGGAAAGAGCATGACCTAAAAAGCTATGGCTTCCAAAATTTACCTACTTGTAACTTGTCTTTCAAAATCAGACTAAATTCCAGGAATTCCCTACCATGTCCTGTCATTTACTGGTAAGCTGAGTGATACACAGATTACTTAGATGCTTTGTCCACTTTATGTTCCCTTTACCATGTGTTCATTACCTGTATGATTTTCCTTTTCTACATATTATTCAGCCCTTTATACTAGGAAAAACTGTCACTGATCACAAATCTTCAGAAAATGTCTTCGAATTCTTGCTTCTTTTTCTATTTTGCAAGATCTCAACAGACATACACGAACTGTCCAGGATTCTTCCAGTAAATTCAATTGCAATTCAGAATTAAGACAAACCAGGATTGGATTTCTATAGCTAGTTATGTGCTGATACAATTTTAAGGATGTTGTTCAAGTAAACTATGGACACAAAATTATTTAAAATGACTGCTTATCAGATTATTCTGAGGCTAAATAATTGCTCTATCTTTGCCCCTTAAATGGTATATCACAGAGATACTATGAGCAAAGTATTTCACAATCTCTATGCACACTATTTTACCAGTGTCTCCAATATGAATTACAAACTTTTTTTCCCACGTTTTGTTCAATTAAAGGGCCTAGAAGTTTCCTTGGAGAAACGACTGACTCAAGTCTGGGGCAAGAAAAGTCTTCAGTGATCCCAAAGCGTCTTGTTTAGCCAGAAAGAAAACTGCTTGAAGACTTAGGAAGACAAATGAAAACAGCACAGGAACAGCTGGCTTGAAGGGTTCCTACTGGTAAAACCGGGATATTTGAGAATTCAAAAGAATAATGCTGGTAATGAATTTTAACCCATTTAACAATAACAACCAAAAAAACCAATGAATTGAAATTTGAAATTATGTTCACTAAAAAAACAAAAAAGGAAGGAAAGACAGTATAGTAAGTAGAAGAAAACTTTACAGAATACACACACACACACAGATGGGAAGACTGGATTAGGAAATCACCATTTTGCATCTACCAATGAACCAGTCTTTGAGACTCTTGGCTTGTTCTCTTAAAAAATATATAAATCTCATGAAAGGAAAAACTGGGGAACATTCTCGATTAAAGGTGACAACAGAGACGTAACGAGCAAACACAACGTATGATCCTTGTTTTGAAGTGGATTAAAAAGAAAAGAAAAAAACAGTACAGAGGTCATTACTGGCCTAACTGGAAAATTTTGAAAAAACAAAATGGTTGTTTATTAGATAGTATCATATCAAGGATAAACTTCTGGGCGTGTTCATTGTTCTGTGTTCATGCAGGAGAACACCTTAGGGAATAAATGCTTCAGTACTTAGTGATGAAGTATATTAATATTTATACATTACTTTCCTCAGCAAAATAAACAGCAGGAAATGTATGTGTGTCTATGTAGCCAGTAAGAAAGCAGAGTGGCAACCAAAGGTGACTCCAGAAACAGAGTAAGGTCACACTGAACTACCTTTTTGACTTTCGTATAGCTCTGGACATTTTAAAATAAAAAATTGGGAACAGTCAAGACCTAAGGTATTGATTTGTAAAATGGGCTTAATATGTTGATCACAGAAGATAACTGAGGATTAAACAAACTAATAAATACGAAACTATCATATTATGACACTATAAATAGGGTGTTAAATATCTAATAAATAGAAAATGGAAAAATATATTCCCCAACCTGAGCTAACCAGTTGTGGTTTACTGACAGTTTCTGGCAGCACGAGGGTAAAACCTGAAAATATCTGTTAGAGCAACTTCCCACTATTTTGGAAAATAATCTGGGTAGAAAATGAGTTTGCATACATGGAAATTAAAAATCTCCCTACTGTTTTGGAAAACACAATTAAAATCTCCCTAAAAATAAAATAATTATGCTAGGAATACAACTGTTGTTAGGTGCGGTAGAGTCAGTTACGACTCATAGCAACCCTATGAACAACAGAACAAAACACTGCCTGGTCTTGTGCCATGTCCACAATCGTTTTTATGCTTAAGCCCATTGCCAGGGCCACTGTGTTGATACATCTCGTCGAGTGTCTTCCTCTTTTTAGCTGACCCTCCACTCTACCAAGCATGATGTCCTTTTCCAAGGACTGATCTTTCCTGACAACATGCCCAAAATATGTAAGACACAGTCTTACCATCTTTGCTTGCAAGAAGCACTCTGGTTGTACTTCCTCCAGAACAGATCTGTTGGTTCTTTTGGCAGTCCATGGTACCTTCAGCATTCTTCTTTAGCATCACAATTGAAAGACACCAATTCTTCTGTCTTTGTTCATGGTCCAGCTTTCACATGCGTATGATGTGACTGAAAATACCATGGTTTGGGGCAGGCGCACTTTAGTCTTCAAGGTGACATCCTTCTGAATACTTTGAAGAGGTCCTTTGCAGCAGATGTTCCCAGTGCAATGCATCTTTTGATTTCTTGACTGCTGCTTTCAAGGGTATTGATTGTGGGCTCAAGTAAAATGAAATCCTTGACAATGTCAATCCTTTCTCCATTTATGACAATGGTGCTTACTGGTCCAGCTGTGAGGATTTTTGCTTTCCTCATGTTGAGGTGCAATCCATACTGAAGGCTGTGGTCATTGATCTTCATCAGTAGGTGTCTCAAATTTTCGTCATTTTCAGCAAGTAAGGTACTGTCGTCTGCATAACGCAGGTTGTTAACGTGTCACCCTCCAATCTGATGCCTCATTCTTCTTCGGATAATCCAGCTTCTCCAACTATTTGCTCAACATACAGATTAAGAAGGTATGGTGAAAGGATACAACCCTGACACACACTTTTCCTGACTTTAAACCATGTGGTGTCCCTTTGTTCTGTTCACACAACCACCTCTTGATCCACATACAGATTCCTTAAGAGAACAATTAGGTGTTCTGGAGTTCCCATTCTCTGCAACATTTGTCGTAACTTCATATGATCCACACAGTCAGATGCTTTTGCACAGTCAATGCAACATAAGCAAACATCTTTCTGGTATTCTCTGCTTTCAGCCAAGATCCATCTGACATCAGCGATGACAGCCCTGGCTCCACGGCCTCTTCTGAACCCAGCTTGAATTTCTGGCAGTTAGTTGTCAATATACTGTTGTAGTCACTTTTGAATGATTTTGAGCAGAATTTTATTTGCATGGGATATCAGCAATTTTGTTCGGTAATTTCCACATTCAGTTGGATCACTTTTCTTTGGAATGGACATAAATATGGATCTCTTCCAGTCAGTTGGCCAGCTAGCTGCCCTCCAAATTTCTTGACATAGATGAGTGAGCACTTCCAGCACTGCATCTGTTTGTTGAAATATCTCATTTGATATCCCATCAATCCCTGGAGGCTTGTTTTTCGCCAATGCCTTCAGTGCAGCTTGAACTTCTTCATCCAGTACCATTTGTTCCTGATCACATGCTACCTCTTCAAATGGCTGAACATTGACCAGTTCTTTCCGGTATAATGACTCTGTGTGTCCCTTATATCTTGTTTTGATGCTTTCTGAGTCATTTAATAGTTTCCTTGTAGAATCCTTCACCATTGCAACTCGAGGCCTGAAGTTTTTCTTCAAGTCTTTCAGCCTGAGAAATGCAGAACGTGTTCTTCCCTCCTGGTTTTCCATTTCCAGGTCTTTGCACATATCATTATAATACTCTCTTTTGTCTTCTCGAGCTGCTTTCTGAAATCTTCTGTTTAGGTCTTTTACTTTGCTACTCCTTCCTTTTGCTTTAGCTGCTTGACATTCAAGAGCAAGTTTCAGAGTCTCTTCTGACATCCAATTTGGTCTTTTCTTTCTTTCTTGTCTTTTTAATGACCTCTTGCTGTCTTGGTGGATGATATATTTGATGTCATTCCACAAATCATCTGATCTTCGGTCATTAGTGATCAACACATCAAATCTGTTCTTGAGATGGTCTTTAAACTCAGGAGGGATATACTGAAGGTCATACTTTGGCTCTCGTGAACTTGTTCTAATTTTCTTCAGTTTCCATTTGAATTTTCATATGAGCAATTGATGATCTGTGCCACAGTCAGCACATGGTCTTGTTCTGACTGCTGATATATGGAGCTTTTCTATGGTCTTTTTGCACAGATGCAGTCAATTTGGTTCCTATGTATTCCATCTGGTGAGGTCCATGTGTAGGGTTGCCATTTGTATTGGTTAAAATATTTGCAATGAAGTAGTCATTAGTCTTGTAAAATTCTATCATTCAATCTCCAGCATTATTTCTGTCACCAAGGCTGTATTTTCCAACTGTCGATTCTTCTTTGTTTTCAACTTCTGCATTCCAGCCACCAGTAATTATCAATGCATCCTGACTGCATGTTTGATCATTTCACACTGCAGAAACTTGTAAAAATCTTCAACCTCTTCATCTTTGGCCTTAGCGGCTGGTGTGCAAATTTGAATAATAGTCGTATTAACTGGCCTTCCTTGTAGGCATGTGGATATTATCCTATCACTGACAGAATTGTACTACAGGACAGATCTTGAAATGTTCTTTCGAATGATGAATGCAACACCATTCCTCTTCAAGTTTTCGTTCCCAGCATAGTAGTAGACTACATGATTGTGGGATTTAAAATGGCCCAAACTGGTCCATTCCAGCTCACTAAAGGATGTCAATGTTTATCTGTTCCATTGCATTTTTGACGATTTCCAGTTTTCCTGGATTCATACTTCGTACCTTCCATGTCCCGATTACTAGTGGATGTCTGCAGATGTTTCTTCTCACTTTTAATTCTGCCACATCAGCAAAAGAATATCCTGGAGACCTTACTCCATCCACGTCGTTAAGGTTGACTCTACTTTGAGGAGGCAGCTCTTTCTTGGTCATCTACCAAGTGCCTTCCATCCTGGGGGGCTCACTTTCCGGCATCATTATCTATCACTGTTAGGCTGCTATTCATAAGGTTTTCCCTGGCTGATTCCTTTCAGAAGTAGAGTGCTGGGTCTTCTTCCTAGTCTGTCTTAGTTTGGAAGCTCAGCTGAAACTCGTCTACCATGGGTGACCCTGCTGGCACTTAAATACCAGTGGCATAGCTTACTGCATCACAGTAACAAGCAAGCCTCCACTGACAAGTATCTTTTGGGCCAGCTTGTTGTCTTTCAATTATTGGATTTAAATCCTTCTTCAAGTGGGAATTTGGAGAGTACTTTTGTGTCTCTCCACTTGCTGTTACTGAGATTGAACCCTACAACCACTGGGAAATGATGGCTGATGAAATCAGACCACACTCAGTTATGACATAAGGGCAAGATGTCCTGCAAAGAGAAAGACAGTTGCCACTTACATGGGCTGAGAGGAGAGCACCTCTGCTGTCTGGTCCAGAAGAGTCCAGGACTAAGAATATGGAAATGTGATGAGACTTGGGGATACTCCTTCAGTGAGATCCCAACACCCACACAAGTCCCAGGAGGTTGTCAGAATCCTCACTGGAGAAGGAAGCCATTACCCCCAAGAAGTCTTCAAGTTTTTTAAAAACCACTCTTTCTACCAACCATATCCAAGAAAGCTGTGTTCTACACAAATGGACACAGCTTTTCTTTGCTGTAGAGTTAAGGGGTGAGGCTTCTATTGAGCAAGTCAGTGCAAAAAGAAAAAGTAGCATCAGCCAGGGGACTGGTAGGAAACTGGAAATCATATCCAAAGGAGGATAACAGGGAAGGATCAAAGAGAGGCCTGTTTACAAAGGTGTAGGCTGGGAATAGGGATCCTGCAAGGGAGAGTGCCTGTCTTAGGATGACAACAGAGGAAAGGTGCTCGTACTTAGGCCTGCAGGGACAGGAGATGGCAGGCCACCTGAGCCTGGAAGAAAAGAAGCCTACAGAGAGATTGTAAGAGGAGCTGTGACCTGCAGGTGAGAACATAGCTAACATGATGTGACCCTGCAGGGAACTAGGGCAATAAAGAGCCGGACCTCACCCTCCTCTCCTCAGGACTCCCACCAGGGCTCCCCATGGGCCAAACCAATCAGACACCAGAAGGCAAGAGGCCCGTTGATGTGATCCACACAAGATTGCTTCCCACCTTGCAGAGGATACTAGGAAGGATGGAGAGCAGGCTTAGAGGGACAAATGAGACAGTGGACATAAGAAGCATGTCAGACCAAAGCATGTGTTCACCTGCACAGCTTAGCCTTTTCTATAATTCAGATGCAAATACTGGAGGAGGAGACAAGTAATCACTGAGATACATTTGTTGACAACATTTGAAGAGTCAGCAAGTGGCCACGATAAACCAGCTCTAAATCAAAGCATTACCAATGGTCATGTATGCATATTACACGTACCTACAAATATGCATACACTAACTGAATGATATATTCGTATATAAATGCTCTATGGCAACTATTATTTTTTAAATTTTATTTTGTTGTTGTTGAGAATGTACATAGCAAAACATACACCAATTGTTTCCACATGTACAATTCACTGGCATTTATTACACTCTGAGTAGTGCAACTATTCTCAACCTCCTTTTCTGAGTACTCTTGAATTAATATAAACTCACTGCCCTCGAAGGTTCCCATCTAACAACTCAAGTGGCTGTTGCTGCTTTGATGTCATAAAAATCCAGTGCTGTTGGAGTCAATGCCAATTCAGAGACAGGTAGTTCTTAAAAGAGCGCAACAGAGTTATTATTATTTATTCATTTATTCAACAAATACTAAATTCTTAACATGTACTAGGTATGTGAACTAGGTGATGACCAGGTAAAAATAACCAAGGTATATTGTTGTTGGCTGCAGTCAGCTCAGCCCCCCACTGATGATAATCCCGTATGTTAGAGTAGAACTGTTTGCAGCCTTAACAGAGGCAGACCTCCATGCTTTCTATCATGGGTCCACTGGATTGGCTTCAACTGCCAACTGTTAGGTGTTAATTACCTTTAAATCCACCGTGGTTTAACTGCTATGCCACCTTCAAATGATCACAAATTTTTAGCTTTCAAAATTAATTAAACTCCACTGTGCTAAAATACATATAATAAGACATCTGCCATTTCAACCAGTTTTAGTGTGTGTGTGTGTTCTTAAACTATGATTAACAAACACAGCAACACAGAGTGACCATATTATATGAGCACTTTATGGTTCCATGCATCTATAGGATATTGCCTTACTGGCCTCTTTCTAGAGGGGAGAAGAGAGGGTAGAGAAGAGGGGACAGGAGACTGTTAGGATATTTCATGTATAGAACAGAACAGAGGAGTGTGCTGTCACCTGGCAAGGAGAACAGTAGGAGCTGCACATAGGCGGGCACGTTAATTTAAACTGGACTGTACACTTTCACTCAATCACAATAAGTAAATAAAATAAAAAAAAAAATACTCACGGATTCCAGCCCAAATCTTGTGGGTTCACATACAGAATACCGGCCCTGGAAACAGTAGCTGGGGTTGCAGTCCTCAGATGATGTATCTCAAACAGAAGCCTCATAGAAGGTGTCAAGGCCACACGCTCATTGCTGGCCAAGGTCAGCACCTGGATCGAGCAGCACAGCAAGAAGCACAGGCCAATCTCAATTGTGAGCAAAAGCAAGGCCACCCAACGTGGCTCCTGTTAGTTGCCGTAGAGTCCCATTCATGGCGATACCACATATAGAGAGTAGAACTGCTCCATGGGGTTTTCAAGGCTGTAACCTCTCAGAAGCAGATAGATAGACCTGTCTTCCAAGGAGCCTCTGGATGGATATGAAGCACCAACCTTTCAGCTAGCACCTACATTGTTATGCAAGTAATTTGTGCCTTCCAAGCTTCTTTGGCAAACAAATAAAAAAGGCTTGCATTACAGAGGCTAAACCATTTCCATCATCCAGGTTTTCAGCCAGTTGCCCTTGAGTGGATTCTGACTCATGCCAACCCCATGTGTTTCAGAGTGGAACAGCACTCTGTAGGTTTTCGAGGCTGTGACCTTTAGGAGACAGCTTGTGAGAACTTTCTTTCAAGATGCTTCTGGGTGTATTCAAACCGCCAGCCTTTTTATTGGTAGTCCAGTGCTTAACTGTTTGTACGAGGACTCCACCAAAACAAGTATTTTTTTCCCAGTGCAAGTGACCAAAGGCTCTGAGCTCAGTCTGAATAAAGAGTTGACTGACACTTGCTGAATAAACTCACCAAAATAGACTCACTAATATCAGCTTTTAAATAACTGTGGTAATTATTAGTAAACCAAATAAATATTAGACTTTTAATGAGTCAGACACGACTTAACGGCAATGGGTTTGTTTTTGCAATATAAAAATCAGTTACATGAGAAAGGCCTAATACCATTAAAACATTTCTTTAGAATCTGAAACACTGCAAATCTCTGATGTCCTATAGACACTCAGAAACCACAGTGGTGTAGTGGTTAAGTGCTGCCGCTGCTAACCACAATGTTGAAAAGTGCTCCTTGGAAACTCTATGGAGCAATTCTACTCTGCCCTGGAGTTGCTATGAGTCAAAATTGATACAACAGCAATGGTTTTCGTTTTTTAATGGAAACTTACCCAAGTATAAAGATCTAAGACCTATATTTTATGATGAACATTAACATTAATCACTGTTAATTTAAAGTGGTTACTATTTCCATTCTGTAGTAATGATGATTACTGATTTTTCTCTCTAGACCATAACAATCTACTCTACTTAGCTTCAGTCATACCTCACAGGACTGCACCATCACCTGTAGGTTCTGTTGGGAATACTGGAATGACCATAGCGAAATACTAGGGCAAGTATTTACGCTCAGTCTGTACCTACAGGAGCTAGTTAATTTCAATAGCTAAATTTTCCAGTTAACACACTGTACAACCCATTCTTTTATTGTCCATGCTTTCCACATTTAATTAAATATAAGATGTAACAATTTATGGTCAGCACTTAGAAAATGGTAAACTCTGTACTGAACTCTTAAAAAGATATGTATCTCTTATTAAATGTTAAATTTATACTGACAAGAAGAATATATTACTGCAAATAAGAGAATCAGAAAAGTACCACTTATCAAAACAGGGATTACATAAGGAATACTAGCTAAATGAGCAAAAGCTAGTGTTAGGATCAACAAGTGAATGCAACTGTTAATACACTGAAGAAGTTGTATTTACAATTTGACACAGAGATGTCACTTACCTTGTTATCATCCATGACTGTATTTAGTGATTCAATCCACAAGGGATCAATGTCTCCATCCAGGACTATCCACTTGGGTCCATCATGCAGAAGATTGGCTTGTCCTCTCAGAATGGATGAGAAGAGACCTATTAATTAAGAACTGTGCTCAGCTGCCATCGAGTAGGTCCCTACCCAGTGACCCCACGCACAAGCGCATGAACTACTGAGATCCGTAAGGTTTTCAAAGGCTGGGTTTTGGAAAATAACCAGAACTCTCTTCCTATTAAACAATCAGAATGTATGATGAAATTGAATGCCATCTATTTCTAAAATAAACTTATTATTTCTAACAGAAACTCTTAACAAGTAAATAAAAGTAGTTTTGTTGCCTCTTCCTGGTGAACAGTGTGTGAGCCTTTCAAGCTACATCCAGCCTCCACTTCTGCCTCTATCTGTACCAGTGGGCAAGTTATTTTTCCACCGGTTCCTTATCTTGCATAACTAAGCTTCCCATATATGAAATACAGAAATAACAGTAGCTTCCTTGAAGAACAATAGTGAGGTGGTAATGTACATAAAAATCGTAACTTACTCCAGATAAAGACATTATTCTTTTTCATGTACATATATTCAGTAAGCACTTTAGGCCAAAGCCAAACTAAAGCCACCGCTGCTGAATTGATTCCAACTCTCAGTGACCCTATAAGACAGAGTAGAACTGCTCTTTAGAGTTACCAAGGAGTACCTAGCAGATTCAAATTTCTCATCTTTTTGGTTGGCAGACATAGCACTTAATCACTGTGGCACCGGGGCATCCAGTTTTAGGCCAAATGTTAGTTTATTTCTCCCTTTTCTATTTCTCTGTACGATATTCTAGGAGCATAATTCAAAAGCTAAGCATTCAGAAACAGTGTACATCTCTTGAAAAATATGGTAGTTGGCATTACCTTAAGTTACTGTTATTTAACAAGATGTGTGGAATAAAACATTTTAAGTCCATGACCCTTTTGGTCATTGCCCCATATCTAATCATTTCATGTGAGTAGCATATTTAACAGTTACTGATTTTTCAAACTCAATGTAATACCACAGTGAGTAAAACTGTTTCAAATCCAGGTGTGTAAAAGGATGTGTTTCCTCTGTGGAGTATTTTGTGCAAAAATAAGTGCCAGTGTCTAGCAGAACTTGTCACAATGATTCATGAAGATGCAACCTTTCTTAGTGGTCACTGATCTGAATCACTTTCACAGATTTTCAGTATAATCAGATGCTTCCATCACATTTCTTTATGAAAAAACAGAAGCTAGACTATGAGAGTAAATCTTGATTGCTCTGCAGACAGAAAGGGAACAGTATAGGCAAGATAAGAGCATGGAGAATGCACTGCTTTACACAGGGTCTTCAGAAGTGTTTTCTGGTGTGATATTTGACCAAATGCTTAAATAACATAAGAAGTAAGCTGTACAGATAACTGAAGAAGAGTGTTGCAGACCAACAGAGCACCAAGGGCCAAGGCCCCGTGATAGAAAGACACCTGGCATACTGAAGGAACAACAAGAATGCCAGCATAATTGGACCATGTGCAGTAACAGTAAGTCCAACCTATCAATCAGTTGTCCTTCAGTAGAATTACGGCCTATGACAACCCCAGGAGTGTCAGGGTAGAGCTGTGCTCCATGAGGTTTTCAACAGCTGTTTTGGGCAGCAGATTGCTGGGTCCTTCTTCTGATGCTTGAACCTCCAACCTTCTGCTTATGAGCCTAGTGAAGGGAATAGAGCACCAAGTGAGGTCTGAGATAGGGAGTGGCTATCTAATCACATAAAATCTTGGAGATCATGGAAAAGGGCTAGAGCTTAAGGATGATGGGAACCCACTGGAAACTGAAAGTGGAAAAGTAACATTTCAAAGGAAGTCCTCTGTCTGCTGCTTGGACAACGGACCGCAGAGAAACCAGTGAGGGTGCTGTTGTCGTACAACAGCCAAGGGGTAACAATGGCTTGGAATAATGTAGCAATCATAGAGAAGGTGAGAAGTACTATCTGCCTGTATGGTAATATACTTCCTAACACAAAACCTGTTGCCTTTGAGTTGATTCCCACACAGAATAACGTTTGAGACAGAGCAAAACTGCTTTACAGGGTTTCCAAGAAGTGGCTGGTGGATTCCAGCTGTTGATCTTTTGGTTAGCAGCTGAGTGCTTAATCAGTGCACCACCAGGGTTCCATATCCTATGTATAAACATATATATAAATATCCTATCTGATTTGTTGTTGGGTTGAGAAAAGGAGGGAAGCTTCAAGAATGAAGCCAAGCCAGCCAAGAGGCCAAGGTTAGCACATTTTCTGAAATGGTAAATAAAAACAGATTTTAACAATAGGATCTGCTTTTATCTGCAGCTATTTTCAGGGCAAGAAACATCATCCCTGGACCTATCTACGGGGCACCTACCATGGCACCGGTGGGTTCTGGAAGGCCAGTGCTTAGTGTGAAGCTACCAGCTGCTCCTTGGAGATTCTTTGGGGGCAGTTCTACTTTGCCCTGTAGTGTCACTATGAGTCAGAACTGACTTGACAGCAACAGGATTTGTTTTGTTTTTTTAATTAGGTGCCTTATAAACGTTTCTTGAGGCATTCATGTTGGATTCTCTGCTGGTTTATAGGGCGTTCTGACATAACTGATGTTGGATAAAATGCACAGCTCTGCATACCAATATGCTGAATGCAAATCAGCCTCTTATTCAAGTCTATTTTTTTAATTTATAGGTTCTAAATGCTGTTGTCATCTGCTATATTTCCAATAACCCTGACACATAAACACACAAATCTGTGACTACGACTAAAATGGGCTTGAAATGCAAAATGACATTCTGGATAGAAAAAAGGAAATTTTTAGCACTTCGAAAGGGAAAACACTACTTGCCATCTTTCCATTCTCGGGTAGCGTGATGTATGAAACCAAAGAGTTCATCTGTTGTCACAGCTTTAGGGTTTAAGTCACTCCAAATGGGTTTCTGTTTCATGTTAACATATGTTTGGTTCAGTGCTCTCAAAATCTGAGGAGAAGAAAAAGAGCTGAGGAAATTATTACTGATTTACACCAAATGGAAAGAAAAAAGATTTCTGAAGGATCTTCCTTACCCACTGTAGAGTCCTACACACTCTGTGTGTACTAAGATTGAAAATGGGGAGAAATATACAAATTGACATTATCATCTTGAAAAAATTGTCACAATTCCTTCGGGGGACAGAAGCAGTGCATCTGATTCTTTGAATGATTTAGATTGGATTAAGTCACTTTATCATTCAAGAAGTTTAGTCTCGTGTACAAAGCAAAGCACTGCATGTAATTAAGCCTGCATTCATGCTTATAAAATGCACCCTGCCTGAATTACTTATATCAGTCGTTCTCAAAATCTAGTGGGCATCAGAATCAGCCCTAGAGGGCTTGTTAAAACACAGACTGTGGGACCCAACTTCAGAGTCATTCATTCAGGACGTCTATCATAGATTATAAATGCTACTGTCATCTGCTGATAATTTACAAGTCTATCAAGCTGCGAGTGATGTCAATGACACTGGTCCAGCCAGACACGCTTGAGACCTAATGATGGTCAGCAAGGATTCAGGCGGTCACGGGGGGAGAGGGTTCTGTTACAGACATCTAGCAAGCAGAGGGCCAGTGATGCTGTTACACATCCTGCAATGCTCAGGAGAGCCCACAACGCCAAGAGTTAGCTGGTGTCACCTAAGGCTGAGAAAGCTTAACCTAGATCATCAAAGAGGAGGAGGCTGGAGGATAAGAACTCACTTAGCAGGTGCTCAGTGTATCTCCATTTAATTAACTGATGCCGTAACCCAAATATCTACGCCAACTATATAGTCTGGAAAAAGTCACGGCTTTTGTTTTAGGTATTTATCATTCTGACCTACTCACTGGGGTTTTTAAGCACTGCTAAACAATTGCCAAACACTGTGGGAGACAAGCTGCTAAACAGCGTGGCCCTGAGCTTCAGCGCTCTCATTATATCACCTTAAATAAATGTTGAATATAACAAAATTGGAGATGACTAGATGAAAGAAACTGAATGCCTTAGGAATACTAAACTTGTATTTTTAGAAACTATTGATCGACTAGAAATGATAGAACTTAATTTTCTCGCTCCGTGAACCCTGGCCTACATCTGAAACTTACTCTAACAGAATAATTATAGGTCTCTCAGTTATCTACTTTAATATTTCAATTATTACATTCTTCACTAGAAAAATCTCTATACAGAACTTCCTTTTATAATTGTTCTGCTCTGGATTCTGATCTAAGTGCTGGCATGTTCTACATACCCCATGGTCTACTGCCTGATTTATTTTTAGTCACTGGCCACTCAATGTGTTTATACGCAAGGACTCCGAATTAGAAGACATGCTATTCTGCATAGATTGTCTGCCAGACAAGAAAATAACGATGTTGCCAGGACCGTCAGTAAGACCAAACAAAATCAAGCACTGAACTAAAAATGGGGATAATAATAGCCATAACATATCACCATTGCCTGAAGTAAATCCTACGTAATGCGCCTAGCATTAAAATGAAACCTAAGCCCACTGCCGTTGAGTTGATTCTGCCTCGCGGTGAATAAACCCAATGCTGTCAAGTCGATTTCGACCCAGAGCAACCTGCTAAGACAGAACTGCTCCACAGGGTTTCCAAGGAAAGGGTGGTGGATTTGAATTGCCAGCCTTTTGGTTAGCAGCCAGAGTTCACTATAGCTCTTAACTGCTCTGCCGCCAGAGCCCCTCACATGAATAGATATCTCAAAAATCTTTTTCTTTTACCCTGTTGTTGTCTCCTGTTCTTTTTAGGTTTTGCTTTAGCCCTGCAAAGGGCTACATTTCTGAGGGAATACTGAAGGAAAATTATTTGGTGTTGTTTTTCTCAGTGACATGGGGTCGAGAATCAAGGATGGCTTGAGAAAGATTAGAAAGCAGTTTTGGTTAAGCGTGAGTAAACCAAGACCAAACTCACAGCTGTTGAGTTGATTCCAACTCACAGCAACCCTGTGGGACATAGTAGAACTGCCACACAGAATTTCCAAGAAATGTCTGGTGGATGGATACAAACTGCCCACCTTTGGTTAACAGCTGTAGCACTTAACCACTATGCCACCAGCAAACCCAAATTCTGCAAGCCAGATATTTTGTCACAGTCTCCTGGGATATTTTTGCCTTGGATAAAATAATTTGGATATAACGATATTAGTGAAAGACACAGAAAGCAGGATGGCATACATTTAAATGCTTGAATAGGGTGCTGAATATCTCACGGAGAAAGCCTCAGCTTACTGGTCCCGTGTGAAGTGAATGCGGTGTTTTCTACTTGCCACCCTTCCCCACGCCAGCACTGTCGGTCAACCAACAAGACTCAAAGATTGTAACCCAAATTATGGGAGGCTTCACCGGGGAAAATTCTTCTAAATAACACTGAAAATGGACTCCCTCGAGAGAGAGAGAGAAGAAAATGTTCCTTCTAGGGCTGAAAGCAAACAACTGGTGACAATACCTTACTTTTTCCAGTGCCTGCATTGCCAACCACAAAGACAGAGTGCCGTACAGCCAACAGTTCCTCAAGCTGGACCACCTGCAGGTCGAATGGTTAGTCACTGGCTTCATCAACTGGTGATACAAAGACAACCAATCCATTTTCTTTCCTTACAGCCCTAGCCAGCCCCTACTGACATTTATGTTCAGGGAAAGTTAAAATCAAGTGCAAGTAGAAAGTGAGAATTGTTTCTCCTGGAGCTCCACAGAGAACACAGCCGGGAGAGATACGTCAAACCACTGGAGTCACTGAAGCCAAGGGAGCAGTTCTGCCCATAGTAGGGGTTACAGAATCAGTGACTCTTCATAAGGTTCTGAACCCAACCATCATATGGTCAAAGGAAACACTGTCATCTACAACAGTAATGACAAATCCCCTAAAGATCTAAAATGGATAATAATGACATTTTTAATATCCATATATTCACTAATTCCAGATTTCCACAAGCCTATGTACTACTCATTGATTTTTCAGGGAATAGCTTCATAAGTTATTCACATTTATGTGACATTTTTCCCCCATTAAAATCATGTACTAATGATTTTATTCCCATCTTTTTCTAAAATCGAGGGAACAGAACAAAACAAACTTTTGGTACATGTCGCCAAGAACTTAGAAGTTTTAGAAACTAACCAACGGTATATAAAAAAAAAAAAAAAAAAAAAAACCATTGCCATTGAGTCAATTCTGACTTACAGTATCCCATATGACACAGTAGAACTCTACCATCTAGCCTCCAGGGAGTACCTGGTGGATTTGAACTGCTAACCTTTTTAGTTAGCAGCTATAGCACTTAACCACTACACTTTAAAGCCATGACTTAATCAGATCTGTATTTTCACCTTCTCATAGAATGAGATTACTAAAATAAATACAAGCAAACAATTTTAGCTAAAACTCTCACATTAGAATGTCTTTAAAGTACACATTAAGATCGAATTAAGGTCAGTGTATTGTGAACGTAATGCTTTGATTTAGTAGAAATTAACTTCAGTGATTTCAGCACTGATAATCTAGAAGCCTGCATGAAAAGCCAATGCGCCTTTTACTTTGAGGACGAAGCTCTCCTCGGGCTGCAGGCGGAGTTCCAGGGTGGACCGCCTGACCATCTGTTCAAAGTCGGGTGCCCTTCTCCGGGGCACATCCAATGCAGGAAACAGGTCACTGACCAGGCCCAGGAACACCGGGACGTCATCAGTCACTATTTTAGGCATATTGAAGTCCCTTAATGCTCTCATAAGTACCTAGACAAGAGAACAGAAAACATTTCATTAAAAAAGCCAGTACAGTAGAGCTGCCTTGTAGGGTTTCCAAGGAGCAACTGGTATATTTGAACTATTGACCTTTTGTTAACAGCTGAGCTCTTAAATGCTGCTCCACCAATGCTCTTTTTCTATTAGCATTTAGTAAACTGAAAGATTTCATGGACCAATGAAGACCATTCAGATTGTCCTTATGGACATTTGTAGTAATCTTATTAAGATAATTCAAAATGTAGAATCATGGCGATAAAGCAGCTTTTAGTCCATCTCTAAAAAGGTGCCCCTTTTTTAATGAGTTTACCCATTTGCAACATCCGTACCTACTGAGCATTGTGTAACATTCCCCAGATGCCGGCAGACATGGTTGTCAGCACGCTCACCCATTTCCCATTTTAGATCTCTTAGATCATATTCCAAATAAAATCCTTCCTCTTGCTTAAAAAAAACAGGCAATACAAGGCCTAACCTGCACCTTAATAGCTAAAGCCAAGTGCCGTCGAGTCAGATCCAACTCAGTTAATTTTAATCTTCTTCTCCAAAGCACGAGATACTGATACTGCTCTCTATTAGGAAAATGTCGTATCTACTAAAAAGAAACAAACAAAAACCAGTTGCTATGGCAACCCTATGGGTGTCTAAGCAAAATCGTGCTCCACGGTGTTTTCAGTGGCTGATTTTTGGGCAAGTGGGTCACCAGGCCTTTCTTCTGAAATGCCTTTGAGTGGACTCAAACCTCCAATCTTTCGTTAGCAGCTGAGCACATTAACCACCTACACTACCCAGGGACTTCGTTCTATCTACACAGAGGTTAAACGCTTATGAGTTAACATAGCACGAGATACAGCACATAAACTTCAGAATAGGATCAGAGAGGTGTCTCTGCCCCTTCCCTGCCAATGAGCTATTTTCAATCTTGAAAAAGGATCTGTGGCTCTTCTCTACTTAATATACAAACTCTAGGACGTAAATTAACCAGTCCCATTAGACCGTTTTGTCCAAAGTGCTCTGAAAGCCTAAGAAAAATCAAAACATTTTTAACCTGAGTTTTTTGTTCTATACTGGCTGAAAATCAAAGAGGGCTTTAGATCTGAAAAGCTGTAGCTAAAAAATTGGGATGACTTTTACAGAAGTGTTCCAATAACAGTAACAATATAGCCAGAGAACAAATACATGAGACAAGATTTTGAGTTAATTATGAATTGTGAGAAAATGAAGAGAGAGCAACACTGGAAAAGCAGAAAAATCACATAATAAAAATCTCTTAACATATAAAATCCCATAGGAAGTTTATTTTACTACCTTAAGCTATACTGCATGCATCTAGTGACCTATATCCACTTCTCTCATCATTTAATAAGGAAAAATGCATGAGGCAGCTTGTTATTTTTCTTACCCAGGAAGGATGGTGGAAATTTCCCTAGCAGCTCTGAATAACCAACAGAACATTTCATTTGTGTGTTGGCATCAGCTTTCCTGTTCCACTCTTCATACCCATCCTACATTCCATGAAATGTACATTCTTTTTGCATTTGATTATGTCTTCACTGACTTTTTCAGAATTAATATCCCAACTCAGTTAATCATTTTTCAAATGTTCCCCATGGGAAATCAAACAGTGATTACTCAATTACTTGATTATAACCTCCAAAACACTTTCTGTGGCTGATTTTTCAAAAGCACTTATAAAATCACCTTTTATTTCCTGTATTCCTATCCTTGTACTCAAGAACACTTGCTACCTTTTGTAACGTAAGAAATGCCAGTCCTCAAAATAGTGAACATTTAAAAAGAGACACTAAGTTTTTTAGAAGTCATGCTACATGTGAAGCACCTTCTAGGTATATTCTTTCATTTGTATGGAGCCATTTGGTTTCTCATTCAACAAAACTCTATTAACACAGCAGTACCTGATCTTCAGGTCTATTTTTATCTCCTCGTTTCAGAGAGCCAGCTACGACCAGGACAGATTTAATAGCACGAAGTCCCCAGTCATAATGATCCTGAAATCAAAACACAGGTGTATTTTCTTAAAAATTTTATGAGAGTAAGATTCTCATTCGGCAAATAAGAGCCAAAAATGAAGGAGGGGAGTTCGGATAAATACACACGTTAAGGATTTTGAACCACATCTCCAACTCTTTGTGGAAATTCTGAAAACCATGTTCCTACAGTGTCTTCCTGCTTCTTCTGTCTGCTTCTCTACCTGTCAATGAATCTCTTCTTTCTATGGCATTAAATTGAAGCATTTGCCAAAGACTCTACTACTTCCCATACTCGTCTCTCAATAAGCCTGCTAACTTAGGAACTAAATGACCGCGTTTTCATCTCCAACCATGAGCACGTTTCTCCAGCTGTCCACGGACCACCTTGATAGTTCACCCGTTTCCAGGATGCTATTTCTAATTACCCTAATTACTTGCACTCATAGAGACACGCCTGCCCTAATGTTGACACCTAATATAGCAAAAACCGAACTGGAATTCAACTGTAAACCAGTATCTCTCTGAGACCTCTACTTTATCCGTAATAAAAATTCTTTTTGAGCTCCTGGAGTACAAATGCCATAGCTTATTCACTTTTGTCTTCTAGGTTTCAGAACTGGGTGAATGCTCACAAAAGTTTGTTCAGTCAACCAACTGATTAGATGTGACTGGTTACAACAGTTAATTTTATGTGCCAAACTTGCCAGGCTCGGATGCCCAGTTATTTGATCAAAAACACATCTAAATGTTGCTGTGAATTTATTTCGTAGATGTGGTTAATATTTATGGTTAGTTACCTTTAAGTTACAGAAATCATCCTTGATAATGTGGGTTGACTTCATCCCATCAGGTGAAGGCCTTAAGAGCAAAAACTGAAGTTTCCTAGATAAATGCTGCTTGAGTATCTGACCTGAAAAACTGTCTCATAGGTTTCAGACTTGCCAGTTTCTCCGATCCCATGGGCAATTTGTTTATGGATAAGTGTATGCATACACATACCCCCGACGTCTCCCAGCGGTTCTGTTCCTCCGTACAACCCTTTGACTTCCATCTACAGTCCACAGAGGAACAGCCCTTTTGTGAAATGTCCCCCAGCTGTGTGAGAAAGTCAATTTCTCACAGTGTCATGCTTTATAAAAAGACAGGCAGATGTGAAGTAGGTCTACTTTACAAGGTTGTTCTAGGAGTAAAATCAATTAATGTAAATACAGATGTTTTGTGCGCAGTGAAACAATGCCTTAAATGTATAAATATATCCTTTAATCCATTACTGGATAATAAAATCAATTTAGTTGATCTTGACCATTTTGGGATAATAAAATAGAACAGAAGGAAATATACCACAGTGCTTTGCAAATAAAAGTGGTAAAAAAAAATTGTTTCTGCAGTGCACATGTGTGTATGTGTGCACTGAATTTCCACAATTTTTTTTTTTTAACTGTGGCTCATGATCAAAATAACTAGACTGGAGCTTCCAGAAGGAAGGAGAGGGGGAAGAGCAGAGTTTAGAGGGCAGGAGGGTGAGGGTTCAAATCAAATCAATAGGCGTTCCAAAGAAGTTTGCCAAAAAAAAAAAAAAAAAAAAAAAAAAACCTGCCAAAATATCTTCACCACTTCCACTGTGTTGTTCTTTTGGCCAAAAATGTTCAGTGATACATATCCAAGAGACTTAAAGAAGGGTTTCAAACTGATGTATACACACCAGTGTTCACTGCGGCATTATTCACAATAGCCAAAACGCTAAAGTAACCTGAGTGTCCATCGACAGAGGAATGACTAAACAAAATATGGTATATCCATGCAATTACTACTAATCATCCCAAAAGAGAAACGGACTCTTGCTGCGTGCTACATCATGAATGAATCTTGAAAACATTACACTGAAACAGATACAGAAGGACAAATATTATATGATCTCACTTATATGAAATAGCTAGAAGAGGCAGGTAAGTAGAGATACAAGTTTATTAGTGGTTACCAGAGGCTAAGGCAAGGGGGAAGAGTGTTACTACTGAAAAGATGCTAGGCTTGCGTTTGGGATGGTGAAAAACTTTGGAAACAGTGAAGGCGGTGGCACAACATGGAGTGTGTAGTTAATGGCACTGAATGGTGCACTTAAAAGCAGTTAAAATGCCCAAGTTTTTCTTTTATATATATATATTACACTGAAAATAAAAAAAATAAAGATAAAAGGAAACTTCTAGTGATGCTTCACAACCATCCCTCCTTCTGAGTAAATACGCCCATGAACCGTGTCCTGACTCAGCTCTTTCATCCTGGTCAGGTCTCTTTTCTCATGCAGGCAATTTCTCTTAATTGGGGAACTCTTTCTTTCCCTGTTCTCCCTTTATTCCCAGAAACTTCCTCTTGTAATTGGTTATAAGTGTCTTAGAGAGGATTAGAAAGACCTGAATTCAAATTTTGCCTCTGCCACTTATTTGCTACCTATAGACTTTGGGCAGTTACTTCATTCAGTTTCCTCATCTATAAAATGGGGCTAATGACACTAAATTTATAAATTCATGGAGATTTAAAAAGATAGTACGTGGTGCCTGTTACATAAATATTAGTCCCTTTTTTCCCTGGAAATTTCAATAATTTTTTACCTTCTATTTTCCTCCGATTTTTATTTCATGTTAATGGAATCTCCAAAGCAAGTTATTTGAAGTCAGAAATCCAGCTGTTTATTTTATATTGTACTTTTTTTGTCACTGTCAGTAATAAACACCCCACTTGAATAGAGAAGATGCTTACTAAATGTTTAAATACTACTAGATAGAGGTGGTTGCAGTTCTGTGGTCCCTTGGATCAATGACACTTTTTTCTTCTGACTTTTTCCATTATAAAATTAAAATGGACTCCTTATTTAAAAATAAAAAAGGAGACTATAAACAAGAATGAAGAGGAAAATAAAACTATCCATAATTTTACTACTCCAAGACAGCTAGAAAAATTACAATATATTTTAGTCATTTTATATGTATATAAAATGCACAAAACACACAAATTTAAGAGCATATCTACTTTTTTGTAGATAATACTGTCATTGAGATTTCTCCATAATATTAAAGCTGACATGATTTACCAAAAAACATAAATTCAGAGTTATTAACATGACAGTATGAATATATCTTTTAGATTTCAAATCTCATCCCAACAATGTACTACCTAAAATAGATACATCTGGCTGCACAAGTTAGCTAGGTAGTTCCAGCTGTGCTGTCTTAATACTTTCATACTGGTACAGCTGCAGAACAATGTCACCATGAGTTAATGAAGGGCTAACAAAGGAACCAATGTCAAAGGTGACCACAAAGCTGAATTTAAAAATATAGATGTGATACACATGCAATTTTTGTAGCATATTGGCAATTTTGCCGAATTTGAAAGAAGCTTATATTGAAGGATACAGAGAGCATTAAATCTGACCCATTTCAGGGAAATTCTAAGCAAATGTATTTTTTTTAAAAAGCCACAGACAACCCTACCTCCAAATAAAGGATTAACAAATGAGAAAAATATTTAAGTTAGTATTTCCTGAGGTGTTCTTCAGAAAACCAAGTCCACTTTCCTTACCTCTTAGCAACATTCTTCCCCTGTCTTACTAGAAAGTATTTTCATCAAGAAAGGGAGGCACCATAAAATTCCACTCATATCATAGCATCAACAAACTTTAAAGAAAGTCACATAGCTCATTGACAAGTAGTTGACTCCAACTTCTAGCAACCCTACAGGACAGAGTAGAGCTGCCCCATAGAGTTTCCAAGGAGTGCCTGGTGGGTTTAAACTGCTGTCCTTTTGCTTAGCAGCTACAGTACTTGATCACTACACCACCAGAGTTTCCTAGCTCAATGAAGGAGTATTAAATACAAATAAAACATTAGAATCAGAAGGTCTCGAATTTAATTTCAAAAAAAGAATTGTAAGATGCAGATTTTTAATGTTTTATGGAAAATACAAAATTTCCTTTAATTTCTAACTATAATGGGAATGATAAATTACTCAGCATCTATACTTCAAAGCTGTTTTAATGTGATATGAAAATCAAGAAAAAGTTAACAACAGACCCCTCACCTGCTTAGAGAGAAGCTCACTGCAGAGCCTGTACAATGTAATGAACTTTCGGGCTAATGAGCGTGCATCCACAAAACCTTCAGCAACTAACATGATTTCACAGATTAGCTCGATGTCAGGGGCCACCATGGCACATGGTCTGAAAAGTAAATATGAGTATTAGCTTTAAAACGTGATAAGTTAATAACTAAAAATTGCCAAAATCAAGTGATTAATTTGTACCAACATTCTAACCATTCCCAAGCAGATCCCAATTACCTCTGTCAATCACAGCTAACAAGAGCCTTCACTTCAACTAAAAAATGTCCAATTAGTTGCTGGAGAAAAAAGTTCCAAAGGCTGAAAATGGAAGTCCTGTTACAGGAGTTTAAATAAAACCAGTGGGTATACTCTGCCAGCTTTAGTGCAGAAATGTGAGCAGTGACATCTTGTTCAAGGAGCCAGCCTTCACCTGTGGCCAATGGTGTGCTGATCAACGATTAACAGTAGGCTCTCCAAAAAATAGTATTTGCTGGTTTCAATGGTAAACACTCCCACCATGGCCAATTTCAAGATACAAATGTGATATCACTAAACACGCAGTTGGAAAGACATGTGTGGGAACACAGTAGAAATAACTAAAAAGCATAAATATTACTAAGGTTTAGTAAATTATGCAGGAAGTCATGACTCTGGAGCAGCTATTACCTTTACTTTTAAGATGATATATTTAACTGCAAGTTTATATAATTTGATTTTTACTGATGGTTGAGTTTAACAATCAGCTTGCAAAATTCAAAGAGTTGAACCATCAGCTGTTGCACCCTAGTATGAGTCATTTTGAACCCACCAACTTGGATGGGCTTCTAAGATAAAAATTTAGAAAAACATGGCTTTCTATTCCATTCCAAGAAATCATTACCCAAAGAAAACTGTCATTAAGAACAATATCCGAAAAAAATTCCTTAAAGATATGAACAAGTTGAGAATTAAAAGTTGGAATAATATATATCAAGCTAACAATACACAAAGAAGAGCAGGTATGGCAATACTAATCTCAGATAAAATAGATTTTAACGTAAAATGCACTATTGTAGACAAGGATGGTCACTACTTATTGCTGAAAGTTTCAATATT
Organism: Heterohyrax brucei; assembly: GCA_028571685.1. Taxonomy (NCBI): domain Eukaryota; kingdom Metazoa; phylum Chordata; class Mammalia; order Hyracoidea; family Procaviidae; genus Heterohyrax; species Heterohyrax brucei. The sequence continues at coordinate 87,323,859 of CM053147.1, read as the reverse complement.
CAAGCAGGACTTAACAGTATTAAATATTTATGCACCCAATACTGAAGCACTTAAATACATTGAACAAATACTGACAACATTGAAAAATGAGATAGATCATTCCACAATAACAGTTGGAGATTTCAACACTCCTCTTTTAGTTATGGATAGATTATCCAGAAAAAAGCTCAGTAAAGATGCAGAAGATCTTACTGTAACAATCAACCAACTTGACCTTATGGACATATGCAGATCTTTTCATCCATCAGCAGATAAATACATCTTCTGTAACGTACATGGAACATTCTCCAGAATACACCATGTATTAGGTCATAAAGCAATTCCCTATAAAATCCAAACCACTGATTTACTGCAAAGTATCTTCTTGGACCACAGAGGTATAAAAGTTGAAATCAATAACAGAAAATTTATAGGTAGACATTCAAACTTGTTGAAACTGAACAACACTTTGCTGATAAAGCCTTGGGTTACAGAAGAAATTAAGGACAAAATAAAGAAATTTATGGATTCAAATAAGAATGAAAACACATCCTACCAGAATTTATTGGATACAGCAAAAGCAGTGTTCAGAGGTCAGTTTATCTCTGTAACTGCACACATCCGGAAAGAAGAAAGGGCACAAATTAAAGAATTAACCTTACAGCTTGAAAGTAGAAAGAGAGCAACAGAGGAACCCCTCAGGCACCAGAAGAAAACAGATTATAAGGATTAAAGCAGAACTAAATGAATTAGAGAATAGAAAAACAATCAAAACAATTAACAAAACCAAAAGCTGGTTCTTTGAAAAGACCAACAAAATTGATAAACCATTGGCTAAACTTACAAAAGAAAAATAGCAGAAGAGACAAATAACCTGATTAAGAAATGAGATGGGAGTCATTACAACAGACCCGGCTGAAATAAAAAATATAACAGAATACTATGAAAGGTTGTACTCAAACATGTTTGAAAACCTAGGGGAAATAGACAAATTTCTAGATTAATGTGACTCACCAAGATTATCACAAGAAAAAACAGATCAATTTAATAAATCTATCACAAAGGAAGAGACTGAAAAAGTCATCAAACATCTACCAACCAAAAAAGTCCTGGCCCAGACAGCTTCACTGGAGAGTTCTACCAAACTTTTAGAGAAGAGTTAACTCTGATACTGTTGAGGCTATTTCACACCATAGGAAGGGATGGAATACTCCCAAGTTCAACCTATGAAGCCAGCATAACCCTGATACCAAATCCAGGGAAAGACCCCACAAAGAAAAAGGATCAATATCACTCATGAACCCAGATGCAAAAATCTTCAGCAAAATTCTAGCCAATAGAATTCAACAGCATATTAAAAAAACATCATGACCAATCTGGTTTCATTCCAGGGATGCTAGGCTACTTCAACATCAGAAAAACAATTAATGTAATCAATCATATTAATAACACAAAAGGTAAGAATCACCTGATTTTGTCCATTGATGCACAAAAGGCAACTGACAAAGTTCAACACCCATCCATGCTTAAAACTCTCAGATACATAGGAATAGAGGGGAAATTCCTCGATGCAATCAGTAGTATCTATGCAAAGCCAACTGCCTTTATGGTCCTGAATGGTGAAAGACTAAAAGAATTCCCTTTGAGAACGGGAACTACACAAGGATGCCCACTGTCACCACTTCTATTAAACATTATACTAGAAGTTCTAGCCAGAGCAATTAAACAAGACAAAGAAATAAAGGGCATCCATATCAGCAATGAAGAAGTAGAGTTCTTTGTTTGCAGATGATATGATTGTTTATACAGAGAATCCAAAGGAATCCATAAGTAAGCTATTGGAACTAATAGAAGAGTTCAGCAAAGTATCAGGATACATGATAAATGTAAGTAAATCTGATAAAGTACATTCATCAGAAGACAAAATAGATAAATGGGACATACTAAGAATCAAACACTTCTGCTCATCCAAAGACTTCATCAAAAGAATATATCAACAGTGAGATTATTCAAGAAGAAATCACCAAATCAATTCCATTTATTGTAGCCCCCAAGAAGACAAAATACCTAGGAATAAATTTAACTAGAGAAATAAGCGATCTTTATAAAGAGAACTACAAGACCTTACTACAAGAAACTGGGAGAGACTTACATAAATGGAGTAATCTGCCCTGCTCATGGATAGGAAGACTCAGCATTGTGAAAATGTCTATTTTGCCCAAAGCAATCTACTTACATAGTGCAGTACCAATACAAATTCCAGCAACAAATCATGAACAAATCCAAACAAATCATCAACTTTGTTTGGAAAGGGAAGAAGATCCGGATAACTAAAGCACTACTGAAGAAGAACAACACACTAGGAGGCCTCTCACTACCTGACTTTAGAACATATTACACCACCACAGTTGTCAAAACAGCCTGGTACTGGTACAAAAAGAGACATATAGACCAACAGAACAGAGCAGAGACCTCAGAGATGCCACCATCATCCCATGAACAGCTGATATTTGACAAAGGCCCTACGATTTTAAACTGGGGTAAAAACAGTCTCTCTAACAATTGGTGCTGGCAAAATTGGATATCCATCTACAAAAAAGTGAAATAAGACCCATATCTCACACCTTATACAAAAATCAACTCTAATTGGATAACAGACCTAAATATAAAAGCTAAAACGATAAAGCTCATCCAAGATAAAATAGGATCAACAAAAGTTTTAATACACAATATACGCAGACTTCAAAATCTGATAAACTACATTCATCAGAAGACAAAATAGATAAATGGGACATGCTAAGAATCAAACACTTCTGCTCATCCAAAGACTTCATCAAGAGAATTAAAAGACCACCTACACAAGGGGAAAAAACATTTGGCAACTCTATGTCAGACTGATGTATGATCTCCATAATCTATAAGATATTACAAAACACCAAGAGAAGGATAAATAATCCAATTAAGCGATGGGCTATGGAAACAGACAGACATTTCTCTAAAGAGGATATCCTGGCAGCCGAACAACACATGCACAATTGCTCATGATCATTAGCTATTAAAAGAAACTCAAATCAAAACTACAATGAGATATGATCTCATCCCAACAAGGTTGTCCATAATCCAAAAAACACAAAACAACAAATGAGGGAGAGGCTGGGGAGAAATTGGAACTCTCCTGCACTGCTGGTGGGATTGCAAAATAGTACAACCTCTTTGGAAAACAGTCTAGTGCTTCCTTAAAAAACTAGAGATGTACCATTTGATCCTGTAATTCCACTGCTTGGAATTTATTCTTCAGAAACAAAAGTTGTCACACAAACAGACACATATACACGAATATTTGTTTCAGCACAGCCCACAAGAGCAAAAAGTTGGAACCAGCCCTGATGTTCATCAACAGATGAATGGATGAGTAAACTATGGTACATATACTCAGTGGAACACTATGCTGTGATAAAAAAACGACAACTCTAGAAAACTTCTCATAACATGGTCTCATTTGGAAGAGATCACGCTGAGTGAAATCAATCAGTGTCAAAGGGACAAATTTTGTATGAAATCTCTGATAATAAAGGTTTAACAAGAGAATTATCCATAGAAGAAAATGACTGTGTTGGCTACATGGGTGGATGGGGGCTGAGGGTTTATCATAGATGAGTTAATTGATAGATGTTAGAAATTTTATTCTTTTATTGTAATTAATAAAAAATAAAAACAAGAAATTCTATCCAATTGAATTTAAGTGCCAAGAAGGAACAAGAGCAAATAAGTAAATAAATAAGGCTAGTATTTTCAGACTTCTTAAACATGTGTCTCAATGATATTCACCCACCGGTTTTTGTGAGTATCATTACAGCCTTCTTCACACTTTTCTAAATTGTCAGCTGAATTAATCCCAAGAGGGACTAGTCTCTGGAGAAGGACATCATGCTTGATCAAGTACGGGGTCATCAAAAAGCAAGATCATCTTCCATGAGATGGATTAACACAGTGGCTGCAACAATGGGCTCAGGCATAACAATGACTATGAGGATGGCGCAGGACTGGGTAGAGTGTCATTCTGTTTTATATAAGGTCACCATGAAGTCAGAATCAGTGACACCTAACAGTAACAACAAGAATCATTCCTGAGTCTCCTTGGATCTAGTCATGGAAAATCTCTTCTATCTGAGCTGAGTTTTTTCTTTCCCTCCAGTTTTTTCATTCTTCATCACATGAGAGAGTTGAAGTAATGGTGAAAAATACAGCCAAAAAAAAAAAAAAAAGCTGGTTTACTTATTTTACACTTGTATTAAGTATGACAACTAATACGTACTAAGCAGTTATTTCATACCATGTAGGGTGCTACAAGAAACCCTGGTGGCATAATGGTTAAGTATTATAGCTGCTAACCGAAAGACTGGCAGATCAGATCTACCAGGTGCTCCTTGGAAACTCTATGGGGAAGTTCTACTTTGTTCTAGAAGGTCACTATAACTTGGCATTGACTGGACAGCAGTGGGTTTGGTTTGCTTTTTGATAGGCTGCTAGAAAGCTCTGCAGACACTCTTCTCACTTAACCCTCATAACTTGATGATGCAACTACTCTTCTTATTGGTAATTTACAGAGGCAGAGACTGAGGTTCAGAGAAGTCAAAGCAACATGCTCTAGCTCACATGGCTACTAACTTATGGATGGAAGATACATATTCTCAGGGCACATCCACATTGCCTCCATTCCTGAATGACACTTTACCATCCCACATATTCTTAGAAGTTTGCTGAAACCAGTACCACCACTCTAAATAATTCTGAATTTAAAGAAAATTTATAAAAACCTCACCAAAAGTTTCAAATTTCAAGACCCAAATGAAAACACTTATGAGATGAATTAGGTTATAAATGTAAAATACTAGAAAGGTGCACAGTTTCAAACAAATATTCTGTAATCATTATATTTATTTATAGAATAGAACTATCTGAAACTAAAAAAAAAAGTACTGATGGGCCAAAAAGCAGCTTAGACACCATGAAAGGAAAACAAGCAAACCAACACAAGGAATTTGAATGTTAAAAGAAAACTATCCAAACTGAAGCATGAAGAGGAACAAAAATGGAGAAAACCTAAGAGATCTTCAGTGATCTGTGGAAAAAATTAAATTGTTTTTAACATACATATGTTGGGATTTTGAGGTAAAGTGACAGGAGAAAAAAATTGAAAAAGCCTTCCAAATTTGATGAAAACTGTAAATATACAGATCCAAGCTCAACAAATCCCAAGCAAAATGAAGAAAACCACATGGTAGGCATATCACAATGGAAATGCTGAAAACTAATTATGAGAGAAAATTTTAAAGCAGCCCGAGACAAGATGTATTACATACAGAACACAAGACAATAGCAAAAAGGACTTTTAAGACATAATAAAAGCCAGCAGAAAATACAATGTCATCTTTTAAATCTGAAAAGAAAAACAAGTGAGCCTTGAAATCTCTCTCTAGGAAAATGTCCTTCGAAAATGAATGTGATGGGTAAACAATATGATGAACTCATTACCAGTGAACTGTATGTATGTGAAGAATGTAGAAACAGCAAATGTTTTGTTACATACATATTGACCAAACAAACACATTTTCACACAGACACACAGAGACACACACACACACACAGTCTACCTATCTACATAGCTATATTGAACTGCTGGTATACATATAATACATATTATATGCATGTAATATATATACACATATTATTGTGTGTATACAATGATACCTATATTAGTATATACATACTAACATAAGAAAATGACATTTTTTTAAACACAGGAAAAGAACTGTACTGGCCTTTTGCAGATGAAAGTGTAGGAATGGCCACTAAGTGAATGAAAACATGCTCAATTATCATTACTCATCTTGGAAATGCAGAATCTATCTATCTATATATGTATCTATATATATCTGTATATATCCCTCTATACATCTACACACGTCTATTGAATCTGTTGGAGTGTGCATGTATATATATGTATATATGTATGGGCTCTGGTGGCACCCTGGTTAAGTGTTTGGCTGTTAATCAAAAGGCTAGGAATCCAAATCCACCAGCTATTCCTTGGAAACCCTACGGGACAGTTCTACTCCGTCCTACAGAGTAGCTAGAACTCAGAAATGACTTGATGACAATATGTTTTGCTTTGAGGTGTATGGGGGGTGTGTGTGTGTACATACAATATATATGTTAGTGTACACATACTAATATACACAATAAAACTTTTTTAAACATGGGAAAGGGATTTAAGTGGCATTTCACAAATGAAAGTGTTGGGATGGCCAATATGTGGATGCAGAGATACTCAATATTATTACTCATCTTGGAAAAGCACAGTGCAGAACAACTAGAATTTTCATATATGACCAGTGGGAATGTAAAATGGTAAGATTATTTTGGAAACTAGACTAACCCTCATAAATTAAAATATACATTTGTTATGTGACTCAGGAATTCCATTCATAGATATATCCCTCAAAGAAGCGAAACCATGTTCACACAGAGATTGTACATGACTGCGTAGAACAGCTTATTGATAATAGCTCCAAACTGGAAATAATCCAAATGTCCATCAACTGGTAAATAGATAAATAAGCTGTATTATGGCTAATATGATAGAATTCTAATCAGCAATATAAAACAAACTACTGATATGCTCAACAGCTTTGATGACTCACAAAACCATTATGTTCACGAAGCCAGACACAAAAAAACTACATACTGTATGATTCCATTATATAAACTCAGAGAAGATAAATATAATCTAAAAGTTAAGTAAAAGTTTGCTTAAAATCATTCAAAAGCAGCTGCACCATTGTATCAACAAGAAACAGCCAGAAACTCTAGTTGAATTCAGAAGAGGATGTGGAACCAGGGATATCATTGTTCATGCTAAATCAATCTTGGGTAAAAGCAGAGTGTATCAGAAATATGTTTACCCATGTTTTATTGACTACATAAAGGCATTTGATTGTATGGATCATAGCAAATTATAGATAACATTGTGAAGAATGGGAATCCCATAACACTTAGTTGTGCTCATGAGGAATCTGTACATGGATCAAGAGTCTGCAGTATGAATACAAAAAGTGGATATTGTATGGTCGGCACTTGGCTTGGCTAAGCCAGGAAAGGTGTGCAACAGGGCCGTATCCTCTCACCACATTTACTGAATCTGCAGGTCCAGCAAACAACCTGAGAAGCTGGACTGTATAATGAAGACCAGAGAATCAGGACTAGAGGAAGACTTCATTAACAACCTGTAGTATGCAGACAGCACAACCTTGTTTGCTGGAAAGTGAACAGGACTTAAAGCACTTACTGGTCAAGATCTAGAACCACAGCCTTCAGTAGAGATTACACCTCAACATAAAGAAAACAAAAATCTTCACAACTGGACCAGTAAGCATCATCACAACAAATGGAGAAAAGATTAAAGTTGTCAAAATATCCCTTTACTTGGATCCATAATCAATACTCATGGAAACAGAAGTCAAGAACTCAAAAGACACACTGCACTGGGCAAATCTGCTGCAAATGGCTTCTTTAAACTGCTACAAAGCAAAGATGCCACCTCGAAGACTAAGGTCTACCTGAACCAAGCCACAGTATTTCAGTTGCCTCATAAGCATGCAAAAGCTGGACAATGAAGAAGGAAGGCTGAAGAACTGACACCTCGGAAGTGTGGCACTGGTCAAGAATACTGAATATACCATAAACACATGGCCCGAAGAATGAACAAATCTGTATTGGAAGAAATACAGCCAGCATGCTCCTTAGAAGGATAGCAAGACTACATCTTACATATGTTGGACGTGTTACTAGGAGTGTCAGTCCCTGGAGAAGAATACCATGCATGGTAAAAGGTGAGTAAAAAAGAGGAAGACCTCACTGGGACAGAGTGGCACGGCAGCTGCCAACCATGGGCTCCAGCACAACAGTGATTGTGAGGACTGGCATCTGACTCGGCGGTGTTTCGCTCTGCTGTACACAGGGTTGTTATGAGTCTGAGCAGACATGACAGCACCTAACAACAACAATCTGTAGTCACCTACATCACACGCTATGAGGGAACAACTTCACACAGGCACAGAAGAATTTCTCGGGGTGTTCAAAATATACTGTATCTTGACTGTGGTAGTGCTTTCATCTGTGGTGCACTTACATGGATACACTATTATATTAAGTTATTCATGAATGAGGTTCATTTAAAAATACAAATTAGTCATAATCTGTGAGGATGTAGTAACACAGGGTCTTTACTGATTGCTTTAAGCATACACAGTATTTTTGGAAAGTAGCTCAGCAAGAAATATTTTAGTGTTTCACCAAGGAATTTGGGAATATATTGAAGTAATAATCTGAAGTAAAGATAACTGTTCATGTGCGTTCATGTTTATAGTCTCCTATTTTAAAATCATGAAAAACTGAAAGAGAAAAATAGAAAAACTACATGTCAGACAGTAAAAATAACCAAACTCATTGGCATCAAGTGAATTTCAATGCACAGCAACCCTACAGGGCATAGGAGAACTGCCCTATAGGTTTCCAAGGACTGGCTTCTGGATTCGAACTGCCGATCTTTTGGCTAGCAGCCAAATGCTTAGCCACTGCACCAGCAGGATGCTATATATCCGGCAAAAGGGAATGCTTAAACAATTATAGGATAGCCATCCGGATCTGTACAACACGATAATTTCAAAGAATTTTCAATAATATAATGAAATGCTTATGTCAAAATCATTAAGTGGAGAGAAATAAATAACAATTCTGAGTACAGCAGTACCTTAACTCCATGAGGTAGGCAGTATAAACAACACTAGATAAAAATACAATCATAACTTCAGGGTGGTGACTTAGTAATTTTTTTTCTTTATCCTTGTCTATATTTTCGAAATGTCCTATTATTTGTGAAAACTACATTTATATCATTACAAAATAACTATTATCAAATATTCAGAAGTTCCATGTAACTTTTTGTGTAATTTTGTTGTTGTTGAGAGTATATTCCAACTCGACAGCACTTGGCTGGCTGGTTGAGAGTATACGCAGAAAAACATACAGCAAAGCAACAGTTTGTACATGGCCCCATTTAGTGACACTGACTACACGCTTGGAGTTGAGTAACTGTTCTCACCCTCGTTTTCTAAGCTATTTCTCCCACATTAACATAAATTCACTGCCCCCTAAGCTTCCTACCTAATCTTTCAGATGCCATTGTCCATTAGATCCCATGTAGATAGTTTTTTAAAGAGCTTATTGCTCAAGGCAGACATTTTTTTTTAAAATAATAAGCTAAATTACTGTTTGGTTTTAAGAATTCAGGGGTTATTTTTGATTTAAGGCTTAAAAATTATCTCAGGGAAATAGTTCAGGGGTTTATCTATCCTTCAAGGCTCCACAGAACTTTTAAATAATGATTTAGAGTCTTGGTTTTATAATTCAAAAGAATTAAGTTTATCACGGTGCAAGTTCTCTTTATAAAGATTCCAAAAAGATAACGCGAGTTTTCCACAGGAATGCTAGAATGAAACAAATCATCTAACAATGCAAATCCACAACGTTAGGTGGCATGAGAGCGCCAGATGCTGAACCACAAAGCATACCACTTGCCTGAAAAGAGCTTTGAGATTTTCCGGTAATTCTGTTCGACCAGCATATCCTGGGTTTATAGTAATAAATATTCCAACCGATGGCTTCAGTGTGATCACTTCCCCGAGAAATACAAATCTACCATAAAAAAAAGTGTTGATGAAATTAAATGTGTTCATTGAATATGAATGCACACTGACAAATGCAAGCCACTGCAAAATGCAAATTACTATTAGGAAGCAGTTTCGTCTGTGTAATTTTCTTTAAAATTCACAGGCATACATATTTTAAATATGTTTGCAGCATGTTTATTAAAAATATTCTCCCTTCTCCCAAAGAAATTGCAAATATGGGAAGTATTCTTTTATATTTTAGCATCCTCATAGCATAACAGAATGTAAAAATAGGCCTTGATTAATATTTAAAGAAAGGTGATGGCATCTTTGCCTCAGTGTGGGCTACAGCACTCGAATGGGCACTGCATGCCGAATGTCCATGCTAAGAGGAGAAAACCATGCCCTTGGCAGTCTTTGGAAAATCTGGTGGCATACTGGTTAACAGCTGTGACTGCCAACCAAAAGTCTGGCAGTTCAAATCCACCAGGTGCCCCTTGGAAACTATAGGGCAGTGCTACTCTGTCCTATAGGGTCACTGAGTCAGAATCAACTTGATGGCAATGGAGTTTGCTTTAGTCAGTCTTTCATTTGTCCCTTCTGTCTTCCCACCTCCTGCCATCCTTCCTTGCCCCCTCATAGTCAACAAATATCTACTGAGTATTCCCAAGTGTGGAGTAGTGTGGTGGCTATGAGAACTAGCTCTGGAGTCAGACTGTGGGGGTTTACAGACCAGCTCCATCTCTTTACGTGTATTAATCAGCCTCTCTATGCTTCAATTCCCTCATCTAATAACAGAAAGTAGGGATAATAATATTATAACCCTTATTGGATTATATGAGGATTAGCATAACTAAGTGTACGATGCCTAGAACATGGTAAATACTCAACAGATGTTAGCTCTGTCTATTCCGTCACTGCCACTTAGAAGCACTGGAGGTCTACATGGGCCCAGCTAGGGTGCTGATGGCCAGGGCAACGACACTGTGAAGGGCTCTAAGAACACAACTGAGGGACAAGTAGAAAAAAATTTCAAATGGAGGTAGCTGAGACAAGCCTAAAGGTGACCCTTGTTGAGAGGAAGGAGGCCTGAAATAAGTATCTTCAAATGGCAGAGTTAGTTAAGAAATGGGGACTGTATTGCAGAGTGGAAAGGGAGAAGATATACAGAGGTCACTATAAGATGAAGTGCTGCTTAGATAATAGCTAATTAAGAGCCAGTTGCAATAAAGTCAATTTCAACTCATGAGGACTCCATGCATGTCAGGGTAGAACTGTGTTCCATAGGATTTGCAAAGGCAGAAGTTTTGGAATTAGACCACCAGGTCTTTCTTGCAAGGCACCTCTGGGTGGACTTCAACTCCCAACCTTTCAGTTAACAGTCAAGTCCTTAGCCAATGGCACAACTCTGGGAATCCGAGGTCATTAAGAGAGTGTGGATGTGGTATAGTTAAAGTAATAATGGAAAAATAGTCTTTCCTCAGAATGTTGGAGTAGGTAGACAGACAGGCTGGGAAGCACTGGTCACAAGAAGAGAGTGGGGTGACTGACTGCTCGTGTGCCTAACAGTGAGAACAACAAGTTAAAGGCATGGGCCTCAAGGGAGGAGAGCCAGCAAGATGCTGAAGGTCCTTCTGGCTAGGATACAGTGCCATCTCTTAAATCAGTGAGTACAGATGGAATATAAAAAAACTCAGGAAATCATGAAGAAGCCTAAGTGTCTGCATATGGGCTTACACGAGGATGAAGAAATATGACTCATATACATGTATAAGTGCAGACAGAGGAGACCATCACGAAATGGTTAGTACTGGTATTAGTAGGGGTGGGAGGGAAGAGAAAAAGGGTGTCATTGGTTAGGAAACATCAACTCTCTATTAATGGTTTGTTGTTTTTTTAATTAGAAAAAGAAATACAGTTGGGAATTTTCAGAAATGATGAACTTGTATAACCCAGTTAACTAAATATTCCTAACAAAGACTGGTTCAAGTGACACCTGCATTGAATCAAATAATGATTTTGGCTAACACCTAAATAAAATACAGCTAGAGTTCAAAGTTCCTAGATCAAGGGGCAGTTGTTCTAACAAAACACAAGGATATCACACGGTTTACAGTCAAGGAAGGTATATTGTCAGGGTTATACCCCATCACCATAGTTATTCAATTACTGAGCAAATAATCTCAGATGCTAGACTGTATGAAGAAAAACGGAGCATCAAGATCAGAGGAAGATTCACTAACAACCTGAGTTATACGGGTGGCACAACCTTGCTTGCTGAAGGTGAAGAGGGCTTGAAGCACTTACTGATGAAGATCAAGGACTCTAGTCTTCAGTATGGATTACAACTCAACATGAAGAAAAAAATCTTCACAAGCAAGCCAATACGCAACACCATGATAAACTAAGATTCAAGTTGTCAAGAATTTCATTTCACTTGATCTGCAGTCCACACCCATGGAAGCTCCAGTCAAAAAATCAAAAGATACATTGTACAGACAAATTTGTTGCAAAAAGACCTCTTTAAAATGCTGAAAAGCAAAGAAGTCCCTTGAGAACTAAGGTGTGCCTGATACAAGCCATGGTGTTTTCAACTGCCTCATATGTATGCAAAAGCTGGGGGATGAATAAGGAAGACAGAAGAACTGACGTCTTTGAATTGTGGCATTGGAGAAGAAGGCTGATTTTACCATGGACTGCCCACAGAATGAACAAATCTGTCTTGGAAGTACAGCCAGAATGCTCCTTAGCAGCGAGGATGATGAGACTATGTCTCACTTACTTTGAACATGGTATCAGGTGGAATCAGAAGAGATCTGTGAAGAAGGACATTATGCTTGATAAAGTAAAGAGTTAATGAAAAAGAGGAAGACTTTCCATGAGATGGATTGACACAGTGGCTGCAACAGTGAGCTAAGGCATAACAATCCTGAGGATGGTACTGGACTTGGCAGTGTTTTGTTCTGCTGTACACAGTTCGCTACAAGTTAGGACGGACTTCACAGCACCTAACAATAGCAGCAAGATTCAAAGAGAAAATAATTAATTTTTCTAATTTGTCGTTAGAATAGAGGTAGGTAATGCAACTACATGTGGTCACAGGAAACTAGTATCTCAAGACCCATGTGATGGAAGGAAACATCCATATATATTTACTGTGCAAATGGAAACTTTCATGACAGTTTTGTTCCCAGGGCCTGGAAAATCTTCCCCTGATGGGAAGATTTAATATGCTTTTGTGGACAAGATAGCCAGTGGAATAAAATATCCTTAAAAGGGAGAGTTGGGGGAGGGAAGTAAGTAAAATGGACGAGCCAGATAAACGAGGCTGTACTGCACACACAGTGTTTCAGAGAAAACTAAAACTATGCTGTATACGATCATATTTAACTTCCCAAATGTGACCATCAAAGCTTAAGTGTCAGCTGTGTTCTGTCTTTTGGAATACAATTTAGCATGGTAAGAAGTAGTTAGGTTCTAAATATATTGGTCAAGCTTTAGGGTGTAGCAGGAAGAAAGTGCAGGTGCAGTCTCCTGGGATGGGGACAAGTGGTACAGCAAGTGTTGGTGAAATGGCAAGGACTTTTGTGGGGTGGAATGTTAAGTGTGAGAGGCCTATGAGACAGCAGGCGGAGTCCTGAGCCCCAGCAGGGAGTTGTTTTCATCACTCCATAGTACGGGTGAAAGCCTGGACATGGGGTGGACAGCAGTATACAGATGGTCTTTAAAGACAAGACTAGATAAAATCAAGGGGGAAATGTAGAAGAAGAAAGGAAGAAGTCCAAAGACTGAGTTCTATGACATCCAATATGAATAAGTCAGAACATAACAACAATAAAAATTAACAGCTAACACTTACATAGGACCTACTAGACGCTTGGAATTTGACCTAGTAGTTTATATGTTTTTAACATGTAGTTTACATGTTTTGATCAGCATAATACACTAAATAGGTAGTTTTCTTTCCCCCATTTCATGTATGGGAAGAACACAGGCAAAGGAGACTCTGTGAGGTTTAAAAGGAAAACTAGAAGAGTGGCAAGTCTTGGAATTCATACAAGGACAGTGGTTTCAGGCTAGAAGGGAGTGTTAACTGCACCAAACGCTGGCAAGGTCAGGTACGATCAAGACTGAGAACCGACCATTGCATTTAGCATCACAGAGTCTGTTTTAGTTTTGAAGTGATTAGAGTAATGGACTATACTTTTACTGCATTCCCACTTCAAAAATGTTAATAAAAACAAGACATTATTAAAAATAATTCTTCATGAGACACACAGAAGTATTAACGCCTGTCAAGGTGGGGCCTCAGGTATTATTTCTTCTTACTCTTTCTCTTTGGAATCTATAGTTCATGTGTCTAGCTACTGACCTAAAGTTTGGAGTTTCAACCCCATCCAGACACATCTTGAAAGAAGGCCTGGGATCTACTTCCAAATAATCAGCCATTGAACTCGATGGAGCAGAATTCTACTCTCACATACTTGGGGTTCTGCGGTCACCACCAGTTGAAACTGACTCAATAGCAACATTTTTTTTTTCCAAGTTTGGAATAGTAGAAGCAATGTGTCATTTACCTCTTTTTCCTGATTCTGATGGCATCGTGGATCATCTTTACCTGTACTGCTACCACAGACAGGACTTCCACAGCAATTCGGTTGAACTCATCAAAGCAGCCCCAAGCTCCTGTCTGTACCAGTCCCTTATAGATATTTCCTATGGACTAAATAATGGAAAGAGGCATTAAGAATTTACCAGAAGCCGATTTTAAGCTATCATTTATAATCTTTCTGAATTAGCAACAATGTTGTTCAAAAACATCATTTTATACATTGTTTTATAACTAACTTACTTTGTAATCCATTTGCTCGGAACAGTTGAATACATAAACCATCATACCGAGGGCTCGTCCAAGATCTTTGGTGGTTTCTGTTTTCCCTGTACCAGCTGGGCCAGCAGGAGCCCCACTCATGGTTAGATGCAGTGACTGAGTTAAGGTAATATAACACCTGTTAGCAACAGAAAACACAAACATTACAATCTAATAAGAGTTTTGTAAAACATACCTCCAAATCAAACCCACTGCCACTGAGTCAATTCCAACTCACAGCAACCTTATAGGACAGAGCAGAACTGCTTTATGGGGTTTCCAAGGGGCACCTGGTGGTTTCGAACTGCCAACCTTTTGGTGAGCAGCCATAGTTCTTAACCACTATGCCACCAAGGATGCCCAGAAAACTTAAGGGGTAGTTAAAATTTCTTTTCAAGTTTAAGAAGCCAAAGTCTAGAATGTAATGTTGTTGTTGTTAGGTGCCATTGAGTCAGTTTCAACTCACAGAGACCTTATAGGACAGATCAGAATTGCCTCATAGGGTTTTCAAGTAGTAGCTGCTGGATTTGAACTGCCAGTCTTTTGGTTAGCAGCCAAGCTCTGAACCACTAGGCCACTAGGGCTCCAAAATGTGTTAGCAGGACATGATATCGATATGCTTCCAATTCATTCATGTCAATAACAAGAGTCAGAATAATATCTTTTATCAAACATATTTTAGGTTGTTTAAAAATAATGAAGAAGGATGAATTGTTTAATTTATTAGAATCATGTTTTAAGAGATGTGTTTTTGACACAAATACTCCACAGGAATGACTCATGATTTGCAAGTTATTGAATCTCTGATTCCTGTTCTAAAGAGATTATTAACATGGAAGACAGTGCCTTAAACTATCATCTATAAAGGAAAAAGAGATTACCAATCTGGGTGATGAATTAAACACTGACTTCAAAACTGCTGCTTAATAACTATGTTAAGAGATGGTATACGGAAACTAAATATAAATACAGAGCATGCAAATAATCTATACTTATTTCAATGAATAAAGCAAATAAAACAGAACACAATTTACTGTTTAAATATATTTTAGGAATTCATTTTTAACCTCTTGCCACATTCATTTAGGTTACCACAACTGTTATATTTTCAGGAAAGACTGAGTTCTTAGACTGAGAACAACTGTGTAAGAAACTAAGTAACACTAATAAAAGAAGCAAAAACTAACAAACTGCAGCCTCACACAGGCTGGAGCTTCTGCAAGTTTATAAATTACATTTGTCTTAGTATAGACAGCACATCTAATGGAAACACATCAGTCTGGAGGCCAGAAGGCTTTGGGATTAGTGTCTACTTTGCCCATCATCAGACGTTAAGCTTAAGTAAATCACTTGACATCAGTATGCCTCACTCTCCTTAGTTTCCTCCTCCATAAAATGAGGCTTACTGTAGGGATTAATGAAGAATGCACAGGTAAATGCCTTGGAAAATTTAAAGTACTGTGCAAATAGAAGCAATTACTTCTGAAAATGGAAGTGTTTCTATTCCATATCCATCACATATTTAAGTGCATCTTTGAAAGAACATAGAATTGGAAAGACCCTTGGACTAGAAATCAGGGCATATTTTGTGGTGGAGACTGTGTCCAGTAATGATCTCTTTTGGTTCCCAAGTTTTAGCTGGATATACAGCCACACAAGCGAAGGCTACATGTCCCACCTCCCTTCCAGGGAGGAGTGACTTAGTGACCAAGCTTTAACTAATGCTACGTGCAGAAGTATATGTGCAAGCCCTGGGAAACCTCCTTAGTAGTCTGATCTGGGCTCTCTTTTTCCCCTTTCTCCTTACTGCCAGCCTGTACTGCTCAGCTACTTACCTGCACCCATTACACAATTGAGATACCAGTACTTGTGGTATTTAAGCCCTTGTATTTGTGGATCTCTCTGCGGTGTAGTAAAGTGCTACATCTGCTAACCAACAGGTCAGCAGTTCAAATCTACCAGGTGCTCCTTGGAAGCTCTACAGTGATAGTTCTACTCTGTCCTAGAAGGTCACTATGAGTCAGAACCAAACTTAATAGGAACAGGTTTGGTTCTGTTTTTCTGAAACAGCAGCTTAGTCTGAATCTGCCTAACCAACCCTGTGTGTTCCGGTCCATGTCCATGAATTACAAATTGGTTGACTTAAGTCTTTGAACCTGCTCATATATGGAAGAGGAGACACCAGCTGCCGCACCTACCACACCAAGTAAAGGTCAGTATCAAGGGACGCAAAGTTGAAGTACCTGAAACAATTAGTAAATAATCGAAAGAATGACATGGAAAAGCAATGCATACAATGTAAGCTTCTTACCCAGCATGACTCACACTGTCAAACTGCATGTTCATCTTCTGTAACTTCCAAATAAAATATACAGTGATTTTTTAATTAGAAAGGCAGTGACCTATTGGTCCTCACACTGATAAATTTTAAAACGCCTCTTCCCTTCCTCTCCGGTCCCTTTCTGCCTCCCTCTCCTCTTCTCTATTCACAACAGCATGCACACAGTATCTGACTATTGTTACACGATTTTGTTAAGCTGTAAATTTTAATACCTCACACTGAGGCACAGCTGCAAGAAGAGTCACAAAGCTAGTGAGCAAATCCCACCAACCTCCAAGGACAATCATCACAACCCCGCTTCATAGGCATCTGTTTGAAACTCTACCATTTTATTCCCCAGATAAGTTTTATACTACTTTGGTGCTAAGTAACTGGAGGCATTCCGGTGAACTTTACATGCAGTTTCTCTTTCATGAATGTTAAGAACTAAATGTGCTTTCTCCCACCAAATAAATCAGCAGAGATTGGAACACCAAGTCAAGGAAATTCAAGTCAAGGTGACATATCCTTTGCTGTTGTGAGGTGCCCTGGAGTCAGCTCCTCTGACTCATGGTGACTTTACATGTTACAGAGTGAAACACTGCCTGGTCCTGCCCCAGCTTCATGACTGCTGGTATACTCAGGTGCACTGCTGCAGATGGTGTGCAGTGCCTTCTAATTTAGGGGCCTCATCTTCCAGCAGTGTGTCGGACAACATTCTATTGGTTTCCACTAGGTTTTTACTGGCTGATTTTCAGAAGTAGACTGCCAAGACTTTCTTCCCAATGTGGTTTAGTCTGGAAGTTCTGCTGAAAACTGTACACCATGGGTGACCCTACTGGTATTTGAAATACCTGCAGCATGGCTTCCAGAATCATAGTACCATGCAAACCACCATAGTATGACACACTGTCAGATGGGCAGTGAGACAGATGGGTACCTTTATCCCTATAGATTTCTGACTGTGTACGTGTATGTATATAAGCGGATCTGTATCTATACACATAGATAAGTACACACATACTTTGAGTCAACAGGCAATGAACTTTTAAGAATAGCAACCTCTTGTCTCCTTGATACACTCCAGCCACAATGACTTTCTGTCTGTCCCTTGAACTGCTCAAGCTCATTCCAACCTTGGAAATGTTGTGCTAGCCTTCACCTCTCTCTGCCCCTCAGTCACTGAGTTCCTTGTTACGATTTAGGTCTCAACTCAAATATTCTCTTAATAAATCTAGATTAGATTCTCCCTTCCCTATACCTGTTTAATATACTATCCTATTTCATGTTTCTCACAGCACAGATTACTACCTAAAATTACTTCATTAATCAATATGCATACTTTTTATCTTCACCACCTCTCAACTAGAAAGTAAGCTCTGCAAGAGCAGGAAGCTTGTCTTTTTACTCAACACTGTTACCCAGACATCCAGAACAGTGCTTAACACAGTGCTTTAATAAGTCTTATGTTCCCGCTTTTCTCTTTCTTTTACTACATATAATCTTTCAAAGATCAATTTGGACAGAATTCATTCCTTATTATTTTCACATTTCCAATACAGGGACGCAACTGTGGTAGTTACAGAGAATGCAGAATCAAGGTACCACAGCGTTAGCCGTGGGTAACTGGGACTCACTGAGCAAAGATGCTCGAGCCACACGAATCTGTTCATGAGCTCATCATGCATTATCATGCAACTTGTGTAATTCTGTTCTCTGATTTAGTTTTTGTTAGCTTGTCTCTAAAAAAAGTCGATATTCACCTATTGATCTGATTAATTTACACACTTTCATACGGTTTCCCAATTTGCTCATGATTTTCTCTCCCTTCCTTTCCTTTTAATCTCACTGGTCTCTGCCCATGCTAGGGGACGTTTTGGCTTGGTTTCATCCATGACTTTCACTTAGAATAATTGTTACCTGTCAGTCAGTGGAGTGATCACGAGTCGAGGACTGTTTCCTAAATATTCGTAGAAATACTGGAACTGGGCATCACAAATATTAACAAAGCAGTGTTTCTGGGTGTCCTCCCACTGGTGGCGGAGTTGAGACAGCCAAGCAAAAGCTTGGGGACTGACAACCTAAAATCAGTGCACATTCATTATGTTACACATTAGGAGGGAAGGAGGGAGAGAGGGAGGAAAGGAAGAAAAACAGTTGCTGCTGATTGTGACCCATGGAAACCCAACGTGTGTATAACAGAATGAAATTGCATAGAGGTTTAAAGGCTGTGACACTTTTCCCAAAGCACTTCTGGGTGGGTTTAAATCACTGACCTTTGGGATAGTAGTCACTTTAACTGATTACATGTCCATGGACTCATGTTACACATAACAAACCAAGCCAAACCTACTACCCTCAAGTCAATTCCAACTTGTAGTGAGCCTATAGATCAGAGTAGATCTGCTCCATAGAGTTTCCAAGGGGTGCCTCGAGGATTTGAACTGCTGTCCCTTTGGTTAGCAGACTTAGCACTTAACCACTATGCCACCAGGGTTCCCATAGGACATTGATATTTCTGAGGCAGCAAATTCAAGCTATTAATCTAATCAGCTCTATTGGTTTATATTTTATATCTTAAATTTCCCACAAACAGGAAATTTGTACATTTTTGCAGACTGCAATTGCAAGTCGATAACTGAATACTTAATCAGAAATGCATGTGTAACAAAACTCTTCCTTTCAGTAGGGCTTTTACTGTTAAAACAATTTCAATTTGTTCAAGTTCTGCTTTTCCCCTTGTATAAACCACCCCAGGGGATTAGATAAATTTTGCCTTCTGGAGGTATAAATGATATTTTCAACACAGTCCGTTCTAAAGCCAGTCTGCTTTTAGTACAGAAATCTTCTACTATTTTTATTGAATCAAGTATCAGTATTTTTCCATTCCTACTTTTTCCCAATTTAATGCTCCATTTCTCTTACAGCAGGAAAAATAAAAAACTGAAAAACAAAACCCAGCCTCTTTTCAATGTACATGCAACCCTAGTTTTCTCAGGAATCACTTGAAGTTTCCAAAATAATTACCTACTGACCTGTCTGATAACTATGTAGGTCTCAACTCGTATACGTATATCTTATAAATGTTGGGAATTATTAGACAGTCTATATAGCTCTTAGTACAAAGCAAAAGGCATAATCAGTAGATCATAATCTGTCCTACTGAAAACAAACCAACCATGAGGTTGAGAAAATCGAATATATAAGGTACAGGGTTATATTGTAAGAGTCGTTATCAGAGGTTTGTCATCAAAATGAGAATCAACAGTTAAGTAGTGCTTTGTAAAGATTAGACTTGAATTAACAATTAAAGAACACTGCTCATTAATGGTCCTGATGCCTAATTAAGGAATATTTAAGTTTATGGCTCATATAAAGAAGTACTCCTACGTTGTGGGAATAAATTAAAACACACTTTGATTACAATAATTGAGAAAGAAATTGAAAAACCATAACATGCATTTTCAAAGAATACACTTAAATTCTGAAAGAGGCTGCTTGATTTACCACTACCTCCAGAAGACACAAGGGAGCTGGAAGAAGGGGAAGGCAGGTGGGATATGTCAATGTTGTTGCGTAAACAAAGCATACGTCTGACACTCAAAAGTAGGAGGAGTTTGAAACAACTGATGAGAAATTCTCCCTTCCCACTAAATACTACCAGCTTCTAAGAGACACACGGACTTTATGCAGAGGTAGGAAAAGAATCCAATATACTGAATAGATTACAAGTAATTTCTTAAAAGTCAATTATTTAGCCCTGAGAATAAAAAGACAAGAAATGATCTAAGTAACGATCTAGAATTATGACCGATATATCACTCTTTCTTCAAAAGGTAATGGATTTAAAACACAGAGCGATGGCTGAAATGACATAGATGCACTTATAACTATTGGTCAATAAGCCTCCAAGGTGAAGTTAATAGGCCAAAGGACCAACACACTGATTTCTACAGCTCTTCTGTCTTGGGTCTATTTTTTTTAATGATTCAAGGCTTCTGATTTCAGAAGACTTTGAGGTATTGTTCATGATCACTCTCACCAGCGTATTTTTGTCATTAGCTGCCACTGAATCAACTCCAATTCATGTTAGCCTTATCTACAATAGAACGAAACATTGCCTGGTTCTCTACCACTGTCATGATCCTTGTATGTTTGAATTAATTATGAAGACTTGGCAGGATAGTTAGCTAATCTCAATCAAACACAACCAAAATAAGTACTACAGTTTCTCAGAACTAACTAAAAGTCACAGACTTTTAAAAACAATGACTTTCTTGGGACTGCTCTGACAATCAGCACCACTGCTACAGCCACTAACCTGAAAGCCGGCACCTCAAATCCACCAGCGCACTCATTGGAAACTCTATAGGGCAGTTCTACTCTGTCCTATGGGGTCTCTACAAGTCAAAATCACCTCAATGGCCGTGGACTTGGGATTATTAAGAAAATAGGAAACCCTAGTGGCATAGTAGTTAAGAGCTAGGAGCTACGGCTGCTAATTAAAGGTTTGGCAGTTCAAATCCACCAGGCGTTCCTTGGGAACCCTATGCGACAGTTCTACCTTGTCCTACAGGGTCACTATGAGTCACAATCAACTCAATAGCAATGAGTTTATTAGGAGAATAACAACAAAGAATTTTTTTTTTTTTTACAAACAACTTGCCTTCTGAGAAATAAGCTTGGCTACCACATCTCTGGCATGGACGTCGATGGTGCAAATGGTCATCACCTTCTGCCTGTCTCCAGGAGGAAGTTCTCCCAGTAACAGTGCAATCAGTGCATTCAACTGAGAAATCTACAAGGAATTTTTTTTGTTAAGGAGAGGAGGGTTACAAATATAGAATCTAACAGTCCAAGCAATAGTCTTCATATCTGCAAAGAGCCCCTTAGTTTATAAAACAATTTCAAACATGTCACCTCAGCTGGTCCTCAAACAGCCCCGGGTTGGCAGAGCAGGGAAAGAAAATAATATTAATAGCTCTGACCAAGACGAAGGAACTTGGGCTCAGAGAAAGCTGATGACTCTGCCTGGAAGGGCAAAGCCAGGGAAGAAGCAAAGTCTCCTGGCTGCACCACACTGACTCTCTGCTAATAATGATCTAGTCCACAACTTAGCTAGAACAGAAACAACTGCAAATCTGAAAATGTACAATTAGCCTAACTTTTTAAGAAGTATAGTAAGAAGTTAACTCCATTATTTTTTTTTTCTTTACAAAAGAGCTCATTTAACATCTAGCGTTTGTGAGCTGTGCCTGTTGTGTGTGCTTTGTTTTCTTTCAGATAGGACGGGTGATGATTACTGAGAAAATACAAAAACTGTCGAGCTAGAGAGCAGTTCACTTTGTTCTTATTCACATGCTCTTCCTGCTTAGCTGTACCAATGAATCTCCTAGATCAATAATATTCAAACCGATGGTCTCCCTTCATAGAAAGGAAGCAATGGAATAATATGGGACCAAAAGGAACAGAAAATACTGTGCGCACTGCAAGTCAAAAGAATATGCATGGTTTTGTGACATTTCATTTCTGAGTGTACACATACATGGGTGAATCTGATCTAACAAAATATTTCTTATATTAACTAAGGTCAAAAAGGTTTGAAAGACATTATCTTAGGTGGTCATCGTTACCATGAATATTCACACAGAAATAATACTGTTATCTTAAGGCTTAACTGTAAGGAAATATACCTGCCATACTCAAGGGCAGTGTACTGTAAAACAGGACTATCTGCTCTCCCCTTCAGTGCTGTCAAGGACACCCAGTTACACCCTGTTAGCACCTGAGACAGCTCGTAATAAGTGAATCTCACAGGTCATCAGAAGCCCTCAAACCTTTGTCACCTACTGTTGAAAACAGGTTTGCCACAGCACTATTACCACAGCCCAGAAAATATGAAATGCTGCACACTTCCTGGAGATGGCTGTGCAGCTGAGGTCTGGACCCTGGAGAAAGTTAGAGAATCATATCAAGAACGGAGAAGGAAGTCCCGAAGATGAGAACAGGAATAGGCACAATGTGCCAAGCACTGAGGAATCACATTGCCTACCTTATCTCATGTAAACCTCACAATCACTTATGGTTATCCTAATTTTACTGATGAAGAAACTGAGTTGGGAAACTTTTAGGCAGGTTTACTAACCAGGGGAGTGGGAATTCAGACCCAAGTCATCTGACTTCAGGGGTTGAGCTCTTCCTCATCACATCACAGACTCCACGTAGAGCTAAAGTGCATTCCACTCTGTTCTTATTCACATTGCTATTCTTGTTGAGGTGTACCAATCAACTTCTGCATGGCTCACCTGCCTCTTTTAAGTCCCAGAAGCTGTGGCTGTGCAAGGAGTATTCCAGAGAGTCTGATAATCAGATACAATGAAACACAGGTTCAAAAACCCAAACCACTGCCATCAAGTCGATTCCAATTCATACCAACCTTATAGGACAGAGTAGAACTGCCCCAGAGTTTCCAAGGAGCCCCTGGTGGATCTGAACTGCCAACCTTTTGGTTAGCAGATGTAGAACTTAACTACTACACCACCAGGGTTTCCGACACAAGTTCAAGGGATCAAAAACATGTACTTTAGACATTCAGGATATACGACAGCCTTACAGGTATTCGACTTACTTTTAATATCTTAAATCTATAAAAGGTAATTAAATTTTAACAAAAGGAGATGTGATCACTATTTCATACAGAACATGTTCAATGACAACCACTGCCTGGATTTACATTCCACAAAGGCAAGTTCTGTGTCTTTCTCATTCAGTTCTGTGTTCCAGACATTAGAATGTCAATTTGTGGCTTACACAGTTTGCTGCCTAAACCAAACCAAACCAATTCTGACTCATATAGACCCTATAGGCAGACTAGAACTGTCCCACAAAGTTTCCAGGGAGTACCTGTTGGGCCTAAACAGCTGACTTTTTGATTAGCAGCTGTAGCACCTAACCAACTGGCTTCCAGTTTGCTGCCTAGACATCTATTAATTCCTCATGGCTACCCATTCCCCCCTTTCTGACATGGCCATTCCTATCACATCACACAGTCAACAGCACAGTCTCTAACTAGTTTTCCCAGACATGCCCTATAGCACCTCCCTTGGTAGAGACTCTTAATATCCTGTAATCCAGTTACTCCTTGCCCCTCTTGGCCACGTTCCACATCATTTCCCATGGTACAATCCCTCCCTTCTCCTGTCAGAATGCACTAGAAACTTATAAACCGAACAAAACTTGAGTGCACTCTGATTCCGAAGCCCCACCTTGCTTATCATCACACATAAGCCCTTTCCCACACTTCCAG
This sequence comes from Heterohyrax brucei, assembly GCA_028571685.1. Classification (NCBI taxonomy): domain Eukaryota; kingdom Metazoa; phylum Chordata; class Mammalia; order Hyracoidea; family Procaviidae; genus Heterohyrax; species Heterohyrax brucei. Next base: position 87,299,653 of record CM053147.1, on the reverse strand, counting down.
TTTGTTATTCCCTGGTCTCTGGGTGTGACCCCTCTGTGGCCCTCCTCGGAGGCATACTGTATTTTCCCCTCTGGAACCTGGGAGTCTTAAACTCTGTTTTCTGGCCATCCTGTGTGAGACTTGCTTTCTTATGCTGCACCTGAGAGACCATCCACAACACACACAAATCCGTTTGGGTCGACATTAGGAGACCAGAGTCACTGAGAAGTTATCTGCCCAGCAGCAGAACACTCAGTGAGCAGATAACGAACAGATGTATGCGCAATATAGTCCACGCACGGTTAAGGTTCCGAAAAACATTAAAAACACCTGTTGCTTAGCAAAAAGAGGCATTTCAACATTGGGTGTGTCCTCATCTGGTGTAAGATATTCTGTCTCCACAATCACAAATCTTGCATTGTTACTAGTCTTTGGTTAAAAAGAGCTGATTCAAACAACAGTAATAAATCTTCTGCCTTGTGAGAGCATTTGTAACTTTAAATGCTGCCACATGCCTTGTCTTGTCTGAGCATCCCACAGCCTATGATTTCTACATCACTGATTCATTTTTCATGGAAGTTCAGTCAAATGAAAGAGGATTACAAATATACCTCATCACCATTATCTGTAAAGCATCATATGTTGAGACTTAGATTGTCTGTCAAGATTAAACTTCTGATGATGCTCCTTTGTAAGTAATAAAATTCTGTGCCACCAATATAAATACTACTTGTAAAATGTCTATGTCACCTGGGTAATGGCACCAGGAAGCAATTACTACACGAGCACGCTATAATTGCACACAAGTTTATGGTCTGTAATGTGTAAAACATTCTTTGGCAGATTTAAAAAAGAAAAAGCACCAAACTATGTAATCAGCAGTTATTCTTGCCCTTGATTATATCAGTGTGACCCAATTTTCTACTGACCAAGAATGTTTGTGAAGTTGACTACCTACATTCCTCTAAAACTCAAGCAGTTATTTACATGGTGCACCTTGGCTTCGGAAAGACAGCAAGTTTATATTCTAAACCAGAAAGAACCTTAATTTAAAGTAAAATCCAAACTCCTCTCCATAGGCTAGAGAGTCATCTATGTCTTCCCACCACTCTTCCTACCTTGCTTCAGTCCAGCCACGCTGCCTTTTCTTTGTCCTCGACCACAGCAACTGTGTCATTTACCTGTAGTGAGCTTCCCTCTGATGTTTGCAAGGCTGGATTCTTCTCACCATTTGAGTCTTAGCTCAAATTCATCTCCTGGGACTGGCCTCCCTGAACAACCTATTTAGTATTATGACTGTTATGCACTGAATTGTATTTTTTAAAATACAGGAACCTGTGGATGCAATGTAATTACTGTTGTGTGCAACTTTACCTCCAATGCAATGTAATGTCATTACCTTCCATAATACAAGTCAATATTATCAATTACTCATTTGAGGTCATACTAACATAAGGTGGATTCTAAACCTTGTTATTTCTGAATTATAAAAAGAGAAGCATATCTACACAGGGAAAGCAAGACACCATGTAAAGACTGTTGTCTGCAAGCAAAGGTAACTTCAAGAATCATTGTCAGACACCAGGAACGTGGAGAGAGGCCCACAGAAGGAAGTGACATGATCATTTTTGGACTTTTGACCTCTAAAACTATGAGAAAATAAACTTTTGTTCTTTAAAGTCACCCACTGGGTATTTCAGAAACCCTGGTGGCATAGTGGTTAAGTGCTACAGTTGCTAACCAAAAGGTAGGCAGTTCATATCCACTAGGCACTCCCTGGAAACTCTACAGGGCAGTTCTACTCTGTCCTACAGGGTCACTAGAGCATTGTTATAAGTGAGAATTGACTTCACGGTACTGGCTTTGTTTTGGGGGGGGGTGTGCTTACCGGGTATTTCTATGAAAGTAGCACTAGAAAACTAAGATAACTGCCAACTCACTTATTCTGCACATTCCTAATTCATTTTCACCATAGTACTTACTAGTATCAGATCCACTGATTTTCTTATTTATCGCTTGTCTTCTCCACTTGATGGTAAGCTCTCAACAATCAATGCCCTGCTATCTGTTTTATCAAGTGCCATATTCCTATGCCTAGAATACTGGCCAGCACACAAGCTCAGTAAACAACGGCTGTATGAAAGAATAGGTAAACAAATCAATGACAACAGCAATACATACCAGAAGAGCATTTTTTTCTCACATTTACTCACTGATACAAGGTGGTTACTGTTTCCAGAGCTTAAGGTCTAAGGAGGAATGCAGGTAAATAGTTAAATACTTGTTTTGGTTAAAGCAGGTACAGAATGCTATGTGAGAACCAAGAAGTGGGATCTTGCCTAATCGAGGGCTTGGGATGACATTTTGAAGGAAACATATTTAAGATAAGATGTGAAAAATAAGCTAGAGTCAGGTTGTGGAAAATGTAGCAGTTGGCCATAGGAGAGGAAGTGTTTAAGACACAGGAAGCAGTCTGTATAAAAGTCCAGAATGGAGCAGTAGGCCGATGATGGCACAAAGTCTCAAACAGGTACATAACAAAGCCAGGGAAGAAAACTGGGCCCAAACACGCAGGGCCTGGCCAGCACATTAAGGCTGGACTTCAATCCAAAAGCACTGAGATGCCCCCGAAGTGTTTTCAGAGGTGGGGTGATAATCAGATTTCTGTTTTTAAAAGACTTTTCCAGATGGAGTGTGGACAATGAATTGGATAAAAATAAGAGTAGAGGGCGGGAAACCAGAGAGGAAGACACTACAGTCGTCTAAATGAAGAAGACAGTAGCTTAGACTAGGACATTAACAAGATAGAAGGACAGTAATGATAAGAGTATAGACATTCAGGTGGCTGAAGAGACTTAGTGGTTGACTGGCTATGGGGTAAGAAAGAGACAACTTGTCTTTGAAGAAGCAGTCAGTAAAGCAAAGGATGTATTACATTGGACAAATATGCTAGAAAAGACTTTTCTTAAGTGTTGAAAAGCAAAGTCATTGCCTTGAAGACTAAGGTGTGCCTGACCCAAGCCATGATGTTTTTAATCACCTCACATGCATGTGAAAGCTGGACAATGATAAGGACAGCTCAAGAACAAACGACACCTTTAAACTGTGCTGCTGGCAAAGCATATTAAATGTATCACAGACTGCCAAAAGAATGAACAAATCTGCCTTGGAAGAAGCACAAGCAAAATGCTCCTTAGAAGCAAAGATGGTGAGACTGTCTCACATACTTCAGACGTCTATCAGGAGACAGAAGTCCCTGGAGAAGAACATCATGCTTGGCAAAGTACAGAATCAGTGAAAAAGAAGACTTTAATGAGATGGACTGACACTATGAGTTCAAGGATACAGATGATTGTACCAATCTCAGAGGCTCGTTCTGTTGCACATAGAGTTGCTATGAGCCAGAAACAACTTGACAGCATCTAACTACAACATCAGCCACTGATGAAGAATATTAGTAAAGGAAGAATTGAGTTTGAAAAGGAGAATAAAAGCATTATAAACACTCTAGGTCAGAAATGATGCCCCTAGTTCAAATGGTTAATGGACACAGCTGCTAGCCTAAAGGTTGGTGGTTTGAGTCCACCCAGAGATGCCCGGAAGAAAGGCCTGGTGACCTACTTCTAAAAAATCAGCCATTGGAAACCCTATGGAGCACAGATCTACACCAGCACACACGGTATCACCATGAATTGGAGTCAAGTCACTGACAGCCAGCAAAAGTTGGATGTGCCAGGGAGACTCCCAAGAGAGATGCTCACCATGTTACTGGCTGTCCTTCTAGTGAGAGGTCTGAGTCAGCAGATTACAAAAGTAATTCAGCAGCCATCAAAGTGGATGAGCTCAGCCAGGGATGTGTGTGTGTACTGAAAAGTAAAAGGGGCTGAGAACAGGAATGTAGAAAACAGTAGTATATACTGGGAAGGAGGAAGAGGATCCAGGAAAGAAAATTAACGACAGTCCAAGAAGTAGGCCAAAAACTAGAATTCAAATGAACATGAATATAAGGAAAGAGTGTTTGAAGAATGAAGAGTGTTCTCTAAATAGAGTCAGTCATGTGAAAGATACAATTTTGGGGGGAAATGAGAAAAAATGGGAAGAACAAGTAGAAACATTTTACTCAAAACACTTGATTTTAATAGATGCTACAGATATAGGAAAAGCAGGAAAGATAAGGAGCTATTGGGTCAGCGGAAAAATCTGTTTGCTGTTTGTGTTCTAAGTGATAAGAGAGATTTGGGAATGTTGAACTGCTGAGAAGAATAAGTCAATGGCAAGAAACTGAAGACACAGCAGAAAGGGTAGTCGGTAGAATGCCAAAGCAGAGGACAGAGCATGGAGGAAGAAAGGGCCTTGAACAGCCAGAGGCCACCCTTTCTGTCCCAACACATGGAGGACAGAGAGGCAGAGATACCAGTCTATTTGCAAGACATCTAATTCGTCTATATGAAAGGTATTATTTTGCAATAACATATGTATTTGTATTATCTTTATAGTTAACATACAAATATTTAAATACCTTTAGAACAGACAAGACTCACAAAATCTTATAAAACAAGATTTTCATTTGTGTGTAAATATGTTTATATATACAATACATTTGTTATATATTTATATTATATAAACATATATACATAAGATTTAATCTAATTATCATGACAAGCCTATGAAACATGGTGGACAGGTTTCAGTGGAGCTTCCAGACCAAGACAGATAAGGAAGGTCTAGTGATCTACTTCCAAAAATTAGCCCAGAAAAATCCAATGGATCACAAGAGTGATGAGTCCCCTGGGTTGGAAGTCATTCATAACACCAGTCGCCGTAACGATGGACTCAAGAACACTCAAAACTGTGAAGGCAGCACAGGACCACACAGTTCTGCTGTACGTGGAGTCACCATGAGTCAGAGCTGACGTAAAGGCAGCTGACAATGTTGTTCTTGTTTCATAGCAACAGTAACAAAGATCTCTAGTCTTGAGACTCATCAACTGATCAACTGATTTTCATTTTCATCAGTTAGCATAGAGGAAACAAACAGGGACCAAGCCCCACCTTCTTTGAAACTAACGTGGTATGGTACAGTGAGACCTCAGTTTGTTGCCTTCCTTCCCAATGTTTATCTCCTACTCCTTTTTAAGTCATGTTGCTAAAACCACTAGCACAATGTTGCACAATGAATGTCAGTAGTAGCAAGTATAATTATATCACTTTTGACACTAATGGGAATGATTCTAATGTTTCACTACTAAGTATGATTTTCTCTGCAGGTATCTAGGAGACAATCCGCATCAAGTTATAAAATTCTATTCAGATGCTTATAGTAGGAAGGAAGAAAAGTATAAAATACTCTACATACCCATTTTAGGAAAGCTAGAAAGAGAGGAGCAAATTAAACCCAAAGCAGACATAAAGAATCAAAATAAGAGCCGAAGTCAGTGGAAAATAGAAATAAAATAAGTCATTCAAGTCAAATATTAATTCTTTGAAATCATACAGAATTGATAAACACCTGTAAAGACTACTAAGAAAACAAAAGAGAAAATACAAATGACCAACATCAGGGTAAAAGTGACATCACATTAGGTTCTCCAGACATTAGGGGAATGACATTTACTGCGTCATTATCAACATATGTTACATTCACAGGAGGTAAACGTTTTCTGTAATTGCTCAGATAGTAAACATTTTAGTTTTTTCAGGCCATAGGTCTCTGTCACAAATACTCAGATTTCTTGTTGTGGTAGGTTAAGCAGCCATAGACAGTAGACTACAAGCAGATTTAGCTAGTGGGTGGTAATTTGCCAACTTAGATGGCCCAGGTAAAATGGGTAAATTTCTTGAAAGACAAATTATCAAAAAGTGATATAAGAAAAATAGACAAGTTAAACATCCATTTCTCTACAAAAGAAATGAAACCAGTGATTATTATCAAAGATTTAAATAAAAACTAATGTCAGTACTTCACAAATTCTTTCAGAAAACAGAAAAATATAACTTTCCAACTCCTTTTTGGGAGCATAACCTTGATCCCCAAACCTGGTAAACATATAAAAAGTTTACAGATCAATGTCTCTGATGAATACATATACAGACAAATCACATTATCATGTAAACAGATTTGAAAAAGCTCAATGTTGTTTCAAGATAAAACTCTCTGTATTCAGTAAAATAAGGATTTTCCTCTATTTGATAAAGGATGTCGACAAAAAAGCTACAGCTAACATACTCAGTACTGAAACACTAAATTATACATCCCTAAGATTGGTAACAAGGCAAAAATGTCTGCTGTCTCTTTTTCTCTTCAACCTTGTATTGGAAGCATTAGCCAATTCAGTAACGCAAAAAAAGGAAATAAAGGTCAAGAAGACTGGAAGAAAGGAAGTATAACTTATTTACAAATGATATATATTTCTGTGTGTAAACAGCTCTAAAGTACCTATAAAAACAAAACAAAAACTACTAAATCTAGTAAGTGAATTGAGCGAATTCTCTGACAGATTTTTAAAATTACTATATGTTTATATACAATATATTGGAAGATAAAACTGAAATACTAATTCCATATTAAGTATCATCCAAATACATCAACTATCTAAAAAGAAATGTAACAAGAAATGTGCAAGAACTGTGTACTGGAAGTCACAGAAAAAAAGAACACAGAAATTGAAGAACTATACAGAGAAACATACCATGTTCTTGGATGGTAAGATCTACCACTATTTTGAGATGTCCATTCTACTAAATTTATACTTAGATTCAATGGCATCTCAACAAATGTTTAATTAGGCTAAGATAACTAAACTCACTGCCACTGAGTTGATTCCAACTCATAGCAACTCTGTATGACAGTGCAGAACTGCTCCACAGAGTTTCCAGGAAGCTTCTGGTGGGTTTGAATTGCTAACCTTTTCATTAGCAGCTGTAGTTAACTACTGGACCACCACGGTTTCCAAAATAACTAGTGACTTAAAAATAACATGATTCTAAAACATATACAGAAATAAAAACACCTAGATAGCCAAAAAAATTTGGAAAAACAAGAGTTAGAACATATATACACTGGGAATCATGGCTTAGCCAAATGGACATACATTTGCGGGGGACACAATTCAATCTACACAACATTGTTAGACATTAGAGATATGTAATTAGAACCACAATAAGATATTTCACACCTACTAGAATGACTATAATTAAAAGAAAACTAACAACATCAAACGTGGGCAAATACATGAAGTGATAGAAATTCCATAACATAGCTGAGTGTGGTGATGGACGGTTAGCTGAGAAAAGTTTTATATTGCTTATCTTGAGACTTATCAACAGTGTTCTGGGAATTGTTCCAGCATACTGTAATTACTATTTTTTCAAGTCCAAAATGCTTCCATCTCTTTTGATGATTTTCATGCAACTCAGTTAATAAAACAGACAGGGAAAAACTTTCTTACCAGATCCTACTCTCTAAAACAAAATAACGTTTGCCAAAGAAGCTTTGAATCTCAGAAATGAAATGTCATATTTTCAGACTGACAAAACATACCCCAAATGCAGATTTTTTTACCATTAATCCTAACAGTAATAATGTGCAATCATAATAAGTCTAGGGGAAATACAGAGTTTAAGATAATTGTATCGGTTAATTTGTCCTCACTACAACTTGTGAGAGCTAAGGGAAAAAATGACTTGCTCAGGAAGGGCAACCATTAGAGCAAACTCTGATCTCATTTTAAAAATTAAGGTATTTTAAAAGACTCAAGTTTATTTAGAAGCTTCTCACAACACTAGCAAAAATGCTTTTGATTAACAGTGTGCTCCAACAGATGCATCCACGCATTTAACAAAAGAGAAAACTGGGTGGCAGAGCCAGCATGGCTCCCTAAACTGTAGCACGCTGTCCGACTACAGTCAAGGCCTGGAAAACTAAGTTACACAGATACGAACATCAACTCAGGAAATATAAGCATTAAATGAAGGGATTAGGAATTAGAACACACACCAAATGGAAAAAAAAAAAAAGTGACAGAAAACAGAATGAGGAGAGATACTGAGGAGAGGTCCCCTGCCAACTAACATGGCACAATGTTACCATCTTGGAAAACAGCCAGCAAAAACCTCAGACAGGGATTATATGAAGGCAAATTCACAGAGCCCTCAACAGGAGACAGGGCACCTGGCCCTAGAGAAACGTCCTTTCCCACTTCACACGCTACTGGGGAGTAGCAGCGAGAACCTCTCCAGTCCAGCCGCCCCGACCACTGAGGTCCATGTTAGGAGTGTCTCGCACCCACCTCCTCCCCTCCCACTGCACTGATTTTCCCCTTCCTGTTTGTCTTTCTCCCTCCCATCTAGACCCTGATACCACCTCCCTCCCCTCCTGTAGGCCAACTGCTACACTGTCACTGCCAGAGAGCACCCCCCCTCCACCCCAGGTGCGCCCCCAACCCCACCCACCCCGGGTCCGCCCCATGCCCACCTGCCGGCTTCTGTTGTGCTGCCCTTTTTCTTCCTCTGCTCTCCCTTTTCTTCCATTTCTTTCTCCCTGCAGCCACCCCTTACTTCCCACCTACTTCCCTTTGCAACCACCCCTCACCAAACCCGGGCCATGCAGCAGCAACCACCACCCCAGCGCCACCCTCTCCCTACCCACTAACAGCTGCTATCCTGCCATTATTTTTCTCCCCCCTTCGTCCTAGCCCTGTACCTCACCTCCTCCCACTTCTCACTGGTCCCCACATCCACCCTGCCCCAACCCATCAGCTCCTACCATGCCACCATTTTTCTTTGGTTTATTGTTCCTGTCCTCCTTTCCTTTTTCCCTCCCACCCAGCCCTGTACCACCTCCTTCCCCTCCCACTAAGCCCCACTGTGTTAGACACCAAGAGAGCCATTGGCTCACTGCCACCCCAGGTCCACCCTATCCCCACTCAGTGGCTCCCACTATGCTGCCATTTCAGTTTTTCTTTCTTCCTCTTCTCCCTCCCACCTACCCTGTGTGTCATGTCCCATCGTTTCCCACCCGGCTTGACTCACCCAACATCCATAAATTTCTTGTTTCACTTTTTCCTTCTCTCTCCCACCCAGCCCCTTATTCACCCTCCACCCCTTTTCCATCGACTCCTGCTGTACTATCATTTCTTTTCTTTCTCCTTCCCACCTAGTCTCCTACACCACCTCCCCTTCCTTTGCATGGGTCCCTGGGTCTCTGCCCATGTTTGCTGATCCCCACACTATTCTCTTTCCTTGGCTTTCTTCCTATCCTTACTCCTAGTCTCCTACTTCATCTCCCCACTTCCCTATGGCCCAGTGCACCAGCCACCACCCATGCTGCATTTCTTTCATTTTTCATTTTCTTTCTCTCCCTTCCCGTCTGCCCCCAAGTCCACCTCATGCTCACTGGCTCACCCACTCCATGCCATCATTTTTTTCTTTATTCTTGATTTTCCTTTTCTTTCTCTCTACCACCTAGAAGGTACACACTGCCTTCACCCCTTCATACTGATTCCCAATGCATGGCCACTCCCTCCGCCTTTCTTTTTCCTGCTTCAGTCCCACACATCATCTCCCCACCTGTCCCACTGGTCCTCGCATCTGCTCTGCCCCCACTATGCTATTTCTTTTCTCTTTTTTCCTGTTGTCTCTCCCTCCATCTAGCCCCACAGACCATCTCACTCCCCTTCCCTCTGGCTGGCACTGTGGCCCATGACTATGAACCCACTGAGGTAGCAGCCCTGGATCTGTCCGGTGCCTGCACCCACCCACTGGCCACAGTGCCTTCTTCACCCCCCACTTTTCTTTCTCCCTCCCACCTAGCCCCATGTGTCACCTTACTACTGACCCAAGACCTCCCTTGCCCAGTCACTGGGCTCTACTGTGCCACTGTTTTCTTTTTCTTCCTCTCTCACCTAGCCCCACATGTTACCTTCCCCCTTGCACCCAGCCCACTGTACTGCCACTGTACTGCCACAGGTAGAAAGCTACAGAAACACTGGCCCACTGCTGTTCCAGGTCTGCCATGTACCTATCTGCAGGCCCCTGCTACATTGTCATTTATTTTTCTTGTCTATTTTCCGCCCCCTTACCTAGCCCAGTAATCATTTCCCCTCCCTTCTCAACAGGCCCTTGGGTCTGTCCTACCCTTACTCACTAGACCATGTTTTCCTCTTATTTTTCTTTCTCCTTGCCACCTAGCCACTTCCTCCCCTTCCCACCAGCTCCTGCTGCACCACCAGAGATTGAGTGCCACCAGTACACTGACCTGCTGCTGCCCTAGGTCCACCCTGCTATCTTCCAATACCCACTCTCCCAATACCAACATTTATTTTTGCAATAATTCAATGTCATGGATTTTGTTGAGATTTGCTTTATGTTCTAACCATGGTCTATTCTAGAAAATATCCCATGTGCACTGGAGAAAGTGTAGTTATCTGCTGATAGAAAGTTCTGTATATGTCGATGAGGTCCAGTTGGTTAATTGCTGCAGTAAGATCTCTTGTGTCTTTACTGAGCTTTTTTCTAGATCTGTCCAATACTGCAAGTGGAGTGTTGAAGTCTTCCACTATTATTGTGGAGTGATTGATCCCATTTTTTAATGTAGTCAGTGTTTCTTTGATGTATTTAGATGCTCTGGTATTGGGTGCATAAATATTTAATATTGTTAAGTCCTGTATATTTATTGAATCTTTCAACAATAGTGTCCATCTTTGTCCACGATGGTGGATTTTACATTAAAATCTATTTCATCTGACATCAGTGTTGCCACACCTGCTCTTCTTTGTATGTTACTAGCTTGGTATATGTTATTCCATCCTTTAATTTTCAGTTTGCTGGTATCTTTAAGTCTAAGGTGAGTTCCTTGTAAGCAACATATAGATGGATTATGTCTTTTAATACAAGATGTCACTCGTTGTCTCTTCACTGGAGCATTCAGTCCATTTACATTCAACATAATTCTTGATAGGTATGTGTCTATGCTGTCATTTTGATGTATTTATTTTTGTGTTAATGCTTTCTCTGTGGCTCTTACTATTCTGTTCTAGGACAGTCTTTTATGGGCTGATTTTTCACCTTTTTCAGTGTTGATTTTGTGTTTGTTGAGACTCCTGTATTATGTTTCTTGATTTGATATGTTGCATCTTTATTGTGCTTTGCAGCTACCCTTAGGGTCCCCCTTAATAATCTATGTTTAAACCCAATTTGAACTTCTATGAATCTTATTAACTTCCTTTCCATCTGGAAGGGCTGTAGCTACTGTAGACTATCCCTCTTTTTAATGTGATGATCATAGTTTTCACAATATGATTCACTGGATCACTTCTTTTAATATTATAGTTTTGACTGAGTTTCATGCCTTCCCCCAGTAGGTTTTTGGATGATGTGTCCTATATTGTCTCCTAAAATAGAGTTAATGGGTTTGTTCTTCTAAGCTAAGAGCTTCTTTCAGTATTTCTTGTAGCTTTGGTTTGGTTTTCACAAAGTCTCTGAGTTTCTGTTTATCTGCCAATGTCTTAATTTCATTTTCACATTTGAAAGACAGTTTTGCAGGATATATAATTATTGGCTGAAAGTTTTTCTCCTTCAAGGCTTTAGGTGTGTCATCCCACCACCTCTGTGCCAGCATTGTTTTTGCCAAGAAGTCAGATGAAAGCCTGCAGGGCTTCCCCCTAACTGTAAACGTTGCTTTGAGTCTTGCTGCCTTTAAGAGTTTTTGCTTATGTTTCATTTTGTTAAGCTTGATTATAATACGTCCTGGTGTCTTTCTTTTGGGGTCCACATTGTGTGGTGCTCGACACACGTCTTAGATATCTATGTTGTCTTCTTTCACAACTTCAGGGAAGTTTTCTGTCAGCAACTCAACAACAATACAGCTTGCAGGTGTCCCTGCCTGTTCAGGAACTCCAATTAATCGTAGATTGTTCCTCTTGATAGAGTCCCACATGTTTCTTAATGCTTCTTATTTTTCTTATGTCTTTTCTGATTTCTTCTCATAAATGCTGGTGTCAGTAGCTCTGTCTTCAAAATCAGAAAGTCTATTTTCCAGTTGTTCAATTCTGTTTTCTTGGCCTTGAATTGAATTGTCTAATTCTTTAATTTTATTATTGATATGTCAGGTTTCAGAATTCTGGTGTTCCATAAGTTGAACACCTAGCTTAATTTTTCATTTTGCTCTGCTGAATTTTGTATAATGTCTAGGAGGGCTCTATACATAATCCTTTTGTACTTGACCTCTGATAGTTTCAGAAAGGTTTCTTCCTCTGGAATTTCTTTGGTTCTTTCTTTTGGGAGCTTTCTGGGGCCATGAGTGGATTTTTCTTTAAGTATCTGGCCAGGGTTTGTTGCTTTTGGGGCACCTAAGGGTTGTTTAGTTTCTCTGGTGTTGCCTTAATAGGATCTGAGGTGCTGTCTGAGAAGGAAGGTGATCACCAGTGATCTCGATGGACTCCACTGACTGGGTCCAGTGGACTGTCTGGTGTAGCAGGCTCTATCTCCTGATTGGCAAAGACATTGTCCTAATTACGGAGTCATTAGGGGGCCGCCAGCTGACCCCATGATGTGGGTCAGTAAAGGCTGAAAGAGATGCTGTCAGGATGCACCACAGTTATTTCTCCAGGTAGTCTTATTTTGAAAGGTAAAAGCTATCTGACAGCTTCCAAAATCAGTCAGGCTGTCAGGTGTGCAGGCCCTTCTTTCCAGCTGGTAATGAAGGCACCTCTATATCCACTTCCAGATGCTGTAATCTAGTAAAAAGTGAGAACAGGTTACTGTCCTGCTGTCATTCGCTGCCAGGCCCCATCTGTAAGGCTACACTGTGCAAGACACAGGTGTTCTGCTGGTAAAGCACTCCCCCTGCTGGCAGTGCCTCCGAGCTTGGCAATTAGCCCTTGCTGAGGCCTCTGTTTGGGGAACTTCACCTCCTGGTTGAACAAGATGGCATCCCACACAAGCTGTCCCATCTGCTGTGAAACAGCCAAATCAATGGTGGAAGTTTGGAGAGGGTGGAAGACCTGAGTTGTTCAGAGTCCAGAGCCAGGCTCTCAAAATGTGGCTATTACACCTGCTGATCATGTCAGCAGTGTAGCTGAGCTTTACTTCCAGTTAAGCCCAAGCCCTGTGTGCCAGCTAAGACAGAGAAAAAAAAGTTATAAATGCCAGTTACCTTCAGTTTGCAAGAGCCAGCCATTGAACAAGGGTGGGGGTCAGTGCAAGAGAAGAAGTCTCCTATTCAGTGGTATGTAGTCCAAATTGACAGCCCTATGCCATGTTTTAGGTTTCACTGGATGTCCAAAAGGCTCTGTTTAATTATCAATCCAGGCCTTAGTTTTCAGAGGGAATTAAGGAGACATGTGTCTAGTTCGCCACCTTGATTCTGCCTCCCATTTATTTTTAAAAATTTCCCTTTGACTTTCTTTTGTCTCTCACACCCAGCCCTGTACACCAGCTCCTTTCCCTTCCTTCCAGCCATCAGATCCACCCCATCCTTACCTTCCTGCTACAGCTGTGCCACCTCCTCTATGTTTCTTTCTCTCTCCCACTGACCCCCATACACTAGCTGGTCACATATATCATCTCCCCAGTCCCTGCTCCCCACCACTACTGCAGTAAGAGCTACCCCCATCATCCAACCCACTGCCACACTAGATCTACACAATCCTCCCTGTCCTGCTAGTCAGCCAGCTATTGAATGATGAACCAAGTCCATACTACTCCCGATTCAACCATCTGTCAAGCAGCTGTGAACACTTCCACCCCAATAGACCAGCATCAACCCTCAACCACCTTGATAAGCCAGTAAACAGCAAAATGGGTTCACCTTCCCTGCTGCTGCTCTGTCCACCAGACAAGGCAGTGAGAGCTATCACACCTACATGTAAGCAATCAGCAAAGCAAGCCCAGCTACCTGCCCTGACATATTACAATGAAATAAAGGAGTATGAAACAAACATACATATAATCAGTCAATAAAATACCTAAATGTTCTGTAGACAGCAGATATTAAAATATTAAAAAAGCAGGACAAGATGACTCCAGCAAGTGATCAAAACAAAGAATCAGATAATTTTCTGATGGAAGGAAAAGCAGTGAACTACTTCGTACAGAATTTAAGAGACTAACATTTAGGGCTCTTGAAGAGAATAAGAAATCAAGGGAAGCACAGACAAAACCAATGAAAAAACAGCCAAAATAAGAAAAAAAAGGCAAAACAGTAGAAAAATTCAGGAAAACAACACAAGAACAACATATCAAATAATTAGAAACTATATGAAAACAGTAACTATATATCCAAAAGACAACAGAACTGGGCAGTGCAACAGAAAATTTTAGGTGCAAATCTCAAGAAAATGGAAGACAGAAGTAGCGAGATTGAAAATAAATCCATACTTTGAGAAAAAATTAGAGAGAAAAGAATAAAGATGAAGAAAACCTAAGAATTATGTGGGACACAATCAAGAACAAAAATTTACATGTGACTGGAGTCCTAGAACAGGTAGAGAAAACAGAACACCAAGAAGATTTTGATGATTTGATGGCAGGAAACTTCCCAAATACCATAAAAAATGAAAAGCTGATAATCCAAACTCAACAAACCCCCTAAAAGAAAGAACACAAAGACATCATAAACAACAAGGAAATAATACTGAGAGCAGTTCAAGAAAAACAAAAAGGGTAATTAATAAGACTTAGCTCTGATTATTCAGCAGAAATTATGCACAAGGCAATGGGCTAACCTACATAAAATCTTGAAGGAAAAAAGTATACCAATCAGTAACATAACCTGCAAAGCCCTCTCTCAAATGTGATGGTGAAATGAGGGCATTTTTAGATAAACTGAAATCAATGGAACTCATAAGAACCAAACCAAACTTACAAAGTTACAAGCGAGTTTTCTGGTAAGAAAATAAACAGGAGACAACAACCAGAGTCTAGGACACAACAGCATCTGCCAGATACCAACCTAAGTAAAGAACTCTCAGCAATAAAGCAAAGCTAAAAGGCTTGAAACAGCCAAACAGAGATGTCAATCTATAAATGATGACAATATCAAAACAATAAAAGGAGGAACAAATAGTGTAGGTATAGAACTTTCAAAAGAAGACAGTCAGGTGATATCAAGTAATAAAATAACTGGTTCAAACTTAGGAAGACAGGCTATGTATCTAAAGTTAACTACAAAGAAAGCTAGCAAACCTACCACTCAAAAAGAAAAACATTCAGTATACACAAAATCTAGAACAATTAAAGAAAACTAAATGAACAAACAAAAGTAATTCAGCACAGGAAAGTAAAAGGAACAAAGAAAATATCAGCACCACGAGGAAGGCACAACATGATAGCAATAAAATATCAATTGACACTATTTTAATGGGCTAATGTTTTGATTTTGGTCCAGCCATCATTTTGACGTAAGTTTATTGCTATAAATGCCCCCTGAGCACTGCTTTTGCAGAGTAGCAGGATACAAGATCAATATACAAAAATCAGTTGGATTCCTATATACCAACGAAAAGAACTTCAAAAGGGAAGTCAGGAAAACAATACCATTTATAATAGCTTCTGAAAAGATAAGTTAATTCAAAAGAATCTAACCAGGAAAATACAATTCCTATTATGAAGATAAATGCAAAACACTGTTGCAAGAAATCATAAGAGACCTACATAAATGGAAAAACATACGATGTTCATGGATATGATGATTCAACAGTATGAAAATGTTAATTTGTCCTAAACTGATCTACCGTTGTAACAATACTGATCCAAATACTAGCAGAGGTTTTTAAAGAAATGGAAAAACTAATACCTACTTAGAGGCCCTAGATCAGCACAGTACTACTGAAGAAAAAGAAAAATGAAGAGGCTTCACGCAACCTGATCTCAGAACCTACCATACAGCCATGGTAATCATAATAGCAAAGTACTGGTACAAAGACAGGCACATAGACTAATGGAACACAATCGATAACCCAGATATGAGTCCATACACCTATGATCAGCTGATCTTTAACAAAGGATTCAACTCCATTAAATGGAGAAAGGGGTCTTTTCAACAACTGGTACTGACAAAACTGGATGTCCATTAAAAAAAAAAAAAAAGAAGAAACTGGACCAACTCCTGAAAACTATACACAAAAACTCAAAAATGGATTAAAGACCTAAATATAATACTTAAAATGATAAAGAACATAGTAGAAAATAGTGAAAATGTTAAGATTCCTAACACAAAGCATAAATAGAATGTAAACCATAAGGAACAATGCATAGACACCAAAAGAGAAATTAGATATCTGGGAGCTCTTAAATATTAAACACTTTTGCTCCTTAACCGCACTAAAAGTAAACAGGGAACTACAGAGTGGGAAAAATTGGGGGCTACAACACATCAGGTAAGGAAGATAAAGATGGAGTGAGCAGCCCCCACTTGTCTGTCAGTGGAGACTTGCTTGCTGCTGCGATGTGGGAAGCTACGCCACGGGTATTTAGGTACGAGCAGGGTCAACCATGGTAGATAAGTTTCAGCTGAGCTTCCAGACTAAGACAGACTAGGAAGGAGGAAGCTGCAGTCTACTTCTGAAAGGAATTAGCCAGGGAAAACCTTATGAATTGGAGCTGAACATTGTCAGATATGATGCCAGCAAGTGAGCCCCTCAGGTTGGAAGGCACTCAGAAGACAACTGGGGAAGAGCTGCCTCCTCAAAGTAGAGTGGACCTTAATGACGCAGATGGAGTAAGGCCTCTGGGATCTTCATTCGCTGACTCAAAATGAGAAGAAAACAGCTGCAAACATTTCATTAATAATCAGGATAAGGAATGTAGGAAGTATGAATCTAGGAAAATTGGAAATTGTCAAAAATGAAATGGAACGCATGACATCCTAGGCATTAATGAGCTGAAATGGACTGGTTTTGGGCATTTTGAATCTGACATTCATATACTGTACTATGCTGGGAGCAAAAACTTGAAAGAGGAATGGTATTGGATTTATCATCAAAAAAATAATCCAAGATCTGTCCTGAAGTACAATGCTGTCAGTGATAGGATAATATCTATACACCTACAAGGAAGGCCAGTTAATATGACTATTACTCAAATTTATGCACCAACCACTGAGGCCAAAGATGAAGAGACTGAAGATTTTTACCAGCTTCTGCAGTCTGAAATTGATCAAACATGCAATCAGGATGCATTGATAATTACTGGTGACTGGAATGCAAAACTCTGAAACAATGAAGAATGATCGGTAGCTGGAAAATATGGCCTTGTGATAGAAATAATGCCAGAGATCGCTTGATAGAATTTTGCAGGACTAACAACTTTTTCATTGCAAAGACCTTTTTTAACCAACACAAATGGTAACCATACACATGGTCCTCAGCAGATGGAATACACAGGAAGCAAATTGACCACATCTGTGCAAAAAGACCAAGGAAAAGCTCCATATAAGCAGTCCAAACAAGACCAGGCACTGACTGTGGCACAGATCATCAATTGCTCATATGCAGATTCAAGCTGAAACTAAAGAAAATTGGAACAAGTCCGCGAGAGCCTAAGTATGACCTTGAGTATACCCCTCCTGAGTTTAAAAACCATCTCAAGGACAGATTTGATGTGTTAATTACTAATGAGTGAAGACCAGACAAAATTGTGGAATGACATCAAAGACATCCATGAAGAGATCAAGAGGCCACTAAAAAGACAAGAAAGAAAAAAAATTGGATGTCAGAAGAGAAAATTTGCTCTTGAATGTACCACAGCTAAAGCAAAAGGAAGGAAAGGTGAAGTAAAAGACCTAAACAGAAAATTTCAAAGGGCAGCTAGAGGAGACAAAAGAAAGTATTATAATGACACATGCAATGAGCTAGAAATGTGAAACCAAAAGGGAATAACATGTTCTGCATTTCTCAAGCTGAAAGAACTGAAGAAAAAATTCAAGCCTTGAGTTGAAATAATGAAGGATTCTACAGGGAAACTATTAAAAAAAAAACTCAGAGAGCATCAAAACAAGATGGAAGGAATACACAGTGTCATTATACCAGAAAGAACTGGTCAATGTTCAGCCATTTGAAGAGGTAGGATGTGATCAGGAATGAATGGTACTGAGGAAGAACTCAAAGCTTCATTGAAGGCACTGGAGACAAACAAGGTTCCAGGAATTGATGGAATATCAATTGAGATACTTCAACAAACAGATGCAGCGCTAGAAGTGCTCACTCATCTATGCCAAGAGATTTGGAGGACAGCTAGCTGGACAACTGACTGAAAGAGATCCATACGTATGCCCATTCCAAAGAAAGGTGATCCAACTGAATGTGGAAATTACCGAACAAAATTTCTGATATCGAATGCAAGTAAAATTCTGCTCAAGATCATTCAAAAGTGACTACAACAAGGAACTGCCAGAAATTCAAGCTGGGTTCAGGAGAGGACGTGGAACCAGGGCTATCATCACTGATGTCAGATGGATCTTGGCTGAAAGCAAAGAATACCAGAAAGATGTTTGCTTGTGTTGCATTGACTATGCAAAAGCATTTGACTGTGTGGATCATAGTAAGTTATGATGAATGTTGCAGAGAATGGGAACTCCAGAACACCTAACTGCTCTTAAGGAATCTGTATATGGATCACGAGGCAGTTGTGTGAACAGAACAAAGGGACACTGCATGGTTTAATGTTAGAAAAAGCGTATGTCAGGGTTGTATCCTTTCACTACACTTTTTTAATCTGTATGCCAAGCAAATGATCCGAGAAACTGGATTGTACAAAGAAGAACGAGGCATCAGGATTGGAGGACAACTCATTAAAAACCTGTGGCATGCAGGTACCACCACCTGACTTGCAGGAAATGAAGATTTGCGACACTTACTGATGAAGATCAAGGACCACAGCCTTCAGTATGGTTTGCACCTCAGCATCAAGAAAACAAAAATCCTCACAACTGGACCAATAAGCAACATTGTCACAAACAGAGAAAAGATTGAGATTGTCAAGGATTTCATTTTACTTGGGACCACAGTCAATACCTATGGAAGCAGCAGTCAAGTATGGACCTCTTTAAAGATGTCACCTTAAAGACTAAAGTGCGCCTGACCCAAGCCATGGTATTTTCAGTCACATCATATGCATGTGAAAGCTGGACAATGAACAAAGAAGACAGAAGAACTGATGCCTTTGAATTGCGGTGTTTGAGAAGAATGTAGAAGGTATGATGGACAGCCAAAAGAACCAACAGATCTGTTCTGGAAGACGTACAATCAGAATACTACTTGAAAGCAAAGATGGCAAGACTGCATCTTACATACTTTGGACATATGGTCAGGAAGGATCAGTCCCTGGAGAAGGACATCATGCTTGGTAGAGGGGAGGGTCAGTGAAAAAGAGGAAGACCCTAAATGAGATGGATTGACACAGAGGTCGCACCAATGGGTTTAAGGCATAAAAACAATTGTGGACATGGTACAAGACCAGGCAGTTTCATTCTGCTGTTCATAGGATCACTATGAGTAAGAACCAACTTGCCGGCACCTAACAACAACACATTTGACAAGCATCTAATCCTTAGAATACTTCAACACCTCACAACAAAATGACAAATAATTCCAATTAAAAAATGGGCAAAGCACATTGTAGAAAGCAGATCAACTTTACCGGACTTCACCATAAACTGAAAACTTTTCTAATCTTAACTCAATATTACAAGGATAAAGTAACAGGCACGAGGTCCGGGGACCATGCTCTTGGGGTACATCAAGGCTAACTGGCATAATTAGCCTATTGCTAAGAGTCCTTTGCACCCCATATTGGTGAGTGGTGTCTGAGATCTTAACAGCTAGCAAGCTGCCATCTGAGGGACACCAAATAAATGCTCCCAACTCATCTGGAACAGATGATCACTGAGAACAGCAAAGACACAAGGAGAAAAGAGCCCAGGAGACAGAGGGACCCGTATGAATGGGAGACTGTATCAACATGTGACCAGAAGAACCAAATGATGCCTGGCCACCACCAAAGACAGCAATGATGGGGCACACAATGTTGAGACCCTGTGACAACATGAGAAAAAGGTGTGCAGCTCAAGACTACTGCTAAAAGACCACAGTTGATGGTGCAGCGGCCTGGGGATTCCCTTGGGAACATAGCCCCTAGACCTGCTGCTGCCCCCGACAAGAAAATACTACTGAAGTCAACTCTCTGGAAAAAAACAGACTGGAGTAAGCGATGAAAGGTGACTGTATGGTGTGTGTACTTTGTGGTTCTATGCATTTGTAGGATACTGTCCTACTGGTCTCTTTCTAGAGAGGGGAGGAGAGGAGAGGGTAGAGAGGAGAGATCAGGAGATTAAGAGGATATGATAAATATAGAATGAAAATGAGAAATATGCTGTCACTGAGCAAGGAGAGCAGAAGGAGCTGCAGAAAGGCAGGTATGCCAACTTCACTTCAATTGTATACTTTCACTTAATCTCCATTTAAAAAAATGGGCAAAGGATACGGACACTTCACTAAAGACAGTTAGCTAACAGACACAGCAGGAAATGCTCCCAATTGATAGTCATCGGAGAAATGTAAATCCTAATTTCAACGAGATACCACCTCACTTAAACACTACTGGCACAAATACAACGTAAGTGTTGGAGGGAGATTGTAACTCTTATACACTACTGGTAGGAGCATAAAAATCACCATTATGGAAAACTATACAGAGTCCTTAGAAAGCTAGAAATAGAAATATCTTTAGGTCCAGCAATTTCACTCCTAGAAATATGTCTTATAGAAGTAAAAGCTGACACAAGAATAGACATACTAGTTTTAACTTGGATGAAGGGAAAGACAACACACAGCATAGGGAAGTGAGCAAAACCTGACCAAGGCAAAGTCATACAAGCTTCCTAGACACATTCAAATACCTTGAAGGACTGAGTTTCTGGGACTAAGGGCTAGGAACCATCATCTCAGGGGACATTTAGGTCAGTTCGTAAAGAAAATGTTCTACATCCTACTTTGAAGAGTAGCATCTGTGGTCTTACAAATGTGCAAGTGGCCATCTAAGATACATCTATTGGTCCCATTCCATCCAGAACAAGAGTGACTAAAGAAAACCAAAGACAAAAGGAAAGTATTAGTCCAAAGGACTAATGATCACATGAACCACAGCCTCCACTAGCCTGAACTAAGAACTGGATGGTGCCCTGCTGCCACCACCAACTGCTCTGATGAGGTGACACTAGGGGATTCCCAGACACAGTGTGACAAAAGTGGAGAACAAAATTCCAATTTACAAAAAAAAAAGAACACCCAGTAGACTTAACAGTCTGACCGACTGGTACAATCTTAGAGACTATTGCCCCAGACACCCAGCTAATTCAGAATGCAGGCCGCTCACAAAGCCCACCTTTTAACCAGAGCCAAAAAACCCAACAAACACTAAGCCTATTGCCATCATCATCGAGTTGACTCCCAGCAACCTCAGAAGGCAGAGCAGAACTGCCCCATAGGGTTTCTAAGGAGCAGCTGGTGGACTTGAACTGCTGCCTTTTGGTTAGCAGCTCTTGTTCTTAATAACTGTCACCAGGGCTCTAAAGACTACACAGGCTTATAAACAAGCAGTGACACACATGAGGAATGTGTTTCTTAGTTCAATCAAGTATACAGGTCCAAATGGGTAGTACCTTCCCAAAGGCAAAGACAAGAAAGCAAAAGGGACAGGAAAACTGGACAAATATACATGAGGAACCCAGGACGGAAAGGCACTGAGTGCTGACACATTACAAGAACTGCAACCAATGTCACAAAATATGAATATAAATTCTTGAATGATAAACTAAATTGTGGTATAAACTTTTACCTAAAGTAAAATAAAATTTTAAAAAAGACAAAACCCAAACATTTTCAATTTTCATGCACACACTTTTCATGAACCAAACCAGTTTCAATGGCATTCAAATATTAGCTTCTGATATGCATATTAGTACCAGTCACAAACCTGAAATACTAAACTGAAGATATCCATTTGATTGATCTGTCAAACATTTCCATTCATAATACAAGTGCTTCATCATTAGCCAAATATATGTTTCTTCATTAACCATCCTTTGCTTTATTCCTTAGGCAACATTAGTAAAAGGAGTACATGTGTTATAACTCTGGAGCAAAAACAAGCCAAAGCTACTAGGATATGAAGAACCTTAGCTACAAGAATGAAAACAATATAATCTGATGTTGACGATGGGGATTGAAGGGACACTTCTCATATACTGATGGTGGGTAGGTAGATTTGGCACTATCTTCCAAAGGCTTAAAATTAGTATAATGTTAGATTTAACAATTTCCTATCTGCAACTTTATTCTGAAAAGTATGTGCAAAATACATGTAGTTTTGCTAATGATAGCTCAAAATAGAAAAACTAAGCAGCCACAAAAAAAAATAGCAATAAAAGATGATCTTGCAACATACTGGCTTAAACTGACACAGACAATTCTTCTATTAACACAGAAATTTTAAATACACTAGAACACACCTACATTCAAATACATTGCCAAACTTGAGAGAAAGAGCGACGGATAAAAAAGGGAAAGAGTAAGTTCTCCCTGGTACAAGAAAGGTACCTCACAGCCAGAGCAGAGAAATGAGGTTAACAGGCTAATGTCATAGCAGCCCAAATGCAGGATCTGGGTACAGATCCAAATCGTCTGGGGAGTCCAGTTTAACTCAGCACATGGGAGAGAACATTTCTGTTTCCTGCCTTGCATGTCCCGTGGCAAAGGGAGTTTTATTCTGATATAAAACTGAGATCTTCAAAGTGTTACTGAGTTCAGTAAAGGATTCTAGAAAAACTCTATCCATCAGCTCAGAGACACTACATGAAAGTTTGAAATATCTCTGAGCTAAGGATAGTAAAACAAAGCAAAAATAATGCCTTAAAAACATCAAAATTGCTAGCCTTTGCAAGTGAAGTTGTAGCCTCCAAACTGACCCTGCCAATGTGATGTGAATCCTTACGTAGTTAGTCACAAAAGTTATCCAGAACTCCCAAAACCTACGGAGAACTGGAAAAAAAACAAGTATAAAAAGATAACATACGGGAACAGTCGCAAAACCCAGAACACACAAAATTCCCACTGAAAATACAAGCCTGCATAACGATGCTAAAAAAATACACACACAAAAAGCAAACTCAATTTAAGAGAAAAACTGACCTCAGGAGAGTTAATCAGTTGAACAATCTGAAGACAAAAGAAACTAAGATTCTTTGAACTAAATGAACAGAAAAAGACATAATGACAAAACAGGAAATCATAAACTGACACTTAAAAGAACCAAAAGAAATTTAAAAGAACCAAAAAGAAATATTACAAAACCCACTGTTGTAGATTTCAGTTCCAGCTAACAGTGATTCTATAAGATAAGCAAAGCTGTCCCATAGAGTTTCCAAGGTGATAATCTTTATGGAAGCCCACTGCCACATATCTCAATCCTAGGAGTGGCTAGTGCCTTAGAAGCACCGATCTTTTGGTTGACAGTTAAGCAATTTAACCAGTGTGCTACCAAGCATTCAAACGTGTCACCTTTGAGTTGATTCTGACTCAGCGACCCTATAGCAACTCACTGATACAGTAACTGAAATTAAGTTACTAAATTTACATAAATATTGAAGTGTTTAGGAGTATAGATTATTGGTGTTTATAACTTCCTTATAAATGTGTCATAAATGTAAAATGAATTAATGGATAGAGGAGAGAAATTTCACAAGAAAGTAAAACAAAATGTTAATTATAAAGTCTAGATGGTGGGTATATCATTACTATACAATTTGTTCAACTTTTCTATAAGTTTGATCACTTTTATGATAAAATGTTAGGAAAAGTCATAAATGAATTACGTATTAAACACCACTGTCTTTATCATCATCATACCACACCAAGAACAACAGCTGACACTTACATAGTACCTAAATCTTGCCAAGTACTTTCAAGGAGTAGTTTTACATATATTAAGTAATTTAATCCTCACTGTACAAACAGATAAGAAATGTAAGGTAGAAAGAACAGAACTAAACTCACAAACAACAAATGAGATGAAGGCTAATGAGCAAAGTCACTGCTAAATACACTGGTAAATCTAGCTATATTTAAAATAGCAGCTGCTAACAGAGGATTTCAAAACCGACCTTACATAATAATACATAAAATACGAGGTGGAGCTCAGAATAAATGATACCAAGGTCCTTCCAGAGAAGGTAAGATACATATTAACAGCTCATCAGAATGGAAGTGCCATTAAGAGCAGAAGCTTTTACTCCTAGAACCACAGGACACAGAACAATGCCTGGTAAGAAGCACTGAATCCAAAGAAAGAAGGAAATTAAACTCTGTTATGTGCATTTAAAGGCATACTACCAGATAATTTTAGTGTTGACTCGATGTATACTTACAAGATGCACATGACATATTGAGCATAACACTAAAATTATGGGAGGCAAACTAGTATTTTTCCACATATTTCTAGCTACATATCCACATAAATACCTATGTTCATGTTATATTATATGCATATATATAAATAAATACATAAATATAAGTATCTGCAAACATAGATGGAAAGAAGGTAGCAGACAGAGGGAAAACTTTTGATGTTTATATACCAAAATGTCAATAGTTATCTGTGAGAGCTAAATCTGTATACATATTTTTTAACAATTTTTTTTTCTTTACCTATCTATATTTTTCGCTTCTTCCCTTTTAACAATAAACAGATAATGAAGAAAACATGGAATTTAAAACAACAGAACTGCTATAAATAAGAAATATCCATAAATCCCATTTACTGATCTAAGCAATACAGAGTGTTCTCACAGTGACAAAAGTGATGGCTTGGAAACAAGAGAAAGTTGACTGTAGAGACAAAAATTACAGTAAAATAAATAGAAATATATTTGCTGAAACATTCAGATTTAAGTGGTGATTGATAATAGCTAAGCTTGAAGAGGATTTTTTTGATTGTTTTGTCAGTGATCTAAAATATTCTTACTAAAGTCATTAAATGTAATACTTCAAATATAACAAAAGCACAAACAGCAATAAATTAACAGAAAGCTCTGTTCATAAGGAAAGTATAATCAATGGCAATTTAATTATTTCAGTTATTTATGCTCATGAAAAGTAATGTA
Source organism: Heterohyrax brucei (assembly GCA_028571685.1). Lineage (NCBI taxonomy): Eukaryota > Metazoa > Chordata > Mammalia > Hyracoidea > Procaviidae > Heterohyrax > Heterohyrax brucei. The sequence continues at coordinate 87,274,521 of CM053147.1, read as the reverse complement.
GTGATTTAGTCTCCTTACTCAAGTGGCAGTGACTAAAACTGCAGAGACGATGTCCTAGAAAGAAACCAATCAGCCAGCCAACTGAATAGAAACCAACATCCCATTTTCCCCAGGATTTAAAATTGAGAATTATTTTTCTCCAAACATAAATGTACAAAACACTCTTTAGTAACACAAATATACTTGGATGGTCACTCTCTAAGTTTAAAGAGCAAAATAAAGATAATAATATCCTTTAAAACTTCAAATTCCCAAATTCTTTAACAAGTCTCCGTCACTATCTGAAGCTACCTGATTTTTGAGGCAGTGAGGAGAAAGCACTGCCAGGGCAGAAGACAATTAATGGGGACACTGGGAAAGCATGTGGAATTCAGCACAAGTGATGGGGTGCTGGCCCTGTCAGCTTCACTTATAAGTTGTGTGACATTGGGACAGCCACTTATCTCTGGATTCAGATTTTACCTACTGAAAATATGAAAGGTAGACATACTAATATTTACAATCCTTTCCAACTCTAACACTCCTTCAATCTGTAATTCAACAAGAAAAGTCCCACCTTTCTCCTGTACCACAGCTAAGAGCATACCCAAAGACGGGAAGCTTGAGGAGGCGACACAGCAAAGCTAGCATGAATTATATGCAATTCTAAATAGACTCTCTTCCAAAGTTGCTCATCTGTAATTTATAATTAATAGACTACTCAAATATGGTAAAAATATTCACTTTGTTGTCCAGTCCTCTCCCTTTCTGAATCATGAAAATGTACACATATTTTCTAACACCTGCATACTATTTTCTCATAAATGCACAATCAGCCTAGATCATGCCTAGATGGAAACTCTTATACAAAAGGAAAAGAACTGTGAGTGAAATTCTAGAGCCTAGGAGACAATGCACCTGATGACACTTCATAAAACCCAAGCAGAAAACTCAGATAGTGATCACCCAGAGGTAGAAAATGAGAAGTTAAACAACCGATGGCCCAAATGTTCTGGTTTAGAGCCTTACACACAGAAGGTAATTTCATAAAAGAATGAAGAAACAAATGAAGCTTTCAAGTCTCAAAAGCACAGATCTATAAAAATACCTGTTTTTTATGGAAATCCTTTAGAGCTGTTTCATAGCCTTCTTCCAGTCTGCTGAAAGCGATTCCTACATCTGTAGTCCACCATATTTGTGAGCTCGTTAGAGCAACTTGAGCTGGGAAATCAAAAATCCACAGTTCCCTAGACTTGTCCTCGTAGGCTGCTACAGCTTCTGTGATCAATTGTCGCACTGTTTCCTGCATGGTCCGTTCAAGCTGCAGAAGCCACAGTTCCACCTTTTGAAGCGAATTGAAATGTTACAGCATAGCCTTACTGAGGAAGAGAGATGATTCATCTGCCCACTGTTTTAAGGTCATTTATGCAGAGAGTAATTGCACTGCCGTCGAGTCGGGTCCAACTCATAGCGATCCTAGAGGTCAGAATAGAACTGCCCCATAGAATTTCCAAGGAGCTCCTGGCGGATCTAAACTGCCAGCATTTTTGTTAGCAGACGTAGCCCTTAACCCACTACACCACCACGGTTTCCACAGAGGATAAGGTACAGGGAAACTGATTTTAAACCAATGTGGAAGAAGTCCTAATCAGTACAATGCTTAACCACATGTGGCTGCTAACTGAAAGGTTGGTGGTTTGAACCCACCCAGTGGTTCCATGGGAGAAAGACCTGGCAATCTGATTTTCTAAAGATTACAGTCTAGAAAACTCCATAAGGCAGTTCTGTTGTGTCACATGGGGTCACTACAAGTCAGAATTATCTTGATGCCATCTAACAACAACACAGACAACTAAAAGAGGGATAACTCAAAGGTGGGAACTGAAACACTGATTGCTTAGAAGTCTTTGTACATGAACCTGTTTTCATACTGCTCATCTTACTTCTCTTACCAGGTGGCTGATAATTTTCCACACCTTAAACATAGGTTCTGTTGTTTTCTGCAGCTGTGAAGACAAGAGGGGAGCCCTCGACAAAAATCTCAAGTAACACCCACATGTTTTGAAAAACCAAACACTAGAGGTGTATCTAGAGGGATGGGTAATATTCTAGAGCCTTGGGATAACTGGCAATTAATTTTTTAAAATATGTATCTCTTGATAACTTTTTAAATCTACCAAAACATCTTCTCTAGAATTTTTATATTTCTCAGTAGTAAGAAAGTGTTTTCAGCAAGTATCTTAATTATCTTCCCTACTGGTTCTCGTCTTTTCACTTGTCAGAAATTAGACAGCAGGAGAGTATAAGAGACAGGACAACTGCTGACTTGTGAAAATTAATCTTTTTAAAAATTCATTTCAAGTCTATTCTGATTCTACAAATACATTGCAGCCAGTTTTCCATACTCTTCAAACATGCCTTGATTTACCCATATATCTGTATATCTATTTTCATGGGGTATTATGTAGCTCCTTCTCTCTCTCTCTCTCTCTCTCTCTCTCTCTCACACACACACACACACACACACACACACAGGAACACATGTAACAATTTGTAAATAACCGATCACAGCAACATAAAAATGTGACTATAATAAATAAATTCCAAGGACCACATGGGATGCTGAAGGCACTACAACCGATTTGTTTTCTCTAGCTCTGTGAAGACGGCGTCTGTATTCCCAGAACCTTCTCTCTTGAGAACTGGGAAGAGTGACAGGTAGTTAATTAGCTGACAATCTTCCCCTCTGAGAAAAAAAGCAGCACAGTTCTGACAATGGCCCCAACATCTGAGAGAGAGTCTTCATAGCTGTACTTTATTAATAAGCATGACAGCTCAGGGTCCCCTATCTAATCAATAGAATCCTCTATACCTGTTTTAGTCACTATTACAACTCATTCACCATCATCAAGATTCCTCTGTATATCAGTCATCAGCTGAATCTCTCCTATGTCCTCAAGACGGTCACTGGTTCTCAAGAAGTACATGGTCCACTTGGGAAGATCAAACACATAGGTAAGTTGACATCTCACACTATTTTCATGAGATTATGCCAACAACTGAAACTCAGCATGATTTGAAAAGTAAGCTCTGATGAGGTGTTTGGTCCTCTCTTCTTAGTTATTTCATAACCTTCCGTCCAACTCTCTATTATACCAATTACTACTTCCTATTTTCACTAATTATGTATATATTTATCTCCTCAATTACAGGGGCCTGTGTCTTATTTGGGGATCCTCCAAAGCCCAACTCAGCATTTGATGCATAGTAGGTATTCAAAAAACATTTGATGAATTATAAATGGTCCAAATCAGAAGGAATCAATCATAAAAGTACAGAAAAGGAAAAGAAAAAAGGCCTCAGCTAAAAGCATCTTTTTAAAAAAAGCCAAGGAAATTATAGGGTAAACATGATCTACACGCAAGTCTGGAGCATAACGTTGCTTATATAGAATAAATTGGAGCACTGTAAAAACTTTAAATATCAAAGGTTCTTTCTGGTGACAACCACATCCGTCAACTGGACTATTTAGCTCTGGGCACTTTGCCAGTCAGCCAGCAGTCTGCTGGGGAGGGAGCAGACAGCAACACACTTTTGTCAAGATAGTTTATGGGGACTTTTTCTAATCCTTGTAATAATATCCTAAAAAGCCCAAGAGATCAAAAAATATATTTTAATCAAAGTATTCCACCATCTGCTTCTCCTTCATTTGGCAGGATTTTTCTGGTACAACATTAAAAACCAAGAGAGAGGAATAAAGAAAGCCCTAACATAAAGACTGCAATCACATTTCCAGAAGGTACACTTTAAGGAACTTCCTGCTCCAGCCCAGAAGTTTCTATAATAGATGTTACTGCCTCAGTTTACTCTGTGGATTAACTCAGGCTATGCAAACATACACATTCTATACCAGAAAAAGTGCAGTTCCTCGAAATCATCTGAATACACCAAAAGCTTGTGGATAAATCATAATGAGCCACTCTTGTGGATAACTGTTAAGAATATTTGGAAGTATTTGGCTGTGAGAAAAGAGAATATGCTAACTTCACTGTCTGTGCACATGGTAATTAGAGCATGTGACATCAGCTTGCTAGACTCAACTTTATTTATAAGCAGCCACTTTAGAACCTTCAGTCCGGAACACTGAACCACAAAGCCTGTTTAAAGTATACTTTATTGCTAGGGGCTACTTCACTTCGACCCTTTCCTACACTTCCTGAGAGGGTGACAACAGAATACGCTATGTCAAGACTCAGTCACTGGGTTGTGCTAGTTACAAATTCTGGAGTCTACTCAATCTACGACAGTCCCCTCTGTCAATTCAACTTTTAGCATCTGTAAGAGCCAGCTGGGTGGCAAAGACAAACAAATAGGAAACATGGCAGAGTCCTCTCTATCATACCTAATATAGGTAAAGAGGAATCTTCAAGCACAAAATAACCAGAGCCTGACTTGACTTTAGCTGACTTTCTACTGTTCAATTTTTTTAAAAATACCCTGAAAATAGTCCTCCAGGATAGAAAATTTCATCATCAAGTCTTACATGGCCTACGCATTCACATTCAGCTTGGAACGGGACATATTCTTTTTCCTTGCTGTACATTCCAACTGCTCTGTGCGCACAAACATGCTGATTGTCTTCAAACTGCAGATCTGCAATGCTGTCGAAGAGTTTGGCAAGGTGACGTGTTACCTAAGGCATAATAACAATTAGGAAACATGAGGTCATTTCTGACTATAGATGTATGCTGGTAATTGAGGGGTGATGCTACATAAATTCACAAAACTTAGAGAGTTACGGCATGGTCTCTTGAGTGTTTCCTTCAAAACAAATCACTTCTCAAATTTCCAAGTTTGAAATGGCCTTGGATGAAGAAGTGGCCAAGTATTCTGTCCTATCAGCACTCCTTGATGCTTACCATGCAAAGCTAACTATTTCCCATTTGATGACTGGAGGCTGGCCATATTCCTATGGATAACCATCTTGCTGGGGCTTTCCTGGTCAAGTTTTTTTTTTAAACTCGGATTTAGATTATTAATCTATGCTATAAAAAGCTATGTTAAAATACATTTAATTTTTATAATAAAACTGCAAGTTAGATAAAAAGTCTTATTCTTTTGCAGGGTCTGATGTTATAGTGCACTTGCTTTGATACTACAAGTCCCCCAGCAACCTGTTGCATAAGAAATCCATAGCTGTTGATTCCAACTCGTAGTGACACCATACGACAGAGTAGAATTCTCTCATAGAGTTTCCAAGGAATGCCTGGTGGATTCGAACTGTTGACCTTTCGGTTAGCAGCCAATGCACTTAACCACTAACACAATTCCTCACTTTTCATTGATAAGGAAATCAAGGCTAAATTATTAGGTGACTTCTCAAAGTTTACCCAACTAAAAGGAGGCAACAGTTTGATTTTGAACATACAATTCCAGGCCTCATCTATAAAAGTTCAAGTTGTTCTGCCATTGTAATGTCTTATATCCTAAGTAATGGATTTGTTAAAGAAACCACCAATAAATAGCATACTGAACTCTAACCACACTCGTGACAACCTGAAAAATAAAGATCAAAAGTTAAAGATAAATATCAGCATTTGTTCTGCTAGAAGCCAGTTTTCAGAATGAAGTCTACTTGACCTCCAAACAGAATCCTGGCGTCATGGATTGAATTGTATCCTCCACAAAAAAATGCGTGTGGTAATTTTGGCTGGGCTGGTAATTCCCAGTGTTGTGCGATTGCCTTGCATTTTGTGATTTTCTGATGCTATAAATCCTAGTCTCCACCTGTGGTTAATAGAGTGGGTTATGTTAGAATTTAGGGTAGGACTGTAAGTTCCTTCATAAAATTACCTCCCTGCTTCATTGTAAAGCGAGTTTTCCTGAAGCATGGCTTGCACTACCTTTTATCCTTTCATCCTACAAGAGATAAAAGGAAAAGGAAGCAAAGAGAGTTGGGAACCTCACATCATTAAGAAAGCAGCACCAAGAGTAGAGTGTATCCTCCAGATCTGAGCTTCCTGCACCAAGTTGCTCCCTGACCAAAGTGCTGTAACACAAGGACTTTCCTCCAGAGCGGACAAAGAGGGAAAGCCTTCCCTTAGAACCTGCCCACTGCCATCGAGTAGGGTCTGACTCATAGCTACACTAGAGGTCAGAATAGAACTGCCCCATAGAGATTCCAAGGAGCACTTGGCAGATTTGAACTGCTGACCTTTTGGTTAGCAGATGGAGCACTTAACCCACTACATCACCAGGGTTAGGACAGACATCCTAAATCTGGACTTGACGCCTACTGGACTGTGTTAAGAATAAACACTTTTCTTTTTAAAGCCATCCACTTGGGGTATTTCTCTTATAGCACACTAGCAGATTAAAACACTTGAAATTATCCATAATACCTAGCTAGGCATATCAGCACAGGATATGCCTCCCCACCTAGAAGCACTGCCCCAAGTCTTGGCCAGGAAAAAAGGAGAAAATCACGTGCTTTCTGTAGACAGTCTCACATCCAAGCAGGAGGAGGAGGAGGACATGCTTTATCAATCTAAGTCACGCTACCTTCTTTGGGACCGACTGAGTAAAGGGCAGAGAGTGGCCCAGAGGAAATATCTGGAAAGGTAAGAAGCATTCCTTCCTTACCTTGTCTAGACTCCAACTCATGACAACCCTGTGTGTGTTAGAGTAGAACTGTACTACACAGGTTTTCAATGGGTGATTTTCTGGAAGTGGTTCACCAGGCCTTTCTTCCTTCCCTATACACGGAGCAAATAAAAGCTACTAACAAGAAGATGGTCTTAAGGTATAAAGTATCTCTTCCCTCTACTTCCAGCATAGGGACTCCTCCTCCGTTATCAAGCTTTTCTTGAATTGCAGTGCAACTAGACTTGAAACTAAAGTGGCAGTAGCTTCTAAAGCTAACTTCTGGGGAATGTCAACCAATGGCAGAAATAAAAGCAACCTGCTTACGTTTCCTGCAAGACAACACCAATATCAACACTGGTAAGAAACTCTTTTAGGATGATTTAATATTTGAAGTGCTCAGCTCTTTGCTGTATTTGCCCTTTTAGTATTAAAGAAAAGCACAGGACGAACTCTTCTGAACTTGAAATAGGTAAGATTCTTAGACTCTCTTACTTTAAATGAAGATAGAGAATGGTAGCTGACCAGTCACTGGTTTATCATGTTCTCCTCCACCCTGTACATCAGCCAAAGAACACTTGTATGCACAAAATATCTCCAATAATCAACAATTCATTGCCATAGCTAAAGTGGCCAGAAAGTACACAGATGTTGAATGGCTTCTACTGTATAATGGGCCTATATAATATTCAGATGAAAAGCTGCAGTATAAATGACATTTCAACCATCATACCCCATCGCACATTGCTGTTTGGTGAGAAAACAGTTTCAAAAGATCTTCTGGTTGCGTACTCAGTCAGCACCCAGGAGAGGGTTGGAGTTCTCCTATCACTTAGATGTTGCAAGTGTGGAGTCGGATGTTCTTCCATTCAGTCTTCTCTATATTAAACCTTCTGCTGGAAGGAACTGATTTTTAATCACTATGGAACCCTGTTGCCCTCAGATCTGCTTCATCCCTAATGAAGTCTGTTCATGTTTGTTTACATTACATTAAAATTCTTTCTTCCTAGTTAGCTATTTGGAATTAAAACCAAAATCAAACCCACTGCTGTTGAGTTGATTCTGACTCACAGCTGTCCTATAGGACAGAGTAGAGATACTCCATAGAGTTTCCAAGGAATGCCTGGTGGGTTCCAACTACCAACTTTTTGGTTAGTAGCCATAGCACTTAACCAGAATGCCTGAAAATATCTTTTATTTTACAACTAAGGATATGGAGAACAAACATATCATGTTGCTCTTGCTGTTAGCTGCTGTCTAGTTGATTTAGACTGTCACGCCACGTGACAGAACAGAAACAGCCTCATAGGGGTTTCCAGATGGTAATCTTTAAAAGAGCACATTGCTATGTCTTCCTCCTGCAGAACCTCCAATTGGGTTCAGACAAGTAGCCTTTCAGTTAGCAGTCCAGCGCTTAGCTGTTAATACCAGTACTCTATAACACATCGCAGAGCCCTTTCTCACGTCTCCTAAGAAACAGAAAGGATTTGATGTCATCCAGCAATTTTAAAAAGATCTATTAATTACATATTTTAAATAAGTTTATAAAAGGTCAGCAACAACAATGGAAATGCTGCTCCCTCAGTTTGTAATAAATTAGGTGCATCTACCCACTAGCAGGAAGCCCTAGTGGTGTAGTTACGTGCTACACCTACTAACCAAAAGGTCAGCAGTTCAAATCCACTAGGTGCTCCTTGGAAATTCTACAGAGTGGTTCTACCCTGTCCTATACGGTCACTAAGAGTCAGAATCAACTCAATGGCAGTGGGTTTTGTTTTGGGGTACCCATTAGCAAGCAGATTATAGGATGTATGAGCAAAATCACATCAAGCGATCTTAGCAGTCAATGAGGACAATTATGATTATGCTGCAGCTCTCAAACTTTTTTTTGTCAAAACACTCAAAACTTTCTTACTGTTAGTTGTCAATGTACAGGGAAATGGAAAAAATAAAGCCATAAAACTTAATATTTAGTGCACTGCAATTGGTAACATTAGAAGCATTAAGAATTAAAGTGTTTTATTTCTTTGTAGAAAACTTACCAACAGTAACTTGAATAGTACTTGCTTTCTTATCATTGTATGACTTAACAATACAGAAGAAATATCTCTTCTATGTCTGGGCAAGCCGTCATATTCCTATGTCTATTAACTCACTCAGCTGCTAACCAAAAGGCTGAAGGTCTGAGTCCGTCAGCACAGAGCTACCTTGGACAAAAGGCCTGGAGATGTACGTCTGAAAAACCAATATTGAGAACCCTGTGGAGCACAGTTCTACTCTGACTCATGGTGGCCACGATGAGTCAGAATCCACTTGACAACATCTGTCTTGTTTCATTTCTGGTCAGCTTTCAACATTATTATACTTTGAGATTTCAGTGTCACGGAACATTTTTGAGAGTTTCTTTAATATGAAATTTTTTTGCTGACATCACTTCCTCTGGGATATGTTTATCCTTCCTCCCCTCCCCTATAATGACTTTTCTCGTGAATTTGACCTCAAGCTAAACAACCTTCACTAGGTGACATCAAGCTAAGGCCAGAATCAGAAAAGCTTTAGATCCCAAAACAAGGTACAGAACTTACTGCTGGCAGGGTCCCACATTTTTATAGGGCTCAATTTTCTGATCGTAAAGTAATACACCGATATTTTATTTTAAACTTATAATCCTGATTTTGTTGTGTAGTTTATAAATTGGCTGTGAAAAGAACTCCCATAAAGGAACAGAGCAAGAATTCTAAGCAGTTGTAACACCAAAAATTCAATGCCATCAAGTCAATTCCAACTCATAGCGACCCTACAGGACAGAGTAGAACTGCCCCGCAGAGTTTCCAAGGAGGACTTGGTGGATTTGAACTGCCAACCTTTTGATTAGCATGCATAGCACTAACTACTATGCCATCAGGAATTTCCAAAAGGGATGTATACATACATATATATATGTCGTACAATGCATAGTTAATCTTATATTAAATATTTTGTAAGCATCATCTCAATTAGATATATAATTTATGACACTTTAAAAATTAGATTCCTTATTTCCTTGTCACACATCTGAATTCTCTATCCAGCTGCCTTTGGCATCCATTTAAAATAAGAAATATTCCTAAATTATGCAAAGCAGAGCTTTCCTCACTTGGTAGTTTCTGTGACAAGCTACACTTTTGTGGGCAGCTTCCATTCCTCCCATTCCGTTCTGTTGAAGGTAAATGAGCCAAAGGGAAGGTGGCCAAAAGCCCTGAGCATCTTCTGTGTCGGTTCCCTTTTGCTGTTCTGCCCCCCTGATTCTCCTGATCCGTGTCAAACTCGGTTTTCTACTTTCTCTAGAAAAAAAAAATGAGGTCAGTGATTGAGTTTAATTCAACTAAAACTCATTCATTCCTGCTTGCCTTCAACTGACCACTTATAATTCAAACCCGTTTCCTCTTGTCTGAGGAACACTAAGGAGTCTTTGTGGTGTATCGATTAAGTGCTCAGCTGCTAACCAAAGGTTGGTGATTCAAGCCTACCCAGATGGTCCGAGGGGGAAAAAATCTAGCAATCTGCTCCTGTCAAGACTGTCATTAGGTGCCACTGAGTTTTTTCCAACTTACAGAAAGGAATGGAACACTGACTGGTCTTGTGCCATCCTTACAATTTCTATAGCAGAGGCTTTCTAGTGGCTACACTGAAATAAGTAATAACAAAATAAAACACAGAACAGGTGAAATTAATCTTACTATATTTTATGTAACCTAAATAGACCCAAAATATTATTTCAACTTGTAATATGAAAATTAATGAGCTACTTTATGTATTTTTCTTTGTACTGTATCTTTGAAACTAGGTGTGTGCCTTCTACTTACAGTCTGTTCAAGTTGCATTTTTCATCAAAAATACCTAACCTGTATTGGAATTTCATAAAACATATAGATGTAACAGAGTGTCAAATCCAAGTTCCTCCAAACACATTTAAGTTTTCAATAACTGAAATGAGTATGAATTTGTATCCCACTAAAAGGTATTAAAATAAAAAGTTCAGTTCCTCAGTTGCCTCTTTCAAGTGCTCAGTAGCCAAATATGTCTCGTAGCTACTCTTATCAGACAATAGATGTAGCAGATCACGCTGCAATTTTTTCCCCTTTAATTTCTTCACTGTAGCTCTATCAGAGAAGCTTTCATGTATTAACAAAAAGGGGATGATAGAAGAAACATCATGTACTCTCTTCTAGAAAAAAGGCCTTTCAAGTCTTTAGGAATCAATGTCTAAGATATCTTGACTGTCCCAAGTTTTAGTTACTTAAAGTACCATATAACCACCTGGAAGCGCACACAGGATAAACAGATTATTTCATTTGACTCTAAACACTGCATTAGTTCACTTCAAAACACAAAATGGACCACTTCCTTATAGGGAAAAAAAACCCAAAGAATTTAAACAATGAATCCAGTAAGGACTTCAGATCAGGTATACACAAACATTGCACCATCCCAAATAATCAGGCAAACACATCTTTAAATGTGTTATTTCTACAGTACCTACTGGAGACTTGACCACTGAAGCTAAGCAGCACCCATATCGACAGTTCTTTAGATAATCCATGTCTGGTGACCCTGGACACTGGGAGGTCAGCATCCACGGTGGGAGGACAAACGCTTCAAAACCTTGACCTTAACCAAGCTTACCCCCAAGCTAGTAATCAAAGAAGGCATTCTAAACACACAAATCTTATCCCTCTGGCATTTCAACTTGAGTACCTTAAATTGGGAATATCTGCTTGCAGAGAAAAGGTTGTAGTTGTATCAGACCTCCCTGGTGATATTCTTGGGCTGATCAAATTCCACAATTAACTGCAGAAACTCTCATGCCGACCAACACTCTTAAATTGGGTGTGGGTCGGTGGAGGAGGGGATCTGAAGTATTCAAGTCATTCACAAGATGTCAACATGAGTCATCTGTCACCAAGGGTGCCTTTTATGGGGAAACTGCATTGTTATTTCACAAGCTGCAGTGTCATGTTATCTCTGTCACACTACAGGGAGCACATTCAAGAATGTCAGCACAAAAGGCACAGACCACAAAGCTGTGTCTGGTGGTCTGAAGCGGATTCCAATACGGAAAACAGTAGAGCAGGGCCAGGCTCTGCTGTGTTAACTGCCAAAAGTATTAACTCTTCCATAGTAACTCACTGCTGTGGAGCTGATTCTCACTTACACCCTACAGGACACAGTAAAACTGCCCCAAGGGTTTCCAAGGCTATAATCTTTAACAAAGCAGCCCACCACATCTTTCTCCTGTAGAGCCATTGATGGGTTCAAGCCAGCAATCTTTGGTTAGCAGCTGAGTGCTTAATGACTCTACCACTGGGGTTCCTTCTTTCAAGGTAAGTGACTGAGTATTCAGAATACACACTGATTTTGCAGGAACATTTCAGGGAAAAGAAGTCACCTTCTAACCAATTGCCATGAAGTCACCTCTAACTCATGGGGACCCTATGCTTGTCAGCAGCACAGTGTTTTCAGTGACTGGTTTTTCAGAAGCAGATAACCAGGTCTTTCTTCTGATTGCTTCTAGATGGATTTGAACCACCAATCTTTCGGTTAGCAGCCAAGCGTGTTAACTATTTGCATGATGCAGGGACTTCATTGTGGCTATAGAGGATTCCAATTATCCTTAAGCAAAAAACAAAACAAAAACAGTTGCCACTGAGCCAATTCTGACTCATGATGACTCAATGTGTGTCAGAGTTGAACTGTGTGACATGAGGTTTTCAACGGCTGATTTTTTAGAAGTAAACCACCAAGCCTTTCTTCTGAGATGGGCCCTCTGGCTGGACATGCAACTCCAACCTTTAAGTTAGAAGCCAAGTGTCAACTGTTTGCATTACCCAGGGACTCTCAAGCTGTTCTTACCTATATATACACCTATTGCCTTCAAGTGGATTCCAACCCACAGTGACCCTACAGAACAGGGTAGAACTGCCCCATAAGGTTTCCAAGGAGTAGCTGGTGGGTTCAAACTGTTGACCTTTTGGTTAGCAACTAAGTTTTTAATCACTGCACCACCATGACTCCTACCTAGTTCCTTCTAATTCTCCTGCCCCAGTAAGTCACTCCTAGAGTTAATCTGTATCACAAAGATGATCAAATATTTTTTCTAATGATGGATCTTTACTAATAGTTTGATCACATTTTATGTGAATTTGAGTTGTCCAAAGTTTAATTATATCACAGAAAGGTAATAAAATGACAGTTTGAAAACAATCTGAAATAATCTCAAAACTTCAGTACATGTGTATAAATCTAGTCATTTCAAAGCTTGCTGGCCAGGAGAACTGCAATCAAGTCTGCACTATTGCCACATGGCCAGAACACATTAGCAGGTAAACATATACATACATCATCTTTTGTTAGTATGGCTTAAAAATTCTTCTGCTGGTATTCATCAGAATAAGCAATTTTGGAGATCACTAGGCTGTTATTTTTCCCAATTAACAGACTCGTTCCACAAGATTACGGTCTTCAGCCCTCAAGTTCAGAAAACGAGTTGTGCAAAGTATTTGGCTACATCTAAAAAGTATTTGCAACCATGCCTTCTATGTGCTTTGATATGTTAACACGCATTCATACACATACATGCATATATACACACATCCCTATGTATATACACTTATGTGTACATAACATATATATGCCTCAGGAGCTCTGGAGGCACAACTGTGGGTGCTAAACCAAAGACTAGCAGTTCAAATCCACCAGCCTCAACTTAGAAATCCTAACAAGGCAGTTTTACCTTGTCCTATAGGATCATGATGACTCAAAGTCAACTCAGCAGCAAAGGGTTGATTTGTTTGGTACGCTGTTACTTTAACATCCGTCTTCATTATAACTGAAAGCCTGTGCAGCAATGTTTCTAGCATTCAGGAATTTCGAACTGACATTGAGGTTTGGTTAAAATGAATGAGGCAGACGCAAGCAGTGCCACTGTAAGTTGTACTGCTACAACTGCAAACACGGTAACTCAGTAAAATAGGGCCGTGAAAAGAAAAGATGTGGACAGGTACACCATCACATTTGTCAACAAATATCACGTGCAACTTCACAAAGATAATGGAAAAACAGTCAGTATCAGGTGTGCATATATCTGTGAGTCAAAATATTGTTTTGTTAAGGCAGGAAGCATTTTCTTATGATTTGCAAGAGAGTGACAAGGCTATGTTGAATGATCTGCTCACCTAGCATCAGCCTAAGAGTTAAGTCGAGGACAGAGACGCACTGAATATCTACATCTTCTAAAGAGCATAAACAGGAGCAGATACTTCCTCCAGGCCTTAGTAAGACAGACTGCAACATCCCACCACCTCCACCTACGGCTATACAGCCCTTCTACGGAAAGCACTGGAGGAGGAGGGAGAGAGGAGGCCATCTCCACAGCTGTGTGTTGTCAACCCGCAGAGGAAAACCATGGCTTTCACTTCCCTCCTTGATGGAGAAGGTAAAGGATGTACTTTCTCCACCTCAACCCTAAAGTCAAGTGAGAAGAGTCAGACAATCCCTCATTCAGCTGGGACAAAGTGAATCTAGGATGGTTTCCCTCGTGTGGCCATCAGTTTTGCTGGAAAAAACCCTAGGAGGAAGAAAAGAGGCTGGATTACACAGGCAAGAACTAGAAAATTGAGGTGAAGATGGTTCTGCCATAAACATCTCAATAGCGGGGTGATGGCAGTCCCTCTCTCTGATCTTGAGGACTTGCACATGTGTGGTTTGAGAGAACTAACATATCAGTGCCAGCTGAGTAGGTGAGGACAGCAGTCATTGCTGACCAGAGCCAAAAACAATCACTAAGAAAGCACAACAACAGACAGTCTCCAAGATTAAGGGGTAGAAAAGAGGAATAAAAGATTCCATGTCTCCTCCCCACTCCAAGTTCATTACATGAAAACCTGGCCTGGACATAGACACGAGACTGAAATTTTAAACTATGCAGAAGTTGAGTTGTTTTTGCTTTTTAATAAGAAAAAGGGATCAAGAAGTTGTAATACTTCACCAAGATGGGATAAAGTGGCCTACCAGTCAGTGTAAAGAGATTTAGCAGGGCACATTTGGGTTTAACAATTGCTGAAAATAAAACTGCTCATGTTTGTGCTCCATGGAGTTAATAGTGTTCAATAAACCAATCACATAATGTTTACTGTGTCAAAATAGACTTAAAAGAAAAAGAATGTTACCATACTTACAGATTTATATATCTTATCTAATTTCCGTATTAAAAATTAGTTCTGAGCAATAAGCATTTTGGAATTTCAGTATCTTCAGGAGCACATTCCTAGAATAACGTATGATTGGCTATTCCTCGCAGAATCACCCCTGAAAAAGGGTCCAGGTCATGGGTACCCTTGGCAGACTGAAGGAGCCTAAGTATGGTTATAACTATTATGTTTCAAACTAGTGTTTTAAAAAAGCCTCTAAGCCTTACATGTATAAGCATGTAAGTGAGAAATTGATACACTGGATTTCTAGTAAATTTACTAAGATGGATTTTAAGAAATGTTGCCAAAGCTGAGTGAAAACTTGTTAATAGCAAGACTGTACTTTTGTTACAAATATCAATAATAGCTATCGACTTGAATTTATGGGCAAAGTGAAAGGACAGGACAAGAGAGAAATAATCAAGATAAATAATGAGTCCAAAGAATTAAATTCTAGAAACTACAAGGTAGAGAGACAAATAATCAAAAGACATGCAAATACCAAAAGAATTTTATTTTTCCCAAGAAAAAGAACATGGGAACAATGACATAGTAATAAACCACAACTTTCAACTTCAAAATAACCTTTGTTATATAGTCAACTCCAGGAGGAATCATCTATAGAAATTGTTACAACTGTAAGATTTAAAAGACTGTGACCAACTGGACAGGTTTAAGTGAAAGACAGTACCTTTAAATCTTCAGAGGGAATGTGTTACAGATTGAATTGTGTTTCTTTGAAACACACTTTGAGAGGCTCCAAATAGCCAGAGAAATAAAGAACAACAACAAAGCAAGAGACCTCATATATTCTTATCTCAAAACATACAAGAACAGTTGTCAAAATTGCCTTGTTCTTCTTCAATGATACAAGCAGACCAGTGGAACAGAATTGGGAATCCAGAAACAGATCCATCAATCTACGGACAAGTGATTTTCAACAAGATTGTAAAAGACCATTCATTGAGGAAGAAATAGTGTCTTTAATACATGGCGCTGGCAAAACTGGATATCCATTTGTCTAAAAATGAACCAGGACCCATAACTCACACCATACACAAGAAACAACTCAAAAGGATCAAAGATCTAAATGTTAAAGCCAAAACTATAAAAGTTCTTGAAAGAAAACACAAAAACAAAACTATGGGATCTAATTTGGAAAAAAACAAGATTACCAACCACAAATGCACTTTTTGGGCACCTCATAATTAAACACTTATGTTCATTAAAAGGCTTTATCAGAAGAATAAAAGGACAACTTACACACTAGGGGAAAAAATTTCTTCAGAAATGGCATTTACTTGGTCTAACCACTAAAATACATAGAAATCTTCAACAATTCAACTAAAAATGACAAACAACTCTATTAAAAATGGAGAAAGACAAACAGATATTGCCCTTCACCAAAGAGAACATTCAAGTGACCAACACACACCAAAAAAAGTTTGCAATCTTGAGCCATTAGAGAGATGCAAATCAAAACTACAATGATGTATCATCTCACTCCTGTCAAAAGGCACCAACCAAAAAAAAAAAGGAAAACAATGAACATTAACAAAGATGTGGGGAAACAAACTCTTGTCCATTGCTGATGGGATTATAAAATGTTACATCCACTACAGAAAATGGCATGGTGCTTCCTCCAAAAGCTAGAAATACTTTATGATCCAGCAATCCCACTCCTAACTATGTATCACAGAGCTTTAAGAGTCATCCACAGACATATGCACATCTAGGTTCATGGCTGCACTAACAACTATGGCAAAAATAAAAAGGAAACCACCTAAATGTCCTTCAACAAATGAGTGGATAAACATGGGATACATACATGTTATGGAATATGACACAGCCATAAAGAATGACGAACCCTCAAAGCATCTTATAATGTGGATAATCTGGAGGACATTTTATGAAGTGAAATAACTCAATCACAGAAGACATCATACTGTATGATCTCATTTCTATAAAACAAGAACAGATATATAGAGAAAGAACAGCACTCAAGGGTGGTTACCAAGGATGAGTCAGGACTAGACGGGGAATTACCTTTTAGGTAGCAGTTACTGTTATTTTTGGTGATGAGAAACACTGAATGTGCACAGCCTGACCATAGAAAAAAAGATGTCACTAAGATGTCCACAAGAAAAGACTTTTTTGTAATTGCTGTGGCATATATCTATGGCTAACACTGCATAAAACAGGAATTCTAGAACACTTAACTGTGTTCTTACAGAATCCGTATATGGATCAAGTGGCAGTCTTGCACAAAGAACAAGGGGACACCACATGGTTTAAAGTCAGGAAAGATGTGCATCAGGGTTGTATGCTTTTACTATAACTTTTCAATCTGTATGCCGGGCAAATAATCTGAGAAGCTGGATTATATGATGAAGAGCATGGCATCAGAACCTGTATTACGCAGACAACACCACCTCACTTGCTGGAAGTGAAGAAGACTTGAAACATTGATGAAGATCAAGGACCACAGCCTTCAGTATCGATTGCACCTCATCATCAAGAAAACAAAAATGCTCACAACTGGACCAGTAAGCATCATCATCATAAAAGGAGAAAGAACTGAGGCTGTTAAGGATTGTATTTAGGTCCATACTCAACACCCATGGAAGCAGTAGTCAAGAAATCAAAAGACACATTGCATTGGGAAAATCTGCTGCAAAGGATCTCTTGAAAGTACTCAAAAGTAAAGATGTCATCTTAAAGACTAAAGTGTGCCATAGCATTTTCAATCATATTATATACATGAGAAAGCTGGACAATGAACAAGCCAGCCAAGCCAAGTGCCGTCGAGTCAGATCCAACTCATGGCAACCCTAGGGGCCAGGAAGACAGAAAAAGACTTGATGCTTTTGAATTGTGGTGTTAGAGAAGAATGTTGAACGTACCATGGACTGCCAAAAGCATAAACAGATCTGTTCTGGAAGAAGTACAACCAGCATACTTCTTAGAAGCATGATCTTACATAATCTGGACATGTTGTCAGGAGGCATCAGTCCCTGGAGAAGGACATCATGCTTGGTACAGTGGAGTGTCAGTGAAAAAGAGGAAGATGCTTGGTGAGATGGACTGATATAGTGGCCACAGCAATGGGCTTAAGCATAAAAACTGTAGACATGGCACAGACCAGGCAGTGTTTTGTACTGTTGTTCACTGGGTTGCTATGAGTCAGAGGTAACTTGATGGCATCTAACAATAGCAGGATGGGTTCTAGATCTAATCAATTTTCAGTTAGAAAGGAGCAGAAAGAAAACAGTCACACAGAGAAAGACAGACAGCACATGGAGATCATCTACAAGCCAAGGAACTGAGGAACACCCATGGCCACCAGCAAGGAAGAAATCATCATGGCTGAGACCCTAATCTGGACCCCAAACTTGAGAAAGCTTCTGCCCCTTAAAGCTACGATTATGGTATTTATGTTACAGCAGCACTAGGTATCTAAGACAGTGTTTTCATTTATTCACAGTTTGTCTCTGATATGAGTTCTTTGACTGCAAAATATCTGTTATGATTTGCTTTAAATATTAGCATGAAATCAGCCCACAAGTTATGCATTATTTTTGCATAAGTATACACATCCAACTCTGACAGGCTAGTCCAATTTAATAGTTATTAAGGTTATTCTGGATTGAGGGAGTAAGAAAGAAATAAACAGATAAGAAAGTAACAGCCATAATTTTATGCCAGCAAGTGACCCATTCTCCTCTCCACAAAGTTGCTAGCCAGGCTAAGGATGCTCCAATTCATTGTATTGGAATTTCATGGGATTCAGAAACCACTGTTTCTTCTCACTGACTTCTTCCAGGAGATATTAGAGTTATTAAAGATATTAGAGATGTTCAGGCAGAGACATTCATAAGATATTAGGGTTCTTGGGTGGTGTGACTGGTTAATACACTCAGCTGCTACCTGAAAGGTAGGCAGGTCTATTCTACCCAGAGGCAGTTTAAAAGAAAGGTCTTGCAATCTACTTCCAAAAAAACCCACCACTGAAAAGTCTGGAGTACAGCTCTACTCTGACACACATGGAGTCACAATGACTTGGAATTCACCAGATGGCCACTTTTTCTTTTTTTCCCTTCCTGGCCTCATTACTGAGGACCCAGGAGCTACCTTTTCTATTCCCTCTGACAGCCTCTGCATCAACATCAACTTGACAGCGGTGGCTTTGGTTTGGATAGCCCCTGACATCCCCTCTTGCTGCAATAAAGATTTTATCTGCAGTTGTTCTAATTCCTGGCACATGTGACACAGTGAGTGGCATTTGACAATGATCGAGAAAATGTGACATTCCTTAGCTAACATAATATACTCTGAGACTTTCAAAAAAAAACATTACCTGTTTAGGCTGAGCTCCCTTTGACAGAATGTCAAGTAAGTCAGCAGAAGAGATGAAATAGAAGCGAGGAAAAGCTAGGCGTTTGGTTTCCAGGTATTCAGCAAGAGCTTTTTCACAAAGAGAAAGCCTATACAAGTGAAAAATCTTTTTCAGCATATCATGTTCATTCAGTCATTAAAAGTGCAATTTAATACAACCTAGCTCTTCATCTGTCCATTTATCATAATTGTCTCACTATTTAACACGTAACCCAAGCTCTTTTATTTGACACCATCTTCTTCCTTATGACTAATATATAAATCCTGCCAGGCAGGAGGAGACACACACACACACACACAGAGAGAGATACACACACAGACAAATTCTGTTATCTGAGGTTAAATATAGATCACATTTAGGTTTATGCCACTTATTGATTTTCTTAACGACACTTCAAGTTGGCACTGGAGTAGACAGGTTGGCATTCCCCAACAGGACTGCAGAATGCATTAGTGAGATGTAATTGATTTGGGGTCTTCTTTTTCCCACAGAATGTCTACAAAACACAAGTGGCTTCAATCCTCTCAGGTATTCAGAGGACTCATAAGATCCAGAATCATTTCCACTTCAGACATCCTTAGCAGAGCAATGGTGGCCCAGAGCAGAGTCTCCAAACCCCCAAAGATCACTGACAGAAATAATGAGCTTCTGTAGAAATTCACCCCTTTTCAAGTTATAGCCTATTTTAACTCTGAAAAAAAATTGATTATAAAACTATTTTGCTTAAGCAATATATATTTTTATCTAAATATTTATCCCATTTTCCAGTAAAAACTGATCACAATTCCACACAAACTTCTTTTAACAGGGGATCTACTGATTTTTAATCAGAAGAAAATTCTTATGACCACTGGCTGTTATGAATTTATTTGTGAAAATTATTTCCCAAATGGTCCTTAGGATGATTGTCAAAGTTTTAAAATGCTCTCTAAGGATAATTTCTAATAAAATGATACAGTGCACCAATTTAAGACTTAAAATAATTGAGCACAATCAGTTTCTGACACATAGTAGGTGCTCAATCAACTTGCAGTATAAACTGGTGAATTATTTTGATTTTTGTATTAGTCCTTTCCAAAAACAAATAGATACATTAATTCACAATACAGATATGCAAAACAATTAAGCTATTATATGTAGAATTATAAAATAATTTAGCAAAATGTCACATTTAGTTTAGCAGGATGTTAAATACTCTTAGATCCTAGAAAGAATCCTCATAACATTGTAACAAATTGATATTTTATAGTGTCATTCTTACCTGTACTGTAAATCTTTCAGTTTTTCAGAGAGATTGGGTCTGCATGTTACTTCTATAACATTTTTTATTTGAGCTGTGTTGAACATTAATTCCTGTATGAAAGTACAACATGGAGCCATTAATCCTAGAAAGTACTTTTGCAAATTTAAGAGCTTAAAAACTGAAAAACAACAAAGAAGCCATATTAAGAAGATTTCTAGGAATACCTGATATCACGTCTGCTCATATTTGCTTTTCAACTTTCAAGACATCAGAAACAAAGTAGAACACACAGTATGTATCAAAATAAATTCTATGGGCATTACCATCGCTCTGGGCCCACAGAGAATTTTCCTTTTCTAACTCCCTCCCTGCTGCTCCCCCAAAAGAGAGATGAGAAGAGGTGGGGAGAGAAACACCAAAATATTAAATAGAATGTTCACATATGACATAGTGCTAAACCATCTACCTATTGTCTCCTCAACGCTAAACAAATTAAAATTCCTCTGACGATTCTGCTTTAGATAGGAAAGACATGTAATCTTCAATTCTGTAAAACAGTACACAGCAATTATTCTGATAAAACTCTTTCAATTCATTTATCATTATTATGTGGACATCTGTACGTGTTTTTTGTAGCTCCTCTAGAAAGAGCTTGAAAGCTGGTAGCATTACTTCATTACCTCTTTCTCTTTTTGATTCTTTTATGTATGAAGAAGAATCTACCTTGCCTGCAAGGGTCACCTATCCATGGTTCTCTGCCTATTTTTGTATAGTCCAGAAATTACAAATGCTTTTTACATTTTTTCCAAATTGTCAAAAAAAATGTTCTACAACACAAAATTACATAAAATTCATATTTCAGCATCTATAAAGCAAGCCTTCTTGGAACACAGCCAAATGTATTTGTTTATGCATTGTTTTTAGCTTCTTGCATGCTACAGTGGCCAGGATGAGCAGTTGAGACAGAGACTATATGACCTACAAAACATAAAACTTTTATTATATGGCTCTTCCTAGCCATGGTGGCATAGTGGTTCCGAGCTCAGGCTGCTAACCAAAGGGTCAGCAGTTTGAATCCCTCAGCCACTCTTTGGAAACCCTACGTAGCAGTTCTACTCCATCCTACAGGGTTTCTATAAACCAGAATCTACTCTGTGGCAATACTTTTTTTGGTTTATATGGTTCTTCCTAGAAGCTTCCTGAACGCACTAGAATGCAAATATATATTTTTATAAACATGATATCCTGAATCATGTTTCTATACAAGACATTCATGTTGTTTTGACAACTCTGCCTGGATAGGTTACAGTCTGTTCTCTATGGACCTTAAATTCAGCATTTATCCCATCGAATCTTCTAGCATCTTGCAGAAGCTGGATTCGAATATCTTCTGAACAGACAAAGATGCTTTCCAGGTGAGACCAAGTTCGCTGGACTTCCATCCAAGCAAAGATAATTGAGTCTGCCACGTTTAATTTATTTTGCCAGCTTAATACTTGCTCAGTGAAATATTCCACATACTTGCTTTGAAGAAGAGTCTGTAACTGAACCTAAAACAAAGGCAGAAAATTTTTAAATGACAGCTAATTTGACAGATAGCATGCCGCAGGAAGAAGGGGTCATGTCTATTGTTTTTTACTGGAAGTCCAGAACCACACAATCTCTGGACAGGTATTCAGTAAGTATTTAAAAGTTAACAAATGAGTGAATTGATGGTAGAAACATTAACATGAATGAATAGAAGTAACGGCACTTAATATCTTCTACCACAAGACCATACTATCTCTAAGACATGCAGAAAAAATATTGTACACTGGGGTGCAACTTTAGAAATTAAACTTTCTTTCATCTTCTCTGGCTTTCTCCCTGCCTATTAAAGTCTTATATTTTAATCTCAACAAAGAAAGGAAGAGATAAGTGGAGATAACGGTGAAGAAGACGAGAAAGGAGGGAGAGACTACAATCGGAGATGAGGGGAAGAGGGAGGAGGAAGGAAAAGGGGCGGGGCAGGCAGGGGGCGGGGCAGGCAGGGGGCGGGGCAGGCAGGGGGCGGGGCAGGCAGGGGGCGGGGCAGGCAGGGGGCGGGGCAGGGACATGTGGGGAAAACTTCCTTAGGGTAAGCTACAGCCTCAAGCTTCCATTTTCCTCCCCTTTCACTACCATTTTTCCATAAGTTTTCCTTACTCTGAACACAAAAAATAGAAAATTAACTCTGTAAACCAGTTTTTTTCCCCCAAGAGCTTTAAGTCTAATAACAACCCAACTGTCACTAGTTTCTGCGAATAATTTGTCTCTTTCATTGTTCATGTTCAAAGACATGCTAACCCCTTAGGGTTTAAGCCCATGTATCTGTGCCATAACCTGTTTCTCCAGCCTTATTTTGCATTTAGTTCCACAAAGAAAATCTATATCCCATGGAAACTGAAGTCTTACAATTACCTCTGAACGCAGGTACTTCCTGGCATTCCAAGGTGTTGTTAAGAGGCTCCTGTCACCTGTAACACCCTTTTCTGGCTGCCACTGTTTACTGAATCCCAGTCTGTTCTTCAAGATTCAGCATAAGCATCGTCCCCTGACAAGCCTGCCCTTTGAGTTTCATCTGCTCCATTAGATAGCCTCACGGTTTCCTCTCACCTCAGAGCTCTTTGTTGGTCATCCTACTGAAGTGCAAGTTCACTGAGAAACAGCGTGCATACCTTGGAACCACACCTGATACTATGACTCATCATTCAGTGAATCGACAAATAATTGGGAGGTTGTAAAAACTCTGAAATCAAAACTTCAAGGAAAGAAATCTGTAATAAAAAATACCCATCTTACTTGGTTGTGCTCTAGCATTTCAAAGAGTTGTTCGTCAGGCTTTAGTAATGGAATGCCTGTCCGGTAGTGAACTTCATAACAAAACTCCATGGCTGCCCAGATATGACTGATCTCATTAATAACCTAGTAACAAACAGGACCAATTAAATTACAAGCACCAGAAACTTAGGATAACCATCTAGATTATTCTCTAGACTTTTAGAATTTTTTTTTAATATTTCCAAATAAGTAGACTGTTATCAAGTATTATTGATCTAACTTTTTTTTCTCCAAATAATTCAATGGTGAGAGGAAGTTTAGAGAAGTGAGTTCCATCACCCAGGAGAAAAAGGTATCACACCAGTATCCAATTTTTATTGGAAATGAGTTTCACATTCTTCACAAAAACAAAACATTAGAGTAGGAAAGGCTATATGAGGCTATCTAAAACTCTGACAGATACTATTTACAAGTTATTTAGCATGGGCTGGATAGTGCTTCGAGTGCTTGAATGTGAATCCCTGTTTCCCTGCATGTACCTCGATTTCCTGTTCTGTAAAATAGGGACAGTAATAGTACCTAACTTAAAGGACAAATCCACAAACCCACTGCCATCAAGTTGACTCCTACTAATAGCGAACCTACAGGACAGAGTAAAACTGCTCTATGGGCTTTCCAAGGTGCACCTGATGGATTCAAACTGCTAACCACTTTGGTTAGCAGCCATACATAGCACTCAACCACTATGCTACCAGAGTTTCCATTACCTATCTTAGCAAATTAGTTAATTAGCATTTAAAGAGATGTTTGCTACAAATTAAAGAATATAAATATTTTCACTTTCATCTTCATGTGGCCCTCTTACTTCTAGGATTTACTGTGGCTTAGAATGATTATGTCTCCTGTACATGTTACAGACATAATTAGCAGCAAAGAACAAACTAGAACTAGGGCCTGGACACTCCTATTGCATCATAACTATTCTTTGGGTCAGTTTATATGGTAATGCATAAAACTAATATTAGCTGTCATTACTATTATTAGCTGCCCAACTTACAGTGCCACCACACACAACCAAATGAAATGTTGACTAGTCTTGTAACATCCTCATGATTGGTTAGGGATTAAACAATTGTAATCCATAGGACTTCACTGACTGATTTTTCAGAAGTAGATTGCCAGGTATTTCTTCCTGGTCTGTCTTAATTTCGAAGCTCTGCTGAAACCTGTTCAATATCGTAACATGCAAAGCTCAGCTGACAGGTGAGTAGTGACTGAGCATGAGGTGTATTAGTTGAGAATCAGACTCAGGAATCAAATCCACGTCTCCCACATGGAAGGCAATAATTCTACCACCAAACAACCACTCTTCCTATGATACACAGAATTAGTGTTCTTAGGTGCCATGGAGTCAGTTCCAACTCGTAGCGACTCTTACGCACAACAGAACAAAACACTTGTGCCATGCCTACAATTGTTTTTATGCTTAAGCCCATTGTTGAAGCCACTGTGTCAGTTTAGCCAATAAAAACAGCAATAGTCCCAAGGCACTACCTTTTCTGTCCCCATTTCTTTCACCGCTTTGTCCACAATGCTTTGGACGTCATCTTCCACTTTGTGCAACTGCAATGCTAACAAGTTTCCCAGAGTTGTGGCTTCATTTATTGAAAAGGTGACCTGATTATTTAAAAAAAAGAAAGAATTTAAATTCCACATGTATTAATGGTTGCTTTTACCCAATGGTCAAATGGATGAAATCTACTGCAGCCAGCTGCTAAGGATATTTTCAGTTCAGGAAGGTGTGGGCAATCAAAGACACTTCTATTTAACTCAAAATTATTGAGGCATCACCCACAGAAAGCTATGCCAAGATTTAAGCCATATTCACACTATTCTACTTTCTTTTGTTTCATATCCTTCCCTGGTTAGCTCATTTCTTATCTTCTTTGCCCACAGAACCCATTTTCACAAAGAACCACATTGTTCACTTACTATAATTTGGTTGAAATCCCAGAAACCAGGAAGTAGCTCACTTGTCTTTTCTTCTTAAAGTACCTTATTCACTAATCATAATTCCCAGTCGTTTCCTTGATTTAACCTAGTTTTATCACTAACTTAATCTAGTTCCTTTAAAAAAAAAAAAAAACTCTTACCTAAAGTCATTTTTCATATTTACTCTGTGGAGAAATAATTCACATTTACTTCATCTTGTTGACTACTCTCCCCTAGCTCTGCTTTTGCTAAGAAGCTCCCAGATCTCCCTCAATGCCCATGTTCACCCTGTCCCTTGTAAAAGAAAACGTGACCCAGTCAGGCTGTTGCAGGAAAGCCATTGCCTTTCTGGTTCTCGCTGGACTATCCAGCACCTCCTCTTGGGAGCTAGTACTCTCTGGATCTCCCCACTGTGCAATGTTTCTTATCACCATCCACTTTTGTGTATGGGGAAAGCAGACACCCTAGTATGACCAGGACTGAGCAGCTTCCCAGGACGTGGGACTCTGAATGCTTAATCCAGGAAATCCTGAGCAAACCTAAGTTCGTCACCCTACCTCTGTATCATTTTTGACCTCACTCTAAAGCTGGTGGGAGCCAGGGATTCAGGTCTGTCTTAGACAAAGAGTGAACAGGGATGCATAATAGGGTCACTTTGTTGAGTTTTGCTGTTTGTGTACTGGGCATGGACACGTGACCAAAGTGACAGGTGGAGACTGAATCCAGGCTCTGAGGCTTTGTGGTCTCAAGACAGGCTAGAGAAGGTGCCTTTTTTAACTTCTAGAAAGGCATCATATGGGCACACAGAAACCCAGATGAGAAAAAAGTCCCTCTGGAGGAGATACGGGGAGAAGGTCAAGATTAGGACATAGGTTTGGGGTGTTATGAGGAGATGCAAAGATTTTCCCGAATTAATAGTCAACTGCAACATGTGAAATAGCCATTTACTGAGCACTTTGTAAACTCTTGTGGTATAGTGGTTAACAGTTTGGCTGCTAACCAAAACGCTGGCAGTTCAATCCACCAGCCACTCCTTGGAAACCCTGTGGAGCAGCTCTACTTTGTCCTATAAAGTCACTGTGACTCA
The DNA here is from genome assembly GCA_028571685.1 of Heterohyrax brucei. Lineage (NCBI taxonomy): Eukaryota > Metazoa > Chordata > Mammalia > Hyracoidea > Procaviidae > Heterohyrax > Heterohyrax brucei. The sequence continues at coordinate 87,248,155 of CM053147.1, read as the reverse complement.
GAATTAACTTGATGGCAACTTGTTTTATTGACTATTTACTATATGCTACTGTTGTTACACGCTGTAGAATCGATTCCTACTCACAACATCATCAAATGCAAGAGCAGAACCACCCTATAGGTTTCCCAGGCTGAAACCTTCAAAGGAGCAGATCATCAGGTCTTTTTTCTCCTTGTAGCAGCTGGTAGGTTCAAACACTTGACCTTTTCATTAGCAGCCAAGCAATTAACAATTCATTATACGACAAGGGCTCCTCTACTACATGCTTATTGTTGTTAGGTGCCCTTTAGACCATTCTGATTCACAGTGACTCTATGTACAACAGAAAGACATGCTGCTCAGTCCTGGGTCATCCTCACAATCACTGTCATGCTTGAGGCCACTGCTGCAGCCACCGGGTCAGTCCATCTCATTGAAGGTATTTTTTTTTTCCTCACTCACCCTCTACTTTACCAAGCAGGATGTCTTTCTCCAGTCACTGATCCCTCTTGATAACCTGTACAAAGTGCATGAGATGAAGTCTTATTATCCTTGCTGCTAATGAGTATTCTGGCTGTACCTCTTCCTTCCAACACAGATTTGTTTTTTCTGGAAGTCTATGGTATATTCAATACTCTTGGCCAACACCATAATTAACATACATCAATTCTTTTTTGGTCTTCAGTTTTCACATGCACATGAAGTGACTAAAACTACGATGGTCCGGGTCAGGTGTTTCCTAGCCCTCAAAGTGACATCTTTGCTTTTCAACACCTTAAAGAGGTCTGTTGTAGCAGATATGCCCAATGCAATGTGTCACTTGATTTCATGACTGCTGCTTTCATGGGTGCTGACTGTGGATTCAAGTAAAACAAAATCCTCAACCCTTTCTCCATTTATCATGACGTTGCTTATTGGCCCAATTTTGAAGATTTTAATACTCTTTATGTTGAAGTATAATCCATACTGAAAGCTGTGGTCTTTGATCTTCATCAGTAAGTACTTTCAATTCTCTTCACTTTCCATAGACAAGGTTGTATCCTCTGTATAACAGGTTGTTAATGAGTCTTCCTCCAATCCTGTTGCCCTGTTCTTGTTTATACAGTCCAGCTTCTCAGATTAATTGCTTGGCATACAGATTAAGTAAATATGGCAAAAGGATACAGTCTTTATATACACCCTTCCTGATTTTAAACTAAGCACTAGCCCCTTGCTATGTTTAAACAACCACCTTTTGGTCTGCTATGTGCAGGTTACTCATGAGCACGATTTAGTGTTCTGGAATTCTTATTCTTCACAATAATATCCATAATTTGTTATGATTCACACAGACAAATGCCTTTACATAGTCAAAATCTTTATGTTCTCTGCTTTCAGTCAAGATCTGACATTAGCAATGATATCCCCTTGTGCCACAGCCTCTTCTGAACGTTACTTGATGGCAGTTCTGTGTCAATGCACTGCTACAAACCACTTTTGAACTGTCTTCACCAGAATGTACTTGCATGTGCATGTGATATTAATGATACTATTTAATTAGTTTTCTCATCCTGCTGAATCAGCTTTACTTGGAATGGGCAAAAATATGGATCTCTTCCATTTGGTTAGCCAGGTAGCTGTTTTCCAAATTTCTTGGCATAAATAAATGAGCACTTTTAGCAGTACATCTATTTGTTAAGATATCTCAGTTGATATTCTGTCAATTTCTGGAAATTTCTTTTGTCAGTGCCTTCAGCCCATCCTGGATTTCTTCCTTTACTACCAGCAGTTCTTGATCACATGCTGTCCCGAGACGGTTGAAGCTTGACCAGTTCTTTTCAGTACAATGATTCTGTGTATTTCTTGCATCTTTTTTTGATGCTTTTTGCATAGTTCATTATTTTCTCCATAAGATCCATCAACACAGAAAATCAAGGCTTTAAGTTTTTCCTCAGTTCTTTCAGCTTGAGAAATACCAAATGTATTCTATTTTGGATTTTAACTGAAAGACTTGGCACATTTCATTAAAACACTTTGTCTTCTCAGGATGCCCTTTGAAAATGTCTCTTCAGCTCTTTTGCATAATCAATTCTTCCATTTGTTTCAACTATTCAACAGTAAGTTTCAGAATCTCTATTACCACTCATTTTAGTCTTGACTTTCTTCCCCATCTTTTTAATGACCTCTTGCTTTCTTCATGTTTGATGTCACTCCATGACTTGTCTGGTCTTAGGTCATAGTGTTTGATGAGTCAAATCTATTGAGATGGTCTCCAAATTCAGACGGAAAACACTCAACCTTGTATTTTGTCTCACAGACTTGCTCTAAAGTTTCAACTTCAACTTCTATATTAGCAATTGATATATTCCCAGTCACCACCCCCTACCCTTGCTGATTTATGATATTGAGTTCTCCATTGTCCATTTCCATAAATGTAGGGTCGCCATGAGTCAGATCCAACTCGACGGCACTTGGCTTGGGTAGTTGATTTGATTCCTGTGTATTCCATCTGGTGAGGTCCTAAGGTGCAGCCATTGCTTACATTATTACAAACAGGTATTTCCAATCAATAAGTCACTGATCTTGCAAAATTCTGACATGTGGTCTCCAGTATTGTTTCTATCATCAAGGATATATTTTCTAATTACTATCCTTCTCTTGTGTTTCCAACTTTTGCATTCCAATCACCAGTAATTATCAATGCATGTTGACTGTATGTTTGATAGATTTCAGATTACAGAATTTGACAAAGATCTATAATTTCCTCATCTTTGGCCTTAGGGGTTAGCATGTAAATTGAATTAATAGTTATGTTATCTGGCCTCCCTTGTAGGCATATGGATATTATCCGCTACAGCACTGTACTTCGGGATAGATCTTAGAATGTTTTTTGATGATAAATGTGACATCATTCCTTGTCAATTTGTCATTCACAGCACAGACCATGACTGTCTGATTCAAAATGGCCAATTCCAGTTCATTTCAGCTTATTAATGTCTCAACTAACTGACTTTACATGTTCTATTTCATTTTTGATAACTTCTAATTTTCCTAGATTCACACTTCATTGATGTTCCATGTTACAGTCATTGAGGGATATCTGCAGCTGTTTCTTCTCATTTTGAGTCATGCCACATCAGCAACATGTAAGCAACATGTAAGCCACCACCACAAACTGACAGATGAGTGGGGTACTACATGCTAGGTCAAATATACAGGGGTGTGTGGGGGTGTGCGTACTTTCATCTAGATACGTGAAGCCTCAGTGGTTCATTGGTTAATCAAGAGTTGCAGACAAAAGGTCAGCTGTTTGATCTACCACTTTCTGGAAACTCTATAGGGCAGTTTTACTCTGTCCTATAGTGCTACTATGAGTTGGGAGTCACTGAACAGCCATGGGATTTGGGTTTTGCTTTTGTCTTTTTGGTAGGTAGGTAGATAGGTTTGGTGGGGTAGAGTGAGTGGGAAAGGAGGGAGGCAGGCAGACAGATACATAGCAAAAACTTTCTTCAAGTCATAATAGCTTTTTTTACAACATAAAAATAATGCATTTCCTTTCTTTTCTCTCTTTCAGTTTAAAACTCTTGTTCATATTTTAAGCTCAATGGTCAACTTCCTTAAAAAATCAAGTATAACATTGATATATTTGCTTATAAATAGATGTAAAAAAGTAAGAAAATATAATGTCAGCTGACAGGGGAACATGAGAAATCATTTTATATTTTGTAATAAAATACAAGATTATTAAAGCAAACACCCAATTTAACAATGTCAACAGAACAGAATAGGTGAAGAACTTGAATATATATTTCTCAGAAGATATACAAACGGCCCATGAGTACATAAAACCATAAATATAATGCCCAGTATCTTTAGTTATTTAGTCCAAGTAATGGCCAATGACAAGAAGATACCAGTTCACGTCCCCTAGGGTGACTATTCTTAAAAGAAAAATCAGAAAATAAGTGTTGGCAAGGATGAGGAGAAATTGGATCCATCACCTATTGCTGGTAGAAACATAATATAGACTAGGCTTTGGTGGTTCCTTATACATATAGAGGGATGAAAAATTTTGGAACTAGAGAGTGGCATTTTTTACACAGAATGGTGAGCATAATTAATGTCATGGAATTTTATGGTTAGATTTCATCACACTGAAAATTTAAAAATTAAACAGTTAAAAATAGAATAACCATTTGACCTAGCACTTCCACTCCTAGGTATATACTCACAAGAACAGAAAGCAGTGACCTAAACAGACACTTGTACTCCAACATACATTGTGGCATATTCACAACAGCCAAAAAGATGTAAACAACTGAAATGTCCATCAGCTGATGAGTGGATAAATAAAATGTGGTGTATGTATAAATGGAATATTATATAGTCACAAAGAAATGAAATTCTGATATACACTGTGATGAAACTTGAAAACATGCTAAGCAAAATAAGTCCCTTATATGATCCTGTTTACATGAATCTCTAGCAAAGGCACATACGCAGAGAGATAAAAGTGAATTTTTAGTTACCAGGAGCCACAGGTGTGAGGAATAGGGAGTTATTGTTTAACAGGTACAGAGTTTCTGGCTTGGGTGATAAAAAAATTTTAAAATAATGGTGATGATTGTGAATGTAATTAATACCACTGAATTGTGCACTTAAAAAATGGCTAATGTGGCACAACTTATGTTGCATATTTTTTACAACAATTAAAAATAGACACCAATATTGAATAGAATTGTAGGGGAAAATAGTTTCAGAATTCCATCTCCCCTGAATTCACTTTTGAACCTTTTCATCCTCTCCACAATAAATAAAATTCTTTGCAGCTATTTAGTGCTCTATAAATACCTTCACATTATCTGCCTTGATCTTTATCAGATTCTTCTGATGTACGATAGCATCCCTCTCATTTTCTTGGTTTAAGAAGTAAAATTGGAGAAGTTAGGTGAGTTGTTTGACGTCACAGAACCAGTAAGAGATAAAAAGAGGACTAGGAGTAGACCTGTACACATCTGAACTATTCTTGTCTCAAAGAGACTGACTTTGAGGTTGACCTCACAATGTTTTCACAAATGTCACTTTCTCCTAGATGAACAAATAACAATCCAGAGTCACAAAAATATTCAGTTAATGAGGCTCACGATGCTTACCCCAATGGTTTTCATCAGCTGGTGCCAATGTCTGTCCCTGAGGGCAGGGCTCTGTAGCTCCATGACAGCTTTCAGGGAGGTCGCCAGGTCCTTCACCGTGCCTTCCAGTCCTAAATAGGCATCCCAGACCCGCACTTCCTTGTCTAGGGACCAGATTTCCTAGAGAAGGGGAGGGGAAGCCCCCACAGATGTAACAATACATTTTTTGTTTTATGTCCTTTAAAAGAAAAAAAACATACATTTCCCCACTTTTGGACAATTAGGAAAGAAAGTACAAGTATTTAAGTCTGTAGCAAAGGACTCAAATCACAGTAATAGAAACGGACTCACTCATTCAGCTACTATGACATCTTTATGGACAAGACAATTGGATTCAATGAGTCTTTATCCATAGTGTCTAACCAGTGTTCCATGAGGAAAGCTACATGACATTATAAGTAGATAAATAATGACATTCATAGGACACTGAAGAGTGTTGCCTATAGAAACTTAAGTACGTGGAAAACTGGGTCCTTTATCTGGACTAAGATTCTCCTCTGAATACTTGACTCATTTAAATGCCTTGAACTGTTGGTCAACTGAGTGTTTAGCTCCATGGAGCTTAAATATTCTGTGATCTTAAGACACGGTGAATATGGTCCTCGACTTGTCTGGCCTCTTGGCCCTGGAATAACATCACCAATTATGAGAAAACAAAAACTAAAGTCACTGCTGCTGAGTCGATTCCAACTCATAGTGACCCTATAGAACACAGTAGAACTGTCCCATAGTTTCCAATGCACATCTGGCAGATGTGATCTGCTGACATTTTGGTTAGCAGCTGTAGCACTTAACCACTACACCACCAGGGTTTCCCGTGAATGGTATAACTCATAATAAAACAACTTTATATTAGTACAAAAAGAAGATACACCAATTGTCTAAACAATAAAACCTTCAGCTGAGAGTGGGCATTAACTTGTCACTCTGATGTAAGGTAACTGAATAGTACAGAGATAAACGGAAAGTAGGCACAGAAATGAGGTACTGTCACCCTGTAAGACAGGTAAATGCATATAAAGAAGAACATTTTAGTTGGAGTCTTTGGGTCCAGGATAATATGGGAGGAAAAAGTGAGGCAAGTTGGCAAGAGGTGTGCACAGGACTAAAACAGGTCAAGAGCAATGCTGCTCTGGGCTAATAAGAAAACTATAGACTCTGCCACTTCTTAACTCTTTCACTGGTATGCATCTTGACTTTTTCCAAAGATGTTCAAATCTCTTCAGAGGGCATAGGGCTTTGGGGGCTAGATATCAAAGCATTAAATTCAAACAAGCTTAAGAGGTCAGCTAATTAAGTTCACAAACACATCCTACAAAAAGTGCTACATACCTCACTGCTAAATATTACTACAGTCACCTCTGAAGTCTTCCCCTTGGGAAGCTATGCACCAATGCCAGTGCCTAGTACACCCTTCAAAGCCATTTTGGAACTAACTTTTTCTAGAATGGCCATCAGAGCTATCATTATCCTTGATGTCTTGAATGTCATCAAAATGTTGTTCTTTCAATATTTCCTTTACCTTCAGGTAAAGAAAAGTCACTGGAAGTCAGATCTGGCGAATAGGGAGAGTGTTTCAGTACAGTTATTTGTCTGCTGGCTAAAAACTCCCTCACAGACAACTATACAATTAAGTTCACAAACTTGCCACCATGCACAATGGCCATTCCAGAAAGAGTTCCACAGTTGCTCTGAAGAGTGGATTAGGCACTAGTATCGGTGCACAGCTTCCCAAGGGGAGTACTTCAAAGGTGACTGCAGTAATATTTAGCAGTGAGGTATGTAGTACTTAGAACAATTAAGTTCATGGACTTACTTGTCAAACCCTATATAGTTCTACCCATATTGAGGCCCCTCAGGACACTGGAGTAATCAACATAAAGATCATAATGTTCACTATCTCCATATGTTCTATAATATATCATATATGCCCAGTCCTATTAGTTGCTCCAAATTGCAGAATCAAAGATATCATTTCAAATACAAAACGCTTAAGGTTGTTAAGGAAAGAATTCAAAAGCTTTCATAGGCCTAACCTCTCAGCCCTGATACTCAATCTCTGCCTTCATTCTAAATAGTCTTACAAAATTCATGATTAGAGTTCCTACGAGTAAATTCATTAGCCCTAATACTCTTATCAACTCATTCACATAAAGGCAGGCTTGATTAGAAGTGCAACTAGCTGAGAACGATAAAAAAGTGTGTGTGTGTGTGTGTGTGTATATATATATGCATACAGAGACAGTATATATACCGTCTCATATTGTTCTGTTTGAAGTAAATAAGGACACACAGCCCAACACACCAGACACTAGGTTAGGGAAGATGGAAGGAGGTGGTGCTGAGAAAGATAAATTGTTGTAACAGACAGTTATGGAACTCGCCTTGGCAAACCTTCTGAGTTCTACATCCATCTGTTCCACATTAATCTGTCTCCAAGGAGTTTCAGTCCAATTATCAATGCTTCTCTGAAACCACCCAAACAGATAAAAGTGTCAACAACATTTGGTGAGAGCAAGTCTCCGCAGCAAAATATGTAAACTGATGAAACACAGTGCCTCTGTCATCCAGAGGGAAGTCCATTATTTAAATATTAACTGTACTTGTCAAAGCTTCCCTATTTTCAAAACAAAAAAGTTGTCAGAACATGTTAAACTTAAAGCTAAAATAAAAATTATCCATTAATTTCTGGTAGCAGTGGCAGATTCCCATATACACACACCATCATTATCAATTAATTCTGCATATTTGACTAGATTGTTAAGTATATTACTATTAAATAACCTATCTTTGTAATCCTACATTGAATAAAAAAATAAGCTTTTTCAAGACAATCTTCATTATTAAAACTCTTATTACTTGAACCAATATCTGTATTTTGTTAGTATATTTCCACGTGGCTTTCAATTAACTTCAAAAACAATTATGCATAATACTTGTTTAATATTTGTTGTATTAAACAATTATGCATAATCTTGTTGCCTAGTTCCCTAGAATTTATTACCATATTTAAGTTTTTACCTTAATTAAACATTCAAAATAACCCATTATTAAGGGTCTGTTTATACACACACACACCCCTAACTATAAGCTTGACTGTGTACATAAGTACAGGTGACTATGAATGTGTTATAAATGCAGGTGATATACATACAATATAAATTTTTATTTACAGTCTATATAGTCACCGAAAAGGATTTGAGGTTGTCAACTCATATGAAATTTGACCTTGAAATAAAAACAAATTGATATGTAGAGAATATTCTGCTAACAGAGTGATTGACTCAAAGTCTCAATAAAATCTTACATCTGTTTTACTCAAGACATTATAAAATACAAGTAGAATGAAATAGATTCTAAAAGTTGTATATCTGTACAACAGAACTACTGAACGAGAAACAAAAGCATGCTTTCAGAAAGCACCATCTTACCCTAACGTAAGTAATGACATCCCAGAGTCCCTTGAGCAGTTTTATCTCTTTGCGACACAAATTCATTTGTTTGTACTCTGGAAGGGCCACTTCAAAAAGATGAGTAGATTCTTGCATCTGCAACATTTCTTCTTCTAATGCTTCAAGCTCTTGATTAGCCTAAAGAGAAAACACACATACAAACCCCAATATCTTTCAAGTTAATGTACTGTCAGAGAAGGAAGAGCCACCCAGTATTTTACGTTGAATATTTCAACATTTAAAACTGATTTTCAAAATTAAAAAAATACTGTACCATTATTGATAAAATGTAGAAGGCTCTACATTTGCCAACTAACAGAAACTCTAGTAATGAAAACACTAAAAACCCAAACCCACTACCATCGAGTCAATTCTGATTCATAGCAATCCTACAGACAGAGCAGAACTGCCCCATCGAGTTTCCAATGAGTGCCTGGTGGATTCAAATTGACAATCTTTTGGTTATCAGCTCTAGCGCTTAACCACTAGATCACCAGTGTTCTTGGTTTTAAATGAAAATAGACTTACAAAAACAAAAATTTCACTAGTATTATCAATACTCTTATCATGCACATCATTTAGTAGGGTTGCCCTGGTAGCAGATTTTTACAAATACAATTTTTTTTACTTGATTTTCACCATACAGCTGGGAAATTTATTGGGTTGGGAAAGCTCAGACTCTAGAAACAACCACTTAAGAATAATCTTTGATAATCATTTTTTAAAAAGACAAAAAGGACTTTGAGACTGAAAAAACAATACCTCAGAGATTATGAGTAATATTATGATATTACTCAAGAAAAATCTCAAAATAAAACACTGGGACTAAAAACAGCGCAGTGAGGCAACGCACAGTATGATTACTTTTTTTTTAAGGCTCAGGCACTATCCTAACAGTCTACATTTTACACCAAACAAACTCAGTGAGGTTCTCCTCTGAACTGTCAACTCTTCATTTTAGTTTTTATTGACAAAGTAGACATTCACGTGGTAACAATTTAAGGGGCACGGAAGAGCTTGTAACACACAACTATCCCTCAGCCTCCCTCTACAATTCTCTGGGGGCTGTTTCTGTTAACTCTCAAGTCTGCTCAGACTGCTTCTTCTTGATATACCAAGTTTAGACATTACATATATGTATTCAAAGAAACCTACTGCCGTCGAGTTGGGTCGGAATCACAGTGACCTAGAGGTTAGAGTCGAACTATCCCTGAGAGTAGAACCACACCACCGAGTTTCCAAGGAGGGCCTGGTGGATTTGAACTGCTAACCTGGTCAGCAGACACACTATGCCACCAGGGTTCCCACCCCCCCAACACAGATATACACATACATACAGATACACACACACACCCCATCTCACACTCACACACACTACTTGCTTTCCAAAAGAAGGAAACCCTGGTGGCATAGGTATGGCTGCTAACCAAAAGGTCAGCAGTACGAATCTGCCAGGTGCTCCTTGGAAATTCTATGGGGCAGTTCTATTCTGTCCTAGAGGGTCACTATGAGTAGGAATTGACTTGATGGCAATAGGTTTTTTAGGTTTTTCCACAAGGATCTGGTTTTATTTTTCTCCCATCTACTTTCTGACAACATACTACTTTAGCTCTTTTGATTTTCAACTGCCCTTTACCGTGACATGTCTAGGTGTTGATTTATGTGAATTTTATCCTGTTTGGTGATCAATTAACTTCTTGAATCTTCTGATTCATGCTTTTATAAGTCTTAGAAAGTACTAGCTGTTAACCTCGTTAACCACTGTCTTATCTAATAGTCTGTTTATTCTCTTTTCCAGGAAGTCTGAATAAAGTTACATGTCATCCTTTTTCCTTTAATTCTCTTAATAGCTTTCCATATTTTCCATCTCTTTGTATCTGTGCACTGCATTCTAATTGATTTATTTCAATCTGTTTTGCAGTTCACTAATTTTTGCTTTAGCTTTGTTTAATTAGCTCTTCAGTTTATCTAATGGGTCATTATGGTTGGTTTTTCAACAACTACATTTTTTATTTTCATAAGCAGCCAGTTCTTTCTCAAACTCAGGGGATCATTTTCTATAATCTCAAAACAGAACTTGCTTATTTTGATATTGTCTTGAAATGTCTTTAAAATATCTTTTAAAATCTGGAATTTTATACAGATCTGCATCTACAGTTTTTTTTTTTCTGTTGACTCTTACTCATGAATGGTTTACGTATTTGTTTTTATTATGAACTTCTGTTCAACTGAATGCAAGCACTTAGAATACCTAGGACACTGGAGCAAGACCACTTTTTTTTCCAGAGAATATTTGTGTTTGCTTCTACTAGGTGGAAACACCGGTGGAGTAGTGGTTAAATGCTACAGCAGCTAACCAAAAGGTTCACAGTTTGAATCCACCGGACACTCCTTGGAAACCCTATGAGGCAGTTCTAATCTGTCCTATGCCAGTCAAGCCAAGTGCCATCGAGTAATTTGTCCTATCTATCCTATGCCAAGCCAATCTATCCTATAGGGTTGCTATAAGTAGGAATCAACTGACAGCAATGTGCTTTCTACCAGATGCTGAGCAAAGCTACCTGTAACCACTTTAACTACCGGAGCTTTAGATGTCCTAACAATGAAGGTACTGTAAAATTAAACCACAGGTACCTGTGAGGACAGGCCTGTGTTTACAAATTCCCACATGATTTTTCCCTCTTCTTTTGCTCTCTGACCATGAGAGCCTTAGCAAGAATCAACAGGTAATCCCAGAGTCTCCCTTCACAGCCAGGAGACTTTTCCAAGCCCACCCTTTAACTGAGCAGGTAACATTCTCAGCAAAGAGGGAGGGGGGTGCAAAAAAAACTGTCTGAGTCATTCCTGATTCCAAGCAACCCTATAGGACAAGGCAGAACTGCCCCATAGGGTTTTTGAGCCCGTCATCTTTACAGAAGCAGACTGCCACATCTTTCTCCCAGACCAGCGGGTGGGTTCAAGTCAGCAACCTATCAGTTAGCAGCCCGTCACTTAACCACTCACTATACCACCCAAGTTCCATGCCTTTCTAGGACCACCTCCCATTTCCCCCGAACAGTTGATCAAAAAGGTTAGACTTCTGGTCTTTTCATTTGCCGATAGAACAGTACAGGATTCTGTTTTCCTCTGCTTTCTTAGTTTCAGCTACTCTGCTTTGTGTTTTGTTTTCTCTTCCCTGTCTATCCTTTAGAGATTTCACTTGTTTTTAGAGACTTCACTTGTTATTCAGACTATTTTACAAAAGGAGACTTTTCAAAGTATCCAGTCTCCATACTCGGTATAGTGCTTAAGTGCTATGCCTGCTAACCAAAAGTTTGGCAGTTCAGATCCTCCAGGTGCTCCTTGGAAACTATGGGACAGTTCTACTCTGACCTCTAGGGATGCTATGAGTTGGAATCTACTCAACAGCAGTGGCTTTTTGTTTTTGTTGGCTTTATACTGTCCAGAGCAAGCATCCTTTTGTTTTTAAACATTTTTTTCCTATTAATTATACTAATGTCATTATTTCTAGAAGTAGACACTCAGATATGTTTATTCAGTTACTTTGGCTATGAGGAGACAGCAGCATGTAACACAACTTCACTGAGGAAACTCAGTCTGAAAGTAGAGCCCTTGATTCCTGGAAGGTTAGTGGGCTCTGTCTCATAAAGCTGAGTTGGACTGAGTATGAGGACCTACCACACCAGCCCCAAACAAGCCAACAAATGATCTTGACTGAGTCTCACATGATGAAACTTAGGAATGTCTGCTGAACAAGCTCTCCAGGAAAAGCAGCTCAAGAAAAAGGCAACACTGCCCCGCCACATTTCAAAGACCTCTCAACACATCCTGGAGGTATAAGGAAAAGCATCTGATTGTTAAATGGGTGACTACGCTGTTACAGCATAGCATCAAAATGGGAAGAGTCAATCAATGAGAGTGACAGCAAAGCTGACAATCAATGGCATGTTGGTTGGTTAGTCAAGCAAAAACATCTCCCTCTTCACTACCTGTTCAGACCACCTGCAATTTTGATGTAACAATGAAAAAACTAGTAATTCTATCACTGTATTCTAACCTACTCCCTTTCATGAATACATCAAAGAGTTATACCAATCAATTCTTTAGTTAAGTTAAAAAGAAAATCTTACCCTATAGAACAGTGGTCCAAAATCTAGAAACTGAGATGAGATGTGTGTCAGCTAGATGTTTGATGCCCGTCTAAGGAGTAAAGGCTATTTCTAGCAAAAAGTAAAAGCAGGAAGAAGTTTGTGGCAGCCTAGATCAAGAAATCAAACAGATTCTCCATTTCCAAATCTAACCTTCGCAAAGTCACCTTCTCATTTTGACTGTTAGTCTAGGTTAAGAATTCCTGGACAAACAGATTTTTCTAATAACATCTAAAGCATCTTTTCAACCTTAATGTGGGCTACATGCTACCATTTTGTGTTATTTGCCCACTGTGTTCATTGTTACAATAAAGCAATTCAACATAGACTAAGATTGAATGACTCAGTAATATCTATGCCCAGGGCTAATGATAAGTGATGGGCTTTCCCAACCATGGTTAAAAGTTACTACCAAATTATTACATGGAAAGCAGTATAATGGTTAAAGTTCTTGATCTAGTTAAAAATATTAAGACAGCCTGAATTTGATCCCTAGTTGTGTTACTTACAAACTTCAATTTGACAAGTTACTTTATTATACAAACATTTACATGAGATACAGAGAAAAGTAGCTACAACATAAATGCCAAGCCAAGTGCCGGTCGAGTCAGATAAAATTCTTGACATATAGTAGCAAAAGCCGAACCCAATCGACTGTCATCAAGTCAGATGCAACTCACAGTGACCCTAGAGGTCAGGGTAGAATTTCCCCATAGTTTCCAAGCAGTGCATGACAGATTTGAACTGCCGACCTTTTGGTTAGCAGATGTAGCACTTAACCCACTACACCACCAGGGTTTCCTGATATATAGCAGGTACTTAAAAAATAATTAGTAGTAGTTGCTGTTATATTCACTAATCTGATAAATTTTGATGACAATGATGGTTTTGGAAGACACGGTTTAAACTGCAATATAATTTACTTAGGAGAAATTGTGTATAACTGTGTTTAAATAGTTAATTCTCAATTCCTATAACTAACAGCAAAACTAAGGTAAAATACAGCAGTCTAAACTTATTTTCTAAAATACTCAAGATCTTCATTACCTTGTCAAGCATCGCGTATGGATTTTCTGCATTAAAGTCAAGAGGAGCACAGCTTCTGAATCTGTCTCTGAATTCAGCCTGCTTTCCCTGATCAGGGTAGAAAAGAAGAGAAGGCAAATCTCAAGCAAATCGCTTCAATTGTACTTGTAACACATGTTTTAAAAAGCACAACAAAAGCAATGAGGTAATCAGCTTACATCAAACAAAATACATTTCTTTCGTATAAGAGTGACTTCCGCATTTTGGAGAGGGGAGACTTCATGTCTGACAGTTGCAGCAATCTTTTTTGTCACTTCCCATCTTTCAGGTAACTGCTACAAAAACAAATGTGCAGTATAGGAAATTACTATAGTTCCTCAAACAAATCAACCCCTTAAGATTAAACAATTCTACTTTGTTTATACTAACTCATGACACCTTTTCATTCTTATGTAAGAGAAGGAGTTTATCCAGAAAAGATTGAAGAGATTAAGGCTTAGAGCCAGGCTAAAGCACAGATTGCTCCCTGGTGCCTGTGTATTTGCATCTTCTAAGCATATGCCAGAGTTATTTCCATCTCAGAATAAACGAAAATCCGTTCAAAAATCAGGGATCAAAAAATTCCAAACTGTCTTGCTGTTGAGGGAATAAAATTAAAGCCCTCTGGAAACCACATGGCTGACCCACAGCAATTCCAGTCTCCAGAGATCCCCAAAGCCTCTCTAACTAATAGAATTCATGCAAGGAAGAAGTAAACTAAACCCAGAGCTAAAGACTCACTGAATTGTAACAGGTAGAGGCTGAGCATTCAACTCCAGCCAAAAGTCTGGCAGTTCAAAAACCACTCAGAAGAGAGATATGGTGATCTCCTTCTGAATGATCACAGGTTTGAAAATCCTATGGAGCAATTGTACTCTGCACACACGGATCACCGTAAGTTAGAATTGACTCCATAGCAACCAGTAACAATAACTAGAAATACAAGAGAGCCTTGGTTAGTAATTTCGCAACCATTACTTTTGCTCCGGTGAGTCTGGGATGAAAACGCAAATCACTCTCATCATCTTGTTTCCTTCTTGCTTTGAAATTTCTGTGTCTGTTTTTTCTGAATGGAAATTCTCCGTGTTTATGTTAGGTTTATTTTAGACAAGGAGAATTTTTGAAGCGAGAAGAGCAAAGGGAAGCGAAGGTTAATTCCGAACTGATACAGGACAAAAGGAAGCAATAAGTAAACAGTCCAGGTAGCAACAGGACTCTAATCTCCCTGCCTACAAGGCAAATGGGACGAAAGCATGGTCTTTGAAGAGCAGCTGTGTATAATTACTGTTGAAAAGCACTCCTGGTATCCACACTAACAAAGCCTTGTTTGTATGGGTCATCTCTGGGACACTGAAATGGCTCTGTCATACAACACCAAAGGACTCTACCTGGGGAGCTGAAGTTCAAAAGCAAAGTTTCCAAAGGCTGTTTTGTTACTCTTGATAAATATTTGATGAAGGATTCAGTAACTGCTAATGACAAAGAGTACACTCTGCTAAATACAAACTGTCTACCTGGTAGAGGAGTCGCTGCAAACGTAAGGCACATTCTTTGACTTAAATGGTCTATAGCCTGTCAGAGTGAACAACCGGGGCACACAGTTACTATTCTACATGGCAGAATTTATTAACGTTCACCAGGATGTCTATGCATTATGCAGTCAAAAACTTCGGGGAGGCATGGTATGACAGGAATACCAAACCAGGTCAAAAACATGAGACCTGCTCTCAAACCCACCTGTCCTTTCATTTTTGGTTTTCATCTGTCATCTTGTCAAGTTTCTGCATCCTCACCTGTACAGAGCCTCACTTTGGATTTCCAATTCCATTCCCCTAAAGCACATCAAATCAAACCCACTGCCATCGAGCTGATTCCAACCCATAGCAACCTTATGCAAAAGGGTAGAACTGCCCCCATAGAGTTTCCAAGGAACACCTAGTGGATTCAAGCTGCCAATCTTTTGGTTAGCAGTTGTAGCACTTAACCACTGTGCCATGCACATTTCGAATTTCATCCCTGTTAGGTTGTTAGTGGCTGTTGAGTTAATGCCAACTCATAACAGGGAACCTAATTTATCATGAACTTCCTTTAGGGGCCACCACAATAAAACCAGAATGGTTACATAGGCAGGTTTGGGCCCCTTGACCTGCTTCACTAACAGCAAGTCTACTATTGTCTGCTTTTTGCTTGGGGATTACAAATGAGCATCTATTTGAGGGGAAAAAACCACCAAAGACCAAAAGATCAGGTGAATTCCAAAGTCTAACTGATGTAACTCACTCAAAGAGGAAGAAACTGAATCTAAAGCTTAAGGAGTGACTAGATCTCAGTGGGCAGAAATCAGGGCAAAATCCCTTGACAGCCAGTGAGGTTATGTTACCAATGAAGCATGGCATGAGAGTATGGGATATTATCGAATCTGGCTAGTACTAGGAGGATGGGGCTGTCACTAAAAGTTTTTGAGCACAGAAGGGTCTTGATAAGACCTGTAGATTAGCAAGTTCTATCTAGCTTCCAAGTTTATAGTAGACAGAGTGTGGGGCAGAATGAGATGAGAAGCTATCACTGCAACTGAGGTAAGACACGAACATTCAGTTAAAATGGGTTTTACAGGAACAGAAAGAGGCAAGGTATGGAAGAGACACTGCATCAAGAGATCACTTGGTGCATGCTGGTAAATTCCCATGGCTTTAACTCTTGGTGGGCACAGCCACCTCTAAGCATTTTTTAGTATAGAACCAAGCACAGAGAAGTATCTGGAAAATGGTATGACACCTAATAGAAATGGAGAAGCTGGCAGTAACTATTACAAGTTAATTAAAATAAAGCTAAATTACCTTGGATTTGGCAGTGGTCTTGTAAATGTGACACCAAAAACACAGGCAACAACAACAACAAAATTGATAAACTGGAATTTATTAAAAAACAAAAACAAAACCCAAAACTTTCATGCATCAAAAGACACTGCCAAGAGAAGAAAAACCTACAGAATGTGAAAAAATATTTGCAAATCATATCTGATATGGGTTTAATTTCTAGGCTACATGAAAAACTTCACAAAAACACAAATAACCAATTGAAAAATAGGCAAGGGACTTGGACAGGCATTTCCTAGAGGAGATATACAATGACCAACAAACTCATCAAAAGATGCTCACTGTTATTAGTCACTAGGGAAATGCCAATTAAAACCACAATGAAATACCACTTCACAACTACTGTGATAGCTTTAGCCAAATAACAAAAAACTAAAGTGTTTGGGAAGGATCTGGGGAAACTGGAACCTTCCTACATTGCTAGTGAGAATATAAAATGGTACAGGTGCTACATAAATCAGTTGGGTTATTCTTCAAAGAGGTAAACATAGAATGTTTGGCCCAGCAATTCTACTGCTAGGTCTGTACCCAAAAGAATTGAAAATGGGCTCAACAAATACTTACACACAAATATTCATGGCAGCACTATTCACAATGGCAAAAAGATGAACACACATTTCCATAAATGCATGAACAAAATGCACCACACTCACACAATGGAACAATGGATAAAACCTCCAAAATACTATCCCAAGGGGAAAAAATCCATACACAAAAAGTCACATATTATATGACTTTACTTGCACGAAGTATCTAGAGTACATAAATCCATTGAGACGGAAAACAGTGGTGGCTGCCAGTGGCTTCAAGGATAGGAGTGGGGAATGACTGCTTAATGAGTATGTGGTTTTCTTTTGGGGTGATAAAAATGTTTTCGGTATTAAATAGAGGTGGTGGTTGCAGAACATTACGACAATACTAAATGCCACTGAACAGTAAACTTGAAAATGGTTACTTTCATGTTACGTGAATTTGCCTCTGTAAAAAAATACAAGAGGAAGCAATAAATTGGAGACTACAAGAAGAGACAATTAAAAATTAAGTCATCAATTACATTTTACCAAAGCAGCAGCACGCTCTGTGCCAAGGGGGGCATACAAGTAGACCTGCATAGTACTTGGAAAAAAAAATTCAGTCTTGAGTCCCGAACTCTGATCACTGAAATAGAATCTAATAATATTTTTTGGTTCATATTCCCACAAATCACATATGGAAGGTTAAATTGTTAACACAGCTGATGGATGGTATACATAGATAAACTATCTGTAGAACTTCAACATAGGCATCTACAGAGCTTCAAATGCAAGATCTTTGTTGAGGGTTTTCAGCTCTATTTTAAAAGATTTTGTCCTTCATTTGGCCACCAACTGTTTCGTAGCAGGAAACAATATGATGGCATAGAGTTCTTGTTTAGGAAATAGTGATTTTCTTATCCAAATCAGGTGTTCTTTATTAGGGTCCATAATATGTTTTCAAAGACTAGGATACTTACTGACAGAAAGTTGTTTAATGAAAAGAGCTTTAAAGTATTATATTTCATTTGGTAAAAGTGGAACCAAACCAAGCAGTTTAGATGCTACTGCTGAATACCTTCAAGCAAGCAGGCAGTGGAGCATACTGATTAAGAATAATTACATTGTAGAGGTCCAGACATAGTGGGAGAAAAATGGGTATGCAGAACTAGAACTCTATTAAAGACACCATATTGAGGGTCTGACAGACAGGAGGGTCCCTGGTAGACATGGCTCTCAGACTGTTAGCCTAGAACTGAAACCATTCCCGAAGCCAACTCTTCAGACAACTACTGGACTGGGCTACAAGGCATAAAACGATGCTGGCAAAGAGTGTGCTTCTCTCCTTAAGTAGATACATGAGACTAACCGGGTAGCTCCTACGCAGAGGGGAGCTGAGAGGGCACAGGGGACAGAAGCTGGTTGAACAGTCCCAGGAAATACACGGTGCAAAGGAGAGTGTGTTTCAGTGTAGGGAGAGCAGCTAGACTTACACAGCAGTGTGTATGACAAATTGAGTTGGATTATAAATTTTTACTTAAAGCACAGTATTAAAAAAAGCCAATAATTATGTTGGCATGAAACACACCTAGATATGAACATTGATTGTCTGTACTATTTTTGTGACTTTGAGAAAGTTGATAAGTCTCTTTAAGCTGCAGAACCCTTGCCTGTAAAATGAAAACACTGGTGCCTACTGCAGAGGTTGTTACAAAGATGTAAAAAGACCGTGCATGGCTAGTGTCTGGATAACGGAGATGCTGAGTGTATGGAAGTTATTCTTACTTCACCTCTACACTTACCTCCAGCTGAATGTAGACCTGCTCAGGTAGCTTCTGGCCATAGCTTTCCAAGAGTGTGATGGTTTCTTTTAGTGGTTCAAAGAGTTCGTCAGTAGCTCGCTGTCGGCTCCTCACAGCCAGAAGATGTCCCATGATGTCAACTAAGTCATCATGATTACCTTCACTGAATTCTCTTTGAAGTCCTGCATTTGTCTCCTTTATAAATCCTTGCAGCTCATTCAGACTATTAAATATGTATATAAATATGTAACACAGATATATACGTGGAGACACATTAAGCACATTAAAACTTAAAGCATCTAAGAGTTCTGATTGAAGCTTATTTTCATTGTGTACCTAAAGAAAAAAACAAAGCCAAGCCCATTGCCATTAAGCTGATTCCAACTCATAGCGACCCTTGAGACCCTATAGGACAGAGCAGAACTGCCCCACAGAGTTTAAGGAGCAGCTGGTGGATACAAGCAGCCAACCTTTTGGTTAGCAGCCATAGCATTTAACCACTAAACCACCAAGGTTTCCCTGATGTACCTACCTAAGCATTATTTGTTACCTCTGTTGTAAAACTGGCAGTTCCGTTAATGTTAAAATTTCACAACTTTAAACAAAAAATTATCAGATATTAATGATTCCAAATAGCAGAATACAAAAATCTACACCTGTCAATGACAAATCTCAGAAGGTGCTCCTGAAACATCCAGCTCCATTTCTTGATAATGCTTAGCAAGCTCATTTTGAAAGGCTTCAGGTCGACCTTGAACCAACTATCAAAGACTCTGAAGTCATCAAACTTGCTCATCTGAACATATAAAGCCTCATAAATGTCAATCTATAATTAAAAAGAAAAAAAAAGTACTTGTAACACCTCAATCCAAAGCCAACAACTACATCCAGTGCTAAGGGTTTTCCTTACCTGTTCTTTGAATTGTTCAATAGTAGGTGGCTGTTCAGGGATTTCTTCATTTGCATGAGCATCCATGCCCTCAGATGTTAGAGTATGGCCATACAGGAGAAAATGCTTCAGAAATTCAGCTCGCTCCTCCACCCAGAGGTAAGCGTAGGTCTCCAGGGTGTTTCTGAAGTCTAAGACTTTTTTGATGACATTTGCCACTCTGTTCATGATCTCCTGCCTGACCTCTGCCAGACCTAACATGCTATCCATATCAATCTGAACAGGAAAAACCAAGCATTTATTGAAATGAGCCTTACTCTATTGATTATTCACAAAAATAACACTATTCACAAAAACAACACTATCTAGGCAACTGCTCAAAAGAAAAGTCCTTTGAACAAAATCAAAATTAAAATGATGTTGCAGTTCTGAACTTCTCTCCTTGTTCTCCCCATTACACCAATTTATTTCTGAAGAGCTATATAAAAAGTTAATACCTATTTAGATATGCAAATAAAACCAAAGGCTGTTAGTGGTTACTGAGGTGGAGAGTAAGGGAAAGGAGGTGTTATGCATGAGGGGCACTGAATTTATGTTAATGGCAGCAGTCTAATTTAGAAAAAGATAGTGATAATAGTTACACAACATCAAGATGTAATTAATGTCACTGAATAATACATGGAAAAACTGTTGAATTGGAAATGGTTTCTCATGCATCTTTCTACCACAATTTCAGTAAAAAAGAAAGTTAATAACTATTTACAAACAAAATACCTGATAGTTGGTTATTTCCAGATGGGATGCCACTCGTTGCATCTGGGAAGACATTCTAAAACTACTGCATATCATTTCCTCTACCAGGTCATAGAATCCGTCACCAGCCTCTCTCTCTAAAGAAGGTTTAAACACAATCTCAGGGGGTACTAGGATCATCTGTGCTTGAAAAAATGGTGCAAGCTTCAACTGTTTTTCTGTATTTATCAGAAAAAAATCCAAGTCATGCATTATAGCTTGAAAAAAGCCTTCTACCACAAGGTCATCAATGAATTCTACATAAATCTTCCAGGTGTCCAGAGAAGGATTGGCTTTGAAGAGTTTCTTATTTTCCTAGAAACAGAAAAATACTAATGAGTAGAAATAATACTGAACACAAAAATGAAAGATTTCTACTTCAATAGCTCTGCTGAAGAGACAGCATTTCACTGCACAACACAGAAATATTCAAGAACTAGGTTGCTAAACTTTAAGCTGGATAGCAAAGAGTTAAGCAGGTCTTAAAAACCTTAAGTTTGTTTGTTGATTAAATAAATAGTCTTTACAGAAAAATCAGTATGAAGATTACTGTCTTTAAACAGACAGGAAATGCACTCGTTTTCAATGAATTCTAGATAGACTGGACCTCAAGGCTGGTTCCTGTTCTATCTCTGACCGCAGATGGCTTTGACCTTTGCCTTCCAGGGCCTTTTCTATAAATAAAGAGGTTTCCCAAGTCAGTCCCCCACAGCACACTAGAACACTGCTCTGGATATTTGGAGATAATCAGATATCAGCATGTCAAGGAACCACCAGGTATTCTAGGTTACTTCTCAGAGTGTGTCTACTCTATTCAAGTCTCCTTAACTTGGTTTAATTCAACTACTTTGAAATCTTATTCAAATTATTCAACACAATTTTTTTGCAAACCACCTATGAGCAACTTGTGAAATAGTAACTCAGTAGGGGAAAAACTAGACTACTGAAGTCTAAGTACCCTTTAAGCTCTAACAAATATAAAGTTCTTCTGCCTTAGCATCTTTTAAGGGTAGAAGTGAAACAATGGACAGGTCAGTGGAGCAGGGTAGGGCCAGACATGTGGTGAGATAAGGATGAGAGCTGCTATGCGTTGGGCATACAATGGGCCAGACTTCAGACAAAGAGTTGGATACAAAGAATCGGAAAGATCAGGTAAGCAACATGGCTGATTCCAGAGACAATCTAGAAGATAAAAGTTGCACATCTGCGTGTAGCAGATGGCCAAGAGAGAAACTAGCACAGAGAAACAGATACTGGCATGAGAGGTGATTAAAAAGCAGACAATGCTCTCTACTTTCTTTGATATTACCTACTATGTATATATGAATACCTTTATGACGGTCACTCATCTACTCCCTTGCCTGTAGTTTACACTCAACAGGGAAAGACTTCAGCAGAGTCTCTGGCTGCTGTTTTCACTCAGAATAAAAACCAATGTCCTCATTAAGGACTACCAATCCCATATGATATGCTCTTAGGCCCTGCCATGAGTTGAACCGTGCCTCCAAAACTATCTGTCAACTTAATTAGGTCATACTTTCCGGTATTGTATTCTCCACTACTTTGTCACCTGATGTGATTTTCCTGTGTTGCAAATCCTGTCTCTATGATATTAAGGAGATGGGATTAGCAGTAGTTATATAGACTCAATCTACAAGATTAGTCTATAGTATAAACCAATCTCTTGAGATAGAAAAGAAGTGAGGAGAGATGGGGGACCTCCTATTGCCAAGAAACAAGAGCCAGGAGAAGAGCATGTCCTTTGGATCTGGGGTCACTGTGCTGAGAAACTCCTCAAATAGGGCAAGACTGTTGACACGGAACTTCCTTCAGAGGTGACAGAGGGAGCAAGTCTAATCCTGGAGCAGATATTCTGAGTTTGTAGTCTATTAGACTGTGAGCGTGTCAGTTTCTCTTTGTTAAAGCCATTTACTTGTGGTATTTTTGTTATAGCAGCAGTAGAATACTAAGACAGTCCCTTTCCAACTCCATCCCTACTACTACCCCCTAGCTCAGACATGGCTCTCTAGTTGACCCTTGGATAAGCCACCTCAAAACCTTTGCCCTTTTCTCAAACTCAATCTTTGCTCTTTCTTAGCCTTCTCCAGGTATCCACATGATTCACCTCCTTCATCTTTCAGGTCTCTGCACCAAAAGACTCTTAATACAGGGGTCTTCCCCCTACTCATATAAAATACCAACCCCCACCCCTTGCATATTCCATCTTCTCTGCTCTGTTTTTTGATACTGTTCTTAAAACCAGTCAACTGAGTATAAATTTGCCCTCTTCTCTTACTCTCTTCCTGGACTAGGATGTCAGCTCCATAAGACAAGGAATTTCTTTGGGTTCTTTTAGTTTTATATTTCTGCCTTTTAGTGTTTTTCAGCTTGTATTTTCTGTTCTCTTAAAAATGTTAATCCTGGAATAGTGCTAGGTATAAGTTTGAAGAATTAAAATATTTGTTAAAAGCAGACAAACCATTGTTTCCCTTCTTATAATACAGCTGACAGGGTTACGTGAGATGATGTATGCAGCGTCTGACACCTAATGGGCATTCAATCAACAATGGTCACTATTAAGAACATTCAAAAGATGTGATCATGAAAAAATAAAGATCCCATCCCTAGCCTTTCCACTTAATTGAGATATCTCACATTCTAACCTCACTCCTCAAGAATGAGAACAGTGAGGGCTCTCATTATAAGCAAAGTGAAGTTATAAGAAATTATACCTAAGTGAGTCCAATGTCTCCATTTTAAATATCTAACAAAATCACATGCAAAGATGTGATTTTATTTTTACAACAACAAATATTGCAAAAAAAGAAAAGAAACATATATAAGGCTCTTTCAGGTCTGATAGAGTCAGACTGCATTATTAGGTTCATTTTGGGGAGAGGGCACTCTAAATGCTCTTTACGAATACTGAAACCTTAAAACAAATTACCTCTACCAAGCTCTGTATCTTGCAGCCATCTTCCTGGATTAACTTGTATTTTCTAGCAAACAAGTCACCGTTATCCTCCCAAGTGAAGACGGTCTCCTTTCTGTGCTCTCTTCTGGGAGAGAGCGTGCACTCTGCCCATGCTCTCATTATTTGCTGGATCACCTGAATGTTGTTCTGGGTTTGCCGTACTCGGCACTCCAGCTCACAGACCACCATTTTCACCTTCTCAACATATTCCCAGCAGTCATCCTGCCAGGTGAGCAATGTCACGGTTTCTTGCAGTTGGTCATCCACAGCCCTCAGTTCATCTTCAATCAGTGGGTATTCAACTTCCAGAAGTGTCTGTTTCAGCTTATTATACCCTTGCACAAGTAGTTCAAGACTTCCAATGTACTACACAAAAGCAAAGAAAACCCGCAAACAAAAACAAGTGCCAAATATAAATGCCAAATTTATTTTCTCTACTTTAAAGGCATAACAGTACCATATAACTATATGTTAATTTGCACTCAAGAGGCTCCTCTCAGGCACCACAGCGTTTCACGGGATAACTCGAGAGGTGCCTCTCAAGCACCACGGTGTTTCACATGGTGGAAATGCCACTGGGTTGGGCTTAGGGTACACCTAAAGCTGAAGGGGCAGAATTGTAGCACAGGGCCAGGGGTCCCCGCTCAGAATCCAGAGAATGTGGCCAGTTATCACATGATAACTCGAGAGGTGCATCTCAGGTGACTGAGCGGTGACAAACAACCGGGGTGATCTTAAACAGAAAGGAAGTACCAAGCGAAATAAAAAAAAAACCAAAATTCCTAAAAAAATCCATGGTAGCATATCGAAAAGGTAACACTTGACTTCTAGTGTGGAAAGATAAAAGGACCATCACTTGTTTGACCAGTTGAGATAAGGCAGGAATGACGACCATATGAGGTGGTGTGGAAGTCAACACTGAGAAACCTCATATTGTAATAAGTTACATAAAATATATGGGGGTGTTGATCGAGCCGATCAATATGCCTCAACATATTGTTTTCTGAGAAAATCTTTTCAGTGTCTTTGTGCAGGAGACTTGCTAGCAAGAATGGAGCTACAGAGCTTTGGAAGCCCAGGTGTGGGCTTGAGGCCCCAGGCCACGCCACCATAGGAAGCAGAAGCTGAAGAGAAAGAGCCTGAGAAGCTGAACTACCTCAGTCGCAAAGGGTGTGGCCATGACCTCAAGGGTTTGGAAGGGTGGAGCCAGGGCTTTCTGTGTTTAAGGGTGGAATTGCCACTAGGTTGGGCTTAGGGTACACCTAAAGCTGAGGGGGCAGAGTTGCTTTCCAAGTGAGCCTTTCTAGGCAGAGTTGTAGCACGGGGCCAGGGGTCCCCGCTCAAAATCCAGAGAGTGTGGCCCGTACCTAGAGTGTGGAGGGCAGGGCCATTATGTAGAATGTCTCAGAAAATGTTTGAGTATTTTCAAAGCTTTGAGGGCTAATGTCATATGTTTTTTATTGTGATATGTGCCCTGACAAATCTAGGACGCACCCCAGGGATTGTTTCATAAAATACCATACAAAAAGCAATCACAGAGCATAATATTTCAAAGATTTTGTTTTGTAAGATGTAGAAATATAGAAAATGTTAAAATATATTATTTGTATACATTCGTTTGAGTACAAAATCATTTTAAAGTAACTGTAAGAAACTCACATAATATGTGCAAGATCGTATAGAGGTGCTAATTTGCCCAAGGGCAAAAGGCCTCACGTGGAAAGGGTTAATAATTAAAGTTGATTCAAAACATGCCCACCAAAAACCAAACCCACTGCTGTCAAGTCAATTTTGACTCATAGCAACTCTACAGACAGAGTAGAACTGCCCCATAGACTTTCCAAGAAGCACTTGGTGGATTTGAACTGCCAACCTTCTGGTCAGCAGCCGTAGCATTTAACTACTAAGCCACCAGGGTTTCCATAACATGCCCTGGCACCTAAAAATACAAACCTTTAAAATAGTGTTTCTTTTCTTGAAGATGGCTAACGCTGAATCAGGTATGTCTGACTTTTTCAACATCAGAAGATACTTTACTTCTCTCAATACCGCTACTAGCTACAAGAAGAAATAGGAGTATTACATATTTCAAGAATTTCCTTCTAATTTAACACAAGTTTAAAACACTTGAAATTTAACTCAGTGATCACTATATCCTAAGGTTGTCAAAGTAAGGAAGTTTTTGTTTTAGATGCCCTTTTTAAGGCAAAACTTACACATTCATAGATGTAGTACAGGTATAAAAACATATGGCTTATGGTGAGAGAAAATTCAAACAAAAGACAGCAACATGCACACTAGGATCTGGGATCAAAAGCCATAAGCAGACTTCTACTTTCCTAGTACTGCTCTATAAGATTTTGAAAACAAAAAATTTGTTCTAGCATGGTTAATGTTATCAAGGAACAGTTGAACCGTAGTTCACATTTTGTCAGAAAGAAACATTAGTAATGCCCAAATCTGCTCACAACT
Source organism: Heterohyrax brucei (assembly GCA_028571685.1). Taxonomy (NCBI): domain Eukaryota; kingdom Metazoa; phylum Chordata; class Mammalia; order Hyracoidea; family Procaviidae; genus Heterohyrax; species Heterohyrax brucei. The sequence goes on along the minus strand of CM053147.1, from coordinate 87,222,023 downwards.
GAACCACAAGCTTTAGCAATATACACAGTGTTCATGCAGACACCACAAACATCCAGCTGCCACCTAGTTCACCTGGCTGTTAGAAGCCAAATTTGCCTGATTTCAGGATGTCTTAACTTGACCATGTTACAGCAACTCATGAGCTGCAAACATTCCAGTACCCACTTCCACACGCCAGCTTCCTTTCTTTGTCAAGGTAAAGTGCTATGCTTATAGCTAGCCACCTTCATGCATTTCCTAACCATAAAAAATAACCTGCTGTCAAGTCAATTCCAGCTCATAGCAACCCTGTAAGGCAAAGTAGAAGTGCCTCAGAGTTTCTAAGGAGCATCTGGTGGATTTGAATTACTAACCTTTTTATTTTGTTAGCATACACAGAACTTAACCACTACACCACCAGTTTTCTCTTAACTATTTCACATGTATAAAACTATACTACTGCTTTCATTAGGTTCCCATTTTTTCCCATTTCACTGACAAAGTTTGAGTGCTATGTTACCAGCTCCCATTTTGCCCCAAATTCTTGTGCCTTTTATTGAAACTTCATTAAAAAAAATTAAAAGATGTCTGTTGCATCTGAGTCAACTCTGACTCATAGCAACCCTACAAAATGGAGCAGAACTGCCCCATACGGTTTGCAAGGCTGTGATTTTTATGGAAGTAGACTGCCACATCTTTCTCCCATGAAGCAGCTTGTGGGTTGGGAGCCCCAAACTTGTGGGTAACAAGCAAGTGCTTAACTGTACCACCAGGCTCCAATCATTCATACTGCAATCATTTTTAAGGAGTGTATATGCCATGTTGGAACAGAAATAACTGCATCCCTATATCGCAGGCTCTAGGGCAAAGGTTGCACAACATCCTTAAGAGCTCAAAGCAGATGACTTCCTTAGATTACCACACCATGGGTTAAGTAGTATCATATATTTTGTATATTTATCATACCTTAGTGCTATGTCTGCTAAGCAAAAGGTCAGCACTTCAAATCCACCAGGTGCTCCTTGGTAACTCTACGGTCACTGTAAGTCAGGGTCACTATAAGTCAGACCCGACTCAACAGCAACAGGTTTAGTGTTTTTTGTTTCTTTTCTGGAGGAATTACTTAAACTATCCCTAAAATATCTCAGCACTTGAGTTTTTATAAATTGGTTTTATAAAATCAAGAAATAAAGATCATCCTCAGTTCTCTAGCTCAAATATTTATGTATGAGTGCTGGGTCTATAAAATGAGATGCTACTCTTTCCATATATTTTAGGTAAATCAAAGATACAGGTTGTGACGATCAAACTCAGCAAGGTAGGCACATATTTACACTGCCATGAGAGAATCTAGGTAATTATTAGTCACCAATATATAATCTTCACTATCTAGAAAGTCAATCAGACGCATAAGCACTTTTATATATATATTTGTTATGGAATCTTATCGGTATTATTATATTCTTAAACTTTACTGTAAAAGTGCATCCCACTAGGTAAAGAGAAGGCTTTCTCTATGCCTCTTACCTAGCAAGATACTAGACTGGGAGATAAGCTGTTTAAAATACATATATATATATATGTTAATTATGTATACACACATATAATGTACCATAAATATACATACACATACTCATACTTGTTAATAGTTTCCTTATTCTCATGACAGTAAAAGTAGAGAAAATAAACATTCAGAAAAATACTTGAAAAATTCCCTTTGTATATGGCTTAACATGGGATAGCAGAGATCTGTTCAACAAAGGTGTACTTCATCCTGGATATAATCTAACTGCTAACATTATCTTCAGTGTTAATATGCTATTCTTTCATGAAGATTGCTTTATAAAAATTACCACCTATTTAATCAATATATTCAAGTTTATTGGCCTTTTGAAAATAATCATAACAAATCAAAATCTGCTATTGTCCATCAAATCCAAGACAGAAGGTCTCTCATTCTATACATTCTGTGGCTGTCTAAATGTTAACTTACAGGCTGCCATTTCAACTAATTAAATATACTACTATATATGTTATAAATAAAATTTAAGCCAGAAATCCCTTGGTAATATACTAATGATTCAATTAACCTGAGTTAGTATTAACAGTCACCACATGCCAGTTACAAGGCTACAGACAAAACGCAAAAATGACATAATGTGGACTCTATCCTCAGGTAGCTCATTATCTAGTGAGGATGGGACCAGTATATAAAAATTACAAGGCCAAATAATGAAGTGTCATTGATAGAGAACTTGGGCAGAAATCACTAAAACGAAGACCCATAAGAAGTAATTCAGTTTCATTTTTACAACACTGATATTTTAAATTAATGGAAGCATTGGAAATACACAGCTAACACAAATGCCATCTAAAAAGAATCAAGCCCTTACCTTTGGGTCGAAGTTGACCCTGAGAAGACCATCTATGGCACTGTATTTAATTAAAGGTTGATTCAAATTGAACTCACAGATTTCATCCACATTACTTTTCCACATGTTATAGATATGATTTTCAAATTGGTCTAGCAAAGTTGTCATTTCAACATACTTCTGATGAACTAAGGCATCATCAGGAATTTCCAAGAATCTGTAAGAATATAGTTTTTCTATTTTCTACAAAGATTTCAGCTTATCTTCAAGAATTTAATATAAATGTAATATATACAACAAAAATACGATATGATAATAAAACAAACAGGATGAGAAACAAAGACCAAATAACCCTTACGGATTGTCTTTGCTTTTTTAGAAAAACATAGTTATGAAATAAATGGAATTCCAATTGGTTACCAAATTCTCCCAAGAAATGAAGATCTGCATGACAAAACAAGTATTCTTTATTGGAGAAAGGAATCACAAGAACAAAAAATCTACAAACCCACGGTGGGTGAAAAGAAAAATGGGGAAAGAAAAAAGATAAGGACATGAAAGCATGAAAACATATGAAGTGATAAAGGACCCATTAAAAACACCCTAAAATCACCAGGATAAGTCCCTCTCAATGAACCCAACCACTGACAGGCATTAAATAATGCAATGACTTTTTAAGTGCCAGCAGGTACAACTCACTGCCCTATTAAGAAAAAAAAAATCACCTGTTAGTATTAAGGATATTTTATCATGAGATAAATCTAACTGCTTACAGATAACGAAAAGATGCAAAGTTTGACCAAAACGTCTGAAGTCGTGCCAGGATCTCTTTGGCCCACTTGATGTTTCCTGAGGTGAAGGGCATGTTCTTGTGAAGAATTACATCTCTGTGTTCAATCTGCAAGTTAATATTTTGGTGAAGAGGAAGAAAGGTTATCAGGTGCTCTTCAATCTTGTATCACCTGTCCATGTTGATACTTCCACAGCAGAAATACATAAAACACATGTTAATAACTTGCTTATTGGAAAATTTATGCTCCTGAGCCACACTCTTGATCTTCTGAAGAAATCCAATAAAATGAAAGCATAAAAGTTGCAGTGTCTATTTTTCTAATCTTTATACAGAATCAAACATAGTTCTAGTTGATAGTCATTGCCTGCAAATACAGTATCTTGATAGGAGAAGCACATGACATTTCTAAGGCAGTGAAATTATTCTGTATGATACTGTTAATGATAGACACATGACATTAGGCATCTGTCAAAACCCACAGAACTGCACAACACATACTGTGAACCTTAATGTAAACTATGGCCTTTACTTAATCATGGATCAGTACAGGTTCATCAGCCCTAACAAACGCACCACAAACGTATCAGTCCTAATGCATGAGGTGAATAGGAGTAACAATGTACAGGGAAAAGGGATATGGGAGTTCCCTGAACATTCTGTACAATTTTTTCTGTAAACCTAAAACTACTCTAAAAAATTACATCTTTTTAAAAATGGTATCACAGACATCTATCACTTATCCATCCCTTACCTGTTTCATGTGTTCATTGTATAAGTGCTTACACATATCCAACTCTGCATTAAACATGCACACTAGTGTGCTATAATGTGGGCTGAAAATTTCCATGACAACTGGCTTCTCTAGAAAATTCCCAAATATGGTCAAAAGCTATAAAAAATCAAAGGTAAAGGAAGGTTAAAAACTATCATTTTTAATACAAATACTCAGTTTACTCTTTCCCCCAATAAATTTCTTTCATGACTAGAAACTGAACAGGTCTAGACTGAAGAAGTATTTGGAAATATCTCAAAATTTAAAACACTGTTGCACTGTCCTAAAATTTCTATATACCCCAACAAGCAAATTCTAGTTGCAGTTTCTCCTCCTCAGTGGAAGGAGAGAGGGGTCAGGAAAGAACTGTTAGTGGTCCCTGCCCACAGCTAATACTACTTCCTGTTGTTATCAGAAAATGACTAGAGACAAGAACAGAGCCAAGATTTATACACCCTTTCTCTGTTCTTCACCAAGTATCTATTCTTTAGATATAAGGCTGCTGCTGCCATGCCCAGAGCCTCTAGGTCACGTCAAGAATCATACCAGATATACCAGTCACAGTGTTGCCCTGCCCAGGGCTCCTGGTCCCTCCTCCATCCCTGTTCCACACCGCATGACCCTGAAGCCCCAACATAGCACACTGAAGCAGCCGTGGTCATCTATTCTAAGAACAACCCCTGCACTGGCAAACAGCACCAGGGCAAGGCAAGGCCGAATAAACCCACGTGGACAAAAGTTACAAGTGAGTAAGCAGAAACTACTAGGAAGTAGAAGCAGCAGCCACATCACCACTAAAGCCAACAAGGGAAGGTCCACAAACTCCTCTTGCTCAGTCAATGGAAGTCCCTAGGTGTCAAACTAGCCCCCGTCCCCACCAGCTTGCACCAAGCATAGCTTTACAGTAAGCCTAACCTCAGACACCCTGGTGGTATAGTAGTTATGTGCTATGGCTGCTAACCAAAGGGCTGGCAGTTTGAATTCACCAGGTACTTCTTGAAAACTCTATGAGGCAGTTCTGCTCTGCCCTATAGGATTACTGAGTCAGATTTGACTTGACAGCTGTGGGTTTCATTTGGGGTTTTAACCTTGGATTCCAATGAGCTCCCTGTAGATTCCTTTCTGTGCTAGTTTAAGCTAGCTTCCTTTCCTTGCAAGCAAACTAAGGTAACAAAAACATCTATTTTTATATGATGAATGTAGATATGGTCCTGACTATGTCCTGGACACTAGATTTTAAGGGCTTTACAAATGATGTCACTCACACTCTACAAATGAGAAAACTGAGGTCTGCAGAAGAGGTAACTGGCCCATCATCATGCAGCTAGTGACAGGGTGTGGTGGTCAGGATTATGTCAACTTGACTACATATTTGGCTGCTGTATTAAGTGGCAGAGCGGGGTTTGTGGTGGCTCCCTGCCTCTCGGCTCTCATTTCGCGACCTTTCACTACGGCAGCTGGTCACTCACATGGCCAGGAGCTCCTGCTTTCTTCTTCCAGCATCTGGTTCCGGGACTTGAGCTAGGAGCTGTTGGACTCATCAGTATTGACAGTCGGCACTTGAGAGTCCTGCTCCCTGACCTGCCGATTCTGGGTTCACCAGCCTCTGCCCTCTCCTGTTCCCTGACCTGCTGATCCTGGTTTTACCAACCTCTGTCGCGCTTCATCTCACCACCAGTTTGGGATCCAATGACCTACACAACCGGTGATCTAGAACTCTGGTCTCGGACTTGCTGACCTTGGGTTCCTCAGCTTCCGTGGCCACGTGAGGCTTGTGCCAGAGCTTGGGACATTCAGCTTCTGTGATTACGTGAGCTGTTTCCTATATTTGTATCTATCTATCTATCTATTATAAATCTTTCCTTGTACCTACACGTGTTACTGGTTTTGCTTCCCTAGAAAACCCAGCCTAAGACACAGGGCAAAGACAGAAACCAAGCCACTGAGTACCAAGGTCGGTGCCTTCCTTATGTGACAGCCCTCATTGGCAATAGTGCTGCTATATAAGCTATATTGTTCTGTTATTTTCTTGTTCCATGTGGACATCATGATATGTCAGTTATTAAGCCTACTCCACAGATTTTTAAAACAAAAGATGTCTTATCAAAACAATATATTCAAGGTAGCAGAAAACTGCACCCAAGCCTGTGCCTTGTTAGGCATTTGACAAAGGAGATCACTTTGTTCTTTCTCCTAGGGAAATAACACGTCTGCAAAAAATTTACTTTCTTAAATGAAAAAAGCTTTATTATAAACACTTCCAGAAGCTATATTCACTTAATAAAAAAGCAACATAGTGAAAAAAATTATACAAACTAAAACGCAAATCTGACTGTCTCTGGAGTCTGACAATCACATTCTTGATTTTTCTTACAACATTAAGTATAACTATTGTAGAAACTGCAAAATATTTTTAAACCTGCTTGGTTAGCTGCTGCCTAGCAAGATGAAAGTTATTAGCTTTCTTCTTACATTCACTGTTTTGTTGAGTTTGGACTTCATGCTAAGATCCCACATTAAACACTGCCTCAGAGATTGTACCAAGGAGCATACCTCAGTAACAGAGGGAAAATACAATTATTTCACAACATTACTTTTCAAAGAATTGACGTATCAATCACAACTGAAATACAATACTGGAAGCTTTCTAGCTACATCTGATCTTGCTTACCGGATGTGCTTCATACCGACTACCATCCAGCCGATTCTGACTCACGGCAACCCCATGTGGTGCAGAATGAAACTGCACCTTGCGGGGTTTTCAGGGTGGTCATCTTTCAGTAAAGGAGTTCCAGTGGTACAGCAGTTAAGCACATGGTCACTAACCAACAGGGCAGTGGTTCAAACCCACCAGCCACTCTCCACAGGAGAAATCTGTCAGTCTGTGTCCAGAAAGATTACAGCCTTGGAAACCCTATCTGGAGCTGTACGGCATCCTACAGGGTCTCCACGAGTCAGAATCAATTCAACAGCCACAGCTTTGGATGTCATGCTTCAGAAGCAGATTAACAGGTCTTTCTTCCAAGGCATCTCCAAACACATTTGAACTGCCCACTTCTGGTTAGTACTCGAGTACTTCACTGTTTGTGCCACCCAGTAGGACTTACATCCAAGTGTAAAGAGGAACCCATAAAACCCATTGTTATCAAGTTGATCCAAGATATCTTAAAAAATACCATTACAGCAGGTTGTAATACCAGAAAATAGTAGTAAGAAAAGTATCAAACTTTTAGGGGCCAGCCAAGTGCCGTCGAGTCGGATAGACATTATAATTATCAAACATCACAGATACATAGAAAGTCCCCTCCAGGAGGAGAATAAAAGTCACTTAAACCTCTTGCTTCTTGCGATAGTGGTACAAGAGCTATTTTACGATGAGTGTATGAGGAGTACCAATTAAGTTCACAAACTCATACTAGACAGCATGCTCCATATGTCACTGCTGAATAGCACTACAGTCCCCTTCGAAGGACTCCCCCTTGGAAGCTATGCACTGATGCCAGCACCTAGTCCACCCTTCAAAGCAATTTTGGAACTCTTTCTGGAATGGCCATCAGAGATGTCACTGCATTACCCTTGAAGTCCTGAATATCACCAAAATGTCTTTCAATATTTCCTTTATCTTTGGAGAAACAAAAAGTTCACTGGGGGGTCAGATCAGGTGAGTAGGGGGAAGTGTTCCAACTCAGTTATTTGTTGGCTAGCTAAAGACTCCCTCACAGACAACTACACAATTAAGTTCACTACCTTGCCAGGGTGCCACCGTGCACAATGGCCCTTGTAGAAAGAGTTCTAAAATTGCTTCAAATCATGGCCTGGGCGCTGGCATTGGTGCACAGCTTCCCAAAGGGAGTACTCTGAAGGTGACCGTAGTGATATTCAGCAGTCAGGCATGTGGCACTTAGAACAAATAAGTTGACGGACTCAAGTGTCTGATGTAGCATCTTCCTTCATGTTAGCCTCAAAAGATCAAAACTGATGCATCTATTTCTCTAAATATCCCATTTGAGATCTGTCAGGTTTTTGTGAATTTTCTTCTCAGTTTCAGTTGTCAACATGGCTTTTCATAACTATGGCCACTGTTTACAATAAAAACTCATCGCTGTTGAGTCAGTTCTGACACATAGCAACCTTATATGACAGAATACAACTGCCTCCTAAGATTTCCAGGGAGCACTTCGTAGATTCAAACTGCTGACTATTGCATTAGCAGCCCCTGCACTTAACCACTACACTACCAGTGTTTCCCCACTTAAAATAATACATTTGTGACATTCTAAGTTTGCATCTATCAATGATTTTTTAAGAATCTGTTGACATCTTAACCATACACATTTCACAACATCATAATTTTCAAATAAATTGTCCACAGACTTTTCTAGACACTTTGTTACACATTTCTACCTTCATATAGACACAGTGTCAATTTTAGAGAGCCATCTCAGTGGGTTTTTTGTTTTTGAGGGAGTAGAGGATGTCTTTTTGTTTTTAATGAGTGCCAGAAGTTTAGATTTTAAAGTACTCCAGTATTAGAGTCAGACAGTGTCTTTCCAATCACCTTGCCAGACATGTCTTTGCCAAGACTGGGCACTGAAGTGTGTGGTTTTTTTTTTTGTTTGTTTTCTTTTTTTTTTAAGAGAATGGTCTACAAAAATTCTTCCCTGCAATATATGGAAAATATTAAGAATTCATCATCCTATACTCATGATTGAAATCATTTCCCCCCTAAATACACAAACCTGTCATTTTTCCTCATCACTACTCTTCCTTTAACTTACTCTAATTGATGTTTCATTTGGATCCTCAGACTTCTATCAGGTTCCCTAACCTCGGTTATTAAATAACTCCTTTAATTAAACAAGGCACTATGGAGGGCAATCCCCACAAAGCACCAACTGTAAGCTAATACCTTATGGAGCTTATCTTCTGTCGACAAGGTAAAAAGTATGTAGAAATTAAAGTATGTGAAATCAATGAAAGATAAAAACATCTGGAAATCATGAACTGACATTTACTGTAATAAAACACACCATGAATGCTTATAGAAAAAGACCTCAGTACTGCCTAAGGCAGCTTCATGGAGGTAGAGGGACTTGAATAAAAAAAGTCAAGGGCTTCTATAACTAAAATGGCACTCTACATTCTTTCTTCCAGTTATTTTAAAAACATGAAGGAAAACTGGCTCCAGTAACACAAATTAGGATATAATACCTTATCCATAAACCAAACCCATTGCCATCAAGTTGATTCTGACTCAGTGACACTACAGAGCTTCCACAGAGTGCCCAGTGGATTTGAGCTGCTGACCTTTTGGTTAGCAGTTGTACCACTTAGCCACTATACCACTACAGTTTCTGGATAGCTCATAGCAAAAAAAAAAAAAGTTATTAAATTGTTACAGCATTACAGCAGAATTTGCTTAGGGTTCATCACTAAGCAGAAAAGATTACAAAAGAGTAAAATATTAATGAAATCACTTCTGTCAGTATCTATTCAAATAAATAATAATGGAAATATCTAATGTTAACAGCAAGTTCCAAGATACAGGATTACACGTGATTTTTAGTAGTAGGCTATGCATTTTGGCTAACAGTATAATTTCATCAAAGAGTTCCCCCAAAAAACAAAACTATTTGGTCATCATAATTTCTTGAGCTAAAATGCCCGCCTGGGGCTAGAGCACACCACTGGGTCACCAACTCATTTGAATTTGAAGGTGAAAATCGAAACAAGTTATCCTCCATAAGGAAATTCTGCTGGCATAGCAGTTAGAGCTACAGCTGCTACCAAAAGACAGTTCAAACCTACCAGGCACTGCTTGGAAACTCTACAAGGCAGTTTGACTCAGTCTTATAGGTTGCCATGAGTCAGAATTAACTTGACTGGCAATGGGTATCTTTGATAAAGTCTGTTTCTGCTATATTCTTGTACACTGCCATTTTCAACAAACAGTGCCTATGATTTCTATTTTGGGGATCACATAATTACTAATTTAAACTTGACTTGCAATTGTCTTTCACAAGCAAGTTTCACATGGCATCCTTGTCCCTCATATTACAAGGTTTCCATTATGCTTCTCTTAGTACACATGTGTTGCATCAGTTCTAATAAACAGGGTTTCATATTGTAGTATCTCTGAAATTGGAATGCATTATGCACTGAAATAATTATTTGGCAGCATTAATTTTTTTCTTCACTGATACACAGAATGGTGCATTTCATAATTAGCAGTATCATACACCTGATGAAATACAATAGGCAGTCCCCGACTCATGACATGTTTGAGATAGATAACAAAACAGCATGCACAACCATTAGTGTATCTGGAACACTGCATCTTTCTGGGAGGAATTTACAGGAAAGGGATGCAGGGAATATGGGGAAAATGCTGAGCTATGTGAGCATTCTCCAGCCACTTGACTGGGATTATAAAATGGAGATTGGTGGAAAAATCATCCATGTGGCACAAATGCTGAATTTAGAACTTGCTATCACCGATACAGAACAACTCATACATCATGATGGAGAAATGATAGCTCAAGACTTAATGGATTTTGAAAAGGAAGAAATTCTAAAGAAAGAAATAATGAGGCAGTAGAAGGAGAGAAGTTGTCAAAAACTTTTACAGTGAAAGCATTAGCTGGGGTTTTTCCTAACTAAACCAGAGGCTTCAGGTGCTTGAAAACAGGAACCCAAACACTGACTGCCTTGTTCAAGTGAACAGGCAGACTCAGGAAACATGAAAAGAAAAGGTTTATCCAGACATCTCTAATTTTTTGACAAGAAACACCATCCCTGTTCCCAGGGATAATCCAGAGGATTATCCAGTGACAAAATGCCAGTGTCATCCAACTCTTCACTGCTGGAGTAAATTTCTACAATTTTTTAAAATGTATGTATATTTAGATTAAAATATATCCACAATTTTATACGTAGTGTTATCAACTCCCAAAGATGAAGACTGAATTTATAAAGATACTACTAATAAAAGGCAATAATAATGAAAACAGGAAAAGAAAAGTTATCTTGACTTACATTAAAACTGATTTAAGACAGAGTCACTGGAAAGGAGCCCTACTGTGAGTCAGGGACAACTCGTATATAAATTGCTATTTGTTCCCATCAGAGCTATACAACAGACAAGCAAACTTGTCACATGTAAACAGCATATGAACCAACATATGTGAAGAAAAAAATACCCAAATTAACATATTTTAAGTTTTTCACTAAGGCTTCACTTTGAATCCATTATCTTATAGAGCATCACATTTGCTCTAAAGGTGATGAGAGCTGAAACACAGTGAATGAAACAAAAGATCAACACTCACCCAAAGTGAGCATCACTACTCAGGAAGGCAAGACTCAAAATTCACTATTCCATGAGACAAATCTGCCAAGTGACTAGCTGGTACTTTACCTGGATCACAAAGGAATGGATTCACCGCTTTCACTTTAACAGTCCAAAGTATTCATTAGTAAAACATTCTTACCGTAGGTATTTTTTTCAGAACCAACCTTAAAGGCAGCTTCTAAACCACTGCAGTTACAGAAAGCTTCACAAAGAATTGTCCCAAGCCTTCTGTGAAAATTTAAAATTTTGGATTTAAACATAGTATAATCATCTTCAAATTCCTGTAATACACAAAATAAAAATCAGATTAGCATGAAGTTTCTTGCTCTGAATCTTTACCACAGGATTCCACAGAAGGTCAAGAGCGAGCTGCTCTGGACTCAGTTTTCAAATTGTGTTTCCTTCTAGGTGCACCGTTTGCCCACATTTCCAGGATCCTAAATAATGGCTCTAACCTCAGACATAGTATCTGCATTTGGGCCCAGGAACTCATATGTGCATGATTCTACCCCACTCCTCACAATCTATTTTAAGTGAAAAAAATTAAGTTTTTCTGGAGTGGGGGGTCTACCCTCATTAAAATGTTAGTACGTTTACAGCATTCAATAGAAATTTTGTTCAGGTGAGAACCCAACTCCACAGATCTCTAAGAAAACATTCATGAAACAGAGGAAACAATACAGTGACATTTTCCTGGTGTCTTATTAGTATACCGTTTACAGCCCCTAGTTTCCTCCTAATACATATCCATCTACTCCTGTGATTAAAAAGGAATGTAACAGTGAAGTTCTCATGTTCAGTCTTTAGTGATGACGTCCCAGGAATTCAAAAACACTTAAGTGCATTGCAGTTAAGCCTTCCCTGAGTGCGTGCCAGATTCAGCCTGATAAATTCCTTTGCTGTCCCCATAAACTAAGCCTCCATCGATTAATAATCGCAGTAATAACAATGACAGAGAGCATTTACTTAGTGCTGTTTTAAAAGCTTTGCCTTACCAACTCAGTTCCAACCAGCAACATATTACGTAATTAGCGGCTGTCAAGTCAGCACCCAGCTCACGAGGACCCCACGCAAAATGGAACAAAATACCGCCTAATCTCCACCACCAGTTAACGGCTCGAACCATTGTCATCTATAGGGCTTTCCATGCTGATTTCAGATGCTGACCGACGGGCCTTTCTTTCTAGTCTCAGTCTGGAAACTCTGGTGAGCTCTGTTCAGCATCATGACAACATGCAAGCCTTCAGCAACAGGTGGTAGCCGAGCACGAGGTGTACTGGCTGAGGACTGAGCCCAGGCCTCCTGCACGGAAGGTGAGAATGCTACCACCAATCCACCAACACCCCCGAGATACAATGTAGGTAATAATATTCTCTCCATTACATAGGTAAGAAAACAAACTCAGAAAATTCAAATAATTGTCCAAGGTCATACTATGGGTAGATGGCAGGGCCAGAATTTAAAACCAGGAAATCCAGCTCCAAACCCCACATGCCTAACCACGATGCTAGGTTTCTAAGTAGGAAACCACATCATATGAAATTTAACATATCCAGGAAAAAAAAAGGGGGGGGGTAGAACAGTAAATTTCAAGTTTCACATCATATGTGGCAATGCTATATTTAGTACCAAAAGAAGTCTCCACTTCTCCTGAATTTGAACCAAACAGTCTCTTTATTCAGGAATCACTGATTTTTAAAAGCAAGCAAATCTTCAACAAGTTTTAACAAGTCCAACTTATTCCTCTTGGTATAGTTACAAAGGATATACAACTTAAGATCTGCAACTGGACACCCATTAATAAATCACTCAGGGAGGGAAGGGCGCCTGTCTCCATCCTGTACTGGCTAGTTTGCTCTCACTCACTCCTGAAACCTGAGGTAAGAACATCCAACGAGGCTTCTGCCCTGGGATGCCCCACAGGGAATTCAAACTCATCTGGTACAAATCTGTACTCATGATCTTCTCAATAAAGCCGCTCCTCTTCTGAGCTTCTGCCAAGGGGGATGGAAAATTCAGGAATGGCTAAAGGTAACAGTTGAATAACATGACAAACAAATAATGTCACTGAACTGCACATGCGAAGATTACTGAAACAGCAAATATTCTGTTACATACTTACCACAATAAAGAATTGATCCTCTCTCATACTCACTAAAAGAAATTATGGCAACCTTGATTCTTTTCTTTCTCCATTAAAGAACTATTATTCTTTTACCTCCCATCTCTCCAACACTCCCAGAGTTCTCCACCTGACTAGCAGTTTGATTCTCCATCCGTACACCAAGGGATGAGGTCACCATTAGTGCTCAGCTGGGTTTCCATTAGCTATTCTTTTTGCCTCTAGGCTTGTCCTTCTGATTCAGTCTCCAAACTGCAGTTTAAATCATCTTTCTAAAATAGAAGTCTTACCACTGTTACTCTTACTTATAAACCTCCAGGGTCTCCTCACAATCAAGTTAACATTCAAAAGTCTTAGCACAATCTGTAAGGCCCTATATGATCTGCACCCTACTTACTGCACCCCAACTATTCTCCTACCTCTCCTACTTTCACTCTAGGATCTAGCCTCACTTGCCTTATCACACTCTCTCTTCATAACACAATTTTCTGCTAACCCCTCTATTTCCTCTCACCCACTCTCTACTTAATTTGTCCCTATGTATCTTTTGGTTCTTGGTTTACTTGTCACCTTCTCTGAGGAGGGCCCTCCATAAATGCTGCCATATCATTCTGTACTTTCCATGCTAGCACTTGGCATGCTTTATGAGAATTGTCCACCTATCTCAATGAATTTTAAATGGAGTATAGCAGCCAAGTTTATTTTTTCACAGCTATAAGTAATGGGATGCCCAGAACATAGTTACATCTCAAATATTTATTGAACAATAAATATGATGTTATTACCCCAAAATTTTAGAAATATTTTTATAGCCTTAAAACTGCCTTTATTAGGGACATGAGAAGGCACTGAAGGGTTTCTATTAAAGAAATACCATTTTTCCACTCAGATTCTAAATGGCTCACTCAGGCAGCTATGTGCAGTTTCTATAGGAGCTAATACAGGGTAGAGAGAGCAGGTCTTCAAGGTTACCAATTGGATTTTATCTCAAAACCAAAGTAAAATGAACCCAACTAATAGCACTCAGATTAACAGTTTACACAAAAATATATACTAACCACAATATTCTAAGCAACATGAAAAAAAAAAAAGCAAAGGTCTTCTTTAACATTGAGTATGCTAATTAAATAAATTTTTAGTTAACTCTTATTTTAAGGACTGGCCAAACATAGGAAGTTTCTAGAATGTCTTCTAGGGTAAGTTGGTGAACTGTGTAGAAAAGACGATGAGGATCTTCAAGGAGAGGTTATTAATGCCTCCATCCCAGACCTAGAGATCCAAGATAAGCCTTTCCCACTGTATTTGCAAAATAAAACAGAGCCCTAAAATATCTCTAAATGCATGCTAAGTAGATACATATGGCAAGAGCAAATGAATTTTCCATTCCTACATGTTTGAGACTGTGCAGGCTTTGAGTGGAAAATCAGGTGAGATCAAGATTCTTGGCAATGCCAAGGTAGTGATATTTCAGGGGGGTGCCAATAGTTGGCATGCACAATTGCTAACCAAAAAGTTGGAGGTTCAAGTCCACCAGAGTCACCTCAGAAGAAAGGCCTGGGAAATCTGCCCCCCAAATATGCCATCAAAATATACGGAGCACAGTGCTATTCTGATGCAATCAAGTTGCCATGAGTTGGAATCAGCAGTGCCTGGTTCTGGTAACACAGCGGCATTAGTTAAATCTAGACGCTTTCCCTAACCCTGGCACTCTTAACACCTCCTCAGTCTGTAGCTGTGAGGAAATCAAGACTCTCCTGCTACTCAAAACACATCCCATGACCTCGTGCAGGCTCTGTGCGGAAGTCTTTTCCTAGTGACTCAGGAAGTTAGGCCACAGCCTCTTCCAAGTCTTGTTTAATCCACATTAATGAACATCTGCCAAGCATCAGACATTTTACAAGGCTCTGAGATGACCTCGATCATTCATTACCTTGGTCCTAGGTTCCTCCTACTCTGCCACAAATTACAGGGTGCAGGCATAGCTGGAGTCCCAGCAAGTGCAGTGTACTTTACCATTTACTCCATTTTCCAAGAGTTGACTAGGAGTCAGAGGGGGTTAAGTTTGCTAAGGCATTTGTGATTTGTGCAACAGTTAAGTGCTCAGCTGCTAACAGAAGGCTAGAAGTTTGAGTCCACTCAGAGGCACTTTCAAAAAAGACTAGTGATCTAGCTCTGAAAAATCAGCCATAGAAACCCAAAGGAGCACAGTTCCACTCTGACAAACATGAAGTCACCATGCATTGCAGTCGACTTAATGGCAACTGTGGGTGTTTCTTTAACCGTACCCTTATAAAGCTACTACACTATCCATACATATTTCAAAATAAATAGCTTATTTGGCTGACTATAAACCCAATCAAAACCCTGTTGACATTAGTGGGTTAAGTGCTACCTCTGCTAACCAAAAGGCTGGCAGTTCAAATCCACCAGGTGCTCGTTGGAAACTCTAGGGGGGCAGATCTACTTCGACCTCTAGGTTTGCCATGAATAGGACCTGACCCGACAGCAATGGTTTTCTTTTTGATGAACCCAGTACTGACTAAATTCACATTCTATGAGAAACAATGAGTATAGCAGCTCGATTTTCTTTCTTTTCGTACCCTGGTGTCATTCTTCTTGGCAAACCACAAAAATGCAGCTATTTTTAACCCAGAGTTACAGGAATGTTCACAGGTAGTTCTCTAGCTACCAACATGCTGGAAGTGACAGAAAACAGAAGAAGTTTAAATCCGAAGTTTTCTCCTACTTCTCCTGGTTTGAAATATGAAACTATAAATAGCTCTAAGTCATGGTAAAAAAATACCCACAATACTATGCATTTTAATAATACATGTAATGAATGGGATGAAACTAAATGCTTAAATACACCAGAAAACCATTGAGTAACTCAGGAAAAGGCTAAAGTTAAGCACACAGGTGACATGGACTTCAGATAATCAGGTCAAAATGAGTTCAGGTGGAATGTTCATGTCAACAGATACAAACAAGAAACAAATCTAGACTTAGGTCTACAGTTACCTTACAGACAGTTCTGAACTAAAAATACAGAGCCCTAAGTTCTGGTTCCTGATCCACCACTAACTGGCCAAAAGACTTCAGGCAAGTCATTTAATTTCCTTAGGTCTTAGAGAGAAAGTTAGTCTTGGTGGTAACTATTACCACTGTGACATATGGATCTTTCCAGCTCTAAAAGGATAGAAGCACATGAAACAATAATGTGAAGGTAAAAATATTACCATGTTATTGTAATCCACTGGGTCATACGTGCTCTGCTTAAAAACTTGACAGAGTTCCATAAACTCTTCACTCATCTTGTGGGTTTGTTCATTTAAAATTGCTCCCCTGGTACCACCAAATTCAAGTCGCTCCAGCTTTTCAAATTCCAATACAGTGACAAATACATCCTTCATAAAAACAGCACAGTGAATAACTTAACACCAAATTGAGCAGTGAAAGAACATTTCAAAATTTTGATAAAAGAGGGTATTCATGTGATGAAAATACTGACTCAACTGAACAAAATGACTGCTGTTAATCTTATACTCCCATTTTCACATTGACTGAAAATTCTTAGTCCACTATAGCTAGTTATAGGACTCCCTAATTTTATCTCCTTCTAACCATAAGCCAAATCCTCAGATAATATCTAGAACTGTTATTTCCAGCTCACTACACTTTGCAGTGGAAACCCTAGTGGTGTAGTGGTTAACAGCTACAGCTGCTAAGCAGAAAGGAAGCAGTTTGAATCTACCAGGCACTCCTTGGAAACTCTTTGGAGGAATTTTACTCTATTTTATAGGGTTGCTGTAATTTGGAATCAACTAGGCAACAGGTCCTTTTGGGGTACACTTCACAGTGCATCAGCTACCTTCTTGAAAGGGAGTTCAAGAGGATGTTGGGAATGCGTTACCCAAGTGACCCTTTATCAGGCATTTAGTTATTCAAAGAGTTTAAGAGGCATTCAAGCTGATCAAGTAGTTAGAGTTTAACACATAAAGCTACAACATCATATGAAATTCAATATATATCAGTGAAAAACCTCAAGCTTGTGAGAATGAGCTTTAGAAAGAAGTCAGTATCACCAGTCCAGACTTTTCTTATAAATGCTTAGCCAGTTAATTCCATGAAAGATATTTTATGTCTACATGGATGTTTGTATTTTATTCGACGCTCATTTTTAAGTATTTTAAAAATACTTATACAGTATATGTATTGTGTTCTTTTACAGTTCATGAATGGTTTTAATATTCTTATAGCATTATATTTATACACTAGAAGATAATGTGATGTTTCACATTATCAAATGGCTTTTCACATATGCAATTCCAGTTGTGAACATATAAGGCAAAAGAGATTCCAGCTGCCTGAATTCCAAGTATCTTTCAGGAACTGAGTAAGCTATAAGTCAAGGGACACTGGGACCTGGAAATACACATTTGAACTCAGTGACATAATGGAACCAAAAAAAGGTCAATGCTTTTAAAACTATCCTTACCACACTAGGTTAGTCACCTCATTACCATCACTACAAAAGGACCTCCCGCCTACCAAATAGTCAATATTCCTGGAAACATGTGCAAAGCTGAAAAAGTTTTGAAAGCACCTATGATGTGAACATGTCAGTAAATAAATACCTCTGTTTTCATTAAGCGGTCAAGAAACTTGTCAAATCTGCAAAACACTAGGTGTGACTGGAAATCCCACGGTTTCAGCTCTTTGCTTCCTGTGAAATAACATGCCAATCGTTTCTGATAATCGAAAAAAGAATTTCTGAAGGTTGTTAAGATGTGAATGGCAACCTGCACCTTTTCCACTGAGTCTTCAGTTTCTCCCTTCAAAAGGTTCTCAGGTGAAAGGTAAGCTCTTGCCTGGATTGAAAGAAAATGAGCATAAAAAAAATTTCAGTTTTTACTGTAACCACCTGTTTCAATGAGTCAACTTGAGATGATAACGTCTAGAATGAGGCCAGCACTGCTGTGAGACAGAAGTAGAAATTCTAGAAATTCAGACACTTAGGCTTCCATAACATACAACAAGTTAGAATGATCCACTGGAAATCTTAACTATTTCTGGATTTACACATTCTAGCAATGACTAATTTTTGCTAGGCCCCACAGGTATGATAATTGTAATCACAATTTGCATGGATATTCCTGCAAGGAGCTGTTCTTCACAACTGTATTTTTATATAAATACATAATCCAAGGAAAGGAGGGACTCTATCAGCCCCACGGATACTGAAGATACAATCACCTTACGTTGCCATAAGCCCTGGTGCTATACTGGTCGAGCACTCAGCTGCCAACCAAAAGGTTGATGATTCAAGCGCACCTGCTGCTCAGTGGGAGGAAGATGTGACTGTTTCTATAAACATTTACAGCCTTGGAAACCCTACAGGGCAGTTCTGCTCTTTCGTGTAGGGTCTTCTTGAGTCAGAATTGACCTGACAGCAATGAGTTTACCCACTGATACAGGGCCACGTGCAAAGGTGAGAGAGGCTGGAACAGGTGACATAGCATTGAGAAGTCTTCCAGGTTAGCAGCCTTCTTCCCTGGGGCTTAAGCAGCAGTATTACATGACATACAACAAACTGAAGGATGCCACACGAACTAGTTCTGAGTAGAGCCAAGGGAAAAGAATGAAGGCTAAAATGGCTAGCTAGTCTATGTAGCTCTGGTCAAATTCTCATAGGCTTATCCTCCAAATTCCTAGGAGTTCTTCACTCTCTGTATTTCTTATATAAACTTGGAATTCCCCTCTCCCAAGAACCTATGAATGATAAAGTTCTTTTGAATATTATTCATTCTTAATGTATCTTAACTTTGTATGAAATTACAGAATTAAGTTTTGTTACTTTAATTTTGTGGTTGCTTAGAAAGTTCGAGATTTTCATGGAGAACACAATGAAAGCTGTCAAATTCAACAAAACAGATGGGATGATTTTTTCCTTAACACAGATGTAATAATAGCCTACCTCTCCTTTCCCCCATCAACAGCAATAGTTTTCTCTACAATATACACTCCATGCCATGAACTTGTAAAGTCACAAGAAGAACACCTCATGTCTAATTATGCCATTGATCAGATATTCAGGTTCTGGCTTTAGATTTTTCAATCCAGGCTCTTACTGGCCACTCAGACAGGATGGAAACTCAGGTCTTTACATGGAAGTTGCTAATGCTGTGCAGAGAACAGGGGAGAAAACTACAAGCAGTCTCTTAGCAGCTGAAGTTTTAAAATAGTTATATTTTGGTGTGGGTTAGGGATTCCATATATACCTGTACATATTCTTTATAGTAATGTTCTTTTTTCGGAAGCTGGAAATCTATAGAAACAGACTCCTTTGCTATCTGTTCCACAAGCCCGTTACCTAGTTACCTACACCTGAAGCAGCCTCCCCTGGGCAAGCCATTCTTAGATTTATTTGTGAGCTTCTCTGCTGACTCTCACACATGAGCCCATCCTGGCCAACTCTGTTCTATTCAATGCAATTAACTCTGCCAGTCCATGGCTGAATAAGACATCATAAGGCAAGGTTGGAGTACTTGATATCCTAGATTAGAAAATGTAATCTATATTCTTTTCCTGGGCAGCAGGATCTGAATGGGGAAAGCATCAGTGGGAGGTAAGAGACCTGATTATTATCCAGTCAGGAGCCACTAACTGCTTCAGGGGCATCACCTAAGCCATCTCAGTGGGTTTCAGCTTCCTTATCTGCAAAACAAGGTAGCTGAATTAAGTGAACCTCAAGATTCCTGTTAAGAGGTTTAGCTCTGAATTCTTCTGTTTCTCACAGTATCCCTCTGAACATACACACGCCTACTGGCTCTCCATCATTTTGCATTTAGTGCTGTCAGCACAAGCTAATGAGAGCTACCAGATTTAACATGAATTGGTACTACTTCACAGCCTTATAAATTAAAACTAAACCCACTGGCATCAAGTCAATTCTAACACATGGTGACCTAATGTGTCACAGAGCAGACTACTGCCCCATAGGGCTTTCTTAGCTCTAATTTTTATGAAGGCAGAGCGCTTGGACTTTCTTCCATAGTGACACCAGGTGGCTTAGTCAAACTTTAAAGCAAACTATTTGTGCCAAGGAGGGACCTTTACAAATTAAAATACTGCTAACCAGGTTATTAGGTGGGGTTAGGTGGGCCATATCCATGTCAATGACATTACGCTACAAAAGGAACAGAGGGTTTCTGACTATGACTGAGGCAGGTAATGAATATGAGGGAGGCAGATCAGGAGGAACAGCCAGCGGAGAAGGTCACAGTCACCCAGACAGCACCTGAGCATCCAGCAACTGACTGTACCAACGAAGATGGCAAAGGCAGCACTGGGAGGCCTCTAACTCTTCAGTAGTAGCTGGAACTCAGGAATTTTAATAAAGCCTTTCCAATTCAAATATCGGCCATAGTTTTTGTAAAAAAAATTCTTCAAAATACTATGCCAAACAAATACTGCACTGGTCTCCAGGATGAATGCATCAAACATATCCAATAGACTTAAAGCCTAGGGTCTCTGATGTATAGCACAGAGAGGATACAACTGTCTCATTAAAACACTGAAATCAATAAATGGAAGCCAAGTTCACTAAAAGCTACTTGAAGAAATACAATTAAAAAAAAAACACAGAAAATGTCAAATCAAACACATGTTGCCAGGTACAAATTAAGAAACCATGTAGTACTATCAGATACTCAATAAATCATCTAAAAGTTGAAAAAAGGGTAAAGCCCAAAGCTGCTGAGTTACAACGAAACTTATGTGCTGGTCGTAGCCATGCAGTTAACATAGCCTTTCAGAAAACAATTGGTGAACAGTAATTGTTGCCCAAGAGTCACAAAAGATTGTACCCTTTGATGAACATCAGGAATTCATATCAACCAAATTATCTAAGTTAAGGAAAGCAAGAATTTTGTTAGAAGTTGTTTTCTCAGAGTTGTTTAATACTGAGGAGGCTGGAAAAGGCCAAAATGTTCAGCAACAATAAAATCACTTTTGAGGAAGCTAAAAAATAAAAATTGCATCTTTGATAAAACATCATAAATACACAAGTCTAGTGGAAGGAAATTTAAAGACACTAGATTTAGGGTGGTAGAACTAAGAACTATTTTCATTTTTCTAAACTTTATTCAATGATAGTACTTTTACAGTCATCATTGACATACCATGTATTATGTTGTAATTAAAAAATAAACTGTTCTTTTAAAATATGGAGCCCAGCATAGTGGTCAGGAGTCTCTGCCACTTACTAAATTGTACCTATGCCACAGAGTTGTCGTGAGGGTTAAATGTGTAAACTTTTGTAAGGTACTTAGAAAAGCACCTGGCAAAAAGTAGGCACTATCCATGTGAGATCATACTGGTTAGACAAGTAGGAAAAATAAAATTAGGTGACAAACAATGTATGACTTCCCAGTTCAGGTCTTTAGGGAACCCAAGTATAAAAGGTGCCTCATTGCTGATTTTTGATTCCTAAAACCTATTGGAGACTAACTACAAAGTCTAGCAACTGCCACTCAGAGAATCAAGGAAACCAGGTCAATGGAAATTTTGGATAGAAGCCTTATTACCGTAACTAAGGAACAAGAGAAGCTACATTATTGCCTCTAGATCTTGGCAAACTCTGGCTGTTGACACAGGCGGGTGGCTGAGAATAACACGTTTACAGGCTTGTAGGTAACCAAGATTCCTTCCAAGCTATCTACATCAATGAATGGCCACCACTGGGGTTAATATATGAATAAGGCTTTGTAGTAACACAGTTTTGATTATTCTTTGAGTGAGACAAAAAGCTCTAAAAGGGAGGCTGGGAGAATGGTTCTCAGCCCTTCAACAAGAGTTGTGGTCTTACAGTCCTCCATATGGAGATCCAGGCCATTAGGGCTCGGGGCCCTTGGCTGACAACAGCGCAAAAGCTGAGTGTACATAAAAGGGAAACAGAATGAAACCAAAGGAGATGATGATAAAATACAGCCAGGAAGTGATCTGGTCTCATCTCTTAACTGTAGTTGCAACTAGATCAAGTTTGGAAAAGACAACAAGCAGCAAATAATTTACTGAGCTTTTACTAACTCTCTGACATTATACAGAGCATTTTACTTAGGTTATCTATTAAATATTTCTATTTTATGTTAAATATATTTCATATATTTGGGAAAATATGTATTAAGTATACTTCCCCAAATACATCACGATACACTCCCCACTAAATGTACACCCCCCACTAAATGTACTCCGACTCAATGGCACTTGGGGGGGCACTAAATGTACCCTCCCCACTAAATATAAAAAAGCAAACTCACAGCCAACAAGTTGGTTCTGACTCATAGCGACCCCATAGGACAGAGTAGAACTGCCCACAGAATTTTCAAGGAGCACCTGGTGAGCAGATGTAGCACATAACCACTATGCCACCAGGGCTTCCAACCCATTAAATATATTCTCTATAAAATAAGTGTATAATGAAATACATATGTATATATGTATTGTATATACACACATTGTGATTTTTTAAAAATCTCATTAGGAACTTGACATTAAATACAACTTCCTACGGCCTTACTGCCTCTCTCTCACACTGTCTCATATCTGTTTAATTTCAGCCTCTCCACTGCAGCTGGAGGAGAACCAGTTCAAATATTCTGATCCAATGGGTCTACGCTGCATTTGTTTCAGGCAGCTCAAATACACACCTCTAATTAAGAACCATGGGATGATAAATCCTGGTGGTGTAGTGGTTAAGCGCTACAGCTGCTAACCCTAACCAGAAGGCAGGCAGTTCAAATCCACCGGGTGCTCCTTGAAGACCAGCTATGTGGCAGTTCTACTGTCGATAGAGTTGCTATGAGTCTGAGTCAACTCAGCAGTAGGTTTGGATAACAAACTGATTGAAAGCATCTTTCACTCTAAAATTATGCCATATTCTGATACTATGTACATAAAAAGAAAAGAGTTCACTTGGAAGTGAAGGAATGGGAGGCAGTTCATGTTAAAAAAACAACTGCCAGTTAAATGAGGTGATTGACTGGAGAAACATTAAGAGACTTAGGGATAACCATGAAACAGAATCCTTCCAAGACAGATTCTCTCAACACAATTCTGCCTTTTTTTTTTTTTTTTTTTAACTATATCTGTGTGTGCGCGTGCGTGCGCGCACATGCATTTGAGGGAGCAGATTCTCTTAACTTACTTCACTTTCTAAAAGATTTGCATCAGTCCATGTTCCTGTGGAATCCAAAGAGAAAGCTACAATCGAGGTACTACGTACCTCCACATTTTACTAGAAGTTGCCTTAAGTCTCTTTGAAGAAAAGTAGTATACTAATTCCCAGCAACAACCTGTCATTTGACCATTTGAGTCATTTCTATAGTTCCCTTATCTTGTCATTTGTGATAAAAATTTATCTAGCCTTTGTTACCATGATAATTCTTCTAAACAAGGAAAATGATGTTTTGACTCTACTGAGATTATCTGTTCATCATTAGTTAAGTAAAGCTTACTACTTAACAATGATTCTTGTTCATATTTTTTAAATGCAACATACCTGGCCAATGAAGAGATTACAAAACTCTTGCAATAAAACTATAATCCGAGCGGGGGTATTATAAAACTTGGAATGACTCCAGATGAGGCAGATGGTATGGAACAGTGGAGTGATTAATACATTAGTCTGCGGAAATTCTGTGTCCTGGAGAGACTGAATGTGTGTCCTCAGTGGTCTCAAGTAAAGTTCTACATCCTGGGCTTCCAGAAGAGCTGAAAGGAAACAGAACCACTGTGAACATGTCTAGAATGTAAAGCAGCAAGGCTTTATTTAAACACTGTCATGTTTCTTTGTACATGACTTTCACAATATACACAAGATCAGTTGGAAAGACTTTGTCCATCTGTAATTCATTATCTGAAAGAATGTTAGTAGCCATCCAGTTAGCTCCCACGTATAGTGACTATTTCAGTCACCTGTTATTGCTCCAACAAAATACCCAAACTGGATGGTTTCATGAAGAGAAACTTTACTGTCACAGTCTGGTAAACCACAAATCCATTTACAAGCTACAAGTCCACTCAATAAGAGGCATTATCACAGTCCAGTAGGCTAAGTTCAAATTTAACAAGAGCATCTCAGCATAGGGACCTCAGGTCCAAGGGACGTGCTCTGTTCTTGGTGCTGCCTTCTTGGTGGTATGAGGTTCCCAGACTACTCTGCTCACTTCTCTCCCTTATATCCCACAGCAGGTAGCTCGAGTCCTGCCTCACAAGCACCACTGCTGTCCATTTTCCCTCATCAACATCACAGGCAAGATTCACAACACATGGTGGGAACTGAACCACACCAGGACTCACAGCTGAGTCAAATCAATATATACACGGGGTGGGGAGGGGGTGGGGGGACACACGCAATCCATGACAGTGACTCCACGTGCAACTGAACAAAACATTCCAGGTCCTGCACCGTCTTCATGATTCTTGGTGGGCTCAGGTCCACTGCTGCAACCAGCATGTACCCTGAGGGCCTTCCTGCCTAGAAGGTTCATCTTCCACAGCTGCAGCACAGCAGTCCACTTTGGTCATCCACAGGTTTTTTTCACTGGCTAATTTGCAGAAGTAGATCACCAGGCCTTTCATCCTCATTGGTCAGTCTGGAAGCTCAGTGGAAACTTGTCTATCACAGATGACCTTACTGGTATTTGAAATACTAGTGGCTTAGATTTCAGCAGCAGAGCAATACACCAGCCACCACACTACAACAGAGAGACGGTGCTGGTTCAGAAAGGTTGTGGTGTCATTCCTCAATAACCAAACCAAAGTGTGACTGAAGACACAGTGGGAAAATACTCTCCGAGTTGAAAGGACTTTACTTAGTCCCATGGAAATGGAGAATAAAACATCTTTATAGAATGTTTTGTCACTTCACGGCATGGATTACAAGCTTTGTCATTCGAGTTTTAATTTCTCCTAGCTACTTGACACCACCACCACTCATGGACAGGTTTCAATGGAGCTTCCAGACTAAGAGTAGGAAGAAGACCCTGGTCATCTGTCTGTGAAAAAGTCAGCCAGTGAATATCGAGGAACATTATCTGATACAGCGCTGGAAGGTAAGTCCACCAGGTTGGAAGGCAATCAAGATCTCACTGGGAAAGAACTGTGTCCTCACAGTAGAGACAGCTTCAATGATGTGGATAGAATAAAGCTTTTGGGCCCATCATGTGCTGATGTGGCACGATTCAAAATGAAAAAAAATAGTTGCAAATATCCATTAATAATCAGAAAGTAGAATAAGCAAGTATGAATGCACAAAAACTGGAAGTTGTCAACAACGTAATGGGAATGCATGAAAAACAATATCCTAGGCATCAGGGAGCTATCATGGACAAGTATTTGTCATTTTTGAATCAGACAATCACATGGCCTACTGTCATGGATTGAATTGTGCCCCACCAAAAATATGTGTAGTAATTTGGCTGGGCCAGGTTTTCCTGTACCCTGTGACTGCCTTCCATTTTGTGATTTTCTGACGCTATAAATCATAATCTCTTTCTGTGGCTAGTAGATCAAATGATTATGTTAAAAGAGGATTAGGGTGGGACCGCAACACCCTTGCTAAGGGAGTTTCCCTGAAGTGCAGCTTGCACCACTCTTTATCCTTTCATCCTCTGGGAGATTAAGAGATAGAAGCAAGCAAAGAAATGGCAACCTCTCACCATCAAGTAGCACAGGGAGAAGAGCACATCTTTCAGACCTCAGGTTCCTGCACCAAGATGCTCCCTCAGTAAAAACGGATGTAACACAAGGA
Source organism: Heterohyrax brucei (assembly GCA_028571685.1). Taxonomy (NCBI): domain Eukaryota; kingdom Metazoa; phylum Chordata; class Mammalia; order Hyracoidea; family Procaviidae; genus Heterohyrax; species Heterohyrax brucei. Next base: position 87,195,823 of record CM053147.1, on the reverse strand, counting down.
CTTTCCTCTAGAACTGACAAGGGGGAAAACCTTCCTGTGGGGCAGATGTCCTGAATTTGGACTTGTAGTGTACTGGACTGTGTAAGAATAAACTTTCCTTTGTTAAAGCCATCCATTCTTGGTATTTGTCAGAGCAGCACTAGCTGACTAAAACACCTACACTGCCAGGAATGACAACTTGAAGAGGAATGGCACTGCATTCATCATCAAAAACATTTCAAGATCATTCCTGAAGTACACTGCTGTCAGTGATAGGATAATATCCATACACCTACAAAGAAGACAAGTCATTATGACTGTTACTCAAATTTACGCACCAATCACTAACGGCAAAGATGGAAAAGTGGAAGATTGTTACCAACTTCTGCAGTCTGAAATTGATCAAACATGCAATCAAGGTGTATTGACAATTATTGGTGATGGGAAAGTGAAAACTGCAAATGATGGGATGAACATGTTTCATATTTCTAAGATGTGATTTCTGGATTCCAAAGGGTAGAGTGTCATGCCTTGAATTGTGTGCCCCTCAAAATGTGTGCAGCCATGTGGCTGGGCCATGATTCTCAATATTTTATGACTGTCCTCCGTTATGTGATTTTCCTATGCTGTACATTAGAAGATTAGGGTGGGACTCTAAATCCCTTCATAAGATCACCTCCCTGCTCCACTGTAGAAGGAGTTTCCCTGGAGTACGGCTTGCACCACCCTTTATCCTTTCATCCTACAAGAGATAAAAGGAAAGGGAAGCAAGCAGAGAATTGGGAACCTCACACCATCAAGAAAACAGCACTAGATGAGTAACACATCCCATAACAGTAAGAATCTAGAAGGCATTATGCCTAGTGAAATTTGTTGCAAAAGGACAACTACTGTATGAGACCACTATTACAAAAATTCAAATCGTTTAAACACAGAAGAAAGGAGTCTTTCATGGTTACAAGTGTGGGAAGGGAGGGAGAGGGGTGTTCATTAGATAGTAGATAAGGATTAAGTTAGGTGAACAGAGGAACAACACACAGTAGAGGAGTAGTACAACTGGACTAAACCAAAAGCTATGAAGTTTCCTAAACACAACCAAACAGCCTGAAGAACAGAGTAGCAGGGGTCTAGGGACCATGATTTCAGCAGACATCTATATTAACAGGCATAACAAAGTTTTTTAAGACAGTGTTCTGCACCCCACTTTGGCAAGTAGCATCAGGCTCTTAAAAGCTAGCAAGTGGCCATCTAAGTAGCCTCCATTGGTCCCAATCCATGAAGAGCAGAGAATGAAGATCAAAGACATAAGGAAAATACGAGCCCAAGAGACAGAAAAAGCTACATAATCTAGTGTGAGACCAGAAGAACCAGATGCCGCATGGGTACCACCAATGAGTGCCCTGACATAGAACACGACAAAGAAAAATGGAGTGCAGAACTAAACTCTATTCAAAAGACCAGACTTGGTGGTCCAATAGATTAGAAGCTTCCCAGAAAACATGGTCCCAGACTCTGAGTCCAGAACCAAAAGCCAACTTTTTAGACAAAGACTGGACTGGACTATGGGACATAAAATGATACTGGTAAAAAGTATGCTTTTTAGTTTAAGTAGATATGCGAGACTTAACCGTATAGCTCCTGTTCAGAGGGGAGACAAGAGAGCAGAGGGATACAGGAGCCAGTTGAATAAATACAGACAATACGGGACAGAAAGGAGGAGTGTGCTATCCCAGTATGGGGAGAGCAGCTGGTTCTACATCTATGTCTGTGTAAGTTTTTGTATGACAAGTAGACATGGATTGCCAACTTTCAATAAAAGCACAATAAATACTTAAAATATCACAGACAAGTAAAAATTTACTGAAGATCATTCAAAAGTGGTTGCAATAGAACAAGAGAATAAGTAGGGGTGCACCCTGAGATCTCCAATAAAAGACTACAACTGATGGTCCAGGGGCTTCAGGTTTCCCCTGGGAGCATGATTCCTGGCCCTAATGCTGCCCCTGTCCATGAATCATAATGAAGGTCAACTTTTTGGACAGCGATACATTGGAATTGATAACGCAGAGTGACCATATCTGGTGGGAATTTTATGGCTCTATGCATCTATAAGATGTCATCCTGCTGGCCTCTTGTTGGAGGAAGGCAAGTGCTTAGAAAGGAGGGGATAGGAGACTGCTGGGAGGATAGGACATGTACGGAGTAGAGAGGAAGACTGTGCTGTTACCGGGCAGGGGGAGCAGTGTGAGCTGCTTATAGGTGAGCATGCAAATTTATAGGCGAATGTACATTTTCATTCAATCATAATAAAAAAGTAAAAAAGTGGTTGCAATAGTACGTAAGTTGGTGAAATGCCAGAAATTCAAGCCAGACTCACAAGAGGACATGGAACAAGGAATGTCATCACTGATGCCAGATGGATCTTGGCCAAAAAAAGAATACTGGAAAGGTGTTTACCTTTGTTTTATTGACTACTCAAAGGCATTCAACTGTATGGATCATAACAAATTATGGACAATATTATGAAGAATGGAAATTCTATTGTACATAGACTAAGAAACAGTCATTCAAACCAGGTGTAGTACATGGTTTCAGGTCAGGAAAAAAATACGTGCTGGAGTTGTACCCATCCACTATACTTATTCAATCTGTATCCTAAACATAATCCAAAAAGTTAGATTATATGAAAAAGAATGCGGCATCAGGAATGGAAGAGGACTCATTAACTGTCTGTGATACGAAGATGACACAACCTTGCTATCTGAAAGCAAAGATGACTTGAGGCACTTGTTGATGAAGATCAAAGATATATAGTCTTCAGTGTGGATCACACTTCAACATACAGAAAACGAAAATTCTGGTAACTGGACCAATAAGTAACATCATGATAAATGGAGAAAATACTAAAGTTGTCAGTGACTTCATTTTACTGGGATCCGCAGTCAACAACCACGGAGGCAGCACCCAAGAAATCAAAAGACACTGCAATGAGCAAATGGCTGCAAAAGAACGCTTCAAAGTGTTAAAAAGTGAAGATAGCACTTTGAGGACTAACGTGCGCCTGGTCCAAGCTGTAGTATTTCAGACACCTCACATACATGTGAGAGCTGAACAAATAAGATGACTGAAGATAATTGATGTATTTGAATTTATGGTGCTAGTCAAGAACACCGAATACTATGGGACTTCCAGAAGGAAAAGACAAATGACTGTCTTGGAAGAAGCAGAGCCAGGATGCTACTTAAAAATGAGGATAGCCAGCCTCTGCCTCATGTACTTTGTATATCTTTTCAGAAGGGACCAGTCCCTGGAGAAGGACATCATTCTTGGTAAAGTAGAAGGTCAGCAAAAAAGAGGAAGCCCTTCAATGTAGCCACTGACACAGTGGCTACAATGAAGGGCTCAAGCACAGCAATGTTTGTGAGGGTGGCATAGTATGGCAGTGTTTCACACTGTTGTGTAGGAAGCTGCTATGAGTCAGAATTAATCTGATGACACCTAACAAGGACAATTTGGCAAGAGCACAGTTTATATGGTTAATGCCTCATTTCAGTTTCCTATGAAATGACTGGAAAACACTCTATTATGTTCTTAATAAAAGTGTAACTTAACACACTTAACAATGTGAAGTTACATTTAAGTATGAGTGAAGAAAATATTTTATAAACAGGGGACTGCTGTAAAACATTGTGAAATACTAAATATAGTGAATTGTACACTTCAGAAGTGTTTAATTTCACAATATGAATTTTACCAAAAAAATTAAGCACAGTAACAGTAAAAATACTTAAAAACTATAGATATGAAGAAAACACTTGAATAGTTGTGTCAGCTATTGCTTAATATAATCCAAGTATCTTGATTAAAACTTGTTCTCCTAACGTACCTAAGTGATTTCCATTCAGACCCCATCTCAAAGTTCCAGCTTTAGACATTATAATGCCCTTTCTTAAATGAGAACAGATTTTATATATGAAGGCAGGGAATGAAGTCAAGTGAATCTTATTTTGTGGTATTTTCGTGGTAGACTCTTGTTTTAGGCTGCACTGGGAATCAGGTGGAAACCCTAGTGGCACAGTAACTGAGACCCTGGCTGCTAAACAAAAGGTTGGCAGCACAAATCCACTATGCACTCCTTGGAAACTATAGGGCAGTTCTATTCTGTCCTATAGGGTCAGTACAAGTCAGAATTAACTTGACACCAAAGGATTTCAATGGGTTTTAGGAGTCAGGCATGCCCCTCTCCATCTCATTAAATATACATTCAATTAATCTGTCCACCTAACACCAAAGCCCTGTGAAGAAAGAGATAATCCAGGAATTGTTTTTCCCACAAGACATTTTGTTTGAAATTACTACATTTTCATTAATGGTAATTTCAAAATTAAATAATCACATCTAGCAGTTAAGTGCTCTTAGAGCATGACCATCATGTCTGGTGATTTTACAGGGTCTCAAGTATGTCTTTGAGATGAGCCTTTTACCTCTAACTTCCAGTGGGTGTAGGCTACTCATTCTAAAGCAAAGTGTAATTTCTCAAGCTCTGGGCCATATACTCATAAGACTAAAATGACCCCAGGGTTCATGCCTGTAGAAGATTCACCCACAGAAAATATTCGTTTTACAGTAACAGAAAAGATACAAACCCCAAACTCACTGCTGTCAAGTCAATACTGACTCACAGTGACCCTATAGGACAGAGCAGAACTACCCCATACAGCTTCCAAGGAGCATCTAGTTGATTCGAACCACTGACCTTTTTGGTTAGCAGCTGTAACACTTAACTCCTATGCCTTCAGGTTTCCAAAATAAACAGCTTCTATTTATCGAGGTATATCTGTGAGGAAACCCTGGTGGTGTAGTGGTTAAGTGTTACAGCTGCTAACCAGAAGGTCAACAGTTCAAACCTGCCAGGCACTCCGTGGAAACTATGAGACAGTTCTACTCTTGTCCATAGGGTCGCTGTGAGTCAGAATCAACTCCAGAGCAGTAGGTTTGGTTTGGATGGTTTTACCTACTGTGTAAGTCCCCAGGTAGTGAAAAGGGTTTGCACGTGAATCTACCCAGTGGTACCTCAAAAAAAAAAAAAAAAGTTAATGAACTGCTTCTATCAAGATTAAAGCCAAGGAAACCCTATCAGCCATAAAGAGGAATGAAAGTTCATACATGTGACAACATGGGTGAACTTGGAAAACACGCAGAGTGAAGTAAGTCACGACACAAAAGAACTAATACCGCATTATTCCACTTACATGAAATATCTAGAGTAGGTAAATGTGTAGAGACAGGAAGCAGACTAGTGGTTACCAAGGACTGAGAGGCGGCAAAGAACAGGGGATTACTGCATAACAGTTTGTCTGGAGTGATGAAAAAGTTTCTGAAACAAGAAGTAGTGATGGCTAGATGATATTATGACTGTAAACTAATGCCACTGAACTGTACACTTAAAATTGGTTAAAATGGCCAATTTTATGTTACATACTAATATATACATGCATATTAATGTATATGTGTGCAGACACACGTGTATACATGTGTATATATTTATAACAACTTCAACCTGGACACAAATTTTCCCTGTGGACCTACTATACAGCAGGTAAACTGAGAACAGTTTAGCACAGCTGGAGGATAAAGCACAAAGGACAAGATGACTTCATCATGAGAAGACCAAGTGCAATCGTTTCATTACCACACTAATGGTGGAGGGCAGATGATACCACCAGGCAGGCAGGAGAGAGATCATAAGGGGCACTGATGCCAAGGCAATCAAGAAGAGTCTCACCATTTTCCACAGTTGAGAAAATGTCCTTCAAAATTGGAAAATAACTGCTTTGCTTAGTTTTCAGGATCTTAACCATTCTGAGGATGATGGGAGTCTGGAGCTAAGTTGAAAGAGAAAATTAATACAAGCCAGATTAATTGCTAAATAAATATACTCTATAACAAAACAATAAATTATATTCCACAGCATTTAACATTCTAAAGCATACCTAGTTTCAAGTTAAAAATTAAAAAAATAAATTTTTCCTTTAGCTTGTATTTTATTTTGCATTTACGGTTTTCCTAAATTTTCAAGAGAATCAGGATCAATTTACATATTTATATATACAGAAAATATTAACTTTTCATATTAAAATATTTGCTCTGTTTCAGAAAATCCCTAACAGACACATGGATGAACACCTAACTTACACAGCAAGAGCCAGCAGAGGAAGCTAAGTTAGCTTTTCGAAAGCTGCATCTCTCACTAGGCAAGGTCTCACTCCTTCCCAAATCAATTAAATTGACTCGATTAATTACATCTTACAGTCTTCAGTGTTTCTCAGGGGAAGCACTCTTCTTCCAATGTCACAAAGTGTTTCCAGTCATCTCAAATGCTGTCAAAATAGTCTCAAAGAGACAATACCACTTTTAACCTCCGTTAGTGTTAAAAGTGTATTCCAGACAGCACTTTGGGGTTAAGAAATGAGAGACTATTAAATCAAACAAGGATCATGCATTAAATCTTTCAAATTATTGGAAATCACTGCTCGAGAAACCAAATTCCATACCTGACTTTACTGATTCAATTTAGAAGTCATTTGTAGGGCTACCACTTACATGAGGGACCCCTGGTAGTGCACTGGTTTGGTCTTGGGTTCTTGTACTTACTTGATCATAAATGCATACTAGATTCTCTCTCCTCATCTTCCAGAAATCTAGCTCAATTTGAGGATTCAAGTGAAGACCATTTGGCAAAGGATGCACTGAATCCTTCTCCACAATTTCTTGAATTTGATGTGACCATTTAATAACCACAGATTCAACTGCATGGAGTATTATCCTTTCATTTGACTCTAGCCTACAAATATTGAAATGATTAAAAACCCCAGATTAATAATTTGATACAAATTAAGACTTGGATTTCAATAGATATTTTATGTACTCACCAACTAGTTTTCTGAGTATATATATTAAAAAAAAATTCAAACTCATTGCCATTGAGTTGATTCTGACTCAATGACTGCACAGGACAGAGTAGAACTGCCCCATAGAGTTTCCAAAGAGCACCTAGTGGATTTGAACTGCTGATCTCTGGGTTAGCAGACGTGGCTCTTAACTACTGCAACCTCAGTGTTTCCATTCTAAGTATACCCCATTGCTGTCGAGTTGATTCCAACTCATAGTGACCCTATAAGGACAGAGCAAAACTGCCCCATACAGTTTCCAAGTAGCACCGGGTAGATCTGAACATCTGGCTTTTCGGTTAGTAGCTGAAGCACTTAACCACTATGCCACCAGGGTTTCTTTTCCTAAGTATACCAAATCCACTACCATCAAGTTGACTCTGACTCAAATATCCATTATTTTCATGACCTTGATTTAAATTGTGACCATATGGTGTTATTTACATGTCTTCAACACTAAAAAAAAGTTAAAGAATTACCGCAGCCTCAAAATCATCTTACTAAACAGTACTACTCTTGACATCATAGCAGTTTTTACAGTTTGCTTTTTAAAAGCCTACTTTGAAACAATACAGTATTTCTGCACATTCCTTTAAAAACATGAGTTACACCAAGTCTATATTTTACTACAGTCTGGTGGGGGTGTGGTACTAAGTAGGTATGCCGGCTCTCTACTTTAATACCTTGTACAGACCACATCCAGAGTCCCTGGGTGACACAGACAGTCAAGCACTCCACTAGTAAACACAAAGGCTGGTGCCCAGGGGCACCTTGGAAGGCAGCCCTCGAGATGTACTTCCAAAGGCCTTGAAAATCCAATGGAATGCAGTTCTACTCTACACATACTGGGTCACCATGAGTTGGCACCAACTTGTCAGCAACTGGTTTAAGTTAGGTTTAAATACACTGTTGTTGCCTACCCATCCTTGGAATAATGCTGATCCAGGTCAATCTTTGTTGCGATAGTAGGAATTGGTAGAAGAGTTCTTCCTGACATTTGACCCCTAAAAATAAGCATTTTATATTTCATGACTTCTATGTGATGTTCCATATCTTGTGAAATAAAACACGACCAGGATTTATGGTTGCTTTTACTAGAAAGAATCGGCACTAAAATCTAGAAAAAGAGAAACATTGTACACAGGAATTAAGTTACAACAATGTGCCCTTTCAAAGATTTCTTGTCATACAAAATCAGCAACAAAACTGTTCGATTTCACGAAGAGCCTCTTATGATACCATGCCTACCATGCCTACAAAGAGAGGACAAAGTCCAGGAACCACTTAGAGTTAAATAGACAAACTCTTGCAAAGCAGAAGTATTATACAATGCTCGCTATTGATTTTTCCCATTTCCCAAGCATTCGTGGAGGGTCCCTGTGACCCAAATGCAACACGAAATAAGAAAATTCAAGTAAATTGCTTTATTTATTTATTTTTTTTAACAGAAATGGAACATACTGGCAGGAGTATTACTGAAAAAAAATCTTTGAATCATACGGAGGCTAGGAGTAAATTAATCTTCTCAAACCCTAGGTGGCATCCTGTGGATTAAAGCTTAGGTAGTAAGAATGATATTTATTCTACCACATGGACCTTTTTCAGAACTTCTACCATTAAAATTGAGAACATCAATAAAATGATGTGAAAACACTTAGAAGTTTTTTCTATTCCCAAAACCTTGCATATATTAGATAAAAGAAAAAGGTTGACTAAACAAAGTGGCTCTCTGATGGCTTTCCAACATCCTTCTAATCCCCTTTCAACATCAAGTGATTTTAAATCATGTTTTTCCTTTTCCTGAGATCTATCCAATCTGCATGATAGCTAAATGTTTATTAGCTAACATGCTCAGAAGATAGCTATCTGCCTTTTAAAATTTATGCTGATAATACAATCTTCAAATTAAAAATAAACCTGAAAGTTCATTTTTTGTTTCCTACTGCTATTGAAACAAATCTCTCCAAATTGTAGTTATGGAACAAATTGTGTGTCCCGTCTGACCTCCTCCCACTCCCCACAAATATATGTTGAAATACTAACCCACATAACTTGTGGAGGCATCCTGATAGTACAGTGGTTAAGAGATAGGGCTGCTAGCCAAAAGGTCAGCAGTTTTATACCTGTGGATGCAATGTAATCATCTTCCGTAATTTTCTTGGTGAAAAAGATACACATACAATGCAAGAGAGTATTACATTAACTCAGCCATATCAGTATAGGATGTGTCTAGATCTAATCACTTCTGAGTTATAAAAATGTTCCTAAGGCACAGAGACAAGTACTTACTAGAGAAGACAGATGCCGTGTGAATCACTAAGAACTAAGGAAGGCTTCTGACAAGGAAGAATCAACACAGCTGAAGACCCTGATTTGGACTTTGAGCCTCCAGAAGTGTGAGAAAGTAAATTTCTATTCTTTAAAGCCACCCACTTCTGGTATTCTGTAACAGCAACACTAGGAAGGAATTGAATCCTTACATTTTCCTGCTTAGCAGTGGCCATGTGTAAAGCTGAGAAACACAGATGAGTATGACAACAATTCCTGCCCTTGATGAGCATGGTAGGTTAGGAACCAGAAACTGGACCCTTGGCATAAGAACCGCCCAAAGCACGGAATGTTCAGGGGGTACCAGGTTCTGTTTCAGACTTATACTCTGTGTACTTGTCTGTGACCAAGCCAACTTTGTCTTCAAATTCAATGTGTGTCACAAATCACAGCTGAAGCTGCTATGAAGTCCTGAACCACATATTTGAGAGCGCCAAATAGCTAGAGGCAAATAGCTCGAGTATCAAGTATAAGTTGTAAAAAAAACAGACCTGGAATGTATTTGACTACACTGAGTTTTGTTATCAAAAAACTATATGCAAAGTAATTCAGTTTATCCAGGGTTTTCAGCATTCACTTCAATCGGAGAGCTTGCTTCACTTTCATGATTTGTAAGTCCAAATTTTTCCTGAAATTTAGATATGCTTACCAAAGAGAATTACATGTTTACCCAGAAGAACTTAGACATGCTTACCAAGGAGCTAAACAACTACAGATAAAAGGGGTTACAGTGACTTTGCTGTGTATCTCCTTACTCCTGTTCTTCATCTGATCCTTTTTTTAAACTGGTTGGTTTCTGTTTACAGTGGTTCTGAAATCAGCAGACGGTACCACGATTACAACCTGGGAAACACGTTCAAAACACAGGCATCTGTTCATGCAGTGGTTAAAGTGCTCGGCTGCTAACCAAAAGATCAGCAGCTGCTCAAATCCACCAGCCACTCCAATGGGGCAGTTCTGCTGTCCTAATAGGGTCACTATGAGTTGGAAGAGAAACCCTGGTGGCATAGAGGTTAAACGCTACAGCTGCTAACCAAAAGGCTGGCAGTATGGGGCAGTTCTACTATCTTATACGGTTGCTATGAGTCAGAATCAACTTGATGATCATGGCTTTAGGATTTCAGTATGAGTTATTCGTTTGGCAGCAATAGGCTTGGTTTCACTCACCCAGGCCTCCAGAACTGGAATCTCCACATCTGGGGCTCCAGAACAACAAAATAATACTTTTGTTCTGGCTTGATAAACATTCACAGTTATTAAGGCCAACATAACACTTAGTGGAAACCCTGGTGGTATAGTGGCTAAGAGCTACAGCTGCTAACCGAAAGCTCAGCAATTCAAATCCGCCAGGTGCTCCTTAGAAACTATGGGGCAGCTGGAATCAATTTTACGGCAGTGGGTTTGGTTTTACTGAAACAACCATGTCATTTATATGCTCTGCTAAGACTCAACGGCACTTCGCTGGCATTGGCTAAGTATAATTATGTATTACAATATAAAAACCAAAAACCAAACCCACTGCTGTTGAGTCGGGTCTGATTCATAGCGACCCTAGAGGTCACAGTAGAACAAACTGCACCATAGTATCCAAGGAGCACCTGGCAGGTTTCAACTTTTGACCTTTCCTTTAGCAGACATAGCACTTAACCACTACACCACCAGGGTTTCCTATTACAACATAGGTACAAATAATAATGTATAGCGACGCATAACGATGTTCAAGGCAGACTTGGAGTTCAGTCTTGGACTAATTAGGTTTGAGATGTCTTACATTTTGAGCAGGCATGTCAAGAGGACAGGTAGATGCTTTAACCTGGAATTTAGGGGAAAGGCCTCAGATACCAAGTGAAGTTTGGAACTTTCAAGCATCTCATCACCATTACTGTTAATCAGAGTATATCAGAATCAAACTCCCAGGACTATTTAATACTGAACACTAATTCAGAGTATAATAAACCAAAACCAAACCCACTGCTGTTGAGTCGATTCTGACTCACAGTGACCCTGTAGATAGAGTAGAACTGCTCCATAGAGTTTCCAAGGAGCGCCTGGCAGAGTATGTCTGTTAAAAAACAGCTTCAGGGTAGTGTCTGCCCTCTTATTTCATAAGAGAAAAGGAGAATGAAACTCAATAGCCCAAGGCTGATTGCCATAAAGTGGAAGTGAGACATACATCCTGTCTGCCATTTCTACTAATTCTGACACCACCCATTCCCCTACAGCACTTTCTACTGAGTTCAGTAATTCACTGCAATAGCCACACAGAACTAATAGGTCATACTCACAACTGTGGGGTTTATTAGGAAAGTAACAGTTACAATTCAGGTCCAAGAACCCTTACGATGCTGTTCTTCCATCAGGATAGCCTCTCCCTGGCAATGGTCTCTGCCCAAAGGCACTCAGCTTTCTCCCTCCACGGGCCATGAAGCCCACCACACAGCTTCCTACTGCTGGGTGTCTCGGGGTGGTCTCGCCTTCTTCCTTGGGAGTCGAGGGTTCCTCCTCTCTGCCCTGGAATTGGCTGCCTTTTAAGATAAAACTGGCCAATCCCCCACAATTAACCTATCACGCATCACCTGGGTTGTGGTTCTAAGACCATGGCTAGAAAGGCCACACACAAAAGTAATTGATCCACTGCAAGGATATTTAAATAAGGGGGGAAAAAAGTCATAAATGACTTCCACACTCCCTTCAGTTTAAATATTTGGTCTATTCCCTTCCTCATTCTATTCCACTTTAGGACTAGAACACTTCCTCAGTACTTTCTAATCCAATTACCACCTCAGTAACACAAGTCCCCTCAACTACATGGTCAGTATAAGTCAGACTCGACTTGACAGCAGTGGCTTTTTTTGGCTGACCTCCCAGTTGAGCCACCAATTCAGGAACCCTTGCATCCAGTGTTTTTTCCTTCAAACGAATCACTGGTAAAACTAGATGTTGATTTAGCTTGGAACATAAGTCATAAAGGAGCACTAGCATTCCATTTACCTCCAAAACTTCCAAATTAGGATGTATCTGATTCAAAAAAAGAACTTTCATAGAACATGTCACATCAATACTGCCTTATAGTAAATAAACAGATTTGGCTTTGACAATTGCCTTTGCTAGCGACTGTTTGAACGACAAGTTCCACAGCTATTTATTTTGTAATTTGCCTCTCTAGTTGTCTTTCTCACCATTCTTTCATTCCCAAGTTAAGTCATACTAAATTTCTCCATTTCCAAAAATGTGACTGGCACGTCCTCACCTCTGTGCTGTTTTTCCTGCTCCTTCTGCTCAGAATGTACTTCCTCTACCTCTATATCTAGCTATCTCCTCCTTGTCCTTAAAGAAGGGCCAAATAATTTAGCATTGAAATAGGAATGCTTTGAAAGTAAAAAGAAGCACTAGAAATTATTAAGAGATGTTAAGTGATCTATGAAAAACAAACCCACTGTCATCCAGTCAATACTCAGTGACCCTATAGCACAGAGCAGAACAGCCCCACAGAGTTTCCAACTAGCAGCTGGTAGATTCAAACTGCCCAACTTTTGATTAGCAGCCAAATTTTTAATCATTGCACAACTAGGTCGCCAATAAGAGACTAGAACTGTTACTGGCCTGAGGTAAATCAAGATTTACAGGTGCCCTATTTAAGGCTTTCCTCCTCCTTGATACTCTCCATATGAGGAGATGCTTACCTGGCCACTCACAGAATCTGAGAGCACCCCTCTCATAGCCCTAGTCACACTAGTGGATTAGTGCTCTCCTTGATTAGGCTGCACACTTTTTTTTTTTTTTAAACAGTGTGGTCTTTCAGAAGTAGACCACCAGTCAGGATGAAACAAGAAAACTAGGATGGAAATAGTAAGAGTGTTGAAAGATGGCAGTGAATTAAACCAATGATATAAAGCACTTTATGTATAAACAATCAAATGGAAAACTAAGAAAAGAAAAAAAACGGATTTCTGGGTCTTTCCTATAAAAAGCCTCTGGGTAGCTATGAAAAACAAAGAATCAGGGTTGGTTAACAACTAAGCATTTACCAGGGACTCCTTGCATGCATTCAGAGAGCAGAAACTCATCACTTACCTCCAGATTCCAGTAACTACCACCCAGTAGATGCTGATTAAATGTTGATTAAATGAACAAATGACAACTGTAGGCATACTATCATAAATTTCCCCGTGTCTTTTTTACAAAAATATCAAAAATTTAAATGGAAATAGCAGAGATCAGCTTGAAACATACACCAAAATGTTTTTTTCTCTTAAAAAAAAAATACCTAAGAGCTTCAGTTTTTTTGTGTCTAATAAGAACAAGATATCAACTGGCTTTTATTTAACCTTCACTCATTTACCAGATATTTACTGAGCTCCCAGCAGGTGTCAGGTGTAGGTGTTTGGAGTTCATAATGAGAAAAACAAAGAAACAGGGTTGTATTAGGGTAAATTAAATGAGGATAAAATTTAAGGAGGTACCAAAAAACTTACATTAAGAGAATGGAATATTTTACTCAGAAACTCAAACCAATAATAATTTTTTTAAAAAACAAACTCATGAGACTTCTGGCCAACATGGTACCATAGACAGAAGCACCACACTGTCTCTCCACAGCATAGACCCCAAAAGTAAGCAAAACAGAGACAAATGTCAATCCTGGAACCACAAGTATCCAATGAAGAGAAAAAGGATTCAGCCAAACACGGAATGGAATAAGAATCTAATAGAGAATAGAGAAGAGAGGTATGTGCAGAAGTTCCCTATCAGCTAATACAGCATGGATTTGCCATCATGGATTCCTGTTGGTGACTGGTGGACAGGGAGCACAGGAAAACAGCTTTATGGAGTCCCCAACAGGAGAAAGAGCACCTGGTAACCAGCGATACAAGCTTTCCCACACCCTCCCTACTCCACCCCCCATCTTCTGCCACTGCTCTACTTCTGCCACCTTTTGGCTGGCTGCAGTAGCTCACTTGGCAAGGAAGTGCAGCATCCATGCCACCTGCATTTACCCAGCCCACATCAGAGACTGGCAGACATGCAGTAAAGGAGAGCAGTGTCATGGAGCTTCCTGCAGGCTACAAAGCACCCAGTCACCAGCAATAAATGCTTTCCTAACCACTACTCTTCCTCTCCCCACCTCAGCCTCCTCTGCTTCCTACTGGCTGCTGTCTCTTGGCTGGGAAGCAACTGCTTCAGAACTGGCTACTTGGATTTGCCCCTACACAGGCCAGCTCACTGTGTGCCTCTCATTGTTACTGGTGTTGCCTTTTTTTTTTTTTCTATTTCTTTTGGTTTCTTCTATGCTTCCATCTATCTCCTTCTTTCTCTCAGACACCTGGCACTGTGTACTGTCTTTGCTTCTTTTTGAAAGGCTTCAATGCAGAACAGCTCCACTGGCCTACAATGCCATGCTGGTTGGATCCTCAGGGTTTTTTGTTTGTTTTGCTTTGTTCTGTTATTTTTTGTGTTACTTTTCTTTCCATGGCTTGGGAGCCCCTTTTAGTTGGGCTGTACTGTATGGCTTAGGAGCCACTTTGCTCATCTGTGCAGGCAAGTCAGTAGGATCTATGGGGCATTTCTTTTTTTTTTTTCTTCCCTTCTGATCTTTCTATACTTAACTTCTTTTGATGTCTCCTGAATACTTTGTGACATCTATATCCCTTCTAGTCAGGTTATTCTGACCAGCCTGAGAGCTACTGGCAGAGTTTTCACAGCCACACGGGGGGGTGGGGGAGTGGGGAGGAGTGTCCTTGTCCTTCTTTTTCTCATTTCTTTTCCAAATTTTATTTAGCTATTTTTCTTCCTTTTCCTTTCCCTTCCCTCTTGTTTATTTTCCATTTCTCAGTTTCTTGTCTCTCCACTCCAACAGCAAGCTCTCCTAGCATGCTCTTTTATTTTTTTGCTCCTGTCTCTCTCTCTCCCATAACCCTCTTAGCGCCACACATCACAACCTCCCCTCTCCTTCTTGCCTACCTGCACTGTGCAATGAATATCACACCCCTAGCAGCACAGGTATGCCCTATTGTAATCTGTCTAACACTGATTTCATTTCCAGCCTACTTTGTCAGCCGTAGCAGATATCACTCACAACTCATCCCAGCCTCTCCCCTTCATCTGGACACATCTTTCTGCACCATAGCAGAGAAACTAACCCAGACCATTGGAAAAGGAGGTCAAAAGTATTGTCACCACAGCTGAGCAAACAACAAAGAATGCATGGCCTACCTGCTCAGACATAACCAAATAAAACAAAAAATGCAAGATGAAACAAACAGATCTACAATCAGTACAGGAATAAAATAACTACTGAATATCGTGAATGTAACAAACAGTATCAAAACATTAAAAAAAAAAAAAAGGATGGTTATAGCAGGCATTGAAAATAAAACACAGGATGATTTTCCAGAACAAGGGACACTAAAACTACCTGAAAGAGAATACAAATTCTGACATTCAAGTTATCCAAGGGTTGAAGCAACAAAGCAGATAAAAATGAGCAAAACTGAGGCGGTGGCAGGGGAGGGACAGAAAAATTCATGAAAAATACAGGCAAAAAAATGAAAGAATTCAGGGGGAAGAAAGGTCACTGCTGTTGAGTCAATTCCAACTCATAGTGACTCTATAGGACACAGTAGAACTGTTCCAGTTTCCAAGAAGCACCTGGGGATTCTAACTGCTGACCTTGCATAGCAGATGTAGCACTTAACCCCTATGCCACCACGGGTTAGGAACAAAATGTCAAAATAAACTTACAACTAGAAACCATACCAAAAAAAAAGTCAGGAATCTAAAAAACAAGATTTTAGAAATGGAGAGTGTCACAGAAAGGCTGAGAACCAGGTTTGAAAACATGGAAGATCAGATCATCAAAACACTTGAATACAACCCTGTTTAAGGAAAAAGCAATAAAATCAATGAAGAAATGCTAAGAATTATGCATGAAACAATCAAAAGCAAAAATTTGCAAGAGTATCGGCATTCCAAAATGAGCAGAGCAAACAGAAAACAGAGGCTTGTTGAAGAACTGCTGAAAGAAAACTTCCCTAGGATCATGAAAGATGAAAGTTGACTATCCAAGAAACTTAAGAAATCCCATGTACCACAGACCCCAAAAGTAAATAACCAAGGCACATCATAATCACACTTGCCAAAAACCAAAGACAGAAAAAAATTCCATGAGCATCTCAAGAAAACAGAAAGACACATAAAGAGGAGAAACAGTAAAACTAATTTCCTGAACACATGATACATACCAAAAACTCTTCCTACAACAAAAAGGCACACGATCAAATCAAAAAATGGGCAAAGGACTCCATCCAAAGGAACACCACTGCATTGTACAACAGCACTAAATGCCACCAAAGAGAATATTCAAGTGGCCAAGAAGCACATGTAAAGATGCTCAATATCATGAGCCATCAGAGAGATTCATAACAAAACTACAATGAAATCCCACTGCACTTTTCAGAATGGCAATAATCAAAACAAAAAAAAAAGAAAGAAAAGAAAACAAGCGTTGGCAAGTTTGTTAGAGAACACAGAAGCCCATCTATTGCTGGTGGGTTTTAAACCAGTACAGCCTCTGTGGAAAACAGCATGGCAAAATTTCAAAAAGTGGACCACAGAGCTACCATAATACTCAGAAATCCCAATCCTAGATATATACCCAGAATAAGTGAAGGCAGAAACACAACGGAAACCGGTAATGTTTACTGTAGCACTTTCCACAAGAGCTAAAATGTAGAAAGAGCCAAAATAGCTCACAACAGACGACTGGCTGAACAGAATGTGTTGTCTTTGTACGATGGAGTATTAGTTAGCCAGAAAGAGAAATGAAATTCTGTACATCCCACAACACTGATGAACCTTGAAAATCATCAGGTTGAGTGAAATTAGTCGGCAGTAAGAGGTGAAATATTCTATGATTGCACTTACATGAAATAAAAAATTACATAGAAAGCAAAGGTAATTAATAGTTACGAAGGGAGGGAATAAGGGCAAGTTTCTGCATAGGGGGCATGAGTTTGTTAATGGTAGTGATGTTGAAAAGGGTTGGTGACAATGGCTGCACAACTGGAATATAAAAATCACTGCCACTAAATTGTATGTAAATCAACTGTCAAAATAGTGGATGCTTTGTTATGTCTTTTCATGATAAAATTTAAAAGAAAAAGAAATGTTTCAAATGTTGAATGCAAAATTCTCCTGGCATCTCACAGGAATCAGATAATGAGATGTTCAATGGTGGGGGTGGCGCTGATACAGGGACCTAGGTAGGGTACCAAAGTTGGGAGGAGACTTTGACTAGCCCAAAGAAAGCAAGGAAATTCCTTTAAAAAGGTGGCAAAGTAGAAGAGGTGTGAAAAAAAAAGGAGACTGGTAAGTCATCAGCAATAAATGTCGGTGACAAATGCCACCTTAAATATTGCCTTTGGCAGGACTGCTTCGATTACTAGTCTGATTTAGCAACGGGAATGTTAGAAGTGACTGTGTAGACAAGACTATCTGAGTGATTCCCAAGCACTGCTACACAGTGGAATCACCTGGGGATCTTTAATAATTCAGATAACCTGTTCTCAGAATTAGCCCCTAACCAGCATCATTAGCATCACCTGGGAACTCTGAGCAGGGGTTCAAACGAGTAGGAACCAGTTCAAAGCCCTGGTTTGGAAGCCACTGCTCTAATTTTATGGAGCCTAGCCATTTAGTACCTTGCAATGCTGGTTGGTGAACCAGAAGCTTTGACATCCTCACAGAACTTGTTGAGCCCAAGACAGAGTCTTGGGCTCATGCCAGACCTGTGGAATCAATCTGCCCTAAGCAAAATCCCCAGGTGGTTATGAGGCACAGTAAAAGTCAAGTAACTTTGGTTTAGAGACCCTTTCTCAGATGTAAGGGGAGAAAAAAGGAACATATAGGCAATCATTTATATCACCCTCTTCCTATTATCTTGCCATCTGACATGAGTGGCACTTAAGAACTAATAGGAATCTGAAAACATAATACCTATTTCCAATGTATAAATTTGTCTCTACCCTGCTCTTAAAGTTTAAAAACCACAACTAAGTATAAGTGCCAGTCAATTCAAGCTGCTTTTAATTTAATTCTATTATTTAAAGAAAGGAAAGAAGGAAGAAAAGGCAGGGAAGAAGGAGAAAAAGAAAAGACACACTCTCTCCAATTGCCCCAAATACTGAATATTAGTGTCATCGAGTATCAGTTCACTTTAGGAAAACAGTCTAAATCCTATACACCTGGCTAAAGAGATTACTAGCTTCTCCATTACTTCCTTTTTAATTGTCACAGTTGTTCCCCAAACTTCCAAGTGCCATGGAGATAAAGATTCAAATATCAAAGACAGACTGGTACCTCATCTAGAAAAGCAGTCACATGACCAAGAGATGATGCAGGTAATTCTCCAAATAAAAAAGTTTGAGTGCAATCATTTACTCCAGTACTTTCAGGAATCTTCTTGACTATATAAACAAGTTTCTGTTTTGCATCTTTTGGAATCTGAAACAAAAGCAAGACTATTAGTTCTTCAAAATGACTATGTAGTTTCCATGTTAACAGGTAAGATTTACTGTATCCAACTTACAGCTGGTCTGGTAACAGAAGAAACAAAGCTTGGCATCCTGCTTCCCTTTACAAAAAGGCTATTGTACTGTTCTCCCCCCTTCACAAAGTGTATCATTTTCTTTGTTCTTTTGTGTTGCTAATTTCACAGAACTATTGGTGTGAAAATGCCACCGTTAAAGGACATGTCAATTACACCAGATCACCGGATACCATAAAATTTCATACATAAAAACAAATAAAGGAGCATGTAGAATGTTTCAACCTCAGCAACAGGTACTCTCCTTGTTTAGAAACATGCCAAACTAAGGTAAAGATGGAGTAAAGATGTCAATTTGTATTTATATCCTCAAAACAAAGATTAAAATGCTTAACCAAGATATTCTACTATTTTCACAAGTGCTGAGTCATTTCTAGATGACTGCTTAACTCAAGAGACATGAGAGTTTAAGTATTCTATCTCCTTGCCTACTGACAAACTTAAGCAACAAAAAAAAGGTTATAGGTAGAACCCCCGCAATACAAAATATTTCAAAGTTCAAAGACTCCTAAGTTTTACATTTTAAAACAAAAGGAAACAAAGAAAAACCCTCCCCAACTTTAAGGGGATGTTTAGGGTAGCTATGAGAGGCATCAACTCCACGGAAACGGGTTTTGAGACATTCTAGGACTAAACTCGAATCTTCTTTCTTGTCTAGGATCCTATTTCCTGTTTATTATAATAAGCATATCTAGTGGTATCACTCCAGTATCACACCAGGGTACCGTACTAACTGAAGACTGTAAATCCTGCTCTAGAGTCTCCACCCCTGAAAAATGCTAAATACAAATTGTTACTTGCAGATGCCTTACAAACTTTCAAGTGAACCAGAAAGCCAAACTAAAAACAGAAACCACCCCTCCAGCCCCCTCCCCCGCCTCCCCATAACAAAAACAGAAAGACAGGGAGGATGAGGAGGGGGAGGAAGGAAAGGACTGTCCCTCCTCACTGGTTAATAAACACCGTACGTGTACAGATTGTCCCCACATTCCCTTAAGAACTCTTGTTCTTCTTCAGAGACCCTGTTGCAGTGATTAAGCACTGGGCTGCTCACCCAAAGGGCGCTGGTTAGAACCCAGCAGGTTCTCGACAGGAGAAAGACGGCAGCTGGCTTCCTGAAAGATGATAAATCTTAGACACCCTACACAGGGGCTTTTCTCCTCTGTCCTACAGGGGTATGGGTCAGAATCAACCCGACAGCAATAAATTTGTTTTTTGTCTGCCGTCTGTCACTCCCGATGAAGTTTGGTTGATGGCAGTCACATTAAATTCATGACAAGTTATGTGGACTCTCCAAACACCACGGTTCTCAGAAGACAGCTCCAGAGTGGCCAAACTGAAAACAAGATCCCATTTAAACACACCCCCAACAGCGGGTGAAACAGCATAAACACAGAGAACACTGTACTTTGACACCCAGTTTGTTGAAGGAAGTGCTTTTCGCGCGTTATCCCAGTAGAGCTGATTCCACAGGGGATAACAGAAGACTGGCTTTTACACACCACAGCCACCGACGGCAAAGAGGGCGCAGGTGGAGCGCTCTGCGGGGTCCCAGGCAGGGACTTCAAGAGAAGTTTCTTTCTAAACCACCAGATCAGCTCTCTGCGGGAATCCAAGGAGGCTCGACAGGACTACATTTTGCTGGGTGGGCGGCGTGCCCCAATCCCCGAGCCTGTGGCCCCTTACCTCCCGGGAGGATGCGAGCCGGCCCGAGGCCGTGGTGCCGAACAGGAGGCAAGCGGAGCTTGCGCTTTCCAGAAACTCCGCCAGGTCCCGACGGTTGCCCTGGCTCTCCAGATACTGACTCCATTTCGCCTCCGGGAGCCTCAGCATCTGCTCCAAGCGGCCACCGAGGAAGCGCACCCGTGCGTCCTGAACGAAACTCCGCGCTCTCCTAGTCTCTTCCTCCTCGTCTTCGTCCTCCTCGAACTCCATCACGCCCGCCGCCTCCAGGCAGGGGCCCGGGGTTAGACGAAGAATTGGGACTTCCAGGAAGCCTGGAGTTTCCCTGGCTGCAACCCGCGCTGCCATTGGGCACCCCGGAGGGAACGCGGAACAGCCTGGCTGTTCACACGCACTCCTGCGCCTGCACTGGGTGGGGGGACGCCCCTCAGCAAGCCCCCCAGGAGGCTCCCACTCTCCTCCCTCAAACGCAGCCCCTCGTCTCCCCCTGGCTGCTATTTGTTCGCTGCGCGTCTGCGCGCAGTGCGAGCCTCGCAGGCCTAGAAGGTAGACGGGGACAAGCTGCGCGTCCCGTTTCCCAGGGAACGGCGTCCCTCGGGCCAGCTAAGGGCGGAGTGACCGCACAGTGGCCACTGCCCAGCCAAAGAGAACAAACAGCATTTGGGCTCTGGAAACCAAACCTGGGTCAAGAAGGGCTGTGCCTTGGGCCACTTGGAGAAGCTTGGTGGCCGCCCAACTCAGGTCCCACTCCCATCGCGGGTCCACCTCCCAGGAGTGTCTCTGCCAACTAGACTTCATAGAGGTGCTTCCAGTGAGCAAGAAGAACTAACGGGTATTGATTAACTGCTACAGCTTAAGCAGTGCTGCCTTGTGCCAATTATGTGCTAAACTATGTCATCTCTAGGAAGGCAGGGCTATGTCTGACAGTCTCTATTTGATGGAGGAGAGAACTTAAGTCAAAGGTGATAGTGCAATGGGAATTCCAGTATAAGCTAAAGACTTATTTCTTTGCTGAAACCAGACAACCTAGCAGTTCAACTTTTCTACTGTAGAAGAAATTAGGATGGTAAATCCAAGGTCTAGCAGTATTATCACCACTCATCTGTTAGTTTCTGTACTGTGGTGGCTGAGGTTTTGCTGTGACACTGGAAGCTACCCCACTTGGCATTTTCAATACCAGCAGTACTAACCTTGGTGGACAGGCTTTAGCTTAGCTTCTAGATTCTAATCAGATTAGGAAGACGGATTTGGCGATCTACTTCTGAAGACAATGGCCAGTGAAAACTTTAGAAAGAGCAGTGGGACATTGTCTTGATATAGTGCCAGAAGAGGGGCCCCTCAAGTTGGAAGGCACTCAAAATAGGATTGGGGAAGAGCTGCCTTCTCACAATATAATTGGCCTTAATGACATGGATGGAGTAAAGCTATTGGAAACTCCATTTGCTGATGCAGGTGGACTTAAAATGAAAATTAATGGAATGATCAGAATATGGGATGTACAAAATAACAATCAAGGAGAACTGGAAGTTGTCAGTAATGAAATGAAATGCTTTAAGAATGATACCTAGGCATTAGTGAGCTAGGACTAAAGGTAATGGTCATCAGGCAATCATATGGTCTACTGTGCTCAGTATGACAAATTGAAGACGAATGGCATCACACTCATCATTAAAAAGAACATTTCAAAATCTATCAGAGTCAGGATAATGTCCATGTTCCTACAAGGAAGACCAGTTACCATAACTATTATTAAGATTTATGCACCAACTACTAATGCCAAAGATGAAGAAATTTTTTATAAACTTCTTTGGTGTCAAATTGATCATGCAATCAGGACACACTGATAATTACTGTTGATTGTAATGCAAAAGTTGGAAACAAAGAAGGATCAGCAGATGAAAAATATGGACTTGGGAATAGAAATGACACTGGGGATCACATGATAGAATTCTGGAAGACCAATTATTTCTTTGTTGCAAATACCTTCGTTTAACAACATAAATGATGATTATATGTGGACTTTGTCAGGTGGAAACCACAGGAATCTAATTGATTGCATCAGTGGAAACAGATAATGAAGAAACTTTGTATCATCAGTCAGAACAAGGCCAGGAGTCGACTATGGAACAAACTATCAGTCATACGTAAGTTCAAGCTGAAGCTGAAGAAAATTTTTAAAAAGTCCATGACAGCCAAAATACAACCTTGAGTGTATCCCACCTGAATTTAGAGATCATCTTGTTTTAGTCATCTAGTGCTGCTCTAACAGAAATACCACAGACTGGATGCTTTAACAAGAAAAGTTTATTCTTACACAGTCCAGTAGGCTACAAGTCCAAATTCAGGATGTCTGCCCCAGGGGAAGGCTTTCCCCTTTGTCAGCTCTAGAGGAAAGTCCTTGTGTTGCATCAGTCATTGCTCAGGGAGCATCTTGGCACAGGAACCTCAGGTCTGAAGGATACACTCTTCTCCTGGTGCTGCTTTCTTGATGGTATGAGGTTCCCAACTCTGCTTGCTCCCCTTTACTTTTCTCTCTTATAGGATGAAAAGATAAAGGGTGGTACAAGCCATACTCCAAGGAAACTCCCTTTACAATGTAACAGGGAGATGATATTATGAGGGGATTTACAGTCCCAACCGATTCCTCTAACAAACAGCATAGGAAAATCACAAAATGGAGGATAATCATAAAATATTGAGAATCATGGCCCAGTCACATGGCTACACATATTTTTGTGGGAACACAAAGCAATCCATGACACTCCACCCTTTGGATCCCAAAAATCACGTCTTTGAAACATCTGACGCAATCATCCCATCACAGCAAAAGTTATAGCAAAAATATGTCCATCCCATATGGCAGAAACTTAAATAATTTCCAAGTCCAAAATACAAGAACTCTTCTACATCTGCTAAACCTAGAATACAAGTTATCTGTTTCAAAGGTACAGTGGCAGAATAGGCACAAGTTAGACATTTCCATTACAAAACAGGAGAAACTGCAGGGAAAGAAGGCATTAACAAGCAAAAGCAAGTCAGCAGAACACATTACACTAGCCCTCAGAACTTTAAAAATAACCTTCAGTTCTCTGAGAAATTTTACACATTAATCTTGTCCTCCAGACTCTAGGTGTTGTCCACAATTTCTGGATTCTGAGTGGACACCTCTGGCCCTTTGCTACAACTCTGCCTTCTAGGCCCACTTGGACAGCATCTCTGCCCCACTGGCTTTAGGTGCACCCTAAACCATGAGTCAGATCTGACTCGATGGCACTTGGCTGGTTGGCAAGTGCAGCTGAACAGCAGTTCCACCCTACAAACACAGAAAGCCCTGGCTCCATCCTTTCAAATCTGCAAGATCATGGCCATACCTTTCAAAACTGAGGCAGCTCAGTTTCTCATGTTCTTTGTCTCTTCAGCTTCTGCTTCCTGTGGCCTCATGGCCTGGGCCTCAGGCCCACATCTGCCTAGCAGGAACAACTGTTCCAAAGCTCTGTAGCTCCACTGATTCAAGTGCCTGGAGGCACCCCACTCTGCCAAGAAGCCTTCTGCATACAGGCACTCAGCTCTCTCTGTTAGCAAGACTGGCTCCACCAGTTCAAGTGCCCAGAGGCACCCCACTCCACGAGGAAACTTTTGCATACAGGCACTCAGCTTTCTCACTGTGTGCGTTGGCTCCAGCACTGTCTTGCACTGCTCTGGTTCTGCTGCTGCCCATCTACCACCACTGGTCCTCAACTGTTTCTCACCATCTGTGCCTTCATTGGTGTTAACATTTCTACTCAGTTCTTTCTGAGTTTTTCATCCATTGACTATTTGTAAACCTCTTCCACATGTTAGGTATTTGCTAGAGCAGCACTCCACTCTTGGTACCAATTTCTGATTCAGTCAGCTAGTGCCGCTCTAACAGAAATACCAGAGTGGATGGCTTTAACAAGAAAAGTTTATTCTTACACAGACCAGTAGGCTACAAGTCCAAATTCAGAATGTCCTCTCTAGAATGCCCCCCTTATAGGCTCCTCTAGAGGAGAGTCCTTGTGTTGCATCAGTCATTGTTCTGGGAACATCTTGGTGCAGGAACCTCAGATCTGAAGGATGTGCTCTTCTCCCAGTGCTGCTTTCTTGATGGTGTAAGGTTCCCAACTCTCTGCTTGCTTCCCTTTCCTTTTATCTCCTGTAGTATGGAAGGATAAAGGGTGGTACAGGTGATATTCCAGGGAAACTCCCTTTACAGTGGATCAGGGAGATGATCTTATGAAGGGATTTACAGTCCTACACTAATCCTGTAACATACAGCATAGGAAAATCACACAATGGGGGACAATCATAAAATATTGAGAATCATGGCCCAGCCACATGGCTACACACATTTTGGGGGCGACAAACTTCAGTCCACGACACATCTCAAGAATAGATTTGATGCATTAAATACTATGACAGAAGACCAGATGAAATATGGAATGACATCAAGGACATTTTCCATGAAGCAAACAAAATGTCATTAAAAAGAAAGAAAAGACCAAAATAGATGTCATAAGAAACTCTGAAACTTGCTCTTGAACATAGTGTAGCTAAAGCAAGTGGAAGAAATGAGGAAGTAAAAGAGCTGAACAGAAGATTTCCAAGGACAACTAAAGAAGATAAAGTGAAGTATTATAATGAGAAATGCAGAGACCTGGAGTTAGAAACTCAAAAGGGAAGACTGTGCCTGGCATTTCTCAAGCTGAGAGAACTGAAGAAAAAAATTCAAGTTTCCAGGTACAGTACTGTCATGGATTGAATTATATTCCCCCCGAAGTAGGTGTAGCCATGTCGCTGGGACATGATTCCCAATATATTGTGATTTTCCTGTGCTGTATGTTAAAGGATTAGGGTGGGGCAGATAAATCCCTTCATAGGATTACTTTCCTGCTCCACTATAAAGGGAGTTTCCCTGGAGTATGGCTTGTACCACCCTTAATCCTTTCATCTTCCAAGAGTTAAAAGGAAAGAGAAGCAAGCAGAGAATTGGGAACCTCATACCACCAAGAAAGCTGCACCAGTAGAAGAGTGCATCCTTCAGACCTGAGATTCCTGTGCCAAGATGCTCCCTAGACAAAGACTGACAATACTGGACCTTTCTCCAAAGCCAACAGTGGAGTAAGCCTTCCCCTGGAGTAGACATCCTGAATTTGGACTTGTAGCCTACGGACTGTGTAAGAATAAACCTTCCGTTTTTAAAGCCATCCAGTCTGTGGTATTTCTGTTAGAGCAGCACTAGCTGACTAAAACAAGTACTGAAGAATTCTTTTTCTTTTTAATTACACTTTAGGTGAAGGATTAAGAAACAACTTATTTCTCATTAAAAAGTATATATATGTTTGATCACATTGGTTAACCACCCTACAACATAGCAACACTCTCCCTTCCCAAATTTAGGATCCTTATTACCAGCTTTCCCACTCCCATCCCTCTTCAAGTCCTTGCCTCTGGGCTGGCATGCCTCTTTAGTCTCACTTCATTTTATGGGCCTGTCCTTTGTCTGAAGAGTGAACCTTAGGAGTGACTTCATAACTGAGCTGAAAGGGTGTCAGGGGTCCACACTCTCAGGTTTCTCCAGTCTCTGTCAGGCCAGCAAGTCCGGTCTTTCCTTTTGAGATAGAATTTTCTGCTACATTTCTCTCCTGCTCTGCCCAGTACTCTCTGTCATGATCCCTGTCATAGCAGACAGGGTGGTAGCCAGGCACCACCTAGTTGTACCAGATTCAGTCTGGTGGAGGCCCTCATAGATGTAATCCACCAGTCATTTGGACTAACCTTTCCCTTGTATCTTTAGTTTTCTTCATTCTCTCTTGCTTCTGAAAGGCTGAGATTAGTGGAATATCCTAGATGGCTGTTTGCAGGCTTTAAGACCACAGATGCTACTCACCAAAGTAGAGTGCAGAAGACTTTTTTTTTTTTTTTTAAATAAGTTATGTCAGTTAAGCTAGATAGTCTCTGAGACCTAGGTCCAAGAGCCCTCAGTCCACTAATGTGGTCCCTCAGGGAGCTCAGAAATCAAGATTCCATATCAAATTCTGTCTTAATCAGTTATTGCTGCTTTAATAGAAATACCACATATGGATGGCTTTAAAAAGAGAAACTATTTTGTCACAGCCCAGTAGGCTAAAAGTATTAGCTCCAGGGGAAGGCTTTCTCTACTGGATCTGGAGGATGGGCCTTGTCATCAATCTTCGCCTGGACTGGAAGCTTCTGAGGTACGGGGACCCCAGTTCTTTCCAAAGGACGTACTCAGCCTCTGGCACAACTTATTGGTGGTATGAGGTCCCTAGTTCTCTCTGATATTTGACCAGTAAGTCCAGAGTCATTGACATTTCTTCCTTACTAGGTCCAATCTGCATAACGTCATCAATATAATAGATGGAAGAGAGAGGCAATATAATTGTGGAAGAGAGAGGCAATCAAGTTCCCTGCAGACTAAGTTATAACACAAGGCTCGAGAATTAACATAGCCTTGAGGTAGGCAAGTGAAAGTGGTCTAATTCAGGTGCCCTTTATGTCTTTCTTTTGCTTTATGGCTCTAGCTAGAACTTCCAGCACAATGTTCAACAAGAGTGGTGATAAAATGCATTCTTGTCTGTTCATTTTCTCAAGGAGAATGTTTCCGGTCTCTGTCCTTTAAGAATGATGTTGGTCATTGGTTTTGCATAGGTGCCCTTTGTTATGTTGAGCACTTTCTTTTCTATACCTTATTTTATTAAGAGTGTTTTATCAGGAATGGTTGTTGGACTTTGTTGAATGCCTTTTTGCATCGATTGAGATGATCATAGGATTCTTTTCTTTCCTTTTATTTATGTGGTAGATTACAGTGGTTGATTTTTCTGCTGCTGAACCATCCTTGCATACATGGTACGAATTCTACCTGGTCATGATGTGTTATTTTATTTATTTAGATATGATGTTTGAATTCAGTTGGTTAGAAGTTTGTTAAGGATTTTTACATCTATATTCGTGAGAGAGATTGATCTGTAATTTTCTTTTTTTGTGGTGTTTTTGCCTGGCTTTATTATCAGGGTATGCTGGCTTCAGAGAATGAATTTGGAAATATTGCTTCCTTTCCTGTGTTCTGAAAATAGCTTGAGTAGTACTGGTGCAAAATCTTGTCAGCATATTTGGTAGAATTCTCCTGTGAAGACTTCTGAGCCACGGTGTTTTTTGTTGTTGTTGGGAGCTTTTGTTATTACCTTTTCAACCTCTTTTCTTGTTCAACCTCATGTCTTCTCAGATTTTCAACATCATTTTGTGTTAATTTCAGTGGGTAATGTGTTCTAGAAATTTGTCCATTTCCTCTAGGTTTTCAAAATTGTTATAGTTTTTCACAATACTCTGTTATAATCCTTTTTATTTCAGTTATGTCTGTTATAATGTCCTCATTTCTTACTTGAGTTATTTGCTTCCTCTCTGTTTTTCTTTTGTCAGTTTGGCCACTGGTTTGTCAATTTTGTTGATTCTTTCAAAGAACCAACTTTTGGTTTTGTTGATTCTTTGCATCGTTTTTCTGTTCTCTATTTCATTTATTTCTACCCCGATCTTTATTATTTCCTTTCTTCTGTTGGCTTTGGGCTTCTTTTGCTGTTCTGTTTCTATTTGTTCATGTTGCATAGCTAATGTTTTGATTTTGTGCTTTCCTTCTATTGTGCATCTATTACCATAAGTTTTCCTGTAACGAGTGCCTTTGCTGAATCCCAAAGGTTTTGGTTAAGATGTGTTTTAGTTCTTATTTGATTCTAGGAATGTTTTTATTCCATCTTCTATTACCCAGGGCTTTTTAAGCAGGGTGTTGTTCAGTTTCCACATAATTGATTATTTTCCCTTGCTCCACTTTGCTGGCATTGTGGTCAGAGAAGATAGTCTTATCTCAGTGTTTTGGCTTTTGTTGAAGGTTACTCTGTGGCCTAAGATGTAGTCTGTTATGGAGAAGGTTCCATGTAGTTGGAAAAGAGTGTGTACTTTGCAGCTGTTTGGTGGAGTGTTCTGTGTATGTCTGTGCAGTCAAGTTGTCTGACTGTGCCCTTTAGCTCTTCTGTCTCTTAGTTTCTTTCTAGATACTATGTCCTTTACTGAGCGGGTTGTTTGTATCTCCTAATGCTCTGGTGAAACTGTCAATTTCTATTTTCTGTGCCATTAGAGTTCATTTTAATGTATTCTGGAGCCCTGTTATTGGGTGCATAGATGTTTATTATAGTTAAATCTTCATCTGCGATGCAGTGACCATATATTGGATGCACTTTATGGTTCTATACGTCTATAGGATATCATCCTGCTGACCTCTGGCTGGAGGAAGGAGAGTGGATGGAGAGGAGGGAAAAAAGAGACGGTTGGGAGAATGAGATATGTATGGAGCAGAGAGGAATAGTGTGCTGTCACCGGGCAGGGAGAGCAGTGGAAGCTGCACATAGGTGGGTATGTAAATTTATACGGGAATGTAGATTTTCACTCAGTTACATTAAATAAAAAATTTAAAAAAAAATCTTCATCCTGGATTGCCCCTTTAATCATTACATACTGCCCTTCTTTGTCTTTTGTGGTGGATTTTGTTTTAAAGTCTATTTTATCTATGATTAGTATTGCCATTCTTGCTCTCTTTTTTTTTTTTTTTTTTGGTAGCTATTTGCTTGATATATTTTTTTCTATCCTTTGATTTTTAATAAATTCACATCTTTGTTTCCAAGGTATGTCTGCTGCAGACAGTGTACTGTTGAATCCTGTTGTTTTTTTTTTTTAATTCATTCTGTCACTTTCTGATGGTGGTTTATATGTTTATGAATTCAACTACCACTCCCTCCATGGAAGCTATATAAGAATTCTTACCTTCCCTGCATCCACCAAGAGTGTATTATTTCAGAAGTGAATAACCACTTCCATATTCAGGAGAAAAAAAATTAATAACAATGATAATGCTAAAAGACAGTTTTAAAAATACTGGATACATAACTCAAAATATAGGTTGAAGATGTGTCAAAATTTTATTCAACTCAATTATGAAGGAACTAACAAAATGATGAAATAATTCCAAAGAGAATTAGAGAAAAACTGGTTTAGAGGCATCCAGGAAAGAATATGTTGGAATAAAATTACTAGGTTAGATTTAATACTGGTCAGTGTACTACAGGGCAGTATAACCTTTTGTTTTTGTTTTCATTTCAGTCAGAGAGAAATAATTTGTACCTGTAATGAACATAATTTTAAATAAAATGAACATAATTATAAATAAAAACATAAATTTATAGAGGGTCTTTAATTAATAGTAGATATGAAGTCACACAAAGGTACATTTCTCTAGATAACAAAATAATCCTCAGATGACCAGTTAATCAATGCTATATCAATGAAAGGACATGCTGGCTTCCCTTCCCCTTATTTCCAAGTTTCCAATAAATTTTATAGTAACTACCATTAATTGCACAGCAACCCTGTGTCACATATCATGCTGAGTTCATTTTTGGCTCAACACATATTTACTGAATGCATGCGAAGTGTCAAAGACAGGTCTAAATGCTGGAAATACAACAGAAAGCAAAACAGACTGAATTTTTATCCTCATTTTGGTTAGAGACTGGCATAAGCTAGACTCATACTGGCTAGGCTGGATACTTCACTATCTCTATTTTACCTCTAAGGAAACTGACACTAAATGAGGTTAAATAACTTGTCAAAGGCAAGGTAAATGTGCAGTCTCTTATCTGGGAAAGTCGGAGTCCTGTAGAATACACCCAAGGCTAATCAGGTTTAGCCTTCAGCACCAGTCTCACAAGTAAGCAACATGGGATTATTTTCATGTTCTTCACAATGTTTCCTCTACTGTGTGCTAATATCTAAAATTCCCTCAGCCTATTTACTGCAATAGCACCATTCTTCCCTGAAGACAAATGATCCTATTTACCAGATTTTGTTTTTCAATTTTGATGGACAGAATATTTAAAAGAGTAGACAAACACAATATAAGTGAAAGCAAAAGAGTACTCCTGAGGAGAACAAAGGCCACAAAAATAGTTCCACTACAGGTTTGATATGTCAGACAAGATGCTTTTAACTCCAGTTAACAGAAAATCCAACTAACAGTGACATTTATAATCTCACCCAGGATGTCTAAATGTAGTGTAGGTGTGGGGTTGGTGAATTCAGGAATTTAGACATGAGACTGTGTTCACCTCTCTTCTTATGCGGTCCCCAGTGGATCAGTGATTCTGACATCATGATTGCTATGTGGTGCCCAGTGGTTTCCAGCATTTCATGTAGGGGACAGCCTCCAGAAGCAAGAAAAGGGAACATCTCCCTTTTTCAAGTAGGAAAACTTCCCAAAGCCCTCCAGAAGACTTCACTTCATATTTAATTGCCCAGAATTACATCTCATGTCCATGACTAAAGTTTGCATTTATGAAGGAAGTTGAGGTTTCCTGAGCAGTTCTGGTGGCACAGTGGTTAAAGCCCTCAACTGCTAATGAAAAGGCTGTTGGTTTGACTCTGCCAGCTACTACATGGGAAAAGGAGGTGGTTTTCTCTTTTTCAACAAAGATTTATAGCCTTGGAAACTCTGTGGACATTTCTACTTGGTTGGATCACTACGAGTTGTAACCAACTCAGTGGCAATAGGTTTGAGTTTCATAGTATGTTAGTTTAACTAATTAAGATTTATCTGATACCTTCTCTCAAGAGGAAACCCTGGTGATGTAGTGGTTATGTTCTATGGCTGTTAACTAAAAAGTCAACAACTGAAATCCACCAGGCACTTCTTGGAAACTCTATGGGAACATTCTACTCTGTCCTATAGGATTGCTATAGTTGGAATAGACTCAACAGCAATAGATTTGTTTTTTTGTTTTGTTTATGCCTCTCAAGAATATGGCCACTAAGAGGAGCCTGAACAAAATCTGGTTGTTAGGGTGAAAAAAGTAGGATAAAGGTCTATTTGACAGCCAATGAAGAGACACAGAGACATTTTTGTCTGAGATACCTGTAAGGTATAATAACCTTGTTGATGAGACACCTGTAATACATACTAACATTGTTGGAAATATTACTTTATAATAACATTATCTCCCATGAATCAGGAAGACTTTATTACCTTTTTTTAAAAAAAAAAGTCTGGCTAAACATGAAAAGAATTTTATTTTTGGACATGTCCTTGATTGAGGTCAACTTATGATTTTGAAAGGAGAAAAACAAAAGCAGAAATAAATTCAGAAAACTATGTAACTTTTAATATTTGGGTCACAGATAACAAAAACAAGAGGATA
The DNA here is from genome assembly GCA_028571685.1 of Heterohyrax brucei. Lineage (NCBI taxonomy): Eukaryota > Metazoa > Chordata > Mammalia > Hyracoidea > Procaviidae > Heterohyrax > Heterohyrax brucei. Next base: position 87,164,003 of record CM053147.1, on the reverse strand, counting down.
ATGAACAAGTATAAAAGGGAGCTGCTATTTAGATCATTAGCTATGTAACTTGGATGAGAGTAGGTTTAGAAAGTGATTAGATGCCAAATAAAGAGCCATATGCATATTACAGACACACACATCAATTCATAAGGTACAGACTATTCAAAGCAGAAACAAAATAATACTTTATTTTCTTACCACTGTTTGTTTTGGTAAAATAATCAGATAAAAAAACCTTAGGCATGAATGTAAGAGTTAAAGAAAGAGCTATAGTAGAGAAAAATCGGTTTTCAGGAAAAAATAATTTTGTAATATTTAGAGAGAGAAAATAGAGGTGCAACAGAATGGGTACAAGCAAGCAACTGAGTCACAAGAGTCTCTGGAGAGGACATCCTCACCTAGTGTTTGGTATCATCATTCCCCGAGCCAGTCCCATCCTACCTTGCCTTCTTACACTTGTCATGATCACTAGCCTTCTTCTAGTTGTTTGGGCAGCATCTCATTTTTCCCTGTTAGAGACAAAGGTCTTTTGAAGGCAGGCATTCTCAGTGACTATATCTTGTTTGTGTAATTCCTTGCAGCATCTAAGATAGACTCTTACAGTAATATTATTGTTCAAATATTTGGTGGATTGAAACAACTGCTAAAAAGATGCTGATGAGGGAAAGGGCTCCTGTGACCCATGAAATTCTAGTCAGCAGAAGAGCTAGAACCCTTGTAGGGGAGAGAGGGAAAACGAATCTGTAAAGAAACACTAATTAAATGATAAATGAGATGAACAGAATAGGGAGAGTGGATTATTTTAGGAGCATTAGGAGTCCCTAGGTGGTGCAGTTAATGGGTTCAATTTCCAGTCCAAAAGTTAGAAGTTTGAGTCCACCCGATGGTACCTCAGAAAAAAAAGGCCTGTTCATCTATGTGCAAAAAATCCGTCACTGAAAACTCCATGGAGTACAGTTCTCCCCTGACACACGAGTTGCCACTTAGAAGGAATCTACTTACTGACAACTAATTTTAATTCCAGACAAGGAAGATTTAGAGATTCAATAAATTTATCAAATGAAGATGAAAGGGAGTTAGGTAACAGGGGTTACAAGACATTCTGAATGTCTCCTAAATCATATTAACTATTATTATTTCTATTTGTTATACCGTTCCTAGAAATCAGAAATGATGAGAAAGCCTACAGAAGAGTACTCCAAGTCAGGCACAGGTAAGAATCAAAACTCTATCAATGACCTCTCTTTTCATGGAGACTGCACACATCCTTACATTTGCCTTGGCTTGACAATTTACAAAGCCGTTTTACATCTGATACCCTATAGTGGATGTGGGCTCACAGAGAAGAGCAGTGATTAGGGTCAACTAAATCTATTTTCTTTTACATTTGTGTTAGCTGTGCACATACTGTGAAACCTCAAAGACTTCTTCAAAAAGATTCTTTAAGTGTTGCTTGCATTCCTATATATTTCCCTAAATATATGTTCACTTTCCTAATATGTTGCTGATGAATTTTTCCAGAATATAGAATATTACATGTAACAGAAGATCCCCACATCTCCTTGTATCCAAGGATTAAGATCTCCTCCTTAGTGCCCAAATTTTACCAGCATCAACAAGCCCCACCCTTTACCCAGCAATTCTAGGCTGCTAACCCAAAGGTTGGTGGTTTGAACCCATCCAGCACTTGCCAGGAGAAAGATCTAGAGATCTGCTTCAGTAAAGATCGCACCCTAGCAAACCCTAAGAGGCAGTTCTGCTCTGTCACACGGGGCTGCTATGAGTGGCGCCTGGCTCAGCAGAACCCAGCAACAACTCATAGTGAGGGCGCCAGGGCGGGGGATGGTAAAGACAAGCACCACCTAAGTTCACACCAACAGTTCTTTTTCCACCTGCCTCTCAACTCTTCACTCCCCATGTAAAGCAGAGGATGCAAGTTCAGTAATCCTCTGTCAACCTCAGTAGATTAGTCCTGAAATGGCATAAACAAACAAACAAACAAACAAACGAAAAAGAAACCAAAAACACCCAGCAGTTAGCAAGATCAAGCTTTCATGGATATTTAAAGCTACCATTCTTGGGCCAAATACATGACTGAGTCTGAAAAGTTAGTGATGGAATGTGAAGAAACTATATTTTTGGTGTAAGAATAGACGTGAAATATGATAAAATTAGCCTTCTGAATAAATCTAATTAGGGCTCTTTTGAAAGTGTAAAATAAAATTTCCAGGTGATATGGAAGCATTGTGTTATTGTGTAATTATCCAGTTTTAGAAATCGTCAGGTATTACAACTTCATATGGAAAGCGGAGAGGCCCAGGGCAAGTAAGTCACTGGTGAAGAAGGAGAAAGTGGGGGGGCTCACACTACCTGACTTCAGAACCTGTAATACCACCAGAGTAGTCAAAACAGTGCAGTATTGATCCAATGACAGGTGTATAGAACAAAAGAACAGAATTGAGAACCCAGATGTGAATTCATCCACCTATGAGCAGCTGATATTTGACAAAGGGTCAAAGTCAGTAAACTGGGAAAAACATAGCCTCTTAATGAAATGGTGTTGGCATAACTGGATATCCATCCGTAAAAAACATGAAAAGAGATCTGTATCTCACACCACACACAAAAACTCATTGAAAGCATGAGGGCCAACAGTTAAGTCCACAAACTTTATTGTTCTAAGTGCTACATACCTTGTTGCTGAATATCACTACAGTCACCTTTGAAGTACTCCCCTTGGGAAGCTATGCACTGATGCTAGTGCCTAATCTACCCTTCAAAGCAATGTTGGAACTCTTTCTGGAATGGCCATTGCACAAGGTGGCACAGTGGAAGTTCACAAACTTAATTGTACAGTTGTCTGTGAGGAAGATTTTTAGTCAGTAAACACATAACTGTATTGAAACATCTACCCTACTCACCTGATCTGGCCCCCAGTGACCTGATTTACCCAAAGATAAAGGAAATACTAAAAGGAGGACAGTTTGATGACATTCAGGACATCAAGGGTAATGCAGTGACAGCTCTGATGGCCATTCCACAAAAAGAGTTCCAAAATTTCTTTGAAGGGTAGGCCAGCTGGCACTGGCACATAGCTTCCCAAGGGGAATACTTTGAAGGTGACCTTTGTGAAATTCAGCAATGAAGTGCTGAACTGTTTCCCCCCAAAACGTGTACAGCCATATGGCTGGGCCATGATTCCCAGTATTTCATGACTGTCCTTCATTTTGTGATTTTCCTATGCTGTATGTTAGAGGATTAGGGTGGGACTGTGAATCCCTTTATAAGCTCACCTCCCTGCTCTACTGTAAAGGGAGTTTCCATAGAGTATGGCTTGCCCCACACTTAATCCTTTCATCCTACAACAGATAAAAGGAAAGGGAAGCAAGCAAATAATTGGGAACCTCGTACCATCAAGACAGCAGCACCATCGCAAGTAGATTGTGACCTTCAGGCAGACCTGAGGTTCCTGTGCCAAGAGGCTCTCTGACCAAAGACTGATACAAGGACAAGGACTTTTCTCCGCAGCCACTGGGGGAAAGCCTTTCTGGAGTGGATGCCCTGAATTTGGATTTGAAATGTAAGAATAAACTTTTTTTTTTTTTAAAAGCCCTCCACTTGTGGTATCTCTGTTAGAGTAGCACTGGCTGACTAAAATACGTATGTAGCACTTTTTCTAGGATGAGTTCATGAACTTAATTGTCATACCTTATTTATATAAACTCAAAAACAGTACAGATCACAGAAGAAAAAATAGGTACAATGCTGGCAGTAAACAGACTACATGACATTACTACTAATGCACCAAGACCAGAAGAGAAAATAGACAACTGAAAACTCCTCAAAATCAAACACTTAGGCTTATCTAAACACTTCACCAAAAGAGTCAAAAGACTACATACAGACTGGAAAAGAATTTTTGGCTACGACATTCCAACCAGTGCTTAATCTCTAAAATCTACAAGATATTGCAAAACCTCAACAACAAAGAGACAAATAACCCAGTTAAAGAATGGGCAAAGCAAATGAGCAGGTACTTTACCAAAGAAGACATTCAGGAGGCTAACAGACACATGAGAGATAACGGTCATGATCACTAGACATTAGAAAAATGCTAATCAAAACTACAGTGAGATACCATCTCACCCCAGTAAGCTAACATTAGTCCAAAAAACACAAAATAATAAACGTTAGAGAGGCTATGGAGAGACTGAAACACTTACACACTGCTGGTGCGGATGTGAAATGGTACAACCACTTAGGAAATCAATCTGGCACTTTCTGAAAAAGCTAGAAATAGAAATACCATACAATCCAGTAATCTCACTTCTTGGAATAGGTCCTAGAGAAGTAAGAGTTGTCACATGATACATACACACTGATGTTTATTGCAGCACTGTCCACAATAGCACAGTGATGGAATAGACCTAGGTGCCCGTCAACAAGGGATGAATGGACAAATTATGGTATATTCACACAAGGAATTTGGGAAGCATCACAGGGAAGAATCTGGAAGGCATTATGTTGAGTGAAATCAGTCAACTACAAAAGAACAAATATTGTATGAGAACACTATAATAAGGACTCAAGAAAACACAAAAGGGAATGGTCTTTGATGGGCATGAAGATGGAGAGGGAGAGAGCGAGAGGGTGTTCCTAAATACAACCAAACACCTGGAGGGACAGAGTAGCAGAGTCAGGGGTCTGGAGACCACGTCTTCAGGGGATATCTGTATCAACAGGCATAACAGAGTTTATTAAGAGAATGTTCTGCATCCCGCTTTGGTGAGTGGTGCCTGGGATCTTAAAAGCTAGCAAGCATCCATCTAAGAAGTGTCAATTGGTCCCAACCCACCTGGAGCAAAGAAGTATGAAGACTACCAAAAGACATACGGAAACTATGAGCCCAAGAGACAGAAAACTACACTTATAACCAGAGATTACAACAGCATGAGACTGGAGGAACTACATGGTATCCAACTATCATCAATGACTGCCCTTACAGGGAACTCAACCAAGAGTTCCTGATGGAGAGGGAGAAATGTGATGTGCAGAACTCGAACTCTAGTAAGAAGACCAGACTTAATAGTCTGACAGACTGTAAGTCCCCAGATGACATGGCTCCTGGACTCTTTGTGAGCCTAGAACTGAGACCATTCCTGAAGCCAGCACCTCAGACAAGGATCGAACTGGTCTACGAGACAAAATGATACTGGTGAAGAGTATGCTTCTTGGCTTACAAGATCTGACAATTGTGTCCTCAAACTTTCCACTGTGCTTATGTTGGCAGCGCTGTGCAAACAACTCTTTTAAGTTTTCATAACCCTGCCATATCAGTGTTTCACAGCTGTGTTCATGTTGACATGTGGTAGTATCTTGCTGAGTGGCATTACTGTTGTTGCATGTTTTTGTGTGCTGTTGTGAGAATGTTGGAGGTTGAATTAGAGCAATGAATAAATATTTAATTTCTTGTGAAACTTTGCAAGAGTGGAAGTAAAATCAGGGACATGTTAGTCCAAGTTGATGGGGATACTGCCATAAAGAAAATGGCAGTGTACAAATGGATTTAAAGTTTTTCTGAGGAGAAAGAAAATGTCACCCATGAGGAGAAGTCAGGGCAGCCAGTAATGAGCAGAACTGACTACAAAAAATTGCAAAAAATTTGTAGAATTGTGTGTCAAGATTATTGGCTGGCTGTGAGAAGCACAGCAGAGCAAGTAAACATTGATTGAGAAATGGTTACAAAAATCTTAACTGAAAACCTTGGCATGAGAAAGGTGTGTGCAAAAAGGGTCCTGAAGGAACACACCCATGCAAAGGAGAGTAGAAGTTTGCCAAGACCTTTTGGAGAAGCAAGACAACGCTGTGGGCTGTGTTATCACTGGTGATGAAACATGGATATACCAATAGGACCCTGAAACAAAGCATCAAAGTGCATCATGGAAGTCTGCCAATTCTCTATGACCAAAAAAGTTGTCAGTCCAAATCAAGAGTCAAAATGATGTTACTAACATTTTTTGATATCAGAGGGACTGTTCGCTATGAATTTGTACCAACTGGACAAACAGTTAACCAAGTTTACTATTTGAAACTGCTGAAAAGGCTGTGTGAAAAAGTTACACAAAAATGACCTGAATTTTTTGCCAGCAACTCATGACTTTTGCATCATGACAACCACTTCACATGGCACTGTCTGTGAGAGAGTTTTTAGCAAGTAAACAAATAACCATATTAGAATATCCCCCAGCACCCCACTCACCTGATCTGGCCCCCAATCACTTTTTTCTTTACCGGAAGATAAGGAAATATTGAAAGGAAGACTTTTGATGGCATTCAGGACATTAAAGGTAATACAGCAACAGCTCTGATGGTCACTCCAGAAAGAGTTCCAAAATTGCCTTGAAGGGTAGACTAGGTGCTGGCATCAGTGCATAGCTTCCCAAAGGGAGGACTTCAAAGATGACTGTAGTGATATTCAGCAATGAGATATGTGGCACTTTTTCTAGGATGAGTTCACGCATTTAACTGTGGGACTTCTTAAGTAGATACAGGAGACTAACTGGGCAGCTCCTGTCCTAAGGTGAGATGAGAAGGCAGAGTGGGACAGAAACTGATTGAATGGATACGGACAATAAACAGTGAGGAGGAGTGTGTTGTCACAGTACAGAGAGAGCAACTAGGGTCACATAACAAGATGTGTGTAAGTTTCTGTATGAGAAACTGACTTTTGAACTATCACTTAAAACACAATAAAAAAATTATCAGGTATTATAAAATAAGATTGCACCTTGCACATCATGTTTTCGTTTCAAATAATACAGACTTTCTTAAATCATAGAAAATAAAGTTTAGGAAGGATCCCATTTTCAAACTGAACACATCTGTAGATGCAACAAAACCCGCTATGACAACCCTTTCTCTGATTGCCCATTTTTAAGTTGTTTAAGGTATTATAATCTACAGCAGTGGTACCTTATAAAAATATTTACTTGGTCCTAAGCCTTTTCAGGTAAAATGTCTTTCTCACTTGCATATTCCCTTCTCTGATGTTCACATGTTTCAGCAGAATATTTAGGTACTTGCCTAAAACCAAGAAATCCAATATGTTGCCTTTGAGTTGATTCTGACTCATAGTGACCCCAAAAGGACAGTGTACAATTGCTCCATAGGGTTTCAAAGGAGCACCTGGTGTGTTTGAACCGGTGACCACAGCTCTTAACCACTGCACCACTAGGCTTCTTGCCTACACCTTTCGTAAATTCTCAGCCATTAAAAACGCTTTTGAGATCTGGGTTTTTCTACTCATATGTTGAAATTGTGGGGCACAGATATAGCACCAACCCACACTGTACCCAGGGTTCACATTTAGCATGGTCACATTGGTTTTTAAAATATTGAGATAAAATCCGGAATCAGATTAACACCCAGGGTCTCTCCAGCATACACAACTGTGGGGGAGAGGTGAGCTCTAGGACCCTCCTCTATTGCTGTATTCAGCATCTCTCTGTATGTTATTAATTAGATATTTTGAATGTCAATGACAATGAGAACTAATATTTAACATTCTTTTATTCAAGTGAACTGAATTTGGGATACAGATGCTCTTAGTTTGATATCCATGTATATCTAAATTTTCATTGGATGTTACAGATTTTTGGGGTACGAGCAATGTCCTCTGACTCCACAGACTTGATGTATCTGAAGCCTAGTTATAGATAAGCTAAATTAAAGCAGGAGTGCTCATATTTTATGTTTTTAAAGACTATAATCAATTTTGGAAGTGTTCTAAACAACGTCAGAGTTAAACATTGTTTTTCTTAGTAGGAAACAAATACTTAAAATCATATATCAACATTTTGACTAGAAAAAATACTTACAGAACAATATTTTCTTTAAATATATTCTGTAGCAATTATTTCCTCTTGTAGTGTTAGCTCTTAAGATAATCTGTCAAGATAATAGAATCAAATGAAGATAAAGTTCAAAAGAAATTAATATTTTTGAAAATTTTGTAAGCAAGGTAATACTTTTCCTAAAAATATGGAATAATTATACCTGTGGAAAAATCACAGTCCACATTTATTTACAATTGGACACAAAATTAAAAGTATTTCCAGTTATTTGTTGACTCAGGGACTTCTTGAATTAGGGACTTACTTACATAGACTTTTAATGCAAACTAGCATCCGTAGTATCCTGAAAAACAACAAACAAGAAATCAGTGAAGAACTGACTCCATAGAACCCCAAACTTTCTTCTGGTCATGATTTACTCTATAAATATGAGAACTGAATTAAGACTATATACTGACATCAGGACAGGGCTTAATTTTCTAGCAGTGAAATCTCTGTTCACAAAAATATAGTGAAAAGGAAATGACCACATCACAAAACTACAGCAATGCACAAATATAATTCTGACGTATGAACTATAGATGAAATACAAGGCTTTACTATGTAAATACATATTTCATTGATACACAGATGAATCTGACAAATAGACTAACATGAAGCAACAAAGACGTAAGTTAAAGTTGTACTCACTTAGAATGTTCCTAAATTCTTACTCTTTTCCAGCTGGCTTATTGTTTTTAAATTATGTTCCTCAGTAGTGGTTTTTCAACCTTGTTAAGATGACTCAATATATGGAAGTCATGGTGCCCTTTATCTAACACCATGAAGTACTGATACATTTAATTCCAGCATAAAATTATACACGCTAGGAATGATTTTATCAGCAGAAAATGTAACTTTATTATGACTTCCACATCTCAATAACCATAATACCATATATAAAATGTTTGTTAAACACATATTTCATAGCAGGATAATAACAAATAACGTAATTTGGGCTAAAGATGAATTGGTGTGTGAGACAAATACTAAGTTGAATTTTCCCCTCTTCTCCCAGTTGGCTTTGGTCTGCTCTTAGCTCCCAGATTTGACTTTTTGGTTTTCTGAGCCTAACATGAAATCTGTTCATTTTAACTTGGGCCAGCACAATGGGACCCTGTCATTATGAGATGCTGACCTAATGCACTCCTGTCTGTCTGTAAGAGCTGGCCAACTCAGTCCCCAGGGGCAGACAAGGGGATGTTGAGGTGCTTTGATAATTTAGCTAAGGATACAAGGAGAAAGGCTTAACATAAAAAAGAACAGCATCCTTTGTGATGGAACCTGGCATACACAAAAACCAAACTAAACTTACTGCCATAGAGTTACTTCAGACTCATAGCGACCCTATATTGATTCCAAAGGACACAGTAAAACTGCCCCACAGTTTCCAAGGAGCATCTGGTAGATTCAAACCATCAACCTTTTGGTTAGCAGCTGTACCACCTAACCACTATACCACCCAGGTTTCCTGGCACACACAGGTGCTCAATAAATGATTCAATTAGACTGATTAGAAAAAGCATCTTGAAAGAAGCGAGCTTGGGAATGAAATAGGCAAGTGTGAGGTGAGAACAGGATGTGAAGCAAAGCGTTTGTTTACTTTAGAGGTCAAGTAAGGGGGAAAATGGACATGGAGGCTGTAAAGTTGAGAGCAGGAGCCAGAGGTACAGATCAGCCCTGAACCTCCCAGGGCATTTAGCCAGTTTGCATGATTTTATATTCCATCTTATTCCATCAAGAATCTGAGAAGCTAAGTATAAGTAGTGCAGGAAAAAAAATGCAGAATTCGTAAACATAGAGCATCCTATTATTCTTGTCTGAGACAAGTCTGAGAAACAATTATCTAGGATAAGGAAACTCTGGAACACCAACTTGTACATTTTCTATTAGTGGTAGGGCAATTTGGTAGACAGTTGAAAAGATAGGAGAACTTTCTGCAAGCTTGAGTTAATTCCATCCATTTAATACATATATCACTAAACACAGGCAATGATTTTAAGTATAGAACAGCATTCACACACATGCACACAAAAAGTATTAAGCAACCCATGAACAGCATTTCCTCAGTTTTTTAGTTACTGTTTGTGTCTGGCTCACTTGTTGGGTTGTCTGCTATCACTTCGAGGTACTATACAACCAAGTGCAATTAACATTTAAATTTTAGGGAATAACTAAGACTTGAAATACACATTTTGCATAGAAAAAGACCAACATTACATAATTTTGAGTTACAGCACTCCAAACTAGCTCACAGAAAAGGCAAGATATGGGGGGGGGGGGGAGTGGGAGTTGAATCATTGAATTCCCACTGAAATTTCTTCCTCTCCTTTTTGCTTTATGGGATATTGAGAATTAACCTTTTTTAATGCACTGGTGCCCATTTTCAAAGACTTTCTGCACTGGTCCTGTTGGGAAATAGCCCATGTCCCCCGCCCCCCCCCCGCCTTCTTAAACCCACAGTTAACAAGTTCCATGTGTTGAACACTGCCAAATGTCAGGTGCACGATAGCATAGTGGTTATGTGCTATGTCTGCTAACCAAAAAATCAGCAGTGTGAATCTGCTCCTCGGAAACTCCACGGGGCAGTTCTACTCTGTCCTATCGCTATAGGTTGGAATCAACTCGGCGGCACTGCATTTGGTTTTAGATGCTTTTTCTGTTCTTCCCATAGCAATCACATGTACAATAAAACGAAACACTGCCTGGTCCCACACCATCTTTACAATCGTTATGCTTAAGCCCATTGTTGCAGCCACTGTGTCAATCCATCTCATTGAAGGTCTCTCTCTTTTTCACTGACCCTCTACTTTTTACTAAGCTTGATATGGTTGTCTTAGTACATCTTCCTAACAGACTTGTGAGATATCATCAACCCACTTTGAAAACGAGGAAACAAAAGTACAAAATGGTTAGATAAGTTGCCCAGAATCATTCGGCAGTTAAGTGGCCGAGCTAGGAGTCAAATTTGAGCCCGTCAGTGAGCTGATGTGCTCCTAAGTCCCAACTTAATAGGTCCCGCTGATCTGTGGCTGTGCTCTCACCCCTTCATGCTCTGAGATTGTCTTTGCTCTCTGCTTCACAGGGCTACTGCGCATCTGCCATGTTCTCGACTCTGGACACATCCCTCTAGTTGTACTCCTCTTCCCTCATCCTTCCTTCCTGTGATGGTTGTGTGTTCACTTGGCTAGGCTATGATTCTCCGTGGTCTGGCAATTATCATGTAGTTTGACAATTATGTAATGATGTAACCACTTCCATGATGAGATGATAATGCAATCACACCCACAATGAGATCTGCTATGAGGATTCAACCAATTCAGTTTCCTTGCAGGTATGGCCTACATCCAACATATATGGACTTCCTGGCAAAGCTCCTTGGTTTCTGCTTGCTCGGGATCCTACATTTGGGTCATTAACCTCTGGCTTCTGGTTGTGAGTCCACCCAGCAGCCTCTGACTTACCTGCAGGTTTTGAATTCTTCAGCCCCTGCACCTACATTAGCCAGCTTGCCTCTCACGGATATGGGACTTTCCATCCCCTACAACTGCATCAGCCATTTCCATGATATAAATCAATCTCTCTGCTTCAGTGGTTTTGCTTCTCTCAAGTGGCTCAGCCTAAGACATCCCCAGATACTTATTTGCAACTTCTGCTCTGAAGTCACCTATGTGAAGCTCTTCTGGTTACCCTGATCACAGCTGCAGTTCCCTGGGTCCTCACCACCTTCATCTATTTGTCTCCCTTACCATATCACTTAACACTTTCTAGTATGTGTCCACTCCACAAAGGCAAGGATTTTTTTTTTTTTTTGCTTTAGTCTAACACCTGAAATAGTGCCTGGCACAAAACAGGCACTCAGTATTTGCTAATAAATGGAGACTCAAAACACAACCTATTAGTCATTACCATTATTTGAGTCCTACAGCAAACTGATGTCCAGACTAGCCCAAGTAAAAAAATGTTAAGGGATACAAAATGTGGTTTCATGGAAATTACACACACACACAGGGGTCTTGGTGGTGCAGCAGTTAAAGCCATCTACTGGTAACTGAAAGGCTCGCAGTTTGAAACCATCAGTGGCTGGCTCCATGGGAGAAAAATGTGGTAGTTTGCTTCCATAAAGATTGAGAGTCTTCAGTCCTCACAGGTATTACACTGAAGTCCCTGATGTAGCAGGAGAAAAATGGGTTTGCAAAACTAGTACTTTATTAAAAAGACAAGACTCAACAGTCCAACAGACTGGAGAGTCAGCAAAAGACATGGCTCCCAGACTCCGGTTAGCCCAATGCTGAAATCATTCCTGAAGTTAACTCTTCAGACAAACACTGGACTATACAACATAAAATGATACTGGTGTAGAGTGTTCTTCTTGGCATCAGTATATACACGAGGCTGAGTAGCTCCTGTCCAGAGATGGAAAGAAGTGTGCTGTGACAGCGTGAGAACAGCTAGAGATACGCAGCAGTGTGTGCACAAGTCTTCATGTGACAAATTGAGTTGGACTGGCAACTTTTACTTAGCCAAGCCAAGCCAAGCGCCGTCAGGCACAATAAAATAATTAGAAAAAAAAGATTTACAGCCTTGGAATCCCTATCTGGTCAGTATGAGGTGGAATCAGCTCTGTAGCAATGGGTTTGGTTTTGATTGATGCATACATTTAGGCTTATCCTTAAGGTCTTGGCTTTTCCTTCAGTAGGTTTACACAGTTCTATGTTATTCTGAAGTCTGAATTTCCTAACTCAACCCAAATATTTTAATTTCGATAGGTATCTAAAGTGTTAAATACAGTAATGTATGAAAAGAGAAGAATCTTTGAAATAATTTTTCATTGAACAGGAATTTTAAACAGTACCATGGTTATGCAAAGAGATTATGGTTAATTGGAGGGGGGTTCTGGATATGGCTATAATTTAAGTATAAATATACATTTTTAGTATTATACGCTAATATGAAAACTGCTTGTCATCCAACTTTCAGGTTGTCTTCACTGAACAATGCACTTCAGGTTTGAGTATCTGTAAGTAGCTGATGATCACCATCACCACCCACTGCTGCTGAGTCAGGTCCAACTCATACTGAAATATGATTTACAGGGAAATACTTTTTTCTTAAACAGATTTTGTGTCAGTATGGTCTAATACAATACACACATGTATAGCCAATTCAAATTCTTAAAGAGTCTAACTATCTTTACATGTATACACTAACTACTGGCACAAAGTATTACAAATAGGATATTCTTTCTTCTATACATGAAAACTTGAGGCATTACTAATAACCCTGATAACTGAAACATTTTTTCCTTCCTGGAGAAATTATCCCAGCATTTGCCAAACTCTTAGCTTAGACAGAAATTAAGGTTTACAAGATGTTTTTCTTTTCCTTTCTTTTATAAAACTATTTCCACTTGAGATTACCCTTAGATACCCAAAAATAATTTCACTGCCACATGCTACTAGGAGGAACACAGCTCAAGGCCTATGCTAATTAGCAACTCTTAATGGAAATGAACGCATTAAAAATCCTAGTGCACAATTATAAAGTGGTTGTATTTACATCTCGGGCAGTAAATACAAGAAAACATTATTCAGATTCAATGAGTAATAAAGTATTTCACATTTTGTGCTAATACTTGAAGTCTCTGTACCACTTTAAGTATTTGAACTTTTAAAATAAAAATAAAAAACAAGGTATACTGGTTATAATTGATATTTTTCCTGGTATCATTAAGTCATAATTATGAACATTATTAAAAATTATATGACATATATATACACACATATATACATATACACACACAGTTTCTGTTGTTTAGCACTGCTTCAGCTTTCCTAACTTATTACACTAACAGTTTTATGTTAACAATCGGTGATCAAGTAAAAAGCATGACTTTGGAAGTATTTCCTTTATAACTCAGCCTTGCTCATGGTTTTTCTTCTGAAGTGCCTAGAAGTCCAAGAACCAGAGAGATTGTTACTATCACACTGAAAATTAAACACACAATGAATTTCATTCATTTTTGTAAGTGCACTGCCCCCTTTTATACAGTCTCTTTCTGATGCTTCCAGGTAACTGAAACACACATCTTTACTACTGATGAAAATTTTTTAAAAACTGCACTCTTTCCCGTCTTATTTGGCAGAATAGCATAAATTTAACTGTTTTTTGATTCAGAGTCATCATTAAACACGATTATTAGAAGTGGCAATATAACTAAGCCTTTAGAGTTGGCTGTACAATGCTATCTACTCATATGCTGTAAAGCCCCGACTGACTACAAACTGTTTCTTTGGAGTCATTTGTCAGCCGGCCAGTGTACTTCCTTTGCTGGCTACAGTGTTTGCTGTCCCACCTCTACACACACATGCATCCTATCTAGCTATGTGCTGAAGGCTGGGAACTGCGTAAGTGAAGTTGTTACAGTAACCTGTCCATTTTGCAGTAACACTTTGCATGGGAACTGTAGGGCTTTCTCAGGAGAAAAAGGAAAAAGCTTTCGCTTACAGACTTCTGTGGCATCTATGTGGCTTCTAGTGCTTCTTACGGTGTCTGTGAGATTAAATAGCTAAATCATGCTTTCATTTTTAGATGACCCTACAATTTCCTGACATTTACTGCTTAAAAATATTTAAGCTAAAAAGTTCCTAAATCAAATTGTAATGTACATAAATGTCAAGAACAATGGCCACAAATTAATATTAAATTTGAGTTGGTATTCTTTGGTGCTATGTTCAGAGCAAATGGTGACCAAATCTTAACATCATGGAATTATGAAGGGTTACCAGTATGTTTTCTACTGAGAAGCATTTACTTTCCAGTGTGCACATCATGGTAAGAGGGTTGACAGTTCAAACAATTTATTGCTACTTTATACTGTACATAATTAAATGAAGAAACATGTTAAACTCAAGGGAATTTTTAATAGGTTACTTGCAATTGTTATTGCAGGCAACAACTTGTACATGATTTTATTTCCAAATCCACAAAAACCAAATTTTATACAAATCAGCACTGTAAAAATGTCAATTACAGCCCCAGAGGCTTTGCTGGCAGAGTAATTGTCTAAATTCTAGGATATGGGAAACAGGTTTTTTCTGGAACCATCTTTTTTTTCCTTTTTTTTTTTTTTTTTTTACAAAAGAATTTACAAGTGAAATGTTACTACAAAACTTTTTATAAGGAATTTTTGCAAAACATTTTACATTTACCATCAACTATTTCTGCTTTAAAATCCTGTGTAGATTTAATACCCTACGCTGCACATCAATTTATGTGGGATGACAACCTGGTGACATGCATAAAAACACCACAAGGCCTTAAAATGAAGACTTAAATACAAATATCATTGCAATAAAACAGTTATAAAATTGAAAAATAGGACCTAAACATCATGCTTATCTAAGTTTGACAAATTAACTTCTTCTCCTAGATTACACACTTTTATTACTGCTCTCATGAGAGTGTGATAAATAATGACTTAACATCAAGTTCTAATGTAATCAGCAACACATACACAAACCTAACCAAAGAAAGTATACTATAAGAAAAAACTACTCTAACACTGGAGTTCTACCATGATAAATACATAGCTTTGCACTGATAATTACAACAAAGAAAAGTTTTATAATGATTGCAAAGGGAATGAACAGTGAAATGCCATTAAACAAGACTCTACTGCACATCTGTGCCCTATTACTTATAACAGCTATATCCCACTGAGTCAAATAAAGGACACTGAAATTTACGATTCCTATACAACAGAAAAGTGGACTCAGAATGGTATGCAGAACAGACTGTCAAAATATTTTTAATTCCAATGGTGAAGTGTGCACCTGCTAACACAAATTCATATGTTTTATGTGCTGTAAAGCTATCCAGATTCAGCTTGATAAATTTATAATAGGCCTCATTGTTGATTAAAAAACAACTTTCATTTTTGATCAGCTTATATAGGTAGGCATTAAAATTGGTTCACGGGATATGGTGCAGAGTGCTTCATATGTGGTATTAAGAACAACAAAAAGTCACTGTGAAGAAACATGATTAAAACATTAAGAAACTTTGCATGAAAAAATTTATAGCACTGATTGTGTAGCATAATGATAGATAAAATATATATTTGATGTTTCAGCTCCTATATAATAAAATTAAAATTAACACTACCAAATGCTCCTCTGTACCAAACAAAACAACCAATTGATTCTGATGTTTTAAAGCCAGGTACATCAGTTGTTAAGAGTACATTAAATAAAATATACAAAACAACTTACAAAATCCAACTAAAATTTAAAGACTCTGTTACAAGTCTACAAAAGCTTTAAGAAACTTGAAATCTATAACCACAGTGTAAAATTTTTTTCCTTTAATCTCAAAGCTTTTTTATACAAACTGAAAGTACAAAAGACCTTCAGTTATATATAACGCTACAAAGGGCTGGCCTAAAGTATACATAGTGTAAACAGTTATCATTACAGTATTTCTCCTTCATCAAAAGTACACAAAAATCACAATTTTGGAAGAGAATTTGCATAAACAATTTTTCATTTTTATTTATGCAAAAATTTTGTAAGTTAGTACTTTTCCTAAAATAATGGAGAATGCACAGGAAAATATGGACCTCAATTCACAGTCCTCAAATTAATGATGTTAATAAACCAAGTAAGTAAAAAATTTAGTTTTCAAATGGTTAATTCAATTGATTATGATTCTGCGTAAGTACTTTTTAAAAACATGAAATAGCTTACTAATGCTTAAGCTATTGGTATCGTCCAGATTTTTTTCATAAGAAACTTTTGGCCATCTTTCCTAAGGTCTCTTCCTTTAAGACCCTTACATAAACAATGAAATACATTTTTTTCTTTAGTCATTTATTTGACTGAAAATTACTAGGATATTTGAAAAATAATTTTTGCTTCATAATAACAAATCTATTATATATTTGTTAGGCTGTTTTTTTTTTCCTAATGGAATATTCAGTTACTGACATAACAAACATGTTACTGTGTTGTAAGTTCCTTATAAATCTTCTAACACAGTAAAAGAAATAAAATGAAGTTTTCCAATTATTAGTAGAGAGGAAAAAGAAAACGACAATGGAGTCATACGACAATTTCCCGCTGGCCTTAAAAGAAGTGTGATAATTTATTTGATAATTCTTTCTTTGGCTACAAAGTCAAAGCATAAAAAAATCTGCACACTGTCAACATAACTCATATTTACATAATATGAAACTACACAGAATGATTTACACTCTATGCAAATATTTCCAATATAAACATTTAAAATGAATTGGTGACTCAACCTAGGGTTAGGAATACAATTAATCCTAACTTTAAAACTTTTCATGGTAAGCTGTCTTATATTCTTTTTCTGAAGCTATTATGAGTACTGTTTTAAACATTTTATCCAGCATTTTCCTAAGGTTTCAATCTAAAATTTAACCTAAGATTTAGTTCTAAATTCCTCTTGTGTCTCCAAATGGAGAAGTAATTGGACTTCACTGATTGTCTGCATACACACTACTATAATGTAGTGGTAATAAAGATCTGAGATGAATCTCAGATTACTTTTTTGGAATTTACCTAATTCAGCTGTTGAAGAATTTTTAACATTTAGAAAAGACGGCCAAAACAGTTTTCAGTTGACTTTCCAAAAATCAGGCAAAGGACATACAGCATTATCCTTCTTATCAGTTACCTATATATTTTTCTGTGCTATACAGAAAAAGAAACACACATAAATTATCATCAACTGAATTTATAATAAAGTACTTTCAAAGAAAACAAGTCTAATAAGGTCCAGCCTGCAAACTACTGAGGTCTGTCTTTTTAAAATGTTAACACATGATATTAGGAGAGGGAAAGATTCAGATTAAAGGTTATGTGATATATTTTGAAATAACTACAACTTACAGTATGGAGGAAATACTTTTCCATCTGTTTCCAGTACATTAGTTTGCTGTTTTTAATTTTCAAAGTTCAACGATTTGTATGTTGACCCAAAACCTTGGAGTACCAGAACAACAACATGATTTCCTACTCTGTAATCCACCTGACCAGCCCATTTCCAGATTTTCAAAGGTGTGTAAACTTAAGTGCAGCACTAGAGGTCTCTGTATGAATAACTTCTCAAAATTCTTCCATATTGGTTGAAACATTGGGAGTTGCTGGGTTTGAATCTTGAGAAATGGCTGCAACTGTGACAATTCTCGGGGAGCCAAGCACCTCTGTAACAGATGAGTCCAGTTCTCCCGACGTAACAATAGCAAGAGCTGTCCCACCACCTTTCTTATTCTGGTGAGTTTTGACATGTTTTGAGAGATGATCACTCCGCATAAACCTTTTAGAACACTCTGGGCATTCAAATCGCTTTTCACCTAAACAGAAAAATAATAAAGTTACATACGTTTCATTTAAATAAAGTTGTAGTTTTAAATACGCTTCTTCCAGTTAACGGTATACTTTTTGCTTAACTTTTGACTAACTGCAAAACAATCTTTCCACTTTAGTTAAAAATGCTATCAAACAAGGAGAAAGAGCATGTGGTAGGGAATAAAAGACCTATGCTAAAGTCCTGGTTTTTCCAGAAACTGAAAATAAAAGCTGGAGCAAAGTAAAATGACCTCTGTGGGCCTCAGTTTCCCTATCTACAAAGTAAGAGTGTTTGTAAGAAATGACCTCAAAAATCTCACACAAGTCTAACAAGACATAATGTTCCAGGTTCATGTCCTTCTTTCTTTAAAACTAAAGTTTTAGTTTTAATTCCTACAGACATAAAATATCTTAAAATAACTTAAAATAATGTAATAATTGAATAGTGTACTGAGTTTCTTCATAAGATAATGGAAGGCAGGAACAAACGACATTTCAAATTCAATAGATCTTTTACGTTTCACTACCAGTTTCTGTTGTATAAGTAATGCTTAAGTGCACAAGTATACTTTAAGCCATAATACTAGTGGAATTAACCACTTCTATGCTTTATAAGACACCCTACTGGCAAAGTGGTTAAGAGTCCAGGCTGGTAATCAAAAATTAAACAGGCTGTTCCAATCCACCAGCTACTCCTTGGAAACCTCATGAGGCAGCTCTATTCTGTCTTCTAGGGTCTCTGAGTCACAGTCAACTTGATGGCACACAAAAAGTATATTTTGTAATAAAAACTAACTCTTCTCTATAATGACAAAAAAAGCCAGCCATTTTCATCTTTTTGTACAATGGATGTTGTTCTTGTTGTGTGTCATCAAGTCAGTGCTTACTCACAGAGACCTTATGCACAACAGAACAAATCACCACCTGCTCCTGCACCATCCTCACAATCTTTGCTATATTTGAGTCCATGGTTAAAGCCACTGTCTCCATGTATCATCTCCTTAAGGGTCTTCTTGTTTTTTGCTAATCTTCTACCAAGCATGATGTCCTTTTCCACGGACCGGTCCTGCCTAATAACATGTCTAAAGGGAGATGAAGCTTTACCCTTCTTGTTTCCAGCAAGCACTCTGGCTGTATTTACACCAAGACAGACTTGTTTTTTCTTCTGGCAATTCATGGTGTCATGGCTTGAACTGTGTCCCTCTCAAAATGTGTGCAGCCATTGGACTGGGCCATCATTCCCAATATTTTGTCATTATCCTATACTATACATCCTAATCTCTGCCTCTGGTTAACAGGATGATTATGTTAAAAGAGGATTCGGGTGGGACTGCAACACCCTTGCTAAGTTAGTTTCCCTGGAGTGTGGCTTGTGTTACCTTTTATCCTTTTCACCCTATGGGAGATAAAAAGAGACGGAAGCAATCAGAGAAGTAGGAAGCTCATACCATCAAGAAAGCAACACTGGGAGTACAGCGCATCCTTCAACCTGAGTTTCCTATGCCAACATGCCCCCTGAACAAAGACTGATACAAACAAGGACTTTCCTCCAGAGCTGCAAGGGGGAAACCCTTCCCCTGGAGTGGACATCCTGAATCTGGACTTGTAGCCTACTGGATTGTGTTTAAGAATCACCTCTTCTTGTTAAAGCCATCCACTCTTGGTACTTCTGTTACAGCAGCACTAGCTGACTAAAGCACATGGTATATTCAGTATTCTTCACGAAGACCATATTTCAAAGGCATCAATTCTTTCACCGAGTATCTATCATTTTGTTGTACTGTGGTGTGTTTCTGTGGTTAGGACAGTATTTCAAATACTAGGAGCATCATCCTTGGTGGATATGTTTCAGTGGAGCCTCTAGACTAAGACAGGCCAGGAGGAAGGAACTGGCAAACCTATCCCTGAAAAAATTAGCCCTTGAAAATGTTATGGGTAACAACAAAATACTGTTTGATACAGTGCTGCATGATAAGCCCCTCACGTTAGAAGGCACTCAAAACATAACTGGGAAAGACCTGCCTCTTCAAAGCAGAGTTGATCTTAATGGTGTAGATGAGGTCAGGACCTATGTTTGCTAATGTGGGATGACTCAAAATGAGAAGTAACAGCTGTAAACATCCATTCATTATCAGGACATAAAATGAACAAAGGTGAATCTAGTAAAACTGGAAGTCATCAAAAATGAAAACGGGATGCCTAAACATTAATTAGTGAGCTGAAATGGATTGGTGCTGGCCATTTTGAATCAGACAAATCATACAGTCTACTACACTGGAAATGAAAAATTAAAGAGGAACGACACTGTGTTCATCACCAAAAAAAACATTTGAAGATCTATCCTGAAGTATAACACTGTCAGTGATAGAAAAATATCTCTACGCCTACAGGAAGACCTGCCAAAAAATTTGGAGGACAGCTACCTGGCCAACTGACTCGAAGAGATCCGTATTTATGTTCATTGCAAAGACAGGTGACCCAATTGAATGCAGAAATTACTTAACAATATCATTAATATCACGTGCAAGTAAAATTTTGCTCAAGATCATTCAAAAGTGAATGCAATAGTAGGTTGACAAGGAACTGCCAGAAATTCAAGGTGGATTCAGAAGAGGATGTGGAACAAGGGATATCATTGCTGATGTCAGATGGATCTTGGCTGAACAGAAAGATGTTTACCTGTGTCTCACTGACTATACAAAGGCATTCAACTGTGTGGATCATAATAAATATTGCTAACACTGCACATAACGGAATTCCAGAACACTTAATTGCACTCTTAGGGAATCTGTATATGGATCAAGAAGCAGTAACTGCATGGTTTTGTCAGGAAAGGTGTATGTCAGGGCTGTATCCCTTCATCGTATCTTTCCAATCTAAGCAGCTGGATCATACAAACAAGAATGAGGCATCAGGATTGGAGGACTACTCATTAATCTGCTGGAAGTGAAGAAGCTTTGAAACACTTACTGATGAAGATCAAGGGTGACAGCCTTCAGTACGGATTGTACCTCAAGATCCAAGAAAACAAAAATTCTCACAACTGGACCAGTAAGCAGTATCGTCATAAACAGAGAAAGTATTGAGGCTGTTAAGGATTTCATCTTACTTGGGTCCACAATCAACGCCCATGAAAGCAGTAGTCAAGAAATCAAAAGATGCACTGAACTGGGAAAATCCGCTACAAAGGATCTCTTTGAAGTATTGAAAAGTAAAGATGTCACGTTGAACACTAAAGTGCTCCTGACCCAAGCCCTGGTGTTTTCAATTGCATCACATGCATTTTAAGGCTGGACAGCGAACAAAGAAGACAGAAGAAGAACTGATGCCTTTGAATTGTGGTGCAGGAGAAGGACACTGAATATACCGTGGACTGCCAAAAGAACAAACAGATCTGTTCTGGAAGAAGTACAATCAGAGGGCTCCTTGGAAGCAAAGGTGGCAAGACTGTATCTTACATACTTTGGACAAGTTGTGACTTAAGGATCAGTCCTTGGAGAAGGACATCATGATGGGAAGAGTGGAGGGTCAGTGAAAAAGAGGAAGACCCCTGATGAGATGCACGGACACAGTGGCCGCAACAATGGGCTTCAGAATAAAAACGAGTGTGGGCGTGGGGCAAGACCCGGCAGTGTCATTCTGCGGTGCACAGGGTCGGTGTGAGCTGGAGCCAGCTCGACGGCACCTAGCAACTACAACCATCAGGAAGACCAGTTAATATAACTATTATCCAAATTTACGCAACAACTAAGGCCAAAGGTAAAGAAATTGATGATTTTTACCAACTTCTGCCATCTGAAATTGATGATACGGAATCAAGTGCACTGACAGTTGCTGGCAATTGGGATGGAAAAGTTGGAAACGAAGAAGGATTAGTGGTCTCCAAATTCAAGTAAGATATGCTCAAAGTCGCTTTTGTGGATATATTCTAATTTTCTTCAGCTCTCATTTGAACTTGCACATAAGCAACTGATAACATATTCCTCAACTGGTCTCCGGTCTCGTTCTGACAACAGAGTTTTTCCATTGTGTCTTTCCACAGATGTAGGTGATTTGATTCCTGGGTATTCTACCTGGTAGGGGTCTACAATGTATAGTCACCATTTACGTTGTTCAAAAAAGGTATCTGAAATGAAGTTATTGGTTTTACAAAATTATATCATATCATCTCTGGCATTTCTATCACCAAGGACATGTTTCCAATTACTAATCTGTTTTCTTTATTTCCATCTTTTGCATCCCTCACTAGGAACTATCACTGTAGCCTAACTGCATGTTCTATCAATTTCAAACTGCAGACCTTGGTAAAAATCTTCATCTTTGGTTTTACTGTTTGGTGTGTAAATTCAGTTACAGTCATATTAGCTGACTTCCTTGTAACTTTATTGTTGTTACTGTTATTAGCTGCTGTCAAGTCGGTTCCAACTCCTAGCAACCCTACGTATAAGAGAATCAAACACTGCCTGGTCCTGCACAATGACCACAAAGGTGGCTACGTTTCAGCTCATTTTTGCAGCCACTTGGTCAATCCATCTCGATGGTCTTCCTTTTTCTCAACAACACTCTACTTCACCAAGCATGATGTGCTTTTCCTAGGACTGATCCCTCCTGACAACATGTCTGAAGTATGTAAGACATAGTCTTGCCATCCTTGTTTCTAAAGTGCAGTCTGGCTGTAACTTCTTCTAAGACAAAAACATTGTGTGTATTCCATCCTGTAGCTTCATAAACACATTGAAATTCTGAAAGATGAAGTTTCTGGGCTGAGGGCTTCTGGGATTATGGTGTCAGGGAACATCTATTTCAACTGGCATAACATAGTTAATAAAGTAAAACGCTCTACATCCTACTTTGGTGAATAGCATCTTGAGTCTTAAAAGCTCGTGGGCAGTCTCTACTGGTCCCACACTGTCTGGAGCAAAGAAGAATGAAGAAAACCAAAGACACAAGGGAAAGACTAGTTCAAGCCCAAATGGACCACAATTACCAAAGCTTCCACCAGAATGAATCCAGAACAAATAACATGGTGGCCAGCTACCACTGACCGCCCAGACAGTAATCACATTAAAGGGTTCTGGACAGTGCTGGTGTAAAATTTACAATAAAATGCAAACTCACAAAAAAGACCAGACTTAGTGGTCTGACAGAGACTGGAGGAACCCCGAGAGTACGGACCTTGGACACTCTTACAGCTCAGTATTCAAGTCATTTCTGAGGTTCACCCTTAAGCAAAAAATTAAGACAGGCCCATAAAACAGAATGAGAAGAAATGGACATCCCGGTCGATGCGCAAGGATGAGAAGACAGGAAGGGATAGGAAAGCTGATGGGGAACCCCAGATTGAAAAGGCAGTGTTTTGACATGTTATGGAGTTGGGAAACAATGACACAAAACAGTAGGTATACTGTTTAATGAGAAACTACCTTACTCTATAAACCATCTAAAGTATCAACAAACAAAACAAAAAATCCAGTCTTGATTATTACAGCTTTACAGAAAGTCTAGAAATCACATAAAGAGGGAATAAACCAAGTTGGTTCTTTTTTTCAACATGTTCCGGTTATTCTAACTGCTTTGCCTTTCCATATAAATGTTAGAATCAACTTGTTGATATCTTAAAAAAAAAATGTTGCTGGAATTTTGAGGGGAACTGCACTGAATCTATAGATACACTTGGGAAAAAGCTGACAGCTAAACAATAGTGGGCTGTCCAATTCAGGAGTATGGTTTCTCTCTCCATGAGTTTGGGTCTTCTTTGATTTTTTTTTTTAAATCATTGTTACAGAGCCTTCAGCTTATCTTGCTTGTATTTTGTTAGACTAACAGCAGTCGTTTACTTTTTTCACACTGTTTTAGAAAGGCCATGCTGAAGGTGCTTTGAGGGCCACCATCCTTGCTTCTAAGGAGCATTCTGGTTCATTGCTAGTACTCAAAAACACAAATTTACTATTGTATATTCAACTTTGCTTCATGCAACCTTGCCAAACTCACTTATTAGTTCTAACAGCTTTTATTTTTGGTAGATTCCATGGGATTTTTTTTAAATTCAGTTAATTAGGTTAACTACAAATAAATGCAACTTTATTTCTTCCATTTGAATTAGTCTGTCTTATATGACATTTTCCTGCTTTAATACACTGGCTAGGACTTTCAGTAATATAGAGAATAAAAGTGTAAGAGCAGAAATGCATGCCTCATTCCTTCCTTATCCATCAAAAAAGCATTAGGTCTTTCTTCTTTTAAATGTGAACCTAGCTGCACACTGTAAACACCTTTATCTGGTTTAGGATATTCTTGTCAATTCTTAGTCTGCTGAGAATTTTCATCAAAATGTAGACAGAATGTTAGTTCTTTTTATTGTTTTGCATATACTGAGATGACATACAACTCTCCCTTTGTATGTTAATACAGTGATTATATTTATTGATTTCCAAAAGTTCAACCAGATTTCATTCTTCGATAATCCCTACTTAGCTATGATGCATTATGCTTAAAAATGCTAGACTGCCAGTGAGAGCATTGATAGGGCCTGGTGTTTTCAATGCCTCAGGTTTTTAACTATGAATTCTATTTCTGAAACAAATATAATACTATTCAGATTATCTACTTTTGTTTGGATAAATATGAGCAGTTTGTGTCTCTTGAGGAATTGTTCCATTTCATCTCAATTCAAAAATTTACGGGCATATAATTCTTCCTAATTAGTTAAAAACCAAAGTTGCCATAAGGTTGATTCTCACTCATGGCAATCTCAACACAAGTCAGAGCAGAACCATACCCTATAAGGTTTTCAAGTAGATGTTATGCCTTTCTCCCTAGGTGTCCCTGGGTGGACTCAAACTGCCAACTTCTTGGTTAGCAGCCAATGTTGCTAACCACTGTACCACAGAGGGAACTTCAGAATTACACATATGGTGCTCTTAAAAGTTTTTAAAACCTATATTGATACTTCCTTCTATTGCTGATGCTGGTCAGTTTTCTGGGCCAGTCTGTCTAGGGGGAAAAAACACACAAACAAAGAAAACAACAACGAAAAGAAAACTCTGCAGTTGCCAAGTCCTTCTGACTCATAGCAACCCTACAGGACTGAGCAGAACTATTTCCATAGAGTATCCACGGAGTGGCTGGTAGATCCGAACTGCTGAACTTTTCAGTTAGCAGCTATAGTTTTTAATCACCACAAAGGTTTCCAGTTTGTCTACTGGATCTTGTCAAAGAACCAGCTTCTACTTTGTTAAATTTTTTCAATTCTACTATTTCTACTCTTCATTATATCCTTACTTCTGTTTACTTTTGGTTTAATTTACTCTTCATTTTATAGTTTAATACAGCAGCTCAGGTTATGGATTTGAGACCTTTCTTTTTTACCAGTGAAAGCATTAAATATATAAATTCTCAATAAGCACCAGTTATACTTGTATTTCTCAATTTTGATGTGCAAATTCATTCTGTTCCAAATATTTTCTAATATCTCTTGAGATGTCCTCTTGACTCACGGCATGGGGACTCTTGGCAGATTTTGAAGTACGTTTATTTTCAACTATAAGGATTTTCCAGATATTAATAAGAAATTCTATTTTAATAACATATGGTCTGAGTTCTATTCTTTCAAATTTATCAGTGTGTGTTTCATGGCCCAGAATATGGTGTATTTTTGTGAATGTTTTATGTGCTCCTTAATAGTATTCTGCTTCAATTGTCTGAATATACTACCAAGGTCAATTAAAACAAGTTGATAATGTGGCTCAGATTTTCTACACCCTGATTCTCTATTTATTCTATCAATTACTGAGAGAAGAGTGTTTAAGCCTCCAAATATAACTGCAGATTTGCCTATCACTCCTTTCAGTTCTATTGATTTTTCCTTTATATATTTAAGATTACGTCTCAATGGTGAATTGATCCTTTCATCATTAAGGATTGTTTCTCTACCTGTGGTAATTTTCCTTGGTTGTCTGGAGTCTATTTTGTCTGTTGTTATTATAGCAATTATAGCTATCCTTTGGTTAGTCTTTGCAAGATATATATTTACCCTTCCTCTTTTACCTTATCCATTAGATTATATTTAACGTTTTACAGACGTTAGCTGAGACAGTTGAGTCTTTTTTATGATACAATCTCATTCTTTATCCTTTGTTTAGACTATTTGCATTCAAGTGATCATGGATCTGATTGGATTTAAGTCAATCATTCTATTGTTTGTGCTCTGATTTCCCTTTTGTATGCTTTAAGTACATTACAGTATTCTATTTGAATTTATTCTAACCCCTCTCCCCAGAATCTTTAGTAGTACTGTTTTTAGTAGTTGATCTAGCAATTACAATATACAAATCCAATTTTTCACAACATATATAACAATTATTTTCACACTGAAATATGTTTTTCAGCCAGATTTTTTTTACCCTCCCTACTGTATGTTATGGTAGCCACACATATTAACTCACCTGTATACATTGAAAATTGACTAGTAATACAAATTTTAAAGAATCTAACATTTTTTAAAGAATTTAAGTGACAGAGATTGTTGTATCTGTACAGGTATTTACCATCTGTGTTACTCTTTATCTTTAATTCAAAGGTTTTCTTTGTTATCACTTCCTTTCTTCCTAAAGTATTTCCTTTAGTGTTTATTTTGGAGTTAATCTGGCAACAAATTCAGTTTTCCTTTATCTTAGGACATCTTTATTTTGCCTTTGCTATTGATGGATGTTTTCATTAGATAAAAAGTTCTGAGTTCCCAGTTCTTTATTTTTACCACTTTAAGGATATGGTGTTCTAGTCTTTTCTGGCCTCCATAAACTTCTGAGAAGTACTCTTCCGCTGTCTGAATGCGACCCTGTATGTCTTCTGGCTCCTTTTCAAGACTGTTCTTTATCTTTGATTTTCAGCACACTGATTATGGAGCGTCGGGCCAAACTTTCTTTCAGTTTCTGTTTGGGAGTCATTAAACTTCTGAATGTATCCCTTTCACCTTATGTCTGTCACATACTATGAGAGGTTTCAGCCATTATTTCTTCAAATTTTTTCTGCATGAATCTTCTTCCTTGCCCTCTGAGGCTCCAATGACACACAATATAAGTGTTTTAATTTTGTTTCACAGGTCCCTGACAAAATCTCTTTTTCCCAAATATGTTTTCCCTCTCTGATTCAGACTGTATAATTTCCACTGCTCTAACCTCAAGTTCACTGACTCTTTTCTATTATTTCTACTTAGCAACTGCACACATTCAGCAAAACTTAACTTTGGATATTGTTTTTCATTAATTTTTTTTTTTCTCTGCTGAGACCTCCCATCCACCCTATAGATAAGGGTTGTATTAGCTGCTTTAAGGTCTCTGTCTGGTAATTCCAGCATCTGGATCATCTTGCCCGCTGCTGTGTCTTTTCCCTTGCAATTCACGCAATTCAAGGTATCTTGAGTAATTCTACATTAAATCCTTCACATTGGATATTACGCGACTGAAACTCTGGATTCTGTTAAAAATGTTCTGGAAAATATACAACTTTCTGCTTTAGTAGGCAATTAACCCATTTAGGTTAAGATCAAACGTTTTGGGCAATAGTTACATACTACTTTTCAAAGTATCTGTTTACAACATTTGGTCTGCGGAGCACATGCAAAGAAATGAGTGGGAGTTTTTATTACCTTTTAATTCTTGAGGCCATTGTTAAGACTCTTTGAGTCTGTTCATGGGTAGCCCAAGGGTAAACTCAGGATTTGTCTTGTACACACACGAAACTAAGGATTCTCTCCCATGTTTTCCTCACACCTAACACACAGGGCCCCTTTTATTGTCTCCTTTGACCAGCAAACCTGGCTTCTCTGAGACGTTCAGCTTTCTGTACTGTCCTGCTCTGCCACTGGGACTCAGACTATCATCACAGCACTGTGGCAAGAGGAAAAGAATGCGATTCCCCTCACACTCTATGGAGAACAGGTGTCACATGTCCTGGTTTCTCTATCCAGAGATAAAGGAATTTTCTCAGGTTTTACGTGCCTGAGTAGTGCCTGTAGCCACTGCTGCAGCACAATCTGAACTGGCTGACTGCAGATTTCTAGATAAATGTGACGTTTCTCCTAGAGAGGTCTGCTGTCTATACCTCTTTACTGTCCTAAAGGATCAAACCTAGGAGCACCCTGCCCTTGTGTCAAAGCTGGAAGACGAAGAGGGGAGGACCCTATGAAACTCACCTGGGTTGTACATCGTTGCACATGTTTTTATTTCAGTCCTCAGTTGCTTGCTATTGCTTACTCTTCAGGGTCCTCATTTACATGATTTACAAAAGAAATAAAACCTGTCCAGTGTTTTAATGTCACCAGTGGGACACACAGACTACAGATAGCTTAATCCATCTTGACTGGTACCGGAAACAAAGGCAAGAGCTTTGACCATTTCATATACAAACTGAATTATCCATATAAAAAATTCTGAGGGAGTAAGTAATTCAGTGTAACTGATGGGAGTTTTCTATTTCCCTTCTTTACACAGAATTTCCTGATTTTATTAAAAACAAATTTAAAGTTTCAGACCCAAGCTTCTACAGAATTTTACATTTCCTTTTAAATTGTAAAATTATTAATATAATCATACATAAATGTACATGAAATTATAACTTGGACAAAATAATTAGTCATCATATATTGTGAAGAAGCCACACTGCAGTTCTAAAAAACATTTTAGGGAACTTTTAGATGTTTTCTCGATGGGTCAAAAACAGAGGTTTGGCTGAAGATGTGAATACCCCCCAAATTACGACTAATCATCCTTAGAAGGCCTATTGTTCAGCAGGGTATGAATGGCAAATAAAACAGAACATTAAACTTGTAAAATGTCTATAAAATATTCATAAAGGTAAACTATATTAATAAACATTTCTAATAAGTACATCTAATAACATCCTTATATATTCTTCACTTAGTTATATTTTAATATTTCTCAGCCAACATGAAAAGCAAATGTAAATCTTCACTGTTTAAAATAGCAGTCAGATCATACCTATTTATTTTTTCTCCCTCTTGAGACATTCATTAAAATAATAGCAAAGGCATGTGAAGGGTTAAATCCACAATAAAAAGAATGGAAAAGGAAGTCATTAGCAAAACAATGACTGTAATGAATTTCTGCAGTCTAGAATACATTATCAAGGAAGGTGATATGTTCTAGAAAAGAGCAACTGTCTTTTGCAGAACATCATAGAAGCCTGGGACTCAAAACAGTGAGAAGATATGAAGCAAGAAAACAGAGAATTAAAGCTGTACATGCAATATCCATCAAAAAATGTGGTCAAAATAACTGAGGATACGAATCTAAAGAAATGCAGTCCCACACCAAATTACTGTATTCTGGTAACACTGTATCTTACAGTGTAACTGTCCTAAAACAAAACCCACTGACTGACAAGCCTCTTCTAGATACACAAAGCTTTCAAGTTGTTTCTTATTTCTTTATTTAAACATATTCATAAGCCAGTGTCATCATAAAAGCTAAGGATCACTGGACAATTCAGGAAAGTCTACAACATCTGAAAAAAATACAGAAAAAAGAAATATACAGGAGCAGACAGAAAGGCAGGGAAACCTCTAGATGGAAAACAGTTTTTTAGGAAGCTCCTACATCCATACATGAGGGCAGGAAGCAATAAGAAAGAAACAGAAAAATAAAATTAGCACTGTTGGAAATTCTAACTCATAATAACCCTATACACAGTCATCAGTAAGTATTTGGGGGGGATTCTTTCAGTCTCTACAGATATACTATTTCTCTACGAAGAATGCTGAAGTTTCACTTTTCCCATTCCTCAGTGAATCTTGCTTGCAGTAGTTACTACTGTAGTGATCTAAATGTTATTTTTTATTTTCTTCATTCCTTCTACATTTCTTTTCTTTTTTGGAATGCTCGTGTAAGGTGTATTTATGCTTTCTTTCCTACTTATTTATTTGGTCATTTACATTAGAATGTTTATTTTGTTCTTTGGGTTATAATCCAATACTATTATTTATTTTCTTGCTCCAATTTTCCCTTTTTTGGTCACTGGAAGTTGTTCCAAATTGGCTCTCATGTCCTTTTGGCATGCCTCCACTGGACTTGAAGTACTGTTGGTGCTGTCAGGTACCATTACATTGGCTCCAACTCACAGCACCCCTATGTACAACAGAACAAAACACTGCCTGTTACTGTATCATCCCCACAACTGTCAGCATGTTTGAGTCCATTGTTGCAGCCACTCTACCAACCTATCTCACTCAAGTTCTTCATCCTTTTTTTACTGATCCTCTACCAGTCATGATGTTCTTCTTGAGGGATGGATGGTATGTCCAAAGCATGTGAGACAAAAGCTTGCCATCTCTGTTTCTAAGCAGCATTCTGGCTGCTCTCCTCCATCACAGACTCACGTATTCATTCTTCAGGCAATCCATGGTATATTCAATAATCTTCATCAACACTGTACTTCAAATGCATCGATTCCTCTGTGATCTTCCTTATTCATTATCCAGCTTTCCAATGTGTTTGAGGTAACTGAAAACATCATGAGTTGAGTCAGGTCTACTGTAGTATTCAAGATGACACGAC
Source organism: Heterohyrax brucei (assembly GCA_028571685.1). Classification (NCBI taxonomy): domain Eukaryota; kingdom Metazoa; phylum Chordata; class Mammalia; order Hyracoidea; family Procaviidae; genus Heterohyrax; species Heterohyrax brucei. The sequence continues at coordinate 87,133,184 of CM053147.1, read as the reverse complement.
TATACGTATTGAGCTTTCAAATAATAAATTTGTATTGTATATGAGTATAAATGTGGGTGTGTGATACAGACTTCAGAAACGCACTCATTCTCCAACAAGATGAAGCCAAAACATGAGGTTCTAATTTAGAGTAGCAGCTTTTCTTAGCTTTTGTAACCTGTCCCACTGCCAATCCAGTCTACAGAAATACTGTATTCTCAAATACTGACACAAGCAGTATTTTTCTAAAATAGAAATCAACAGTTAAAGGGATTTAATCTTAAACACACTGTATCTGCCAAAATATCACTCATGATGTGGCATTAGTATACTATGCCACATAGTATCTATATATAGTATGCCACACAGTATCTATATATAGGTACAATATATATCTAATATAGAAAGCTATATATATCTAATATAGAAAGCTTAAAAATTTTTTTAAAGAAAACATTAATTTCAACATGATGCTCTTTTAAGGTCTGAGACTATATTCCACTACGCATTGGTATTACTAATTATATACATACCCAACAAGGTAACTTTTATATATACATCTGATAGATTTATCAACAATTTGTTTCCTTCACTGGGGTCATTTTCTCCACAGTAAAACAGATCTAATTTCTACCTTACAGAGTTGTTGGTAGAATCACATGAGGTAACATATTTGAAGAGTCTGATACACAGCAGCTGATCGATAAATGCCAGCACTATTTCTCCTTTTGCCCCACGTTTCACCACACTCACTCTGAAGCAGCACTCTGGCTGCACTTCTAAGACAAACATTCATTCTTCTGGCAGTCCACGTATCAACATGCTTTATCAACATCATAGTAAAAAGCCATCAGTTCTTATTTGGTCTCCCTTATACATTATCCAGCTTTCACCTACATACGGGGCAACTGCAAGTACCACACACTTGGGCTTAGGTGTACCCTAGTCCTCAAAGTGACCTCTTCACTTTTTTAGACACTTCTAAGAGGACTTTTCCAGTAGATTTGCCCAATACATCATGTGATTTCTTAGCTGTTGCTTCCACCAAAACTGATTGTGGATCCATACTAGAAAGAAACTCTTAACAATTTCAATATTTTCGCAGTTTATTATGTTTCTTATTGGTCCAATTGGGAGAATTTTCATTTTACGTTGGAGTATGACCCACACTGAAGGCTATGCTCTTTGATCTTTATCAGTAAATCCTTCAAGTCCTCTTCACTTTCAGCAAGCAAGATTATATCATCTGCATGTCATAGGCTTTGATGAATCTTTCTCCAAACTTGACTGTCATGTTGTTTTTCATAAAATCCAGCTTCTGGGATTATTTAACTAGCATATAGACTCAGAAAGTATGGTGAAAGGATATAATTTTGATACACACCTTTCCTAATTTTAAACCACACAGTATTTCCTTGCTCTTTCTGAACAACAATTTCTTTGTCCATGTACAGATTCTATACAAGCACAATTTACTGTTCTGGAATTCCCATTCTTTGCAATGTTATCCATATGTGTTGTGATCCACACAGCTGAATGCCTCTGCATAATCAATAAAACATAGGTGAACATCTTTGTATTATTCTCTGCTTTCAGCCAAGATCCATCTGACATCAGCAGTAATATTCCTTGTTCTATATCCTCTTCTAAATTACATCTAAACTTCTGGCAGTGTTCAATCCTTGTACTGCTGCAACTGCTTCTGAGTAATCTTCAGCAAAATTTCACTTGTGTGTGGTATTAATGACACTGTGATAATTTCTGCATTCTGTTGGATCACTTTTCTTTGCAATGGGGAAAACTATGTATCTCTTCCAGTCCACTGGCCCAGGTAGCGTCTTCCAGATAGCACAGACAAGCAACTGCTTCCAGTATTGCACCCATTTGTAGAAATACCTCAGATGGTAGTCCATCAATTCCTGGAAGCTTGTTTTCCACCAATGCCTTCAAAGCAGCTTGGAGTTCTTCCTTCAGTACAATTTTTTTTGATCATATGCTGCCTCCTGAAATGAAACAGTTGAATGTCCACCAATTCTTTTCCATACCTTGACTCGCTGCATTTCCCTTTCCATCTTCTTTTGACGTTTCCAGCCCTGAGTGGTTTTTGCCCAAAGAATCTTCTGATATTGCAACTGAACATTTTTTTTAAGATAGATAAAAATGTTTTAAATCTGACACTACTGAATGCTGGTGAGCACACAGAAAAATGGAAACTCTCATTCATTACTATGGAGTAAAGAATGTAACAACCATTTTAGGGACTACGAAAACTTAACATATGCTTTCATTATTACCCAATAACTCCACTCCTCACACATGCTCTGCTTTGTATTTATAGTGGCAAAGTTTGTGATAGTCAAAAGTTAGCAATAACCTAAAAAAAAAAAACACTGCTACTGAGTCCGGTCCAACTCACTGTGACCCTAGAGGTCAGAGTAGAACTGCCCCATAGAGTTTCCAAGAAGTGCCTGGCAGATTTGAACTGCCAACCTTTTGGTGAGCAGATGTAGCACTTAACCCACTATGCCACCGCAGTTTCTGCAATAACCTACAGGCTTTGCTAAACAAATAACACAGTGTGGTAGTACCATGATAAAATACTGTATCAGTAATTAAAAGAAATACTTATATGCATACATAGATTAACTTGGATAGATATCAAGACATGACGGCTGAAACTGTGATAGTGTAATATACCAGTTAATTAGTAACACACACAAGATATTTTACACATATACTTATCAATGATATATATAACAGTATGAAAATGTACTAAAAACATAAACATGACATTCATGGCAGCTGCTGTCTTCAACAAGAAGACAAAGAAAATGTCAAAGTTACAGTGTTTATTTGTTCCATTAAAAGGTAGGAACAAAAAAGGACTAATAAAGATCAACAATAAGAAGCTGTTTTCTTTATTCAAGCACTGGTAAACAAAAATAACATGTAAATTCAACATGCTAATACAAGGAAAGCAGATGGAATAAATTTCAGTTCATATAAATATAATGAACTAACTTCCAAAAGCCAAGGAAAACACTGCTCAGAAGTGAGTTATTTTTTTTTATCTTAAACATCTTCCATGTACCTATTAAAGTGAATTCCTCCCATTTTATTTGCTTACTACCAATATGGTAGCTAGAAACAGTGAATAAGTAAATAAAAAGTATAGCTCATAATAAAACAACTAACCTGTGTGGGTTCTTCTATGTCTCTGAAGTTCATCACTCCTTGTGAATCTTTTGCCACAAAACATCCAGTTGCATACAAAAGGTCTTTCTCCAGTATGCCAGCGAAGATGTGCTCGTAGGTGAGATGTTTTACCATATACTTTTCCACATCCTTCAATGTGACAGATATGCTGTTTCTTTTTTCCTGGTTCATTACTGCCTCTAACAAAAACCAAAACCAAGTATTAACTACATTCCCTAACACCAAGCTATAACTATGGAAAAATAAAAAGGAATCAAGGTAACCAAAAGATATTTTTCTGAACAGTTTTTTTAATCATCATACCACAACTGTAATTAAAATTAGAAAACAAGTCTATACACTAAACACAGAATTACTATGAAAATACCTCAATCTCAGAGAGTTTATGATTCACCTTGTTAGTCACATTCTTTCCCTTACAGTAGGCTCTGCCTTAGGGAAGGGATTTCTTTATGTTATTCAAGACACTTAAACATTCTCCCCTAAAACTCCACAAGACAGTATGGTCCAATTAAAAGTACAAGATGTGAAGTTTCACTTTTGGCATACTGGTCTGAGGAACTCTGTGAACCTGCTAGCCAGAGAAACTGATGAAAGGAACCCTATCAAGTCTCTGCAAATGGTCTTAAAGGTGAGCAAATGGAGAAACAATTAAAATAATAATAATAATAAAAATAGTAAAAACAGCAAGTTTACACAGTATTTGAATCAATACCTCTCCCTCCTTTCTGCTTCTCAGCTTCCTGAGACAGAGACTGCACTCCAGAATGGAGCAGTCAGGAACACTGGACTCCTTCTCCTCTAAGCATCCATTCAGAGGGCCATCTTCCCAAGAGTGGCAGAATATTAGCATTTCTTTACCCTAACCCTAGCCACGTCTAGCCTGGGCACCAGGGCAACATAGTGGTTAAGTGCTATGGCCGCTAACCAAAAAGTTGCTAGTTCAAATCTACCAAGAGCTCCTTGGAAACTCCATGGGGCAGTTCTACTCTGTCTACAGGACCACTATTAGGTGGAACTGACTTGACAGCAGTGGAATTTTTGGTTTGGAACCCTAGCTTCCTGTTGCTGAGACAAAATTTTAGGGCAGTGAAGCAGAAAAGTGGGGTTCCCATCTTCCATCCAGCCCATCTGTGGAATGGAAGCTCTATCCTGGCTGCAGTGCACTGATAATATTGCAGCCTACATAGTCCTCCTCCTGGCTCACTGTTGTTGCTGTGTGTCTTTAAGTCAATTCCATCTCATAGCAACCCTAAGGGACAGAGTAGTACTTCTCCATAAAGCTTCCTAGGCAGATGATCAAGTCTTTTCTCCTGCAGAGCTGCTGGGAAAATCTTCTTTGAACCACCCACCTTTCAGATGGGCTCCTGGTAGCAAAACGGTTCAACATCTGGCAGCTGACTGAAACATAAGCACTCCTTGGAAACCCTACTCTGTTCTGTAAGTCACTACATCTCATAGAACAGCTGAACACTTAACCACTGGGGTCCCTCTCCTGCTCATTTATAAATCAGAGACTCCAAGCCAGGAGAGAAAAGCCAAGGGCACCTTGAGGGATCTACCTCCAAGCTATAACAAGCACCGAGCTCCTAAAAGTGGGTGTCACTCACAGGAATACATCATTATCCCAATCCCCAGCTCTAAAACCATACTCAGAAATTTTGCCTCAGGGCAGAAGCAGGCCATAAAACAGAGAGATCCCAATGTCCTCCCAAAGGAACTAACTTTATTTGTATCAGCATATGAGGAAGGGTAAACCTAAAGGCTCTCTCCAAAACAGAGTCACTGGAGAGACAGGCTACACTGTAAGCAGCCTAGTTTCCTAGAGAAACCCAAAGACACAATCATGAGGAGTCCAGCCTAGGATCAGAACAAATCTCAAACACCGGCTTCAGAAATTATCCCTTAAAAGAACCTGAATTTTACTGGATTAGTTTGCTGACCAAACTGATTGGTTTCACCTGTGGGACAATGTACACACTGCTGAAAGCAACAGAGTGATCAGCTGGTAACTTAACCCAAAATACCAAACCCAACTCATAGCAACTTTACAGACAGAGTGTAAGTGCCCCACAGATTTTCCAAAGAGCAAGTGGCAGATGCGAACTGCTGACCTTTTGGTTAGCAGCCACAGCACTTAACTACTACGCCACCAGGGTACTTAGTGGTGCTTATTAAGCTGGATGTGGTCGGAGAAAGAAACTGCCAAACACAGTAATGCCAAACTACTGTCATTCCAAAGACACTGTGATTATGCCTAAAGTTGTAACCCCTGAAGAGCAACATCAGAGGATTCATGTTGTGTTTGTGTGTGAACAAATTTCATTAAAATAATGCAGCTAGTCACTAAATAAATGAACCACCAAATAAAAGTAATAAGCTGGGGTGGGGAGAAGGTGAATGGGTACAGGGAAACCAGTACCCAGATTAGCTATATTATCCAAAATGTCCTGTTTCTAACAAAAAATTGTTAAGACATTAATAAATAAATAAATAAGTGTGACTCATGAAATGTAGTATAAAGCAAACAGCAGAAACTGCCTATGAAAGTAACCAGTTGGTACAACCACTATGGAAAACAGTATGGTACTTTCTGAAAAAGCTAAAAATAAAAAAAGCCTTATGATCCAGCAATCTCATTTCTAGGTATAAGGTCTGCCAATAAAGGTGTCCTATCTTTGAACTTGAATAAAACAAGCTGTGTGAATTATTTCTTTATTATTTTGAAGTACATTTGATGGTATTATGTGTGGAAAAGAACTTTGGGTAAATGACTGCCATGGCACCTTCCCAATGGGGCCCAAAATAATCAATTATCATAGCCTGTTATCTTTTGCCATTGACAGTCACAGCCTCTCCTGGTTCATCTTGGAAAAAATAAAGGCCAACGACTTTGACAGACCAAAAGCTATATGCCAAATGATAAATTTTCAGGGATGAGGTGGACATTCTTGAATCTCTACTGTGTTCTCATCACTCCAAATGGGACACAGTTTTTTTTGTTAACAAAACCATTTATCCAAAAATGGGCCTGACTGCTGAAGATGATTTTTCTGCCAAAAGCAAGTTAACTCCAACTGCTCCAGGCCAGTCATCAACTACACTGCACAAGCTATGGTCACTGGACTTAATAGACTCTTGGATTAAAATGATTTTGTAGCGGTAAGCCTTTAAGCCCAGATACAAAATCTGCCAAACTGTGGTCAATGAAATGCTCTGGTTCCTGTGCTTGGGGAGAAATTGATTTGGATGGATTCTCACATACACTTTGATGAATGGTGATGATGTTTTCATTAGGACATGTGGTTTGTTGACACACAGGAATTGACTGACTGGCAACAGGCCCTGATGTCTCAAATTTTTCGATTAAATGTCAAATTATTCTCTTGATGGGACAATTATGTGCAGGTATATTTGACACAGCACATAGAATGTTTGGCAAACAGAACACCTATTTTGATAGTAAGTCTTAATAATTTCTACACATTGTGGAATAGTGTAACTTTTGATGTTCATGGCTATTTGTCAAGACTTTTTTTTTAGTAAAAAAAGTGGTAAGTGTAGCTACTACAGCCTTACAAATATAGCTGTGAGCTGTTAAAAATACAACACTGTGAGCTGTCAAAAACAGAACACCCTTATTGGAAGACCTCTTACATATACTAGAGATCTAAAGGCAGCTTCATACATAGAGATACGTACCCCTGTGTTTGATGTAGCACTACTTACACAACAGCAAAAAGACAGAAAAACCTAAGCGACCATCAACAGATGAATGGATAAAAATGTGATACACAAAGGAAGACTACACAGCCTTAAACAACAATGATGAGTCCTCAAAATATTATATAATGTGGATCAATCTTGAGGACATTACGCTGAGTAAAATAAGTCAATCCACAAAGTACAAATACTGAATGACTATGCTTTTATAAGCAGTCACGTACATATATACAGATGAATGCTCACTGGTGGTTACCAGAGACAGAGGGAGGGAGGGTAAGCAGGAAGCACTCTGAAGACATGAAACATCTGCTAGTTTTGGTGATGGGAAAGGCAGCATCAAATATGGTTGAAGTGCATACAGCCTGACCTAGGCAAATGAGGTCAATACAAAGTACAGAAAGTCATCTTTATGTTAAAAAAAACAAAAAGCTCATTGCCATCTAGTCTATTCTGACTTAGAGTGACCCTACAAAGACAGAGTAGAACTGCCTCATAGAATTTCCAAGAAAAGCCTAGTGGATCAAAACTGTTGACTTTTTGGTTTAGCGGTCATAGCACTTAACCACTATACATCAGCGTTTAGGATATAACAAACATAAAAACCAACAACCCCCCCAAAAACATGGGTGTGGTTACACAAATATGTATACAAGCAAGTATTTGAATATGATTACATGGGTATGTATGTGTGCATGGATAGAGCATTTATAGGCATATATATGAAGAACTGGGCATCAGGACTGGAAGAAAAGCCATTAACAACCTACATTATACAGATGATACAATCATGCTTTCTGAACATAAAGAGGACTTGAAGCACTTACTGATGATTAAAGAACATAGCCTTCAGTATAGTTTATACCTCAACAGAAACAAAACAAACACCTTTACAACTGGACCCAAAAACAACATCATAATAAACAAGAAAAGATTATGTTTGTCAAGGATTTCATTCTACTTGGACCACAAGAAACATCCATGGAAGCAGTACTCAAAAAAATCGAATGCTGCATTGCAATGAGCAAGTTCAGCACCAAAGTCCTCTTTAAAAGTGTTAAAAGGCAAAGATCTCACACTGAGAACTAAGGTGTGCCGCAGCCAAGTCATGATGTTTTCAACTGCCCTGTGCAGCATATAAAAGCTGGACAATGAATTAGGAAACCCTGGTGGCATACTGGTTAAGGGCTACATCTGCTAACCAGTTCAAATCTGTCAGGAACTCCTCAGAAACTCCATGGGGCAGTTCTACTCTGTCCTGTAGAGTTGCTATGGGTCAGAATCAACTTGATGGCAGTGGGATTAAGAAGAATTGAAGCCTCTGAATTGTAGCACTGGCGAAGAATATTCTCTCTCTCATGTACCAAAAGAACGAAAAATCTGTCTTGGAGAAGTACAACCAGAATGTTCCTTATACTCTACACATACTGTCAGGAGAGATTAGTCCTCAAAGAAGGATATCACACTTAGGAAAACAGAGTGTCAGCAAAAAACAGGAAGACCTTCAATGAAACGGACTGACATAATGACTGTATCAATGGGCTCAGGCATAGCAACAACTGTGATGATGGCACAAAACTGGGCAGTGTTTTGTTGTAAACAGGGCTACTATGAGTCAGAAGTGACTGGACAACAACATAGGTATGTGTACATATAGGTATGTGAGTGCATGCATGGATATCCATATACATAATATACCACAAAGGGGACACAGGTATGGATACTTAGATATAACCAAACACTTGGCAAGACTGATTTTTGAGGTTTGGAAACTTACGCCCATAATCTCCTAAGACAACTCAGTTAATCAGCATGATATAGTTCACAAAGTGCATGCTTTACATTCCACTTTTGTGATCTTAAAAGTTTGAGTAGCCATCTAAGATAAAATTATTGATCTCTACTCATCTGGAATAAAAGAAAGGAAGAAAGAAACCTAAGATTCATGGAAGAAACTAGTCTACTGGATGAACAGTTGACATGAACCACAAGCTCATCCACTGTGAGAACAGAGGAACTATACAGTGTTCAATTACTGTTAGCAACTATTCTGATCAGGACCAAGCAAGATGGATACTTAAAGAACAGGATAAAAATGTTGAAACAGAGCTCAAATTCTTAAAAAGTCCAGACTTATTGGACTGCTTGAGACTACGGGACTCCTTGAGACTACAGGACTCCTTGAGACTTGTCCACCAACATTTTAAACCTTGAAATGAAATTATCCCTTGAGATCACCTATTAGCTAAAGAAATGATTAGATCATAAAACAAAGAATATCATCCATGAGTAATGAGTATTTTTTTTTTTTTTTTAAAAGAAAGTGTAAGAAGCCAAATGGTCAAAAAATTACTCTAGGTCAAAGACAAAAAGAAGGTAAACGGGGCATGGAAACTATAGTTCTGGAAGTGTCGTATCAGAAAAGAATGCATAAGAATGGTGGCACACTGCAAAGGAAGTAACCACGTCACTGAAAACTTGTGTAGTAGTTATTAAAAGAGAAGTTAATATCCTGTGTAAACTCCAACCATGAAGACAATATTAAAAAAGAAAAAAAGTGACATGTTAGATTTAACAAAGAATTAAAGTAACCATTAAAATCATGTTAAAAAAAAATCCTAATTTAAAAGCAAAGGAAGGTATGATGACAATATTGAGAATGTCAACAGAAGATAATTACAAAAAAGAAAGTAAAAATTCTGGCTGAAAGTACAATAACTGAGTGAAATTTCATTAGTGGAGCTCAACTAAAGAATAAACTTGAACAGATCAACTGAGTACACAATCTAAAAACAAAGTGAAAGAAGATGAAAAATCAACAGATCCTCAGAGAAATGTGTGACCCCATTAAGTGCACTTATATATATATATGCACGACGAGAAGAAAAAGAAAGTAGGAAGGAGAAGAAAAACTATTTGAAGAAGCAATGGCTAGAAACTCCTCAAATTTATTTATAACATTGACAAATCTAGGATACTCAATGAACTTCAAGTAAAATAAATGGGGAAAAAATACCTACTTTGGCATGTATCATTTAAAAGTCTGAACATCAAACTCAAGAAGAAAATGTTGAAAGCAGCAAGAGAAAATGACTCAAAATTATATGTGAAGAGCAGTAAGATCAACAGTGACTTCACAATGATAATGGTAAGAATTTAGAAAGCAGTGGTACAACATATTCACGGTGTTAAAAAGTATTCGAAAGCTACATTCGAAGGAAAAAAATGTCAACCAAGAATTCCTTATCCAGCAAAACTATCTTTCTAAATGAGGGCAAAATACACACATTCCCATATAAGAACAGAGAGAATCTGTAGCTAACAGTCTAAGTACGTATGTATTTTTCTTTCTAAGTGATTTTTTAAAAAAGCAATTAAATAAGACAGCTTGTATATATTATTGAATACATAACACATATAAATGGAATATTTTTGCCAGTAACAGCACAAGGAGATGATGGGTGGGTGCAAAGCCGTAAAATCAAAACAAACAAAACATTAATGCCACTGCCATGAAGTCGATTCTGACTCACAGTGACACTACTGGACAGAGAACTGCTCCATAGTTTCCAAGGAACACCTGGCAGATCAGAACTGCCAACCTTTTGGTTAGCTGAAGCAGCACTTAACCAATACGCCATCTTACCATTTGCTCTGTGGATTTGGGTGACCAACCTTAGTCATTTCCTTAGCCTACAGAACAAATGAAGGAAACCAAAAGTGATAAATAAGGTTACTACAACAAAAGCACTCTCTCTGCATATATATAGAAACACTGTTACTTTTATGCAAACAACACACATTGTACATTTGACTGCAACTGCTCCCTCATCCTGCAAGGTATCTTCGTGACTTTTCTAATTTTTTTTTAAAGCAACGTTAAAAAAAAAATTGGCAGAGCAATGTTTACAAAAATACTTCACAGGAAGAGGCAGTGGGTGGCACACAACATTAAAAGCTCACACTATTGCATAAAAATATGACACAAACACTGTCCTCTTAGCTTTTAAAAAATACATAAAAATGTTATAATTAAAATAATGTACTGCCAGGTTTACAGAGTTTGCCAGCCAAGTGCCATCAAGTCAGATCCGACTCATGGCAACTCTAGGGGTTAACAATAATATCACTAAAAGGAAGATAAATATATAGGAATAACATTTCTATATCCCACTGGAATTCAGCATAAACCTGATACAGATTTTGATAGCATGTATATGGTAAGCCCTAGAAACAACAGTTAAGAAACTAACAAAAAGTGGAAAAAAGAAAGAGAAAAAAACATGAAAGAAGTTAAAATGCTACGCTAGAAAATACCCATTAAGTGTAAAACAGTAAAGGATGAACAGGAACAAAATAGACGTGACATATATAGAGGAGAAAAATGGCACACACAAATCCAGTTCAATCAATAATAACACCAGACGTCTATGGATTAAATATGATTAAAAGGCAGAGATTGTCAGACTGGATTTAAAAAGATGCAATTTATCTACAGGATTGGTATTTGTCTAGGGAGTTGCTATGAGTCAAAACTGACTCAATGACAACAGGTTTTTATAGGCAACACACTTCAGAATCAAAGATACAAACAGTTTGAAAGTAAAAGAATGGAAAAAGAAACATGTAAACAGCAACCACAAGAAGGCTGGAGCAGCTATATTAACATCAGACAAAAACAGATGTTAAACAAAAAATGTTATTAGAAACAGAGAAGGGTATTTTATGATTAAATGGGGAAAAAAGAAAAAAAGGCTCAAATTAATAGAATTAAAAATGCACAGAAATATGATTACTGACCTTACACAAATCAAAGGAATACTATGACCAACTGTATGACAATAAACTAGGTTACTTCAATGAAATGGTCAAACTATCAAACTTCCCTAAGAAGAAATATAAAATCTGAATACACCTAATCAGGAGCAAAGAAATTAAATTAGTAATCAAAAGTTTACCTACAAAGAGAAGTTTAGAACAAGTAAGGCTCTGGTGACTTCTTCCAAACATCTAAAGACTTAATCATTCTTCACAATCTTTTCTGAAAAATAGTACAGAAGGGAACACTTCCCAACTCATTCTATTAAGACAGTATTGCCTTCATACCAAAAACTATAGACAAAGACATCACAAGAAAACTGTAGATAATTATCTGCTATAAATATAGACAAAAAAAGAAATTCTCAGCAAAATAATAAGCAAAGTGAATCCAATCACATATAAAGCTAATCCTATTCCATAACCAAGTAGGCTTTATTCTGGCAATGCAAAGATGGTTTGGTATATGAAAAACAATTCATGTAATTATTGTACTAATGGAATAAGAAACAAATTAAAACACCTATGTAATTATGTCAATAAACACAGAAAAACAGTATGACAAAATCCATCATTTCATGATAAAAACACTTACGCCAGTATACAGTGTCTTAATTACTTCTGTAGGAACTTCGGAATCTGAGTACTCCAACTTTGTTCTTCTTTTTCAAGATGACTTTTCTATTCTAGGGCACTTGTAATTCCATATAAATTTTAGAACCAGTTTGTCAATTTCTACAAAGAAGTCAGTTCTAAATCTAACTGACTGGGCTGAATCTGTATATGAATTTTAGGTGTATTGCCATTTAACAATATGAAGCCCTTCAAGAACATGAAATGTTTTTCCATTTAGACTTAACTTCTTTAATGATGTTGTTTTACATTATTTAGTTAAATTTACTTCTGAGCATTTGATTCTTTTTGATGGGTCTGTTAATAATTTTACCTCAGCTTCACATTGCTCACTGCAAGTATTAAAAATTCAACTGATTTTTGTATACTGATCTTGTATCCATTAACTCTGGTGAACACGCTTATTACTTCTAACAGTTGTGTGCATCTGTGTGCTTTAGATGCAATTTTATAGTGCAAATTAGTTTCTCATTCAAAAATTTATACACAAAGTGTTTTGAGACACTGGATGCAATTCCTGCAATTTATCCACACTCTTCTCCTTTCTGCCCTGGGTTCCTCAAGTCCATTTGTTCAGCTAGATCCTTTAGGGTCTCCCATATACAAATTTACATTCTTTACAAATAGAGAGAGATTTTACATCATCTTTTCCAATCTGGATGACTTTTATTTCTGTTTCTGGTACTGGTATGAGGACATAAGTATAAATAATGGAATGAAACTGACAGTTCAGAGATAAGCCCACGTTTGATGAAATGCAAACCCTAGTGGCATAGTGCTATATTGCTAACCAAAAGGTCAGTAGTTCAAACCCTCCAGGCACTCCTTGGAAATTCTACTGACTTCTACTCTGCCCTTCAGGCTAACTGTGAGTCAGAATCAATTTGATAACAGTGGGTTTGGTTTTGGTTTTCATGATCAAATGATTTTTGACAAGGGTGTCAATAGACCATACTTTGCAGAAAAAAGTCTTTTCAACAAGCAGTACTGAGAAAACAGTCGTATCTGCAAAAATGAAGCTGGACCCTTATCTTACATTATGCACAAAAGTTAACTCAAAAAAGAACAAATTAGACTTCATCAAAACTACAGACATTGGTGCTTCAAAGGAAACAAGTAAGCAAAAAGTCAAACCACAGAATGGGAGAAAACATCTGTAAGTCATGTAGCTAAAAAGGGATCTGTATTTAGAATATGTAAATATATGAAATTACAACCAATTCACTTGATTTTAGCCAAAAGCTGAGAAGTCTTACAACTAATTATAAAAAAAAAACAAACCTAATTTAAAAGTGAACAAAGGTCTGCCAACAGATGAATGGATAAGTAAAACACAGTGTACATCAAGTGGAATTATCACTCAGCCACAGGTGAAATAAAGACCCAAATATATGCTATATCATGAGTAAACATACAAAACACACTGAGTGAATTCATTCATAAAAAGATAAAACAGTACATAATCCCACATACATGAAATAGGTCAATTTATAGACTAAAGATTATCAGTGGCTAGCAGGGGTGTGAGGGAGGGGACAGTAACAATTTTTGCTTAGGCACTACAACTTTCTGTTAATATTCATACCCAGAATTAATCCACTTAAAATCTAAAATTAAAAGGTCTTTAATATACGAAGTCTGCCAATTTCGTTCATGAACTCATCCTAGAAAAAGTGCTACAACACCTCATCGCTGAATAGCACTATGGTCACCTTTGAAGTACTCCCCTTGGGAAGCTATGCACAGATGCCAGTGCCAAGCCCACCCTTAAAAGCAATTTTGGAACTCTTTTCCGGAACATCATCAGAGCTGATGTTGTATTACCTGTGATGTCCTGAATGTCATCTAAATGTCTTCCTTTCAATATTTCCTTATCTTCAGTTAAAGAAGAAAGTCACTGGGGGCCAGATCAGGTGAGTAGGAAAGGTATTCAACACAGTTACTTGTTTACTGGCTAAAAAATCCCTCACAGACAGTGCCATGTGAGCAGCTGCACTGTCATGATGCAAGAGCCATGAGCTACTGACAAAAAGTTCAGGTGACTTTCATCTAACTTTTCACATAGCATTTTAGTACTTTCAAACAGTAAACTTGGTAAACTGTTTGTCTAGTCAGTACAAATTCATTAGGAACAATCTGTTTGATATCACAAAAGGTTAGCAACATCGTTTTGACTCTTGATTTGGACTGAAGGCGAACTTTTTGGTTGTGGAGATCTGGCTGACTTCCACTGTGCACTTTGATGCTTTGTTTCAAGGTTATATTAGTACACGCATGTTTCATCACCAGTAACTAACATGCCCAAAACACTGTCTTGCCTCTCCAAGAGGTCTTGGCAAACTTCGACTCTCCTTTACTTTGGTTCATCAGTGAGCTCCAATGTGATCCTTTTTGCACACACCTTTTTCATGCCAAGATTTTCAGTTAAGATTTTCGTTTCTCTATCAATATCTACTTGATCTGCTTTGCTTCTCACAGTCAGCTGACAATTCTGATGCACACTTTAACGCACTTCTGCAATGTTTTCATCAGTTCTGGTTGTTACTGACCGCCTTGGCCTCTTTACATCAAAGACACATTCTCTACCCTCAGAAAGATGTTTAAACACTGCTGTTTTCTTGATGGCATTATCCCCACAACTATCATGGTTCCTGATTTCACTTCCATTCTTGTCAAGTTTGACAAGAAATTTAATGTTTGTCATTGCTCTAATTCAAACTCCAACATTCTCACAACAGCACACAAGAACATGCAACAATAACAAATGCCACTCAGCAAAACACTGCCACACACTGATGTAAACACAGCTGTGACACACTGATACACCAAGGTTATGAAACCTTACTCAGTTGTTTGTAGAGTGCGGCCAACATAAGCACATGGTAGCAGGTCTGTGACTTAGTTGTTAGATCTTGTATAAGTCAACAAAATTGTTTTAAAAACTTACATAGTATATGAAAAAAAGATAAACTGTAAAAAACATGTAAATAACAAGGCAGAGAACCATTCAAATCCTATTCCTAGAATAGCTCATCTAAATCCTCTTCATAACAAATAAATGTAACTGAAAGTCTAACTCAACTTCCAGGCAATAATGCCAGTGAGTTCCTAGTGTTCAAGCTACCCAGCCAGTAACTTGGTTTTAACTACTATTTTGTGAGAGAGAGCATTTACCTTCCTTCTCCTTCCCTACAGTTAGGACAGGAACATGCAACTCTTCGAAGCCTCTTGCCAGGCTGCACCTCTTGATCAGAAGTCTGCTGGCCCTGCTGCAAATGCACTTGAGTGAGTTGGTCAGGACTAACAGCACCTATTGTTGCATTAGCAATTCCTCCAACTGCTACGGTTACAGGAGCTATCGTAGCTTGTTGGACTTTCACTCCATCCTGTCCTTGCTGCTGACCTGAAAGGAGGGAGGAGAAAGAGTATTATATGTTCCATTCCTCAACAGAGTAGTACAAAATACATCCCCATGTGGACATTCTAAAGCTAATGTATTTGTTCTAGAAGATGTATGTAATGTATAAAAGCAAAAGGACTTAATGACTTATCCTATGCCAGTCTGAATAGAAGAGTCTTACTCTAGTAGCTCAGGTTGTGTCTATGTCTAGTTTATGTGCCATAAAATTCTTAACCCTTTTTTGACTTAATTTCTCCATTTCTAAAATGAAGGTAGCAATACTTACCACCTACTTACCACACCAAAGTGCAGTGAGGATTAATCAACATTATCATGAAATGCACTCTGAGATCCTCAGATGAAAGAATGCTATACTATTTCCACAGTAAGCACCATATTCATTCTGAGAAAATATGGTCATTTCTCATGCCTAAACAGTTTGAATTACACAAATACCTCTTTAATGATGAGTTATTTTTCTAGCATACACGAAATGTTTTATTTAAATGTAAAACCGCCTACAATTATTATAGTCACTATAATCATAAAACATCTATTTAGCATATTATCACTCTCTTCACTCATATTACGCATCTTAGGCTTCACCTCTCAGGTTAGTACATACACTATCTTGGGTTAACTATGGGAGAATATGGCATACAATGCACAATATGACAAAAAAAACCTATTTCTATGTGTCTTGACTTTATCCTTAAGGACACTTGGAGATGCCTTGTAATTATCCTTTTTCAAAACATGGTTCTACTTTCTCTCCATGAAGTGTAATAGCAAATACGTGAATGCACAGACAAGAAAAACCAGAGTTACGGAAAAATACATCTCCCAGAGTCAGGTGGCAACAGAAGAAAAACATATGCTAGTTCAAACAAAATAGAAGGATTCATTGGAAAGCTGCACATGCAGACCTTAAAAAGTAAGAGCAGCAACAACAGAAAAGTAATAAAATTACCAAGAAAACATCACACATATTGTAAACAAAATTACACCTCTGACTTTTCCAGCCAAAGTAAACCCCACCTTCCTCCGTACACTCAGTGCACATTTAAACCTTTGCTACCTCCCATAACTACAAAACAAAAATATGACATCTTTGGCTAAAGTTTTAGTACGAACATTAACTTTATCTCTTGTACTTAAGTTTTATATTTTTATTCACCTTTGAATTAGCAAGGTGTGACAGGAAATGCAACATCCTTGGAGAGCCTCAGTTTCATCTTTAAATATAATAATGCTGGTCACACAGAATTCTTGCTCCTTATATCTACCAAACAAGGTCCTGAGTGATGCAGTTAATGACTTTGGCTGTTGATCAGGTTAGTGGTTTGAGTCCACCCAGAGGTACCTTGGAAGAAAAGCATGAAGAGCCACTTCCCAAAACTAAGCCACTGAAAATCCTGTGGGGCCTGGTTCTAATCTGACATGCAGAGTTGCCATGAGTCAGAATTAACTCCTAACAGCAATTGATTATCAACCTCAAGGAATTTTTCTTAAGTGCAAACAGACTTTCCACATAATTGTAAAGTGTAACTATTATGCTTCCATGTATTTTACGCACACAACCTTGCATACTAGAGGTCTCTAGTATGTATAAGCTTTACATATTCAGCAGAAGCAGAACCCTTGGCCAGGCAAACTATCCAAATGGCTTGTGTATGTAAGAAGTACATGATACACATATACCCTGCTTACCATAAGAAATGCATTTCTCTGAATGAGAATTCAATCCGAACCAGAACTATGTAAATAAAGTCTTTACAATATGGTCCCCCTACTAGAGACACAGATATTTTAAGCCAGCAGGTATTTTTTAAATACCCTGATGTCATGAAAGGTATCTGGTTGTAATTTTTCCAGCTACCTGTTCATATGCCAAAAAAGCCAAAGCCACAGGTGTCAAAAAAGTCAATTCTAACTACAGCAACACTACAGTTCAGAGCAGAACTGCCCCACAGAGTTCCCAAGGAGCATCTGATGGACTTGGAACTGTTGAGTTTTTGCTTAGCTGATGCCGCACTTAGCCACTACACCACCAGGGTTTCCACTGCATGTCATATGACAGTTGGCTATTTCTTTCAGGTTGTAGTGATATTTAAGAGGCCATTCAAGGACAGATCCCTGACTACTGGCTGAGCATTACCCCATCTCCCAACCAATACCTTGACAGGCTGGTTTCACAAGCCTCCACATTATGGACATTTATTTGTTCAATGCCTGAATACCTTGGCAAATTATTTTTATAAACCGAAGAGTATGTGGAAATCATATTTAAATTTACACATTTAAGCTTGGTAACATTTAATTTTTTGCCTTCATGTCTCACACACAGCTCAAGTTCCATGTTGTCCCAACATTTTTTTATTTAATCAGCACTGCTACCAATTGAGAATAAGCCACCAACCTTCCTAGCAACGCCTGTGGGGTCCTGCTTAGTTCTACCTCTAACAATCTCTCCAACTTCATCTTGTATTAAGTCCTTCCCCTGCTTACTCAACTTCTCAAATACTAGGCTTTCTTCTGGCCCTCAAAAAAAAAAAAAAAAATCAAGATGATTACTTTCTTAGGGTGTTGGCAAATACCCTGTAGTATGGGCAACAGGATTTGCACCCAGATCCTTGTATAGCCAATTTTTTAGTAATATTCTGATGATCCTTCTTTAGAAATGGCATTCTTGACATGAGTGGTTTCCTTTAGCCCCTTTTTATATCATCATCTAGTTTTACTGTTTTATTTGTCTTAAATTATCTTGTTCACTTGTTATTTCTTTCCATCTTGCTTCACATTTGAATGTAAATGCCACCAGAGCAGGCATCTTACCTGTTACACTTACTGTTACATCTCTAGCATTTGCAACAGTACCCAACACACAGTAGGCAGTTAATAATATAGGCTGATTAAGTGAGGTTTAGAAACAAACACATCTTGAAATCTTGCCTGCACTAATGCCTCTGTTTCTGTAAACACTATTATTGCTTCTCCTTGTTATATTCAAAACCATGAAATCATCTTGTCAGCTACTCCTTTATTCATTACATCAGTTATCACCAAGTTATACAGGTATTTTGCAATATATACAAGCTCTAAGAAATACATAGTAAAATGTCTAAGGTCACAAACAGGTAAAGTCAAAAAATAGAACTAAGATTTGAATCTAGGTCTAGCTAATTCCAAAGGCTATGTTCTTTTTATCTCTTCAAAATACCTCCGATTTGTCCATTTCTTCTCCACTCTTACTGCGAGTTTATTAGTGCACTCTCTTATTACCAGCACCACCAGTTTTGTTCCTTCCAGTTCATTTTCTGTATATAAATACAAATTGTTTTTCTCCAGAAAGTCAATGGGCCCTCCATGCAATCCTGAAAAGGGCAACATTTCTTAGCATAATACACAGAACTCCTCATACTCTAGCTTTTGTGTTCTTTTATAGCTTCATTGCACAGCATTCCTCTTTCACTTCCACCTACAACTTCTATTTCCTCTAATGTTCCATGCTTGATTTTCTCTGGGGCTTTGAATGTCCATCAAGTAACTCTTTTCCCTGTTCTCTTGTCAAATCACATGCTTAATTTTATGATGCTGAGAAAATTAAATGGTAAATGCATATTGTAATGCCTACTAGTTTCCTCAACTAAATTGTAAATTATTGGTCTTTTGGGAGCTAAAGATGCCTCCCTTAGTTCACCGTTCCTTAAAATACACTGCTTGGGAGACAGAGCCTACACATCAGTATAGACAGATGTACCACACCACGCCTTCACAGCGAAGACCCCAAAACTACGTAAGACAGAGATAAACGTCAACCCTGGGACCCTATGTGTCAAATGAAGCAATGATGAACTCAACCAAGCACTGAATGGAGTAAGAAACTGACGGAGGACAGAGACTAAGGAGAGCTATGAGTGGAGGCTCCCTGTCAGTTAACACGGATTTCTCTTCTTGGATTCCTCTCAGAGATCAAGGGACAAGGTGTACAGGAAAGCAGTTTCTAAAGTACCAACGGGAGACAGAACACCTTGGAGGCACTGATACATGCTTTTCCACCCCTCACCCTTCTTCTCCCTGCTTGGCCTCCACTCCTTCACAGCTCTGCCGGATGCCTGGCTCCGTGCTCTAAGGATCTGCTCTGCCCACACCAGCCTGCTCCTTCACCCTCACTGCCATCCACTGTTGCTTTCTTCTACCTTCTTTTGAATTCTTTCCTACTTTCTACCTCCCTTCCCTCCTTTCTCTTGAACACCTGGCCCCACGTGCCACTGCTGCTGCTGCTTCACAGGCTATGAAATGAACAGGCTCTCAGTCAGGGAACTGCTTCTCTAGTCAGCACTGACACACTGGTAAGACCTCTAGGACCCTATTTTCAGTCCTGTTTTCTCTTTCTTCTCAAGGCTAGGGAGCCTTTCCCATCCAGGCTATACTGGCTGGCTTGGGAGCCATTTCCCCAGTCTGTGTAATCATGCTCGTAGGATCCCTGGAGGCATTCTTTTTTCCTCCTTCATTTCTTTACTTACCTCCAGTCTCCTGAGTACTTGGCATTGTGTGCTACCACTGCCCTGTCAAGCTGAGCTATACTATGTGGGAACCACCTCCCTGGTCTGTGCAGCAGCACCCATGGGATTCTTGGGGTCATTTCTATTTTTTCTTTTTGGTTTTCTTCATTTCTCAGCATCTTATCTCTCTCCTTGCCTTCCTTTCCTGTCTCTTGAATAACCTGTGCTATGTGCAATTTCTGCCCCTTCTAGCCAAGCTTTATTGTGCAGCTTAGGAGCCACTAACTTGGTCTGCACAGCCACACTAGTAGGATCCCTGAGGACTTCCGTTTTTTAATTATTTCTTTCTTCCCCTCTGTTTCTCATTTCTCTATCCTTTTCTTCTTTTCCTGTCTCATAGATACCCGGCATTGTATGCCATCTTTTCACTCCCATGTCTAAGTCCCCATACACTTTTTGGCTGTAGTTTTGGCTCCTGTTTCTCTCCCTTTTCTTCTTTCTCATACTTGTCTTAGATCCACACATCACACTGTGCCCCTTCCCTCCTGCCTACCTGCACCATGCACTGACTATCACATTCCAAGCAGCACAAGTATGGCCTACTGGAACCTGCTCTACAGTGACCCCTGCCCTGTCCTATCATCCCCTGTACATATCAAAAACAACTCATCCCAGTCCAATTCCCTTCAGCTGGACCTGTCTTGCTGCACTATAACTGAGAAACTGGCCTGTTTAATGGACAAGGGGGCCAAAAGTACTGTTCCCATAGATAAGCAAACAACAATACACAGTCCGCCTGCTTACCCATAACTAAAACAAAAAACAGGACAAAATAAATCTACAATCAACAAATGAAACTGCTAATGAATGTCTCAAAGACAGCAGACAATATCAAAAGATTTTTAAAAAAGGACAGGATGGTTCTAGAAGTTCAAAATAAAACACCAGATGACTTTCCAGTAGAACAAATGACACTAGAACTAGCTGACAAGGAATTCATCTCTCTAATATTCAGAGTTATTCAATATTCAAAGTAAAAAGCAGACAAAATGAGGGGGGGAAATAGACAAATTCATGGAAAATACAGATCAAGAAAGGCACAAATTCAAAAAGTAATACAGGAACACAATGCCAAAATACATTTACAGCTATATGTCATACAAAAGCAACAATCAGAAGTTCACAGGATCAACAATAAGATTTCAGAAATGGCCACTGTCATAGAAAGATTGAGGAGCAGGCTTGAAACAATGGAAGACAAGATGAAGTAAACTGAAGACAAGCATCACTTTTGAGGAAAAATCTGAAAAAAAGAACAAAATGAAGAAACCCTGAGAATAATGTGGGCTACAATCAAGAGCAAAAATCTGTGAATGACAGGAGATCCAGAACAGGGAGACACAATGAAAAACAGAAGTCCCTGAAGAACTGCTGACAGAAAACATCCCTAACGTCATGAAAGATGAAAAGCTGACCATCCAAGAATCCTAACAAACCCCATATAGGACAGACTCCAAAAGAAAATCACTAGGGCATGTCGTAACACACTTACTAAAACCAAAGACAAATTATCCTCAGAGCACCTCAAGGAAAGGAAAAAAAAAAAAAAGACATACTGAGGGGAAATAATAAGATTAAAATACGATTACTAAGTAGAAACCATGCAGGCAAGAGGGCAATGGGATGACATATATAAAACTGTGAAAGAAAAAACTGTCAATCAAGAATAATCCATTCTGCAAAACTCTTGTTAAATATGACAGTGAAATTAGGGTATTTCCAGATAAACAGAAATTAAGGCAATACGTAAAAACCACACCAAACTTACAAAAATTATTAAAGGACGTCCTTCAGTTTGAGAACAGAAAAAAAATCAGACTACAACCTAAGTTTATAACCCAAGATCACACAAGCCAGACACCAACCTAGGAAACAAACTCTCAAGGACTACCTGAAATGAAAAGGTTTATAACTGGGAACCAAAGAGGTTAATGTGTAAATAACAACAACACAAGAACAATGAAAGAGGGGGCAGTATAGGTACAGAACTTTCTAACAGAGCAGAAGGCAAGATGATATCAAGTAACAGACTAGTTCAAACCTAAGAAGATAAACGAAATCTCTTTTTATAAACACCCCCTCCCCCACTGGGGGAGTATCTTACGTACTGCTAGAGGGAATGCAAAAGGATACAACCATTTTGGAAACCAGTAGGATGCTTCCCTAGAAAGCTAGAAGCAGAAATACCATATGGTGCAGCAATCCCATTCCTAGTATCCCACTAGACACTCTATATGTCCTAGTTACCTAGTGCTGCTATAATAGAAATAACAGGCTTTACCAGAGAGAAATTTATTTTCTCATAGAAAAAAACAAACTCACTGCCATCAAGTCGATTCCTACTTATAGCAACCCTACAGGACAGAGTAGGCACTGTGCCACAGAGTTTCCAAGGAGCACTTGGTAGATCTGAACTGCCAACCTTTTGGTCAGCAGCCATAGCCACCAGGCTTTCTTTTTACACAAAAGCAGCATTAAGTTAAAATTCAGGGAATCAGATCCAGGTGAAGGCTTTCTCTGCTGGCTCCCAAGGAAGTCCTTATTGTTAATTTTTGTTTGGCAGAGCTTCTCAGGTGCAGAGACCTCAAGTCCAAAGGACACACTCCGCTCCCAGCACTTCTTTCTTGGTTGTATGAGGTTCCCTTGTCTTTCTATTCAATCTTTCTTTTATATCCCAGGAGACTGCCTCAACACGGTCTAACCTTGTAGATAGAGTCCTGCCTCCCTAACACAAATGTCACCCATTCTCCCTCATTAACACTATGGAGGCAAAATTTACAACATATGGGGAAAAAAAAAATCACACAATACTGGGAATCATGGCCCAACCAAATTGATACAGTTTTGGGAGGACACAATTCAATCCATGACATCATTCTAGATAAGAAACAGCACAAACAGACGTGCACACCTACGTTCCCCGCAGCATTTGTTTACAATAGCACAAAGATGGAAATAGCCTAGATGCCCATCAATGGACAAATGGAAAACAAACTACAGTATACAGCAAAATGGAATACTATATAGCAACAAAGAACAATGATGAATCTGCACAGATCTCAAAATTTGGATGAATCTGGAAGGCATCATGCTGAATGTCAAGGACTGAACTGTGTCCCCTCCAAAATGTGTGTTACAGTTTGTCTAGGTCATGACTCCCAGTACTGAGTGCTCTCCCCATATGTTGTAAATCCTGCCTCTATGACATTAATGAGGGAGGATGGGCAGCAGCTGTGTTGGGGGGGCAGAATTCAATGTGTAAGACTGCATTGTGCCTTGAGGTAATCTCTTGGGTTATAAGAGAAAGGGAAGCAAGCAGAAAGTTGGGGACCTCATACCACCAAGAAGCAGTGCTGGGAGTAGAACATGTCCTTGGAAAGGACCTGGAGTCCCTAATCTCAAGAGGTCCCAGTCCAGGGGAAGATTAACTACAAGGACCTTCCTTTAGAACCAACAGAGAAAGCCTTCACCTGGTGCTGATGCCTGACTCTGAACCTGTAGACTACTGGGCTGTGACAGAATAAGTTTTTCTCTGTTGAAGTCAACTATTTCTGGTGTTTCTATTATAACAGCATTAAACAACTAAGACACTGAGTGAAGCAAGTGAATTACAAAAGGACAAATATTGTATGAAACCATCACTACAAAAGTTATTAATAAGGTTTACACAACAAATAATCTTTGATGGTTATAAAGGAGAGGAGGAATAAGGATGGAAAAATCACTAACTAGACAATAGGTAAGTGGTAACTTGAGTGAAGCATAAGACAGCACAGAACACTTGGGAAACTAGCACATGTCCAAAGCAAGATCATGGATCGTCCAGACATATGCAAATTCCCTGAGGGGAAAAATTACTGGGCTAAGAGCTGTGGGGTCCATGGTCTCGGGGACATCTAGTCCTAGGACATCTAGTCCTAACAATTTATCAAGTTACAAAGAAAATGTTCTCCACTCTACTCTGGTGAGTAACTTCTGGAATCTTAAAACCCTGTGCTTGGCTATCTAAGATATTCCACTGGTCACACCTTTTTTGGGAGCAAGGGAGAATGAAGAAAACTAAAGATACCAATAGAAGATTAGTCCAAAGGGCCAAGGGACCACAACTGCTACAGCCTCCCGCTGACGTTAGTCCAGTGCAACTAGATCATGCCTGGCTACCACCACTGACCGCTCTGACAAGGATCCCAGTCCGGGGGTCCTAGACAGAGCCAGCGAAAAATGCAGAACAGAATTCTAACTCACAATGAAAGACAAGACTTACTAAACTTACAGAGATTGGAGAAACCCCAGGAGTACTGACCCTAGACAATCTTTTAGCTCAGTAACAAAGTCACTCCTGAGGTTGACCCTTCAGCCAAAGACTGCAGGCCATAAAACAAAATAAGACTAAAGGGGCATACCTACCCAGAGGCAACAACCAGAAGGCAAGAGGTTACGGGGAAACTGGTAACAGGGAACCCAAAGTCGAGAGGGTAAAGTGTTGACAGGTCATGTGTTTGTTAACCCATGTCATAAAACAGTATGTGTACTAACTAGTTTAATGAGAAGCTAATTTGTTCTGTGAGCCTTCATCTAAGTACAGTTTAGGAAACACTGATAGCTAGTGCTTGAGACCTATGGCTGCTAACCAAAAGGTTGTCAGTTCAAATCCCACAAGGTACTCCTTGGAAATCCTATGGGGAGGTTCTACATCATCCTGCAGTATCACTATGAGTCAGAAATGACTCAGTGTCAACAGACTTGTTTTTTGGCTTTTGAAAGTAAAATTTAAATATATATATATATATATATATATATATATATATACTGCTTGGGTAGGTTAGTTAGATTTAGGAACCAATGACTAGCTCATGTGCTAGCAGATGCTGTCACTGTGTTGAATTATGATGAGTATCAAAATTCTTCCTAATGTGTAACTATTTATAGGGTGAACTGTATACAGAATGACATCATTTATGGAACCACTACTAGTTACATGTAAATTAGGACTATAATAAAAAAACAAGCACAGATAAAAGCTTTTTTATAAGAAAAACATCCAGCTTGTCGGTATGTCTTTGTGTTCAATTTAACAATTGATGACAAAGATGCCAAAAAAATGTAAGAAGCTATCCCAAGGAAAGCGCTAGTGACAAAGGCAAAGGACAAGTCAGTCAGAAGGAAAAAACTATGTATCTGTAGCTATAAAATACAATTATTGAAGTATCTAAGGGAAAAAATAAATTTATTATGCCTCTTCTGAAACTCATCTCTAACCCCCCTTTTGTCACTGAAACAACTACTTAATAATTGTTAAAATAACTCTAAATTTCAGGGTAGTGTAACTATGCACTATGGGTGGAACAGATCAAGGGTGAGCCTTATTTTCATGCTGTACGAGGTAAAACCACTCCAAAGCCGCCGGAGCACCCAAGTCATCTTTCTTGTTCCCTTTTCTTTTCTGATCTGTTTTCTTTCTTGTTTATGGACATCTGACCAAGGGCAACTGGAACCTGGGGCAGGTGACAAGCAAGTGGCAAGATATCAGACTATCAGACACTCAAAAATGTCTAGAGCAAATACAGGGAGACATTCTTTGTTTCTCTAATACTTTTCTTTAGCTGCAATGGTCTTTTGTCTCACTAGAATGCTAAGATGTAAGACTTGAGTTAAAGATTAGAAGAGAAAGCAAGTTTAACTAGTAAAAGGAACTCTATCACCTAGCTACCCTTTTCTCTGAACTTTGATCCAGGTGGTTTATCCTTCATGAATAAAATATTACTGACTCAAATTTCAATATACCTAGCACCCCAAGATCTGAAAATTCAAGTCACTGAAAATGCCATGGAGTACATTTCTACTCTGACCGACATGGGACTGTAATAAGTGAGAATCCACTCAACAGCAAGTGGTTTCTTAAAAATTTTAGAAGGGGGAAGGAATTTTGGTAATTTAATAAACCAAATATATCATTTTATTATTGTTTTTATTTGCATTTATTTGATGCGGCACTTGGCTGGCTTTTAATGAAGCTGAACACAACCCAGTGTGTACTGGCTATTTGAATATTCTTTCTGAATTTTATGTTGATGCCCTGCACATTTATGTCTTGGGGTATTTCCCTTTGTGAAGCTCTACATATTTATGGACCTTTTATCTTATTGTTACAAATATTTTGTATGTTGTGTAAATTTTAACTATATACTAAAACTAATGAAAATGTAGCTTGGTCAATGACTGAGAGGTCAGCTGTTGTCAGTATTGTTAGCTGCTGTCCAGGTAGTTGAAAAATATGGCCCTGGAGACAGAAACAACACAAAAGATAGCATTATAGAATCTGGCAAGACCAGTGACTCGGTCACTGCAGATACACCTTTCTTTCAACAACATAAACGATGACTACACACGTGGACCTCACCGGATGGAATACACAGGAATCAAACGGACTACATCTATGGAAAGAGATGATGAAAAAGCTCAATATCAATAGTCATAACAAGGCCAGAGTCTATTCTGAAACAGATCATCAACTGTTCATACACAAGCGCAAAACGAAACTGAAAAATCAGAACGAGTTTGTAACAGCTAAAGTATGACCTCAGTACATATCAGCAAAGTTTTAAGACCATGTCAAGAACAGATAGGATCCACTGAAAGATAACGATTTAAGACAACATGAGTTGTGGAATGGCATCAAGGACATCATATACAAAGAAACCAAAAGGTCATTAAAAAGATAGGAAAGAAAATAACAAAATGGATGCTGGAAGAGACTCTGAAAGTTGTATTTGAACATATAGTCCCTAAAGTGAAAGGAAGAAACGATGAAATACAAGAGCTGAACAGAAGATTTCAAAAGGCAACTCCAGACAACGACGTATTATATGACACATGCAAAGACCCAGAGCTAGAAAACCAAAAAGAGGAACATGTTCAGCGTTTCTCCAGCTGAAAGAAAAAAAATTCAAGTTTCAACTTGTAATACTGAAAGACTATACAGAGAAAATATTGAACAATGTAGAAAGCATCAAAGAAGTCGGGATTATGCAAAGAAAACACTGAACCATGTAGAAAGCATCAAAGAAGATGGAAGGAATACACAGAATCACTGTATCAAAAAGAACTGGTCAACATTCAGCCACTTCAGGAAGCACCATATGCTCAAGAACCTGTGGCACTAAAAGCAGAGGTCCAAGCTTCACTGAAGGTATTGGTGAGAAACAAACAGCAAGAATCAACAGAAGACTAACCCAGGCGTTTCAACAAATGGACACAACATGGGAAGTGCTCATTCACGTCTATGCCAAGAAATTTAGAAGACAATTACTTGACCAACCGACTAGAAGAGTTCCATATTTACACCTATTACCAAGAAAGGTTATTCAACCAAATACAGGAATTACCGAACAACAGCATCAATATCACACAGAAGTAAAATGTTGCTGAAGAATATGCAAAAGGAGTTGCAGCAGTAATCCACAGGGAACTGCCAGAAATTAAAGCTGGATTCAGAAGAGAATATGCCACGAGGGACATGACTGCTGATGTCGAAAGCAGAGAATACCAGGAAGATGTTTACCTGTGTTCTGTTGGCTACGCAAGGCACTTGACTATGAGGATCTTAACAAGGTACAGACAACACTGAGACAAATGGGAACTCTAGAGCACTTAACTCTGCTCATGAAGAACCTGTACACAGACCAAGAGGTAGTCATTTGAATAGAACAAAGGGAAACTAAACGGTTTAGTCAGGGAAGGTGCGTATCAGGGTTGTGACCTTCGCCATAATTATTCAATCTGTACAGTGAGCAATCAATCTGAGAAATGGACTACATGAAGAAAAATGGGGTATTAGCATTGGAGAAGACTTATTAATAATATGTGATATACAGATGACATAACTTTGCTGTCAGAAAGTGAAAAGGACTTGCAGTTATTGATGAAAAACAAAGACTATACCCCCCTTCAACATGGACACCACAACATGAAACAAAATCCTCAAAATTGTATCAATAAGCGACATCATAGCAAATGTAGGAAACAGTGAAGTTGTCAAGGATTTCATTTTACTTGGATCCACTATCGATACCCATGGAAGCAGCAGTCAAGAAATCAAATGACATCCTGCATTGGGCAAATCTGCAAAAAGATTTCTTTCAAGTGTTAATAAAGCAAAGATATCACTTTAAGGACTAAGGTGCACCTTGACCCAATTCACGGTGTTTCCAATCACCTCACATGCATCTGAAAGCTGAACAATGAAGAAGGAACACAGAAAATTTGATCCCTTTGAACAAAAGTGTCGGTAAAGAATACCAAACACACCACGGACTGCCAGAAGAACGAAAACAATACATCTTGCAAGAAGTACAGCCAGAATGTTCATTAGAAGCAAAACAACAAGCCCGTCTCACATATGTTGGACATGTTATTAGGAGGGACCACACCTAGGAGAAGGACACCATACTTAT
Organism: Heterohyrax brucei; assembly: GCA_028571685.1. NCBI lineage: Eukaryota > Metazoa > Chordata > Mammalia > Hyracoidea > Procaviidae > Heterohyrax > Heterohyrax brucei. The sequence goes on along the minus strand of CM053147.1, from coordinate 87,104,397 downwards.
TAGAGGGTTGCAGAAAAAGAGGAAGACCCTCAATAAGATGGATTAACACAGTGGCTGCAACAATGGACTCCAGTGGAACCACTGTAAAGATGGGACGACCAGGCAATGTTTCATTCTCTTGTACAGAGGGTTACTGTTGAGTCAGAACTGACTGGATGGCAACTACCAACAACAAAATGACTATTTTTATTTTTTGACAGGCTAAACCTGGAATTTCCCTCTATAAAAAGCCTAAAGGGCTTTGAAGGTATAGAAAGGATTGGAAACATTAACATCTCCTTACATTGTAAATAATTTTCAATAAATAATACTTTGGAAGAGAATTTGGTTTGTATTACAACCTGAGTTTAAACAAACAAGATGATCTTGTAAAAAAAAGATAACCAGATATGACTAGGCCTGTGGAATGGGACCCTGGTAGCATAGTAGGTTAAAGGCTACATCTTCTAGCCAAAAGGCTGGCAGTTCAAATCCACCAGGTGCCCTGGAAACTCTATGGGGCAGTTCCACTCTGACCTCTACGGCTGCTATGAGATGGACCCGACTCAATAGCAGTGAGTTTTGGGGTGGGGTGGGATGGGAAGGAGAAATTGTAAATCACTATTAGGCTTGTGTGGTTGGAAGGGAAAGTATGACTACTTATGGGTAAAGGGTTTCCTTCTGAAAGATCACCAGGCTTGTTTTGTGAGGTGCCCAGTCTGTTCAAACTTCCAATCTGCCAGTTAGCAGTCTACACTTAACTGTCTGTACCACCCAGGGACTCCTGAAACAACAGGACAGGCCTCTAAATAATTATTCAGCTCCAAATGCCAAGGGTACTTAAGTTCATCTGGAAGATACCTCAGCTCATTTATTCCTATCATGATAACTAACCACAACCAAATATCAAATATATTAAAAATATGGCAATTTGTGTGATACCTAGGAAAACTATACACTGCAAGAATTTCCACAAAAATTAGAAACTACATGACTCTAAATTAGCATTCACAAAGAGAGTAACATACATTTAGTAATAGGTTTTGACAGACATATGTCAAATAGTTCCAATGGTACAATGGTAGTAAAAACAATGACATATCAAGTTGGGAAACTGCTTATTAATTACCAGTGTTGTCTTATTTAATTGTAACTACCTGTTTTGCAACAGATAAATTATGTAACCTGAAAATATTAAGGAATAACTCAGTGCTCCCTGTACTTTTCAAAGCTGAGCTATACTAGCCAATGACTCCTCCCAGCATTATTTACATACAGTAGCTCATATAAATTTTAACCAATACCAAGTTATTGAGTAGGCACAACACATGGCTCAGCAGAGCTTATCGACTGTACATGTATTTGGAGACCAGTTAGTCCTGGTTTGCATTCTGATTCCCTCTTCAGTTTCTTCCTTTGAGAATCTAGAGTAGTGGGAATAAACAGATATGCAGCACGCTTAATATGTTGTCTAGAACAGGGTAAACATTCGAGAAAGACATAAACTCTAATACATCTGTAACAGTGTATCCTACTAACTACAAATACTTAATAACAGATATTCTGACTTCCCTTAAGTTCTTGATCTTCATAGCAGCCCTGGTGGTGAAGTGGTTAAGAGCTTGGCTGATAATCAAAAGGTTGGCAGTCTGAATCTACCAGTCCCTACTTGGAAACTCTATGGGGCAATTCTATTCTGTCCTAAAAGATTGCTGTGAGTCAGAACGAACTCAATGGCAACAAGTTTGCTTTTCATCTTTATGCATATACATACATGATATAGAACTGAGTTATTCATTCAACAAACATTTCTTGAACACCTGCTATATGCTAAACACTTTCTAAACACTTGTGAAGAAAAAGATTTGGCTTGAAAGTTGTTAACTGTATTGGACACAAACTCATGTAAGTATGTACAATAACAAAACATGCACAAGATACATAAACAGTACAAAGAAAAGTAATTCACACTTAAAGAAAAACAATGAACACTCACGGAAATGATGGCACACTTGATAAATGTGAAGAGTAAACAATCATGAACAGTCTAATCTGAAAGTAGACGGCCAAGTTTTAGAGTCTATATGAGCAAATGTGTGGAGACTTTACTGGTTCAGTGGTACAATTCTTGCCACAGGCATGCCTCTTTCTGGCCCTCAGCCTCTGTCCTGCTTGGACAAGTGTTACAAAGCTATTTTAGCTCCATTCTGCGACCTTCTTCGTGAGTTGCTTCTTCACTTTTCTCAGGGTTGGTTTTGTGGTTGTTGAGACTCCTGTATTACATTGCTTGATACAGTATGTTGCTTTTTTATTATGCTTTACAGCTGCCCTTATGATTCCGCTTACTAAACTATATATAAACCCAATTTTGATTGCTACCAGTCTTGTCAACTTCCCCTGCATCTGGAAGGACTATAACAACTATAGTACATCCCTTTTTTTAATATGATGGTATTATAGTTTCCATGATATGATCACTAGATCATTTCTTTCACTATTATAGCTTTCATTGTGTTTGGAGCCTTCCCTAACTAAGGAGGATTCTGGACAGTGTATCCTTCTAAAACATTTAAGTCAGCGGTTTTGTTCCTCCAAGCCAAGAAACTCTTTCGGTATTTCTTGTAGCTTTGGTTTGGTTTTTACAAAGACTCTGCGCTTCTGTTTGTCTGTGAATGTCTTAATTTCATTTTGCTGTTTTAGCTCTGTTGTTAAGTTCTCCATCAGTAGGCCTTGGCCTGAAGGAATTCAGCTCTAGCTCTATGGGCTGGGAGGCCCACTATGCTTGCCACCATTGCTCTGCCACTGCTTTCACCATCTTCAGTGTTACAGTTCTCTCTCTGTCTGTCTCTTGGTTGGAGGAACTTCTCAGTGCAGGGCTCCCAGTTCCAAAAGGCACACTCTACTCCTGGCTTTTCTTTCAAGTGGTGGTAAGATCCTCTCTTCTCGCCCTAGCATGGCTTATTTCAGGGCTAGAAGGATGGCAAAACTGACCAATCCCTATGTTAGGGTTCTACAGACCTTCCACCACTACACAGGTATCATGAACTGTGTCTGCATTATTAGCAAGCTATACAACCATCTTGGTGGACCATAATTACCTTATTTGTATAGTTCTACATAATCACAAGATGAGAAAGTCCACATAAAAGCGATCTATAGCACTGCACCTGGTTTACTGTCTTATACTTAACTTCTAACAATACTGTTTCTATAATCTACCAAGGGAATGATGACTTTTTTTTACTGATGAAAACTTCTCATGTTAGTTTGTAATAAAAGTTCACATTTTCTTCCAAAATTACTTGGTTATAGAGTATTATTAGATAGTTATCAGGGTTCCAAATTAATAACTGGCACACAAATAAAAGGACTCAACTAGTATGTATTTTTCCTCTTCATAATTTAGTAGGCTGGCACAAATGCCCCAATGTAGAAAAGTAGTCTAGTTCATGTATCCAGTTCTACTTCTTCCAGTTATAGCTGGTGGCAATGTAGAGATGAATACTACAAGAGTAGAGGAGAAAACCTCAGTCAAAACAAAGACATACACTGTGTCTTTGATATTACCTTTGACTCCTACTAAGTTACAAACACACAATAAAACAAATCCACTGCTCTCAAGTTGATTCCAACTCAAGTGACCCTATAGGTCAGAGCAGAACTGCTCAACAGAGATTCCAAGGAGTGTCCGGTAGACTTGAACTGCTGATCTTTTGGTCAGTAGATTAACACTTAACCACTGTTACCAGGGTTTCCTAATTTCTAGTTATTTCTTTTTATTCCAGCTTTATCCATGTCCTGTCAACTTGTTTGGGTTATAAACACTTGACTCTAGAAGAATCAAAGTATTTCCTTTACGTGGAATTTATAACACTGAAGATAAGGCCTTTTAACATCATTCTCATTCCATTCGTTATGTATTAAACAAATGTTTGTTTAAAAAGGCTTAATGGGGAAAAAAAAAGTAAAGAAAAACCTGACTACTTCACCAAGTGGGATGTCCTCCCCTAGGAACAGATGCCACCTGATAACATGCCCAGAGCATGTGAGACAAACTTGTACCATCTTTACTTCTAAAGGAGCACTCTGGCTGTAATTCTTCTAAGACACACTGTTTATTCTTCTGGCAGTCCAAGGTATATTCAATGTTCTTTACAAACCCCATAATTCAAAGGCATCAATTCTTCTTTAGTCTTCCTTATTCACAGTCCAGCTTCCAAATGTGTATGTGGCAACTGAAAGCATCATGGCCTGGGGTCAGGCACACCTCAGTCTTAAGGATGTCATCTTTGCTTTTTAAATTTTGTCAAGAGATCTTCTACAGCACAGTTGTCCAGTGCAATCTGTCCTTTGATTTCTTGATGGTTGCTTCCATGGATGTTGATTCTGGAACAAAGAAAAATGAAATCCTTGAGAACTTTACTCTTTTTGCCATTTACCATGTTGTTGCTTACTGGTCCAGTTGTGAAGATTCTGTTTACTTGATGTTGAAGTATAATCCATACCAAGGTTTGTAGTCTTTGATCTTCATCACTAAGTGTTTGAATCCTCTTCACCTTCAACAAGCAAGTTCTATCATTTGCATGTTGGTTGTTGATGGTCTTCTTCCAATCACAATACTCCTTTCTTCCTCATACAGTGCAGCTTCTGAGACTATCTGCTCAGCATACAAACTGAGTAAGTATAGTGAAAGGATACAACCCTGATGCACATCTTTCATGACTTTAAAACAATCAATGACCCCCTCTTCCGGTCCAACAACTGCCTTTTGAACTATGTACAGGTGCCTCATTAGCATTCTGGAATTACCATTCTTCATAATGATAGCCATAATTTGTTATGATCTGTACAGTCGAATATCTTTGCATAGTCAATAAAACACAGGTAAACATGTTTCAGTTATTTTCTGCATTCAGCCAGGATCCATTTGACATCAGCAATGATAATCCCTCATTCTACATCCTGTTTTGAATCGAGCTTGAAATTCTGGCAGCTCCCTGTTGGTGTACTGCTACAACCACTTCCTTGTGATACTGATGATATTTTTTCAATAATTTACACATTCAGTTGGTTCAGCTTTCTCTGGAAAAAGTCTAAATATGGATCTCTTCTTTTGATTGGCCACGTAGCTGTCTTCCAAATTTCTTGGCATAAGTGAGTGAGCACTTTTGCACTGCATCCATTTGTTGAAATACCTCAGTTAGTGTTCCAGTCATTTCTGAAGCCCTGTTTCATGCTAATGCCTTGAGTGCAGCTCCAACACCTTCCTTCAGTACTAACATTTCCTCATCACATGCTACCTACTGAAATGGAAAAAAGTCAACCGAGTCTTTTTGGTACAGTGACTCTGTTTATTCCTTCCATCTTCTTCTGATGCTTCCTGTGTTAATACTTTCACTATTGCCAACTCAAGTCTTAAATTTTTTCTTCAGTTCTTTCAGTTTGAAATATAGCAAGCACGTTTTTTCCTTTTGGTTTTCTATCTCCAGCTCTTTGCATGTCATTATAATACTTACTTTGTCTCTCTGAGCCACTTTTTGAAATCTTCCATTCAGTTTTTTACTTCATCATCTCTTCCTGTCCCTTTAGCTACCTGACATTCAAGAGAAAATTTCAGTCTCTCCTGACATTCATTTTTGGTCTTTTCTTTTTACTTTATTCATGTATGATGTGTTTGATGTCATGTCATAACTCATCTGATCTTTGGTCATTAGTGTACAACATATCAACTCTATTCTTGAGATAGTCTCTAAATTCAGGTGAGATATTCTCAAGCTGATACTTTGGCAATGACAGTGTTGTTTTAACTTTCTTGAGCTTCAACTTGACCTTGCATATGAACAATAGATGGTCTGTTCAAGTTAGCCTCTGCCCTTGTTCTGACTGAAGACACTGAGCTTTTCTTTTGTCTCCTTCCACGGATGTTGTCAATTTGATTCCTATGTATTCTTCCAGTGAGGCCCACATGTACAGTCATCATTTATGTTGGTGGAAAAAATAGGTATTTACAATGAGTAAATCATTGGTCCTGTAAAATTCGATCACATGATCTCCAGCATCATTTCTATCACTAAGCATCTATTTTCAAACTACCAATCCTTCTTGCAACTTTCACATTTCAATCATCAGTAATTATCATTGTATCTCGATTGCACGATTGATCAACTTCAGATTACACCGTTGGTAAAACTTCAATTTCATTTTTGGCCTTAATGGTTGGCACATAAATTTGAAAAACAGTCACTTTAACTGGTCTTCCTTGTACATACATGGATATTATCCTATCACTGACAGTGCTGTACTTCAGGACAGACTATGAAACGTTCTTTTTTAAGATGACTGTAATGTCATTCCTCTTCAAATTGCTCACACTAGGCATAGTAGTCCATATGACTGTCTGATTAAAAACAGCCAGTGTTAGTTCAGTTCAGCTCATTAATGCTTAGTTTATCAATGTAATGTGTTCCATTTAATGTCTGACGATGTCTAACTTGCCCAGCTTCTACTTCGTACATTCTACATTCCAATTACTGATTGTTCGCAGCTGTTTCTTCTCACTGAGTCACACCACATCAGCAAACAAAAGTCCTCAAAGCTAGACTCCATATATATCATGACAATCAGCTCTACTCTGAGAAGGTAGCTCTTCCCTAGTTGTCTTCTGAGTGCCTTCCAACCTTACAGACTCATCTTCAGACCACTGTCCTTCCTAGTCTGTGTTACTCTGAAAGTTCAGCTGAAACCTGTCTGCTACGGGTGGTATGTGACTACTGGTGGTATGTGAATGCTGGTGGCGTAACTTCCAGCATAGTAGCAATACACAGCACCCACAGTACAACAAAAAGACACATGGGTGGAGGAAAATAATCACTATTACTTTATAAAAACTTAGTGTGTTCTAAGCATTGTGGAAAGCACTTCCCATGATTTACCACACTCAAGTTAACACTGTTGTTACTATTTTACAGAAAAGAACACTCAGATCTAGATAAACAAGATCAACACTTGAATGAACGTCTAATTTCAAGGTTCAGGTATGAAACCACAAACTTTGTAGGTCCGGGCACTCAAATTCATCTGTGAGGATTCTGGTCTGAATGACAGGAATGAGAACTATACCATTAACTAAGACAAAGGAACCCAGGAGGGGAAGCAGATTTGATATCAGTTAGAACTGCTCATCTCCCAACAATTCAAGCGTAGCAATTCTCCTTCTGTGAGCACTACCATTTAACTTACCATGGCTCCCAACAGTTTTGCACCTCAGCTTCATCTTTACTGTGTTCTCCATTCATTTGGCTAGGCACACAATCTCAAACCCTGAATCTTCCACTGGCTTCACTTGGCATCTGGCTTAAATTTTTGAGTATCTGAATTCCCATCATATCTGATGGGAATTATCACATCCACTTTTTCCTGTTCTCAGACTGCCACACACCAAAGGGGAGAGGCTGCAAAAGTGCTGATAAAAACCCATAAAACTCATTGCCACAGAGTCCATTTTGACTTATAGGGACCCTAAAGGCAGAGTAGCAAGTGGTAAAGCTGAACTGCTGACCTTTTTGGGTTAGCAGATGAGCTTTTAACCACTAAAATTTTATTAGGTAGAACACTGTTATGTCTTTGTATGTATGTTTTCATTCCTCCCTTGTTGGTATACTGTACATACATCCTTTCACGGGCTATCCCAACTTTTTTTCTCTGTTCTCAAGTCCTTGCTCTCTTTCTTTTGTACCTTACAATCAGAAGACAGTCTTCTAGTTTCCTGAGATCAAGTTCTCTAGAACAAGCCTCATCATCTTCCCTTGTCAGAATCACCAGTGTCTATTTTTCTCCAAATGGTGACGAACATTTTTTTGTCTCACCTTAGAGCACTTCCGCTTATAATTTCATGTTCTACTACCTCCTCAAAAAGCACATTCAGTTATTTCCTTATTCTCCACTCTCTCTGTATTCCCTCTCTCCCCACTGACTCCATTTTCCTATAGAACGCACTTCCTTGAATCTGTATTAGCCTCCTCCTACCGACTGTCCCCACTGTGCATTAAAAATTTAAATCTGACCATGATACTCCATTCTTTAGGACTGTTTGAAGGCTCACTGTAGCTTCAGGGACACAATTTAAATTCCTTCTCGCAGCAAGAGAAGAACCCCCAAGACCCTGGTCCCCGGCACCGTGACTATAACACAAGCACACTTGCTCTAAAATACATGAAACTATGTGAAGTTCTCTGATTACATGTATTATTGCATAACTCTGACCTGTTGCCCACAATGTCCTCTCTCTCTCAACCTGGCTAATTTCTAGCTAAGATACTTGAGTTAGCCTCACAAGTCTCCTAGTTCAATTAGGTACCACAACTGTACATTCCCAGAAAAGCCAGGTTCACCTGAGAGGTGGGGCCAAAATAAAGGGGCACTCAGATGCTTCTTCTGACACTTTTAACAAGAAAGACCTAAAAGAACAAACAAATCTGCTACATGTCGCAACCTAGGAGCCCAGAACAACAAAGGGAAAGCTGAGGAACCCAAACGCACAATGAGGAAGGGAGAGTAGGATTTGCCAGACCTGACCTGCCAGGAAATGGCTCCAACCAGCACGGTGAGCTGAGTGTGGTGGTTGGACAGTGTCCTCCCCAGCAGGAGAACTAACTGAAGAATCCACTCATGCCTCTGAACAGTGAGAAACAGCACGAGATTGTCAAACACATACAAGTCTAAATCCTTCCCTGGGGACATACACCTCTTTCCCTTCTCCCACCACTTCCTCCCCACTTCTGTGTACTGTGATTGGCTCTGGAGTCTGAGAACATTAACTAAGCCAGAAGTAAGACTCCTTAAGCCTGCCCTGAGCCATTCTCTGAGAGTTGGAGAGGGGAAATAAGAACAGGAAAAAGAAAAAAAAAAAACTCTGCTGACTCCCCTGAGCTGGAAATTCAGGGCAGCAACTGTTCTTTCACCTAGACAGACATAAAGGAAAACACCATCCTCACAGACACTCAGAGACAGCTGTTAGACTCCTGCTCTTCACAGAAGATGCAGCCAGATATCAATGCCTATAGCAATCACCCCCTGTTCATCTAAGACACTAGGCGAGAGCCTGTACTACACACTTGGTAAGTGACTACACCCGGACTTCTGGGCTGAATCCATACAAAAAAGTAAATGGGCTCTTTGGCCTGACACATCTAGTAACTACCTGGTGATGGGACGTTAGAGCCTTAAAGGCACCCATAGCCAAACTTGCACACACGACCAGCCTATTTCTACATCTCAACACAAAATAAGAACCTAGAACACAGTAAGCAAACATGAAATAAATTTATTGATGGATCAGACAAGAGTCCATATCAAATCACTGAAGGAGGCAGACCACAATGGCTTCAGGAAGTTCCCAAAACATTAAAATTTCCCTGAAGAAGAGAACTTCTTGGAATTATCAGAGGTCAAGAGATCAGCAAAGAGATGAAGCAGAATGCAGCAGAACATAATAACAAATTGAACAGGCTGCAAGACAACACCAAGTAGAAAGGTAAGAAATTCAGAAAATTAATAATAAAATTACAGAATTAGGAGACGGAGTCAAGATGGCAGACTAAGCCACAAATCTCCCTACATCCTTCTAGAAACCAAGACCTGAACTGATAATCAAATGGAGCCTTCTGATCACTTAATCAGCCCCAGGACACGGCACAGGGCTGTTACTTTGTACTTCATACCACTCAGTGAAAAACCTCCTCTTTCACCGACTCCCACTCCTGGCTAGCCCTGGCTCTCACGGACTAAAGGTAAATGCACCATTTTGATTTTTTTTTTTCTCTGTCTTGGCTGGCAGGTGGAGCTGGATCTTGCCTACTGGCTAGACTCAGACGTGCTGCTGGGGGGATAGGCAGGTGAAATTCCCATATTTTGAGAGCCAGGCATAAGACTCTGTTAACCTAGACACTTTGGGCCTCTCGTTTTATCTCTGCCACAGCAGGCTTTGTACGGAATTTCGCAGTCAGTGTGCGGGACGCCGTGTTGGTATGGAGAGTTTAGCGGGACCTAATTCTTAGCCTGGGAGCCAGAGCCTGCAAACAGGACAGCGCTTCCCGACAGAAAAGCAGTAAATTACACAGTGCCACCAATGTTTGGGGTCTTGCAACAGAAGCTGAGGAATCACTACCTCTCGGCACCTTTAGCTCCTCTATCTGCTGCCTGTGTGGAGGGCATCATCTTGGATATGGTGGCTGCAGCTGGACCTAATTTTTAGCTTGGGAGCCAGAGCCTGCTCACAGGAGAGTGCTTTTCTACCAGAAAAGCAGTACTTTACACAGTGTCATCTAATGCTGGGCCCTGTCAGCAGAAGCCAACACGACAGTAGCATTGCTATATTCTGAACTAGTTCGTATCATCTGGGGTTGGATAAAGTGGCGCTTACTTTGCCAGTTGGGAAGAGGGACCTCTACACCTGAAAACCTGACTGACTTGGGAAGCGGTCAGATACCTCTTGCTTTAAATTTTAAAGACAGCCTAGAAAAACATCTGCAGTCCATCCTGACAGTATCTCTTCCAGCCTCTACTTACTCACATGGGACCCAAAAAGCAACAGACACTTGTGGCATACAAGAAATCACCCATGGCTTCAGAAGACTCCCAAACAAAGCAATCAAGGAGTTTCCCAGATGAAGACACTTTTATGAAAGCATCAGAAAGTGAATACAAAATGATTATATACAGAGCTCTTCTAGACCTTTTACAAAGTGCAGCAGAACAATTAAGCAATTAATGAAAAATTAAGCAAGCTGTTTGATCTGATGGAACACCAGTACTCTGAAATCCAACAGATCAAGAAGAAAATCAAAGACAAAGAAACTTCAATGCGAAGCCAAGAAAACAGAATGAAATAAATACAAAAAGCATTTCTGACTTGGAAGATAGAGCTACTGATGCCAGCGTCTATGAGCAGAAATCAGAAAAAAGAAACAAGAAAAATGAAGAAGAACTGAGAAGCATGTGGGACTCTAATAAGAAGAACAACCTTCAATTAATTGGAGTCCCTGAACAGGGTGAAACACCTGAGAACACAGAGAGTATCGTTGCTGAGCTGCTGACAGAAAACTTCCCAGAAATCATGAAAGAAGAGAATATAGACATCTCAGATGCATATCGAACGCCACGCAATATAGTTCTCAAAAGAAAGACTCCACGACATATTATAATCAAGCTTAACAAAATAAAACATAAGCAGCAACTCTTAAAGGCAGTAACACTCAAAACAAAGCTAACATTCAGAGGGAAACCCTGTAGGCTCTCTTCAGATTTCCCAGCAGAAACCATGCTGGCACAGAGACAGTGGGATGACACATTCAAAGCTTTGAAGGAGAACTTCCAACCCAGAATTATATATCCTGCAAAACTATCTTTCAAATACAAAAATGAATTAAGACATTCCCAGATAAACAGAAACTCACAGACTTCGTAAAAACCAAACCCAAATTACAAGAAATATTGAAAGAAGTTCTTGGCTCTGGCTTAGAAGAACGAAACCACTAACTTTATATTTTAGAACAACACACTGCTCAAAACTCTACTTAGTTAGGGAAGGCTCCAGAGTCAATCACAGCTTTAATACAGAAAGAAGCAATCCAGTGATCATCATGAAAACTATGGTGCCATCATATTAAAAAGAGGAATGTGCTACAGTTGTCATAGTCCTTACAGATAGAGAGGAAGATGACAAGACTGGCAGTAATTAAAACTGGGTTTATATATAGTTTATTAAGGGGGATCATAGGGGCAGGTGGAAAGCACAACAAAGATGTATCATACCATTTCAAGAAATGTAACACATGAGTCTCAACAACTATAAAACCAGCTCTGAAAAAGGTGAAAAATCAACTCACAAAAAAGAATGTCCCAGAACAGACTAATAAGAACAACAGAGAAAACATCAACATAAAAATAAACATATCACAATGGCAGCAGTGAACACATACCTGTCAATAATTACACTGAATGTGAATGGACTGAATGCTCCAATAAAGAGACATCGAGTGACATCTTGGATCAGAAAACATGACCCATCTATATGTTGTCTACAAGAAACTCACTTGAGACCTAAACATAGGAACAAACTGAAAATTAAAGGATGGAAGAATATATATCAGCTAACAATGAACAAAGAAAAGTAGGGATGGCAATTCTACTCTCAGAAAAAATCAATTTTAATGTCAAATCCACCATCATGGACAAAGACGGACACTATTTATTGCTGAAAGGTTCAGTACAAAGCAAGACTTACCTATATTAAATATTTATGCACCTAATATCAGAGGACCTAAATATGTTGAAGAAACAGACTACCCTCAAAAGAGAGTTAGAGGACTTCACAAGAACAGTGGGAGACTTCAACACTCCACTCTCAATACTGGACAGAGCATCTAGAAAAAAGCTCAGCAAAGATACAGAAGAACTCATTGACAAAATTAACCAACTAAACCTCATTGATATATACACAACTTTCTACCCATCAGCAGACAACTACACCTTCTTCTCCAGTGCACATGGAACAGTCTCGAGAATTGACCATGTGTTAGGCCATAATGCAATGCTAAACAAAATACATACTACTGAATTACTGCAAAGCATCTTCTCAGATCATAAAGCCATGAAAGTCGAAATCAATAGCAGAAAAAACATACATAGAAAGTGGAACTCTTGGAAACTGAACAACATCTTGCTCAAAAAAACATGAGTTATATAGGAAATCAAGGACGAAATAAAGAAATTCATGAATTCCAATGAGAAACGAAAACACTTCCTACCACAACCTATGCGATACAGCCAAAGCAGTGCCCAGAAGTTTATCTCCATAAATACACACATCTGGAAGGAAGAAAGAAACCAAATCAAGGAACTAACCCTACAGCTTGAACAAGCAGAAAGAAAACAACAGAGGAATCCCTCAGGCACCAGAAGAAACGAGATCATAAAGATTAGAGCACAGCTAAATGAATTAGAAAACAGAAAAATAACTGAAAAAACTGAGAAGACCAAAAGCTGGTTTCTTGAAAAGATCAACAAAATTGACAAACCACTGCCTAAATTTACTAAAGAAAAGCAGGGAAGGAAATAACCCAAATTAGAAATGAGAGGGGAGTTGCCACAACATATCCAACAGAAATCCAAAATATCATAACAGAATACTGTGAAAGACTGTACTCTAACAAACTGGAAAACCTAGAGGAAATGGACAAATTCCTTGACTCATGACACTTACCCAAATTATCACAACGTGAAGAAGAACAATTTAATAAATTCATCACAAAGGAAGAGATTGAAAATATCATCAAAATACTGTCAACCAAAAAAAGTCCGGGCCCAGATGGCTTCACCGCAGAATTCTGCCAAGCATTTAGAGAAGAGTTATCTCCAATACTACTGAGACTATTTCACAGGATAGAAAGGGATGGAGTACTCCTAAACTCATTCTATGAAGCCAGCATAACCCTGATACCAAAGCCAGGGAAAGACCCAACAAAGAAGAACTACAGATCGAAATCACTCATGAATCTAGATGCAAAAATCTTCAACAAAATTCTTGCCCATAGAATACAACAACATGTCAAAAAATAATCCATCATGACCAAGTGGGACTCATACCAGGGATGCAAGGCTGGTTCCACATCAGAAAAACAATTAATGTGATTAACCACATAAATAACACAAAAGACAAGAATCATCTCATTTTGTCCATTGATGCCAAAAAGGCATTTGATAAAGTCCAACACCCATTCATGCTAAAAACTTTTAGAAAAATGGGCATAGACAGCAAATTCCTCAACACAATAAGGGCCATTTATACAAAGACAATTGCCCACATCATCCTGAATGGAGACAGACTGAAAGACTTTCCCTTGAGATCAGGAACTAGACAAGGATGCCCACTCTCACCTCTTCTATTCAACATTCTACTAGAAGTTTTAGCCAGAGCAATTAGACAAGACCAAGAAATAAAGGGCATCTTCATCGGAAAAGAGGAAGTTAAAATCTCCCTGTTTGCAGATGATATGACTGTATATGCACAGAATCCCAAGGAATCTATAAGTAAACTACTCAAATTGATAGAAGGGTTGATTCCATCTGCCTATGAACAATTGATATTCGACAAAGGCCCTAAGACATTAAACTGGGGTAAAAACAGTCTCTTCAACAAATGGTGCTGGCAAAATTGGATATCCATCTGCAATAAACTGAATCAAGATCCATATCTTACACCTTATACAAAAACTCCAACTGGATAAAAGACCTAAATATCAAACCTAAAACGATAAAGCTCATCCAAGAAAAGGTAGGAAAAACAATGGAAGTTTTAATACACAAAGTGGACAGACTCCAAAATCTGTCAAACAAACCACAATCAACAGAAAACAGATAAATGGGGACTATTAAGAATCAAACACTTTTGCTCATCCAAAGACTTTATTAATAGAATTAAAAGAACACCCACAGAATGGGAAAAAAATATTTGGCAACTCTATGTCAGACCAATGCCTGATCTCCATAATCTGTAAGATACTGCAAAATATCAAAAAGAAGAAGATAAACCATCCAATTAAGCGATGGGCAAAGGAGAGGGACAGACACTTCACTGAAGAGGAGATCCAGGCAGCCAAAGAACACATGCGCACATGTTCACGATCTCTAGTTATTAAAGAAATTCAAATCAAGAAGACAATGTTATACCATGTCACCCCAACAAGATTGGCCATGATCCAAAAAACACAAAACAACAAATGCTGAAGAGGCTGTCGAGAAAGTGGAACTCTCCTACACTGTTGGTGGGGTTGTAAAATGTTCCAGTCTCTCTGGAAAGCAATGTAGCACTTCCTTAAAAAAATGGATATCGATATACCATTTGACCCAGTAATTCCACTACTTCGAGTATATCCTACAGAATCAAGGCCTTTCACACCAACGGACACATGCACCAGAATGTTTATCGCAGCACAGTCCACGACAGCAAAAAGATGGAATCAACCCAGAGGCCCAACAACAGAAGAATGGACAGGTAAACTACGGTACATATAGTCAATGGAGCACTACGCAATGATAAAGAATTACGATGATTCCAGGAAACATCTCCTAACCTGGTTTCAACTGGAAGACATTATGCTGAGTGAAAGTAGTCAGCAACAAAAGGATAAATATTGTATGAGACCTCTATGATAAGATCTCAAAAACAGACTTGTGTATAGAAGAAAAGAGTCTCTGACAGCTGCAAGGAAATGGAGGGAGAGAGGGAGGGTTGGGGGGAGGGCTTAGATTAGACAGTTGCTAGAAATCTGGTTGGGAGAAATCGGTGACAGCACACATTAGAAACAAGAACAACATTAAGTGGACTTCAGCATAACCTGAGTACTCCTTCCAGCTTAACCCAATATTGCAAGGATAGAGTAGCTGGGACAGGGGGCAGAGGACCATGCTCTTAGGTGAAATCGAGGCCAACTGGCACAACTAGCGTTTTGGTAAGAGGGCTTTCTGCACCTCACATTGGTGAGTGGTGTCTGGGGTCTTAAAAGCTGCCGAGCTGCCATCCGAGGACACAGCAAATGGTCCCAACTCAGCAGGAACGGATGCTTACCGAGGACCAAAATGACATGGGGTACAGACAACCTAGAAGATAGATAGACTCACATGAGTGGGTGCCTACATCGACTTGGGACCGGAAGAACCGGATGGTGCCCGACCACCACCAGTGATAACCGCGATGGAGCTCACAGAGATGAGTCTCACTGGCAACACAAGAATAAAAAGGGGTGCATCCTGAGATCTCCACTAAAAGATCTCAACTGATGGTCCAGTGGCCTAGGGGTCCCCCTGAGAGCATGGCCCCTGATGCTGCCCTTGCCCGTAAATTATAACGAAGCTCCACTCCTTGGACACGAATGGACTGGACTTGGTAATGCAGAGTGACCATATATTTGATGCACTTTATGGTTCTATACATCTATAGGATATCATCCTGCTGACCTCTGGTTGGAGGAAGGAGAATGGGTGGAGAAGAGGGGAAAGGAGGCTGTTGGGAGGATGAAACATGTATGGAGTAGAGAGGAACAGTGTGCTGTCACCGGACAGGGAGAGCAGTGGAAGCTGCATATATGTGGGCATGTAAATTTATACGAGAATGTACATTCTCACTCAGTCATATTAAATAATAAATAAATAAATAAAATAAAATTACAGAACTAGACCACTCAACAAAAAATCAAAGGAAGAGAATTGAGGCAATGGAAGGACAAGTTAATGAGACTGAAGATAAAATCTGTGATATCAATACACTTGAGGAGAAGCCAAATAAAATAACTAAAAATGAACAGGAAACACTTAGAATTATAAGGGACTCTATGAAAAGGAATAACCTACGAGAATTAGAACAGCAGAAGAGGGGGAAATAACAGAAAATGCCCACAGAACTATCAAAAGATTTGTTGACAGAAAATGTCCCTAGTATCAGGAAAGAGGAGAATGTACGTATCTGAGACACTCAACAAACTACACACAATGCAGATCCCATTTGGAAGACACCAAGACAAATTATAAGAAACACTAAAGGGAGTCCTTTGGTTAGAAAATCAACAGCATCACGCAAGAACTCAAGACTAGATCACAGAGCAGAGCAACTGGTTATCACCTAAACAGGAGAATTATAGTAATAAATATGGAAACTGAGGTCATTACGCAAACACTGTAACAAAAAAGAGGGACTTAAAAGAAAACTGTAGCAATTAACCACTATGCCACCAGGATTTCTATTCACTTAAAGCACAATAAAATACTTCTGGAGGCGGGGAGGGGGAGAACAGCTGCAGAAGCTGCTTATGTACAAGCAAAAAAAAAAAAGAAAAAAGATTAAAGTGTACTTCCATCTAAAGCAGTATCATGTTTTATCGCAACTCATCTGATTTTGAAGCATCACCCCTAACATCCCTCTTCTAATTATACATTTTATAGTCTAGAGCACTGTATTCTTTGTAACTAGCACAGTACTTGGTGCAAAATAGGTCCTCGATAAATATTTACTTAATGTAATCAGTCTTAAAAAAGACTTCCTCACGTTACCCTTCAAGATACTGGAATGTATACGAGAATGTACATTCTCACTCAGTCATATTAAATAATATGACTCTTCAAACTTTCCCAAAGTGTAGTCTACACTTGTCTGTATTTTCACCACTCATCTGCCCATTTAAATGACTACAGTTTTGCTATTGCATTCCCTGAGCTTTCTATAGTACTGTCCCACAGAACTTCTTGTAAAACAAAATGTGCTGTATCTGTCTCACAGAACTTCTTGTAATAATGAAAATGTGCTATCTGTGCTTCCAATATGGTAGCCTCTAGCCACATGTGGCTTTTAAAACTTGAATGAGGCTAACACAACTTAGAATTTTTAACATCAATCATTTTCACTTAAGTCACATTTATCTAGTGGGTTCCATACTGAATAGTCTAGTTCAAAGGTCTAATCAAATGATTAAATCACAAAACCCAAAGAATTTTCCTCTATATTCCTTCCTCAAGTCATCTTTACAAGACTCAACACACCCATAAATTTTCCTTAGCTGATAACACACCACCCTGTTTTCTTTCGATCTCTAAATGCTAGCCTCTTCTTCACTGTACTTTTTCCTTTTGGTACCAAAAGATTGGGTGTAATTTTACGTCCAGTCCTCATCTCACCAGTTCCTGCACTTCAAACTGAAAATTACCTCCCTCATCAAGTTCACACAAGGCCATGATTTTAACCATCTCTTTTATGCAGAATACTTCCATCTAAAACATCAACTTTGATTCCTCTCTTCAGACCTAGTCTCCAATATAAACTGGGCATCTAAAACTGAAGGCTTCACTGTTATTTCAACCTTAATAAACATCTAGTATCAGGTTCATCTCCTTCTTTCTCTAGCATTTGCTATTTTTCCAAACATCATTTCTTCTACTGGTACAATCACTCTCATAATCACCTAGGCTTTAATTCTTAAGAATTGCCCTTAAATTATCTCTCTTCTCAATATTCATGCATCAAATCTTATCAGTTATCTCCTTCAGGTCTCTTGACAAGGAGGTAACCAAGGACTCTAATAAATACACGAGGAATATAGGAAATTAGAGAAAGAGAAATGAGGAGAAAAAGCAAATGTGACAAGATGGCAGGAAATAAAAGCAAAGGCAATCATAAGCAGGCATTAGTGTACTGGCCATTGAAAAACAGAATAATCTGATCACAATGATCATCAAATGACTCTAGGAATTCTTCTGCTTCAAACAACGTTCATCCAAACAAGCAATATTTGAAGGGGTACAAGATGTTTTTTCATTTTGTGTTCATCTACAACGGTACTTATTTTAATGGAATCTGGCTTATCAAGACAAGCTGGTGACTTGTGCAGTTAGAAATGAGAATTTCCCAAATACTAGATAACTTAATTTCACTGAAGTTTATACCTGATTTGTCTAGCTCTGGAAACACAAAACTGGTATTCTGTGCTAAACTGATACAGTATGCCCTGTCCAGTTCTTAGGGTCAGCTTAAAATAGCTATATACTTCAGGCCAAGGGAGGCTGAACACTGGTACGCTATCATGGATAAGTCTAGCCCATACATGGCTATGTTAAGGTACACATCTAAACAGCAAACTGAGCACCCAGGAAATATTAGCTTTCTACATTCAAAGGTAAACTAGACAGCTTTTCCTAAAAGCTTAGCAGGTCTCATTCTATTTATTTTAGACCTTTCTTTTATAATGTAGTCACTTATAACTATAAATCTTCCTGAGGACTACCTTCATTGTTTCCTGTAAGTATTGGCATGATGAGCTTTCTTTTATTTTTATTTCACTGTTTCTTCCTTGACATGATATTATTTAAAACCAAAAAACCAAACCCACTGCTGTGAAGTCGATCGTGACTCAGAGACCCTATAGGACAGAGCAGACTACATCATGTGGTTTCTAAGGAGCACCTGGTATATTTAAACTGCCAACTTTTGGCCAGGAGGTGTAGCTCTTAACCCTTAGCTATTAGGGTTCCTACTGGATAGCTGTTTAATTCCCATGAATTTGTATTTTATAGCTTTTCTTCTGTTGTTAACTTTTAACATTATACCTTTCTGCTATGACGAGACAGTGTGTATAATTTCAATCTTTTTAAATTTTTTGAGACTTCTTTTGTTGCCTAGCATGTGGTCTATTCTGGAATATGATCCAAGTGCACAGGAAAAAAAAAATGTGTACTGTTTTAATGCTAAGTGGAGTGCTGTACATTTGTCCATTAGGTCTAGATGGTTTATGGTACCTCAGCTACTACACAGAAGCAATCAGAAGCTCAGCAACTGAACCCACCAGAAAGATGTGGCAGTCTCCTACCGTAAAGATTTACAGTCTGAGGAAAACCCATGGGACAGGTCTACTTAGATCTACATGGTTGCTATTAGTTGGAATCGACTGGACAGCAGTGAGTTTTCTATGTTCTTACCGATCTGTTTAGATAGTGTGTACTCAAGTTCACAATTATCATGGAGTTGACTATTACTCCTTTCAAATCAGCCAATATTTGTTTCACATATATGTTGGTGCAATGATGTTAGATATGAATATATTTATAATTGTGTCTTCTTGATATAATGACCCTTTCATTATTATGTAAGGTTCTCCTGTATCTCTTGTAACAGATTCTGATTTAAAGTTTATTTTATCCAGTGTCAACATCCCCACTCCTGCTCAATTTTGGGGGCTAGCTCCATGGAATACTGTCTTTCACCCTTTTGCATTCAGTCTGTTTGTTTGTATCCTGTGTCTAAGGTGTGTCTTTTGTTGTTGTTGGCAGCATAAGGATGGATCTTTTTTTTTTAATCCATTTTGTCACTCACCCTGTCTCCTGAATGCTGAGTTCAGAATATTGACATTTAAGGTAATTACTGAAAACAAAGTCCTACTTCACTGTTAACTTTTTATATCACATCTTCTTGTCCCATTATTCCCATACTCGTTTTTGTTTAGCTGCTTTTTTATATCAAGCCTTTTTGACTTCTTCCTCCTTCCCTTCTGTGTATTTTTTCTAAGTGTTTATCACAAATATAACACTGAACAGCTTACAGCAGCAAGTTATTTCAACTTGTTGCCATCATTTAACATGAAAATAAGTAACATATAACATTCTAAAACTATTTCTATTTTGCTATTCCTTCCCCTCTTCTACTGCTGAGTTACCAGTTATACATCATTATATACTCCATCTCTGATAGATTTAAAGTGTACTTATTTCTCACCAGGGATCATTCTAACCATCTAAGAGCCATACCACATAATACTAAAACACTAAATCCAAACCTATCTTCGATTGTGGAAAATTCAGCTCTAGTCATCTTCTTACACTTGCAATTAAGGTGAGATGAGTATGAACATATTTGGAGGGAGACACGGATTAAATTTTTATTATATTAACTTTATTCAACACAAATATGATTAGCATATACTTTTAAAAATAAAGGTTGGACAAAGAAAATTTTATACTACTTCAAGCTCATGTATATATATATAAAAAGCCAACTCACTTAAATATATAAACCTTTACAGACAGGAGAATCATTCATGCATTCAACGGAAAAGACTAACTGGGTAATTTAAAGAGGTGTTCAGACAAGAAAAGGAATAAACCTTACTGTAAAACTGGAATCGAACAGTAATAAAACCTAATTCTTTTAAACAATCTCTCCAGTCACTCTTCAAAACAGTTTTAAGAATTCTTAACCTTATGCATTTTGTCCTTTTAAGCTCTTTATCACAAATCTCTAAAAGATCATGAAGTTAATGTTTATTACCATTTTAAAAACTAGTAATTAATTTCACTAATCGTTCACAGCTAGAATATCTCCCAAGTATTTTTAAAACATGTACTTAACTATGATATATGGCAATGGAGAAAAAAATAAATTGTATAAATAATAAGAACAACTGATGGAGGGAAAGAAACAATGGACCATAACACTTTTCCCCTGTATTACATTAAGGGATTTAATCATAATTTTGTATTTCTAACTTGTTGTCCATCGGAAAAATCCAGTATGCTTTACTTAATTTGGGGAGACAATGATCTCTTCACCATAAAAGATCATACTCCCATCTGTTTATTCTTGATTCTGAAAAAGAAACAAGCAAATGTTTTTATTTTTAGACCTAGTAAATACTATAAACTTAGTGAATGACTTAAAACACAAAACAAAAAACCACTTAGTGATGTCCATCAGGAAACCTGAAAAACCAGTAAATTCTTCCAAAGAACGCTACTACAGAATCATGACATGTGAAAAATAAATAAATAAATGTTGTGAATGATTTTAAAATCTTAACCTATAAAAAACTTAAAAAAAAAATTGGTCACATTTATAGTACTCAGAGTACAGCTGGCGCCAAGGAAGAACCTAATGTTTCAGCATAAAAAGCAACTACATAATACTAAAACACACAAGAAAAATGTAATTGCTTATTATACGTTTTATTAGCGATTATAAAACACCAAGATAATAAAAAACCAATACACATTACTAAATAAAATTAGATTTCACAGTAATACAGAACACTGAGATTTTCACATTGCCAAGGGAATAATAAAATAATCACCTTGCATTCATTTAACAAAAAGAGGTAAAGCAGTCCAAAAGATGAAATCCAAATCATCCGATATACCACAGCTACCACAGCTGTAACAAATACTACTCCTTAAAATAACTGATAACAGTTTTGGAAAATGCTCATACACTTACAGAAAATTAAATAAACAAAAGTTTTCAATGGGGCTGCTTCTACTCACCAAATATTTAAGTACCAAACATATATGAGGTTGTCTATGTAGACTGGTGGAAACCAAGATAATCACGGCACTATTAAAAATAACATAATGGACCATTGCTTAATTAGCTCTCATTTATGGTTTTCTATCACAAAAGCCAAAAGTTGTGGCAAAACGGTATCTCAGACCTCAAGCAAACCATGTCATAAAAGTTGGCAGGAACAGGACAAATGAGAAATCTGGCAGAGCGTAGACAGTTTATTTTAAAAATCTGTGATTTCCCAAAAGTAGACTATTTTGTATCATTCTCCCATGATTTAAAGTAATACTATAAAATATAGCTGCTAAGTGCTTTATTCAATATGATCAAAAAACATAATTTTTCTTACTCAGGAAATTATAGACTCCCTAGGCAGCCAGTGACACGAAAGTCTGGAACAAGCTAATGTAGTAAAATTGAGAGATTTTCACAGGCAAAGATTTAACACCCTTCTTCATTAATTTATACCTTCTTTAATCACGTGTATTGTTAAGAACATACTTCTTTAAATTAACCTAAATTTCTACCTCTAATTTTACTGCATTACATTTTGTTCAGTTCTCAAAGGAAACAGAACCTATCACCAGCATCTGTGTGGGGGATCATTTTTAAGGCATCTCTCAGACTTTCATTTTTTCCTCTCTTTCACAAACTGTAGAGAAAACTTAATGTTTATATAAGAGCCCAGCTATACAGGAGAAAGCACAAACCTATTTACCCATGAATCTTGTAAACTTACATCTTATAATGCCCCCCTCCTGGGGGGGGGAACCCACTAACATTCCTAAATTGTATTTTGGTTCACTATAATCCATTAAGCTCTCTAATCAACAATTCCTCCCCATATTATCTCTGTTCACATTATTTTCATTTGATTGAATTTATCATAACAATACAAATACTGGAAAATGTTTAAAAGAGAGCACCTAGCTTAAAGGTGCTAAGAGTTTCTAAGCTTATGGAATCGACCTCCAAAGTTAAAACAAAAGAAAAACAAAGTGAGATTCAAAATGGCTTAATTTTGGACACGAAACATGCGGGTAATACTATTTAAAATAAAATAAAGGAGTCCCTAGGTGGTGGAACAGGTTGAATGGCAGAGTTGCTAAGTGCAAGCGTGGAGGTTTGAGCTTACCCAGAGGCATCTCAGAAGAAACGCCCGCCTGCTGATCCACTTCTCAAAGATCAGCCGTGGAAGACCCTGTGAAGCATAGCTCTATTCTAAAACACATTTCCATGAGATAGGAAGAATTGATGGTAACTAATATAATGAGAAGTAGTTTACAAAATAAAATCTAAAAACTATGTTAAATATTAACTTCTAGTACTGCTGGATGGAGACATGTAAGTTGGAACCATTACTTTTCAACTAAACTACTGCCACCTGGGATGGGAGAAAACAAAATTAGCTTTAAGACATGATTCCCTTGAGAAAGAGGAGAAACAAAAACTTGCCTGTAATTTTCTTCCTAATAAAAAGCGTGTATAATATCTGAATGTCTATTCTAAGCCTTAAGGAGTTAGACTTGAATTAGCCTGGCTTTGCCAACAACTAAAGGTGTGAGCTGTGAAACTACATGTCTACTGTGGGCCTTAGCTTTTTCACTTACACAGAGAAAGAGCTGAACCAAAGATGACCTTTAAAGGCAGTTTAGAGCTCAGAATATGTCATCCAGTAAGCCATTACACAAAGCTATATATATATCTACATATGCACATACAGAAATCTGTATGTCTCAATACCATCTGAATCTCTATTCAACACACTTCTAGAGAAAGCTTTACACCTAAGATTATTTAATACAATTTCCCAATAGCAAGAATTCTTTGACAAAATATCAATATCCCAACTTAATCGTACACTTAAAATGGTTAAAATGACAAACTGTTGCATGTACATTACCAATTTTTTAAAAAAAATTAGTAATCTAAGCTAAGTAATTGAGAATATTCATTTCTGCTGTTTATTGAGTACTCACTATGTATCAGCACTGCTCTATATGCCACAAATGCAAAAATTACCATGTAACAGAAAGTAAGTCTACAAACACAAATTAATTTTGAAGAAAAGGGTAAAGGTAAACTTGTAATATCTTACAACTTTTTAGTCCTTTGCACTTACAAAACATTTTTATACATGCTATCCCACTTAATAACCAGAAAAACTCTGTGAGGTTATTATCCTCATTTTACAAGCAATTAAGATTGAGGCTCAGGAAAACTAAAGTATATCCTCATGTCACAGGTAACTGCTCTACCTGAGAACTGAATCCAGATGACTCTTGGTCCAGTATTTTTACCAGCACCATGACGCCGCCTTCATTTTTGGTCAAATCTATAGAACCATTATGTAGAAAGGAAACCCTTGTGGCTAGTGGTTAAGTATTACTACCTACAGCTGCCAATCAAAAGGTCGCCAAATCAATCCCACTACGCACTCCTTGAAAACTCTATGGGCAGTTCTACTCTGTCCTGGCACTATGAGCCAGCATCAACTAGATGGCAGTGAGTTATTATGTGGAAAATTATTCAAAACTACTGAAGAACCACAGTGGACTTTATACACTACTAAGCATAAGCTAACATTATATTCAAAAGCATGTAGGATTCTTAATAACTGATGGAATACAATTTCTTTGGTAAGTTTGCTTGTAGGTGGTATTTGAAGCACAATTTTCTTATTTTTACATTTCTGTATAACAACAGAGTACCAAACTCAGATAACCTTTCTATGACATGATTCCTAAACAGCTCAGTATTTCTTAGTAACCATGGGTAATTAAACGTGTATTTAAAAATAGTGTTTCTATTAATTTAGATTAGCCTAAACAAATGAAACCCAAGCAAATATTAAATATTGCCTTTAAAACTCCAGCATTCATTACTATTTATTCAAAAGAATTCTTCACAGGAATCATTCTGTAAATGCGTAATTTGACTTTAGTGCAAAGCAGCACTGAAAGAAGCACTTTCTTCTCAAGGTAGCAGCTATAATCAGATTTTAAACTTCATTTCTGCCTATAGCTATAAGGCTGAAAATGATCCTCCTGACTTTAGACTGATGACACCATCGGTCTTGTAAGACCTGAGACCACACAGCAGCTGTCATATTCCCTAACTTCCAAAATAAGTCATACAGCTTCTGCCTTCGAAGACAGACACACCTAACTCTAAATTTCTAGATTTTACGCTACTGTCCTGGGACAACAGTGTAACTGGACTCGAAGTCCAAGTCATGAGATGCTAACTGAATAAAATGATTAGGGAGGCTGAGACCGTCACTGAAGTTGGAGAACAAAAAGGCAGCAAAGCGCTATGGCACAATCTTTCTAAATCATGAATTAACTTCTAAAAAGGCTAAAAGTCAACCACTGGGTCAAGAACTCTCCACAAAGTTACTGTAGCAGTCATCGTTTATCATAGGGCAAACTAGAGAAGCTGAGGCCCAAGTAGCTTTACTGCCTTAGTTTAGAGGGCAGCTGGTCTCTAACTAGGCATCTTCAATGTGTGTATCCCCTGGCAAGGACATCTGTAGTAGTCAGATGAGGCCACAGATGGCAATATGAATGCCCAAAGGTTTCAGGACCTTTGCTGTTACTGAAGGCTGGACATGTGCTTAGTTACAAGGACACTGATGAATCACTTTCTAAATAAATTCTCTACGTTCTTAACTAGGATGCCAACTTAGAGAACTGAACTTCTTTCACAGAGAACAGCATTAGATTCCACATTAGATTTTACTCCAAGAATTTGCAAAAACAAAAGCAAAACCTTGCATTTTCACAAATAGTGACAGATCTCCTTCACAGTTTTACTCCAAAAAGTAACAGATTTGACTTTACAACTAATAATACTATTAAATGACGCCATTCTTTGGCTCAGTGAAATAAAATTAAGCTCAATTTGGCTTACACAGAATTTTAACACTAGACTGGACTTCAAAATATGTACCCCAAATATTTCAGTTTGCAAAAAAAAAAAAAGAACATCTCATTACAGGAAAGAAAAATACGAAAGCTTTCATTCCCAAAGGTCACACAACTGTTTAATGGCAGACAACTTGTTACCCAGCAGTTTTGTTCTCAAACACATCACAGTGGCCTCTGCTCATTCCATAGTGCTTATGAAATGAAACACATTTACCTTCCACTTTGAAAATTATATATCATCACTCTCATTCAGAAAGTTGCCAAAGGATCCTTTCAAAAGCACTGAAAGTTGTCCAAATACTTGGGCTTGAACAATCAAGTTTTTCTGGTGCCTTTGAGCAGGGAACAGTGTGTGCTATCTTTCAGAATTACCCCAAAAGGGGTTGGCAGCTTTAATCATAGGGTAAAATCAAGAGAACAAGGAAGGTGATTAACAGGTTCATAGATATAAAGGATAATCCCCATAACTTTTGGTCACACAAAATGAATCCAATCACACTCTTTGGAAATATGGACTACATAACATTTGTTATATGCTATGAATGTACTCTGGTGTATCATTATCAATGTCATATAAAATGGAAATTATTTTTAGTAGTTTGTTACTAAAAATGAGCAAGAATCTCTTAACACCTTTGACTGAAACTATGACAAGGCTGCATGAAGAAGCAGAAAGAATTCTGAAGCTAGGGAACTTCAACTTCTTTTCCCAACATCCTTATGTATTAATTCTGTAGCACTGAGTAAGTTATTTAACTTTTCCTGAGTTTAAACTTTCTTACTTATGAGAGCAATAACCTAATACTATGATAATAACTCACCTAGCACAAAGGCGGGCTCCATGAATAGAGAACACATCCGTTTTGTTTCCTGAAGGCCTAGAACTATGTGTGGTGTACAACAACAGACATTCAACTATCTTTTATTTCTAACTTATTCACCAGAAAATAATAATAAATCACAGCACCATCCCTGTCAACTGAACTAATGCTACATGAAAATGCCATGCAGGCATATTTTAAGAACAAGGTTTTTAATACACAGTTCTTACGGTCTTTTGGAAAAACCTGGTGGCACAGTGATTAAGAACTAAGGCTGCTAATCAAAAGGTTGAAGTCTGCATCCACCACTACTCCTTGGAAATTCTACAGGGCAGCTCTACACAATTCTATAGGACCACTTGAGTCGGAATTGATTCAAGAGTAATGAGTTTTCTGCTTTTCCTCCAATGCTCTTTAGGCTTTCTTAATCATTTTTTAACGTAGTCACCCTCGGAAAACAAGCATAAATTCCTATCTTCTGACATGTCAGATCCTGATCAAGAAGTAGCTCATGAAATAATCCTCATACAGTATACACTTTTTGAGTTTACAAATATTAATAAAAATCAAGTGCAAGAATTCTATATGGCTCACATTATTGGTATCAGTTTAAAAATTCACTCACAATTATGTTTGTGGCATGCACATATCTGGTAAAGAAAATGTCCTTATTAACCTCAAATAATGAATCTACACAGAGTATCAGAAGTAATAAGACTTTTCTTATTCTAATTCCCTCTGTGGAACGTATGTTCCATGCCCCCAAAGGAAGGTAAGGAATAGAACACTCACCTAAAGATACAGGATTACATTACATTAATTACAATAAAATATAAAAAATAATTAATTCCATAAATGATCACAGGAAACAACTACTACAGTGTATGGGGAATATAAAGTAAAAGGTTTTCAGGGGTAATGATTAAAGCACAGGGTTTTGGACCCAGAATATGTTTCAATTCTGGCTCCATCCATCATTTAGTGCAAGCCTCAGGTGGGTTACCTAACCTCAGTGGGCCTCGGTTTTCACACCTGCAAATAGGGATGTCTGCAATACTTACCTTACAGGGTATTTGAAGATTAAATGAGTTAATATATCAGGTGCTGCATGCAGTATCAGGCATATTATAAACACATAGTAAGTGACAACCAAAAAAATAAACATAAGGATTAAAGAAGTCCCCTTGGCTGGGCCCTATGCACACCATTTTAATTCATGAAAGATGACTGTATGGTTTGTTTTGCCATTAGAGCATTACAGAAGAGTGAGTTCAGGCCTATATTATTCAGCCTATAGAGAACTCATCAAACCTCACAATATAGATGTTTAACATCTATTTGTTGTCTGAATTTATAGACACAGTCTGCCAGTGGGGAGCACACAAAATGGATGAAAGTCTATCAAGTGGTTACTAAAACTACTTACTTATCATTAAAATCAATATACATACTGACATCCTACCAACGACAAAAGGGAAGAGGTACCGTAGAAATAAAAAGGCAGTATGATTTATCTTTATAAAACTATGCTGATAAGATCACAAATAAATTTCTGCTTCACCAAGCATGCTCTCATAGTTCATAGTGTTTACAAAAAAGTATCTGTCAAAAGTTAATGCCTCACACTGGCTCATCTGGAGATTTAGGTATCTATGAAAACCTGTACAACTTATAAATCACTTTAAGTCTATTATTTCTCCTATACAAATATAGTTAGCATAATCATATTATCTAGTTTTCTCCTCTTCCCTCTTCTCCCTCAAATCCCTGTTCCAGACTTCCTCAACAACAACCCAGGCAAGGATCTTCCGCCCCCTCCCACAACCCACACCAAGCACCGGTACCCACTTACCACAGCACAGATCACTATCTGGTTCCTATACGCCTGTGCAAAAGCAGCTCGGCTTCTGTGAACAAAAAGCTATGGTGATTTGACTCATTATTTACAGAACTGTACTAAACCCTCTCTGATTTGCCACTATGTAAGGCAACTACACAACAACTTCAGAAGAACAGAAACCACCTGAAAACTTTAAATACCTCCAATTTCACCTCAAAAGTCCCCTCACTGCTAAAATGCTCACCTGCAACAGTCCACCGAAACATATGAAACCATCAGACGTAAACCCCTTTGTTTCACTTTTTTCATCTCTTCTCCTGTTATGACCATAACCTGACTTCTTTTGAAGCGGACACCTTGAAACTATTCCAAGCATTTATTCATTGCATTCTCCTATGAAGCTAAAGTTCTCCACGACAGCCCCTTCTCATAATCCAATACTGAGCAAGGTATAAGACACAAACAAAACTGAAGACACAGCCCCTGCCTGTAAGAAGCCTCACATTCAGCTTTAGTGTACACTAGTACTCCTTGATCTAAGAACATACCTTAAGTGAGTTTCAAACTACATGTGAAATTCAACATAATGGGAAATGGCCTTCCTCCTCCTCCTGGCCTGGTGTACTGTTTATCATCCTTCAAGGCCCAGCTCAGTTACAAACCCCTCAATGAAAACTTTCTCAGAACCTCCAAATGGAATGAGTTCTTTCCTCTGAACTTCTGGAGCACTTTGTTCAGAGCTTTTATAAACTGAGCACTCACCACACTGTATTTTAATTAACTATATATACATTATATTCCACTAAGTCTTAACAGCAAGAAATGCTTCTAATTAAACTATGATGCAGCACTGATTACAAAGTGCACTTCAGTTTCAAAGAGGCTAAACATCGGGGAAAAAAGTATGTCTTGGAAGCAAAGAAACACAGTACGTCTCCCCTAACAGATAATACATTGTGAGGGTGGCATGCAAGCCTCACTTCAACTTTGTTTCTCAATGCCTTAGTATAGTTTTTCATACAGGGCACTGGAAAGGAAAAGCAAACATCGTGTTCTGACCTAAGGTCTTACTATTTCTTTTATGTCACCATTTTCTGCACTAAAAAGAAGTGCAACCATTTGTTTTCCATATTAAGCAACCAGCTACTTTACTGCCATAGCCTTTCTACGGGTCATTGTGAATTTATGGCTAATTCACTGCAACAACATCATTTTAATCAGGATCCTGACTTCAAACCTTCCCATACTTTTACTTAGAGAAATATGCTAACATATTATTTGCATCACAAATCTATCCATTCAACCTCTTTTATCCACTAGATTCCAGTTTTCAAAATTTATTTTATTAGTATTTTGGGCAGAATCCTTTCTTTAAACAAAATGTTAGGAAATGACCCAATAATGGGTAAGACAGGAGTGGAACACAGCTCACTTGGCATACTCTGAGCTACCTCAGTGGGATCCCTCTGCCTCTATGGAACACAGAACAGAGACTACCACTACCTGTGCTAGCCACAAGCTTCCACGGGACAGCTTTCAGTTTTCCCAATCTCTCATCCCTGTCAAACTCATTCCAAGTTCAGTAGCTTGGTTTAAGACATCCTCTCTCTACACTTCTTAGTCTCAAAGCCCCAAATGTCCACTTTTCAAACTAAACTTTAATCTCCACAATAGAAAACATTCCTTGTTTATTCCAATTCACTGATCTCATCTGTCTCTGAGCTGACCCTTTTTATCCACACCTGAATACACATTACTTACAAACTCTCATATACAGCTGTCACTGTCATATAAATGTCCCATATATGCAGAACTTATTTCCAACACAGCAACCAAAAAATGAAACCCACTGCCACCAAGTAGACTTTAACTCATACAAACCCTATAGGACACAGAAGAACTTCCCCACAGGCTATTCCCAAGGCTGTAATCTTAACAGAAGCAGACTGCCACACCTTTCTGCTGCAGAGTGGCTAGTGGGTTTGAACCACCAATCTTGTAGTTCACAATTGAGGGCTGCAACCATTGTGCCATGAAGGTTCCCTTTTCCAACAGCAATGAAAAGGAAAACCACTGCCACTGAGTCGATTCTGACTCACAGTAACTGCCATGGACTGAACTGTGTCCCCCCAAAAATGTGTGTAGTAATTTGCCTGGGCCCCGATTCCCTGTATTCTGTGACTGCCTTCCATTTTGTGATTTTCTGATATTGTAAATACTAATCTCTGCCTGTGGCTGACAGAGTGGATTACGTTAAAGAGCATTAGGGTGGGACTGTAAATCTCTTCCTAAGATCATCTCCCTGCTCCACTGCAAAGGGAGTTTCCCTCAAGTATGGCTTGTACTACCCTTTATCCTTTCATCCTACAAGAGATAAAAGAAAGAAACAAGCAGAGAACTGAGAACCTCACACCATCAAGAAAGTAGCACCCAGACCTGAGGTCCCTGCACCAAAATGCTCCCTGAACAAAGATGGATGCAACACAAAGCCTTTCCTCCAGAGACAATAAGGGAGAAAACCTTCCCCTAGAGCAGACATACTGAATTTGGACTTGTAGCCTACTGGACTGTATTAAGAATAAACTTTTCTTTGCTAAAGCTATTCATGATGTGGTACTTCTATCAGAGCAGCACTAGCTGACTAAAACAGCAACCCTACAGAACAGAGCAGAAATGCCCCATAGAGTTTCCAAGAAGCACTCAGAGGATTTGAACTGCAGACTTTTTGGTTAGTAGCTGTAGTACTTAATCACTATGCCACTAAGTTCTGCAAATATAAGAACCTTTTATGGCAGGTTAGTACTTTCAGAGAGTTTGTGGATGGTACAAACAGTTAAGCACTACACTATTAGCAGAAAGGATTGTGGCTGGGGCCCACTTAGCCTGCCTCAGACAGGCCTGGCAATCAGCCTCTGAAAGGCTACGGCCTTAACAACTCTATAGAGAAGCTTGATTCTGCAACGCTGGAGTCAACTGGATGGCAAGTAACAACAGCACTTTGATCAGACTCTAACTGGGACTCAGCACCCAAGGAGCCCCGGTGGTGCAACAGTTAAGCACTCAATTGCTAAGCAAAAGGCCAGCTGAACTGCCAATCTTCTAGTCAGCAGTCGTATCACCACGCCAGCAGGGATTCCATAAAGACTACACAGCCTAGGAAATCCTATAGGGTAGCCCTACTCCGTCCTATAGGCTCACTGTGAGTTACAACCAACTTGACAGCACGTAACACTCAAATATACTGCTTCTTTTCCCCTGTAGACATCTCTCTCCCCATTTCTTCAACTGTACTTCATCAAGCTTTCTGACATTCCTTTAACATATACACTTTGTCTGTTTCTGATATTTAGCTTCAGCTAATCTACACACCTAAAACAACTCCTTTTTCAACTTTACTACCATTTTTCTGGAGGATGACGGTTTCTATTTAGAGATTTTACCAAGTTATCTTCCTCCATATGTATTTTTCTTTGCAGTATTCAAAGCATTATTACACATACTATCTCCTCTGATCTTTGAAACTCTAGGAAGGAAAAAGGGAAGGAATTAATATCACCGTTATACAAATACAGAAAAGGAGTCAAGTTCAACATTACTGGCCTAGGATGAAACAGAAAATCAGGAGCATCACCCTAACTAGAATGCAAAAGTTACAGTGTAAAGTTCTTCCCTAAACTTGTACCCAATACCACTCAAGAAAGAACAACCACAATACTAAAGTGACAGCATCAGAACATGATTAAGGTTAGAAATAATAAGATAAAATACCCTAACTACATATATTAGTTTAAATATACTAACTTCATTTGGGTACTGAAGTATTGTAAACTTAAAATAACAATGCTTTAAGGGGAGTCTTCACCAAGTAAAAGAGTAAATGACATGAAGAAGTAGCATCTAATAGCACAGTCACAAAGTTTAACAAATAATAAAGAACAGAATCTATTAATTTTTTAATTATTGTATTTATTGCTTAACAACTCATCTTAATTATACTGCTTCTTGTAATAAGAAAAATGGTTAATGGCAGTAGTAACACCAAAGCTTAAAAAATGTCACCTTTAACACTCTCCTGAGTGTTAAAAAATCCCAATCAGTAAGTTCAACTATGATTTATGAGAACTCTGACCCTATGCTAGACAGAAATAACCTGAGAACAGGACTGTGGACTCAGTCACAAAATCATAAATTTTAGAAAGTTTCATAATTTATCTAATAAAGACATTTTTCTACATTCCACAGTATCTCTCATGAACAGGCAGCCTCTAAGGCTCTCATGATAGGGAGATGATTACCTCATGTAACAAACCATTCCACTACTGCATGAATGCATGCACATGAATGCACACACACACTCAACTGCTTCACTTCACAACAGAACTTATTTTCCCCAAAACAGCGCGTTATGTGTATATACACACACACATATACATACATACATATACACATATATATGAAGATAGCTGTCACACTTTCTATGAGTCTTCTTTTAACAGCAAAAATCCCTGCTCTTCAATTACTGCTAGTATAAAATGTTTTCCACACTCTTTGCCTCAGGAAGCCTCCATGATATGCCTGTCAGTTTGTCAATATCCCATTTAAAATGTGCCACCCAGAACTGCACACTATACTGTAAATGTGGTCTGACTTGCATGAAGTACAGTGGGAGTTGTACTCTACTGTTAGTTTACAGTAAGCCAAAGGATCTCTAATCATTTTTACAAGCCCTGCTGCCAAATCAGGTTTCCCTTAATCTTATATGCGCACAATGTCTCAACCCGTCTTGAAACAGGTAACTTTACCTCTTACATACATCTTGATAACTCTAGCCCAGGCTTCCAGCCTATTAAGAGCCCTAGTGGAGCAGTGGTTCAGCACGTGATTGCTAACTGAAAGGTTGGCAGTTTGAATTCACCAGCCATCCTGGTGGAGAAAAATGGCAATCTACTTCTGTAAAGATTTACAGCCTCGTATAACTTATAGGGTAGTACTACTTTGTCATGTGGGCCACTGTCAGTTGGAATCAACTCAGTGACACACATCATTCCAGTCTACTAGTACCATTCTGGATTTCAATTCAATTCCCTATCATATTTGCAAAATTTCATCTTTGAATTCACTACCCTTCAGCTTGATATTTGAAAAAACTACTAATCAGGACCCGGTCAAGGATAGGACCCTCTATCATACCACCAGACACCTCTATTGAGACTGACAATCAGTTAGCATTTGCTATACAGCTGGTCACTAAGCTACAAGTCTTGAAAGATATCATGATCACCAATACTGAAATCCAGGTATATTATACTGATGTTGTTTTCTTTGTATACTCACCTGTAAACCCTAAAACCTAGTTTAGTGAACCTACACTGGCTACCAATGACCCTGAATTCTTCTGCAAATGCTCAGGGGCCAATCATCCAATAATTCATTCAAGAGCTTGGTTAAGAAGCAATCTACTTATATAATGCAATCCCAATACAAATTCCAGTGACATTTTTTAATGAGATGGAGAACAAATCACCAACTTTGTTTGGAAAGCGACAAAGCCCCAGATAAGCAAAGCACTACTGAAGAAGAACACACTGGGAGGCCTCGCACTACCCGAATTTAGAACCTATTACACTGCCACAGTTGTCAAAACAGCCTGGTACTGGTATAAAAAGAGACATATAGCTCAATGGAACAGAGTTGAGACCCTAGAGATGCACCATCCTATGAACAGTTAATATTCAACAAACGCCCTAAGATGTTAAACTGGGATAAAAGCAATCTCTTTAACAAATGGTGCTGGCAAAATTGGATATCCACTTATGTTTCACACCTTATACAAAAACCAACTCCAACTAGATAAAGACCTAAATATCAAAAACGATAAAGCTCATCCAAGAAAAAACAGGATCAACAATGGAAGTTTTAATAGACAACACAGGCAGACTTCAAAAGCTATCAAACAAAGCACGATCAACAGAAAACAGATAAATAGGAACTACTAAGAATCAAGGACTTTTGCTCATCCAAAGACTTTATCAAAAGAATTAACAGGCTACCTACAGAACTGGAAAAAACATTGGGCAACTATATGTCAGACAGATGTCTGACCTCTGTAATCTACAAGGTACTATCAACAAGAAAATATCAACAAAAATAAATAAATAATCCAATTAAGTGATGGGCAAAGGACATGGACAGACACTCCAGGCAGCCAAAAGACATCATGCAGAAATGCTCACAATCATTACTATTAAAGAAATTCAAATCAAAACTATGAAGAGATATCATCTCACCCCAACAAGGTCAAAAAACACAAAACAACAAATGATGCAGAGGCTATGGAGAAACTGGAACTCTCCTGCACTTTTGGTGGGATTGCAAAATGGTACAACCTCTTTGAAAAGCAATCTGGCACTTCCTTAAAAAGATAAAAATAGATATACCATTTGACCCAGTAACTCCACTGCTTGGAATACATCCTACAGAACCAAGGGCATTTACATAAACAGATACATGCACATGAAGGTTTACTGCAGCACAGTCCACAATAGCAACAAGATGGAATCAACCCAGATGCTCAACAACAGATGAATGGATAATCAAACTATGGTATATATACTCAATGGAATACTGTGGTTTCAATTGGAAGATATTATGTTGAGTGAAATGAGTCAGTGGTACAAGGACAAATATTATACAAGTCCCCTACTTGAAAGACTTGAAAATAGACTCGTGTACAGAAAAGACTCTTTGACAGCTACAAAGGAGGGTAGGGATGGAAAGGGCTAGCTATAGATTAAATAGTTGATAGAAATTTGCTTGGGGGAAATTAGTGACAGCATACATTAGAAAGAAGATCAATTTAACTGGACTTCAACATAACCTGAAAACTCTTCCAATCTTAACCCAATATGTCAAGGACAGAGTGGCAGGGGCAGAGGTCCAGGGACCATCCTCTCAGGGTACACTGTGGCCAGTTGGCATAACTAGCCTATTGCTAAGGGAGTCTTCTCCACCTGATATTGGTGAGTGGCATCTGGAGTCTCAACAGCTAGCAAGCTGTCATCTGAGATACACCAAATGGTCCCAACTCTGCAGGAACAGATGACTACCAAGGACAAAATTGACATGGGGGAACGAGAACCCAGAAGACCAAAAGACCCACGTGAATGGGTGACTACATCAACATGCAACACGAAAAACCAGATGGTGCTCCAGTGACAGCCATGATGGGGCTCACCAACTTGAGTCCCAGCGGCAACACGAGAATGAAAAGGGGTACACCCTGAGAACTCCACTAAAAGACTGCAACTGATGGTCTGAAAGCCTGGGGGTTCCTCTGGAAGCATGGCCTCTTTACCCAATGCTGCCCCTGATCATAAATCATTACTGAGGTCAACTCCTCAGACAGAAATGGACTGGACTTGGTAACAGAGAGTGACCATATTGCGTGTGCACTGTATGGTTCTGTGCATCTATGGGATGTTTTCGTACTGGCCTCTTACTAGAGGTGAGTAGAGAGGGTGGAGAAGAGGGGATGGGATTGTTTGGAGGATATGACTTTTATGGAACAGAAAGGAGTGTGCTGTCACTGGGCAAGGAGAGCAGTAGGAGCTCCACATAGAGGGGGCATGCGAATTTAAACCAGATTGTACACTTTCACCGAACCACAATAAAAAAGAAAAAAAAAAAACTTTGTTAAGGATAGTTATCAAGGTCCTTGTCTGTGGTTTAGCGTATTTTGAAAAACTGAGGTGCTTATTCATACTTGGTGTTCTGGAGTTTCTTCCATGCTTCTCGATTTCTGAGTTGCTGATAGTGTCCCAAAACCAAATCTGAAAGTTCCTTCTGACCATGTATGACAGTAATCATCTAGATCATCTTGACTTTCCAAAGCAACTAAATGTTCTCTTATCTTCTCACTCACCTGGAACAAGTATCTCAGAGTGAGGTCTAGTTCCAGTTGTTTCAGCTACTGCATTTTCTTTACTTGCTAGGAGAAGCAAATTAGGGAAGTGCTGTCCTTTCTCAGTTGTTTTAATATTACACCATTTTGCTCAAGCAATAGCTGTCTTTCTTGCTCAAATTTAAAGCCTTACATGTTGCTTAAAAATACTTTTAAGAGTGTCACTTGCTATTATTAATTTCTGCTTTCTTGACATTACTCTTAAAAGTTTCATGTTGCTTTTTGTATTCATTCTTAATCCTATGCTCTTCTTTTCAACGTTCACATACAAATAAAACTTGAGCTTAACACAAAGGCCCATATACAGCCACACTAACTTTTATTAATGTCAACTTATTAGCAAAAAAAAAAAAAAAGTTTTTAGCTGCATAGTATTTCATTTCTCAAAATCACTTTAACCACTCAAGGATACAGAGGTGAAAAACAGACCTTATCTGTGGATCTATCCTCATATGAGGTCTGACAATTTAGTTTGCGAAATCATTCTAGAAAAAAGATGTTATCTCACTGCTGAACATCACTATAGTCACCTTTTAAGTACTCCCGTTGGGAATCTATACATTGACACTAGTGCCTAATTCACTCTTCAAAGCAATTTAGGAACTCTTTTTCTGGAATGGCCATCAGAGCTGTTACTGCATTACCCTTGATGTCCTGTATGTCATCAATATGTCTTCCTTTCAATATTGCCTTTATCTTTGGTTAAAGAAAAAACTCACTGGGAAACAGATCAGGTAAGCAGGGAGGATGTTCCAATACAGTTACTTGTTTACCAGCTAAAAAAACTCTCTTACAGACTGTACTGTGTGAGCTAGTGCATTGTTGTGATGCAAGAACTATGAGTTGTTGCCAAAAGGTTTAGGTATTTTCATCTAACTTTTTAATGCAGATTTCTCAGCATTTTCAAACAGTAAATTGTGTTAACTGCTTCTCCAGCTGGTACAGACAGATAATTGAACAGTCCCTGTGATATCAAAAAAGGTGAGCAATATCATGTGACCCTTGATTCAAACTGATGAACTTTTAGGCCCAAGGACGCTTTGTTTCAGGGTCATATTAAGTATACTCATGTTTCATCACCAGTGATAACACAGCCCAAAACATCATCCTGACTCTCCAAAATGTATTGGCAAACTGTAACTTGCCTTTGTTTATGTTCACCAGTGAGCTGCTCAGGGACCATCTTTGTACACATCTTTCTCAAGTCAAGATTTTCAGTTAAGATTTTTCGGCTTCTGTATCAATGTTTACTTGGTCTGCTATGCTTCTCACAGTCAGCTAACAATCTGGACACACAATTGGACGAATTTTTGCAATGTTTTCATCAGTTCTGCTCATTACTGGTCACCCTGACCTCTCTTCACCAGTAACACTTTCTCTCCCCTCAGAAAAACATTAAATCCATTTGTATGCTACTGTTTTCCTCATAGCATTATCCCCATTGGACTAACATGTCACTGATTTCGCTTCCATTCTTCCCAGGTTTAACAAGAAATGTAATGTTTGTTCGCAGCTCTAATTCAAGTTCTGACAGTCTTCTGACACACAAATACACACAACAACAATAATGAACTCCAATCAGCAAGATACCACCACATGTTCACATGAACACAGCTGTGAGACTCTGATTTATACAAGGGTTATGAAATCTTACCAAGTTGTCTGTACAGTGCTGCCAACGTAAGCACACGGTGGCAAGTCTGCAACCTTAACTGTCTGACCTTGTAGCTTGTACCACAGAAACTAAAGTTCAAAATCAGAGATTAATCACTTATCACTTACAGGAGGAGAGTTTTCTTGAAGAAATTAAAACTCTGTGTAGTGATCTATAATATGGGCATACCTATTCTATGAGGCCATGATGGGGAGTGGTGAGGGAGTTAAGTGAGGTAAGCACCAAATATGCAACTGGCAAACAATAAATGTTTTCTTCCTTTATCAGTTTCATTACAAATAAATCCTTCTTTAATTATAGTTTGGGAAAAGACAACAATGATGTCTCTACTATCTGGGAAATCGTTTAGCTATTTAGTAGAATTTAACAATCTCTTTAGTTCTGAATTTGCTCTTTAATGAAAGAACAAAACATCACTTAGGTTCCATAATTAAATTCAATATTAAGGAGACTCAGAGAACTGTGTTTTTTACCAAAAGTGTATCATATGTAAAGATTTGGAAATTCAGCAAAGATAAGGACATCCTATTTGGGTAGCAATCAAACTAAAATCGGTTACACTCCTTCTGTGTTCCCCGAACCACACAAAATTTACTCATTTACTAGCAAAAGATTTGGTGACAGAAATACAGCAGAAAGACACCTACAGTAGAAGTCAAGATTGTATTTCTACTTTGCCATCAAGTGCAAGGGAGTTACAAGCTTTCAGTTTCTTCCTTTTGAAAAATAAAGCTGAAGAAATAATTAAGAAGCTAAATTATCTGTATCTTAGTTAACTCCAGTTTTGCTAAGCCTTTATCTCACCACATACTTACATAAGCAACTTGTCATTCAATCAGCTTTCCTTCGCCACAATTTGCTTATTCACTAAGTAACAAAATGACAAGCATTATGAATGTCTAATCTTAACTTATTCCAGATAAGACGACCACATACATATGTACAGCCTAGTATCAGACTAAGCTGCCTTTTAATGTCAATCTGTACTATATTATTTCCAACAACTTAATGTAGCGATGCAGAATCAGATCCATGGGGCAACTAATGAGAAAAAAAAAAAATCTTGCTTACATCCAAAACAGAGAAAACATAAATGCCTTTATCTAAGTAGAGTTTAGCAGCAATAGTCCAAAAGGTTACAAGTGATAGAGTAATTGTCGGCATCCCTACCAACACTACAGTGTTAAGACTACACAGTGCCAACGGTTAAGCATTCATCTACTAGTGGAAAGGTTGTCAGCCGAAACCCTCCCCCAGGTACCTCTTATGACAGGTCTGGCGATCTGCTTCAGAAAGGCCACAGCCTTGAAAACTCTAGGTAGCAGTTCTATTCTCACAGATTGCCACAAGTTGTAACTAACGAAGGACAACATGTTACTTCTACAAGATTTATGCACAGCATCTCTTCCCTACTTTCCTTCTTTATTATGTTGCCATTTTTCTCTTCAACTTGTTTTTACGCTTGCCCCAATATTCCTAAAGTATTACTTGTTATATATTCCCTGACCTAGAACTGGAAAAACAGATGCTAGAGCTCTTCCCTCTTGTTTTTTATTCTGAAATTCTGTTTGAAAGACACCTTAAAAAAATTAATGTAGTTCTACACTGAGTACTTTTACATCTTCCATTAAAACTAAAAACAGGTAATAATATTGTTATACAGTCATCACTAAATCTTAAAGGTCTTGGCATGTATCATTTAGTGGGCAGAACCAACTTAGTAGTTCACACCTGTACACGGTAAAAGACATCAACTCTTCATCATGAATTACAAAAAGTAAGATTCCAGAGAAATAAAATTCTATGGATAGAAGTAATTTCTCTGCAAAAAGAAATAACCAAACACAGGAGTGTGTGTGTATGTATGCACACAAATATGTTATTTTATAAGATGTCTACCAGGGAAATCCAAACTCATACAACATATATAGAAAAAAGAAAACATTTAGATTAAACCACAAGCTAATTTTTTACTTTTAGAAGCTCTGGAAAAAGTTAAGAGTAAGACAATGACTACAAGTTATGCTTTTCAATTAAATATAAATTTCGATTATTTTCTTTGGTCCTCCTTTTTACCAATAACAAGGAATTGGCTCACCCTTTCCTAGTTCTGCTACATGCCCAGGTTTCACACTTTAATTTCCTCAAGAAAAAAGGTGAGGTGAGAATTAAGTTCCTTGAAGGTCAACTATTTTATCAACATGTCTGAACTTTTCGTGATACAACTAGCATAACAATGTTAATCTCCACTAATAATGACAAAGAAATATTCATACATCAAGTAAAATGCATACAGTATAATGTGTTAACTGTATCTGATGACTGGGGTCAGAAAAGAAGTTAAATTCCTAACCACAGCAAGTTAATCACATTTAGGTACCAATGGTCTCTGTAAACTCTAAATTCTCTAGTTAGAATTACTAAAAACACTCAAGAACTGAATTTTTTTCCCTCTTTTCTGTCCACATCATTCAGACTCCTCCCCTACCCTATAAAGAACAAAAGAGATGATGGAGAAGTTTTAGTCCTCTGTTCTTGAACTACCCATTACACTCTATCAAAGCGAATAATTTTTTTCAAGCCCTGGTAATAGCTGTCTCAAGTATTTAAAACGACTGTTTAAAAATAAATTTAACAAAGTCAAACAACATCATTCTGCTGGGGGATACATGAAGTTACCAAGGAAATAAAAAAAAGGTGAATACCCCCCAAAACCAAACCCACTGCTGTTGAGTCGATTCTGACTCACAGTGACCCCACAGGTCAGAGCATAACTGCTCCACAGACTTTCTAAGGAGCAGATTCCAATTGTTGATCTTTTGGTTAGAAGATGTAGCACTTAGACACTACTTCACAATGAATAAGCCAAACCAAATCCACTGTTGTAGAGTTGATTCTACTCTGTTCCTACAGAACAGAGTAGAACTGCTCCACATAATTCTAAGGAGTACCTGGCAGATTCAAACTGCTGACCTTTCAGATAGCAGACATGGTACTTAATCACTATACAACCAGGAAAAAGGACACACAAAGTAAAAGATGTGAACTTCCAGGCATAAACCAACTGCCACTGAGTCAATTCCGACTTATAGTGACCCTAAAGGTCAGAGGACCCAGGCCTTTAATGCTCATTTTCACCTTTCTCCAGTAAAATACCTTGTGCCCCACTGTCAGTATCTTAAAAACTCAAAGCCAAAACAATTAGCTTCATTAAAACGATTTGAAGACACTGTTACCAATTCCAATTTCAATCTTCTCCATTACTTTTTATACTTTAAGTCTGACAACAGATGTCAAGCACCTACCAAGCAAGAAAGTATAGTAAAATCTGCAAACAACTAGGCTGGCATTAACTGCACTGACTTGTCTAAATCAGGGTACTTTTATCGTCTCATGGCAGTCTTCTCAAAATGTCTAAGGTATCTATTAGAACATTACTCCTTTAACATCAAAAAAATTTAAAAATTTTCACTTTCAGAAAAAAATATTCAACTACACAAAGTTCACTGTCTTCATACTTAAATGGACCCCCCAAACATGTCTTAAAAAAAAAATCCCTGAAGATGAAGTGGGGAGGGGGGGGAGCACACCTTGGAGATCCTAGCCCAGTGGCCAATCAACGAATGAATGTGGAATAAAAGCTTCAGTTGTGTCTGGCATCCTAGCACACTCAGACAACCTCAGAGGCACACGGAGGAGCTCAACACCCACCTGCTGGTGTATTCTACCTCCTGGTTCCCGTTTGTTCACTGCTGATGACTAGCAAGCCTTACACTCACAAAAAAAAGTTGTCTGAAATGAAATTCTTGACCCCCCAAAACCACATTTCCAGATGCTAGATTCTGCGTTTATAAGTGCCCATTCAGGTGAATCTGAATCAGGCAGTTAAGAAGAACCAATTTTGAGTAACACTGGTTTAGCTGCACAATGGGCAAAGAAAAATTCTCGATTATGACAAAGATCAACCAGAGAGCCAAATAATTAATATTTCTAACTTAAATTACTCAGTTCTCTAAGTCATAGTTCACTAATTCTTCAAAACCACAACCAAACCAAACCAAACCAAACCTGTTGGGTAGAGCTTATTCCAAATTACAGCAACCCTATAGGGCACAGATGAACTGCACCACAAGGTTTCCAGGGAGCAGCTGAAGGATTTGAACTGCCCGCCTTTGGTTTAGCGACTGAGTTCTTAAAAACTTAATTGAAAGGAAAAAAAAAAAACCACATTGCTGTTGAGTTGATTCCAACTCATAGCAACAGACAAAATGTGACATAACTTTTGCTTTGACAGTGCAAACTATCACTCAACCAATCGAAACACATTTTTCTGAAATATCTCAAGTTACTGTCAATGTTTAGAAAGGGCAGGAACAAACCAAGTTAAAGATTTTAATATAGAGAAGTTTATATAACCACATTGCAATAGTTTTAAAGGGAAAAGCGCCACGCTCAGAATACGCTGAGATTACTGAGCTGTCCAATACTGCAGCCCCTAACTACATGTAACTATTTAAATTAATTAACATGAAAAGTTCAGTTCCTTACTAACACAGGCCACATTTTCAGTGCTCAATAGCCAGATGCTGCCAGTGGCTAAGAAACTGGACAATACAGATACATAACATTTCCACCATAACAAAGTATCTTATTGGATAGCACTGGTCCAGAGATAGTATCTAACAAAAAACACGATTTCAGTTCTACTGAATAAGAAGGTGTTATCACCCAATTTTCCATTTTACATGTATATATCTCTTCGGGTATTAATTTTAGAAGAACCCTAGTTAATTTTCCTGCAACATTTTCAAAAGTCACTCAAAAATGACTTATTTACACATTTCAAATTAACAAAAGAAGTATTTTAAAAGTTCTGAACATATCCAAAACACTAAAACAACTAGCTTCTCACCAAATCAGAAGCAGTGTTTAACTGTTAGAAAACTTAGGGTATGAGATAAAGACTGTGGCCCAGAAATATTACAAAACTTAGTAAGATTAGTTTTCCAAGTACTTCAGAAATATTAACAAATAGGGACTGTTTTACAATCGATTTGAGAATGACCTTTTCAGATTAATTCGAATTCGTGCTATTTTATCACCTTGCTGTACTTTTCAAAACAACACAATAAAACAAACTAATCAACGTAATGACCATAAGGCTTATATACACAGAGGGCAAGTTTCAATGTCACAATCCTACTACTTCAATAACTTGGAAATCCTAAGCAAATTCTGATTCTAGCAGGAAAATAGCTATGTAAGTTAACTAAACAATATGCAACTTAAAGTAGTATCTTCCACCTACACTGATACCTAGTTTAAAACAACTCAGTGTAAAAAAAAACACTGGATAACAAGATATGTAAGAAGAAACTTTCAAATGAAAAAGTTAACCATTACTACACGGTGGAATTAAGACTTCAACAAACTCACAAGTCTATACTAAAATTCAATTTTAAACCTATTTTGTCTTAAAGAAAAGACAAACATCATTTTGCAGACGGTTCTTTCTGAAGAGTCCAAGTGTGTTCATACACAATCTCCAATTCAGAAGACAATTATGACTAATCCAAGACAGTTCCATGTAAGAATAATCTTTAGAAACTGTCCATCTAACAAATTTAACACATAAAACTAAAATTACAAAAAACTGGTCATACTGATCATTATCAAGTCACAGCTGCCAGTTTAATATTAGTTTATTTTTACTCCACATCATCATATACGTATTTACAAGGTCTATGAGAAATCTAAGAGGTGGCCAAAAAAGCGACAACCAATGGTTATTAAAACTGCTTAAAAGGTAATTAGAGAAAAGATGTAGTGACTTACCTGCAACACTAGTGATTGTAACTGGCACTCCCTGCACTTGAACGCCCGCAGCACCCAGGTTGGCAACGCTCACTGTCTGGAGGTTAGGCACTGACGCCAGCTGGGCAGTATTCAGAGTTATTGGGGCACCAGCAACAGCCACAGGAGCAATCTGAGCAAGAGTTGTGCCACCACTTGAAGACACTGGGGTGATGGTTAATTGTTGGGATAACCCAGCATTCTGAACTTGCAAATTTGAAAGGCTCTGAATATTCTGAACCTGTACAGTTTGCCAACTGATTTGCCCTGAAGGTGTTAAAGTTGGAGCCCTGATAAGCACCTGAGTCGGATTTACTGCTTGAAGTTGAACATTCTGCAAAGGCTGCTGCTGGATGGTCTGAATTGTCTGCCCTGACTGGAGTTGAAATGACTGTGGTGGAATGGCCTGAATAATCTGTTGTTGAGGCTGCTGGATCTGGATCTGTTGTAAAATAGGCTGGCCTACAATTTGCACCTGCTGAAGAGAATTTGATTGATCCTGTGTATTCTGTAGTCCATTAGGCTGAAGCTGACTAGAGCTCTGAGCTTCAGATTCAGTGGCAGCAGGTGTTTGAGATTCTTCAATGGTGCGTTCAGAACTACTAGCTGATGTGCTTGCATACTGGCCGGTATCTGCTGAGCTCACTAACGTGTCACTGCTAGTCAGAGAAGTCGAAGCAGTGGTTGTGCAGGTAGTGGAGGAGGAGGGCGATTCCGGCATAGTACTAGCAGAAGCAGTGGTGGTGGTGGGTGTGGAAACTAACTGATTCCCATTGGAAGTCCCATTATCAGCAGTAGTAGTAGGCTGGCCAACCTGTCCGGTCCCTCCTCCAGCAGCCACGTTGTTTATCACTGGCAAAGCTAAAGTCACTCCTCCAATGTTAATT
The DNA here is from genome assembly GCA_028571685.1 of Heterohyrax brucei. Taxonomy (NCBI): domain Eukaryota; kingdom Metazoa; phylum Chordata; class Mammalia; order Hyracoidea; family Procaviidae; genus Heterohyrax; species Heterohyrax brucei. The sequence goes on along the minus strand of CM053147.1, from coordinate 87,059,582 downwards.
GGTAGGGTTGTTACAACTTGAGCCTGAGTACCAGTGAGAGTTTGTAACTGCAGTGGTATCGAAACACCAGGCCTAATCTGCACTGGAACTGTCTGATTTGCCAGGTTTTGAGCAAGAATATTCCCAGAAGCTGTCCTATTAGCAGCCGTGAGTATAGCTTGATTATTACCTGCAGAAATGAGCTGAATTTGACCCTGCAAATCCTGCAGAGATGAACTACTAGTAGGATTGATTTGGATCTGCTGGCCTTCCACTGTCTGAAGTTGTGGAATCACTTGGTACTGTACATTACCACTTGGATTTTGTACTTGTATGACTTGAAACTGACCAGGGGTGGAAGAATTACCTGATTTCGTTTTTGTAGGAGATGCACTCCCATTATTACTGCTAGAAGAACTAGAAGAACTAGAAGCTGGTTGAGAAACGTTATTTTCTTTTGAAGCAGGGGGAGTAGAGGCAACAAGTTGCCAAGCGTTTCCAGCAAGTTGTGTTGTTACCAGTTCTAGCTGTTGCGGTTGATTTTGAAGCTGCACCAATCCTTGGCTTGGATCTATAATAATTTGTTGTTGTCCAGTTGCTTGATTTTCACCAGGAGTCCCTATTTTGCTGCAAGTAGCTGCCAGTAAAGCCAGAGGAGAGGGCTGAGAGTCCTACCCAAAATGGGATGGTAAAGGAGAGGGGGGGAAAAAAAAGTGGGCAGATTTAGTGGAGGCCAGTAGTTGAGGGGGGAGTTGTTTCTTGACAGCTCTAAAACATTAGAACTTACTCAGGACTTGGTGTCAGAAACCAAAAATATGAACGAAAGCTGTAAGTGATCTGCGATATAAAGTTTAAATAAAACGGAATTTTTAGCAAACTTTCTTAAAGTGTTATTTTCCTAGACTTCAAATGCCCTCGCAAAAATAACAACCATGTTCTTACAGTCTGAGTTCTTGATGTAACTCTAAACAATGTTATACCCTCAAATATGTGAGATCTGTATGAATTTACAATTTAATGTTTAAGTTCCTCACTTTCTGAAAGATGCTTTGAGTGGATAAACATTTTTATTCTGTCTTCACTTCTGGACATTTAAAGGGTATAACTCCCTCTCTCCCCTAATGTTTCGGGCTGCATTTTTACATATGCTTGCTTTTACCTGGGAGCCTGAGGTTTTGGGTTTTTTATTGTTATTCTCTGGCTCAGAGGTTTTCCCTCCTTCTGTAGCCATCGCCACTGCTGCTGCCGCCTCCTCCTCCTCCTCCTTCTTCTGATCTGCAACAAACCCCCCACGTACACGACAACAGGTTATTAGGATTATTATTATTCGTCTTTCCCCTCCCCTTTACTCCCCCTCCCCCCCGAGCATTAATCTCCATAAACCCGCGATCCACGCACACGGGAGGGGGTGGGGGAAAAGGAGGGAAGGGAGGAGGGGGATATCACAAAACGTGGTTTGAAACCCGACCCATCGGCTCTAGAGCAACACCCAGAAGGAGGTTGTTCTCTCTCAGACATTAAGACAAAACACAACCCTCCCTCCCTCTCCTCCTCCCCTTTAAGCATCTCAGCGGCCCCAGGGGAGGGGGGAGAACCGAGCAGGGTCTGGGGAGGGAGGCGGTGAAGGAGACCGAGGGGGGTGGAGATACGTACCGCTCATCCCGCATTAACAGGACAAACCCTCAGACGGAGACACTGGGATAGAGGTGGGTGGGGGTGGGGGCGAGGCGGGAGGAGAGGCCGGTCCCGCCCGCCCGCGGTGGCTCAGAGGAGGCTGTAGCTGGCACAGGCTCTGCCTCTTTTTCCGCGAATGGCCGCCGCTGGGCTGTGGCGTAGCAGCTCCTCTCTCCGCCCGAGCCCGGCTGACTCGCCCTTGATTGACAGCGGCGGCGCGGGCCGGGGGCGGGGCCAGGGCGGTGCAAGTCAGGCCGACTCCCCACCCCCCTCGGCCTCTCTCCGCCGGAGCCGCCGACTCTCCACCCCTTCCCCCAGCGGATTGGCCGCCGACCTGCCGGGGGCCGGGGCGCTGGGGCCGCCTCCTCTCCACCCCCTTTCTCGGGGTTATTCTTTCAGAAGCTGTTCTTATTCTCCCTCGGCTCCTCTCGCGCTTTTTCTCTCTGCGTTCTAGGTAAGGCGCGCTGCCGGTAGGCTTCCATACAGCCAAACTTGTTGTCTCAGGATATCCCGCCCCCTACTCATTTCCCGGCGCCCTCCCCTCAAAAACCCGTTCCAGCATCCTGCCGAATTACCACTAAAGAAAAAAGTGGGGCTCTCGCTCAAAGAGAGCGAGAAGGGCGGATGTGAAGGCACACGGACCAGCAACCGATCGGAGTACAGGGTGAAACAACCAGGTGCCCCGGTGCAGGGAGCATGGTTTTCCTGAGGCGCATCCGGACCCGGGCGCCCTTTTTCCCTGGCTCGCTCCCCATTGGCTGAGCCCCTGCTGACGCGCGCTGAGTGGTGGGAGAAAGGGGGCGGGGTGCCTCCGCAAAGCCTTTCGGCCTTTGTAGTTTTTGGGGGCCTCAGCGGCCCCCTCCGAGGCACCGCCTTCCTCCCGCCCCCGGCTGGGGCTGGGCGGTGGAGCGGAAAGCGACCCGTGGGGGCGGTGGCGACAGGGCGTGGCCGGGGCCGAGTGGGAGTTGAACTGAGAGAGGGGGAGGGGAAATGGGTGTTGTTTGCCGGGGCCTATCCGCCGCGCGGAACTGCCCAAAGCACCTCTGCCACCGCCTCCTCGGCTGCAAGCCGCTCCCCGCGGGGCGAGCTCACACCCGTAGCGCTCGGCAATTGAGCGGGAGGCGGCGTGGGGAGGCGGGGTTTGCTGTCCTCAGGGTTTGAATGAACCCCGGCTTTTCAGAGCAGTTCTTCGGTTTTCCTTTCTTTGCTCGCTTCAGACCTCCAGCTTCGAATGCAAGGCCTGTTGCCCTACAGAGAAGAATCTTCCATGTTATTTGTTGTGTTTCTGCCTGGCTACGGGAGAGGAGCAGTGACCTATTATTGGCGGAGGTGGCATCGTGTTTGGCTGAACAGCTCGCGCAGCTGGTGGACTTCTCACGCTGATCAATCTCACAAGATTTTCGAGGGGTAGAAAAGCCCGATTCCATGTGGGCCATCCCAGCTCATATATAAGCTCAAGTATAAGCTTTTGGGCAGGTAGAATCTGGCCGCACAGAGTTTTTTATTGTCAAATGCATATTAGCCATCCGACTCGACGGCACTTGGCACTTGGCCCGCAGCATTTCTCCAAAATCCTGAAGTCTGGGTGATGTCAGGGAATATAATAATTACCTGATTGAGGCACTTGGCTTGGATTAAGTGTATCAAAGGTGGAAGTGAGTTACTAACATAAATATCGGTCTTGGGGACAAGGCACTCTTACACACTCAGGTTCACAGCCACCCACTCTACTTTTGCCTGGGTTCCGCACTCAACCTTGAGCTTTTTTGTCTAAGGTCTGACATGTTGCAGGGTGAAGAGGTCACAGGTGCTACACTTGACTGGCATTTGCTTTGCTTGTTAAAGTATCTGCAACCTTAGCTGATGACAAAGCCGTGCAGCAAGACAAATCAATTTGGATGATGAATTAAATAGTAACGTCCACGCCTATCTTACAAAACGACCCTAAGATCCTTCAGTAACCTGCGTTTTTTCCTCATCGTGTAAAATGTGTAATGCCCAACATCACTTTTTGCATTAACTGATATGCTGCCGATACTCAGGGTTATTTGTTGCTAGTTCACCGTGATGAAGGAAGACATTTGTAGTCATGAGTTAGGGTGTCCCTGGTAGTTTCCTTATCTTAAAAAATGTTCACAACGGCAATGTCACTGACACGGAACAACAGGAAAATAATGCTTGTCCATGCAATATGGATCTACAAAGTAAGCTAAATAAATATTCTGTGCCCTATAGGTGAGTAGTAAGACACAGTTACAAGCCCTATTTTTTTGGGGGGGGGGTGGACTAAAAAGCTTCTCGTCCCTGGCTGAGCTACGAGACTTGGGTCAGGTGACACCAATTAATCACTTCTCAGGCGCCAGCATTTTATCGTCTATATAGCAGAAGGTTTAGCTAGATGAGAAATTTCCAAAATTATACTCATTCTCACAGCGTCTTCCCAATGTAAACTATGTACATTTGTACTGTATTTACTTTGTGTTTTCCTTAAAACCAATTTACCTTTTTTCCTTATGTTTAAAAGAAGAGACATTTCTATCAGTACCATTTGCTGTAGATTGCAAGTATAACTGTAAATCAAAGAAAATTCTCAGCACCAGTCCTGCCGGGGTAGTGTCTTCCCTGAGGAAGCAGTTGGCCTAAAAATTCCTTCCTATAGACACCAGTGGCTGTCAAACTTTTTAAAATCCTTAGCCAAGGAAATCAATATCTCTACATTATGACTTGAAATATGTACACAAAACACACACACCCATTTTCTGTATTTTACTCAAAATGTTGAAGAAGATTGAACTGACAGATCAAACCTTGCCGTAGTGTTCAAGCAGTGTTTAGAGGCATCCTGCCATACATTATCCTTGTAATTCTGGACCAGTAAAACCTACTGCCATCAAGTGTTCTGACTCATAGTCCCCATACGGTTTCCAAAGAGCACTGCAGATTCTAACCACTGACCTTTTGGTTAGCAGCCTAGAACTATATGCTGATACTATTACAATGCCACCAGGGTTTCCAGTTGCTGGACACTGAAGAGCAAACATTGTGAGTGGGAGGTGCCTTGGGGGCTCATTATTTGTTAAGACACTGAGAGCTGCAGAGTCATCTCTGATTATTTGTAGAATATCAATGGATGTTAACTGAAAGAAAGCTTGAAGAAAAAATACTTAGTCTTACCCCATGTCGTATTTCAAAATTCTAGTACTGACCCCAAATTTGCAAAAATAGTGTTTGGTGACCTTTTCCCCGTCTCCCACCAAGCCTACTTTGTAGAATGAGAAAGTTCATATTTCTAATTACACTGCAGAACAAGTCTAAAATCTGAGCACATCTCATGTGCATTGATTTACACATCTGAATTAGCTCTCTATCTTCATTTGGGAAAACATTGCTGTTTTTTTTCACAGGTGTCTTTCAGATATAAAATATCTGCTAATTCCCAGGTTATAGGACCTGGTGTTTCTCAACCGACCTGTTCGTTAAATCAACAAATCTTGAGTGCCACATATAATCATGCTGAAACCGTTACTAACTTTTCCCCCAGCATAAGTCCTTAGCTCCCTGAGGACAGAGTCTGGAGTTTTTAATCCCCTACATTGCTGAGCATACATTTAGTAAGGCTAATATGCTTATGGATGAATGTGATAGAAGCAGCTCCAGAGATTACTTAGTTTAATATTAGAGATGAAGAAACTGAAGTTCACACTACAGGTGACTTGAGTAATAGAAAGGAACCATTTTCAAGGGTCTCCATCAGGAAGCTGCTTGTGGAAATAACTGCTAAGCTGCTTCATTTTGTCCTTGGGAAGCAGAAAGCAAAAGTTTTGAAAAGGTCACAAACCAGAGAAAGGCCACAAACCAGGGAAAGGCCAAAGTTGAACATCTAATCCCCGTCTGCTCCAAAGTGCATTGACCAGGAGTTAGACACAGGCTCAGTCAGCATATTTTGTTTACAACAAGTTATATTACTAGCACATCTAGGAGACCATACATAGTTTCCACCATAAAAAAACCCAGACAGTTTATAAAATTACATTTAAAATAAATGAATTTCTTAAATACCAGCGTTGATTGTTTTCAGAAAGCAGAAAAAAATGTTAGACAGTTTTAGAAATTTAAGTTTAGTCTGAGACCTGAATATAGAACATTTATATGGCAATAGGTAAAAGAGAGGACTATGTGTAGACCTTTTAAGTATTATAAACAATTTTAAATAACGCTGCAAAATATGAGTAAAAGTAGATTCTTATTCTTCCATGTTCCTCCAGCAGGAGTTAGTGGTGTCACCTATTCCATATAAGCCATTAGCTCTTTCGTTGTAGTTCATGTACAACTTCAGAAAATTTGACCCACAGTTTTTAAATGTATGAGATATATCATTTTAGCCCAGTAACACTTATTGTTAATTCCTAGTGGAACAAAATGAATAGCTATTGCTAGTTAAGGGGATATAGTATAAATAACACTTATTCAATGTTTTATATCAATTTATATGTTGAAAAGAATACAACGAGACCCATTCTTGTCACACACAAAAAAAGAGTAGTCAATAAGGAAGCTGAGGCATTCATTTTCTTGAGGCTGTCTATAAAGCTAGTGACTGACCATCATGAAAATATAGAACACAAATGCTCAGTGTGTTTGCAGTTGTAACTCATTAAAGCATTCCAATTTTATATGCTCAATTTGTTATATTTTGATGAATAAAACAGTCTTTCATTAGATTTTTATAAAGACTATAAGTTCTGGAATCTGACTATTGTTATTATTAGGCACCATTAAGTTGGTTCCTACTCATAGTGACCTTATTATAACAGTAAAGCAGAATGAAGCCCCCCTGATCCTGGCCATCCTCCCAGTTGTTACCCTGGAGCCCAATGTTGCAGTCGCTGTGTCAGTCCATCTTGTTGAGGGTCTTCCTCTACTTCTCTCACCGTTTACCAAGCATGATATCCTTCTCCAGGGACTGATCCTTACAGATTATTTGTCCAAAGTATGTGAGAATTAATGTTTTCACCATCTTTGCTTTTAAGGAGCTTTCTGACTGTATTTATTCTAAGAAGATTCATTCATTCTTTTGGCTCTCCATGTTATATTCAATATTCTTTGCCAACACCGCAACTCAAAGGCATCAATTCTCCTTTGACAGTTCTTCTCTAGTAGAGTTAGATTACTTGGATTTAAATTCTGGACTGCTGAGTACTAAAATGTAATCTTGGCAAGTTGCTTTAATCTTTCTGAGTCTCATTTCTTCCTTCATCTATAAAATGGTGAAGCCGATAATACCAGCATCCCATGTGGATGTTTCAAGAATGAAATGAGATAAATTCTTAGAAGAGTCTGGTGTACAGTAAATGGTTGGCAAATGTTAGCAACCATTTATAGAATTATCATTAACTTTATTACTAAGATAGGCTAACTGCAACAAGCCAAATACAGAGATATAAAAGTGAAAAATTGTCTCTCTTTCCATCTATTTCTGTTGCAAACACTAAATTCATCACTTCTAATTGACTGGCACACTAGCCTATCCTTCTCCACTTGCCCCAGACTTACATAAACTCCATATGTGTGTCTGTATATGTACGTGTGTTGATATAACATTACATACACATGCTTATGAGCACACATACACATGCAAACACGTATATATACAAATTCATGTTTTTTAAATTTTAATACTCATGGCCACCTCTCCAGGTCAAAAAATAAAAATAAAAATCGCTATTTTTAGTAGAGGGTATCCCCAGTGGCATGGTGGTTAAGCGCTGAATTACTAGCTGAAAGATCAGTGGTTCAAAACCTTCAGCTGCTCTGTGGGAGACAGATGCATCAGTCTGCTTCTGTAAAGATTTACAGCCTTGGAAACCCTATGGGGCAGTTTTATTTGGTCCTATAGGATCGCTATGACTTGGAATCAACTGGGTAGTAAGGGGTTATTTTTAATAGAAGATACTAATTAGTGGTATGAATTTAATTTATTCAGTAAAATATTCCTATTGATAACCACTCAGGTTGTTTACTGTTTTCACCCTACCATAAAGAATTTACTATAAACTTAGTTGTCTTGGTATTTGTAGAGGTGCTCTTTCATGCTGGCACTTTTATTTCAGTAGACAGAAAGACTTCCAACAGTAAGAATGCAATCAGAAAGTATAAGTAAGTTTAAAACGTTATTATATAACAACAAAAAAAGTTGTTTCATTCCACATGTCCAGCTGGTGTGCATGAGAATGCTCATTTCCCTGCAATTTCACCAGTGCCTATTATTCTCTGCCTTGTAAATAATTGCAAATCTGATGTGTAAACAATATATTTACCTGATTACTGGAGAGGTTGAACATCTTTCCATTTGCTTAGTTTCATGTGCATTTCCACTTCAGCAAATTGCCTGTTTATACCCTTGCCTCTTTATTTCCTATAGTGTTGTTTGTCAGATCTGACTCAACGGCACTTGGCTTTTGGCATCAATATCTACGAGTTGATAATATAATAATGTATCTTTGTTTGTCACTTGTATTGCTACTATATTTCCCCAATCTATTATTAGCCTTTTAATTCTATATAGTTCTGTTTTTTGTCCTATAGTCTGTATAGTATCTGAATCCTGTTTCAGAAAGGATAATACCGAAATAAATGTTATTCACAGTTCATTAAAACATATTTAAAAACATGGATAATGCACATTTTATATCATTTAGGTAAAATTGTATTCTCCATGGAAAATAGGCAAAATTTTTATCTGGGCCCCATACAGAACCACATCCTAAATGCCTAGGACTGTCTGGCCTGCAGTAAAATTCAATACGTTGAGCAAAAAACCTTCAAAACTTTAGTACATGACAATCTGTACAAATAAAGTAGTCTGCCATAGCAGAATGGCTAGAATAATTTTTATCAAATGTGGAGGATATCTGGAATGGAATGCATTAAAACGTAGACTATAACATTCATTAGGAGTGGGAATGGAGTATGTATATCCGGGAAAGAACACCCCCAAATGATAAGCAGTTGTTTTCCCCCCTAGCTGGAGGTATTGAGTTTTACTGATGGTTAGGATTTATTTCAGCTATCCTGAGGACCCAAAACCCATTGTTATGGAGTCAATTTATACTTACAGCAATTCTGTAGGACAGAGTAGAACCAGGGTTTCTAAGGCTGTAATCCTTACAGAAGCAGAATGCCACATCTTTAAGTGGCTGGTGGGTTCAAACTGCTGTCCTTTCTATTAGCAGCGAAGCACTTAACCACTGCACGAGAGGGGACTGCTTCTTATCCTGAGGACAGCTAGTAATAATAATATTCATGTTGTCTTTTCTTATTTATTTTCACTTATAATATCCTCCTTTATACAAGGACCTGAATCATTTGCAATAAAGTAGTAAAATAGGAATTGAAGTAGAAAATTAGATCCAATGATGAGGAGAAAAAATATGACCACTAACAGTGTCAACGTGTACATTTTATCTGAGCTTCATTTCTGACCCTGTGCCCCTTAGCAGTCAGAGCAAACAAATGAGATGAGTTGTATAGTCCCCATTATCATAAAAGAGAAAAACATTTCAGCTTCTCAGAGAAAGCAAAGGTCTTCTCAGCTCCAAAGACTAACAGCTGTTTCACAAATGCCACTTACATGCTAGAACCGTAAATCTGCAATTTCAGGCATTTGCAGTGCTGTTGTCGTCGTTGTTAGGTGCCATTGAGTCGGTTCCTACTCATAGCGATCCTATGAACAACAGAAAGAAACACTGCCTGGTCTTCTGGCATGTCTACAATCCTTTTTATGCTTAAGCCCATTTTTGTGACCACTGTGTCAATCTATCTTCTTCTTTTAGGCTGACCCTCCACTCTATCAAGAATGATGTCCTTCTTCAGAGACTCGTTCTTCTTCGGGGACCCATCCATCCTGACAACATATCCAGAGTATGTAAGACACAGTCTTGTGATCTTTGCTTCCAAGGAGTACTTTTGTTGTACTTCTTCTAGAACAGATCTGTGTGTTCCTTTGGAGGTCCATGGTGCATTCAACATTCTTCTCCAATGCCACAGTTCAAAGACATCAGTTCTTCTGTCTTCTTTACAGTGCTTGGAAACATTTATTCTATTAAACTTGGAAATGTTTGGGATATTAAATAGAATTAAATTAATGAATTTCCTGCATGAGATTAGCTATTTAGAGAAAGTTTACGTGTTCATTTTCAGATTGGTTCAGCATTAAACAAAGTGCAAGTGAAGGTAATTTTTTTATTGGAATACTTCTAAACATGAAAATAAGACAATAAGATTTTCAAAATGGACTTGGAAAAAAGCTGCAACTTTAATAAAGTGGCTGTTAGTTTAAAATCCAAAAGTCTGTAAATTTGTTGTTCTAGACTGTCCAAGAAGTTCTTTGGATGCTTAACAAGTTCACAATGAAACCCTTAAGATAAATAAATGAGTAAACTCAAAGCTAGATACTTAAGAATTGCTGCCAGTGCTCAAGATCTTAGATTTTAATATCAGCCTTTTTTCTACTATCAGGACCAGAGTTGACACCAAAAGCTACTCTGTTTTACTTTAACATCAAATCATTAATTTAAGCATACTAAGCCAGTAGTTCTGTTTGGGGACCAAATACCTAGTTCATGCAAGAGTGAATTCAAAGTTAAGATACCGGGGGTGGAGTCAAGATGGCGGACTAAGCACACGTCTCCTCATATCCCTCTGGAAACCAAGACCTGAACTGACAATCAAACAGAGCCTTCTGATCACCTAATCAGCCTCAGGACATGGCACAGAGCTATTAATTGGGACTTCATACCACTCAGCGAAAAACCTCCTCTCTTTCGCTGACTCCGCTCCTGGCTAGCCCCAGCTCTCACAGACAGAAGGTAAACGCAACAGTTTGACATTTTTTTCCCTCTGTCTCGGCTGGCGGGCGGAGCTAGGTCTTGCCTGGCGGCTGGACTCCTACGCGCTGCTGGGGGGATAGGCAGACGAAATTCCCATATTCTGAGAGCCAGGCTCGGGACTCTGTTGATCTAGACACTTTGAGCCTTTCGTTTTGTAGCTGCCTCAACGGGGTTTGTGCGGAGCTCTGCAGTGAGGGTGCAGGACGCCATGTTGGTACCGAGATTTTAGCAGGACCTCGTTCTTAGCCTGGGAGCCAGCGCCTGCAAACGGGACAGCGCTTCTCCGTCAGAAAAGTAGTGATTTTGCACAGTGCTGCCTACGTTGGGGGCCCTGTAACAGAAGCAGAGGAATTGCTGCCTCTCAGCACCTTTAGCCCCTCTGTCTGCTGCCTGTGTGGAGGACGCCATCCTGGATACGGTGGCCGCAGCTGGACCTAATTCTTAGCTTGGGAGCCAGAGCCTGCCCACAGGAGAGCGCTTTCCTATCACAAAACCAGTACTCAATGCAGTGTTGGCTAAGGCTAGACCCTGTCAGCAGAGGCCAACAGGGCAGTTGCATTGCTGTATTCTGAACTACTTTGTTATCATCTGGGGTTGGATATAGTGACGCTTACTTTGTCAGATGAGAAGAGGGACCTCCACTTAACTGACTTGTGAACCGGTCAGATACCTTTTGCTTTACATTTGAAGACAGCCTAGAGAAACATTTGCAATCCATCCTCACAGTACCTCTTCCAGCCTGTATATACTCACATGGGACCCAAAAAGCAACAGACAATTGTGGCATACAAGCAATCACTCATGGCTTCAGAAGGATCCCAAACAAAGCAACCAAGGAGTTTTCCAGATGAGGAAACTTTTATGAAAGCATCAGGAAGTGAATACAAAATGATTATATACAGAGCCCTTCTAGACCTTATACAAAATGCAGCAGAACAAAATGAAAAATTAAGCAAGTTGTTCGATCTGATGGAACACCAGTACTCTGAAATCCAACAGATCAAGAAGAAAATCAAAGACATAGAAACTTCCATGCAAAGCCAAGAAAACAGAATGGAACAAATGGAAAAAAGAGTTTCTGACTTGGAAGACAGAGCTACTGAGGCCAGCATCTATGAGCAGAAATCAGAAAAAAGAAACAAGAAAAATGAAGAAATATTAAGAAGCATGTGGGACTCTATTAAGAGGAACAACCTTCGATTAATTGGAGTCCCTGAACAGGATGAGACATCTGAGAACACAGAGAGTATTGTTGCTGAGCTGCTGAAAGAAAACTTCCCAGAAATCATGAAGGAAGAGAATATAGACATCTCAGATGCATATCGTACGCCACCCAATATAGATCTCAAAAGCAAGACTCAAAACAAAGCTAACATTCAGAGGGAAACCCCCTGTAGGCTCTCGTCAGATTTCTCAGCAAAAACCATGCTGGCACAGAGAGAGTGGAACGACACATTCAAAGTCTTGAAGGAGAAGAACTTCCAACCAAGAATTATATATCCTGCAAAACTATCTTTCAAATACAAAAATGAAATTCAGACATTCCCAGATAAACAGAAACTCAGAGATTTTGTAAAAACCAAACCCAAACTACAAGAAATACTGAAAGAAGTTCTTGGCTTTGGCTTAGAAGAACGAAACCACTAACTTTATATTTTAGAACAACACACTACTCAATACTCATTTAGGGAAGGCTCCAAAGTAAATCACAGCTTTGATTTGGAAAGAAGCAATCCAGTGATCATCATGAAAACTATGGTGTCATCATAACAAAAGAGGGATGTACTACAGTCGTTATAGTCCTTCCAGATGGAGAGGAAGATGACAAGACTGGTAGTAATTAAAATTGGGTTTATAAATAGTTTATTAAGGGTGTTCATAGGGGCAGCTATAAAGCACAACAAAGATGTATCGCACCATTTCAAGAAGTCTAACACACGAGTCTCAACAACTATAAAACCAGCTCTGAAAAAGGTGAAAAATCAACTCACAAAAAAGAGTGTCCCAGAACAGACTAATAAGAACAACAGAGATACCATCAACATAAAAAATAAACATATCACAATGGCAGCAGTGAACACATACCTATGTCAATAACTACATTGAATGTGAATGGACTGAATGCTCCAGTAAAGAGACACCAAGTGTCATCTTGGATCAAAAGACACAACCCATCCATATGCTGTCTACAAGAAACTCACTTGAGACCTAAAGACAGGAACAAACTAAAAATTAAAGGATGGAAGAATATATATCAAGCTAACAATGAACAAAGAAGAGCAGGGGTTGCAATTCTAATCTCAGACAAAATCAATTTTAATGTCAAATCCACCATCATGGACAAAGATGGACACTATTTATTGCTGAAAGGTTCAGTACACAAGCAAGACCTAACTATATTAAATATTTATGCACCTAATGTCACAGCACCTAAATATGTTGAAGAAACACTGACTATGCTCAAAAGAGAGTTAGATGACTCCACAATAATAGTAGTAGACTTTAACACTCCACTCTCATTACTAGACAGATCTTCTAGAAAAAAGCTCAGTAAAGATACAGAAGACCTCATTGACACAATTAACCAACTAAACCTCATTGATATATACAGAACTTTCCACCCATCAGGAGACAACTACACCTTCTTGTCCAGTGCACATGAAACATTCTCCAGAATTGACCACATGATAGGCCATAATGCAATGCTCAACAAAATCTATACCATTGAATTACTGCAAAGCTTCTTCTCAGATCATAAAGCCATCAAAGTTGAAATCAGTAGCAGAAAAACCAGAGATAGAAAGTGGAACTCTTGGAAACTGAACAACATCTTGCTCAAAAAAACATGGGTTATAGAGGAAATCAGGGATGAATTAAAAAAATTCATGGATTCCAATGAGAACGAAAACACTTCCTACCAGAACCTATGGGATACAGCGAAAGCAGTGCTCAGAGGTCTGTTTATCTCCATAAATGCACACATGTGGAAGGAAGAAAGAAACCAAATCAAGGAACTAACTCTACAGCTTGAACAAGTAGAAAGAGAACAACAGAGGAACCCCTCGGGCACTGGAAAAAATGAGATCATAAAGATTAGAGCAGAGCTAAATGAACTAGAGAATAGAAAAACAATTGAAAAAATTGAAAAGACCAAAAGCTGGTTTTTTGAAAAGATCAACAAAATTGGCAAACCACTGGCTAAACTTACTAAAGAAAAGCAAGAAAGGAAACAAATAATCCAAATTAGAAATGAGAAGGGAGTTGTCACCACAGATGCAACAGAAATCAAAAATATCATAACAGAATACTGTGAAAGACTGTACTCTAACAAATTTGAAAACCTAGGTGAAATGGACAAATTTCTTGACTCATACCACCTACCCAAATTATCACAACGTGAAGCAGAACAACTTAATAAACCCATCACAAAGGAAGAGATTGAAAAGTTCTTCAAAACACTGCCAACCCAAAAAAGTCCGGGCCCAGATGGCTTCACGGCAGAATTCTACCAAGCATTTAGAGAAGAGTTATCCCCAGTACTACTGAAACTATTTCACAGTATAGAAAGTGATGGAGTACTCCCAAACTCATTCTATGAAGCCAGCATAACCCTGATACCTAAGCCAGGGAAAGATCCAACAAAGACAGAGAACTACAGACCGATTTCACTCATGAATCAAGATGCAAAAATCTTCAACAAAATTCTTGCCAACAGAATACAACAACATATCAAGAAAATAATCCATCATGACCAAGTGGGATTCATACTAGGGATGCAAGGCTGGTTCAGCATCAGGAAAACAATTCATGTGATTAACCACATAAATAACACAAAAGACAAAGATCACCTGATTTTGTCCATTGATGCCAAAAAAGCATTTGATAAAGTCCAACACCCATTCATGCTAAACACTCTTAGCAAAATGGGCATAGACGGCAAATTCCTTAACACAATAAGGGCCATTTATACAAAGCCAATTGCCCACATCATCCTGAATGGAAAGAGACTGAAAGACTTTCCACTGAGATCAGGAACTAGACAAGGATGCCCACTGTCACCTCTCCTATTCAACATTGTGCTAGAAGTTCTACCCAGAGCAATTAGACAAGACGAACAAATAAAGGGCATCTGCATCGGCAAAGAGGAAGTTAAAATCTCCCTGTTCGCAGATGATATGATTGTATATGCAGAGAACCCCAAGGAATCTATAAATAAGCTACTCAAACCGATAGAAGAGTTCAGCAAAGTTTCAGGATACAAGATAAACATAAGTAAATCAGTAGGTTTCCTTTATACTAGCAACAAGACTGTTAAGCAGGAAATTATCAAATCAATACCATTTACAATAGCGCCTAAGAAGATAAAGTACCTAGGAATTAATCTAACCAGAGAAACAACAGACCTTTACAAAGAGAACTACAAACCCTTACTACAAGAAACTAAGAGAGACTTAGATAAATGGAAAAACCTACCCTGCTCATGGACAGGAAGACTTAACATTGTGAAAATGTCTATTTTACCCAAAGTAATTTATTTACATAATGCAATCCCAATACAAGTTCCAGCATCATTTTTTAATGAGATGGAGAAACAAATCACCAATTTTGTTTGGAAAGGGAAGAAGCCCCGGATAAGTAAGGTACTATAAAGAAGAAGAACACACTGGGAGGCCTCTCATTACCCGACCTTAGAACATACTACACTGCCACAGTGGTCAAAACAGCCTGGTACTGGTACAAGAACAGACAGATCGATCAATGGAACAGAATTGAGACCCCAGAGATGACATCATCGGCCTATGAACAGTTGATATTCGACAAAAGCCCTAAGACATTAAACTGGGGTAAAAATAGTATCTTCAACAAATGGTGCTGGCAAAATGGGTTATCCATCTGCAAGAAACTGAATCAAGATCCATATCTTACACCTTATACAAAAACCAACTCCAACTGGATAAAAGACCTAAATATCAAATCTAAAACGATAAAGCTCATCCAAGAAAAGGTAGGAACAACAATGGAAGTTTTAATACACAATGAGGACAGACTCCAAAATCTGTCAAAGAAACCTCAATCAACAGAAGAGAAAATAGATAAATGGGAACTATTAAGAATCAAACACTTTTGCTCATCCAAAGACTTTATTAATAGAATTAAAAGAACACCCACGGAATGGGAAAAAATATTTGGCAACTCTATGTCAGACCGACACCTGATCTCCATAATCTATAAGATACTACAAAATATTAAGAAGAAGAAGATAAACCATCCAATTAAGCGATGGGCAAAGGAGATGGACAAACACTTCACTAAAGGGGAGATCCAGGCAGCCAAAAAACACATGCGGACATGTTCACGATCTTTAGTTATTAAAGAAATTCAAATCAAGACAACAATGAGATACCATCTCACCCCAACAAGATTGGCCATGATCCAGAAAACACCAAACAACAAATGCTGGAGAGGCTGTGGAGAAAGTGGAACCCTCCTACACTGTTGGTGGGGTTGTCAAATGGTCCAGCCTCTTTGGAAAGCAATCTGGCACTTCCTAAAAAAATTAGATATTGATATACCATTTGACCCAGTAAGTCCACTACTTGGAATATATCCTACAGATTCAAGGCCTTTCACACCAACGGACACATGCACCAGAATGTTTATCGCAGCACAGTCTACAATAGCAAAAAGATGGAATCAACCCAGATGCCCAACAATAGAAGAATGGATAGGTAAACTGTGGTACATATACTCAATGGAGCACTACGCAATGATAAAGAATAACGATGATTCCAGGAAACATCTCCTAACCTGGTTTCAACTGGAAGACATTATGTTGAGTGAAAGTAGTCAGCGACAAAAGGACAAATACTGTATGAGACCTCTACGATAAGATCTCAAAAACAGACTTGTATATAGAAGAAAAGACTTTGACAGCTGCAAGGGAGGGGAGGGAGGGCGAGGGGGGAGGGTTTAGTTTAGATAGTTACTAGAAATCTAGTTGGGAGAAAGCAGTGACAGCACACATTAGGAACAAGAACAAATTAAGTGGACTTCAGCATAACTTGAGTACTCCTTCCATCTTAACTCAATACTGCAAGGATTGAGTAGCTGAGGCGGGGGGTGGGGGACCATTCTCTTAGGCGAATTCCCCGCCAATTGGCACAACTAGCGTTTTGCTAAGAGAGCTCTCTGTACCCCACATTGGTGAGTGGCGTCTGGGGTCTTAAAAGCTGCCAAGCTGCCATCCGAGGACACAGCAAATGGTCCGAACTCAGCAGGAATGGATGCTCACCGAGGGCCAAAATGGCATGTGGTAAAGACAACCGAGAAGACAGAGAGACCCTCAAGAGTGGGTGCCTATATCGACTTGGGACCGGAAGAACCGGATGGTGCCCGGCCACCACCGGTGATAGCCACGACGGAGCTCACAGAGAGGAGCCCCACTGGCAACACAAGAATAAAAAGAAGTGCATCATGAGATCTCCATTAAAAGACCTCAGTTGGTGGTCCAGCGGTTTTGGGGTTCCTCTGAGAGCATGGCCCCCTGCCCTGATGCTGCCCTTTCCCATAAATTATAACAAAGGTCCACTCTTTGGGTAGGAATGGATTGGTCTTGGCAATGCAGAGTAACCATATATTGGAAGCACTTTATGGTTCTATACATCTATAGGATATCATCTTGCTGACCTCGGGCTGGAGGAAGGGGAGTGGACGGAGAGGAGGGGAAAGGAGACTGTTGGGAGGATGAGACATGTATGGAGCAGAGAGGAATAGTGTGCAGTCACCGGACAGGGAGAGCAGTGGAAGCTGCATATAGGGGGGCATGTAAATTTATATGTGAATGTAGATTTTCACTCAGTTATGTTAAATAAAAATAAAAATTTAACAAAAAAGAAAAAACAAAGTTAAGATACCACATCGAGAGGAGAGGAGGAATGTCCTGCATTCATTTTAAACTGTTCGGGGTTGTTGTGTGGGTTGTCAGGCCACTATTCTTCCTGCCTGCTCAGATTCTCGGATTCACGTGTAGGGGGCTGTGAAAACTCAGATTTATTAGAAACATCAGTAGTAGAGTTCATGTACTTTGACCAATAGTCATTTCCAAGTCAGCAAGGTCAAGCAGAATGAGCTTGGGCTGCCTTCAGAGCCTAGCAAGTAAGGGGTCACATCTCACCCCTCTTGCAAATTACTTCGACTCTCTGAGCATCTTTCTCTGCATGTAACATAGGCAGTAATTCTGACCCTATCCAGTTATCAGGAAATTAAATAAGGTAATCGCCGTGATAGTCACTTGATAATTAATTTTGAGTGCTTTTCCTTCCTGATTCACAGTGTTTGTTATCCTTCATGAAAACTGAGTCATAATTTTGCTGTTCTTCTAGTTTTGAAATGTACTGAGCAATTTAAGTGAGTAAAAGGTGTTTTCCATGAGCAAATCATGGCTCTTGGGGTGATCACTGGGTCTTAGGTTCTATAAAAGCATTTAACTTTTTAAAATTAATTTTCTATAAAGTTTACAGAAAGTGATTCAATTAAACTTTAATGAGGAAAAGAGTCTCTGCTTATCTCCAAAAGAATCTGAATTCTGACTTCCATTAATGTCTGTACCTACAAGACTGAAGGAGGTGTTCGTCCACAAAAAGAAAAGACTTTAGGGAGATTTGTGTATGTAAGGAAATTGGAACAAAAAAGGCAGCAATGGAAGGGCTAAGGACAGAAGAGAGAGTGTGGCAACAATAATTTAGCAATGCTGAAGCTTACAGGGAATGTACCGTTTGGCTTCCCTCTGAGGGGGTGTATCACCTGCAAATGTTCATATACCTGGTGTAGAAGATTCACAGGCTTGGGAAGCTTCGCTACCTCATATGTTACCAGAGAAGATGGAATTTCCAGACAGGACAGAGGGAATACTGATAAAAACAAACCAGAAGGGTGGAGGGTTGAGAGGAATCCATATAAGAGAGAATATAAATAGAAAATGTGACAAAAAAGAAGGGAAAGGTAAAATAGCTTAATCATTGTGTTCAATGGATATGACTTCTTTGCACACAGATATTTTCCAAATGTGTTATGTGGTTTGAGAAAATGTGGGTTAAGAGTGTGATCATGGAGGGAGTTGCCCCTGCTCAGGGGTAGAGAGATGGCAGGAACAACTGTAGCTGTGCTGTCTTCCCAGAGCCTGTGTCTGGAATGTACCAGGGAAACTTCTTGCTAAATCCTGCCAAATCTCTGACCTCTAACAACTCCTGGCAGATGGCGTGGGTGGGGAAGCCATCAGAAGAGGAAAAATAGGAAGGCTCAACCTGGACAGGGAATCTTGGACACAAAATTAGGGTACAACATGATTGGAAAGACTATAACAATGATCCAAACATAATGACAATGATAAATTTCAATAGTAACAGATGCTAAGTTTTTGACAAATAAGCTTGACAAAAGAATTGCTTTATTTTCTATCAGTAGAACTAAACCTAGAATGTTTTTTTAAGAAGGACTTCAACACCTGGAAGAGAAGATGAACCAAGATGTCAAGAGATGGCACATAGTTACAAGCACTGAGGATGATTTGGGATGGGGTAACAGTAACAGTCTTCAGAAAGATTAAACCCTATTGAATGGAGACAAACAAATGAACAAAACTATTGCCAAGTTGATTCTGACTAATGGCAATCGGACCTCTGTCAGTATGGAACTGTGCTCCACTGGGTTTTCAATTGGCTGAGCTTTAGGAAGTCAATTGCCAGGACTTTCTTTCAAAGCAACTCTGGGTGGACTCAAAACTTCAGCTTTCTGGTTAGTAGGCAAATATGTTCCCAGTTTGCACCACCCAGGGACTTCGTAGTGAATGGAGAAGAGTTAGATTTGTTTCATGTAGTTTCAGAAGGCTGAACCAAATATCACTAAGAAGAAGTTATCAGAAGGTAGATTTTGGCACAGTATAAAAATAATTTCTGAAGAATTAAAACTATCTCAAATGAAATAAACTCCCCTTGGGGTGGCGAGCTCCCCCTCATCAGAGATATGCAAATAGAGGCTGAACAGTCCTTATTAGGAATGATGTAAAAGAAGATTTGTGTAGCTGATAGCAGCAGGAGCAGATCCAGTTTTGTGGGCCCTAAAGTTTTTACAATCTGGGGAGCCCTTTTTACTACAAAAGACACAAAGCTAAAAATAAAAATCCTTGAAAGTTACTTTTACAAATGAAAGGACTTTCAAAACATAAGCCACATTAAATTTATAATGTGACTTCAGAGGAATTGGTTGATACCTAATAATGGTGAACTTTGACTTTATTTTTAAATGATGCATAATTATCCTTACTTTTAAAAAATAATTATTCTATTTTCCTGATTAAGATCATACAGAAGAAAATAGGGTCAACATTGGAAGTTTTAATATACAACTTAGACAGACTTCCAAATCTGACCAAGAAAAAGCATGATCAACAGAAGAAAAAATAGATAAATGGGAACTACTAAGAATCAAACACTTTTGCTCATCTAATGACTTAATTGAAAGTTAAAAGACCATCCATAGAATAAGAAAAAACATTTGGCAACTACATGTTGGACTGACATCTGAGCTCCAGAATCTACAAGGTACTGCAAAATATCAACAAGGAAAAGGTAATTAAGCAATGGGCAAAGGACATGAACATACATTTCACCAAAGAGAACATCCAGGCAGCCAAAAGACCCGTGAGAAAATGCTCACGATCATTAGCTATCAGCCAAGCCAGCCAGCCAAGTACTGCCAAGTCAGATCTGACAACCCAAATCAAAACTACAAATGAGACACCATCTCACCTCAACAAGGTTGGCCATGATCTAAAAAGCACAAAATAACAAATTCTGGAGAGGCTGTGGAGAGATCAAAACTCTCTTACACTAATGGTCAGATTGCAAAATGGTACAACCTCTTTGGAAAGCAATCTGGCACTTTCTTAAAAAGCTGGAAATGGATATACCATTTGATTTATTAATCCTACTCCTCAGAATATATACTCCAGAAACAAAGGCTGCCACATGTACAGATACATGCAGATGAATGTTTATTGCAGCACAGTCCACAATAGCAAAAAGATAGAATCAACCCAGATGCCCATCAACAGATGAATGTATAAATGAACTATGGTACATACACTCAATGGAACACTATGCAATGATAAAGAACAATGATGATTTTAGGATGCATCTCATAACCTGGTTTCAATTGGAAGACATTATGGTGAGTGAAATCAAGTCAGTGGCAAAAGGACAAATATTGCATGAGATCCGTGCTCTAAGGACTTAAAAATAGACTTATGTACAGAAGAAAAGACTCTTTGATTGCAAGGGTAGCGGAGGGAGGGAGAGTGTTGGTCATAGATTAGATAGTTGATATTAGTTTGATTAGGTGAAAGCAGTCACAGCACACAGTAGAAAGTAGATTAACTTAACTGGACTTCATTATAAACTGAACATTCTACTAACCTTAACCCAATATTGCAAGGATAGAGTAGTAGGGGCAGGATCTGAGGACCATGCTGGTGGGGGACATGAGGCCGATTGACATAATTAACCTATTGGTAAGAGAGCCTTCGGCGTCCCA
Organism: Heterohyrax brucei; assembly: GCA_028571685.1. Taxonomy (NCBI): domain Eukaryota; kingdom Metazoa; phylum Chordata; class Mammalia; order Hyracoidea; family Procaviidae; genus Heterohyrax; species Heterohyrax brucei. Next base: position 87,038,451 of record CM053147.1, on the reverse strand, counting down.
TGTTGACAAGTGGTGTCTGAGGTCTTAAAAGCTAGCAAGCTGCCATCTGAGGGACACCAAATGGTCCCAACTCATCTGGAACAGATGATCACCAGGAACAACAAAGAACATGAGGAAAAGAGAGCCCAGGAGACAGAAGGACCCATGTGAATGTGAATGGGAGACCGTATCAAGATGTGACCATAATAACAATATGGTGTCTGGCCACCACCGTGATGGGGCACACAGTGTTGAGTCCCTGTGGCAACACGAGAAAAAGAGGGGTGCAGCTCAAGAACTCTACTAAAAGACCACAAGTGATAGTCCAATAGCCTGGGGGACCCCCTGGGAACCAGGCCCCTAGACCTGCTGCTGCCCCTGACCAGAAAACATTACTGAGGTCAATTCTTTGGACAAAAATGGACTGGACTCAGGGACACAATGTGACCATACAGTGTGTGTACTTTGTGGTTCTATGCATTTACAGGATGCTGTCCTACTGGTCTCTTTCTAGATGGGAGAGGAGAAGGTAGAAAGGAGGGGACAGGAGCTTGTTAAGAGGATACAACAAGCATAGAATGAAAAGGAGGAGTATACTGTCACCAGGCAAGGAGAGCAGAAGAAGCTGCAAATAGGCAGGGATGCAAATTTAATTTGGATTGTATACTTTCACTTAATCACAATAAAAAAATATAATAATTCTGTTTTCCATGGGACAGTATGCAGGTGGTGGACTTCTAGTCCCCCTCAACCTTTTCATAGCTTGTAAGATTTTAGCAAATTACTTAACTGCCTTGAGCTTAAATGCTTACATCTGCAAAATGGAGGTGATTATCTCTACCTTAAAGTGTTGCTTCAGAAAATTAAACAAAATTATGTACCGCCAGTGTGTAAAACCAAAAACAGCAACAACAAAAAAATGTGTTACCATAGAGTCAATTCCAATTCATAGCAACCAATATATAAGAACCGTATAATTAATGACAGGCAGGTTGAAGGGCTAATAAGGTTTGACAGTTATATAGAAAAAGATTTTAAAAGTGCCATTCAGAATTATCATCTGTCATCTGTCACCATGAATGTAATAAATGACATTGTTCTACACCCCTCAACTCAAGGCATAAGCAAAGAGTTCATGAAACGTTATCAAGCTGCAGAATTTGAATTAGGCCTACTTTGGCCCTCCCTGACTTGTGAACAGATTAGAACAAGCACTCACTGAATTGGTTAGCCAGACTAAGCACTTTTCTTTATTGTTTCCATTCTCTTCACTGTTTCAAGCTTGGGTCAGAATCAAAATTGTACCATGTATTGTCATTCCATTCCCAAGAAGCAGGTGGCCAAGTTCAAGTGTGCACATATGGACCGCATTATCTATGGGATAGCAGCTTAATAGGAGTTTCAGTGAACTGCACAACTCTAGGACACCATTCATCTAGAAGACTTTTGCTACTCAAAGTCAAGTCCTCTGTCCGACAGTGGTGGCATCATCACTTGACAGCTTGTTGACACACAGAATTTCAGCTCTTCTCTCCCTGGCCCCTTGTGTTTTAACAAGATCCCTAGACAGTTCCAGGCACAGTAAATCTGAGAGACAGTGATCTAAATGGCAGTGTAAATGTCCCTTCCACTCTCATCTCTCCCTGGGCTGTTGGAGAGTATTTCCTTGTGTGAGGTTAGAGAGATGAGACCTTCTCGTCAGTCAGGAGCCTGCCTGCTCTTCCTTAGGAGAAGGCCCAGTCTATCTGATTCCCAATGAGCTCTTATTTTTTGGATTATCTTTCTTCCTTTGTTGTGACTCATGAGATGAAACAGTTCAAACTTGGGGTGTCAACAAGTACTTGGCAAGAAGATCCAGTCATCTCTCTCAGGACACATTTCATTCTAGGAATCTGGAGAGGAAAATTAGGGTCAGGAGGCAATTTCCGTTTCAGAAAGGGGCCTAGTCTTTATTTTTAACTTCCTCTCTCTCTCTTTCTCCACTAAGCTAGGGAACAATTTCATTGGGAACGACACCCTCTGCTCTAGGAAGACTTTGGTGATAGGCTCAATTACCACTAAGGCTTATTCACTGTCTTATGTTTTTCTCCTTGACTGGTGTGTTTTGGATCTGCCTCACCTAGCCCTGGTTGTGGGCTTGGACTAAAAGGGAGTAAAAAGATATTAAGCTGATGTTCCAATAAAGCATGCAAAAGCCAGAACCCGTGTCATGCAGAAACCTGTCAAAGAAGGAACATGCATTTTCAACTAATAGAGAGCAATAGAAGAGTGGTAAGACTAAACCTTGTCAAAGGCAGAAAACTGACGAGACCTGAAAAAACAAGACAGTCTTGTCGAGTTGTAGCTTTCACAGGTTTCGCTCTACTTTCTAAATGTCTAGCTCAGACACAATGTGCTCTCCATCTGTCCCAGAGCAGCTTCCCAGGTGCCTCTGCTTTAGGAAGTTGTCATCTAGTACCTTGGAACATGTATTTACTGGCACTGACTCTGTGTATATATTAATAGTAAATACTTAAATAGCACCTACTATGTATCTGGAAACCTGGTAGTGCAGTGGTTAAGAAGAGATAGCTAACCAAAAGGTCACCAGTTTGAATCCACCAGCCATTCCCTGGAAACCCTATGGGACATTTCTTCTCTGTCCTTTAGGGTCACTATGAATCAGAACCAACTGGATGGCATTGGGTTTGGTTTTTGATTTTCGTATATACAGGAGTCCCGGTGGCACAGTGGTTAAGAGCTCAGCCGCTAACTGAAATATTGCTGGTTCAACTCATCAGCTACTCTGTGGGAGAAAAATGTGGTAGTCTGTTCCCGTAAAGGTTATAGCCTTGGAAACCCCGTGGGCAGTTTTACTTTGTCCTATGAAATAGCCATGAGTCAAAACTGGCTCAGTGTTTTGGTTTTTTCAATGCTGTATGTAGTCACTTTACCTGTATTCACTCGTTTTTTCCTCTAGTCACCCTTATAAGGCAGGTGTTATAATTACTTCAAGTTCATAGATGTGGAGCATAAGGCGCTCAAGGTTAAGTAATTTTCTGTGATCAACCAGAAAATAAATGGTAGAGCTGGAATCTGAACCCACGTTATCCAACACCCAAGACCTAGCTTTTAACATCCTTCTGACACATTTCTCCTCGGAATCCTGAAGGAGGAATGCCTTATTTGGTGTTTCTGCTCTCCCAGCTTGTTACCCCTCTAATTGCATTACTACTTCCTGCAGCAGCTCTCTGTTGGTAAAGCACAGCCACAGATCCTAAACTATGAAAAACGAGTATGACTTGAGTGAATGTGGTTGTTTGTTCGGTATGTCAAAAAGATTTGTAAGGGAGAAAAGGAGGCATATGGGACACACAGAAAGACTTCTTGTAGCCCTAAGAGTTGTGTTTTTTTTTTTTTTTTTTTTTTAAAAAGAAGGCCACAGAAGATAATTGGAATAATGTAGCCAAAGTGAAACAAAGAGTCTTCTCCTGAGGCAAATGTTCTAAGGGCAAGATTTTCAAAGTAGAATCAATTAAATTTGCATTCTGCTATCCACCACAGTTTCTTGCTTTTGTAAACAAGCATACTGTTTTCAAAGTACTTTCTTCATTTACTCCCTGATCATTATAGCACCCCAAAAACATTGAATATTTTGCCGAAGATAACCCACAAAGTAACGACAGAGTTTAAACTATAGCCCAGAGTCCTCAGCTAGAACAGAAAGCAGAGTACTAGCTTCTCCTTCTGTTCTCTGTCCCTGGTAAACCAAATACCCACACCATTAGGTTGGGTCCAACTCATAGCGACCCTACAGGTCAGAGCAGAACTGGCCCATAGAGTTTCCAAGAAGCACCTGGCAGATTTGAGCCCCCAAACTTTTGGTTAGCAGATGTAGCATGTGACCCACTAATGCCACCAGGGTTTCCCCTTTCTGGTAAAAGCAGGATGGAAAAAGGTATGAGAACTTCATAATTTTAATACGGAAAATTTTCTTTCCCTTTTTTTTTTTACCCTGTTGCTAGTGATTCAGACTCGTGGCAGAATAAACTGTGTGTCAGAATAAACTGTGCTCCATTGAGTTTTCAACTGAAGATTTTTTTAACTGATCCCCAAAACTTTCTTTTGAAGTGCTTGTAGGTAGACTTCAAATCTGAAGCGTGTTAGTCTTTTCACCATTCAGGGACTCTGAAGAAATATCCAGTTACCCATAAATAACAACTACCAAGTGTTGATCAAAACCTTTACCATGCATCGTACGGTCACCTAAGAACTTCTTGACTTTTGATCTCTACTGAATCCTATGAGTGTTAGGATAATCCCCTTTTGCAGATGAAGGAACTGAGGTACAGAGAAGTTCTAAAAGTTTCTTAGACTGAAATGGCAAATGGCAGCACCCAAATTGAAACCAAGATATCTGGCTCTAGAAGCTTGTCTTAGGCTAGTTTTCCAGATAACCAAAACCAGTAAAACATATAAATATATAGAGAGACTTACATCAAGGAAGTAGGTCACGTGATTGTACAGACTGAAATATCCCAAGTCCATGGATCTGGCTAGAAGCTACTAATACATGTAGTCACAGGGTCTGGAAAACTGAAGATCACAAATCAGACATCAGGGCTCTGGCTCACAGGCTGCAAAGACCAAGAATTCCAAGATCAGCAGGCAAGATGACAAGTAAGATGACAGCTCAAGTCCCATGAACCAGAGGTCAGATGAATAGGAGTCAGCTGTAGGATACATACCAAGCAAAAACCCACGACTCTTGCCAGAAAGTCAGATCTCCAGGGAAACGTCCCTTCAGCTGCTTGGCTACTCACAGTAAATCCAGTATTACATCTAAGCTCATTATGGTGATGATCACATTATTATACAGCTGCCAAACTGCATCATAACTGCCAACCCACTGAGAATCATGGCCCAGCCAAATTGACCCATAACCTTAATGAGCACAAAGCTGTTCTTTAACCACCAAGTACCCCTGCCTTTGCTGGAAATTCAAGGTAGAGTTTTTCAGCAATGATCTCAATGGCACTGATTCTTGGAAGCATCTGTGAATAGAATAGGGAGAATATATACCATGTTTGCAGTAAAAAAAAATATTATGAAGTTATCGTATGCTAAGTAATTATTTGAAGGAAACAGGGCTTCAGAATCTCTACATTCATGAAATGACACTCTAGTTTCACTAGGTTGAAGATACTTTAGCAACACATGTTTTACATTTCCATAGTACATCCAAGATTACATAAATTATGTCATTTTACATACATTATGTCACTGGGGAAATCCTGGTGCATTGTGGTTAAGTGCTATGGCTGCTAACCAGAAGGTTGGCAGTTCAAATCTACCAGGTGCTCCTTGGAAACTCTATGGGACAGTTTTACTCAGTCTACAGGACTGTTGTAGTCAGAATTTAGTTGATAGCAATGGATTTGTTTTTTATATGTCATTGGGGTTTACAATAACCTGGGATGTAGGTAAGGTCAATAATGCAAGATGAAGAAGCTGAAACTTGCCAAGCCAGCCAAGTGCCGTCAAGTCGAATCCAACTCATGGCGATCCTAGGGGCCAGGGTACAGCTGAAACTTGTGGAAATTATATAGTTTGCCAAAATCATCACACCAATCAGCTAGAGAATGGGACTAGAGCCCATTACTTTTGATTCGTGAGACCTTCCTGCAGCTGCTAGCCAGCATCCTGTTATGGAAAAAAAAATTATCTGTCTAAGATGGAAATTGAACCTAGACCTTGAAGGAGATGGGAACATCTTACAGACAGAAGAATTAGCTAAGGTTTGGACTACTCCACTTTCTGTCACTTTGTATGACACATGACCACGGAAATAGTCCTAAACCTGTATTGGCTAACCTAGAAATCAGCTAATTTACAACACAACAATCATCTTCTCTAACAATTAGTTAGAGAAAAGAATTCTACTAAGTATCAATGCCTGTTATAAATTAAGCTTGGATGTTTTGGTCCTCTTTACCATATGTGACCCTCATCTTTTCCTAGGACCAGTGTGTAAATTGAAAATTATCTTTAAAATAAGTGAACTAATGAAGTGAAAAGTCTACTTTGAAGTAGCCAAAAAATAAGGGAGAAAACTTTAATGGACAACTAATGCCATTTTAACTATGAGTAAATGTCTTAAGCTTGTTTAACACACACATACACACACACACACACACACACACACACACACACACACACACACTCACACATGCAATAACCCTCCCACTGCCATCAAATTAAATCTGACTCATAGAGACCCTACAGGTCAGAGTAGAACTACCCTATAGAGTTTCCAAGGAGTGCCTGGTGGATTTGAACTGCTGACCTTTTGGTTAGCAGACATAGCACTTAACACAGTATGCCACCAGGATTTCCCACATATGCAATAGGAAGGACTGTTATCTAGGTCTTGGCCTGGAATGTTAGTGACTATTAAATAAAGTATATACACTTATATATTCTGAATACTTCTCTGCGTAAGAGACTGTGTGAGATGACATAGGGGCTCCAGAGATGACTGAACCCTGCCTCTGCCTTCAAGGAGCCTACAGAAAAGCTGGAGGAACCAGAGGCACCATCACAAGGAATGTCATATAAGATGGAAGGTACAAGTAACAGTTCAATACAATCATTGAAGAGATATCTCAAGGCTATATGGGATGAATTGCTGAATGAGTTCTGCAGTCAAAAACTGCTATAGGATTTCAACTCCAGGCCGGAGTTTGAAAGGAAACCTTGTCAGGGTGGTTGATTCTGAGTTAGATCTTGAAGGATGCCAAAAATGTGAATAGATACAGGGAAGGTAAAAAGGCATTTCAGACAAACAGAACAGTTTGAGCACAGATATAGAGGCATAGGGTAAGGTTGCTAGGAAAAAGTAAATGTATACAATGTTAGGTGGTGCTACGGAGAAAAATTAAGCAGGAACATGGAATAGTGAGTATCTGGGGAGATAGGAGGTCTCCAAATGGCAAAAAGATAAGATATTAGTTACTAACCAAAAGATTAGTGGTTCTTGTAAAGATTATAGCCACAGAAAACCCTGTGGAGTGCAGTCCTAATCTGAAACATGACTTGTCAGCAATGTTTTCTTTTGAGGAGACGGGCATAGAAGATCAGAGGGGAGTTGGCATTTGAGCAGAGATCTACGGGAAATGAGGGAGGGGTTTACTAGAGATTGAGACTTACTGGTAGTATGACCAGAAAGTGCAAAGATTCTGATGTGGGATCAGTTTTAGCATCTTTGGAGATGGTGAAGAAGGCAGTGTGGCTACAGCAGAATGAGCAAGTAATGAAATGATAGGAGATAAAATTTGAGTGGAAATACAGGAAAGTGAGTGTTTTAGTCAGCTAGGGCTGCTCTAACAGAAATACCACAGAGTAGATAGCTTAAACAAAGGAAGGTTTATTCTTACACAGTCCAGTAGGTTGCAAGTCCATATTCAGGATGTCCACTCCAGGGAAAGGCTTTCCCCTTGTCAGCTCTAGAGGAAAGTCTGGCATTGCATCATTCTTTGTTCAGGGAGCATCTTGGCACAGGAACCTCAGGTCTGAAGGACGCGCTCTTCTCCCGGTGCTGCTTTCTTGATGGTAATGAGGTTCCCAATTCTCTGCTTCACAGAATCATAAAGTTGGACGAGCACAGCAGCACTCCATCATTAAATGGAAGTGGTATATACGAGATCGGGCCCTTGCAGGACCTGAAGGCACAAGTAAATTGCACGAGGAAGTGACCCAAATGCCCATGGCCTCCACTCCTGTAACATTACCTCCCATCTCCCAGTTTGCACCTATGGCCTCATGGGGAATTCCTTATGACTAGCTGACCGAGGCAGAGAAAACTTGTGCTTGGTTTACAGATGGTTCTGCATGATATGCTGGCACCACTCGAAAGTGGACAGCAGCAGCACTACAGCCCCTTTCTGGGACCTCCCTCAAGGACAGTGGTGAAAGCAAATCCTCCCAGTGGCCAGAACTTCGAGCAGTGCAAATAGTTGTCCACTTTGCTTGGAAGGGGAGATGGCTAGACGTGCGGCTGTGTGCCGATTCATGCGCTGTGGCCAATGGCTTGGCCAGTTGGCCAGGGACTTGGAAGGAACATGATTCGAAGATTGGAGATGAGGATTTATGAGGGAGAGGTATGTGGACTGACCTCTCTGAATGGGCCAAAGAAGTGAAAATACTTGTGTCTCATGTGAATGCTCATCAAAGAGTGACCTCAGCAGAGGATGAGTTTAACAATCAAGTGGATAGGGTGACCCGTTCTGTGGGAACCAATCATGCTTTTTCTCCGGCTACCTCTGTCATTGCTCAACGGGCCTATGAACAAAGTGGTCATGGTGGCAGGGACAGTGGTTATGCATGGGCCCAGCAACATGGTCTCCCGCTCACCAAGGCTGACTTGGCTATAGCCACTGCTGAGTGCCCAATCTGCCAGCAGCAGAGACCAACACGGAGTCCTTGATATGGCACTGTTCCTCGAGGTGATCAGCCGGCAACCTGGTGGCAAGTTGATTACTTTGGACCGCTTCCATCATGGAAAGGAAAGCATTTTGTCCTTACTGGGATAGATACTTACTCTGGATATGGATTTGCCTACCCAGCACGACATGCTTCTGCTAAAACCACCATCCGTGGACTTACAGAATGCCTCATCCACTGTCATGGAATCCCACACAGCATTGCCTCTGATCAAAGGGCTCACTTCACAGCAAATGAAGTGTGGCAGTGGGCCCATGCTCATGGAATTCACTGGTCTTACCATGTTCCCCATCATTGTGACGCAGCTGGCTTGATAGAACGATGGAATGATCTCCTGAAGACACAATTACACTGCCAGCTAGGTGGCACTACCTTGCAGGGTTGGGGAAGTGTTCTCCAGGAGGCTGTGTATGCTCTAAACCAGCATCCAATATACAGTGCTGTTTCTCCTATCGCCAGGATTCATGGGTCCAGGAATCAAGGGGTGGAAATGGGAGTGACACCACTCACTGTTACCCCTAGTGAGCCACTTGCAAGATTTTTGCTTCCTGTCCCCATGACCTTATGCTCTGCAGGGTTAAATGTCTTAGTTCCGAAGGGAGGAATGCTGCTACCTGGAGACACATCAACGATTTCACTGAACTAGAAGCTAAAATTGCCACGAGGCCATTTTGTGCTCCTTGTGCCTCTGGATCAATAGACAAAGAAGAGAGTTACAGTACTGGCCGGTGTGATTGATCCTGACTATGAAGATGAAATAGGATTGACATTATGTAATGGAAGTAAAGAAGAGTGTGTTTGGAATGCAGGAGATCCCTTAGGACGCCTCCTAGTACTACCATGTCCTATGATTAAGGTCACTGGAAAACTACAGCAATCCAACTCCAAAATGAGTGGTAATAGCCCAGACCCTTCAGGAATGAAGGTTTGGGTCACCTCACCAGGCAAGGAACCACGACCAGCAGAGGTGCTTACTGAGGGCAAAGGGAATACAGAATGGGATGTAGAAGAAGGTAGTTCTAAATATCAGTTGCAGCCACGTGACCAGTTGCAGAAATGAGGACTGTAATTGCTATGAGTATTCCTGCTATGTGTATGTTGGATATTTTGTTTACTTATGAAACATACGATGTAAATGGGATAATGCATTTTCAGTTGTACATGTGTTAGTTATATCATGTTAGACATAAGTATGACTTTGTAACTGTACTCCTTCAGAGACTGTGGATGGTAAGGTGAGATGTGCACAGATGCCAAGTTGACAAGGCATGGACTGTGGTGGTCGGGATTATGTCAACTTGGCTACTCCATATTTGACTGCTGTATTAAGTGGCAGGGCGGGATTTGTGGTGGTTTCCCGCCCCTCGACTCTGATCTCCTGACCTTCCACTACTACTGCTGGACTGCTCATGTAGCCAGGAGCTCCTGCTCTCTTCTTCTGGCGTCTGGTTCCGGGACTTGAACTAGCAGCTGTTGGACTCATCAGTCCTTACAGTCAGCACTTGAGAGTCCTCCCTGACCTGCCAATCCTGGGTTCGCTAGCCTCTGCTGTTCCTGGTCCCCAACCTGCCAATCCTGGGTTCACCAGCCTCTGTCGCTTCATCTCGCCACCAGCTTCGGATCCACTGACCTACACAACAGGTGATCTAGAACTCGGGTCTCTAACCTGCTGACTTTCGGTTCCTCAGCTTCTGTGGCCACGTGAGGCTTGTGCCAGAACTTGGGACATTCAGCTTCTGTGATTATGTGAGCTGTTTCCTATATCTGTATCTACCCACCCAAGCACCCATCCACCCATCCACCCATCCACCCGTCCGCTGGTCCGCCGGTCCGTCCGTCCGTCCGTCCATCCATCCTATAAATTTTTCCTTGTACCTACACATGTTACTGGTTTTGTTTCCCTAGAAAACCCAGCCTAAGACAGTGAGATAGTACAGGGCCCTGTAGGCTGCTGTGAATCTACTGGAGTTACTTCAAGGAAGATGGGAAGCCACTGAAGGGTTTCAAGGACAATAATACCTTGGTCAAAATTGCAAACCCAACTACTATGTGGAGAATAAACAATGGAAGCAGAGGTGTAGGTTCTGGATCATTCTTCCACTCTTGTATAAAAATGCTGAATCTTTAAGTGCCGTGCCATCCAGTTGTAGCATCCTGTCCCTTTCACCATCGCCTTCATACCTTGGTTTCTTTCTTGACATTCACCAAAAATCTTGTCCCTTATTTTGCAGTCTTCCCCTTCTCCCGAAGACCTTCCATCATTCAGGGGAGTTTAGTGTATACCTGGTGCTCCATTTGACTCCTTGACTTCTCAGTTTGTTGACTTCCTCAGGTCCCTCACCTCCACATGTTTTTCAGAGTTAGCCACTCAATCCCGTTGCTAGGCCAGTACCTTATCAACACCTGTGACTCCTGTACCTCTGAAATAAAAAACTAACACATCCTATCATCAAGTATCCAGTATTTTTAGATTTCTTATCTATTTACTCCCACCTTAACCATAGTGTATCATGGCAAAAATAAATAAATCCTATTTATATTCACTATAATAAACCTTTTTCTGTCTTTTTTTGACTTCTTATCTGTTGTTGTTGGTAGGCACCACAGAGTTAATTCTGATTCATAGTGACCCTATACACAACAGAATGAAATACTTCCCAGTTCTGTGCCATGCCAACAATCATTTTTATGCATAAGCCCATTGTTAAATCTACTGTATCAATCCATTTTGTTGAGGATCTTCCTCTTTTTTATTGAACCTCCACTTGACTAAGCATGATATCTTTCTTCAAGGATTGATACCTCCTGACAACACATGTGAAGAATGTAAGGTGCAGGCGCACCATCCTTGCACTCTGATTGTACTTCTTTCAGAATAGATCTGTTTTTTCTTTTGGCAGTCCGTGGTATATTCAACATCCTTCTCCAACACCACAACTCAAAGGCATCAATTCTTCTGTCTTCCTTATTTGTTGTCCAGCTTTCACATGCATATAACGCAATTGAAAATGCCATCGCTTGAGTCAGGCACACCTTAGCCTTCAAGGTGGTGTCTTTATTTTCAATACTTTAAAAAATTCCTTGGCAGCAGACTTTCCCAATGCAATACATCTTTTGATTTCTTGATGATTATTGCTTGCATGGACGTAGATTGCAGAATTAAGTAAAATGAAATCCTTAACAACCTCAAACTTTTCTCTGTTTATCATGTTGCTTAGTGGTCCATTTGTGGGGATGTTTGTTTTCTTGATGTTGAGGTGCAATGCATACTGAAGGCTGTGGTCCTTGATCATCATCAGTAAGTGTTTCAAATCTGCATCACCTTCTGCAAGCAAAGGTTGTGTCTTCTGCATGGTGCAGTTTGTTAATGAGTCTTCCACCAATCCTGATGCCTCATTCTTTTTAAAGCCCAGCTTCTTGGATTATTTCATTGACATACAGATTAAATAGGTGTGGTGAAAGGATGCAACCCTGACTCACACCTTTCCTGACTTTACACCACACAGTGTCTCCTTGTTCTGTTCACATGACTGCCTATTGATCCATTTATGGATTCCTCATGAGCGCAATTAAATGTTCCAGAATTCACACTCTTCACAATGTGATCCATAATTGGTTATGATTCACACAGCCAAATGCCTTTATAGAGTAAATAAAACACAGGTAAATATCTTTCTGAAATTCTTTGTTTCTATGCAAGATCCATCCGACATTAGGAATGATATCCGTGGTTCCATGTCATCTTCTAAGTCCAGCTCCAATTTCTGGCTGTTTCCTGTCAACACACTACTGCAGTCACTTTTGAATGATCTCTGGCAAAATTTTATTTGTGTTTGATGTTAATGATATTATTGATAATCCCTTTATCTGGTTGGATCACCTTTCTTAGGAATAGGCATAAATAGCGGATCTCTTCCAGTAAGTTGGCCGGCTAGCTGTCTTCCAAATTTCTTGGCATGGATGAGTAAACACTTCCAGTGCTGTATCTATTTGCTGAAACATCCCAACTGATGTTCCATCAATTTGTGGAACCTTCATTTTTGCTAATACCTTCAGTGCAGCTTTTATTTCTTCCTTCAGAATCATAGGTTTCTGACCATATTCTACCTCTTGCAATGGTTGAATTTTGACCAATTTTTTTGGTATAATGACTCTGTGTATTCCTCCCATCTTCTTTCGATGCTTCCTGAGTCATTTACTATCCCCCCTTGTATAAAATCATTTTAAAGTAGCTGTAAGATACTTGCCTAATACATGCAAAATTGTCTCGAGTTGCTAGTTCGCCTGAGAGAAAAAGTCCTCTAGTGCAGTGTTCAAGGTTGTACTTTGGCTCTAGTGGACTTATTCAATTTTTCTTCAGTTTCAACTTGAACTCTCATATGAGCAGTTGACAGTCCATTCCGTAGTCAGCACCTGGGCTTGTTCTGACTGATGTGATAGAGCTTTTCCATCATCTCTTTCCACAGATGTAGTTGCTGAAGAAAAACACATGACACTTGTCTGTCAGTTTGTCATACTGTGTGAACTGGTGTGTTGCTGTGATGCTGGAAGCTATTCTGCCAGTATTAAGATACCTGTGGGGTCAGCCACAGTGGGCAGGTTTTAGCAGAGCTTCCAGACTAAGAGACACTAGAAATAAGAACCTGGCAGTCTGATTCTGAAAAGAATTAGCCAGTGAAAACCTTATGAACAGCTGCAGAACATCATCAGTCATAGTGTCAGAAAATGAGACCCTCAGGTTGGTAGGCACTCGGAAGACAACTGTCTCTTCAAAGTAGAGTCAAGCTTAACGATGGGAATGGTGCAAAGCTTTTGTTCACTTGCTGATATGGCATGACTCAAAATGAGAAGAAACAGCTACAAGCATCCATTAATACCCAGAATGTGGAATGCATGAAATATAAATCTAGGGAAATTGGAAATCATCAAAAATGAAACAAAACACATAAGCATCAGTATCCTAGGCATTAGTGAGCTGAACAAGGTGGTATTGGCCACTGTAAATCAGACATATAGTCTGCTATGCCAGGAATGAAAACTTGAAGAGAAATGACATTGCATTCACTGTCAAAAAGAACAATTAAGATCTATCCTGAAGTACAATCCTGATAATATCCACAAGCCTACAAGGAAGACCAGTTAATGCAACTGTTACTCAAATTTATCCACCAACCACTAAGGCCAAAGATGAAGAAAATGAAGAGTTTTTACCAGTTTATGCAGTCTAAAATTGATAGCACATGCAATCAGGATGCATTCATAATTACTCATGATCGGAATGCAAAAGTTAAAAACAAAGGAGGGATCAGTAGTTGGAAAATATGTCCTTTGGTGATAGAAATGATGGCAGAGATCGCCTGATAGAATTTTGCAAGACTAACCACTTCTTTATTGCAAATACCTCTTTTACCAACATGAATGCCAACTACACACGTGGACCTCACCAGATAGAATATAAGGAATCAAACCAACTACATCTGTGGAAAGAGATGATGGGAAAGCTCTATCTCATCAGTCACAACAAGCCCAGCTGCTGACTACAGAATGGACCATCAACTGCTCATATGAGAGTTCAAATTGAAACCAAAGAAAAGTCAAACAATTCCACTAGAGCCAAGGTACAACTTTGAACAGTTTGCACTCGAGGACTTTTTCTCTCAGGCGAACTAGCAACTTGAGGCAGTTTTGAGTGTATCAGGCAAGTTCCTTACAGCTACTTTAAAATGATCTTATACTCAAACAAATGTATACAAATAATATGTTTTAACATATTCTAGATTTCTACAATTTACAGAACAAAATCTTTTAAACATTATGCTCTGTAATTGTTTTTTGTATGGTATTTTACATAACAATCCCTGAAGTGCATCCTCGGTTTGTCAGGGCATGTATCACAGTAAAAAACACACGACATTAGCCCTCAAAGCTTGAAAATACTCTTATATTTTCTGAGACATTCTACATAGTGGCTCTGCCCTTCAGGATCTAGGTATTGGCCACACTCTCTGGATTCTGAGTTGAGACCCCTGGCCCTGTGCTACAACTCTGCCTAGGTCGCTTGGATAGCAACTTTGCCCCCTCAGCGTTAGGTGCACCCTAAGCCCAACTTAGTGGCAATTCCACGCTTAAAAACACAGAAAGCCCTGGCTCCACCCTTTCAAATCCCAGAGGTCATGGCCACATCCTTTGCGACTGAGGTAGCTCAGCTTCGCAGGCTGTTTGTGTCTTCAGCTTTTGCTTCCTATGGCCACATAGCTTGGGCCTCAGGCCCACATCTGCCCTGCCGGGCAAGTGTTCCAAAGCTCTGTAGCTCCACTGGTTTAAGTGCCTGGAGGCACCCCACTCTTGCTGGAAAGCGTCCTGCCCAAAGGCACTCAACTCTCTCACTCCGTGGGTCAGCAAGGCCAGCTCACCGATTCAAGTGCCCAGAGGCACCCCGTTCCGCGAGGAAAGCTCTGTGCAGGCACTGACCTCTCTCGCTCCACTGGTCGGCTCCAGCGCTGCCTCTGGTTCTGCTGCTGCCGCTGCCGCTGCTGCCGGTCCTCTGTTGTTTCTCACCATCTGCGCCTTCTTCGTTCCTTCTGAATCTTCTATCTATTCGCAGTTTCAAAGTGGCTTCCACATTTTATGTATTTTCTAGAGCAGCACCCCACTCCTGGTACCAATTCTGTTTTAGTCAGCTAGGCTGCTCTAACAGAAATACCACAGAGTGGATGGCTTTAACAAAGAAAGATTTATTCCTACACAGTCCGGTAGGTGGCAAGTCCATATTCAGGGCATCCACTCCAGGGAAAGACTTTCCCCTTGATGGCTCTGGAGGAAAGTCCGGTATTGCATCAGTCTTTGTCCAGGGAGCGTCCTCACGCAAGAACCTCTGGTCTGAAGGACGCGCTCTGCTCCCGGTGCTGCTTGCTTGATGGTAGCGAGGTTCTCAAATTGCCCTTTGTTTCTTTTTCCTTTTATTCCTTGCAAGCTAAAAGCATTAAGGGTGGGGCAAGCCATACTCCAGAGAAACTCTCCCCACAGCAGGAATTCACAGCCCCACCCTAATCCTCTAACATACAGGTTAGCAAAACCACACAATGGAGGACAGTCCCAAGATACTGGGAACCATATCCCAGCCACGTGGCTGCACACATTTTTGGGGGGACACAATTCTAACCATGACACTTGGTAATTTCTGTTTGTTAAGATCGTCCTGGTTAAAAACAACAATTTTTGCCTCTCAGTTGCCTGAGATGCTCCTCTCAAGTTATCGCATGAAACACTGTGGAGCCTGAGAGGGCCTTTTGAGTTATTGCATGAAATGCTGGGGTGCCTGAGAGGGGTCTCCCAAGTGTAAAGCATGAATATGTCTCACCTGAGTTTAAAGACCATCTCAGGAATGTACTTGATGCATTGAGTACTAACGACCAAAGGCCAAATGAGTTGTGGAATGATATCAAAGACTTCATACATGAAAAAAGCAAATGCGTCATTAAAAAGAGAAGAAAAAAAGAAAAGACCAAATTGGATGTTATAGGAGATACTGAAACTTACTCTTGAATGTTGAGCAGCTAATGCAAAAGGAAGAAATGATAAAAAACTGAACATAAAATTTCTAAGGGTGGCTCAAGAATACAAAGTGTTATAATTTTTGTGCAAAGAGCACTCATGCTTGTAACTGCTAATTCCAACCATCTTCTTTCAAAAAATCCTTTGATACCTTGCCCCACTGTTGTTTGGAGATAGCCAGCTAGCAGATTTCTAGACAGATCAAACCAATTATTTGATTCCGCACACACATACCACTGTAGAAAATCACAAACCACTTGGACGGATGTTATACTAAATTCAGGATTTGCAGTCTAGAGGTTGGAAATATGGCCTGGGTGAAAGAAAGGAGGCCAAGGATCCCACGGTAGAATTTTTCAAGATCACTGACTGCTGTATGCAGCACAAATGCATTTTATTCAACAGCATAAACAGCAACTATACATACGGAGCTCACCAGACAGAACCCACAGGAATAAAGTTGACTGTGTCTATGGAAAAAGATGATGGAAAATCTCAATACCAGCTCAATATTCAGAATAAGGCCAGGGGCTAACTACGGAACAGACTATCAATTACTCATATGCAAGTTCAAGTTGAAGTGGAAGTAAACTATAACAAGCCCAAAAGAACCACAATATGACCTTGAGTTTATAGCACCCGAATTTAAAGACCATCTCTAGATTTGACACACTGAACACTAAAGACTGAAGACCAGGTGAGTTGTGGGATGATACCAAAGATTTTATTCATGAAGAAAGCAAAAGGTTATTAAAAAGATGGGAAATAGAGGAAAGACCAAAAGTGAATACTAGACTCCAAAACTTACTCTTGAATGTAGAGTAACTAAAGCAAATGGGAAAAAAAGTAGAAGTTAATGAGTTGAACAGAAGATTTCATAGGGTGGCTTGAGAATATGAAGTATTGTGATGTAATATACAAAGGCCTGGATTTAGGAAAACTGAAAGCATAGAGCACATTTGGTACTTTGCAAGGTTGAAAGTACTGAGGAAAAATACAAGCCTAAAGTTGCAATATTGAAGCATGCTGTGCGGAAAATATCGAAGGATACAGGATGCATCAATATAAAATGGAAGGAATAGACAGTCAGTATACCTAACAGAATTAATCAACATTCAACCATTTCAGAAGGTACCATGTAAGTAAGAAGTGATGGTACTGAAGGGAGAACGAAGAAACTACATTGGAGATACTGATAATAAATAAGGCTCCAGGAATTTACAGAATTACAATTGAGATGTTTCAACAAATGCGTGCAATGTTGAAAGTGCTCATTCATCTATCACAAGACGTTTGGAAGACAGCTACCTGGCCAACTGACTGGCAGAGATTCATATTTGTGTCACTCCAAAGAAACATAACCCTACAGAACAGAAATTATCAAACAATATCACTAATATCACACACAAGTAAAATTTTACAGAATATCATTCAAAAGTGCCTGCAGCAGTACAAGACAGTAAAGAAGTACAAGACTGTAAGAAATTCAAGTTAGATTCAGAAGAGGACATGGAACAAGAGATATTATTGGTGATGTCGGGGATCCTGGCTAAAAGCCGAGAATACCAGAAAGATGTTTTACTAACTGTGCAAAGACATTTGACTATGTGTGACACAACAAATTATTCATAACATTGCAAAGAACAGGAATTCTAGAACACTTAATGGTGCTCATGAAAAATCTGTATATGAATCAAGAGGCAGCCCTGCATACAGAACAAGGGGCTACTGTGTAGTTTAGAATCAGGAATGTGTGTCAGGGTTGTATCTTTCCATAGTACTTATTCAATCGGTATGCTAAGCAAATAGTCTGAGAAGCTGCACTATATGAAGAAAGATGTGGCATAAGGATTGGAATAAGGTTCATTAAGAGCCTGTGATATGCAGATAACACAATCTTGCTTTCTAAAGTGAAGTATACTTGAAAGACTGATGAAGTTGAAAGAGAACAGCCTTCAGTATTGATTACACTTGAACACGAGGAAAAGAAAAATCTTCACAAGTGGGTCAATAAGCAATACCGTGATAAATGGAGAAAATATTGATGTTTATCAAGGATTTCATTCTACTTGAATGTACAGTCAGTGCCCTTGGAATGAGCTATCAAGAAATGAAAGTACATGTTATTTTGAGCAAATCTGCTGCAAAAGGTATCTTTAGGGTTCTAAAAATAAAAAAAGTTACTTTGTGGACTAAGGTGCACCCAACCCATGCCTCGGTATTTTCAATCACCTCATGGACATGAAAGGTGGACAATTAACAAGGAAGACTGAAGAAGAATTGTAGCTTTTCAGTTAATGGTATTGATGAACATTACTGAATATTCCATAAACTGCCAGAAGAGTGAACAAATTTGTCTTGGAGGAAGTACAACTAGAATTTTCCTTGAAGCAAAGATGGTGAGACTTCATCTCACATACTTTGGACATAGTATCAGGAGGGATCACTCCCTGGAGATGAACATCGTGCTTAATAGGGGGTCAGTGAAAAGGAGGGAGACCCTTAAGGAGATAGACTGACACACTCACTACAACAGTGGGATAAAACATAACAATTTTGAGGGTGGTGCAGGACTGGGCAGTGTTTCATTTTGTTGTGAATAGAGTTGCTGGAAATTGGATCTGCCTTGAGGGCATTTAAAACCACCACCACCATCACCCAACAACGAGTACTACCTGGCAGTCCTTCTGCAGTTATTATAGTTATTTCTAATATTTGTCACACTCTGCAAGCCATCCACTCTTCTATTTACCCCTTGACTAGCTTTGAAAATGAAATGCAACAGATTTTTGCCAACTTATCCATGGCATTCATCCTTCCTCTCCCAAGTATATCGCTAACACCTTGACCTGTGCTCTGGTTTGCAGCCCCTCCCGTATTAGGCACCTTGCTTCATATTTGTTTCTCCTGACTCACTTCTTCCCTTCAGCGCTTAAACTTTCTAGAGTTTCTCTGATCTGAGAAACACACACACATAAACAACCCCAAACGCTCCCTACTCATATCCTCTTCTAACTTACCTTGCTTTATCTTTGTCTTCCTCTTCACAGCCAAATTTATTGGGAACAAGTTTTGTTCCTCTTCTGTCTTACTTCCTCTTACTTCCTATACTACTTGGCTTTCACTTCATTTGCTGAAACGGCTCTCATTAGATTCTCCAGATACTCAATCCAAGCCTCATCTCACTGCACTCAGTCTTTCTGAAACCAACCGGTTACCGACGAGTAGACTCTGCCTCATGGGGACCCCAGATGTGCTCCATAGCATTCTCAATGGGGTGGTTTTTCAGAATTAGATTCTTCGGGTTCTTTTTGTTTTGTTTTGTTTTGAGGTGCCACTGTGTTGACTTGAACATCACACCTTTTGGTTAGCAGCCTAGAGCATGAACACTTTGCATTACTAAGGGTTTCCAGGCTTTATTGAAGAGGTCTACAAATAGGTGGAGTTCTTGTTTGCTGCTGACACTTGTCACATCCCGTCCTAGGCCTGGAATACACTTCTTTTCACAGAAGGACAACTGTTACCTATTCATCTTTGTTCAGAAATTGGCATGGCTTCAGGGCAGCCTTTGCTAACACTCCCCACACCCAGTTACCAGGTGTGATGCCCTGCGTGCTGGCATAGCATCTTCTACTTAATCCTTGTTTACATTTATTACATTGCATGGATATTTCTTGTTTACTTATGAGCCTCCTTTGCTAGACCATAAGCCATTTGAGGTCAAGAACTATATCACAGTACTTCACACATGCCTGGATTATTTATGTTCCATACATGTACTTTGGAATTAAATTTACATCTAGAGCCAAATTACAAGTAACAGTATAAGTCACTTGGATTTTCATTTCTGGGTATTAAAAAGTAATCAAAAGTTTTTAATGAAAGGAGTAACTTGATCAAAAGGATAATTTTATAATAGTCTCCCTTTTTCAGCTTGTTCCACCAACCATTTGATTATGAGATGTCTACTTCGCTGTGTGCAAAATTGTGCTGACCTTCAATGACTTTCTTCTATCTTTCAAGTAGACCTCAGGGAAAAGCTGCATTTGGAGAGCAGGGCAGGGCACTGGAGTTTGCAATATGGTTGGGGGATGGTCAGGTGGAAATGTCTAGTGGGCATCTACATAATGGCATCTGATGTTCTGGTGAGGTCTGAGCTAGGGACATAAGTTTTAGACTCAGCCGCATATACACAGTAGTTGAGATAAGGGAGTGTGTGTGTGTGATCCCCAAGAGAGAGCACGCAGAATGAGGATAGCAGAGAGGTAGAATGTAAAGTCCTTGAGGATACGTTTTAAGGATGGACAAAGGAAGAAGGATGATGAGAGAAAGGAGATCATAAAGAAATGATCAGAGAGGAGACGAAGAACTCTAGGAAGGACATCTGGGGACCACTCGGCCTTGAGTTCTCCTGTGCCTGTCCTCGGGCCTGGTTCACTCTCCCTCCACTTCAGATCCTGGACTGAACAGCACAGAACTCAGCTGCTACGGACTGGGTACGCTGCATATGCACGTGGTCTAATTTTAATGAGTCTCATGTCACTGGACAGAAAGTTTATCTTTGGCCAATTTCTATTACATTTACCCCAACAGCTGGCTTAAACCTCTTTTGTGAGGAGCTTTGTGGTTCTTTACCATCACTCTTTTGGTTCTGTTTCTTGTTTTGGTAACAGGTTTACTGAGATACATCTTACATACCACAGAACTCCCACCTTTAAAGTGTACAATTCATTGTTTTTTAGTACATTAAAGGAGTAACACAAGCATCAAACAATTTTAAAACATTTTATGACTGCCATAAAGAAATCCTATACCATTAGCTCTCACCCTTCCTTTGCTCTTACCTGATAGCCCTAAACCAAAAAAAACAAATCCACTGCTGTCAACTTGATTTGGACTCACAGGGACCCTATAGGACAGAGTAAAACTGCCACATATTTTCCAAGGAGCACTTGGTGGATTTGAACTGTCCACCTTTTAGTTAGCAGTCATAGCTCATAACCACTATGCCACCAGAGTTTCCATCCACTAGTTTAATTCTTGTCTCCATAAATTTGTCTATTCTGAACATTCCCTTGTTTCTATCTTAAACATCTGTGTGCTTTTCCTTTTTCACTTTTACATCACAGCCAAGTCGCCAAGTGCCGTTGATTACATCACAGCAAGGGTATAATGTGACTTTCAATGTGTTTATTATAAATAATATATAATCACTATTTCATTGTTTAATGTACATTCTCTTATCAAAACTATGATTAATAATTTCTCAGATCTAACTTTTGAGTACATTTCTATATTTATACTAGGCAGGATGTCACACTATATTGATCATTTAGGCATTATCACACAAGCTGTGTTTTTCATAAAATGTAATTATGGCAATTTCACATTGCATTATATAAATCAGAATGTATTACAACTATTAATTTGGGTAACAACAACAGACTATTTATATAAAATAGAAGAAAAAAAAGAAAAAAATCTCACCAGAATATTTTGTTTCCATATAATTATGGAGTCTGTCTACTTGTGGAACAAATGACCAGCTAATGGTATAATCTACACTAAAGCCGGAATAATTCTTCATGAACTTGATGGGGAGTTATCCAAAGCTTCTTTGGGAGTTATTCTAAATAGCAACTACTCCACATTCTTCTGACAACTCAATAATGTAAACCACCAAAAAGGATGTTTCTGGAGTCTGGTTTAGTGCAAGTAAACTTCCTTCTCCAGTCTACTGCTGGGTCCGTGATTCTAAGACATTAATTGTATCAGAATATCCCAGTAGTTTGTTAAAATTCACATGCTACGCTTTGGTTCAGGAAGTCGATGGGAGGGGTGGGGGTAAGGTGGTTGCTGTTAGGGTAACAAGTTGATTCCAAGTCATAGCAACT
The DNA here is from genome assembly GCA_028571685.1 of Heterohyrax brucei. Lineage (NCBI taxonomy): Eukaryota > Metazoa > Chordata > Mammalia > Hyracoidea > Procaviidae > Heterohyrax > Heterohyrax brucei. Next base: position 87,016,543 of record CM053147.1, on the reverse strand, counting down.
AAGTATAACAGAGAAGTGCCGCATATGGTTTTCTAGAGTATACTCTTACAGGAGCAGATCGTCAGATCTTTCTCTAGCAGAGTCTCTGGGTGGGCTTGAACCACCAACCTACGAGTTAGCAGCCAAATGCTTAGCATTTGCACCACCAAACCAAAAATCCATTTCAATCTAATCTATTCTAACTCATAGTGACCCCCTAGTGATAGAGTAGAACTCCCCCAGGGGGTTTCGAATGCTGTAGTCTGTTACAGATGCAAACTACCACTTCATTCTCTCACGGAGTGGCTGGTGGGCGCCAACCTTTTGATTAGCAGTCAAGCACTTAACCACTTCTCCTTAATTACATGATTAGTCCAGCTGATCTTATTTTGAGTTTTTCTACCCAGCAGAGCAGATCCTGTAAATGGCCTCTAGTATCCCTTCTTTGGCCTCTGATTCCTTTGTAAAATTCTAGGTCTGTTAAATATACTCAGGTATTTGCAATCATTTCAATGAGTTTTATAGTATTATAGATGATTTTCAGTTTCTCTCATGGCTAACATCTTTGGCTTGCACATTTTTGTTCCTTCTTTCTTCTTCAGGGCTTAGTTTTGTTTTCTTTGCTGATAGGTGTAGGCACGTTATGGAGAATTGGCCAGTCTCCTTTGTCCTGCTTTACAGATAGAGTACAACCCACACCAAGCAAAATTTAGGGAGTAAATGCCTCTTTAATCTGGAGTCACAGTGCTGCAAAGGCTACCATTGTCCATTATCTCTACAACGTGGTGAAAGATCATCTCTAGTTCAAAACCAAAATACAAAGAGAAACAGAACCAAGAAAAGAAAGAGAACTTGATAATATTGTTTGATCCTGGATTGAGTCATACTTGATAACAGCAATACTCTTGTTATTCTGAATTATATGAGCCGATAAATTCCTTGTTCAAGTAACCTAGTTTTAGTTGAGTTTCTGTGGTTTCAAACTGTAAAATTCTGACTACATCATTCCTGACATTAACTGCTAAGCAAGGATAATTTTACATTAAAAATGTTAAATTATATATAGCTAGACTGTATTTATTACTTAGAAGTAAAATATCAGGCACAATATTTTGAGATTTATTCACATTGTCATGGAGTCAATTTTGATTCCTAGTGACCCTATCGGACAGGGTAGAATTTTCCCATAGAATTTCTAAGGAGTTCCTGGTAGCTTTGAACTGCCGACACTTTGATTAGCACCTGTAGCTCTGAACTACTATACCACTAGGTGTTTTAGTACTAAAAACTGTTAACGAGTCTAAGTGGTTTGACTGTGGTGGCAGGAGTCATGAAAAAGAAGCAACAGCTCTCAAGAGGTTCAATGTCTTACTTTGGAAACCATAACTAAAAAAAGTCATGATTTTTCTGATAAACCGCTGATAATGAATGACCCAAGATGGTGTTTGTAGTATGACATTCCTTATAGTTAAATAAAAATGTGTATCTCCCCAAAGCATTCAGATTTGTATGCCACCATTTAACCATCATAAATTCATACCATTTATGAAAATGCCATTTTGGTATTTACATATGTGATTTGAACCCAATAACTGTTCCATGGGAGAAAAATGTGTCAATCTGCTTCCATAAAGAAAACTTACGGGGCATTTCCACTTTGTTTTATAGGGTTGTTATGAGTCAAAATCGACTTGATAGTAGCAGGCTTGATTTTGGGTATATTCACATAGTGAACAGAACACTCCAACTGTTTATTAGAGAGAGAGTTTAGGTTTTAAATTGTTTTTGCTGTATAACAAATGTTTCTTTTTGCCTTGCTATTCTACTTACGATATTCAGTCCTGATCCAAACCCAGCCTCACAGCTAGTTGAACATGCAGCAGAGAATTGTTTTGCTCAACACTAGCCTCCAAGAAGCTGATTTCTGTTCCCAAACAGCTGCTGTTATTCAAACAGTGGTAGGAGGTGGCATACAGGTGGGAATGGAGTTGTTCCTAATTCAGATTCTTGTTATTTATCAGTAAAGGGCTTAGATTTGGCTGCAGGAGGAAGAACTGGTTAAACCAATTAGAGGAAAGATTGCTTCAACTTTTGAAGTTCAGTTCCAACGCCACGTTACTATGTCTTTCATTACACAGTGGAACCTGTAAGAGCTGGAACTCAGTGAGACTACTTTCCATTTCTGGATCTCACAAGTTCTCCCTTTGATAGGGTGAAATCTCACCACTTTTCTATTGCTTGTCTTAAAGGAAAATATTTGCATTTTCTTTCTCAGACAGGTTTCCACCTTACACAGGTGCCTGTTTTGATAGATTTTATTATGAGAATTTGTTTCCAAGAACACGAAGTGTAAGAGTAATAAAGAGGTAGAACACAATAAGGCCAGCGAAAATGTCAGCATTTAGACAGTAAATTTTTTTTAAAAAGGAAACACACACATACACATACTTCATCTGATTTAAAAACACTCATAGGAAATCTGCATATTTCTCCATTCATGAAATGAGGGGTGGTGTGTATTTCTTCTTATTTCCAGCTTCAAAAGCCTATTATCTCAGGTCAATGCTCTATAGTGTCAGCAAATAACTACCTTGAGTTTTAGAGCCAAGGAAAATTTGCAGTTTTGAAAATTGCACTTGGAGACCTGAGGAATGGATTGGTGATGAATGGCTCAGATTCAGCTACTACAAAGGAGAATGTTACTTCTTGCCTTCTTGACAAGGCCAGAAATCACCCAAACAAACAAACAATAGCCTCTTTAAACTTCTCAATATATAAAGTGCTGTACTAAAAACAAACAAAACCAAATCCATTGCCACAGAGTTGGTTCCTACTCATAACAACCCTACAGGACAGAGTAGAACTGCCCTATAGAGTTTCCAAGTCTATAATCCTTATGGAAACCAACTACAAGGTATTTCTTTCACAGAATGACTGGTGGGTTAGAACAGTCAACCTTTCAGTTAGCAGCCAAGCACTTTAACCACTGTGCAACCAGAGCTCATTAGAAGTAGTGTTCCCACTGCCATCGAGTTGGTTCTCACGTACATCAACCCTATAGGATGGGGTAGAATTGTTCCGTAGGGTATCCAAGACTGTAACCTTTCCAGGAGCAGACCACCGTGTCTTTTTCTCCCTTGAAGAAATACTAAAAAGAAAGCAAAAACCAAATCCATTGCCTTCAAGTGGATTCCCACTCATAGCAACCATGAAGCAATACTAGGGAGAACAAAATATCAAGTACATTTTGTTCCATTATAATATTTATAATTATATCCTGGCTCTAGTTAACTGGGGCAGCAGGATATTCTGAAATAAGCTGCTATTGAATTACCTAAGACAACAAGGAGACAAACTGATTTTTAACACTGACAGTTTGTCTACCAAAACCCTTTTCTGTTAATACAACACCTGAGTTTCACAAGTCACTCCTTTATGGTAGTAGAGACCCAGTCCACATGTGTTTTTTCAGCTACAGGAGAAAGACTTGAAAGAGGTGGGACTTTTTTGAATAAGTTTCAAGGAGTGAGCTGTCTTTTCAATCTAAATTTCGACTTTTGGCTTTTACAAGGAAATAGGGATGATGTAAAAAACTTATGGTGGATTCCTTTTCAAGGTTAAAAGAGCAACAAGAATATTTATGTGACTGAAGAGGAGACTCATCACAAGCATGTGTGATTTCTAAAGACAGAGACACTCCCCATAGCATGACAAGAATGCCTTGACCTTTCCTAAAACAGTTTATACACTGGGCTGCGAGTTTCTTAGGATAGAGACAAAGTTAAAAATTTTCCAAATGAAAATGTAAGTGATTACTCTTTGCCGTAGAAATGGTATATGAAAACAGCTAAAACTGGTGTTATGATGTTTTTGCTACCATGGCTTTAAAGAATCAGTAAAACTTCACTGACTTGCTCAAGTAAACTAGAGATGAGAACTGTAATTTCTGCTTAGAAGCCTCACTGGTATACTGCAGGTATAGTCCATGAACTTAATACTATCCTTTATTGAATTTTTCAGTAGCGTTCACTAAGTAGATTCCTTTGCTTTCAGTAATACACATTTAAACATATAATTTAAATAAAGGATACAATTCACTATGTGAAATGTTACCTTACAGGGAGTTTATTACTAGTCCTCCTAAACTAAGTAATATTTTAAAAATGTAACACTAACTGGTTTTAAATATTTTGAGCAGCTCTGCAAAATATTTTAGAATTTATTACTATTTGCTGTTTTACTATATGGTCACTTTCTGAGTTATTTATTTCTTTCTCATTCTTACTTTTAATCCATAATATGTGTCCACATTGCTATTGTTTACTTTTATAATGCCTGCAATTTCTTTGTGGGTCCTAATTTTAAACCCAAAGGCCTGTGGTCACAGCACAAGAATAATTACTAGGAATATCAAGAAAAGGAAAATGGAATCATTTTAGTAATTTAGTTTCCATTCCAGAAATACATTGGTGCTCTTATGATGGCACTTGTTATTATTGTTAGTTGATGTCAAATTGGTTCCATCTCAAGGGGACCCCCATGTGCACAGAGCAGAATTCTCCTTAGGCTTTTTCAGGCTGTGACTTTTCAGAAGCAGAATGCCAAGCCTGTCTTCTGAGGTGCCTCTAGGTGGTTCAAAATGCTGATCTATTGCCTAGTAGTGGAGTGCTCAACTGTTTGTGAAACCCAAAGACTTCTGATGGTATCCTGCTGCCAACTCTTGGCTTCAGGTAGGTAATTTATCCAAGGCAGTCTGTATGTATTTGTTTAATAAGTTAGTGGGCTAAGGGTCAAAGAAAGTAATTCATTCATTCATAGGTACAATAAAACCATAAAATCATTAATATACGTAAAGGGGGTCTAATGCAAGCAACAACCAATGTGGCCAACCATTGCCTTCATGTTGATTCTGATTCATAGACATCCTATTGGACAGAGTAGAATATCCGCCACATAGAGTTTCCAAGATGTACCTGGTGGATGGATTCAAACTGCCAACTTTTTGATTAATAGCCACAGCACTTAACCAATACATGGCCAAGGTTTCCAATTAGGTACTAGGAAACATATCTTGAGGGAAACTGTTTAAATTAAGCAATAAATTGAATCCACGCTTTGGGTATATCCAAGGAGAAATGAAATTGTGATGTGTTAAGACTGTATCTATATATCAAGGTGGACTTACTTTCCCTATGTGGTCTTTTGGGATGTATATATTCCACAGGAATTTTGACTGGCATAATAAAAAAAAAATTTTTTTTTAATTTTTAAGAGGGGATATAATTTGCATCTTAATCCCACTGAAGAAGAGCACAAAATGTTAAATCGTAGCTCTGTGAAGCCATTATTATCCAGATTGATAAATTACTAACAAATGCCTTCATGCAAAGAAAAGCTGACAGAATCTAGGGCATTGCATCCTAAAATATTTTTGAAAAACAATGTGCCCCTTTAAGCATTTTAAAATTAATATCTAAAAATTTACATGAGAAGCTTCAAAGGTTAAAAGTATAAAATATATTATTACTCTAAACGCATATTTATGTATTTATTTATTTTTTTATTATGATTAAGTGAAATGTGCATTCCCATATAAATTTGCATGCCCACCTATATGCAGCTTCCACTGCTCTCCCTGCCTGTTGACAGCACAATATTCCTCTCTGCTCCATACATGTTTCATCCTTCCAACGGTCCCACTTCCCCTCCTCTCCATCCACTCCCCTTGCTCCAGCCAGAGGTCAGCAGGATGATATCCTAGAGATGCATAGAACCACAAAGTGCACCCAATATACAGTCGCCCTGGGTTGCCAAGTTCAACCCATTCCTGTCGGAAAAGTGGATCTTCATGATGATTTATGGCCCAGGGCAGCATCAGGGCCAGCGGCCATGCTCCTAGGGGAATCCTGAAGCCTCTGGAACATCAGTTGTGGTCATTTAGTAGAGATCTCAGGGTGCACCGCTTTTTATTCTTGTGTTGCCAATGAGACTCAACTTTGTGAGCTCCATTGCGGCTATCACTGGTGGTGGCTGGGCACCATCTGGTTCTTCCAGTCCCAAGTCAATGTAGACAATCACTCTTGTGGATTTCTCTGTCTTCTGGTTTGTCTTTCCTCCACGTCGTTTTGGTCCTTGGTGATCATCCAGTTCTGCTGAGCTGGGACCATTTCCTGTGCCCTCAGATAGCAGCTTGGCAGCTTTTAAGACCCCAGATGCCACTCGCCAATGTGGGATGCAGAGAGCCCTCTTACCAAAATGCTAGTTGTGCCAATTGGCCTCGATTTCATCTAAGAGCATGGTCCCCTGCCCCCCTCCCCAAGCTACTCTGTCCTTGCAATACTGAGTTAAGATGGAAGGAGTACTCAAGTTATGTTGAAGTCCACTTAATATTGTTCTTGTTTCTAATGTGTGCTGTCACTGATTTCCCCCAACCAAATTCCTATCAACCATCTAATCTAAACCCTCTCCCCTCCCCCTCCCTCCCTCCTCTCCCTTGCAGCTGTCAAAGAGTCTTTTCTTCTATGCATAAGTCTGTTTTTGAGTTCTTATCGTAGGGGCCTCATACAGTATTTGTCCTTTTGTCACTGACTACTTTCACTCAGCATAATGTCTTTCAGTTGAAACCAGGTTAGGAGATGTTTCCTGGAATTATCATTGTTCTTTATCATTGCATAGTGCTCCATTGACTATATATACCATAGCTAACCTATCCATTCCTCTGTTGTTTGGCATCTGGGTTGATTCTGTCTTTTTGCTATGGTGCACTGTGCTGTGATAAACACTCTTGTGCATGTATCCATTAGTATGAATGGCCTTGATTCTGTAGGATATATTCCAAGTAGTGGAATTACTGGGTCAAATGGTATATCTAGATCCCCTATTTTAAGGAAGTGCCAGATTGCTTTCCAAAGAGGCTGGACCATTTTGCAACTCCACCAACAGTGTAGGAGAGTTCCACTTTCTCCACAGCCTCTCCAGCATTTGTTATTTTGTGTTTTTTGGATCATGGCCAACCTTGTTTGGGTAAGATGATACCTCATTGTCATTTTAATTTGAATTTCTTTAATAATGAAAGATCGTGAGCATGCCCGCATGCGTTTCTTGGCTGCCTGGATCTCCTCTTTAGAGAAATGTCTGTCCATCTCCTTTGCCTATCGATTAATTGGATGATTTATTGTCTTCTTATTGATATTTTAGTACCTTATAGCTTATGGAGATCAGGCGTCGGTCTGACATAGAGTTGCCCCATATTTTTTCTCATTCTGTAGATGACCTTTTAATTCTATTAATGAAGTCTTTGGTTGACCAAAAGTGCTTGATTCTTAATAGTTCCATTTATCTATTTTCTCTTCTGTTGATTGTGGTTTGTTTGACAGATTTTGAAGTCTATGTTGTGTATTAAAACTTTCACTGTTGTTCCTACCTTTTCTTGGATGAGCTTTATCTTTTTAGATTTGATACGTAGGTCTTTTATACAGTTGGAGTTGGTTTTTGTGCAAGGTGTAAGATATGAATCTTGTTTCAATTTATTGCAGATGGACATCTAATTTTACCAGCACCATTTGTTGAAGAGATTGTTTTTACCTCAGTTTAATGTCTTAGGGCTTTGTCGAATATCAACTGTTCATAGACAGATGATATCATCTCTGGGGTCTCAATTCTGTTCCATTGATCAATCTATCTGTTCTTGTACCAGTACCAGACTGTTTTGACCACTGTGGCAGTGTAATAGGTTCTGAAGTTGGGTATAAGAGGCCTCCCAGTATGTTCTTCATCTTTAGTAGTACCTTACTTATCTGAGGCTTCTTCTCTTTCCAAACAAAATTGGTGATTTGTTCTCCATCTCATTAAAAAATGATGCTGGAACTTGTATTGGGATTGCATTATATAAGTAGATTGCTTTGGGTAAAATAGACATTTTCACAATGTTAAGTCTTCCTATCCATGAGCAGGGTAGGTTTTTCCATTTATCTAAGTCTGTCTTAGTTTCTTGTAGTAAGGCTTGTAGTTCTCTTTGTAAAGGTCTGTTATTTATCTGGTTAGATTAATTCCTAGGTACTTGATTTTCTTAGGGGCTATAATAAATGGTATTGATTTGATGATTTCTTCCTTAACAGTCTTGTTGTTGGTATAAAGGAATCCTACTGATTTACTTATGTTTATCTTGTGTCCTGAGACTTTGTTGAACTCTTCTATCAGTTTGAGTAGTTCACTTATAGATTCTTTGGGATTCTCTGCACATACAATCATATCATCAGCAAACAGGGAGATTTTGACTTCTTTTTTCTGATGCATATGCCCTTTATTTCTTGGTCTTGTCTAATTGTTCTGGCTAGAACTTCTAGTACAATGTTGAATAGGATAGTTGAGAGTGCACATCCTTGTCTAGTTCCTGTTCTCAAGAGAAACTCCTTCAGTCTCTCTCCATTCAGGATGATGTAGACAGTTGCCCTGTATAAATGACCCTTATTGCATTGAGTAATTGGCCATCTATGCTTATTTTGCTAAGAGTTTTTAGTATGAATGGGTGTTGGACTTTATCAAATGCTTTTGTGCATCAATGGACAAAATCAGGTGATTCTTGTCTTTTGTGATATTTATGTGGTTAATCACATTAATTGTTTTTCTGATGTTCAGCCAGCCTTGCATCCCTGGAGTGAATCCAACTTGGTCAGGATGGATTATTTTTTGACATGTTGTATTCTATTGGCAAGAATTTTGTTGAAGATTTTTGCATCTAGGTTCATAAGTGATGCTGGTCTGTAGTTCTTCTTTCTGGTTGGGTCTTTCCTTGGCTTTGGTGTCAGGGTTATGCTGGCTTCATAGAATGAGTTTGGGAGTACTCCTTCCCTTTCTATACTGTGAAATAGTCTCAGTAGTATTGGAGATAACTCTTTTCTAAAAGCTTGGTAGAATTCTACAGTGAAGCCATCAGGGCCCAGGCTTTTTTTTGGTTGGTAGTTTTTTGATGACTTTTTCAATTTCTTCCTTTGTGATGAGTATATTAAGTTGTTTTGCTTCACCTTGTGATAATTTGGGTAGGTGATATGAATCCAGGAATTTGTCTGTTTCCTCTAGGTTTTCCAATTTGTTAGAGTACAGTCTTTCATAGCATTCTGTTATGACATTTGGGATTTCTGTTGGATATGTTGTGGCAACTCCCCTCTCATTTCTAATTTGGGTTATTTGTTTCCTTTGCTGTTTTTCTTTAGTAAATTTAGCCAGTGGTTTGTCAATTTTGTTGATCTTTTCAAAAAACCAGCTTTTGGTCTTTTCAATTGTTCTTCTATTCTCTAATTCATTTAGTTCTGCTCTAATCTTTATGATCTGTTTTCTTCTGGTGTCTGAGGGGTTCCTCTGTTGTTCTCTCTCTACTTGTTCAAGCTGTAGGGTTAGTTCCTTGGTTTGGTTTCTTTCTTCCTTCCAGATGTGTGCATTTATGGAGATAAACAGACCTCTGGGCACTGCTTTGGTTGTATCCCATAGGTTCTGGTAGGAAGTATTTTCATTCTCATTGGAATCCATGAATTTCTTTATTTCATCCTTGATTTCTTCTATAATCCATGTTTTTTTGAGCAAGATGTTCAGTTTTCAAGAGTTCCACTTTCTATGTTTTTTTTCTGCTATTGATTTTGACTTTTATGGCTTTATGATCTGAGAAGATGCTTTTCGGTAATTCAATGGTATGGATTTTGTTGAGAATTACTTTATGTCCTAACAGAATATTTATGCATTTAAATGATTTACAATTGGAGCTAATTTGCAAGTATTACACTTTCCCACATTCAGATTTCCAAAAATATTTTTATGCAAAAAATATTTTTTATGCAAACTCCACAGTCATCTCCCACATCAGTGTTTTTCTCTGCCCCAAAGCATTTTTTTTTAAAACAATAATATTTTATTGTATTTTTCCTGAAGGTTTATACAGCAGTTTAGGTTCCCATTCAGTGATTTCTACACAAGTCATTCAGTGACATTGGTTACATTCTTCACAGTGTGTGAACATCCTCAGTATTTCAGTTCTGGTTTTTCTGTTTCCAGTCATCTGATTTCCCTACCCTCTTGAATTCTGGTCTTTGTTTTAAAGTTGTTGTTGACTGTTTGGTCTCACAGAGGCAATTTTTCAAAGGAGCACAGTACTTACAGGTGATATTCATTATTTTTTAAACTCATTTGTTATTTAGTTACAAGATTTCCTGAGCGGTTAGTTTTCAGTTCAGGGTTTGAAGAGTATCTAAGGTCAATATTTTCAGGGAGTCCTCCAGTCTTAACCAGTCAAATCAAGTAAGTCTGCTTTCTTTTTTTTTTAAAAAAAGGAATTTGTGGTTCCATTCCATATCCTCCCAATTATGGTGCCATTAATTAGAATGATCAGTAATGGTCGCCAGCCACCATCTAGTTTATTTGGCCTCAGGGTATAAGAGGCCGTGGTTTGTATAGACTACTTGTCCTGTAGACTATTTTCTTCTTTGAGGCTTTAGTTTCCTTCTTTCTCTTGCTCCAAATGAGTAGAGACCAATAGTTGTCTCTTAGATAGCCGCTCACAAGTTTTTAAGACTCCCAACACCACTGAAAATTAGGATGCAGAACATAACTTATGAACTACATTATACCAATTGACTAAGATGTCTCACAAGACTGTGGTCCTAATCTCTAACTCACAAATCCAATCATATGAGGTTATTTGCTTGTGTCCAGGAGGTATCTGTAACTGTACCCATATATGTTTATGAATATATGCTCTTCAATGCTAGCACTTTTCAGTGGTAATTTATCTGCAAAGATAATTCAGTAAGTGAAATAAAACAGAAATACAAGGTTAAAGGAAATAAGGATCAATGTAAAATTTCTGGCTACCAAAGGCAATCTTGTTTATGTATTTCAAGTGGGTGATGATGACATAAAATCTATATAGTGTTTAAGTGATCTCTTATGACTTTAAATGTGCTGTAGAAGTTTCATTTTAGAATACCACAGTTAGAATATGCTGAAAATTGTACACTTTTACAAGTGCTGGAGGGTACATGGACGAACTGGAAAACTAATCCATTGCTGTGGGACTGTAAAATGTCACAGCTGTGTGGAAAATAGTCTACTGACTGCACAAAAAACTAGAGGACAACTGCCATATAACCCAGCAATTCCATTTCCTAGAGATCTAATAGAAAAAAAAAAAGAAAAAAGAATAGACATGCATATTTATGTTCATCATGAGTCAGATCCAACTCGACGGCACTTGGCTGGCTTGGCTCAGCATTATTCACAATAGTAAAAAGAAGGAAGCAATGTACTGTATTTTTGTAATGTTCACCTTATACATTCATTTGCCAACAGCTCCCTCCCCTCATAAGGTATTTTTGTAAGAAATATATATGTTAACATAGCAAGGCTTATGAAAATACCTTATAGAAAGAGGGAGTCATTAGCATGTCTCGTAGATTGAATTGTGTTCACTCAAAAATAAGTGTATCAATTTGTCTGGACCATCCTTCTTACTAGAGTATGATTGCCCAGAATTTTCTCATCTGATGGTATTTTCCTATATGTTATAAATTCTATTGCTATGATTTAATATGAATTAGTGGCAATTATATTGATGAGGTCTACAAGATTGCATGACATCTTAAGCCAGTCTCATTTGAGATATAAAAGAAAAAGGAGCAGAGAGTCACAGGGCCCTCATACCACCAAGAATGCAGGGCCTGGAGCACAGCTTCAAACCTAAAATTCCTGCACTGAGCCACTCCAAGATCAAAGGAAGACTGATGCAAAACAAGGACTTTCCTCCAGAGCCAACACAGAGACAAAGCTTTCCTCTGGAGCCAGTGCCCTGAATTCAGATTTGTAGCCTACTGGACTGCGAAAAAAATATATATATATATTTTTTTGTTAAAGCCATCCACTGGTGATATTTGTGTTATAGCAGCTGTCTTAGTCATCTAGCACTGCCAACACAGAAACACTACAAGTGTTATTTCTCATTTAAAAAAGAAATTTTATTTTGTCACAGTCCAGTAGGCTACAAGTCCAAATTCAGGGCAACAGTTCCAGTGAAAGTCTTTCTCTGTTGGCTCTGGAGGAATCTCATTGTCATCAACAACAGTGTAAAGCTGCACTATAAAGTTTCCTAGAAGGACCTGGTAGGTCTGAATTGCCAGCCTTTTGGTTAGTGTTATATCTGTTAACTACTGAGCCACCAGGGCCTGTACATGTACACCTATATGTGTGTTTAAAAAAAATAATTAAAAATTGCTGTTGAGTCAATTCTGATTCATAGAGACCCTGTAGGTCAGAGTAGAACTGCCCCATAGAATTTCCAAGAAGCACTAGGTGGCTATGCCACCACAGTTTCCTAAATCTCTAGAGATTAATTATAAATGGTTAATATTGATGCTTCTTTCCATTCAGAACCCTCCCCCCTTTTTACATTTCCTTCCATATTGGTGTCCTTGGAATTGTTTTGGACATTTTACGGTGGATCAGTTAAGGGGAAATTGGTTAAAACATTTCCTGGCTGTAATGGTTAAGACTGTATGTCAACTTGGCTGGACAGTGATTTTCCTTATTTTGGCAGCTGTATAAAGTGCCTGGGTCAGGGCCCGTAGTGTCTTCCCACCTCAGCCCTTATCTCTCCACCTTCCACTGTCTGCTTCCTGTCTGCTCACTTTGCCAAAAGCTCCTGCTCTTTAGTTTTCTCATGTACAGTTCTTGGTATTTGAATCAGCAGCTCTCACAATCCACAAGCAACAGTCCTGTTCCCTGACCTGTTAAGCATGGGTCCAGTAGCCCCTGAAGTTCCATGAATCAGCAGAAACCTTGCAGTCTAGTCTGGCATCTTGGGATTAGTCAACTGTGAGTTGGAGCTGCAGCTGTAATTGCCGACCTGCCAACCTTGGGTTCACCTGCTTCTGCAGCAGTGTGAGGCTTTTACTCTGATTTAGGACTTTGGACATTTCAGGTTCTACAACTGCATGAGCTATTTCCTTTATGTAATTTTTTTCTATACATATTATACATGTTACTGGTTTTGCTTCTCTACAGAACCCAGCCTAAGACAACCTAGTACCAAGAGTGGCATGCTGCTCTAACAAACACCTAAAATGTGGAAGTGGTTTCAAAACTGTAAATGGAAAGAAGACTTAGAAGGAATCAAGGAGAACTATTAACACCAAAGAAGGGGCAGATGGTGAGAAACAAGCAGCAGAATCAGACCAGGGTGAGAGAGTGCTGGAGCTGACCTATAGAGTGAGAGAGCTGAGTGCTCGTGCAAAGAGGTTTCCTGGTGGAGTAGGGTACTTCTGAGCACTTGAATCAGTGGAGCTACAGAGCTTTGGAACACTTGTCCCAGCAGGGTAGATGGGGGCTTGAAGCCTAGGCTATGAGGCCATAAGAAGCAGAAGCTGATGAGACAAAGAACATGAGAAACTCAGCTGCCTGAGTCTTAAAAGGTATGGCCATGACCTCAGGGGATTGAAAGAGTGGAGCCATGGTTTCCTGTGTTTCTAAGGGTGGGTTTGCCATTCAGTTGGTCTTAGGGTGCCCCTAAAACTGAGGAGGTAGAGTTGTCCCATTGGGCCTGGAAGGCAGAGCTGTAGCACAGGGCTGAGGGGTTTCTACTTTGAATCTGGAGAGTGTGGCCAATAGTAGAGTCTAGAGGACAGGGTCCTTGTGTCAAATGTCTCAGACAATGGAAAATTATTTTGCAAGATTTGCAGGCTACTGTAATGCGTTTTGTTGACTTGCTTGTTTCCTGTTTTGCCTTGTTTCTCCTATTTGTCATGGAATGCCTAACTTATGCCTGCCTGTTCTGCTATTATATTTTGGAAGTAGATAACTTGTGTTTGGATTTCATAATTGAAGAGAAATTTCTGGATTTTGGACTTGGATTTTAAGACTTTCACCATGGTGGGATAAATATGTTTTACATGTTGCAAGAATGTGATTTTTTAGACAACAGAGGGTGAAATGTCATGGATTGAATTGTATTCCCTCCCAAATCTGCAGTTTGGCTGGGCCATGATTCCTGGTGCTGTATATGCTGTAAACTCTGTCTCTGTAATATTAATGAGGGAGGATGAGTGGCAGTTGTGTTGGTGGGATAGGACTTAGTGTAGGGCTGTATTGTGGCTTGGGGAAACTTCTTGGGATATAAAAGAAAGGGAGGCAAGCTAAGATTTGAGTATCTTCTACCATCAAGAAACAGTGCCAGGAGCTGAGCACACCCTTTGGAAAGGACTGGGGTCCATGTGCCTCAGAAGCTTTCAGTCCAGGGGAGGATTGAGCACAAGGACCTTCCTCCAGCGCCAGCAGAGAAAGCTTTTCCCTGAAGCTGACACCTTGAATTTGGACTTTCAGCCTACTGGGCTGTGACAAATAAAACTTTTCTTTGCTAAACCATCTACTTGTGGTATCTCTGCTAAAGCAGCACTAGCTGGCTAAAACACTGGTCTTGCCTTTTAACCTAAGGGTATCATTTTCCAGCACTGTGTCAAGCAATATTCAGTCATGACCACAGAGTTTTCTTTGTCTAATTTTCAGAAGTAAATCATCAGGCCTTTGTTCCTAACCTGTCTTAGTCTGGAAGCTCTGCTGAAAGTCAGCCACCATGTGTGACCCTACTGGTATTCAACATGCTGGTGGGATAAAGTTAGTGTATATTTAATGGATCATGTATTTATGAGGTTCACAATTGCTTCTATGTATACTTAAGTGATAGCCAGCTTTCTGGGAAAAGGAGTGACACCAACTCCACCCAGTTGACTTGTCTGGAGTCTTGACCCAAAGGTGCAAAGTTAGAGGTTGAATGATGTTATAAATGTGTCCTGCAGTCACTGGTGCCAGAAGCGTGTAGGGAGCACAGAAGAAACAAAGCTTAGAATTAATCAAGACAGAAACTACAGTGTCAAAAATTCTCTTAGACATGAAACATGTAAAATTATCTGCAAAGGATCTGGTTTTCATAAAAGCCTAGTCTAGACAGACATTTTCACCTATTAGGAATATATCCACTCCTCACTCACCAGCATGGTTATGTTCCAAAGACCAAGTCATTAATGTGAAAACTGGCATTATGAAAAACTGGAGGATGGCTATCTCAGATCACAAAATGCAGAGTAACTACGTTGTTACATAGTTGTCAAATTACATTAGGTAGCTGTCAAACCACTGAAAATCATAGCTCAGCCAAAATGACACGTAACCTTTACCATCACAGTCAGTGTTGCTCTGATGTTGCAATGTGGCAATCATTACTCTTTTAGTTAACTAGTGCTGCTTTAACAGGAATAACACAAAGTATATGTTTTAATGAGAAAAGTTTATTCTTACACTTTTGACTACTTGTAATTCAGTAGGATACAAGTCCAAATTCAGGATGTCTGCTCCAGGGGAATGATTTCCCCCTTGTTAGCTCTGAAGGAAAATCCTTGCATTCCGTCAGTCTTTGTTCAGGGAACATCTTGGCGCAGGAATCTCAGGTCTGAAGAATGTGCTCTACTCCTGGTGCTGCTTTCTTGATGGTGTGAGGTTCCCAAATCTCTGCTTTCTTCCCTATCCTTTTAACTCTTGTAGGATGAAAGGATAAAGGGTGGTACAAACTATACTTCAGGGAAACTCCCTTTACAGTGGAGGAGGGACATGATCTTATACAGGATTCACAGTCCCACCCTAATCCTCTCTAACGTAATCCACTCTGTTAACCACAGGCAGAGATTAGAATTTATAGCATCAGAAAATCACAAAATGGAGAGCAATCACAGAATACAGGCAATTCTGTCCCAGCCAAATCACTATAAATATTTTTGGGGGGAATAGTTCCATCTATGACAATAGCTGCTAGACAAATATCCTTAGTGAACAAAATAGTTAAACAGCAGATTATTTATTTTTTATTGTTATTGTAAATGTAAAAAGCTGGGTTATGAGACAGTAACTAAGGAGTAAGTGTACACTTGATAATGCCAAGCCAAGTGCAGTATGTAGAAACGTACAAGACAGTTTTTTTCTTTCTGCTGAAAGTCATACAAAATAGAATTTCTTTGTAAGTCAAAAATCTGTAGCAGTACTATCAACAATATTTATGTCTGAGTGAAGTCACAGGCCTTAAGCATTCAAACTATCAATAATAAATTTTAAAAATTAACCGCTAGAGGAAATACAGAATCATACTTCTATTCCGTATGTAGAAAACAATGTACCAAAATCATTATCATATGATGAGGTTATCAAATGGTATGTACTTAAAAATATTTTTAAATCATAAGTTAGAGATGCACCAGTATTAAAAAATTACAATTTCTGAATTTTGAAAGAGTTGTATTATTTCCTAGCATTATGAAATTTGTTGTAATTTTTTTTTACATTCCAATATTCACATTCTTAGTTAAATTTGAATTATTTACCTTAAAGAAAATCAAACCAAACCAAACAAAAAAAAACCCTGAGTTGATTCCAACTCATAGTCACACTGTAGGCCACAACAGAACTGCCCCATATGATTTCCAAGGCTGCAGTCTTCACAGAAGCAGACTGCCACATGTTTTCCCTGTGGAGCAGCTGGTGGGTACAAACTGCTGACCTTTGGCCAGCTGCCAAGCATTTGTAACCACTGCACCATCAGGGCTCCTTTTCTCAAAGAGAGACCTGCCCAAACTTGCTTACACTTTGTATTGATTTGGGTGGGCCTCTTCCTCAGTAGTGATCTACCCTAAAACAACAGGCTCTTCACAGTGTATCAATCCAGATCCTGAAGTGCACCAAAATAGACTGTTTTCATTCTACAAATTGTACTTAGGTAAAGTATGATTAAGTAATAGAGGATCATAGAGTCTTGATTAAGGATGTCTCACAGGTACCAATTCACTGGGGTTCTTTTTTTCTCTTTGAAATTGTAATTTTTTAATACTGGGGCATCTCTAACTTACGATTTAAAAATATTTTTAAGTACATATCGTTTGATAACCTCATCATATGATAATGATTTTGATACATTGTTTTCTACAGACAGAATAGAAATATGATTCTGTATTTCCTATAACAGTTAATTTTTAAAATTTATTATTGACAGTTTGAATGCTTAAGGCCTTTTTTTCTCTTTGAACTATTCAGTGCATCTGAATCAAGTTGAGAGCAAGGGCTTTTTATTCTCTTTTTAAACAACTAATTTCCCCCAACTTTTAATTTTGAAAAATTTCAAATGTATATGAAAGTTACAAGAATAATACGGTGACTACTTACTTATGCTTTGTCTAGTTAATATTTTTGCTACATTTTTGGTCTCTCTCTAAGTATTAGCTACCATGACAACAATGGTAAGGAATGTATATCGTTGCTGAATCATTGGAGGGTTAGTGGCAGTCATCTAGATCCTTGACTCCTAAGTAATTTGTAACCCTGGTCACATAGTGGTTAAGTATGAATCTACCCGGATTTCCCTGGAAACTCTATGAGTCAGTTCTGCTCTGTCCTATAGGGTTGCTGTGAGTCAGAATTGACTTGTTGGCGGTTGGTTTGGTTGAGTTTTTTGAGGGCAAGGTCACTTACTTACTAAACCACAATTTGTCTCCCTGGTAGACACAGATATCCACCGCCTAGATCCCCTTCCTTCCCTCCTTCCCTCCTTTCTTCCATTTCTGCCTCCCTGTCTCCCTCCCTCCTTCTCCCTTCCATTATCTTTCTCTCCTTTTTCCGCCACTTTGGACTTAAGATTTTTTTTTTTTAATTCAACCTGTTATAAACTATTACTCTTACTACTTATTTTGATGATTGCATTGCTCCTAATTTGACCAATGAGAACATCTTCAAGGTTATTTTTCTCTCTGTTGAGACATCCTCAAAACGTTTATTGCATTTCTTTACTCTTTGATATAATAATATGCTCCATGCTCACTCTATACTTTCCTTGTGCAGGTGTGGAACTACCACTTCTCCAAGAAGCCCTGCTTATTCTGAAAGGTGCATAATGTCTGAGAGACTAAGATCTTGGAGTTAGACGGGTTCATTGCTACTGAGGTGTCATTATATCTATGTCCTTTTGTTCATTCCAGTATCTCTAGTTACAGCCGCACACAATAGGGTCCTTTACTTTTCTCCTCCGTTCCATGTTTGCATCTCTCGTTCCCCACAGTGAGAACACTGGTTCCTTAAAGTAATAACACATTTATACACTTTCTAGTCCTACCACACACACAAAAGTGGTCTAAGAATTGTTGCCCTCACATCACTATCAGCAACGCCTGCTAAGCACAGTTTAAGATTTCGATGCAGTTCTTTTTTTCTTGTGTTACTACGGCTTAACATTGGACTGAAATGTGTACTAGGGTTTTATTTCCTTCCTTATGAAGAAATGCAAGTGTCTGGATCACTTGAAGAATATCTCTAGTATCCAGATCAAACATATTCTCCGTTATTACATTCTATCAACTTGATTTGTGAAGAGAGCATTTTTCTCTGGATTTTTACAATTGTCTTTTGTTTCCCTGCTTTACTTGCAATTATACTATACTGTTACCTGTCTGTCGATCCATCCAACAATCCATCCATTGATGAATCCGTCTGGTCCGTCAATCTGTCCGTCTGTCCGTCTATCCACTCGTCCACCTATTTATTCTTCCTTCCTTTCCTTGGTGGTATAGTGGTTAAGTGCTGTGTCTGTTAACCAAAAAGTTGGCAGTTCAAATTTGCCAGGTGCTCCTTGGAAACTCTTTCAGGCATTCTACCATGTCCTATGGGGTCGCTATGAGTCTGAAGCAACTCAATGGGAGGGGTTTTAGTGCCTTTTTTTCTGTTATCATATCTATCCCTCATTAATTTTTTCTTTGGTTATACTTCAATCACACTGTCTCTTCTGTTTAGTCCTACTTTCTGCCCAGTATCTCCCTTTATCCTCCTGCTTCAATCTTTCGATTATTCTTCTGAGTTTTGAAATTCCATGATAAGTCATTTCAGTATGATCATTCTTCCTTTCCTATCTTGAAACTTCAAGCCCTTCATTCTGAAATCCCAAATCCTTTTTTTTTAATCTCTGAGAAACTCTATTATGGCCTTGATAATTCTCTCCCAATGTCCTGTCTCCATGTCCTGTGCGTAACTTTTCTGGGAATCCTGTAAGTTGAATATAAGTCCTCTGGTGAATAAATTGGTCTTTTAGCTCTCTAATCTCTCTCTCTTCTTCTCTCTCTCTCATCTTTTGGATGGCTTTCCTACCTTTATACTCTGTTTACCACCTCTCCCCCTTTTTCAATTTTAGAAATAATTTTTAATCTTTAAGAGTACCTTAATATTCTCTGTTCCTTTCTATTTTTGTAGCATTTTCTGTTTGTTTTATGAAATACTATTGAGGCTATAGAAACATATCAGAACACTTATACTAAACTCGACTGGCTTGGCATACTAAACTTGACTATATGATGGAATTAGCTGCAGTCTGAAAAAGTATTAATACATAGGCACCATCCTCAGAGATTCTAATTTAACTGGTTTGGGAGAACAGCCTGGGTATCCAGATTTAGAAAAAGCTCCCTAGGTAATTCTAATATTCAGGAAAGTTTGAGAAATACTGATTTCAACTCTTTCTCGCATTTATTCTTTTCTTTTTTTTTAATGATTGAATGAAAACGTACATTCCCATATAAATTTGCATGCTCACCTATATGCAGCTCCCACTGCTCTCCCTGCCTGGTGACAGCATACTCTTCCTCTCTTCTCCACAAGTGTCTTATCCTCTCAACAATCTATCTCCTCCTCACCACCCACTCCCCCGCCTCCAGTAAGAGGTCAGCAGGATCTGATTCCTTTAATGTCAGATTTTAATTTTTTTTTTTTAAATTTTTTAGTTTTTCTTGGTCTTTGTCTTACATACTGCTGATTCTAATATGCCTGGCAATTGCAGGCTATTTGCATTTAAGAGAGGAAGACACGGTAACAGAGTAAATGACTTGCGTTTCCTATTTCCTCATGTAAGTAGCCCCATTTTTTGCCTTGGTCTTGCCCGAGTGAGATTTCTGACCATGAGCTCCACGTAGACCAGGGTCCAAGAAGGGTGCTTATTTGGCTTTGCTTCAGGTGAAGGGGTAGGGAATGGCGGGAAAACGGTGGGATTCATGAATACCAGAAGACAAGAGCTTTGTCACGGGGGAACCAACGCCCCACCTAGGAGCTTTGCTTTCCCAATTGCTCACTCAGTTTTTAGGGAAGTATCCTATTTTTCTTGTTGACTAGTAAAAGCTGGCTCCCTAGGCTCTGTGCTGAGGGAGTAACCGTACCAGATGTAAATAGAACTTCAATCAATTCTCCTCTTTTCAGCCTTGCTTCTGTTTCCGCACTCACCATGCATGCTGACTCTGAGGCCAGAGCCTCATCAAGGCAAAGAATTTCCTTGTGCAGATAGGTTGTTACTTCCTTTGTGTTGTCTGGGGAATTTATTTTCTCCCTAATACAGATACTTAGGCCTTATGCCAGAGATAAGGAATTAGAATTTCGAAGGACAATTCTCTTACAAGCGTCTAGCACCAGTCTAAGGACCGTTGTTTGGAAACCAGCAACATGGGTTAACTTCTGTCTTAGCAATGATCTCAGCTAGGTTTTACTAACATAATGGGGATCCAGTTTGGGGCTGACTTCTGCTCACAGTCAGATTCAGGCCTATCTGGGTGATAGGTATCACAGACCCACCAGGAGTTTATATAAAGTGTATCCTGGGTGTTAACATTAGTAGCCATGGCAATACATTATCACTTTAAAAGCAGCAGCGATGTTACACTGAGGAAAGACAACATTTGATGAAGATGCCCTTGTCAGAGGGCATGGACCTAGTCCATAGAATATGTGTAAGATCCTCATCGACGTCAGTTTGGGAAGAATTTAAGAAGACGCTGGAGAACCTGTAGGTTGCAGTACAGAAAGAAATTAAGGCTGATCTGCAAATATTATTGTAAATTTGTTTTTGCTCTTGGAAAATGATTCAAATGTGCAAACATGAGTCTATGCTATTTTTCTTTCTAATTAATCACTTCCTTTTTCATTTATTACTACACTTCAGAAATAATGGTCATTTACCTCTTAACCCTCTGAAATTAGGCTTCTTCATTCTCAGCCAGCACTCCCAAAATTTGCTCTTGCCAATTATCTGTATAGGATGAAATTGACAATAACAACTTGAAAGGTTAGATAAAAAGCTTAAGGGTCAGTGGATTTATGTTAATGGCAGAGGAGCAATTTTGAAGAGGGGGTGAGAATTCTTGTACAACGTGAGGGATATAATCAGTGTCACTGAATTGTACATGCAGAAATTGTTGAATTGGGACCTATTCTGCTGCTTGTTTTTCACAACAACAACAGCGTAAATTGTTTATGAAAATCTATCTTGTCAACCGTATCCACTATCTCCAAATATACAAATTCAGTGAATAATTTTTAGTGCTTAACTTTCATAGATTTTGGAGCCAAAAAGACTTGTGCCGAATTATAGCTCTACCACTTATTAGCTGTGAATCCTTGGGGAATTTCTCCATTGGTCTGATTCTTATTTTTTTCATCTGTAAATGAGAATATTTTAACCAACATTATTGTGATAATTAAATGAGGTAGCTTATGCAATGGGCCTAACACACTCTTGGTGCTCACTAATGTCAAATCTCTTTACTGTTAATCTCTGTGAACCAGTTGGAGTCCCTGGGTAATGCCAGTGACTAACACACTTGTCTGCTACTCAGAAGGTTGGCAGGTCATCTCCACCCATAGGTGCCTTGGAAGAAATGTAATTCTGAAAAATCAACTATTGAAAATCCTATGAAACACAGATATACCCTGACCCACTTATGTCACCGTAAGTCTGAAGTGACTCTTTTTTGTATCATCTTTCATTTATGTACCAATTAACACTCCTTAAAACTTTCCTCCTTTAACTCTGTGACAGTACTCTCTTTCTTCTTCCTAACCTTTAGTCTCACCTCCGTGTTATAGCCATCTTACCTTCTCTTCTCCCATTCCTTAAATTCTGGGTTTCACAGTATCCCAGCTTCATCTCTTTTCTGACTCACCAGATCACTGTTTTTCCCACATTTTTGACATCTGATAACCACATTTTTTCATGAGACAAGTAGACCCCAACTCAGGCCAAAGCCCAATTCAAGGTATTCAAAAAGAAAATGAAAAAAAAAAAGAATCATTGTTTTGAATTAATAAAAACAAAATTATTTGTAAGCTTTTGTAGTTATCATTTTTATTATCAATTAGTCTTTTTCATGTCTATGAGAACAGTATGGTTTTCATTTCTTCCTCAAGATTTCTCTACTTGAGTTTCAAGTCAGGCAATGTAACTAGTTTTATTCCTTATTTTTTTTTATGTTGTAAAAATCTAATGTATTCAGGAGTCGTTGAGAATGGCATGAAGTGTTGTTGGCTGCGTCACATTGTTCTGGATATTTGGATCAAGCATGTGTCCAGAAATTATGAAGCTTTTTTCGCTGTAGATACTGTCAGCATTTTCCAGATACTGGAATGCTGAGCATTACAATTTGGGAAATAATTGCAAATGAATTCCTAATCTACTTCTTCCGCATGCTTTTATCTCTGAAACACACCTTTAAGTTTTCTTTGTAACTTTTCAATATGGTTTTGAAATATGCCCTAAAATATGTTACTTAGCCCCTCCTCCCACATGTGGAAAAAGCCCTCAAGGAAAAGAATCTGATTCTTACTGAAACCATAGAACCACACCTTGATTGTCCTTGGAAACTGCGAAATCCTATCTTTAACATTAAAATTATGCTATTTCATGCCTGAAGTCAAACTATTGCAATGTGCTGCAGAGAATGAGACCCATAAAATCAAGGAAATGGGCTTTACTGGCTTTGTCACAACATGAGAAAATGTTTTTTATCTCATCTGTCACTTCTTTTCAAAAGATACTGTACTTAACATGTGCAAAAGCAGAAACTTGAAACTGCTGCACAATTCTTTGCACACAGTATGTTGAAGAGAAGTGAAAATGTGACTCATTTGCAATATTCCTTATTTATGCTAACTCTAAGCTAGGATCTGGAGAAGAATTTTTCACCTTCTTTCTGTGCTTTGGAAACCTTGGTGCCATAGTGGTTAAGAGTCTGGCTACTGATCAAAAGGTCAGAAATGTGCATCTGCCAGGCTTTCCTTGGAAACTCCCGGGGGCAGTTCTACTCTGTTCTACAGGGTTGCTGTGAGTCAGAATTGACTGGACAACAATGAGTTTTTTTCTGTTCTTTTTGGAACAGGCAGCTTGGGGATTGGTACTTGGGTAAAACCCTCTATTCCTGTAGTAGCACCCTTGTTTGTTGCACATACCCTGGGTGCTCTGCCAGCACTGATCCCACCATTCCTTTCCAGTTCTTGTCATGGTTCACAAGGAAATTGTTAACTAAACAGAGCAAAACAAATTTTTCTTCTCTAAAAGCGTGGTAAACCAGGGGATAATTGGACAATGGCCATTTGCTGTCAAGCAATCCTTCCTTCACCTGGATAAAGATGATCTTGATAAACTGTGCCAGGAGAAGGTGGTACCGTAAGTCTTGGGTCATTTTCTTCCTAAGAGAGAATTTATGTAAATTATAACAAAGGAACTGAACAAATGTGTGAGCTGTGCTTTGAATTTGATATTCTGTGCAATGAGATATTTTGTGTATAACCTGCTTATAAAATAATTTATATGATTTTGTTGCTATTGAGAATATATGCAGCAAAAAAGAAAAAAGAACAGTTTCTACATGTACAATTCAGTGAACTTGATTCGATTCTTCAACTTTTGCAACTTTTTGAACCCTTTCCCACTAACATGGATTCAAAATGATTGTTCTCTAAGGCTCCTATCTAATTCTTCGAGTTGCTGTTGTCAATTTTATCCCATGTAGGTAGTTCTTAAAAGAACACAATGTTCAAGGCACTCGTTCTTTGCCACTTAAGCTGAGCTATTGTTTGTTTCCAGGGAAAGAAATTTTAATTTTTTTTTTTATTGTGCTTTAGGTGAGCGTTTACAGTGCAAATTGGCTTCTCATTCAACAATTTATAGACAAATTATTTTGTGACATTCGCTGCAATCCCTACAATGTGTCAGGACCCTCCTCCTTTCAACTCAGGTTCCCTGTGTCCAGTCGCTAGGATTTCTTGTCCCTGCCTTTCCACTTTTGCTTTTGGGCGGATGTTGCCCATTTGGTCTGATATAGTCGAGGTATAGGTCCTGTTACTTTTTTTTTTTTTTTAAAGAGATGAATATATAAATTTTCCAGCACCATTTGCTAAAAAGACTTTTTCTCTCCTGTTTAATGGACTTTGGTCTTTTCTCAAAGAACAGCTGACCATAGGCGAATAGATTTATGTCTAGGTTCTCAATTCTGTTCCTTCAGTTTATGAGTCTGTTATTGTACCAGTACCAGGCTGTTTTGACCATGTTGGCTGTACAGTAATTTCTGAGCAAGTAATGTGAGTGTTTCTACTTTGTTCTTTTTCTTAAATGATGCTCTGCTTATCAGGGCCTCTTTCCTTTCCTTATAAACCTAGCAATTAGTTTTTCCATCTTGTTAAGGAACGTTGTTGGTGCTAGGATCTGGATTGCATTGTATCTGTATATTGCTTTTGGTGGAATTCACAATTTAACAGCGTTGAGTCTTCCTATCCATATTGTTTCATTTTAAGAAGACTTCAGGCGGTGGCTTTGGATTGGTTAGTTTCTGGATTTACTAGCTTCAAATAGTTTGAATATTACCCCTGATCAGTTCACCAAATGATAGGGAGTGCTATTTATTATGTAATGTCCCTTTAATGAAAGATTTTTTCCAAAGCTTGTTTTGTCTTGTTGCTGAAGAAAATATGTACATTCTTACATATATATATATATATACATATATATATGTTTATCATGTGGCTAGTTTTACCTGCTTTTTAGCAACTGTATGACTTGTGCTTGTTTTCGTTGAAAAGAGTACAATGCTGAAGAATGTCTCTGTAGTTTGGGTTTTATGTGATATAACAAATTGATTTTATACTAAAAAATTTCCTTTTTTACTTGTTCTGGAAAACTAAACTGGTTTACTTAAGGGAAATTTACTTTTAAGAAAATAGATACAAAGTGTAGAAGACGTCATGTATGTTACTAGTTAACGAAGTCCGATTACAAGGAGTTGGTAGAATGGACCACCAACTTAATAAAATGCCATATTCAGAATGAAATTTTCCACGTGAACTTTGTATTTTTTATTTTATTTTAGTTTTGATTAAGTGAAAGTTTATAATCCAAGTCAATTTGCCACACAAAACCCTGAACACGTGCCTCTATGCAATTCGATCTGCTGTCCTCATCCTGCGACAGTACATTCCTCCTTTGCACCCAGCACCTCTGGCACCCACTCAGTCATCACTTGTCACCTCCTCTCCCCTCTCCCTTCACCTCTCTTTAAGAGGAGTCAGTTGGACAGCCTCATATGTATTTTAAGCCAAAAAGTAGACATACTACCTACATCACTCTATGTCCCATAGGACTTTTTTATTTTCTTGTGTGAAACTACCCTACTCAGAGATTCACTTTTCTCAGAAAGAGTCACATTTAGATTATACTGGAGGGCCATATTATTTATCTTTCTTTATTAAATTATTCTGTGTTACAGCACTTGTTGTTATTGTCATCTCACTTTTATGCTTCAGTGAGTCACCATTGTGCCACTGTTGCGACTTGAGGATAAAGCACCCCAAAACAGTGTTAATTAAAATGCAAATAAGAGACATAAAAAAAATGAAAGTATTTTCCAAGACAAAGACACCAATGCAGTTTTTGTGAAACATGCAAAAACCTTAGCTAAAACCACACTCATGTGCCAGTAATATGATTTCTGTAAAAACAGTGATAGATCTTTGAATTTTTAAAGTAATGATTAATCTTACATCTCGATTTTGTAAAATGTATGTAGGTAATTTTCTTTAATATTTTCTCTTTGAAAGTATGGTTGGACAACCAAAGGACTCAGTATAATGTTTTAAAAACCACTATTCTAGATCAAAGACCTCATCTATGGTTCCCAGTTCCACATTAGGCTATGGTTCCCAAATAACTGTCTCAATCCTTTCCCCTGGCTGCAGACATTGTGTCTTTCTGGAATCTCCTTTTGGATATTGCTATGTCTATTAATCTCAATGTGTCAAAGATCTTAGTACATCTAAGCATCCTCAATCAATTTGTTTTAGGCAACTAGTTAGAAAATTCAGAATCCCTTAGAAATTGCTGTTTCCTTCAGGCCTCAGATATACTTAGCTACCAACCCTTGTCAGTTCAATCTTCTGAAGTGAACCTGATCTTTCCATTGTGATTTCCAAAATAAAAGGAACAAACCCACTGCCATTGAGTTCATTCTGACTCATGGTGACTTTATAAGACAGAGTAGAACTTCCCCACAGCTTCAAAGGAGTGCCTGTGGGTTAGGACTGCTGACGTTTTGGTTAGTAGAGCTAGCACTTAACCACTATTCAGCCGGGGTTTCCCATCTTGACTTAGATTTGTGTGATTTTCTGCCTGTTTCACTGCATTCACTTCCATATTGATTTACCTCTCTTGCTCTTCTCTGGTTTGTATACAATTCTGATTCCAGAGTGATCTTTCAAAAAATAAAAATTTTATTGTGCCCCAAACCAAACCAAATCCATTGCCATCCCATAGTGACCCTATGGGACAGAACAGAACTGCTCCATAGAGTTTTCATGGAGCACCTGGTGGATTTGAACTGCTGACCTTCTGTTAGCCGCTGTAGCACCTAACAGCTTTGCCATCAGGGTTTTCTATTATGTCTCAGCCAAACTCACTATCCTCCAAAAGCTCCTCAGTCTTTCCAGAATGAAATGTGAAGTCCTTATCACCCCATGCAAGTTTCCTCATGACCTAGCCTGGGCCCACTTCTCTGTCACTTCCTCATTCTAACATACTGAACATTAACTTTTTAACTTTTATGGCAGTAAAAATATATACAACAAAACCACCAATTCAACAATTTTTACATGTATAATTCAGTGTCATTGATTACATTCTTGGAGTCATGCGAATTTTGTTACTCTCCTTTCCCAAATCATTCTCCGCCATTGACACAAACTCAACACTCCCAAGTGAAAACTTCCCTTTTCACCTTCTCTCCTGCCTCTAGTAACCACTAATAATCTTTGGCATCTGTAATTTTGCTGATTTCATGTAAGTGACATAATACAGTATCTGTCCTTTTGTCAGTGACTCATTTCCTTGGGTACAATGCTTTCTAGGTTCATCCATGCTGCAGTACACATCAGGGCTTCATTTCTCTTTATGGCTGAATAGTATTCCATTTTGTGTAGATACCACATTGTTTCATCCATTGATCTGTGATGGGCATTTTGATCGTTTGCATTTTGGGTCATTGTGAAAAATGTTGCAAGGAACATTGGTGTACACATATTGAACTTCTGACATTTATACAAATGTATCTTGCTACCTCATGCAGTCGTGCTTTCACACACACTAGTCCAACCAAAACCCTCCTGGCTTGCTCTCAAGTCTACTTTTGTTTGGATGACAACATTCTCCAAGACATGGGTCAAAAGTAGCACCTCATCCAAATAACCTTCTCTGAGGCAGTCCGTTCTCATCAAATTTGACGTAGAGGTCCTCTTTTCTACTCAGTAATCCTCTGTATAGCTCCATTATAACACTTGTAGGTGATTTTTATAGTATCTGAGCAGTTATTACAGTTAAGCTGTTTTACTTCATGATTTTGTTACTCTAGTAACTAGTAACAAAATCAAGTACGACAACAGACAACAATCTGTTTGTAAATGGGCTTTTTCTTTTTTAGTTATTTCAGTCTTCAAGAATTTTTTTAAAGAGATTAAATAAAGAGATTAACTAGAGAAGTAATATTTTTTCCCAAACCTAAACTGCCATAGTCAGTGCTTTATTAAAATATTTGAAGATTGCTGTTTGTTACAATGTGAAATTAGTAAATGGAAATTGGATATAACAAATTCTGTTTTATGGCATTAAGGTTACTTATCTTGAAATGTTATCAGACTTCAAATCTAAATTATAAACATGCTAATATACAATTTTTAGGGCAGAAGATAGTAAAAAATAAAACAAATTGCTGCTTAGTGTGGCTTGAGATTTTATAAAAGGTGATTTCTTTCTTCTTATAGATGATAAAGGGTCATAAGATAAGCCTGTTCATAAGCAATACTTCGGTATTACTGAACCAAAGTGTTTTCAAAATTATTTTTATTTTATAGATCACTGAAAAGTTGTGTAAAAATATCTTATAAAGATAGAACTTTCTAGCATTGCTCATGCCTATTTTATTAAACTGTTTCCTAGTGAAGGCTATTGTAATATTCTAATGTGAATACCTATCTTATATAATTTTGTTATTGATAAATTAGGTCAAAAAATGTTCTAGAATATTATTACGTACTTTCTGAAGCCTACTATGTTAGACATCTATTCTGTGATGTATAACAAATATCCTTTATGAAAGTTTTATGGTAAAATAAGTTTCTGTATTTTGGGTTAAAGAAAATTAAACAGGCTTTTGTTTTTAAACAAAAGGATTACTCAGAGCCTTCTGTATACTACTCTTCACAGTAAACTTCATGAAGTATAATTTTAAATGCTTCCAAAATTTATTTAGTTGCAAAAATGCTGTGGGAAATTCAGTGTATTTTTAAATAGAAAGGAAAACACTGGGTGTCCATTGTGTGTGTTAGATGCTGGAGGCTCTGTGGATAAAACAGGATTGTTCTTTGCTCTCAAGAAGCAAACATCTATTTTAAAATATGTTCTGTTTTTTCAAAAAGAAAACTAGAGAATGATAAGTTGAAAGATTGCTGTATTTAATGGCATAGAAATGAAAGCAAAACATTTAAATGTACACACAAAGTGAAATGCAATAAAACTTAATAGGAAAGCAGAGTGTGTAAAATATGAATGCCTACAAGTTAATATTAAATATATAAAGAATTCATTTAAATTTGCAAGGCAAATATCTCACTCTAGTAATAACAGGCTATAAAAAGATAAACCATACAAGAAGACATGCAAATAGCAAACAAATGATATAAAAATATTTACTATCCTAGTAATCAAAGCAACATTTAAGCACCATTTGGCATCTCAGAATGTGTCCATATTAAAGAAAGCTCAAACAGAACAAATAAGCATAATGTTGGCGCAATTATGATCAAAGTTTTTGACCAGTTTTAAGGATAATATCTATCAATAGCCAGAATTAATTGTATCTTTTATACTGAATATTAGGAATTTGTTCTGTGGAAATAATCTAATGTAAAAATGAACAAATCCATGTTCATTGTAATTTTACTTATAATATTAAAAATTTTGAACAGCTTAAATTATAATAATGCAGCCAAGTGCCATCGAGTCGGATCCAATTGTTAATTAAATATTGTTATGCTAATTTAGTGGGTGATTATACCTTTTTGTTACACATTTAACCAGGCAGCTTAGCCTTTCTGAAAACAATGATGAAAGTGAGGTGAATTAAGTGTGTTGGAGTGGGCTATAAAATCTACTGTTTATCAGGAGTAGTACTCCAACATTATGTGGAAAACACTGGATGACTAATTTGATTATGACTGGACCTAGCTGTCCCTAAACTGTGACCTAAACAGAGTTTTGAGACATAAACAGGTAAACAATGTTTTTCTGAGTTGAAATACAAGTCTATAGTAATCTATGGACATTTTGTATACATCAACATAATCCTTAAAACTACTATACTGTCAATATAATGACTATGAAATAGTGGCCAGTGAGACGGATAGTGAAGTAAAATATAAAAAAAGGTGTTACAACCAGGAAATCAAAACCCACTGCCATTGAGTCACTTCCAGCTCATAGCAACCCTAGAGTACAAGGTAGAACTGCCCCACAGAGTTTCCAAGGAGCACCCAGTGGATTTGAACTGCTGTAGCTCTTAACTACTGTACTACTAGGGTTTCCTATAACCAGGAAGGGGGTACATAATTCAATCAATTCTATTTAAAAGCAGTTACCTAGATTCCAAGAGAGCAGTGCACAATTGCATCAGGCAGTATGAAGTTGAAAATAAACTTTGCATAAAGGTGAACTTTGAAATATACCCAAGCATTCTGGACTGTATTGTGTCCCTTTAAAATACATGCTGGAATTCCAAACCCCATACCTGTGAATATAATCCCTTTGTTGTCTTAATGAGGCTGTTTCAACGTAGGTATAATTAACTCCTAAGTGTAATCACGTCTGAGCTACAAGGAGCAGGACAAAGAGACAAGGAAGTACAAATGACGGGAAGGTAGATGCCACATATGAGTCATCAAGAAATAGAGGAACGCTGGGACTACAGCAGCTGAGAGAGTCAAGGATTTTCCTCAGAACCAACAGAGAGCCTTCCCTTAGAGCCAGTGCCCTAAATTCAAAAGTCTAGCCTTTGAATTCTGTGAATATAAATTTCCATTCTTTAAAGAAATACCTTGTGGTACTTGTGTTACAGCAGCACCAGATACCTAAGACCCCAAGGAATATGTTTTCTGAAGAAATCTATAGTGTGAGTCCCTGAGTGATGCAAACGACTAACCTGGAGCTTTGAATACTCCCAGCAGTATGTCAGAAGAAAGGTCTGGGGTTCTACTGAAAAGGTCAGCTATTGAAAACCCTGTAGAACATGGTTCTACTCTGACACACATGGGTCAGCTAGGAGTTGGACTCAACACAATGGCAACTGGTTTTAAAATCTATAGGGCAGTTAAACATATGTGTTTGGGTTTCTGGTTGGCATAGCAAGTCACTGTGGTCTAGAAGGAGCATGGACCTGACCCTACACTGCAGTTCCCAAATTCAGACCAATCACTGACACTTGAAACTGTAACTTAGTCTCATATTTTTACCTCAGGAGCTTGTAGCGACTTTTGCTGTTAGGTGGCCTCAGGTCCATTCCAACCCATAGAGATCCTGTTTACAACATGACAAAGCACTGCCCGGCCCTGTGTCCCTCTGACAATCATTACTATGTTTGAGCCCATCGTTACAGTGGTTGTATCAGTTCATCTCATTGAGGGTCTTCTTCTTTTTGCTGGCCCTCTACCGAGCATGATGTCCTGCTCCAGAGACTGTCCAAATCATGCAAGATGAAGTCTAGTGAGACTTCATCTTTGCTTCTAAGAAGCATTCTGACTGTACTTCTTCCACAACAGATTTGTTCATTCTTCTGCCACTTTACGGTATACTCAAGATTCTGTGCCAACACAATAATTTAGAAGCATCATTTCTTCTTTGATCCTCCTTCTTCATTGTCCAGCTTTTGCATACATACATATGAGGTGACTGAAAATACTATGGATTTGATCAGGTGTACCTTAGTTCTCAGTGACGTCTTTGCTTTTTAACACTTTAAAGTTTCCCCCGTCCCAGAGAAGACACAGAAATGGGGAGATACAGAGGAAAGACAGTCATATTGTGAATGAGGAAGAAGGGGAGTGATCCATCTTCAAGCTAAGAAACATCAAGTTTCGGCAGGAGGACCCAGAGGCTGGGAGAGAGGCGTGGAAGAGGTTTTCTCTCAGAGCCTTCCAGAGGAATCAGGCTGCTGACACCTTGATTTTGGACTTTTAGTCTCCAGACGTAACTATGAGATAGTGCATTTCTGGCACTGTAAACCACCAAGCTTGTGATATTTTGCTATGATCACCATAGGACACTAATGCAAACCCCAAAGGATGACTGTACCTGTCAAATCCTGGTAAGAAGTCATAACCAGGAAAGGCCAAACAGGGAAAAAATGCTCAGGCAGAGCAATAACATGAATTTAAGTACTTGTTCTCTTCACTTTTATGTGTACCCAGATAAATAATTTAAACTGACAAAATAGGTACTTAGAAAATCTCAGCAAGCTTTTAGGGGCCTGGTGAGCAATGAGGAGAAAACACTAACGGTGTGGCCCTCAGTCGTCAGGAGGAAAATTTGAGGCTCCCTTTGTGTGAGTCCAATTAGTGCAGCTAGTCAAATTTTGTTGAATTGCAGAATTACAAGTCAGTTCTCGAAAAGAAATTATTCATGTAATCCTATCAATTATCTGTATCCCCTTGTGGTTAGGAACAATGCTTTCTGTGAATGTTTCTTCCCAGAAGAGATGTATTTCACTCTATGTACTGGGCAGCCCATTTGTTTGAAAGAAAAATGAATTTTTAAAAAAAAAACCAATTTATTCTCCACATCTATATTCTGATTTCCAAGTATTTGTGGTCACTTTTGACGGGAGCCCTGCTACACTTCATCTGGGGCTGCTCTCATTGCCAAACTTCTCTGACAAGCTTTCTCCTCTCACGTATTATTGCCCTGATACCTAGTGTCAGAAGGTGGGGGATCGTGCTGGAAACACGAAGTAATTATATGGGTTTTCTGAGCTCAAAGTTACCTCCCCTATTTCATCCCTATACTTTTCTAACAGGGAGAAAGAAGCTCAAGATATAAGACATCAGCGGGAAATAGGCCCTGTGGATATTGGAGAGCCGGTGACACTATATTAAACTTCAAAGTGAAAGAAGGGTACTGATGGCGAAATACACTTGCTTCCACTTTCAAAGGTCAGGAGGTAACATCTTGGAAGCTAGAGTGATTTTTCAAGTGATCTGTAAATATTTCAGGTGTTTAGAAACGGCTCTTGTAACCCAATCATCTTGCTGACAGTAAATCCTCAGACATCAATGCTCTTTGTCTTCCTCCTTTTTCCTGAGGACCTGTACAATGATGACAATACATTTAGGGCTAAAAGACACTATCAGAATGACACTTCCTCATTGTCACCTTATCAGATATTTTAACAAAAATTTGAATACGTATTGAAGGAAAATAGAACTTCAAATACAATATATTCTATTTTGCTTTGAAAATTGTATTTGCTGTTACAAGATTCAGTAAAGTTGTTTCAACTAGTTAGTGTTTTTATCGGTCATGGCATTAGGTATAGAAAGAAAAGTGTCAAAATAGCATCAGAAATTTAAGAATGTATTTTGGTATCAAAAGAAATTGTTGAGATTAATTGTTGTCTGCATTTTTAAAACTTCAAGAATCAACATGTTTTTAAAATTGGCATGCAGAAATTCATTATAACAATTAGGAGGAAAGTTAAAGCATTAAGAGTACTAAAGTGTGTAAGCCATACAATTTTAGAGGCTTTAAATCAGGTATTGAAGGTGCTTTAAAAATGTTGTATGATAAAAAAATATAACAACCAAAAAAAAAAAAAAAAAAAAGTTTTATCCCCCCTCAGGTAAAATTCCTTTTGAAATAAACAGTTTTGTCCTATCTTAGGTAATTAAAAATAACTTTCACTTCATTGGTTAAAGATGCAGATTTTATTTTTCTTACTGTTATGTTTCCATTGAAGGTAGTTTACACTAGCCAACTTTTAGTTTATGGATTTTGCTAGAACAGAGTCTGGAATAACTTAGGGATTCTGATCTTTAAGAGGTCTGAATAGACTGGTCCACTCCATTTCAAAGGTATTTTCTAGTAAGACACCTTTCAAAATATACTTCCTCAAATAAGTTTCCTTCTTAGGCTAAGAGCTATGGCTGCTAACCAAAAGGTTGTCAGTTCAAATCCATCAGCTGCTCCTTGGAAACCCAATGGGCAGTTTACTCCGTCTTTTTGGGTCTCCGTGAATCAATATTCATTCAATGGCAACGAGTAGAACTGTAGGCACTCAGATAAATAGTTATCTCTGAGGAAATGTGGCGTGTCCTAGGAAGCTGAGCACTCGTCACTGCCTTTGAGAGTTGAAGATTAAGTCAAGGCCAGTTGACCCTAACTGGTCAGAGCAGAGTGTTGAATCAAGGTTGAGGGCTCAGCCTGTGCAGGTACCAATAACCTTCACTCACAGAAAAGTTCTGCTGACAGCCTGAGATGGTGTGCCCCACTATTAGCTCTTATCAGCACTAAGCTATTGTCTTCCATCAGGAATCCAGAGGGAAAATAGTGAGGACTTCGTAGATCCACTAGAAAAATGGAAACCAGCCCAATTCTTTCTCCAAGTAGTTTAGGTGACTATGGTTATTTTTTGGAAACCCTGTTGGAGTAAAGTGCTACAGCTGCTAATCACAAGGTGGGCAGTTCAAATCTCCCAAGCAGTTCTTGGAAACTATGGGGCAGTTCTATTCTGTCTATAAGGTCACTATGAGTTGGAATCAAGTTGATGGCAGTTGGTTTGTTTTTTGGCATGGTTCTTTTTGTATACACAGAACATCACATTCTTATATTTGCAGTTCTGGATCTGCATTTGTTAGTGCTGTGGGCTTCAGTGAGGATTGACTCTAGATAGAACTGTATCCCCCAGTCAGTGGGAACAATTTCCTTTTCCTTTGCTCACAAGACAACATTTTGTCTGCCTAATCAAAGAAAGAACAAAGAACAGCAGTAACAAGGACAACAACAAAAACAAAAATGTATGAAGGAGAAGAAAAAAGAACCGAATAGTTAGCAGGTGAAATGAATAGTTCAAGTCAGAAGTCAGCAGACTGTGATCCAAATAAAGTTTTATTGGAACTTAGTCAGGCCCACTATTTACATTTTTCTGTGGCTATTTTTTATCTTACAACAGCAGAGTTGGGCAGTTGTGGTCTAGACTTTATGTTCTGCGAAGCATAAAATATGTATTATCTGACCCCTTAAAGAACGGTTCTAACCCCCATGTTTAAGACTGAAGAACTATAAAGCAACTCCTTGTTTTTAAAAGCCCACTTACATTGTTATTTGCCTGTGGCAATTTTGGCTTATTTCACAGCCTGATAAAAAGGACTAATGAACTGTTTATCATACTGTTGTCTTTAACAAACAGCCCCAAATGTCAAGATTTAAAATTCTTCTTTCCTCAGGCCTGGTTAGAGAGAAGGCTCATTTTCACTTTTTATTGATACACATTTTACATAATGAGTACGTGTGAGAGCTGATTAGTGAGTCTCAGTGAAGAAAGTTCTAAAACCCGACGGACAGTGCTGACATCTAATAGTCTACTCTTCCCTTAACTGCACCCTTGTTTTTAATTGGAGATTTGCATGAAATTTCACAATACTAAGCCATATGCAATAATAAAAATCATGGAGTTTATTTTTGGCTTTGAGATTCTGAACAATCATCTACCTGAAATATTTGGGATAGCTACTAAATTTAATTTATTGAATTAAAAAATTTTAAAGCTTTCTTAAATAGTGCCAATAAATTATATGGTGATAAACACAGACTAGTCTGGGAATACTACCATCCTAGATTATCAAAGCAACCAGGAAAAAAATGTATATTGTAGCTGTAAATACAGACACAATGGTCGATACTGTTTTTTTCCCATGAGGTGAGGTTTCCATAATTTGTCTCATGTTAACAGAATATAGTGTGCTTAGGCAAACATCCCAGATAAGATAGCACCTGGTTTTATAGCATCTAATAATGAAAAGGTCTGAGGGGTACTTTGAGGAAACCATCAAGTTTACAGCAAAACTATAATAGTGAACATTTATAAAGCAATGACTTTGTGCCAGACACTGTTTCAAGGACTTTGCAAATATTAACTCATTTAATCTTTATGACAAATCTATGAAATAGAAACTATTATTTTTATCATCATCATTTTACCATCATCATTTTACAGATGAAGACTCTGAGACATCAAAATGAATACGTCTGTCTTCACTGTTGGGTTAGGAAAGAAATGAATACTGACCGGTTTCTTTGTCTATCTTTCAGCAGTCACTTTCTCCATCCAGAAACCTCAGAGGACACAGTTCATGGGATGCAGGAAGAGCACACAGTTGAGGAAAGTTTTGAGTTCAGTGAGAAATTAAT
Source organism: Heterohyrax brucei (assembly GCA_028571685.1). NCBI lineage: Eukaryota > Metazoa > Chordata > Mammalia > Hyracoidea > Procaviidae > Heterohyrax > Heterohyrax brucei. The sequence goes on along the minus strand of CM053147.1, from coordinate 86,980,698 downwards.
AGTCTTCTGTCTTTCTCAGTACTGCTTAGGTCTATATTGCTGCCCCTAGGGTTGTCTCAGAAACCCTGGCGTCATAGTGGTTAAGAGCTACAGCTATTAAGTGTAATGTTGGCAGTCTAATTCACCAAGAGTTCCTTGGAAACCCTGTGGGGCAGTTTTACTCTGTCATATAGGGTCATCATGAGTTGAAATTGACTCCAAGTTTTTTTTTAAGGGCTATTTCTACCTTACAAGGTGCCATTTATGATGGAAACTGACCTGAATCTACCTTCTGACTCATCTTTTGGTTCCTTCTCCAATCCCGCTCCCCATACAATCAAGCAGTGGTTATGAGCCATAGCTCTTTACCAAATGGGTGACAGTTCAAATTCAACAAGTGCTCCTAGGAAACCGTACGGGGGCAGTTCTGCTTTGTTCTATGGCATCACTGTGTGTTGGAATTGACTTGATGGCAACTAGTTTTGGTTTTTCTTTGAATATATGGGAACCCTGGTGGCCTGGTGGTTAAGTGCTATGACTGCTAACCAGAAGGCTGACAATTCAAATTTGCCAAGTGTGCCTTGGAAACTCTATAGGGCAGGTCTACTCTATGAGTTGGCATCAGCTAGATGGCAGTGCATTTGATTTTTCTGATTTATGCACAAATACTTCAGTCATGTCAAACAACTGGGAGTTCTAGAAACATACCTTTCTCTGTTTTCCTAGCTGCGCTCTGTGTCTCTAAACAAGTGCCTCCACCTTTTAAAAGTTTTTAAATCTGCATCTGTAAAACTTGGCAAATAATAGTACTTAGTTTGTAGGATTATGTGAGGAGCAAAAGAGGTCAGTCGCGCCTGGTAACTTGCCGTAAAACCCAAAATCAAACCCGCTGTCATCCAGTTGATTCTGACTCACAGGTACCCTGTGGTGCAGAATAGAACTGCCTCATGGGGTCTCCAAGGCTGCAAATCTTTCTGGAAACAGACTGTCGTGTCTTTCTTTCACAGAGCAGCTGTTGATTTGAACTACCAACCTTTCTGTTTGCAGCTGAGCACTTAACCACTGTGCAAGTGTGGCCTCAAATTTGACAATGCTCAGTAAATGTGAAGCCTAATACTCTTCTTACTATATCACCCTAGGCCTGTGCTCTTTCTGCTGGAAAGGATGGTACTAGCGGTCAGATGCTTGAGCTTGGATCCGGACTCTGTGTAATCTCACGTAACTTAACCTTTGTGTATAATATGGATGAACTAATAGTATTTCTGTCACCTGGTTCTTTCAAGGATTCAATGAGTTACTACACGTAAAGGGCAGTACATGGCCCAGAGGAAACATTGTGTTATTATTACCTCCTCCCTCTAGTTCCCAAGATAATTCTTGCTCAGTCACCAGATTTCAGCTTTGACCTCTTTCTCTAGCCATATTCCTTTAACCGACCCTCTGTTTCACAGACACAGACACACACATACGCACACACACATGCACATACAGCCCTGAGTTAAATGCTACTTCTGTTTACTTCTTGAGATCACGTTTCAGTCACTTAACAGAATGTAGTCTCTTGTCTTTTTTAACTTTGCAGTACCTGACCCATAAACCGAAACCAAAGCCACTGCCATCAAGTTTGTTCTGACTTGGAGCAACCCTGCAGGACAGAGCAGAACTGCTCCACAGAGTTTCCAAGGGACACCTGATAAATTTGAATTGCCAACCTTTTGGTTATCAGCTGTAGCACTTAACCAGTATGCCACCTAGGCTTCCACCTAACCCATAGCAGGTGCTAAATTGCTGTTAGTTGAATAAATAAATAAACCCAGTGCCTACGAGTTGATTCTGACTCATAGTGATCTTATAGAAAAGAGTAGAACTGCCCTCTAGAGTTTCCAAGGAGGTCCTGGTGGATCTGAACTGCCAACCTTTTGGTTAGCAGATGTAGCACTTAACCACTACTCCACCAGGGTTTCAAATAAATAAATAGATGAATTTTAATCAGTTAGTATGATGGAGTAGTATGATGGACCCATTCATCCTTAAGAAACTTATACTCTTAGGGTATAATGGTGGGATTAGATGTTCTGGGAGAATGTGCTCAACACATTCAAGGTATTAAAATGTTTTAAACGAAGACTTACTCAAATTTAAAATGAATTATATGCATCCAATTAATCTAAAATGCTTATCATGTAATGTGCTTTGAGTACTGGCTACAAGGTTCATTTGTGTGAAAAAAATCAGAAAAAATATATTAACAAACCCTCGATATCATGTAGATTATGCAAATCTAGAAAACAAATCCATAAGATTATTATTTTAAAGGGGCCCTTGAAACATTATTTAAAAGTCCTGAAAACAAGAAAACTGGAAAAATGTTTCCCATGTTATAATAATTACCTTTGGTTGACTTACGAATTAAAATATGACAGAGAAAAGAAGAAAATTTTCATTGTTGAAACAGTAATCGTCTAGTGGTATTCAGAATATTATATCCAATTAAGGTGGATGGGGCAGATATTACATGCCATAAAGTATGGAAACTTTACAATAATGTTGACACCATAGAGAATATGGCCAAAAAAACCTCATTGCCATCGAGTCGAGCCCGACTCACAGTGACCCTAGAGGTCTGAGTAGAACTACACCAAAGGGTTTCCAAAGAGTTCCTGGTGGATTTGAACTGTTGACCTTTTGGTTAGCAAACACAGCACTGAACTCACTATGCCATGTGACAACTAGTGCAAATAACACTTTAAAAATGTTAAAGTAAATGTAGAACAAGATCTGTGATTTAAGTTTATAAATTTTGACCTAACGGAACCAGTCGCCACTGCGTTGATTCCAACTTCTGGCAGCGTCATATATGTCAGAGCTCTCGACGATTTTCAGTGGCTAATGTCTTAGAAATAGATCACAAGGCCTTTCATCTAAGGTGCCTGTGGGAGGACTTGATCCAAAAACCTTTTGGTTAGAAGCTGAACACATTAAGCATTTTCATCATCCACTCCTTACAGAGTTTCACTATCCTGAAAAGCACCTGAATCATTTGGTGAACTGATACAAATCTTGTCATTCAAGATTGACCACAAACAGTCATTTTAGATAATACCTGTATATTTATTTCATGTATATAAGATGTGTGTTTTATGATCTTTTTGGTGCTTATGTAATTTTGGTAAGATAATGATCCTTGTTTTCTATGATTTAGTGATATGAACTTTCAACTGTGGTGATTGTTGCTTGGGAACACAACTAGGAAATTTATGAGTAATATTAAGGCCTGTTCTGCATGACATTACAAGGGGATGCACATTTTTCATGTGAGAGTAAGAGGAACAGGAACTCAAGTAAAATGAGAGTAATAGAAACTAAACATTAACTTGGTGCCAATACTAGGTTCAGTAGATAAATTTTAGATACCAGTCTACTTCTACTAAAGTTCCCAATATGCCTTTGCTTTTCCTTAAAATCAATTCCATTTCACGAAGGTTTTTGGATTGTGTAGAGTCTCCTAGTCTTCAAATTTTTGAAATTCCCTAATGACATTATAAATAACTCAGGTCCACAGGCAGAGAAAAATAAAATACAATCAGTTTTGAACATCTTTTCAGTGTCATGCTTAAGTCAAATTCCAACTTGTAGTGACCCTATAGGACAGAGCAGAATTGCCTCTTGGGGTTTCTAGGGCTGTAATTTCCGTGGAAACAGATTACCACATCTTTCCCCCATGAAACAGCTGGTGGGTTTGAACTCTCATTTAGTAGCCAAACTTTTAAACCTCTTCACCACTGGGGATCCTAATATAACACAAAAACAGAGTAAACATTAAGTGTTTGGTGAATTTAACAGATCACATGAAAGTGAGAAAAGGGAGGAGAAAAGATTGGCAGGGAGAGTGAAGCACAGATCAAAAATTTTATGTTTACCAGGGTCCCTTTAATACGGTAAACCTTTTGGATGAGAATGCTTCAGTTGAGAGTTACAAACATGGTGCTACCCAACCAGAAAACTGAAATAGTAGCCAGTGATGTATTGATCTGTGATTAGATTCAATACCAAGAATATTTCCAGCAAAGACTCAGGGCAACACCAAAGTCTGTATTAAAACAAAAACAAAACAAAAATCATGAATTTTTAACTGGATTGCTTAGGAACTTCTTCATGGTGATATTAATGTCTGTGCTGCAGTTATCTACTGCTGCTATAACAGAAAAACCACACATATTAACAAACAAAAGTTTATCCTCTCCCAGTTTAGGAGACTAGAAGTCTGAATCCAGGGCATCAGTTCCACATCGTATCTTTCTCTCTGTGTTGCCTTTTGGGGAAGGTCCTTGTCATAACTCTCCACCTCATCTAGTTGTTTCTCTGTGCAGGGACCTCGAGTCCAGAGGATATGCTCTGCTCCCTAAGTGTCGTTCTGTGGCCCTTTCCTTTCTGCTTGATTTTCTCCTTCACATCTTAGGAAACTGACTCAAAATGCAATCTAATTCTTTAGATTGCATCCTGCCTTATTAGCATAAAGCCCAACCAAACCCATTAACATCAGTTCCATTGTGACTCATAGCCACTCTATATAGCATAGATGCTTCTAATCCTGCCTCGCTGACATCACAGAGGGTAATATTTACAACACATAAGATAATCACATCAAGTCACAAGTGGTGGAAAACCACACAACACTGGGAATCATGGTCTTGCCAAGTTGACATACACTTTGGGCGGGATGTAGCTCAATCCATAATAGTCTCAAACATTGCTCTTTCTAAATTACGAGCTGCTGCAAGGGGACTGTCATCTGGAAGAACCAGAATACATATGAGGAAATAGATAATGGGATAGCTTGGAAGGAAACCTGTATGAGAGAGACAATCAAGTTGGTGGAGGGAGGCAATCAATGAGATTATGAGGGGCTGGAAAGCATTATGATATACGTGAGGTTCAGGTAGACAGGACATGGCCAGTAATGTGTCAATCTGTCAACACGGGTTAAGAAAAGATATACAAATAGGAATTGTCTTTTTTTTTTTTAGGTTGTATTTTATTTCCTTCTTTTTTATTGTGATTAACTGAAAGTATACAATCCAAACTGATTTTTCATACCCGCCTCTCTACAATTCTATCTCCTTTCCCTACCTTGTAACAACACACTCTTCCCTTTCACTCTTTACTACTAGTATCCTCCCAACAAACACCTGTCCCCTCCTCTCCACCTGTTTCTCTCCCCTCTAGAAAGAAACCAGTAGGACAGCCTCCTATAAATGTATAAAACCATAAATCACACACACCACCTGCTCACTGTGTGTCCCTGGGGTCAGTCTGTTCTTACTCCGAAGTGTTGATCTCAGTACTGGTTTCAGATTTGAGCTAGCAGCAAGTCTAGGGGCCATGTTCCCAGGGGACCTTCCAGGTTGTTGGACCATGAATTCTGGTCTTTTTGGTAGAGTTCTTGATCTGTGCATCCCTTTTTCTTGTGTTATATCAGGGACTCTATATTGTGTTCCCTATCAATGCCATCTTTGGTAGTGGCCAGGCACCATCTCGTTCTTCTGGTGTCATGCTGAAGTAGTCTCCCAGTCATATGGGTACTTCTGTCTCCTGGGCTCTTTTTTCCTCTTGTCTTTGATGTTCTCAGTCGTCATCTGTTCCAGGCGGATTGGAACAAATTGATGTTCCTCAGATGGCAGCTTGCTGGCTTTTAAGACCCTAGACGCCACTCACCAACATGGGGTGCCGAAGACTCTCTTAGCAAAGGCTGGTTATGTCAATTGGACTTGATGTTCCCTGAAAATATGGTCCCCAGACCCCCGTCCTTGCTACTCTATCCTTTGAAATGTTGGATTGAATTTAGAAAACCTTTTAGTTTATAGTGTAGTCCATTTATGCTGTCAAACCCTTTACCCAACTAAATTCATATCAACTAATAAGAATTGTCATTTAAAAAAAAAGATTAATACAAGCAGAAGAAAAGAATTTTAATGGCAGAGTGTCAACATTCTGGAAAAAAACACTGAGGTTGGATGATGGAATGGGTCCAGAGCCCTGTGGGAAAATTCCTGAGGCAGCCTCAGGTTTGGGCTTGGTACAGTTACCAGTTGACAAGAGGGAGACAAAACGGAGGGCAGTCTAAAGAATGAGAAGCACACAATGCTGCAGCAAGAAGAACAGGAAAATGAGATCTCACTCTGTCAAGTTGTTTCAGTATGTGTAGTTTATGCCCTCGTGTAGATAGACACCAACTATGAGAACCTGAAACTTTGTCTCACATGCTTTGGACGTGTTATTAGGAGGCAGCAGTCCCTAGAGGAGGACATCATGCTGGTCAAGTTGAGAGTCAGCAAAGAAAGAAGACCTTTAATGAAATGGATTGTCACAGTGGCTTCAACCATGGAATTAAACCTAACAGTGATTGTGAGGATGACACAGAACTGGGCAGTGTTTTCTTGCATTGCACACAGGGTCTCTATAGGTGGGTGCTGGATAGCACCTAACAACAACAACAAAATCAAGCCCGTTGCTGTTGATTGCAACTTACAGCATCCCCACACGATGGGGTAGAACTGCCGCAGAGTTTTCAAGGCTGTAACCTTTAGGGAAGCAGACTGCTATATTGTTCTCCTATGGAGTGGCTGGTGGATTTGAACCACCAACTTTTCAGTTAGCAACAGAACTCCTTAACCACTGCACCACCAGATGTCCTCCAATAATGAAAAACTCTGTGAAATGTTGAAAACACACAAATGAAATAAAGGACAGCCTGGAAAGGAAAAAGCTTGTATTTTCACGGAGTCTTGTAATATTGGAGGTTTTCTGTTTGGAAACAACTGTTTATGTATTAATTTAACCTGCGTCTAAGTCAGCTATCAAAACACACTCTTTAATTTTGCTCAAATGAGGGTGATTCTTAAACTCTGAGCCCCATTTGAAGCTGAAGACCATATGCAGAAATTCTTTTTCTATACTATCTACCACTATGCAGTGTAGCTAAGATGACACCCTAGATTGGTTATATGATGCTGGGTTCAGTGCCCCGGACATTAGTGTGATATGATGGCAAGAGTGAGTATTTGAGTATCACAGATCTATGTTTAAAGTCAGTACCACAATTTACTAGCTATGAAGTTCTGGAGTGATCCCTCCTGACATCATGTTCAAAGTATGCAAGATACACTGTCGCCATCTTTGCTCCCAAGGAGCACTCTAGTTGTACTTCTTCGAGAAGAAATGTGCTTGTTCTTCTGGCAGTCCATGGTACATTCAATATTCTCCAACACCACAATTCAAAAGTATCAATTCTTCTGTCTTCCTTATTCATTGTCCAACTATCAAGTGTATATGATGTGATTGAAAATACACCATGGTTTGGGTCAGGAGCACCTTGGTCTTCAAGGTGACATCTTTACTTTTCTGGACACATTTTCTGATCTTCACTGAGCATTAGTTTCTCCTGTAAAACAAGAATGTTACTGTTGTTTTGTGCCACTATGTTGATTCTGACTTACAGTGACCCTGTAAGGACAGAGTATAAGCTACTCCATATGTTTCCAAAGAGTGGCTGGTAGATTCAAACTGCTTACCTTTCAGTTAGCAGCTTAGCTCGTAAGCACTGTGTCACCAGGGCTGCCTAATATAGGAAAGAAAAGGCTCCTAAAGGAGAATACAGTGTGATAGTACTACAGTGTTGTTATGAGTCCAAATTGACTGGAGGGCAATGTTGTTTTTTATTTTTTTTAGTTATCAATAGGTGGTGCATATTCATGGTAATTTATAGAAGTATCTAGGGTAGTGCTGATACATATATGGCACTCAATAAGTGATGCTGTTTCTATGATCTCTAAGGTTTCCATTATAAAGCTTGTTATTTTGTTTTTATAGTTTGAATATGCTATTTTCTACCCTTCTAGGAAACAGTGATGAAAAAATTTCTCATTCTTCACATTTCTTTTTTCACTGAGCACAAAGTGGTATTTCTAAAGCAATTTATCATAAATAAATTTTGCTGTATTTATATATATTTTTTCCTTTTCCTTCCTGTATTAGCAGGCTGCATTTCTCATTTTTAATTGCAGGAATGGTTGGGCCATTTCTACCACTCAGGAAAGATGAGATTTTGCTCCTCTATTCTGGCAATAGAAAAATAGAGATCCAAGATAGCTCTCCTAAGGAGCATTCTTTCTTGTCCTTTAAATTCATGTTGGTTATACGGAAAGTATGAAGGTACTCACAAAAAGTATTTAAGATGGTATCTTAAGAATTCCTATTCCATGTTTAAGGACACTTGCTGACTCTAAGAAATCTCAACCATCTAATACTATTAAAATTTGTCAGTTCTGTTGATGAAAATAATACACTTCAAGCACATTCTTTTACCTGTGTCCTTTCTTGGATCAGAAGTATTTATTTTCAGTACAATGACCTATGTCAGAATTTAATGAGTACACTAATCTCTTCTTTTCTTGGCTTTTAGAAAATGCCCACCATTTCTCATCAGTCAGATTTCCTTGTCTTCTTCAGCGATTGAATGTTGGTGCATGAGTTGTTATTTTGAATGCCTCACACAGATTGCAATCATTTACTTGTCAAGTGTTTTAAAAAGGAAGTTTGTAAATCACATAATTCTTTACTTTTGCCTAGGTATTAGCCTTGAGACTCATGAGGGAGCAGAGATTACTTTCTGATATCTCTTGGAATTATGTGGTTTCCTAAAGTGTTGCTCCCCAGAGAAAGAAAATAATTTGCACTCTCTTGTTTTTGTGGAGAATAGACCTGAATCTAGCTTAAAGTACAACTTGATTCATAACAATATAAATATTTTTAAGCAATATATATATGTTACACACATATCTATGTTTCAGAAGACATGTACATAATGGTCTGACATTAAAATTTTTCTACACTTCCATATATTGTACCTCACAGGCTCCTGGTAACTTCGCAAAATCCCACAGAAGAGAATAAAGTGGCTTCAGTGCTAAGAGGCCCAGGTATTGTAGCCTTCCACCAAAGAGCTCTGAAGTGTTTTCATGTCAAGGCTAAGTCTCTTCTAATGGTGTTTCGTGTGTCTATGCTTTTAACTAGAAGTGGCTGTTGGTTACTGCTGCTCTGAGGAAAAGGAAACTATATTTCGTCTGATGTGGCTTTTTACTGGGGAGCGTGTTAGCACTGACAAATGGTAAGCCATTGTGCACAATCCTGAGTGATGCAGAGAGCCATCACTTTCGAGAGTGTAGAATATGAAGCATGATGAAATCAAGTGATTGATCTCTTTACAAATGGAGAAACATCAGTGCATGAACTTTATGATGTTACATTTCTATTTATTTATTATTTAGGTACAGTTGAGTATATTCAATGTGATCAAGTATACTCACATTACAGATACAACAATTCTTTACTCCCTTGTTGTTGTTAGGTGCTGTTGAATTGTTTCTGACTCATGGTGACCCTAAGCACAACAGAATGAAACACTTCCTGATCTTGTGCCATGGCCATAATCATTTTTATGCTTAAGCTCATCATTGCAGCCACTGTGTCAACCAACTCATCAAGGGTCTTCCTCTTTTTCACTGATCCTCCATTCTACCAAGCATGATGTCCTTCTGCAGGGGTTGATCTCTAATCCCGACAACATGTTCAGCCTTAACTCCTAATGCCTCCTAATTCAGTCCCTCCCATATGCATGCACATGGCTGATGTATGTGAGTATTAAATCCCTATTCTGTTTAAATTGGAGTCCCTGGGTGGTGCAGACTAGAAGCTGGAGATTTGAGCCCACCAAAGATACCTTGGAATAAAGACCTGGAAATCTACTTTAAAAAAAATCAGTCTTTGAAAATTCTGTGGAGCACAGTCCAACTCTGACACACATTACATCACCATGAGCCGGAATTCACTTGATGGTGTGTTTTGTTGTTCTTGTTGTTTTGAAATCTTTAAATCATCAGACAATGCACAAGGAGAGTGAGAAGAGTATAAGGATGAATCAGGGATAGTCTCTAACCTCAAGAAGTTAGAAAGAGGTTGAGGCAATGAAACCCCATTCCCTGGGCTCCCCACCCCTCTTCATCTGCTGAACTTGGAAGCCTGGGTCTCTAACCACGGCTTGCTGTGATCCCACTGGCCCTTTCAACCCCATCCTTTAACCACAGTTTGTATTTGGTGCCATATCTTTGCCATGTGCAGGACACGGTCTTGGCATATGTACAGATCTGAAGAACTGAGGGCTTACCTGACTCCCTGAACCTGAGCATCACAGGAAGCGAGATATTTTCTAGGACACAGCACCACCTGAGTCCATTTGCAAAGTGAGAGGTCACCACATTGTAGACTTCCTACGCAGCATGACTCAGCATCTGGATCTCCAAATGTGGGCATGGGAGAGCTTGGGATGCAGGATTTCAGGCACTAATCCCTGTCCCTCGGGACTCAAGGACATAAAATGCCCTCAGTCCTATGGGGCAGAGGGCATGTGGTCTTTTAGCCTTTAGGCTGCTTGCCTGAACAGGCAATAAATTGCAAGTTTCTGTTTCTCTCGTGAGTAGCATCTGTCTTATTTTGATCAGCTGATCGAATAGGACAAAAACCTGAGAAATTTATTTACAGAAAGAGGTGAAAACATGTTTACTAAAAACAAGCGGTAAGTGCTAAAACAGAGCTGCTGAGGTGATAAAAATGCAGAGCTTGCTTCTGGCTGGGGTGGTCAGAGAAAGCCTGTAGAACAAGAAAAGTGTAATTTTGAGAGTTAGAGATGATTTCAGCCAAGAAAGCAACATGAACAAGCACAGAGGTGAGGGTCCTATAATGGATTCTGTAGGACCAACAAGCGACCAACTTCACTGCAAAACATACACAGAATCTACGTAAACTGGAAAGCTACCTTGGGCCCAGAGTATGAAGCGTCCCAAAGGGCAGAAGTTTAATTATATTTTCGTAGGCAATAGAGAGATGCTGAGGATTTTGGACTCTAAACTAATGTGATTACAGAGGTATGTTGCTGCTGTGTACTATCAAGTACATTCTGACTCACTCTAACCCCTGTAGGACCAGGCATAAATGCCCAATAGGGTTTCTGACACTGTCATCTTCTTGGAAGCAGATTGCCTCCTCTTTCTCCTGTGGAAAGGCTGGTGAGTGCAAACCAATAGCAGCTGATTAGTAGCTGAACACTTTACCACTACAGCTCCTTAAAAAGGTGCGTTAGGAGGGTTAATCTGGTGGTGGCATGTGGGGTGGATTGTGTTTTTCTGTCTTTGAGATGAATATGCTAGAAGGAAATCCTGAAGTTATCACCTGCTACTGTTTTTATTTTCCATTTCAGTGCTCTTAACTTTTGATTGAAAAGTCTAACTTGACTCAGCTATTTATGGATAGCAATCCACATTTGTTATACATATTTTCCATTCTTGGGGATTTAATAAGTGCAAAGGTTTTCTTTCATTTCCTTCCTTCCTCCCTTTCCTATTCTTAGAATAACATCAATTCTCAATACTTTTAGTTGAATACCATGTAATACTTTAATTTTATATATCACTTCCTAATACACAAAGGAGTTACGGAAATTAAATACCAAGCTATTTTCAAATCTTTTCTTTTCATTGTGTTTTAAGCGAAAGTTTACAATTCAAGTCAGTTTCTCATACAAACCACACAAACACCTTGTTGTGTAAACCTAGCTGCTCCACCCCACGCTGTAACAGCACGCTCCTTACCTCTATGCCTTATTTCCCAAGTCCGTTCAACCAGCTCCTGTCTCCCTCGGTCTTCTCATCTTGCCTCTGGACAGTAGTTGTCCAGTTAGTTTCTCATATTGACTTAAGGTAAGAAGCACGTTCTTCATCAGCATCCTTTTATGTATTATAGACTAGTTCAATCTTTGTCTAAGGAGTTGGCTTCTGGAATGGTTTCAGTTATTGGCTAAGAAAGAGTCTGGAAGCCATGTTTTCCAGAGAATATGCTCTCTGTCAGACCATCAACTCTGGTCTTTTTCTTTTACTAGATTTCAAGTTCTGCACCCCACATTTCTCCTGCTCCGTCAGTGACTGTTGATTTCACTGTAAGGACAGTCATTGGTAGCTGGGTACCATCTAGTTCTGCTGTTATGCTGATATAATCTCTGGTTGATGTTGTCCTTTCTCTCTTGGGCTCTTATTTTCCTTTTGCCTTTGATGCTCTTCATTCTCCTGTGTTCCAGGTGGGTTGGGCCTGATTGCTGCTTCTTAGATGGCTGCGTGTTAACTTTTAAGACCCCTAAAACCACTGACCAAAGTGCGATGCAGAATACTTTCTTAATAAAATTTTGTAACGTCAGTTGAACTAGATGTACCCTGGACTCACGGTCCACAGGTCTGTGTCCCTGCTATTTTGTGTCTCAAAGTATTTGGTTGTATTTAGAAAACTTTTTAGCTTTGGTTTAGTTTGGTTGTGTTGACTTCCCTAATGTGTGTTGACCCTCCCTGTGCCTAAAATAATACTTGCGTATTCATGGCGACCCTAGGGGCTATGGTACAACTGGCTATCATCCAATTAGAGAATACTCCTTCCCCTCTTGCCCCATTCTTACAATGATCAAAGACTATTTTCTTCTGTGTTTATATTTTTTCTTGAGTCCTTATAATAGTGGTCTTATACAATATTTGTCCTTTTGAAACTAATTTCATGCATCATAATACCTTCCAGATTCCTCCACATTATGAAATGTCCCCAAATTCATCACAGTTCTTTATCATTGAATAATATTCCATTGTGTGAATATACCATAGTTTATTCAATTATCTATTGATGGGCTTCTAAGTTGATTCATCTTATTGCTACTGTGGACAGTGCTGAAATAAACATTGGTGTGCACGTGTCTATTTTTGGCAGCTCATATTTCTCTAGGATATATTGCAAGAAGTGGGATTGCCAGATCATATAGTATTTCTAATTATAGCTTTTTAAGAAAGCACCAAATCGATTTCCAAAGTGGTCATGCAATTTTACAATTTCCACCAGGAATGTATAAGTGTTCCAGTCTCTCTACAGCCACTGCAACATTTATTATTTTGTGTTTTTTTGGATTGATGCCAGCCTGTTGGGGTGAGATGACATCTCACTGTAGTTTTGTCTTGGATTTTTGTGATAGCTGGTGATTGTGAGCGTTTTCTCATGTGTCTGTTAGCCACCTGAAAGTCTTCTTTTGTGAAGTGCCTGTTCATTTTCTTTGCCCATTTTAAAATCAGGTTATTTATGTTTATGTTGTTGAAGTTTTGCACTATCTGGAAGATTTTGGAGATTAGAGTTGCTAATCAGATTGACCATAGCCAATTTTTTTTCCCACTGTGTAGATTATCTTTTTACTCTTTTGGTGAAATCTTTGGATGAGCATAAGTGTTTGATTTTTAGGAAATCTCAGTTAATTTTTCTTTCTTCTGGTACTGGCACATTGTTAGTAATGTTTTGTATTCTGTTTATACTGTGTAACAGGGCTCCCAGCATTTTCCGTATTTTTTCTTCCATGATCTTTATTGTTTCAGAATGTATATTTAGTTCTGTGATTCACTTTCAGTTAGTTTTTGTGCATAGTATGAGTTATGGGTCTTGTTTCATTTTTTTGTAGATGGATATCCACTTACACCAACACTATTTGTTAAAGAGACTGTCTTATCCTCAGCTTATGAACTTTAGGCCTTGTTCAAATATCAGCTGCTCATAAGTGAATGATTTTGTGTCTGAATTTTCAATTCTGTTCCATTGGTCTATGTATGTTTTGTTCCAGTAACAGGCTGTTTTGTCTACCACGGTCGTGTAAGAGGTTTTAAAGTGAGTTAGTGTGAAGCCTCCCATTTTGTTCTTCTTCTTCAATAATGTTTTACTCATCAGAGGCTTCTTCCTTTTCCATATGAAATTGGTCATTTCCTTCTCCATCTCATTAAAAAATGCCCTTGAAACTGGATAGGGATTGCATTGTATCTATAGATCACTTTAGGTAGAGCAGACATTTTCACAGAGTTGAGTCTTCCAATCCATGAACAAGGCAGATTTCTCCACCTGTGTAGGTGTCTTTTAGTTTCTTGCAATAGTGTCTTGTAGTTTTCTTTATATGGATCATTTACATTTCTGGTTAGATTTATTTCTAAGATAAATCTGGTTAGATTTATCTTCTTGGGGGCTATTGTAAATGGTACTGACTAACTGATTTCCTGTGTAGTGTTTTCTTTGTTGGTATAGAGGAATCCAACTGATTTTTGTATGTTTATCTTGTGTCCTGATGCTTTGCTGAATACTTCTAGTAGGTCCAGTAGTTTTCTTGGTTTTTTTGCGTGTGTGTGTATGTGTGTATCTGTGCATATACTTTAGGGTTTTCAGTGAATAACATGATATCTTCTGCAAATAGGGATACTATGACTTCTTCGCTACCAGTTTCGATGCCCCTTATTTCTTTTTCTAGCCTGACTGCTTTTGCCAGAACCTCCAGCACAAAGCTGAATCAAAGTGTTGACAAAAGGGCATCCTTGTTGGTTCCTATTCTCCGGGAGAGTGCTTTCAGACTCTCTCCATTTAGAACATTTTGTTGGTTGTTGGTTTTGTATAAATGCTCTTTACTACATTGAAGAATTTCCCTTTTATTCCTATTTTACTGATTTTTTAAAATAATGAATGGGAGTTGGGCATTGTCAAATGCCTTTTCTGCATCAAATGGTAAAATCAAGTGATTCTTGTCTTTTGTTTTATTTATTTATGTGACTAGACAGCACTTGACTTTTTGGCTGATTACATTAATAGTTTTTCTAATGTTGAACCACCCCTGAATCCTTACTAAGAATCCCATTTGGTCATGGTGAGATTTTTTTTTTTTTTTTTGTAACCACATTGTTGGATTCTATTGGCTAGAATTTTGTTGAGGATTTTTACATCTAAGTTTATGAGAGATATTGTTCTATAACTTTCTTCTTTTGTGCTATCTTTACCTGGTTTTGGTATCAAGGTTATGCAAGATTCATAGAATGAGTTTGGGAGTATTTCTTCCTTTTTCATGCTTTGAAATATCTTTAGTAATAGTGGTGTTAACTCTACTCTGAACGTTTGGTAGAATTCTCCAGTGAAGCCAATCAGGGTCAGAGTTTTCGTTGTTGTTGTTAGGATTTTCAATCTCTTCTTTTGTTTTGGGTTTATTTAGTTGTTCTGCCTCTGTTTATATTAGTTTAAGTAGGTAGTGTGTTTCTAGAAATTTGTCCATTTCTTCTAGGTTTTCAAATTTGTTAGAGTACAGTTTTTCATAGTATTCTGTTATTTTTATTTATTTATTTTTTTTAATTTCAGTTGTGTCTGTTTTGATGTTCCCTATCTCATTTACTATTCAGGTTATTTACTTCCTCTTTTGGTTTTCTTTTGTCAGTTTGGCCAACAGTTTATCAACTTTGTTGATCTTTTCAGAGAACCAGCTTTTGGTCTTGCTATTTTTTTTCAATCACTTTTCTATTCTCTTGTTTATTTAGTTCTGCTATAATTTTTATTACTTACTTACTTCTGTTGCTGGAGGGGTTCTTTCGCTGCTTGCTCTTTTTCTACTTGTACCTGTTGTAGGGTTAATGCTTTGATTTGGGCGACTTTTTTTCAGATGTGCACATTAATTGAGATAAATTGACTTCTGAGCACTGCTTTTGCTCTCTCACATGAATTCTTGTAGGGTGTGTTTTCACTCTCATTGGATTCTGTAAATTTCTATATTCTGTCTTTTATTTTTTCTGTAACCCAGTGGTTGTAGAGCAAAATGTTCCCTGTTCATATATTTGAATTCTTTTCCTTGCTTTTTCTGTTACTGCTTTTAGATGCTTTGCAGTATTTTGATGTTTTGAATTTTGTTAAGCCTTGCTTTATACCTAATATGTGGTGTATTCTGCAGAATGGTCCATGTGCATTGAAAAATAAAGTATACTAGGCTGCTATTGGGTAGAGTGTTCTGTATATGTCTACGGACTTGAGATATTCCATGTCTTTACTGGATTATTTATTTATTTATTTTATTAAATAAAAAAATGAAAGTGTACATACTCTGTGCTTACAATACTGGGTTAAGAGAGGAGGAGTACACAAAAGTTGTGTCAGAGTCCTGTTAATATTGATCTTCTTACTAATGTGTATTGTTACCAATTTCACCCTACCAAATTTCTCACAACTATCTAATCTAAACCCTCACTCCTTGCCTTCCTGCCCTCCCACCTTCCCCACCCTTGTAGCCATCAAAGAGTCTTTTCTATTATGTATGAGTATGCTTTTAAATTTTTATCATACGGGTCTCATCCAATAATTGTCCTTCTTTCCCTGACTAGTTTCACTCAACATAATGTCCTCCAGTTGAGACCAAATTGAGAGATGTTTCCCACTATCATAGTTTTTCTTTATCAGTGTATAGTACTCCATGGAGTTTACCCGTTCATTCTTCTGTTGTTGGGCATCTGGGTTGATTCCAACGTTTTGCTCTCGTGGACTGTGCTGCAATGAACATTCGTGTGCATGTAGCAGTTGGTGTGAATGGTCTTGATTTTGTAGGATATATTCCAAGCAGTGGAATTACTGGATCAAATGGTATATCCATATCCATTGTTTTAAGGTAACACCAAATTGCTTTCCAAAGAGGTTGCACCATTCTGCAATCCAACCAACAGTGAAGGAGACTTCCAGTCTCCTCACAGCCTCTCCAACATTTATTGTTTTGCGTTTTTTGGATCATAGACAATCTTGTTGGAGTGAGGTGGTATCTCATTGTTGTTTCGATTTGAATTTCTTTAATATTAATGATCATGAACATGTCTGCATGTGTTTTTTGGCTGCCTGGATCTCCTTTTTAGAGAAGTATCTGTCCATCTCCTTTGCCCATCGCTTAATTGGATGATTTGTCTTTTTCTTATTGATATTTTGTAGAACCTTATAGATTATGGAGATCAGGCGTCGGTCTGACATAGAGTTGCCAAATATTTTTTCCCATTCTGTAGGTGGTCTTTTAAGTCTTTTGATAAAGTCTTTGGATGAGCAGAAGTGTTTGATTCTTATTAATTCCCATTTATCTATTTTCTCTTCTGATGAATGTGTTTTGTTTGTCAGATTTTGAAGTCTGTCTATATTGCGTATTAAAATGTCCATTGTTGACCCTATCTTATCTTGGATGAGCTTTATTGTTTTAGCTTTTATATTGAGGTCTTTTATCCAATTTGAGTTGATTTTTGTGTAAGGTGTGAGATATGGGTCTTGTTTCAGTTTTTTGCAGATGGATATCCAATTATGCCAGCACCATTTGTTAAACAGACTGTTCTTGCCCCGGTTCAAAATCTTAGGACCTTTGTCAAATATCAGCTGTTCATAAGAGGATGGTGGTGTCTCTGGGGTCTCTACTTTGTTCCATTCATCTACATGTCTCTTTTTGTACCAATACCAGGCTGTTTTGACTACTGTGGCAGTATAATAGATTTTAAAGTCAGGTAGTGAGAGGCCTCCCAGCATGTTCTTCTTTTTCAGTAGTGCTTTACTTATTTGGGGTTTCTTCCCTTTCCAAATAAAGCTGATAATTTGTTTCTCCATTTCATTAAAAAATGTCACTGCAATTTGTATCAGGATTGCATTATATCAGTGGAGTGCTTTGGGAAAAATAGACATTTTCACAATATTGAGTCTTCCTATCCATGAGCAGGGCAGATTACTCAACTTATGTAAGTCCCTCCTAGTTTCTTGTAGCAATGCCTTGTAGTTTTCTCTGTAAAGATCTTTTATTTCTCTAGTTAGATTTATTCCTAGATATTTTATCTTCTTGGGGGCTGTAGTAAATGGAATTGATTTGGTGATTTCTTCATTAATAATTTCATTGTTGGTATAAAGGAATCCTACTGATTTAGTTATGTTTATCTTGTATCCCGATACGTTGCCAAATTCTTCTATTAGCTCTAATAGTTTACCTATGGATTTCTTTGGATTCTCTGTATAAACAATCATATCATCTGCAAAGAGGGAAATCTTTACTTCTTCATTGCCAATATGGATGCCTTTTATTTCTTTGTCTTGTCTAATTGCTCTGGCTAGAACTTCTAGCACACTGTTGAATAGAAGTGGTGAGAGCAGGCATCCTTGTCTAGTTCCTGTTCTCAAAGGGAATTCTTTCAGTCTTTCACCATTCAGGATGATGAAAGCAGTTGGCTTTGCATAGATGGTATTGATTATATTGAGGAATTTCCCTTTTGTTCCTATTTTTCTGAGAGTTTTAAGCATGAATGGATGTTGAACTTTGTCAAATGCCTTTTCTGCTTTACTGGTTTCTTTCTGGATGTTCTCTATCTTCACTGAAAGTGGTATGTTGAAATGTCCTATTACTATTGTGGAGCTAATTCTGATTTCAATGCTGTTAGAGTTTGTTTTATGTATTTAGGAGTTCTATTATTGGGTGCATAAATATTTAATATGGTATGTCCTCCTGGTGTATTGACTGCTTAATCTTTATATAGTGTCCTTCCTTATTGATTGTGATGGATTTTACTTTAAAGTCTGTTTTATCAGAAATTAATATTGTCACTCATACTCTTTTTTTTTTTAACCATTGTTTGCTTGGTGTATTTTTTCCATCCTTTGAGTTTCAGCTTGTATGTGTCTTCAAGTGTGAGGTGTGTCTCTTCTATGCAGTGTATGTTTTTTTAACCCATTCAGCCACTGTCTGTTTATTGGAGCATTTAATCCACTTACATTCAGCATGATTACTGAAAGGTCTAAGTTTAGTACTGTTATTTTGATGATTTTTATGTGTATTGTTGACAGATTCTTTGTTTCACTTAATTTTTTGTGCTGAGTCTTTTTTCTATACGTGTTTTCTTTTCATCTTTTCAGTTTTGTTTGTTTGTATTTTCTGTGACTTCATATTTTTCTTGTTTTTTATTTTGTTGCATAAGATTGTTAATTTCCATTGTGGTCATCTTAATATTTACTCTATGTTTCTAAATTTAAACCTATTTTTTGTTTCTTTGTATCACCTTGATTTCTTCTCCATATGAAAGACTCATGACTACATTTTTTAGTCTCTTTTTTTTGTTAAAATGTCATCTTTTACCTAATGACATCTCTGTTTCCGTATTTTCAGTGTTTTCTCATTTATTTTTGTGATTTCATTTTCTGGGTTAATATTTGCTTGCTCTGTGGTAAGACTTAGTCCTGGGTTGTTATATGATGCTATTGGTTTTCTAACCAAAAGACCCTCTTTAGTATTTCTTGTAATTTTGGTTTTGTTTTTGCAAATTCCCTAAATTTCTGTTTATCTAAAAATGTCTTTATTTCTCCACTGTATTTGAGAGACAGTTTTGCTGGATATAAAATTCTTGACTGACAATTTTTTTCCTTTAAGGCTTTGTGCATGTCATCCCATTGTCTTTTTGCCTGCATGGTTTCTGCTTAGTAGTCCAAGCTTAGCCTTATTAACTCTTCTTTGCAGATTATTTTTCATTTATCCCTAGCTACTTTTAAAACTCTCTCATTAGTTTTGATAAGTTTGATTATAATATGTCTTAATGTCTTTATTTTGTGATCTACCTTGTGTGGAGTTTAATGAGCATCTTTGGTAGTTATATTCTCATCTGTCATGATATCAGGTGATTAGAGCTCTTACTAGGCCTGTGAGCCCAGGAAACCTTTTATTTTTCTTTTGTAAATTCAGCTGAAGTGCCTAGTTAATTGGTCACTAAGTCTATGGTTCAGGCTCACCCCTACAGTCCTAGATGGGTAGAGGTGATCGGTTTAGGCACAGGTGTCTGGTTGTATGTGCTGAGAAATGCAGGGGGGCTGACAGTTATCCATGAGTGTCTGTGAGGAAAGAGTGTCCTTGTTCCTTAAAGTGTGTAGGTTGATGTATATATGTATGTGCAAGTCTGTGGGTACTCAGTACAGTATGCAGAGGTGAAACACATTCAAAATCTGTGGACTCCTTATGCCTATGCCTAGGCAAAGGAACTGCTTCTATCCTGATTTTCTGCCTTAGGGGAACAGACAGATATTTTTTTTTTTACTCCTGTTCATTAAATTTTTCCTTCTCCAAGGCTAGTAAAATGGTTCCGGGCACAGCTAAGGATTCCAACTTCTTGAACAGTGGTTGTGCCAGTCCCCTATCTCCATAGTGGAAGCCCAGAGAGTGGTTTCACTTACCACCACATTTAGAACTACTCACTGTACCACACACTGTGACTGAGTGTATAATAAGAGTTTTCCATTACAGGTTAGTTCCCAGGAGTTAGTATGAGTGGTGAGTACTCAAGGTTGGTCTTTCCCATGTCCTTTCAGTGCTGCTTTCTCCTTGTCTTAGTCATCTCATGCTCCTATAACAGAAATACTGCAAATGGACGACTTTAACAAAGAATCATTTATTCTCTCACAGGCCAGTAGGCTAGAAGTCTCAATTCAGGGTGCTAGCTCCAGGGGGTGGCTTTCTCTCTCTATTGGCTCTGAAGAAGATCCTTGTCATCAGTTTTACCTCAGTCTGGGAGCATCTCAGTACAAGAATCTGAGGTCCAAAGGATGAACTCTGCCCCTGGTACTGCTTTCTTGGCGGTATGAGGTTCCCATGTCTCTCTACTGGTTTCTCTCTTTTATATCTTGAAAAAGATTGGCTATCTAGTCTTGTAGATCTCATCATTATAATTGCCACTAATGCATCTTATTATATCATAGTCATAGGATATACAAAATATAAGGAAATCACAACAGATGACAAAATGGTGATTATAATATGTCTTGGGGTCTTTATTTTGTGATCTACCTTGTGTGGAGTTCAATGATTTTATGTCATACAATATTAGGAATCATGACCTAGCCAAATTGAGAGATATTGGGAAGACACATGATACCATGATACCACTGTACTATAAAGACTGGAAAGCTAAAGACTACATTTCCCACACTCCCTTGTGGTTAGGTTTCTGTTTGTGATCTAGGTCCTCCCAAGAAGAAACTTGAAAACAAAAGACAGCAACAAGAGGTAGCAGCCACATGTGGGGGAACGGGAACTTCTGGCAAGCAGAGGGGTTTTGATCTTCTGAGAAACTCCTGTGAAGACTCCTCTTTCCAGTTGTCAGCATCATAGGTACCAAGCATTTGTGGTTTTTACCAATTCAGTTTCATTGCATGACTGAGCTTTACTCCTGGTTGCATGGTTACTGGTTCTGCAGCATCCAAGCTTAGTTTTTCCTCTGACAAGTTTTGTTTGTATCTAATATCCTATAATAAATTAGTTTCTGCTTCAAGTAACTAGAGTATATCTTCTTGTCTGCAAGGATTAACTTGCAGACTAAGAACTCTGACTGACAGAGCATAAAACCTAGCTGACTATGGAGCATTCCCATCAGAGCAAAATGGTCCAAAAAGTCAAGAGACACGCTGATGAGATAGAGTTGTGTGCTGTATTTGCTGCATGTCTTTCACAAGTTAAATGGACACTATTCTCTGTTTAATATGTAGGTGATAAGGAATAACTGCAGGATGGCTATTTTTGTGAGACTCTTTGGGTTTCAAGAACTGCCCCAAAACAGGAATTTTAGTCAAGAAGAGTTGGTATTTGGTCTGCGACTGCTTTCGAACGCTAACAGAATGATCTTTAGGAGTTTCACTTTGATGCTCTGTTATTAACATGATCTAGTTCAGGCAGTAGCTTGATATCTTCTTCCTGTTTAATTGTATATTCATCTAGGTTTCTGATTACTCATAGTTTCTGCTTTCTTATGATTTGTGTTTCTCACAATTGTTTATGGGGGGGGTAGGATGCTGGCAGTGCTGATAGTGTCAAGAGAGATGAGCATTCCAGGTTGAGAGAATAATGTATTTCAAGACCCTGGGAAAAAGCAGTGCTTCACCTTTCTAGCCTCATGATGTTGGGGGAAATTATCTAAATTCTCAGAACCTCTTTATTGGTCAAGCTGGGGATAACAGTACCTAACCTGCAGAATTATTGTGAGCCCTTGATGCTATGCAAGGAAGTAGTGCCCAGCACAGAGCAATGTTTAGTCTCTGTGTTTTCTCCTTTTTTTATTCTTTTGGTTTCTAACAAGAAAGTTAACTTGGAGTCACCAATGTGATATTTAATAAACAGCAACTACTTAAATTACATCTCTACCACACACCCAAAGTCTGAGGACTATCAATAGACTTCTAAATAAGGTTTGCTTTCCAAGTTATATGAGAAAGGAAGACCAAGTCTGGATACAATTAGCAAATTACCCTGGGCTTCGGTGATGTAAAAGAGAACTGAAAGTATGACACCACCCTTCCCCAACACACAATCCACACCCTTCTCTTTACCTGCTTGTCTGATCTTATCTACTGCCTTTCCTGAAGCTCTGATCTTGAAAGAGGCAAATTAGGCTATCCTTTTCCTATGTCTGCACTCTTGTACAATTATGGCAATGCTGTTTTTCTCTATCCCCACTGTATTGTGAGCACCTTGGTAGCAGGTGTGGTAGGCAGAATTTCTAAAATGACCAATGTCATAAACAGTTGAAATAAACTATTGAATGGAAAACTAATTTGCTCTGTAGAGTTTCATCTAAACCACAATTAAAAAAAGGAATTTCTAAAATGAGCCCCCAAAGGTATCCCAGGTCCTGTGACTATGCTGAGATATCACTCCAGAGACTGTTTTGTTATTTGGCACAACTGACCTTCAGATAAGGGGAATGGCCTGTATCATCGGGTGGGTGCAACACAATCACCTGAACCTTTTAAAGCAGAAAGCTTTCTCCAGATGGTGGCAGATGAGAACGTTGGAGAGACTTGAAGCACAAGGGGGATTCTATGCTCTGTTATTGGCTTGAGGTTGTAGGGAGCCGTATAAGAAAGTATGGGAATGGTCTTGAAGAGCTGAAGGAGACTGCTGAATGACAGACAGCAAAATAAATGATGCTTCAGTTCTGTTACTGCAGAGTAAATGGAGTTCGTGCCATTTGCTGCAAGCAGCAATCTTTGAGACGGGGGTAAGATGTGAAGCAAGACATTTATTGTGTACTGATAGGCAAGGAGACAGAGAGGATAGATTCCTCCAAAATCTGTCTCTCCAAAATGGAGACCAGCTTGAGGTTTTATGGGAGAAGGGGTTAAGGACTTTTTTTTTTTTAAATTGTGGTTGAGTGAAAGTGTACAATCCAGATTAAATTTGCATGCTCACATATCTGCAGCTCCTTCTGCTCTCCTTGCCCAGTGGCAGCACACTCCTCCTTTCTGTGCTACACATGTCATAACCACTTAACAATCTCCTGTCACTTTCTCTCCACCCTCTCCACTCCCCTCTAGTAGGAGGGCAGTAGGACGACATCCTATAGATGCATAGAATCATGAAGTGCACACAATATGGTCACACTGTGCCCCCAGTCCAATCTATTCCTGTCTGAAGAGTTGACCTCAGTAATGATTTATGATCAAGGGCAGCATCAGGCCTAGGGGTCGTGGTCCCAGGGCAACCCCCAGGCCTTCAGACCATCAGTTGCGGTCTTCCAGTGGAGTTCTCTGGGTGCACCCCATTTTTTGCTCATGTTGCCACTGGGGTTCAGCATTGTGATCCCCATCATGGCTGTCATTGGTGGTGGCCAGATACATCTGGTTCTTCTGGTCATATGTTGATGAAGTCACCCATTCACATGAATCTCTCTGTCTTCTGGGTTCTCTTTCCTCTGTGTCATTGTTGTCCTTGATGATCATCTGTTCCAGCTGATTTGGGACAATTTGATGAACTTCAGATGGTAGCTTGCTAGCTTTTAAGGCCTCAGACACCGCTCACCAATATGGGTTGTAGAAGACTCTCTTACCAATATACTAGTTATGCCAGTTGGCCTTGATGTCTCCTGAAAGCATGGTCCCCCAGACCCCCACTCTTGCTGCTCTGTCTTTGCCATATTGGGTTGTGATTGGAAGAGTTTTCAGATTGTGTTGAAGTCCAGTTAAGTTTATCTTCTTTCTAATGTGTTCTGTCAGTGATTTCACCCAACCAATTTCTATCAACTATCTAATCTATAACCAACTGTTTCCCTCCCTCCCTGCCCTCCCTTGCAGCCATCAAAGAGTCTTCTGTACATGAGTCTATTTTTAAGTCCTTATAGTAGGGGTCTCATACTACATTTGTCCTTGTGCCACTGACTGACTTCGCTCAACATAATGTTTTCCAGTTGAAACCAGGTTATGAGATGCTTCCTAAAACAGTCATTGTTCTTTGTCATTGCATAGTGTTCCATTGACTGTATATAGCATAGTTTATCCACTCATCTGTTGTTGGGCATGCACACTGATTCAATATTTTTACTATTGTGGACTGTGCTGCAAAAAACACTTGTGTGCATGTATCTGTTCATGTGACTGCCCTTGCTTCTGTAGGATATTCCAAGCAGTGGGATTACTGGGTCAAATGGTATATCTGTTTCCAGCTTTTTAAGGAAACAGGGATAAGGATTTATGAGTCCTAGGAATTTGTAGAAAATTAATCTTCTTTTGGTAGTCACAATGATTGCATCTCAGATGTGCTGACATCTTAATTGGTGTTTTGGGTGTAGAGGTGGTCTGGATTTTGTGGCAGATTCCTTTGTTTTTCTGTCATGGTCTTTAGATTATGATAGTTATTTTTCCACAGCCCTAAAGAGAGGACCCTGGTGGAGTAGTGGTTAAGTGCTTTGGCTGCTAACCAGAAGATAGGCAGTTCAAATCTGCCAGGTGCTCCTTAGAAAGCCTATGAGGCACTCCTACCCTATCTATAGGATTTCTGAGTTGGAACTGAGTCAGTGGCAATAGGTTTGGCTTGTTGGAAGGAGAGCATAGATTAGTTGGAAGGAGAGCATAGATTAGTTTATAACCTTGAGAGAAACTAAGGAAAACAATGGACTAATGCTTGGAGACAGAATCAGGAAGCAAGATGGTTCAATTTGTGCTCAAGATGAAGTCGCTTATTTTACTCTGTCCCTATCACTTCAAGGAACTGAATTCTGTCAATAATCTGAATAAACTTGGAAGTGGATTTCTTTTGAGAGTCATCATGCAGTTTCCAGTCTGGTTGCCACCTTGATTTTGGCTAAGTGTGATCCTAAGAAGCGTTTCCAGCCATGCCCTGCTGGACTTCCAGCCTACAGAGTTGTAGTTTAAACTGCTGAATTTCTAACTTGTTATGTAGCAATAGAAAATGAATATAGCAAGGACTCTGCCTCTCCACTGTGTAGCATGGTTCCTAGAATCTAGTAGCTGCTCAGTAAAACACTAAACAAATAAATTATTGAAGAGTGAGGTGGAAAGAAGAGATGACGAAACAAAGAGAAAGGGAAGGAAAAAAGAATGGAAAATAGGGGGTGTTGAAAAATAAAAAGAAATGAGGAAAAGGAGAGAACATTTGAAGGGGATCCTCACTGAAAAGTGCGTGATGGTAATCTGTCAAAAAAAAATTCCTGGATTCTCCTTTATTATCTCCAGAATTTCAGGCTTGCTAAACCAAAACCAAACCCACTGACATAGAGTCAATTCCTACTCATACTGACCCTAATCCCCTGTATAGCTTTACTACATGTTCTGATTATTTAATTGTGTAAATCGTTTGTTTAGTGTCTTGTTGGCACATTTTATGACTCGGATGAATAGAAATCATGGACATGATTCCATTTTGATTGAGATCGGTTGAGATTTAATGTTTGAGCATCCATTTTCTCATCTCTTTATACATGCAGAGAATAAAACCCAGACCTCTAGTTAATGTCCCCAAAGGCAGTAAGTCAAGAGGGATTGGGACGTTAAAGTGTTTGGATTTTGAAGGAACTTGGCAGAAATAAGTGTAAGTCATTTTTTTAAACAGAAAGTGCATTATTTTATTCATTTTGCAGAACAGAAAGCTGAAGTCAGACAGGCCCAGTTACCTGGCTAAGGTCACATGATAAATGACTACTCTACTCAGTGTGATTCAAGGGGCACTGAGCAGGGGAGGTAGATGATTCCTTTAATAGGACCTCTGATCTCAACCAGGAAGGAAGAGCTTGGCAATGGGGTAGATTGGGGAGCAGTGAGCTGGAGTTAGTTGTGCTGCTGATGATATTAGGAAAGTCTGTCTTCAGTTTGTACCAGGCTGAGGCTCAGGATAAGGCTTTCAGACTTTAAGAGAGAGTGATTGACAAGGAAAAGCAATTACAGTATGGTAGATAAAATCCAGGGCTCTAGAGTGAGCCACATGTGGGTTAGAGATGAGGATGACAGTGATCTCTGTCCTTGGGCAAGGAATCTAACCTCTTTAAACTGTGAGGTTCTCATAAGTTAGATGGGAATAATAATCATAAGTTTCTCATAGGGTTTTTTTTGTGTGTGTCAAAATTAAGTTAGATAATATATGTAAAAGTACAACCAAGCCCCATAGTAGTACAGATTTCAGATGTAATGAAACTGCCTACTGGCTTCTGGTCCCAAAAACTCTCAACTGCCTGACTATAATGAAAGCTGAAAAGCCACAAATCCACCATTGCTGAGTTGTTAACCTCACATTTTACACCACTAGAATTTGGGGATCCCACTTACAGTCTTATAGTGGGAATTTACTAGTAATCAGCTGTGCCCCAAATGTTACATTTTTAAAATGTAATATCATAATTGTAATAACAACAAAAGAAAAAAGGAGAAAGAGCAGATCTGTCAGGAGCCCAGATGTGAGTTCTGAGAACATTCTGTTTCCCAGTAAGTGCACATAGCTGCTTTCATTTTGAGCTCTCACTAGCATGAAATGTAGATCCAAATGGAGAGAAAAGCCACTGTCTATTTCCCCAAAGACAGGAGGAGTTTCATACTGGAGACCACCAGGGGCCTGGTAAGTAGTACTGGGATGCTAAAGCTGTTTCAGTCTGCTTTGCCCTGTGTCAGGAATGATGCAGGAAATACGGCAGGGCTGACTCTTCAGGAAGGGAACTCAGTGCAGCTGTGGCAAGTTGGAAAATGGACCTAAGAGAAATGAGATGAAGATTGATAAGTCCATCAGTGTTAAAGACCTTTTAAAGCTGAGCTATGTTAACAAGGTTAGAACGACTCCATATATCAGAGTACAAAACTCTCCTGACAGTATTTTTGAAGCTGCTTGACAGTTGGCCTCAGTAGAATAGATTGTTGATTCTACAGAACCTGCCTAATCAAATCTATTTAAACTGCGACAATTTAAAAGTTATTTCCACTACCACAAACAGCTTAGAAGGAGACTTTTCTTTTCTACAGCTAAACCACAATAATTGGTTTTAAATGGAACGGAAATGCCCTGATTCTCAATTAAGCAATGCGATTGATAAAAATGCAGCACTTGACTATTTGTTTTCGGGCTTTTTCTTTCTTTCTGATACTCCACATTTACTTCTTTCAATCTACTGATTAGAAAAACAAAGTTCTGGTAAATGATGAAAATGCTATACAAATAAGAGCTACAGAGCAGAAACTGTATTGTGCCAAGTAATGAAGCTCTCTTCATTTCCATGTGTTTGTCAGCAAGAGCACACAGCAATTTTCATTACAAGCTTTTACTAGAAATAAATAGGGACCCAAATTTAGGGAAAAGCCATCATCTATTTCCTCCTCCTGGGAACCCCATTTGGCTGCATCTTGAATATGTGACTTCCACATTCTGTTGGTACCATTAGAGCCAGAAACCTACAGAGTAATTTGTTTAGGTTTTATCCAAATAGCACAAACATAAACAATTGGAAAATGAAAAATTCAGCCAAATAATTGGGCTTGGGGTATAGGAGTTCCTAAAGGACTTTAAACAGCCAGTTAGCTCCTTTTTGTTCAGTAAAATGAAAATGTGTTCGGACTAATTGGTTCTTTCATCACCGTGTGTACCATACTGTCAATAATTGGCCTAGGGGAGTTAAGTATGTTGGGTGTTCCTTCATGATGGAATGGGGAAGAGAAAGAGGGGGGTTGCTAAAAAATGAGGGAAAGGATTAGCAAGTGGGGACACGAAGGAGACCAGAGTGAGGGTAGGAACGACGGAATAAAGATAACAGGCAGTCTATGGAAGATCTACCATGCAATAGATGTTCTATCCTTGATTCTGTACATTTTTAATTTCTTTTTCTCATTGCATGAATCCTATATAACGGAAAAAACCAAACCCACTGCTGTCAAGTCAATTCTGACTCATAGTAACCCTATAGGTCAGAACAGAACTGCCCCATAGAGTTTCCAAGAAGCATCTGGTGGATTGGAGCTGCTGAATGTTTGGTTAGCAGATGTAGCACTTCACCGCTACGCCACCAGGGTTTCCTATAGAGCTGTAAAAACTAAAAATCCACTGCTGTCAAGTCAATTCTGACTCATAGTGACCGTATCATTCAGAGTCGAACTGCCCTATAGTGTTTCCAAGGAGCGCCTAGTGGATTTGAACTGCTGACCTTTTGCTTAGTAGCTGTAACACTTAACAACTATGTCTCAATGGTTTCCATAGAGCTCTAGTTCTCAGAATTTGTTGTGTAACAGAGACACTTGAAAGGTTTGGTAATCACCGATCACTGCCTCCACCTGCAGAATTGCTGATTCAGTAAATTTGGGGTGTTGTGTGCTGTTGAACTGATTCCAGCTCATTGTGACCCTATAGGACAGAGTAGAACTGCCCAATAGGGTTTA
Source organism: Heterohyrax brucei (assembly GCA_028571685.1). NCBI lineage: Eukaryota > Metazoa > Chordata > Mammalia > Hyracoidea > Procaviidae > Heterohyrax > Heterohyrax brucei. The sequence goes on along the minus strand of CM053147.1, from coordinate 86,952,117 downwards.
CTAGTCCATAATCTTCATGGAAGCAGATCACCAGGTGTTCTCTCCCATAGCAAAGCTGGCGGGCTTAAGCAGACAACCTTTCAGTTAGCAGCCAAACACTTAACAATTGTGCTACTAGGGCTCCTTCAGATCTGGGGTTGTTGTTGCTGTTAGTTGCCACTGAGTCAGTGCTGACTCACAGTGATCCTGTGTACAACAGAACTAAACACTGCCCAGTCTTGTGCCATCCTCACAACAATCATTGCTATGTTTGAGTCCACTGTTACAGCCACCGTGTCAATCGTTCTCATTGAAGGTCTTCCTCTTTTTCAAGGATCCTCTCTGTTACTTAGCATGACGTCCCTCTCCACGGCCTGATCCCAGGTAGGGTCTGATAATATAATTTCTAGAAAGTTCCCAGGTATTATTGTTGCTTTTGTTCTTGCAAGTACTTTGAAGACCACTATCCTAGAGGAGAAAACCCTAGTGGTGTAGTGGATAAAAGTTATGCCTGCTAACAAAAAGGGAGCAGTTAGAATTCACTAGACCCTGTTGGATACCCTATGGGGCAGTTCTACCTGTCCTGTAGGGTTGTTATGAGTTGGAACTGCCCCACAGAGTTTCCAAGGAGTGCCTAGCAGGTTTGAACTGCCAACCTTTTGATTAGCAGAGGTAGCACTTAACCACTGCACCCCCAGGGTTTCCAGTTAAAGTAGATTACCCTTCACAATATAGGTAGGCCTTACCCAACTAGTTGAAGACACTAAGAGCAAAAAGAGAGGATTCCCTAAGGGGTATTCTGCCTTCAGATTATAAACAAACATCTTGCCAGAATTCTTTTTGTTTCCTACTTCCTGACACAAGACAGCCGGAATTTCAAACCTACCATCTGTCCTATGGATTTTGAACCTGACAGCTTCCAGTGTCTTGTCAGCCAGTTCCTCAAAATCTGTTTCTTTCTCATTTATCTATCTGCTTGCCTGCCTGCCTTTCTCACTGGTTCTGTTTCTCTAGACAGCCTGTTGACTTCTGAGCTTTTGTTTGGCTAGGAGGCACTAAAATGAACTAGCTTACACTCATCTCCTGAGTAGAAACCTGAGCAATGGTAACCACCTCCTCAATTTTCTCCACTAATTTTACTCTCACACCATTCTTGGAGGAGTCATTCATGGCTTTATGGGTGAACAGTATGTTATATCTCTGGCCCAACTTCTCTCATGACCTACAAATGCATATTTCCTACTGGCCATTGGTCATTGTGGATTTCTCTCAGGTACTCAATTCATATTGAATCTTAGATTTTTCTCTAAACTTTCCATTCTTTTTATTATCTTTCTGTTTCAGACTAGTTAACATCTGTGTTGTTGTTGTTAGATGCCGTTGAGTCGGTACTGACTCGTAGCACACTATGTACAACAGAATGAAACCTTGTGTGATCGTGTGGTACGTGCACAGTCAGTTTTAAGCTTAAATCCATTATTACAGCCACTGTGTTAATCCATCTCACTGAGGGTCTTCCTCTTTTTCACTGACTCTCTGCTCTAGCGAGTATGATGTCCTTCTCCAGGGCGTGATCTGTCCTGACAGCATGTCCAAGGTATCTAAGATGCAGACTTGCTATCTTTGCTTCCAAGGAACACTGTGGTTGTACTTCTTCAGAATCTATCTGTTTGTTCTTTTGGCAGTCCATGGTACATTCAATATTCTCTTCCAACACCACAACTCAAAGGTATCTGTTCTTATTCTGTATTCCTTATTCATTGTCTAGCTTTCACATGCATATGATGTGACTGAAAATACCAGGCTGGGTCACCTTTCTGGGAATAGGCCTAGATGTGGATCTCTTCCATTCGGTTGGCCAAGTAGCTGTCCTCCGAATTTCTTGGCATAGATAAGTTAGCACTTCCAGTGCTGCATCCATTTGTTCAAGTATCTCGGTTGATACTCCATCAGTTCCTGGAGGCTTCTTTTTTGCCAGTGCCTTCAATGTCGCTTTGACATCTTCCTTCGGTAACATCAGTTCCTGATCATATGCTACCTCTTCAAATGGCTGAACATTGACCAGTTCTTTCTGGTATAATGACTCTGTGTATTCCTTCCATCTTCTTTTGATGCTTCCTGAGTCATTTAATATTTTCTCTGTATAATCCTTTAGTATTGCAAATCGAGTCTTGAATTTTTTCTTCAGTTCTTTCAGCTTGAGAAATAGAGAGCGTGTTCTTCTGTTTTGGTTTTCTATATCCAGTGCTTTGTACATGTCATTACAATACTTCAATTTTCCTCGTGACTTTGATGTTCTTGGTTGTCATCTGTTCCAGCTGGGTTGGGACAATTTGATTTACCTAAGATGGCAACTTGCTAACTTTTAAGTTTCCAGTTGCCACTTAGCAATGTTGAGTTGCAGAAGACTCTCTCAGCTGAAGACAAGCTATGCCAATTGTCACTTGAAGACTAGCTATGCCAATTGTTGCCTGAAAATATGGTCCCCCGACCTCCATCCCTGGTAGTCTGTTCTTTGAAATATTAGGCTGAGTTTAGAAAACCTGTCAGTTTATGGTATAGTCCAGTTATGCTGATCTGCTCTGTACTGCACACTGTTATGTCCGTCATGAAACAAAATTCCTATCGACCATCTAATCTACAAACATCCCTCTCCCTCCCTGTAGCTATCAAAGAGTCTTTTCTTTTGTACTTAAGTCCATTTCTAAGTCCTTATAGCAGAGGTCTTATAAAATACCTATCCTTTTGCAGCTGACTAATTTCCCTCAGAGTAATGTCTTCTAGTTGGAACCAAGTTATGAGCCAAGCCAAGCCAAGTGCTGTGGAGTCAGATCCTAAAATCATCATTCTGTATCATTACATAGTGTTCCACTGTATACATGTACTGTAGTTTGCTTATCCATTCATCTATTGGTGGACACCTAGGCTGTTCCACCTTTTGGCTACTGTGGCCAGTGCTGCAGTAAACATTTGTGTGCATGTATCTATTTGTGTGAATGCCTTTTTTTCTGCAGGATATATTCTGAGCAGTGAGATTGCTAGATCATATGGTATTTCTGTTTCTGGCTTTTTAAGGAAGCACCAAATTGCTTTCCAAAGAGATTATGCCATTTTGTATTTCCACCACCAGCGTATGAGAGTTCCAGTCTTTCCACAGCCTCTCCAGTATTTGTTGTTTTGTGGTTTTTGGATTATTGCCAACCTTTCGGGGTGAGATGGTATCTCACTGTAATTTTGATTTTGATTTCTCTCATAGCTACTGATTGTGAGCATTTCCTTATGTGTCTTCTGGTTGCCTGGATGTCTTCTTCAGAGAAGTATCTGTCCTTGTCTTTTGCTAGTTGTTTAATTGGGTTATATGTCTTTTTCTTATTGATATTTTGCAATACCTGTAGGTTATTATTGCAGTGCTATGTAGATTATGGAGATCAGACATTGATCAGATTCAAGGCTGCCAAATATTTTTTCCCGTTCTGCAGGTGGTCTTTTAACTCTCTTGATAAAGTCTTTGGATGAGCATAAGTGCTTGATTTTTAGTAGTTTCCATTTATCTGTGTTTTCTTGTGCTGTTTGTGTACTGTTAGTAATATTTTGTAGTCTGTTTGTGTCATATATTAGGGCTTCAAGTGTTGTCCCTGTTTTTTCTTCCATAATCTTTATTGTTTTAGGTTTGACATTTATATTATATATTGGATTCATATAGAGTTAGTTTTTGTGTAAGGTGTGAGATATGGGTCTTGCTTCTGTTTTTTACGGATGGGTATCAAAGTTTGCCAACACTATTTGTTAAAAGACTATTATTACCCAAGTTTACAACCTTTGGGCCTGTGTTGAATACCAACAGTTCATATGAGGGTGTTGATATTTCTGGGGTCTCTATTCTGTTCCATTGGTCTATATATCTCTTTTTGTACAAGTACCAGGCTGTTTTGACTACTGTGGCAGTGTAGTAGGTTCTAAGATAGGGTAGTATGAAGCCTCCCATTGTGTTCCTCTTCTTCAGTAGTAGTTATCTGGGGTTTCTTCTCTTTCCAAACAAAGTTGATGATTTGTTTCTCCGTCTCATTAAAAAGTGACACTAGATTTTGTACTGGGATTGCATTGTATATTGTAGATTAATTTGGGTAAAACAGACATTTGCACAATTTTAAGTCTTCCTATCCATGTGCAAGGTAGATGTCTCCACTTATGTAAGTCTCTTTTGGTTTCTTGCGGTAGGGTCTTATAATTTTCTCTATATAAGCCTGTAACTTCTCTGGCTAGATTTATTCCCAAGTATTTTATTTTCTTGAAGGTTATAGTAAATGGTACTGATTTTGATGATTTCCTCTTTGATAATCTCTTTGTTGGTATAAAGAAATCCTCCTGATTTGCTTATGTTTATATTCTGTCTTGATATGATCACAGCATCTGCAAATAGGGCTATTTTTACTTCTTCTTTACCAATGTGTATGCCCTTTATTTCTTTATCTTGTCCAATTGCTCTGGCCAGAACATTTAGCTCAATGTTGAATATAAGTGGTGACAATGGGCATTCTTGTCTAGTTTCCATTCTTAGGGGGAGTTCTTTCAGTCTCTCTCTATTCAGGATGACGTACACAGTTGGCTTTCTGTAGAAGCCCCTTATCGCATTGAGGAATTTCCCTTACATTTATTCCTATTTTCCTGACAGTTTTTAACATAAATGGGTGTTGGGTTTTGTCAAATGCCTTTTCTACCAATTGATAAAATGAGGTGATTCTTATCCTTTGTGTTATTTACATGGTTGATTACGTTAATTATTTTTCTGGTGCTGAACCAGCCCTGCATCCCTGGTTTGAATCCAACTTGGTCATGATTAATTATTTTTTTTGATACATTGTTGAATTCTATTGGATAGAATTTTATTGAAAATTTTTGCATCTAGGTACATGAATGATATTGGTCCCTAATATTCTTTTTTTGTGTGAGATCTTTCCTTGGCTTTGGTATCAGAGATATGCTGGCTTCATAGAGTGAATTTGGAAATATTCTAACCTTTTCTACGCTGTGAAACAGTCTCAGTGATGTTGGCATTAACTCCTCTCTAAAAGCTTGGTAGAATTCTCTGATGAAGCTGTCTAGGCCAAGACTTTTTTGATTACTTTTTCAATCTCTTCTTTTGTGATGGGTTCCTTAAGTTGTTCTGCTTATCCTTGTGATAGTTTTTGTAGGTGATATGAATCTAGAAATTTGTCCATTTCCTCTAGGTATTCAGGTCTGTTAGAGTGCAATTTTTCATAGTATTCTGTTGTGGTATTTTTTATTTCAGTTGGGTCTATTGTGATATCTTCCATCTTATTTTCTTATTCAGGTCATTTGTTTCCTTTCCTGTTTTTCTTTTATAAGTTTAGCCACAGTTTGTCAATTTTGTTGACCTGTTCAAACAAACAGTTTTTCATTTTGTTAATTCTTTCAATTATTTTTCTATTCTCTAATTCTTTTAGTTCTGCTCTAATCTTTATTATCAGTTTTCTTCTGCTGGCCAAGGGGTTCTTTGGTTGGTCTCTTTCTACTTTTTCAAGTTGTAGGGTTAATCCTTTGGTTTGGGCCCTTTCTTCCCTGTCGATGTGTGCGTTTATAGAGATAAATTAACTGCTGAGTACTGCTTTTGCTGTATCCTACAGGTTGTGGTAGGACGTGTTTTCATTCTCATTTGGTTCCATGAATTTCTTTATTGAATCTTAAATTTCTTTTATAACCCATGGCTTTGTGAGCAAGATGTTATTCAGGTTCCATGAGTCTGAATTTCTACCCATGTTTTTTCTGCAACTGATTTCAACTTTTATGGCTTTATGGCCTGAGAAGATGCTTTGCAATAATTCAATGGTTTGGCTTTTGTTGAGACTCACTTTATGTCCTAACACATGGTCTCTTCTGGAGAATGTTCCATATGCATTGGAAAAGAAGCTGTACTTATCTATTGATGCATAAAAGTTCCATATATGCCAATAAGGTTTTGGTCGATTGTTGCAGTCAGATCTTCTGTATCTTTATTGAGCTTTTTAATGGGTCATTTGTCCATTACCGAAAGTGGAATGTTGGAGTCTCCCATAATACCTGTAGAGTGATCTATCTCCTTTTTAATGTTGTCAGTGTTTGTTCAATGTATTTAGATGTTTTCATATTTGGTGCATAAATATTTTATATTGTTATAAACTGCTTATGTTTTGAATCTTTCAGTAATAAATAGTGACCACCTTTGTCCATGATGGTAGATTTTACATTAAAGTTTATTTTATCTGAGATTAGTGTTGCTACTCTTGCTCTTTGCATATTGTTAGCTTGGTATATATCTTTCCATTCTTTGATTTTCAATTTGTTCATATCTAAGGTGTGTTTCAGCAGCGTATAGATGGACTGTATTTTTTGATCCAAACTATTAGTCTCTGCCTCTTTATGGGAGCATTCAATCCATTTACATTCAGTATAATTTATTGATAGATATGTGTTTAGTGCTGTTATATTGATGCCTTTATTTTTGTGTTGTTGATGTTTTGTTTGTTCGGTTTAATATTCTCTTCTGGCTCATTTTTCTTTATGGGTTTTCTTTTTATCCTTTTTAGTGTTGGTTTTGTGTCTGTTGAGACTTCTATATTATGTTTCTTATTTGGATATGTAGCATTGTTAGTTTGCTTTGAAGCTTACCCTTTTATCCGCCTTAATGTTCTAAGTGTCAACCAAACTTTAACTTCTGTATATCTCCTTAACTTTCCATCGGAAAGGGCTATAACTACTGTAGTATATCCCTTTTAATAGTGTGATGATGTCACAGTTTACATGTTAAGATCTCTGGCTCCCTGCTTTTAATATTTTAACTTTGAATGAGATTTGTGACTTCCCCGAGTTACAAATTTTCTAAATGAAGAAATTCTTTCAGTATTTCTTGTAGTTTTGGTTTGGGTTTTGCAAAGGCTCTAAGCTTCTGTTTATCTGAGATAGTATTAATTTAACCGTCATATTTGAGACATAATTTTGTAGGATATATAATTCTTGGCTGGAAATTTTTCTTCTTCAAGGCTTTGCCTTCTTGCTGACACAGTTTCTGCTGAGATGTCAGAGGAAAACCTACAGGGCTTCCCTTTGTATGTTAGTTTTGCTTTAAGATCAGTTGCCTTTAATCACCTCTCTTTATGTTTCAGTTTTTAGGCTTGATTATAATATGTCTTGGTGACTTTCTTTTGGGATCTACATTTTGTGGTATTCAATAAGCATCTTGAATATTTATGTTCTCTTCTTTCATGTCAGGAATTTTTTTCTGACAGCAACTCTTCAACAATCCTCTCTGTATTTTCTGCTATCCTTACCTGTTCAGGAATTCCAATTATTTGTAAATAATTCCTCTTGATAGAGTCCCAAGTTCTGCTTAATGCTTCTTCATTTTTCTTGTTTCTATTATCTGATATCTCCTCATAAATGCTGGTGCCAGTTGCTTTATCTTCAGTCTCATTAGTTCTGCATTCCATTTCCTCGGTCCAGCACTTTTGGATTTGCATTGACTTGTCTAAACACTGTAAGTTTATTATTGATCTTCTGGATTTCAGATTGTCGATGTGCTAGCAATCTGTTAATTTTTCATTTGTTCTGCTGCACCTTGTTTAATCTCTAGAAGGGCTCGGTACCTAATTGTTTTGTATTCTACGTCCAATAATTTCAGAAAGACTTATTCATATGGGAAGTTTTTTCATTCTTTGTTTTGGGAGTTTTCCAGAGCCATGATAGTCTGCTTCTTTAAATGGTTGGGTATTGATTGTTGTGTTCATGCCATCAAAAAGCTGTTCAGTTTCTGTGGTGTTACCCCAATGGAAGCTGTGGTAAAGCTCTAAGAAGGGAGTAAAGGCACTGCTAGACTTGGATGCCAGCTGCCAGTATGTCCTCTAAGTGCAGCTGACTTATGTATAGTTTCTCTGGTAATAGAGGCACTGTTAAGGCCCACTATGTTGCTCAGCTTGGAGGCTGGCCCAAGCTGGGTCCTCAGGGGTGGCAAGCCCCACCTCCTGGCTGATGAAGATGGCAACCTACTTGTGCCAACTCTCCAGCATCATGTCAATCAATACTATGGAATAGCTAGGGGAAGGGAAGAGAGAAGGATGCTGTCACACTCATCTGCCACACTCATTTGTGTTCTCTAGATGCACTTATCTTAAAAACTGCTTTTTTGCAGAGGGGGATGCTGTCCAGTGGCAGCCAAAAGCAGTCAGGCCTTAGTGGTAGCAGGCCTCATTGCCTGGCTGGCAAAAAAGGTGCCCTAGTTATGGAGTCTCTCAGGGGCCATCAGCAGATGTTATAATGTGGCTCTGTGAAGGGAGTGGAAATGGTCCAGCCACATTCAGCTGCCAGTTACTGCTGTATTCCCTAGATGTGGTTAAAAGCCTCATTTCTGCTGAGAGAGGTATTGACCAGCAGCTAGGCCCTCAGGTATGTCTGGCTCTGCCTTTCAGCTGATCAAGATGGCATCCTACCTAAGCTGCCACTCCTGTGTTGAGTCAGCAGTATCTATGGTGCAGCTCAAAGAAGAGAAGGGGATGGGGCACTGGCACCCTCAGTTGCCAGCCACTGGTGGGTTCTGTAGATGTGAATGACCCAAGCACTGCCTCTCTGCTGTGGGATATACTGTTTACTTAGGAACTGCAGCTCAGCACAGTAGCTAGCCCACACCTGGCTCTCAAGCTTGGCAGTCACAGTCCCAGTCTCTTGGTTAACAAAGAAGGCAGCCTCAGCTGCTGCACCAACAGAAGCAGGACTCGTGCCACTGTTTCACCCCTGACAGAGGTAGTTTCACCCTTCCTGTTGCCCAGGCCAATCTCACAAGCCTATGCCTGATCTTGGGGCTCCCAGAATGGCCACACTGCTCTGTTCAATTATTTTGCTAGGCTTTAGGACTCAGATGGAATCAAGGAGATGTGTGACTAGTCTGCCATCTTGGCCCCACACCCCAAAATATTTCTTGCATTTCTGATCTCATCTTTGTGTCTGCTGCTTGAAGGATCAAAACAGACACCAAAATAATTTAAACCATGTGAAATTACTATTAGTATTTTTTTCTTTTGTTTCTTGTTTTTAATAAAAAGGAGGCATAAAACTGTAGTGACTAAAGCTTGACCTAGGCTTGAATGTCAACCATATCTTCAATAGCTATATGAGGTCTAGCAATTAAGTCTGTGAACTTAATTGTTCTAAATGTTGCATACCTTATTGCTGACTTTTATTACTACAGTCACCTTCAAAGCACTGCCCTTGGGAAGCCATGCACCAGTGTCAGAGCTTAGTCCACCATTCAAAGCAATTTTGGAACTCTTTCCGGAATGGCCATTGTACATGTTAGTGTGATGGCAAGTTTGTGAACTTAATTGTTATTTGTGAGAGTTTTTAGCCAGTAAACAAATAACTGTATTGCAGCACCTACCCTACTTACCTGATCTGGCCCCCAGTGACTTTTTTCTTTACCGAAAGATAAAGGAAATATTGAAAGAAGGTATTTTGATGACACTCAGGACATCAAGGGTAATACAACAACAGCTCTGATGGCCATTCCAGAAAAAGAGTTCCAAAATTTCCTTGGACAGTGGACTAGGCACTGGCATCAGTGCAGATGTTCTCAAGGGGAGTACTGCCAAGGTGACTATAGTGATATTGAGCAATGAGGTATGTAGCACTTGTTCTAGGATGAGTTCATGAATGTAACTGTCAGTCCTTGTGTGACATCTGGCAGATTGTTTAACTTCTCTAATTCTCAGTATAATCATTTAACAAATGGAAATACTAGAAGTACCTACCTATAGATTTTTGTAAAGATTTAAATAAGACAATGGATATGAAGTACTGAGCTTTGTGTCTGGAACATAGAAGATGACCAATAATTATTAGCTATGATGATTTTGAATCAATCATAAGGTCAATTATGCCAGGAATGACAAATTGAAGAGGAATAGTATACCACTCACTATTAAATAGAATGTTTCAAAGTCTACCCTGAAGTATAATGCTGTCAATGATAGTATAATGTCCATATGCCTACAAGGAAGACTAGCTAATATGACTATTATTCAAATTTACACATCAACGACTAAGGCTAAAGATGAAGAAACTGAAGATTTTCTTCTAACCTTTGCAGTTTGAAATTGATCAAACATCTAATCAAGATGCATTGATAATTACTGATGAATGGAATATGGAAGTTGGAAACAAAGAAGGGTTAGTAGTTGGAAAACTGTGTGGTTGTCCTCCATCTTGTGGTTGTAATTTTATGTTAAAGAGGATTAGGGTAGGATGGTAAAACCCTTAACACTTACTCACATCACTTACTCAGGTCACATTCTCAATATAAAGGGAGTTTCTCTGAGGTGTGGCTTGCACCACCTCTCATCTCTCAAGAAGTAAAAAGGAAACTACCTTTCATCTTTCATGAGATAAAAAGGAAAGGGAAGCAAGCAGAAAGTTAGGGACCTCATGCCACCAAGAAAGCAGTGTTGGGAGCAGAATGCATCCTTTGGACCCACGGTCCTGGAGTAGAGAAGCTCTCGGTCCATGGGAACACTGATGCCAAAGCCAAGAGCCATAGAGTTGGATCCGACTCATGGCAACCCTGGGGAACACTGATGAGAGGGCCAAAAGAGAGAGAAAGCTTCCACTGAGCTTAAGTCCTGAATTTGGACTGAATTTGGACTATTAGCCCACTTTACTTTAAGGAAGTAAACTTCTATTTATTACAGTCATCCACTTGTGGTTTTCTGTTATAGCAGCAGGAAATGACTACAACATCACTCTAAGTTCAAGTTTCAACACCTCTTCTGACATCTCTTTTGGTCTTTTCTCTCTTTTTTGTCTTTTTAATGATCGTATTGCTTTCTTCTTACTGAAGGAAGAAGTTGAAGCTGCACTGAAGGCATTGGCAAAAAAATAAGGCTCCAGGAGTTGACAGAATATCAACTGATATATTTTAACAACTGATGCAGCACTGGAAGTGCTTACTTGTCTGTGCTAAGAAATCTGAAGGACAGCTACCTGCCCAGTTGGCTGGAAGAGATCTGTATTTATGTGCATTTCAAAGAGAAGTGATCCAACAAAATGCAGAAATCACTGAACAATATCATTAATATCATATGCAAGTAAAATTTTGCTTAAGATCATTCAAAAGCAACTGCAACAGTACATTAACGAGGAACTGGATTCAGAAGAGGAGTGGAACCAGGGATATCGCTGCTGATGTCAGATGGATCTTGGTTGAAAGCAGAGAATACCATAAAGATATTTACCTATGTTTCATTGATTTTGCAAAGGCATTCAGCTATGTGGATCATAACAATTGTGGCTAACATTGTGGAGAATGGAAATCCCAGGACATTTAATCATGCTTTTAAAGAATCTGTACACGGATCAAGGCACTTTTGCAAAAGACCAAGGAGATATTGGATGGTTTAAAGTCAGGAAAGGTGTATGTCAGGGCTGTATCCATTCAGCATACCTTTTTAATCTATTCACCATACCTTATATGACAAGCAAATAATCCAATAAATTGGATTATACAAAGAAGAACAAGACATCAAGATCGGAGGAAGACTCATTAACAACCTAGATTACACAGACGACACCACCTTACTTGCTGGAAGTGAAGATTTGAAAGACTTACTGATGAAGATCAAGGACCACAGCCTTCAGTATGGATTTCACCTCAACATCAAAAACCAAAAATCCTCGCAACTGGACCAGTAAGCGACGTTGTCATAAATGAAGAAAGGATTGAGTTTGTCAAGGATTTAATTTTACTTGACTACAAATGACACCTGTGGAAGCAGCAGTCAAGAAAACAAAAGATACTTACATTGGGAAAATCTGCTGTAAAGGACGTCTGAAACTACTGAAAAGTAAAGATGTCACCTTGAAGATTAAGGTGCTCGTGACCCAAGCTATAGTATCTTCAGTTGCATCACGTGTTTGCAAAATATGGACAATGAGTAAGGAAGACAGAGAAGAATTGATGCTTTTAAATTGCAGTGTTGGAGAAGAATTTGGAATGTACCATGGACTGTGAAAAGAACTAACAGATCTGATCTGGGAGAAATACAATCAGAGTGTTCCTTGGGAGCAAGGATGGAGAGATTGTGTCTTATATGCTTTGGACATGTTGTTAGGAGGGATCAGTCCCTGGTGAAGAATATCATGGTTGGCAGAGTGGAGAGTCAGCTAAAAAGAGGACCCTCAAAGAGATGGATTAATGTAGTGGCTACAATGACGGGTTTAAGCACATGAACGATTGTGGACATGGCATAAGACTGGGCAGTGTTTTGTTCTGTTGTGCATAGCATGACTATGAGTCAGAACTGACTCAGTGGGACCTAACAACAGCAACAACAAGAACATTTTCCTTGATGTCATCCCAGAACTCTTCCGGTCTTCGTTCATGAGTGTTCAATGAATAAAATCTATTCTTGAGGTGGTGTCTAAATTCAAGTGGGATGGTCTCAAGGTCGTATTTTGGCTCTTATGGATTTATTCTAATTTTCTGCAATTTCAACTTGAACTTGCATATGAGCAACTGATATTCTGTTCCCCAGTCTATTATTTTTTTTGGTTGAAAAAAGGACATTGCAGATGATATGTTGTAGTAACTCTTAATTTTCTTGTGTTTTTCTAAAGTCTGTCGATAGTTTGTTTTAGTAAGTAATCAATTACACAAACTGAAACTAAAAATTTTGTCTTCTCCATTTTATGCAGCAGGTGATACCTCTGCTGTATTCCTTGGTTTCTCACCACTGCTTTTTGGAGTCTGGCTTCTTGGGAGTCTCCACAATATCTGTGTTATTTTGTTGTCAGCCAAGGATTGGGAAAGAAGGGTTCACCCTGCCTGTGGTTTCCTTGATTCTAGGTATTCACCTCTAATTACAAGCTACTGCTGGTGTGTGCTTTATCCTCCGACACTTCAAGTCTTTAAGACTATACTTCAAGTCTGCAAGGTTTCAACTTTCTTCTGGCTGAGCTATGCACAAGTTGTGCAATGCTGTTCTTTTTTTTTTTTTTTTAAGCATCAAATTCAGAGATCAAGTTTTGTATAGATCCCTTTAGAAAGAGTCAGTTCCTCTCTAGTCTATGTTTATTTTTTGTCTGGACCATCTGGGGCACTCCTATGCATGAATAACTTAAGTGTCAGCCAAGGGGCGTTTAGCAGAATTGATTCACAGAATTTGATTCTCCTTTGTTTTACAGATCTCTTACTGGTAAAATTTTTCCTTAAGAATTCCACTTACTTTTCTAGCCTAAACTAGCGTTGAGCTGGTAAAGACTGTAATTTCTGTTACTACTATTTTTTGCAGTTATAGTTTTGGGGATTGGCAAGTGCCCACAGGGTAGAAATCCACAAATGGAGAATTGCTATCTTTTCTAAGTATAGTTTCTCAAAACAAAACTCTGCAATAGCACTTATCTAACTTTTCCATGCTGTCCAGTTTCTTAAATCATTTGAATCTAGTTTTAAAATTTGTTATCTGAATTTTTAAATCACTGTTACTAAACGTTCAGGTGCTCAGTTTTTAAAGAATACATCTATGAAGGCGCTCTAAATGCATTCTCACATTGGAAAAAGAGATTTGTTTTTTCCTTTCTAATAAAAATGGACAAACAAAATCCTTGCATTGTATCAGAGAATTCATAAGATGAAACATTTTCTAAGCTATTCCATGACACCTCCGAGTTAACACTGGCCTTCATCTGTGCATTGGAATCTAACATTGTAGGTCTTGTAGGATTATCTGTGTTTCTAAATAATTTCAATGTGACATTTATAGGTAGGAACACTATTTTCTATATTTTGCATTATATTCATTAAAGAGAATCAGTTTTTTAGATAACTTAGTTTTAGGAAGTAAAATGATATTTTCCTTCAGAGAGAGTACCTTTCCCTGAAAGAGTTGTCCTCTTTTTGACTATCACAAGTGTACAAACTATGCTATTCTTTTTCTGAAATCTCTTGATTTCTTGAGGTTGTATATTTTAGTTTTCTAGAGCCTTAGCAAATAGGCTTGACTGGAATGATAGGACTAGTTCAATGCTCCAAGTGAACTAGCCAGTGAACTAGTAAGCGAACTAGCCACGATTGAGAGTACGTATGCTTCTGTAATCAAGAAAATTCTTCTGCGTCATCAGAATATTATTTCCCATCATGCCAATCTACAGCTCTACAACCGTTTTAAATCACAGAATTCCAACACAGCTATTGCTTTAGAGTTTTTTGATTTTCAGATTTTTAAAGCTGACACTATACAGAACTATTTCACTTTCAACTTTCTGAGGTAAACATCTGAGTATCATCTATCTGAAGTGTCTTTGATACTAATGGAAAAATACTCACTCCATGTTCTGCTCCATCCTGACCTGATGAAGCCAGCTAGGAAAGTGATTGTTACTGGCTGCAACACAAGCCAAAACACCATACTATTTGCCATTGAGTTGATTCTGACTCATGGTGCGACTGTGTGTGGAGAAAATCAGTTCCACTGGGCGTTCAAGGCTGTATTCTTTCAGAAGCAGATGACTAGTCATTTCCTCCTAGAGCCTCTGGATAGGTTCAAGCCACTAACCTTGCACTTAACAGCTGAGAGCTTAACAGTTACACCAGCAGGGTCCCTTCTTGCAGACTTCAACAACAATAATCAGAGGTCTTAACAAAGGACAGATCTCTTCCTAAAGAGTTTTGAGGATCCTCGGGAAAAACTTAGAAACATAAAGCTCCATACCAGTCTTGTAATGTGGCTGTATCTGAGACGCATTAAACATGATTCAAACAACCATAGATTAGTCTGCACAAAGCTGTCGCTGTCATAGGAACAATACCAACACTTTAGGTTAGCTTCCAAGCTGTGTCAATTGAAATATTTAGGTTCTTCTCTTATTTACAAAAATATAGAGACAAGGTAATGAATAAGAGATATCCATTCTATGAGATGATTGTCAAGGAAAAGGGCAAGATTATAAAGACAGACAAATAACTCTTAGTAGAGATACAGTGTGTTTTAATGGGCATTCACAGGACTTAAATGACAGTTTCACGTCTCTAGGGAGAGACCAAATCCCAAACCTATTGCTGTCGAGTTGGTTCTGACTCCTAGCGACTCTACAGGACAGAGTAGAACTGCTCCACAGAGTTTCCAAGGAGTGCCTGGCGGATTCAAACTGCTGGCCTTTTAATTAGCAGCTATTGCACTTAACCACTACACCAGGAGACTTAAAAACAGCAAGGTAAACCTGAAACCACTGTCTTCTCCACCAATGAACATTTTTGGTCCTTTTTTCTTTATTTAAACAAATGTTTCAGTTAAAAAGTGCAATACTAAGTGATTTAGATTCTCATATCCTCTATGGCATTTTGACTTAGAACTGAGTTGTGCATGGGGAAAGCAGCGCAGAGCAAAAAGCACCCATTTTACTAGTGCAGATTGTTGCAGAGGCAACATAGCCTGTGAGCTGGTGACAATTTCCTGATTTCAGGAGTTTCCTGAGTCTGTCAGGCACAATTGTCCCTTAGGTGGACTAATCATAAGAATGTGTGCCTGGATGACTTTTATGGATTGAATTGTGTCCCCCCAAATATGTGTTGGAATCCTAACCCACATATCCATGAATGTTATGGTAATGAGGCCAACTTAGTGCCAGGTGTGACTTAAACTTAATCACTTCTGTGTTTGTAAAGAGATTAGACACAGAAGCAAGCTCATGGCAGTGGAGTGGCTGAAGACAGATGCTACCTGAAGGTGGCTAAGAACCAGTGAATAGCAGGACTACTGAGCCAGCAGAGAGAAAGCCTTCCACTGTAGCTGGCACCTTGACTTTGGACTTCCAGCTTTCTGAACTGTGAGAAAATAAATTTCTGCTCTTCAACACTACCCACTTGTGGTATTTCTGTTAGAGCAGTGCTAAGAAATTAAGACAGCGTCATTCCTGGAACATGAGTCTATAGTCTCTAGTGCTTTTCCAGTGGTTTTATGAGCTGTCTGTATTTTGTAATTCCATTAATAAAGCTAAAACTAAAGTCCATAATAAAACTAAAAGGTGAGGAATTCTGTTGTCCACTACTAAGAAGGAAGTCAATTCATTACACCTGTCTTTTCCCAGTACGTCAGTTGGCTCTACTCTGCTACTCATTTGTAACCTTTGATTATTTGACAAATATTACTGGAAACCATACACAAACTTGTTAAGGCAGTAAGTTTAACACAAATTTTAGTCATCTAATTGAGTGAAGTGACAATGTTTCTCCATTTCAGAGTACAGTGCTTGCATGTTTTTAATAGTATTTTTCCTTATGGCTTAAAGGCCTTTCCATCTCCATTCTGTTTATAGGGTTAGTTCAAGTAAATGATGATCAAAGATTTATGCACAAGAAGAAATGATTTTAATACAAACTGAGCATGAAATAATGAAATATACATGCCTGAACCTTCCAACTCTAAAAGGTAAGGAACTGTTTATGGAAAAAAAAAAAAAAAAAAGCAGAACTACTAAGTATGCTTTCCAAGTTCTGAACCATTCTACATAAGATGTTTTTAATCTTTTCTTACAAGATGTGTTTTCTTTTTTATTGCTTTATCACAAACTTCATTCCGTGACACTGCCAGCAAGTGGAAGCTGGGTATAATTTGGCATATACACCAAAAGATCAGTTCTGAGGCTTGAAAATCTGAAGATCCTCAGTTCCAAATATATTGGCACCAGTAGCTCATTACCAAGTTTAGACTGTCGAGATTTCTGATTGAACTTGAGAAGCAAAGTAAACAAGAAAAACAGAGTATAATGAACATATTGGGGCCCTGGTGGCACAGTGGTTGAGAGCTACGGCTGCTAACCTAAAAGGTCAGAAGTTGGAATCCAGCAGCTGCTCCTCGGAAATGCTATGGGGCAGTTCTACTAGGGGCTGTAGGGTTGCTGTGAGTTAGAACCGACTTGAAGGAAACAGATTTTTTCTTTTTTTTAATGAACATTTGTTACTGTAGTGTATTGCTGAGTTGATTCCAACTCAGAGTGATACTGTATGACAGAGCAGAACTGTACCGTAGGATTTCCTAGGCTGTTGTCTTCATGGAAGCAGATCACCCGGTTTTTCCTCCCAAAGAGCTGCTCGTGGGTTCAAACTGCTGACCGTTTGCTTAGTGTTTAACCGTTTCAGTTACTAGCTGAGTTTTAAACCATCAGGGCTCCACTCAATCAACATTTAATAACTAATTATGAAGTTGATAAAGATTGGATATAAGAGTATTGGTTTTAAAAGCAAAGTGGAATGGATAAGCAGAAACTTCATTCTGTACAATAAAGTATAAGCATTTTTAGTTTTTTAAAAAATACATGATTACTGACTATAACATGGAAAATAGAGAGAAATAACTACAGTTATCTTTGATATGCCTACTTCCAGAATTTATTCTATAGATAGTCTTTATTTTTTATATATAGTTGTAAGTATATGGTAATTCTACAAGTATTTCTTTCACTTATTTTTAAAGGCCTTTTTAAAATTTTTACATAATTCATACAGTGTTATGAGTGTGTAATATTCCTAGTTAGTATCCAATGATTTAAGTTATTCCTGTACTAACTCTTATTGAAGCTTTGGGTTATTTTTAGTTTTATACCAATATAAATAATCATGTAATAAACATCTTAGTGCACGGAATTACATTTTGTAATTAGGATTCTCAGCAGAAATTCTCAGAATAGGAATTAATGGAATCTCTTGATTAAAAATAGGTGGATGTTTGCTAATACTAATGTTCCAAATTATGCTCCACTAGAAGTACCAGTTATTTTGATTAAAAACCTCAGTGAGCAAACCAAACCCTGCTAATTTAACTATGGAGGTGGAATAAGTGTTGGAGGGGCAATGGTATCTCATTATTTTTGTTTGAATTTCATAATTATTAAGTGAATTGAACACTTTCCCACGTATTTTTATAGTTAGTTAAGCTTCTCTTTCATAAGTTCAGTATTTTGTGTGTGTGTGTGTGTATGTTTATCTATTGGGGCATTGGTAGTTTTTTTATTTTTGTAAAAAAAAACAAAAACACAAAAGCCACAGTTTTTATGGAGATGAAACTTCAGTATTTGGTCTTAGAGAGAAGAGTCCCAAAGTCCACACTACAGTCAGTAACCAAAATCCACCCATGCCATTGAGTCAATTGTCACTCACTGTGACCAGTGTGTTATGGTTGCTGTGAGTAGGATCCGCCTCAACGGCAATGAGTTTGGTTTGGTTTCTTTATAGGAGTTTCTTGGTTGGAATTGTTATGGTAGCAGATCACCAGGGTTTTCTGTTTAGGCCACGAAGGGACCTTCAACTAGTGACATAAGTGCCGCTTAAAAAAGAAGTCGGAGTAGCTGTGGGGACCAAAGAAAAGGGAGACGTGAGTAATGAAAGGCTGGGTTGAAAGCCAGCCAGCTTAGTGGAATTCTTGTGGCCTCATATAAAAGAGGTAGTTGAGCTAATTCACCTTTTTAGATGCTTCATTTGAAGTGGCAGTGTAGTGGAATGGGAAGAGTCTGGAATTTAAAAGATAAAGTCTCTGTTGTTTCTTTTAGCCGAGTATCTATATGTCATAAATTGTACCGATAGAGAAAAATTCTTTCTGCTTTTATAAATACATCCCTTCACAATGTGCTTTTGCAGCTCCTTCTATAAGAGGTAGAATCTCTTTTTCCAATGCTGAATGCGTGCTGGCTCATGTGACTGGCTTTGGCCAATAGGTCATTAGCAATCTTGATGAAATGAGAGACTTGAAAAGCACTTGTGCATCCAGGCTTCCTCCCATGCAACATTTCCCACATTTTATTTGGCCAGGTGTCTTCTTGAGGCTTGCAGACAGCGTGCGGAGCATAGTGGCTAACTACTTCGCATCCTAACCCGTCTCAGCATTAAATGATGTGACATGGTTGAAATGGTGTTAGATTTGGGTCTAGAAATCTAGGTTCTAGTCCCTAGTCTGTCAATCACGGGGGGGTTGATGGACACAGTGTAAGTCTCCAAACTTCACTGAGCTTTGTCTCCTTCTCTAGAGATATCATAACCCCTAACTCACAAGGTTCTTCTGAGGCTTCAAGTAGACCACATCAAAGAGCACTTGTTATACCATCAAGCGCAACACAAATGCCGAAAGCATCATAAAAGAGGAGCAGGAAAAAAGAAAAAAAAAATGACTGACACCCCAGTAAGAACTTCTCAGCAGTGCTTGAGCAGTGTATTTGGCAGCTGTAGCCCCAAAATTCTGGTTCTCAGGCTACTTTCACTCATGAGTGTCTGACTCTGCTGGGTGTTTCCTGATCATGCTATTTCGGAGGAGCTTCCACGTCCAGTGTGTCTGAAACCTGCTCTGTGATACGGATTTCACACGATCTTGCCCCTGAACATGCAGTTGTATCCTGCGAGGACTGATAAGAACCAGAAGGAAGCAGTCTGACTGATGCTCTGAAAACCGACTTAGCTAATTTGCCGTGTTCCATTAATTATTTAGTTTCAGCTGAATGCCTTTCATTGTCATGGCAATTGTCTCTGTACCAAACTCAGACTTTTGAGAGATGTCTTCTTTTGTTCTACTCTTGCTGCTTCTCACTGAAGCTTGATAATGAAGGGATGTTGTTATTGTTAGATGCCATCAAGTCAGTTCTGACTCATCGTGAACCCATAAGACAGAGCAGAACTGCCCTAGAGAGTTTCCAAGGAGTGCCTGACAGATTTGAACTGCTGACCTCTTGGTTTGCAGCCACAGCACTTCAGCACTACACCACCAGGGTTTCCAGCGAAGGAATAAGAGAAAGGAACTACAGGAGAGATCAGGGAGATGGAAGGGCGTACCTGAATACGAAGGATTCTTACAAAGCTATTCGTCATTAAAACCTTGAATTGCTGTTGAGTCTCATATTCTGACTCATGGTGACCCCATATGTGACAGGGTAGCACAGCTGCATAGGGTTTTTTTTTGTTGTTGTTGTTGTTATTAATCATCTTTACAAAAGTAGATCTCCAAGCCTTTCTTCTGCTATACTGCTGGATAGGTTTAAACTGTCAACCTTTAAGTTAGTAGACATTGCTACCTAGGGACCTTATTCTTCACTAATACTTTATTATTCATAAATAAAGATTCTTCAAACTTAATATTAAGAAGCCAGTCATTTGTTAACTGGCTTTTGAAAAATTTGTTTAAAACCAAACCCAAGTATTAATAAGAACTGTTGGTGAAGGTTTATTTATTTATGTATTTTATGTTGGAAAGTCATTCAACTTTCCATTTCAGTTTCGTCATAACTTGGATAAAGTCTAAGGAGTCACCAAAAGGAGATTTTTGGCCTTGATACAGAGTGAGCTATGGCAATTCATATGTATATGTATTCTTAATTTTTTAAAAAAAAACTATTAGCCAACACAAAATAACAAAGTAGTGAGAAATCAGATTCCCAAATGTATTTCTAAAGAAAAATGTGGAGTTTTGGAGCTTCTTTTGGTTGTTAAGGTTTACAATGCTCATTTCTTCAAGCTTCATCCATGGTAACTATCCTGGCTTCCCATCATTTAGTTGTGACTCCCGGATAATTTTCAGGTTCTGGTTACACTGTCCGTGAAATGGTTCCTAATGGTGATATGCAGAGGAGATTTCTTCCTCTGAATGCTATTGGTGACCTAACAGAAAAGGGTGTGACTTAATTGGCTAGCTGAAAGCATAAACCGGAGCTGCATGGAACAAATGAAGAGAGCATATGCTACAAGCTGGTGTTCGTATGACCTTTAACGCTGCAGTGATATATGGTTGCTGTGGACATAACTGAACTATAACCAAGAGAAAAGAATTTATTGTCTCTCTTCAAAGTCTCATACTCCTAAAGGCATTATCTCACCCAATTTGTTAACAGTAATAGCTCATAACTGTGGGAGCTCGCAAAAGGAAGACAGAATGAAAGAGTCTTAATGTATTTTGCCAAAGGGAAATTTACCATCTGCCTGTCTTCATGAATCACATATGCTGAGAACAATATTTTAGAAGATACTGACAACAAGATGCAGTAATTTGTAAATGAAAATTACCAATGCTGCCCTTTTTAAAGCAATCTGTGGAATAAATCAACACAGGAATCTATAGGATTACAAGCTGAAGGCTTGAAATAGGAGAATAATAAACTATATTGGCTTTTTTGTAATTGTAATAAAGATCCCAAATCTTTAAAATGTAATTACCTTGATTCAGAATTCACTGTTCCCATACACACCCTTTCAATGTGCCCCTGAGACAAGTAGATGGGAAAATACATTATTAAGCCAAGACTACAATAAAATCTTATTTGCAAACATTGTCATACATGCAATTAAAGATCATTGAAATATGTTATTGGCTGGTCTGATTTCTCAGGAGGCATTCCCTGTAGCACAAATCATGGTAGTATTATCAATAGGAGACTTCAATTTTTAACCTGCAGAGTTAATTCAAAATGCATGGTTTTAACTCTTAGAAAAGGCAAAACATGACTTAAAACTGTGGAAATTTAATTAAGAATTTGGGAATACCTAATTTTTAGCAATAATTTAATCATGTTCTTAATTTATAAATCATATATTTACAATAAAAGAATTCAGAGATTATGAAAATTAGGAAATAGGTATTGACTGTTAAATGGTTTGGGAAAGGGCATTAGAGAAAATGGAAGAAGGGACTTTACATCAAGTGTCAGGAAACAACAGGAATTCATTGAAAGAAAAGGGTTGTATAGACAACAACTCTTGTATCATATATCAGCTGCTTTAAGCTTCATTGTGTGTAACAGAAAAGCCAAATTAGAATGATTTTCTGTTCTCACGGTATGGGATGTCAGTGATGCTACTGATACTTTCACACTTGGTTCTTGTTGAAAGGTTTTCTAACAGTGGACATCTTACTTGGAAGGGAATTGGGTGGTCAGTAATGAGGAGGAAGACCAGGGCAACTGTATTTTCCAAAGCCGAGAAGTAAATACATTTCCTCCATGAAAACTGAAAGGAGAGCTCCTCCAAAGTAAAATATACCTTCTGGCAAAATTTTTGCATGTTTTACATACAATCTACGTGGCTGTTCTTTTCCTAAGAGTGGTGGTGTACTGTTGTTGTTGGGGGTGCTGTCGGTTCTGACTCAGTAATCCCATGTGACAGAGCAGAACTGCCCCATAGAGTTTCCTTGGCTGTAATCTTTATGGAAGCAGATCGCCACATCTTTCTGTCACAGAGCTGCTGTGTGGACTCAAACTGTCAACCTTTCTGTTAGCAGCTGAGTGTTTCACAGCTGTACCACCACAGCTCCCAGGGCAGGTTACTAGGTAGATATACTTATCTTTTGGGATCTGGTGAGTCAAAGTCTGTCATTTTCATAATTATCACTATATGTTACACGTGTGCTCTGTACATATATCCTCAAATCATGTACGTTTTCTTTCTGAAGGTAGTCGTTTAAATGATAAGACACTCTTTGGGTGCAATTTTCTGTTTTCTTACTCTCTTGAGTTATAATCATATGTGATAAAGTATATCTCATTTTGTCTCAAATATTTTTCCCAATATTTGCTATTATAGAAGATACTTAATAGTGCCTCAGTGTAGAATTAAATTTGTGTGAATTCCAGGCTGATCACATTTCCAAAAGGTGTCTACCTTTTTCTTTAGATTTAAGAAGTACTAGAAGAACGTATCTATGTGGTGCATGTATGTGTCTTTTATCTCAGTTTTTTAACAAGAAAACCACTTTCCATGCTGTAGAATGAATGTAAGTTACTTGTTACCTAACTGAAGGATGTGCTTGCCTTATTTCACTTTGTGCCTTTCAAAGTTACCTACCTAATTGCCTTACTAGTGAATGCTCAAGAAATATATATATATTTTTATTTAACATAACTGAGTGAAAATGTACATTCACGTATAAATTTACATGCCCACCTATATGCAGCTTCCACTGCTCTCCCTGTCCGGTGACTGCACACTATTCCTCTCTGTTCCATACATGTCTCATTCTCCCAACAGCCTCCTTTCCCCTCCTCTCCGTCCACTCCCCTTCCTCCAGCCAGAGGTCAGCAGGATGATATCCTATAGATGTATAGAACCATAAAGTGCTTCCAATATATGGTCACTCTGCATTGCCAAGTCCAATCCATTCCTGTCCAAAGAGTGGACCTTTGTTATAATTTATGGGAAAGGGCAGCATCAGGGCCGGGTGCCATGCTCTCAGAGGAACCCCAAAACTGTTGGACCATGAATTGAGGTCTTTTAGTGGAGATCTCATGATGCACTCCTTTTTATTCTTGTGTTGCCAGTGAGACTCCTCTCTGTGAGCTCCATCGTGGCTATCACTGGTGGTGGTCGGGCACCATCCGGTTCTTCTGGTCCCAAGTCGATGTAGGCACCCACTCTTGTGGGTCTCTCTGTCTTCTTGGTTGTCTTTACCACATGTCATTTTGGTCCTCGGTGAGCATCTGTTCCTGCTGAGTTGGGACCATTTGCTGTGTCCTCGGATGGCAGCTTGGCAGCTTTTAAGACCCCAGACGCCACTCACCAATGTGGGGTACAGAGAGCTCTCTTAGCAAAATGCTAGTTGTGCCAATTGGCCTGGAATTCACCTAAGAGCATGGTCCCCCGCCCCCCGCCCCAGCTACTCTATCCTTGCAGTATTGAGTTAAGATGGAAGGAGTACCCAAGTTATGCTGAAGTCCACTTAATGTTGTTCTTGTTCCTAATGTGTGCTGTCACCGCTTTCTCCCAACTAGATTTCTAGTAACTATCTAAACTATAACCTCCTCCCCCTCCCCCTTCCTCCCTCTCCTCCCTTGCAGCTGTCAAAGAGTGTTTTCTTCTATACACAAGTCTGTTTTTGAGATCTTATCGTAGAGGTCTCATACAGTATTTGTCCTTTTGTCGCTGACTACTTTCACTCAACATAATGTCTTCCAGTTGAAACCAGGTTAGGAGATGTTTCCTGGAATCATCGTTATTCTTTATCATTGCATAGTGCTCCATTGAGTACATGTACCATAGTTTACCTATCCATTCTTCTGTTGTTGGGCATCTGGGTTGATTCCATCTTTTGCTATCGTGGACTGTGCTGAGATCAACATTCTTGTGCATGTGTCCGTTGGTGTGAAAGGCCTTGATTCTGTAGGATATTTTCCAAGTAGTGGAATTACTGGGTCAAATGATATATCAATATCCATTTTTTTAAGGAAGTGCCAGATTGCTTTCCAAAGAGGCTGGACCATTTTGCAACCCCACCAACAGTGTAGGAGGGTTCCACTTTCTCCACAGCCTCTCCAGCACTTGTTGTTTTGGGTTTTCTGGATCATGGCCAATCTTGTTGGGGTGAGATGGTATCTCATTGTCGTCTTGATTTGAATTTCGTTAATAACTAAAGATCGTGAACATGTGCACATGTGTTTTTTGGCTGCCTAGATCTCCTCTTTAGTGAAATGTCTGTCCATCTCCTTTGCCCATTGCTTAATTGGATGGTTTATCTTCTTATTGATATTTTGTAGTATCTTATAGATTATGCAGATCAGGCGTCGGTCTGACATAGAGTTGCCAAATATTTTTTCCCATTCTGTGGCTGTTCTTTTAATTCTATTAATAAAGTCTTTGGATGAGCAAAAGTGTTTGATTCTTAATAGTTCCCATTTATCTATTTTCCGTTGATTGAGGTTTCTTTGACAGATTTTGGAGTCTGTCTTCATTGTGTATTAAAGCTTCCATTGTTGTTCCTACCTTTTCTTGGATGAACTTTATTGTTTTACGGTTGATATTTAGGTCTTTTATCCAGTTGGAGTTGGTTTTTGTGCAAGGTGTAAGATATGGATCTTGATTCAGTTTATTGCAGATGGATAAGCAATTTTGCCAGCACCATTTGTTGAAGAGACTGTTTTTACCCCAATTTAATGTCTTAGGGCCTTTGTCGAATATCAACTGTTCATAGGCAGATGGTGTCATCTCTGGGGTCTCAATTCTGTTCCCTTAATCGATCTGTCTATTCTTGTACCAGTACCAGGCTGTTTTGACCACTGTGGCAGTGTAGTATGTTCTAAGGTCGGGTAACGAGAGGCCTCCCAGTGTGTTCTTCTTCTTTAGTAGTACCTTACTTATCTGGGGCTTCTTCCCTTTCCAAACAAAATTGGTGATTTGTTTCTCCATCTCATTAAAAAATGACACTGGAACTTGTATTGGGATTGTGTTATATAAATAAATTGCTTTGGGTAAAATAGACATTTTCACAATGTTAAGTCTTCCTATCCATGAGCAGGGTAGGTTTTTCCATTTATCTAAGTCTCTCTTAGTTTCTTGTAGTAAGGGCTTGTAGTTCTCTTTGTAAAGGTCTGTTGTTTCTCTGGTTAGATTAATTCCTAGGTACTTTATCTTCTTAGGGGCTATCATAAATGGTATTGATTTGCTAATTTCTTCCTCAACAGTCTCATTGTTGGTATAAAGGAATCCTATTGATTTACTTATCTTTATCTTGTATCCTGAGACTTTGCTGAACTCTTCTATCAGTTTGAGTAGCTTACTTATAGATTCCTTGGGGTTCTCTGCATATACAATCATATCATCTGCAAACAGGGAGATCTTGACTTCTTTTTTCTGATGCAGATGCCCTTTATTTCCTGGTCTTGTCTAATTGCTCTGGCTAGAACTTCTAGCACAATGTTTAATAGGAGAGGTGACAGTGGACATCCTTGTCTAGTTGCTGATCTCAAGGGAAAGTCAGTCTCTCTCCATTCAGGATGATGTGGGCAATGGACTCTATAAATGGCCCTTATTGTGTTGAGGAATTTGCTGTCTATGCCCATTTTGCTAAGAGTTTTTAGTATGAATGGGTGTTGGACTTTATCAAATGTCTTTTATGCATCAATGGACAAAATCAGGTGATCCTTGTCTTTTGTGTTATTTATGTGGTTAATCACATTGATTGTTTTTCTGATGCTGAACCAGCCTTACATCCCTGGTATGAATCCCACTTCATCATAATGAATTATTTTCTTGATATGTTGTTGTATTCTATGGGCAAGAATTTTGTTGAAGATTTTTGCATCTAGATTCATGAGTGATATCAGTCTGTAGTTCTCTTTCTTTGTTGGGTCTTTCCCAGGCTTAGGCATCAGGGTTATGCTGGCTTCATAGAATGAGTTTGGGAGTACTCCATCCCTTTCTATACTGTGAAATAGTTTCAGTAGTATTGGAGATAACTCTTCTGTAAATGCTTGGTAGAATTCTGCAGTGAAGCCATCTGGGCCCGGACTTTTTTTTGGTTGGCAGTGTTTTGATGACATTTTCAATCTCTTCCTTTGTGATGGGTTTATTAAGTTGTTCTGCTTCACATTGTGATAATTTGGGTAGGTATTGTGAGTCAAGGAATTTGTCCTTTTCCCCTAGGTTTTCAGATTTGTTAGAGTACAGTTTTTCATAGTATTCTGTTATGATATTTTTGATTTCTGTTGCATCTGTGGTGACACCTGCCCTCTCATTTCTAATTTGGGTTATTTGTTTCCTTTCTTGCTTTTCTTTAGTAAGTTTAGCCAGTGGTTTGTCAATTTTGTTGATCTTTTCAAAAAACCAGCTTTTGGTCTTTTCAATTCTTTTTGTATTCTCTAATTCATTTAGCTCTGCTCTAATCTTTATGATCTCGTTTCTTCTGGTGGGCGAGGGGTTCCTCTGTTGTTCTCTTTCTACTTGTTCAAGCTGTAGAGTTAGTTCCTTGATTTGGTTTCTTTCTTCCTTCCCGATGTGTGCATTTATGGAGAGAAACAGACCTCTGAGCACTGCTTTGGCTGTATCCCATAGGTTCTGGTAGGAAGTGTTTTCGTTATTGGAAGCCATGAATTTGTTTATTTCATCCTTGATTTCCTATATAACTCATGTTTTTTTGAGCAAGATGTTGTTCAGTTTCCAAGAGTTCCACTTTCTATCTATGTTTTATCTGCTATTGATTTCGTCTTTTATGGCTTTATGATCTGAGAAGATGCTTTGCAGTAATTGAATGGTATGGATTTTGTTGAGCATTGCATTATGGCCTATCACATGGTCAATTCCGGAGAATGGTCCATGTGCACTGGAGAAGAAGGTGTAGTTGTCTGCTGATGGGTGGAAAGTTCTGCATATATCAATGAGGTTTAGTTGGTTAATTGTGTCAATGAGGTCTTCTGTATCTTTACTGAGCTTTTTTCTAGATGATCTGTAGTGATGAGAGTGGAGTGTTACAGTCTCCAACTATTATTGTGGAGTCATCTAACTCTCTTTTGAGCGTAGTCAGTGTTTCTTCGACGTATTTAGGTGCTCTGATATTAGATGCATAAATATTTAATATAGTTAAGTCTTGCTTGTGTACTGAACCTTTGAGCAATAAATAGTGTCCATCTTTGTCCACGATGGTGGATTTGACATTAAAATTGATTTTGTCTGAGATTAGAACTGCCACCTCTGCTCTTCTTTGTTCATTGTTAGCTTGATATATATTCTTCCATCCTTTAATTTTCAGTTTGTTCCTATATTTGGGTCTCAAGTGAGTTTCTTGTAGACAACATATGGATGGATCATGTCTTTTAATCCAAGATGACACTTGGTGTCTTTTTACTGGAGCATTCAGTCCATTCACATTCAATCTAATTATTGATATAGGTGTGTGTTCACTGCTGCCATTGTGATGTGTTTATTTTTATGTTGATGTTTTCTCTGTTGTTCTTATTAGTCTGTTCTGGGACATTCTTTTTTCTGAGTTGATTTTTCACCTTTTTCAGAGCTGGTTTTGTAGTTGTTGAGACTCATGTGTTACATTTCTTGAAATGGTATGATACATCTTGTGCTTTACAACTGCCCTTATAATTCCCCTTAATAAGCTATATATAAACTCAATTTTAATTACTACCAGTCTTGTCATCTTCCTCTCCATCTGGAAGGACTGTAACAAGTGTAGCACATCCCTCTTTTTATTATGATGACCCATAGTTTTCATGATGATCACTTGATTGCTTCTTGCTCTATCAAAGCTGTGATTGACTTTGGAGCCTTCCCTAAATGAGTAGAGTATTGAATAGTGTGTCATTCTAAAATTTAAACTTAGTGGTTTTGTTCTTCTAAGCCAGAGCCAAGAACTTCTTTCAGTATTTCTTGTAGTTTGGGTTTGATTTTTACAAAGTCTCTGAGTTTCTGTTTGTTTGGGAATGTCTTAATTTCATTTTCGTATTTGAAAGACAGTTTTGCAGGATATATAATTCTTGGATGGAAGTTCTTCTCCTTCAAGGCTTTGAATGTGTCATGCCACTGTCTCCATGCCAGCATGGTTTCTGCTGGGAAATCTGAAGAGAACCTACGGGGTTTCCCTCTGAATGTTAGCTTTGCTTTGAGTCTTGCTGCCTTTAAGTGTTGCTGCTTATGTTTCATTTTGTTAAGCTTGATTATAATATATCTTGGAGTCTTTCTTTTGATATCTGTATTGGGTGGCGTACGATATGCATCTGAGATGTCTATATTCTCTTCCTTCATGATTTCTGGGAAGTTTTCTTTCAGCAGCTCAGCAACAATACTCTCTGTGTTCTCAGATGTCTCACCCTGTTCAGGGACTCCAATTAATCGAAGGTTGTTCCTCTTAATAGAGTCCCACATGCTTCTTAATGTTTCTTCATTTTTCTTGTTTCTTTTTTCTGATTTCGGCTCATAGATGCTGGCCTCAGTAGCTCTGTCTTCCAAGTCAGAAATTCTTTTTTCTGTTTGTTCCATTCTGTTTTCCTGGCTTTGCATGGAAGTTTCTATGTCTTTGATTTTGTTCTTTATCTGTTGGATTTCAGAGTACTGGTGTTCCACCAGATCGAACAGGTTGCTTAATTTTTCATTTTGTTCTGCTGCATTTTGTATAAGGTCTAGAAGGGCTCTGTATATAATCATTTTGTATTCACTTTCTGATGCTTTCATAAAAGTTTCCTCATCTGGAAAACTCCTTGGTTGCTTTGTCTGGGAGTCTTCTGAAGCCATGGGTGATTTCTTGTATGCCACAATTGTCTGTTGCTTTTTGGGTCCCATGTGAGTATACAGAGGCTGAAAGAGGTACTGTGAGGATGGATTGCAAATGTTTCTCTAGGCTGTCTTAAAATGTAAAGCAAAAGGTATCTGACTACTTCACAAGTCAGTTAGGTTTTCAGGTGTATAGGTCCCTCTTCTCAACTGACAAAGTAAGCGTCACTATATCCAACCCCAGATGATAACAAACTAGTTCAGAATACAGCAATGCTACTGCCCTGTTGGCCTCAACTGACAGGGCCTAATCTTAGGTGACACTGCATCGAGTACTGCTTTTGTGATAGAAAAGTGCTCTCTTGTGGACAGGCTCTGGCTCCCAAGCTAAGAAATAGGTCCAGCTGCGGCCACTTTATCCAAGATGGTGTCCTCCACACAGGCAGCAAACAGAGGGGCTAAAAGTGCTGAGAGGTAGTGATTCCTCTGCTTCTGTTGCAGGGCCCCTAATGTCGGTGGCACTGTGTGATTTACTGCTTTTCTGGTGGGAAGCGCTATCCTGTTTGGAGGCGCTGGCTCCCAGGCTAAGATTTAGGTCATGCTAAAATCTCGGTACCAACATGGTGTCCCGCACACTGACTGCTGAATTCCGCACAAACCCCACTGATGCAGATGTAAAACGAAAGGCTCAAAGTGTCTAGATTAACAGAGTCCCAAGCCTGGCTCTCAGAATATGGGAATTTCGCCTGCCTATCCCCCCAGCAGCACGTCTGAGTCCAGCCGCCAGGCAAGACCCAGCTCCACCCGCCAGCCGAGACCAAGGAAAGAAAAGTCAAACTGGTGCGTTTACCTTCCGTCCGTGAGAGCCAGGGCTAGCCAGGAGCGAGAGTCAGTGAAAGAGAGGAGGTTTTTCGCTGAGTGGTATGAAGTCCCAGTTAACAGCCCTGTGTCGTGTCCTTAGACTGATTAGGTGATCAGAAGGCTCCGTTTGATTATCATTTCAGGTCTTGGTTTCCAGAGGGATATAAGGAGATGTGGGCTTAGTCCGCCATCTTGAACCTGCCCCCCCATAACTATATTTTTGACCAATAGTACCATATGACATGATTTTAAAATTTAAGCATGAGGTAATATTTTGATGAAACCAGAACAAAGTCTGAAGGAAACTTAAGTACTTTCATGGTCTTGAGGAAAAGGTTATACCTACATACATAAATAAAAAGGAAGAAACCTCGAAGAAAAGCGCTAATAGTTTTAACAACATAGAATCTTACAAGTTTTACGTGCTAAACAACACCATACCAAAAAGACCTGTTGCATCCAGTCAATGCCGACTCATAGTGACCCTACAGGACGGAGTAGAGGTGCTCCAGAGTTTCCAAGGAGTGCCTGGTGGATTTGTACTGCCAGCCTTTCAGCTAATGGCTGTAGCTCTTAATCTCTTCGCCACTGAGGTTTCCACAGGGAAACTTAAAGACAAGTAACTAGTTGGTGGGGGCAGGGGGGTGGGGTAAGGACATATATGCCAGCCACCAAATCAGTAAAAAAAAAAAAAAAAAAAAAAAAAAAACTCAAACCATCCTAGTATAGAATAAAATTCAAACCCACTACCATTCAGTTGATTCTGACCCACAGTGTTTCTAAGGAGCACCTGATGCATTTGAATTGCCTACCTTCCCATTAGCAGCAGTGGCACTGAACCACTAAACACCAGGTTTGTCCTTTTAGAGGGCCCCCAAGGCAGTTGGGTCAAATGGACTGCAGCCGAGGAGTACATGGGTCGTTGGTAGCCCAGAGACCCTCAGCACATCCAGTGTTCCTACCTCTCCAGTGGAAATTGCCAAAGAGGACTTGGTCTGCTGAAGAGGAACCAGAATCCAATCCTGTCCTCCCAGGAGACACGTGGAGATGCCCACCACTATACTAACGAGGATGATAGTGATACAGATGAGGTAAAAGACAATTTACAAAAAGAAACACAAGTGACCAATAAACTTAGAAAACTGTTTAATGTCAATAATAAGGAAACACAAATTAAAATGTCCATAAGTTACTGTTTTTCTTTTTTTTATGTTGGTAAACGGTTTTAAAAATAATTATCTATATCCCAATGGATTCCTTTTTTTACCTTTGCCAATTAAAAGGGACAAGTAACGTAAGCTGTTTTTAAATATCGTTCTGTCAGCTGGAAGCTCCAAATACATATCATACAGCTGGATTAAGTCTGCTAATGGATGTCCCCTGACATAAGTTTAATAAGTTCATTATTCATCCCTTTGTTCATAATCTCTTTTAATCTTAGCATCTAACATTGGTTAATAGAATTCTATACTTTCATTCAGGATAAAGATAATTTCGGTTGCCCCTTAATTGGATTCTGCAAATTTCCTTACTGCTTAATTTGAGTCTATTCTGAGCATGCTCTTTTTGTTTTATAAAGTTCACAGCCACAATTCTGTATTCATTCTTGTGACAATAACAATGGACATTAAAAAGCTAATATTTGTTGAATATCAGTAAGCATAAAAGACAGTATGTGATCACCAATTTTCAAAACAGGCCATTAAGATATTAAATAATTTCATTAATAAGAATCTGTACAAAGCTAATTCCTATGAGGTGGAGGTTAAAAATATATGCCCAAATTTCAGCTTCTCCAAGCTGCTGGGTCAGTCTGTTACCTCTGACACCGGTCGTTCCTTTATCTTTTATTACTATTCTTTCCGCCCTGCTGATTTGGGTAATTTGCCGAAATGTCTCACAGAACTCGTGAATTGTACTTGGAGTTAAGTGGTTTATTGGGCTATAACTCAGGAGCAACTTAGAATACCATGCAACTTGGAAGTAACAGGATACAACTCAGAACACAAAGATGTAGTTTGTCAATCAGGACAGCTTCCAACCTGGAGAGCTTTCTCTACTCTTCTTGGCCAAGTACACAGACTGCTGTCTGCTATGCATGGCCTCTCTGCCTTCGACCTCCCTGTCTTCAGTCTCTTTTCATCTAACAGACCCAACTCCTGGCCACTTTAGCAGACCCTCAACCCTCTTAGCTTCTTTGCTAGCAGCCATTTTTCTTCTGTCACTGCTGCCCAGCCTTTCTTCTAGGTCTGTGGCCACTGGCTCTCTGCTGCTGGGCCTCCTTTTGAGCCTCTTGGTGCTTTCAATATGGCAACACTTGACTTGTATTACAACTCTTCAAGGAGGTTTTTTTTTTGGAGGAAATCCAAGTCAAAACCAGTCTGTTCCAGGCTCTCTTGGCAGAAGTTTCTTCCTCACCTCTTCTCTCTAAAAAATTTCTGTGGTGTTGGCTCATGTATAAGCAAACTCCTGGTCATCTTCAAGGTGTGTCTCCCAGCAGGAGAGTGAATCAAACAATCCCCTCAGTGGTCTGCAAGTCACTGAGTCTTACTGGGGGCTTTCACGCACTGCTTTTGCAACTAGGAAATTGATCAACCCCTGAAAGTTATGCAAAGTAGACCAATCACAAGGCAGACTGTGGCCCAACCAGTCATTGTTGGAAGAATTACCGATTCAATCCAGAAATGCCATATGTAAAAGAAATCCATTGCACTGCAGATATCCACATTTTACAGATAAGAAAAGTAAGCATCAGCCCTCAATCACCTGACAATGTCTTAGTTACCTAGTACTTCTATAACAGAAATACCACAAGTAAATGGCTTGAACAAAGAGAAGTTTATTCTCTCAGAGTCTAGTAGGCTAAAAGTCCAAACCCAGAGCCCTAGGTCCAGGGGAAGTCTTTTTGGGTTGGTTCCGGAGGAAAGTCCTCGTCGGAAGGATGCCCTCTGCTTTAGGTGTTATTTTCTTGTTGGTATGAGGTCCCCAACTGTCTACTCACATCTCTTTTTCTTTTACCTCTTGTGTTTTAGTCTTCTAGTGCTATTTTAACAGAAATACCACAAGTGGATGGCTTTAGGAAAGAGAATTTTTATTTTGTCAGTCTAGTCAAATTCAACATGAGAAATTATCACAGCCAGTAGACTAAGAGTCCAGATTCAATATGAGAGCGTCCTGGTGCAAAAAACCTCAGGTCGAAAGGACACCCGTCAGTGCTACTTTCTTGGTGGTATGAGGGTCACAAATTTCACCATGGCTCTTTTTGTATCCCAAGAGGCTGCCCCAAGCCACAGTACAATTCTGCACATTAAGTCCTGCTGCACCAACACAATTGCTGTGCATCCACCCTCATTAACATTATAGAGGTAGGAATTCCAACAGGCAAGGGACATCACACAATACCAGCAATCCTGGCCTGGCCGAACTGGTACAGATTTGGGGGGTGGGGGGAGTGCAATTCAATCCATGATATCTTGTAAGACAAAAGGTGATTCAGGCCACGTCCCAGGAAAACTCTATGACATTGGATCACAGATGTGACACTAATGCTCTTTAATATAATTTAATCTTGCTCATTAGCTTCTGGCAAGGATTAGGATTTACAATAATATAAAAATTACTATGATCACAAAATATAAGACAACCACACAGTACTGGGAATCATGTCCTAATCAAGTTTATGTATACTTTTGAGGGATATAATTCAATCCACAATATTAAATTATGATTCAAGCTCAAGTCAGTTTTTCTCTGGTACTTGCTTCTCCTACTGCCAGATAACTGTGCTTTCTGTTAAGACATCAATATTTATCAGCTAGTAATGTTAAGCATATTTTGGATGTTCTTTCTACACTTGGTAATTTACCACATTGTAAGTCTTTCCTACCTAAGTCCAAATTAAAAATGAGATGTCCCCATCCCAGCCTCCCTTGCAGCTAGATTACAGCCTTTTGATGTTGGCACTATGAATAGACACAGCAGTGTGAGTCTCAGAAAGAAGCAACAGGGGGAAGTAAGCACCTCCTGAATCCATTTCCTAGCAAAGTGGAGATGGTGAGACAGACATCTCGAGATTTCTGAGGCAGGGTGCAGAGGTTCTAGAAGAGAGGTAGTATTCTTCCTATAATTACCCCATTAGCATAATTTAAGGGATGTTCCTGGTTATCACAAGCCAATTCTTTGGCTCTTCTGGAGTTTTGTGGGCTTCCTTCTGCTTAAACTACCTATGGTTGATTCCATCATTTGAAGTTGAGAACACTGTTGGTACAGGAATGCAAAGAACACCACTGTACGAAGGTCTGAGCATGTACCTTCAATTACTTTCTTTCTATGAGTTACTAAAAGTAGCGTTATATGATCAGATGACCTGAACACTTTTAAGGCTTTTCATATATATTGTCGTATTGTTCTCCAGAAATGTTTTATCAGTTAACACAATAACCAAAAAGCAAAAAAAAACTTAACAAATGTTTTAAAAAATGTTTACCAATTAAAAAATAATAACTTATGAATATTTGTATTTAATTATTGACTTTAGATGACTTTGAGTTATGGTGTTGGTGAAAAATATACAACATATCATGGACTACCCAAAGAATGAACAAATCTGTCATAGATGTTCAGCCACAATGCTCCTTAGCACGGAGCATGATAAGAACTTGTCTTTGGGGCTTCCTGAATTTCCTTAGCCTAATGACACTCTGAATTTCATTCAATTTGTATTTTTGTGATCCTCTTGTCAAGTAATAGTTATCAAAAGTCCATCACTTATTAAAAACTTTCAATAGATATTTGCAGTGTACTAATCATCTTATCAAGAGTGTTTGGAAATACCTCCTGTGAATCATTTAGCTGAGATCCTTCTATTTTGAAACAGCAATCAATTATGCAGTTTAAGGATGTGAATACCTGTGTGTGTGAAGCTCTTTAAATATCAACAGATGTGCATATTGTGCTTAAAATTAGAAAGATTGACATAAGGCTATTTTTCCCCCCAATGAAAATGAAATGGAAATAAGTGGTCCATTAGCACGCAGATTAGTGCTTCTGAATCACACTGAGCATTTCCACCTGCTTAGACATCGTGCTCTATGAAATGAATAACCCAGATATTTGATAGATTTTCTTTCCCTCCTTCAACTTATCTGGATGTTTGGGCATAACGTTCACCTAGTTTTAAGGAAAGGCTTTTGACTTGGAACTTAATTCTTAAGGAGCAAATTAGCCAGATTATATGTTGCTAAAATAAGCCAAATTAAGAGTGATGTGCATTTCCACCTCAGTGGTAGAATTAAAGGAGGAATAAATAAGTGCCCAAGCTATTGTAGTTTCTGGTAGCAGGAGCCATAAAAGATTAGACAGAGACTATCTAATCAGGAGGGAGGTTTCTGTACCTCCCTCCTAATGCTCCCACATTCCTTTTCTTTTCCAGAGTCATAGAGATTAAAGGCACTTAGCGCATGTTTAGGAATTCTAATTTTAGCCATGTGATTGGTATTAGAATCCTGAAGACTGAGAGTCTATTCTCCAATGGCTGACAAACTGAAAGGGTCAGCAAAATAAATCACTAGCCACTGAAAACATCTGTGTATAAGTGAGGGCCTGGAAACTCACTGACAGCATTCCTCACAGAAGACTCAATTTGTTAGACTTCACACTGTTGCATTCTACTAACATATAAAGTGGTGTGCAAATTACATTTCACAGTAATACCAAGTGCTTGATCCTTCCCTTTGATAATGCTGGGAGCAAGAACACATTCTCCAAGATTCACTGAGACACAAATGAGAGAGGGCGAGACACGGCCCTGGTAGGTCTACTGCTTCTAGCTTGCTGCATAATAAGCCAGAATGTTTAGAAAGGCATTTGAAAAGAAAGTCCAGGATCATGTAGTGTTTTAATACACCACTTGACTTTTCACTCTTCCCCTACAATACCGCAGTTAATTGTTGTAATAGCAGAGCAGGACAAAGGTATCTTCTTTTAACTGGAAGCACACATCTCCAATGTGCGTGTTTCATCAGCCCAGGTGGTCCTTTGTAAAACCCACAATCTAAAATGTTCCACATACCCAGATGGTCTTTAGACAAAGGCAATACCTGGTCATCTATGTGTACTATGGGAAGCATCTGAAATGTCAAGATTTGAAAAAAAGCTATGAGAAGTGCAAACTATATAAAACTGCCAATAGTGACTCATCTTGATCCCAAGAATGTCAGCCTAATCCTGTTCCAAAGCTGGGAGACAGGACAGTTCATGTATTGCCTTCCCCCACCTTTTCTTTTCTTTTTGAGAACATGTAAGTAAATATTTTAGAAAGTCAGATGAAATGTTCAGTGTGGTTCTGGACTACTTTTTATTTTAATTCTAAATATTCAAGTAATTTAAAAAATTATTCTGGTTTAGATTCATTTCTAATTGCTACCTAAATAAACAAATCAAAATTTTATTTATAATATTTGCTTTTTCAATATTAGAACTTGCGATCGTGTGTTAGAAGTTCTAAACCCATTAAGGGAAGGGGCAGTAACAGGTCTGAAAAGAAGTTTTCAGGTTATATCTATACACAAAGCCATTGAAATCAATCACAGGTTAAAAGCAAAGCCAAGCCAGGCAACTTGTGCTTTTCTTCCTCTCCAAGTGATTAACAGCTTAGGCTGCTAACCAAGGGGTTGGCAGTTTAAACTGACCAGACGTTCCTTGGGGACAGTATAGGGTAGTTCTGTTCTGTCCTATAGGGTTGCCATGAGGCAACACTGACGAGACTGCAACAGGTTTATAGTTCCTCTGGAGCCCTTGTGGCACAATAAGAGCTACAGCTGCTGACTAAAACGCCGACAGTTCAAATCCACAAACCTCTCCTTGAAAACCTTACAGAACAGTTCTACTCTGTCCTATAGGGTCATGATGAGTCAGAATTGCCTTGTGGCAACGGGTTTGGTTGTTTGTTTTGGTTGACAGCTCCTCTGCCATTACAGAATATAGAAATTTATCTTTTCCCTGACTCTTTGAACTCGGCAAATGCCTTCTGGGTCAGCTGTGTAAAAGAAGGCTGAATTCGCTCAACATCATCTTGCTAAAGGGATTACAGAGCTTGGCAAGAGGTGACATGCATTGGGGTTCTTTAACATCCATATCAATAATAAAAAATGGCATCTGCTATTTAAAGACTCCTGTTACGGATACATTTCTGAATTAAAAATTAAATTCCATCTAATCTTCTAGTTAGCACCATCACCCTAGAGACTGTCTCCAATCAAATGCATGTGATTTGCTAAAGCTGTAGAGCATTTTCTTGCTGAAAGCTAAAATTAGGACTTTCTGGGGAGAGAGTGGGGAAGCAAGGAAGAGGAAAAAGGAGATGAAATTTCAGATTCTCTTCGGGAACTTGTACATGTCTGTTGTAGTGTACCAGAAATTTTTTTTCCTCTTCCTCTCTCCCTCCCTTCCTTGCTCTCTCCCTTCCTTCCTTCGTTTCTTCTTCCATCCTCTTCCCCCTAGTCCCCTGCTTCCTTCCTTTCTGTTAACTGAACTCAAGAATTTCTCATTTTTTTTTTTTATGCTACTCACTTCAACTAAGTTTTATTTGTTTCTTTTTGCCAAAATGGAGAACCTGTTTCTGGGAATACTAACTTGGACTTTTTAATTAAAATGTCAAGGGAAAAAAATTAAAAATGACCCTTTGTCTTCTCTATAATTAAAAAAAAAAAAAAGCAGCAACTTACAACTTACTGTGTTATTGTGTTCTTCATGAGTTTTTTGATTGTTTTTTGTAGTTTGTGCCCTGTTGAGTTTTTTACAGCATGGAATGGTTATGATTTAGTCCTGTAAGAATAGATATTAGCTATAATGATATTTACATTTTGTGCTTAGGCGATAATATTCTTCCATGGAACTTAAAGCACTTTCCTGTTAGTTTCATTCGCAAACACCAAAAAAAAAGAAACCAAAAACCAGAAAATAAAAAACACCAGACTCTTAAGCCCATTGCTGTCAAGTCAATCCTGATTCACAGTGACCCTGTAACTCACGGTAGGACGGCCGCAATGAGTTTCCAACAAATACATGGTGGATTCACACTAACAGCCTTTTAGTTAGCAACCATAGCTCTTAACCTCCACACCACTAGAGTGTTCTTACAAGCACCAGTGTCTTTCAAGGGTGACGAAAAACCTCAGAGAGGGTAAGAATCTTTCCTAGGATTTCAAATAAAATCACTGACCATTATAGAAATGGAATTTGAAAGACAAATTATTCTAA
This sequence comes from Heterohyrax brucei, assembly GCA_028571685.1. Lineage (NCBI taxonomy): Eukaryota > Metazoa > Chordata > Mammalia > Hyracoidea > Procaviidae > Heterohyrax > Heterohyrax brucei. Next base: position 86,914,031 of record CM053147.1, on the reverse strand, counting down.
AATATTGTATGCCATAAAACATACTCATAGAATAATAGTTTTAGGATTCAAAGACTCTTGAACATTGGATGGTCCAAGTCCACATCATTTAGCATTTTAATTTCCTCTACCATATCCTGGTCTAATGTTTACCTCGTCTTGACCGCAACACTGGTTTCTGGAGTGAGTCACAAAAGATCAAAAGCTTTGCAGCCGTATGCAAATAACTGCACAAGTGATTGTGATAACCAGTCTGCTGATACATAATCTACACAGAGAGCTTGAGTAACAGGCGCAAATGGGAGGCAGATTATAGCCTTAGGTGTACTTTTTTGACAATATGAGTCAACCTATACAGTACTTTATAAAAATTGGATTTAGTTGGTAACATTTGAAGAGCTGAAGCATGGAGACAAAATTGAAACTATCCATCTTCTCAGAAAAGTTCAGATGACCTGGCAATACTTGGTTCTTCCCACATGGCTGCCATGGGCTAGAGTGGAGTGGCTGCTGCTGCCTCTGGATGTGGCAGGAAGTGAAGTCCCTAGTTTTCTAGTTTTACACCCTACACACTAACCCATTTATGTTAATTGACCCTAAAGGTATCTGAGTTTGCCACTAGTTTCTAAACTGAGAGGTACCGTGATACATAGTATTTTAAAACCTAAAACTGATCATAAACCCCAAACCCACTGCCATTGAATTGGGTCTGACCCTTAGCAACCCTATAGATCAGAGTAGAACTGCCTCTACAGGGTTTACGAGGAGAGCCTGGCAGATTTGAGCTGCTGATCTTTTGGTTGGCAGAAATAGCACTTAACCTACGAAGCCACAGGGTTTCCAAAACAGATCATAAAGTAGGAGGCCTTTTTTTGTGTCTTTGGTTTACTCACTTGCAAAGTGAAGAATACAGAATCTATTTTAAGCAACATTTAAGAAGACTGTCTGCAATAAGAAAAGATACAAATGCAATGGTCAACAACAAACAGATGTTTATTAAATATCTATAGCATATGGGTGCTCTTTTCAACACTTCACTGTTCCTGTGTATCCTGTTTAAATGTGTTTTGAGTTTGCATTCATCTGGTTGTGTGACTCAGGAAAGTGGAAGGAATAAAGTTATACCACAAAGAACTGGTTGACATTAAACCATTTCGAGAGGTAGCATATAATCAGGAAAGAACTGTACTGAAGGAAGGAGTTGAAGCTGCATTGAAGGCACTGGTGAAAAATAAGCCTCCAGGAATTGATGGAACATCACTTGAGATGTTTCAACAAATGGATGCAGCACTGGAAGTGCTCACTCACCTGTGCCAAGAAATTTGGAGGATAGCTACCTGACCGACCAACTAGAAGAGATCCATATTTATGCCTATTTCCAACAAAAGTGATTCAACCAAATGCAGAAATTATTGGACAATATCTGCCTCAGTCTTCTGGTACTGCTCTAACACAGCACCACCAGTGGGTAGCTTTAACAAAGAGAAGTTAATTCTTATGCAATCTGAATTCAGGGTGTATACTCCAGAAGAAGGATTTCCCTCTTAGTTGGCTCTGGAGGAAGTTCCTGGTGTTGCTTTGGTCTTTCCTTGGTCTGAGAACATCTGGGCACAGCAACCTCAGGCCTGAAGCACATGCTGTGCTCTCAGTGCTGGCTTCTGGATGGTGTGAAGTCTCCAACTCTCTGCTTGCTTCCCTTTCCTTTTCTCTGTCATAGGGCAAAAGGATAAAGGGTAATGCAAGCCACATTCCAGGGACACCCTCTTTACATTGGAGCAGGGAGGTGACCTTAGGAAGGGTGTTACATACACTTTTTGCGGGGGGGGGATACAACTCAATCTGTGACAATATTGTTAATATCACATGCAAGTAAAATTTTGCTAAAGATCATTCAAAAGTAATTGCAACAGTGTATCAACGCAGAAATGCTAGACATTCAAGCCAGATTCAGAAGAGGATGTGGAACCAGGGATGTCGTCGCTGATATCAGATGGATCTTGGCTGAAAGCAGAGAATATCAGCAATATGTTTACTTGTTTTATTGATTATGCAAAGGCATTCAACTGTGTGGATCATAACAGATTATGGATAATATTGCAGAGATGGAATTCCAGAACACCTAATTGTGCTCATGAGGAATCTGTATATGGATCAAGAGGTAATCATTTGAAAAGAACAAGGGAACACTGAATGGTTCAAAGTCAGGAAAGGTATATGTCAGGGTTGTTTCCTCTCACCATACCTATTCAAACTGTATGGTGAAAAACTGATTTATTTGAGCAGCTGGACTATACAAAGAGGAACAAGTATCAGGACTGGAGGAAGACTCATTAACAAACTGCATCATGTAGTTGACACAACACTGTTTTCTGGAAGTGAAGAGGATTTGAAACACTGATGAAGATCAAAGACCACAGTCTGCAGTATGGATTGTACCTCAATATCAAGAAAAAACAAAAATCCTCACAACTGGATAAGTAAGCAACATCATCATAAATGGAGAAAGGATTGAAGTTGTCAGGGATTTCATTTTACTTGGATCCACAATCAATGCCCATGGAAGCAGCAGTGAAGAAATCAAAAGATGTATTGCATTTGGAAAATCTACTGCAAAAGATCTCTTTAAAGTGGTGAAAATAAAGATGTCGCCTTGAAGACTAAGGTGTGCCTGACTCAAGTCATGGTATTTCCAGTCAAGTCACATGCATGCAAAAGCTGGACAATAAAAAAGGAAGATAGAAGAAGAATTGGTGCCATTGAACTGTGTGTTGGAGAAGAATCCTGAACGTACAGTATGAGGTCCAACAGTTAAGTCCCTAACTTAATTGTTCTCAAAGTGTTCTAAGTTCTACATACCTCATTGCTGAATACCACTATGGTCACCTTCAAAGTATTCACCTTGCGTAGCTATGCACCAATGCCAGTGCCTAGGCAGCCCTTCAAAGCAATTTTAGAACTCTTTCTGGAATGGCCATTGTGCATGGTGGCGAGGTGGCAAGTCTGTGAACTTAATTGTATATTGTCTGTGATGGAGTTTTTAGCCAGTAAAAACTGTATTAGAACACCTTCCCCACTCGCCTAATCTGGCCCTCAGTGACTTTTTCTTTACCCAAAGATAAAGGGAATATTGAAAGGAAGACGTTTGGATGACGTTCAGGACATCCACAGTAATGTGAAGAGAGCTCTGATGGCCATTCCAGAAAAAGAGTTCCAAAATTGCTTGAAGTGTGGACTAGGTGCTGGCATTGGTGCATAGCTTTCCAAGGGGAGTACTTCAAAGGTGACCATGGTGATAGTCAGCAATGAAGTATATAGCATTTTTCTACAATGAGTTCATGAACTTAATTGGCAGACCTCACAGACTGCCAGAAGAACAAACAGATCTGCTTTGGAAGACGTACAATCAGAATGCTCCTTGGTAGCAAAGATGGCAAGACTGAGTCTTATATACTTTGGATGTGTTGTCAGGAGGTATCAATCTGTGGAGAAAGCCATCATGCTTGGTAAAGCAGAGTCAGCAAAAAAAGAGGAAGACCATCAACACACTGGATGGACACAGTTGCTACAACAATGGCTTAAGCATAAAGACAATTGTGGGCATGGCACATGACCAGGCAGCATTTCTTTCTGTTGCACATATGGCTACTATGAGTTGGGACTGACTCTGTGGCACCTAACAACAACAAGAATGGCGCTCTGAGGGCCTTGAGTGATGTTAATGGCTTGCACTTGTCTAATAGCCTAAAAGTTGGTGGTTCAAACCTATCCAATCACGCTGTTGAAGAAAAAGCGTGGTGGTTTGTAGCTGTAAAGATTACACACCAAGGAAAAAACTATGAAGCTGTTTTGCTTTATGCTACAGGGGGTTGCCATGAGCTGAAATCAACCTGTTTTTTGTTTTTTTTTTGTGGAGCATAAGGACCATAGCAGGCTATTGCTCAATTCTGGTGATCCTATTCCTATCTTAATACTTAATTTTCAAGTAAGAACCTTACATTAGATCCTAGACTGAAATGCTGGCAGAGCTTTGGAATAAAGGTACTCTATTTTATTTTAGTTTCGAAAAATATTTCACTGTGCTTTAGGTGAAAATTTACAATCAAAGTCAACTTGTCATACAAAAACTTGCACACACGCCACCATGTAACTCTAGCTGCTCTCCCCATCCTGTGAAAGCCCACTCCTCCTTTCTACCCTGTATTTCCTATGTCCATCCAACCAGCTTCTGTCCCCGTGCCGTGGATTGAATTGTGTTCTCCCAAAGAAGTGTGTAGATGTTTGGCTGAGCCATGATTCCTGGTACCGTGTGAGGTTCTTATGTGCTATAAACACTGCCTCAACGATATTAGTGAGGGAGGAAGGGCAGCAGTTGACTTGGTGGGGCCGCACTCAGAACATAAGGTTGTATTGTGTCTTGAGGTACTCTTAGGATATAAAGGAAACAATCTAGCAGAGAGATTCTGGGGACCTCATACCATCAGAATGAAGTAGTGCCAGGAGCAAAGTGCTCCTTTGGAATGGATTGAGGTCCCTGCACCTCAGAAGCTTCTAGTCCAGGGCAAGATTAATGACAAGAACCTGCCTCCAGAGCCTGCAGAGAAAGCCTTCCCTTGGAGCTGGTACCCTGAATTTGAACTTTTGGCTTACTAGACTATGACTAATAAGGTTTGTGTAGCATCACAGCACCATGCAAGCCATCATGGTGTCACAAATTGACAGATGAGTGGTTGCTCATCATGTTAACCCTTGTGGCCCAGTAGTTGAGAATTCAGGCTGGAAACCAAATAGTTGACAGTTTGAGTCCACCAACTGATCCTTGGGAACCCTATAAGACAGTGCTACTCTGTCCTTTAGGGTCACTATGAGTCAGAACTGACTCACCAGCACATAACAGAACCAACAGCAGCCTGCGTAGGTCTTTTACCATCAGATGCTTTTCGTAACATTTAATCTGTTTATTACATGAATTTTTCCTGGATTGTTAACACCAGGAGAGCAAGGATCTTGCCTGTCTTGTTACTGTTGCATTTTCAGAGCTTCAGCTAGGACTTGCCGTGTAATAACTGCTAAATAAATATTTGGTGATGCAAGGAATAGGTGAATATTCAAGTGACAAGAAAAGAAAATTCAGAAAAGATAACAACCCCAAAGGCATGTAGTAACTTTAAATGTTATTGGTGCTCAAGGGAATAGAAATAAAAAGTAAATCATTAATAAATATTTAAAAGTTATAATAGTGCTAGTGAGGGCAGGAGTTCTCATTTTCCATGGATGAATGTGTCTGTTGTCTCATTGTTTTTGGAAAGTACCAAAAGGCTTAAAAATATGCTATTCTTTTCAAGTCAATAATTAATCTTCTGATATTTTTAAAGGAAATGTTTTGAAATACTACATATATTATTTCTAGTAATGAAAAGTGAAAAACATCTAAATGTGTAAAATTGTTTGAATGGTTCTATCGATTACAATATATCTATATAGTGAAATATTCTACCGCATTGAAAATAACATTTATAAATCATGTTTAATAGGAAGGAGAAAGGGCTTTATTTATATTTTAATTAAAGAAGCATGATTAAAGTATATAAACACTGATATCAACTAACCAACTACTGTAGCAGAAATACCATCAGCTTAGACTGCAGGAGACAGAGAAAGAATAAGAGGAGAGCACACTGCCTGCCCCTTGAAATTCTAAAAGCAGGAAACAGGACAAAATAACTATGTCTGCTCTCGTCTAAGAAAAGAAAATCACCATCCGTGGAGCAGCTCAAAAATCAGCAGAGCTATTAAAAAGAGCAAGGGAAACCCAGCTGCCTCTGTCTCAGAGTGAGACAACAGTTCCTGAGGTCTTAAAGGGTAGGGTCCATGACCCTGGAGTGTCACAAAGGACAGCCACAGCTTCTTAAGTTTCAGCAAGTCAGATCCCACTCACTTGGTTCTGGAGTGTGGGGCTGCCATTCAATTTGGCCAAAAGAATGGGGCTACTAATCATAGCTGAGGGGACAGGGCTTCTGTGCCCAAGAGACAGAAGAATGGGCCTCTGAGGTCTGAGTGTGAGGTTGTCGCTCAGATGGCCTAGGAGAATGAGATTGATCAATGCCACCACAGCAGAGTTATTACCCCAGAGGGCCTGAAGCCTGGGGCCAAGGTGCCTCTACCCAGAATCCAGAGGGCATGGCAAATACCCAGAGCTATTGCCTGGATGCTCCCAGAAAGCATTCTCAAGCGTTGAGAGCTAATGCAATTTGTTTTCAGAATTTGAACTTTTTTGGCACCTAACAACAACAACATCCATTATAGGAATTGTTTACTGAAGTAATACAAATAAACTAAAACTGTAATAAAGTTGTCTCCAGGTGGTAGGATTGTCATTGCTACTGTTAAGTATCCTCAATCACTTTCCACTCAAAGAGAAACTGTAGACCGTGGAACCCGTGCCATCCTCATAGTTATCGCTGTGTTAGGGTCCGCTGCTGCAGCCACTGCATCAATCCATCTCATTGAGGGTCTTCCTCTTTTGCACTGACCCTCTACTTTACCAAGCATGGCATCCTTATCCAGGGACTGGTTCCTTCTAATAACATGTCCAAAGCATATAAGGTGAAGTCTTGCCATCTTCATTTGCAAGGAGCATTCTGAATGTACTTCCAAGAAAGATCTGTTCCTATTTTGGCAGTTCGTGGTATATTTAGCATTCTTTGCCAACACCATAATTGAAATCCACCAATTATTTGACCTACCTTATTCATCATCCAGCTTTTGCATGGATAAGAAGTGATTGAAAACACCATTGGTGGGGTCAGATGGTTCTTAGTCCTTTAAAATGATATCTTTGCTTTCTAACACTTTAAGAGGTATTTTTCAGAAGATCTGTATAAAACAATATGTTGTTTAAGTCCTTGACCATAAGTGCTGGTTATAGATCGTGTAAAATCAAATCCTTGACAACTTCAATCTTTCCTCCATTTAGCATGATATTGCTTATTGATTTTGCTTTCTCTCCATTGAGGTGTAACCTATCCTGATGGCCGTGGTCTGTGATCTTCATCAGTAAGTGCTGCAAGTCCTCTTCACTTGCAGCAAGCAAGGTTGTATCATCTGCATGTCGCAGATTTTTTGAGTCTTCCTCTAACCCTTCTTCGTATCATCTAGCTTCTCTGAGTATTTGTCCAGCATATAGATTGAATAATTATAATGAAAGTACACAACACTGACACATACCTGTCCTGACATTAAACCACATAGTATCCTTAGTTCTGTTTGAATAACTACCTCTTGGTCCATGAATTTCCTTATGAGCACAACTAAGTACTTCCCATTCTTTGCAGTGACATCCATAATTTGTTACCAAAGGGTTGAATCCCTTTGCATAACTAACAAAACATGAGCAAACTTCCTTCTGGCATTCTCTGCTTTCATCCAGGATCAGCAATAATAGATATTCTTGGTTCCACATCCTCTTCTGAATTCTGGTTTGAACTTGTCAGTTCCCTGTGGATATACTACTACCACCACTTTTGAATAATCTTTAGCAAATTTTTTTTGGCATGTTGGATAATTACCGCATTCTGATGTATCATCTTTTTGAGAATGGGTACAAATATAATTCTCTTCCAGTTGGCTGTCCATGTAGCTGTCTTCCAAATTTCTTGGCATAGACAAGAGAGTTCTCTCAGTGTGGCATCTGTTGAAGCATCTCAACAGATCACCAGTCAATTCCTAGAGCCCTTGTTTTGGCCAATGACCTCAGTGCAATCTGGACTTCCTTTGTCAGTTTCTTCAGTTCTTGGTCATATGCTGCCTCTTGGGATGGCTAAGTGTTGACCAGTTCCTTTTGGTACAGTTAATCTATGTATTCTTCCCATCTTCTTTTGATGCTTCTTGTGTCATTCAATAATTTGCCCATAGAATCCTTTAATTTTGCAACTTGAGGCTTGAATTTTTCTTTTCAGTTCCTTCTTCTTGAGAAATGTTAACTGTGTTCTTCTTTTTTGGTTTTCTAACTCCAGATCCTCACACATTTCATTATAATAATTCATCTTCTGAGGATGCCCTTCGAAATCTTCCATTCACCTTTTTTACGTGATCATTTCTTCCCTTCATTTTAGCTTACTCTATGCTTGTGAGCAAGTTTCAGAGTCTCTTCTGACATCCATTTTGGTCTTTTATTTCTTTCCTGTCTTTCAAATGATCTTTTGCCTTTTTCACATATGATGTCTGTTGTCGGTTGAATTACGTCCCCCCAAAATACGTGTCAACTTGGTTAGGCCGTGATTCCCAGTTTGTGTGGTGGCTCTCCATTTTGTGATTATAACTTTATGTTAAAGAGGATTAGGATGACAGTGTAACAGCCAGGTGACATCCCTAGTCCAGTGCAATGGGAATTTCCCTAGGGTGTAGCCTGTGCCATGTTTTACTTTACAGAAGATAAAACGGAAGCAAGCGGAGAGCTGGGAACTTCATACCACCAAGAAGGCAGCTCTGGGAGCCCTGCACATCCTTTGGACTTGGGGTCCCTGTGCCTTAGAAATTCCTCATCCAGGGAAAGGTCAAAGATAAGGACCCTACTCCAGAACTGACAGAGAAAGACTTCCACTAGCACTGATGCCCTGAATTTGGACTTTTAGCCTACTTGACTGTGAAAAAATAAATCTCTCTTTGTTAAACCCATCCATTTGTGGTGTTTACTGTCACAGCAGCACTAGATTACTAACACAATTGTCCTTAATGTCATTTACAACTTCTCTGGTCTTTGTTCGTTAGTGTTCAATTCATCAAATGTATTCTTGAGATGTTCTCTGAATTCAGTTGGGATATACTCAACTTTGTATTTTGACTATTGTGAAATTGTGCTAATTTTTCCCAGCTTCAGCTTGAACTTGCATACGATGAGTCGGTGGCCTGTACTTCAGCTGGTCCCCTGTTTCATTCTGACTGATGATGTTGAATTTCTCCATCATCTCTGTCCCCAGATATAGTTGATTGATTCTGGTGTATTATATCCTGTTAGGTCCACGTGTATAGTCACTATTTATATTGTTAACAAAGGTATTTGCAATAAATAAGTTGTTGGTCTTGCAAAATTTTGTCATGTGTTCTCTGGGAACATTTCTGTTACTAAGGCTGTATTTTCCAACTATGAATCCTCCTTGTTTGTTTCCAACTTTCTCATTCCAATCACTAGTCATTATCAATACATCTTGACTGCATGTTCGATCGACTTCAGACTGAAGAGATTGATTAAAAAAAAAAACCAAACTTCAGTTTCTTCATCTTTGGCCTTAGTGGTTGGCGCATAAATTTGAATAATAATTTTATTAACCAATCTGTTTTAGTCAGCTAGTGCTGCTCTAACAGAAACACCACAGAGTGGATAGCTTTAACAAAGGCAAGTTTATTCTTACACAGTCTGGTAGGCTACAAGTCCAAATTCAGGAAGTCTGCTCCAGGGGAAGGCTTTCCCCCTTGTCAGCTCTGGAGGAAAGTCCGATATTGCATCAGTCTTTGTCCAGGGAGCATCTTGATGCAGGAACCTCAGGTCTGAAGGACTCACTCTTCTCCTGGTGCTGCTTTCTTGATGGTACGAGGTTCCCAATTCTCAGCTGGCTTTCCTTTCCTTGTATCTCTTTTAGGATGAAAGGATTAAGGGTGGGGCAAGACATATACTCCAGGGAAACTCCCTTTACAGTGGAGCAGGGAGGTGATCTTATTAAGAGATTTACAGTACCATCCTAATCCTTTAACATGCAGCATAGGAAAATCACAAAACTCAGGATAATCATAGAATACAGGGAATCATGGCCCAGGCACATGGCTACACATATTTTTGGAGGGACACACTTTAATCCGTGACACCAATCTTCGTTCCACTGACAGATAGACCTTGAAAAAAATTTTGATTTCTTCTTCCTGGGATGGTAGACTAACTACATGGTTGTCCTACTCCAGGTGGCCAACACTAGTCCATTTCAGCTTACTAATACTTAGGATATCCGTCTTTATGCATTCCATTTCACTTTTGATGACTGCCAGTTTTTCTAGTTTTATACTTTGCACATCCCATATTCTGATCATTAACGAATGTTTGCAGCTGTTTTTTTGTCATTTTGGGCTGTGCCACATCAGCGAATGGAGGTCTTGAAATCCTTACTCCATCCATTTCATTAAGGTTAAGTCTACTTTGAGGAGGCAGATTTTTCTCTAGTTGTCTTCTGAGTGTCTTTCAACCTGAGTACCTTGTCTTATGGCACTAAAACAGACAATGCTCCACTGCTATTCATAAGCTTTTCACGGGATAATTTGTTTTTTAGAGGTAGATTGCCAGTTCCTTCTTCCTAGTGTGTCTTAGTCTGGAAAGCCCACTGAAAGCTTCTACCACGAGTGACCTTGCTGGCATTTTGGAATACTGGTGGCATGGTTTCCTGTTATCACAGCAACAGGTAAGCCACCAAAGTACAACAAACTGACAGGTGAGTTGGGTAGGATTATGATTTTTATTTTCTTCTTTATATTTTTCAAGTTTCTCACAATAAACCTCCATAATTACAATAAGAAGAGAGTTATTTTAAATCACAGTAAAAATGCTAACAATGTAGTAAACAGATAAAAGTTTAAGAATCACACTTAAATTGTAAAACCTTTGTAGAGACAAAACTGGACATTTTAGAGCTCTGTGACTTACTAGCAAGGCACTTATGTCTAAAATCTCAGTGTCTTCTTCAATAGTACCTACCTCAAAGGGTGGTTGTCAGGATTAAATTTGATATGTATTGATATGCCTTAGCTTTGTGCTGTGTAGCTTATAACAGTTAAAAAAAAAAAAATCCATTGCCATCAAGTTAACTGCAACTCATAGTGACCCTATAGGACAGAGTAGAACTGTCTCATAGAGTTTCCAAGGAGCACCTGGTGATTTCAAACTGTCGACTTTTTGGTTAGCAGACGTGGCACTTAACCACTACACCATCAGGATTCCCATCCTTAATAAGCATTTACTATCATTATTTGGAAACCCTGGTGGCTAGTGATTAAGTGCTATGGCCACTAACCAAAAGGTCGGCAGTTTGAGTCCACCAGGCGTTCCTTGGAAACTCTGTGAGGTGCCTCTTCTCTGTTCTATAGAGTTGCTGTGAGTTGGAATGGACTCAGTGTCAATGGGTTTGACTTTTATTATTATTATTACAGGAGTGCTTGGGTAGTATAAATGGTTAATATGTTTGGCTACTAACCAAGCTGAAGGTTTGAGTCTACTCAGAGATACTTCAGAATAAAGCCCTGGAGATCTGCTTCCGAAAAACCAGTCACGGAAAACCCTGAGGTGCACAGTTCTATTCTGACACACATGGGGGCTTGACTCACTGCCACTTTGCTTTAGTGGCTTTGTTATTCTTACCATATTCCTCTAGATGTATTTCAGAAAAGAGATCTAAGCTCTCCCTGGCTTTCAGATTGCTCAATCAATGTGTGCTGATAAGATCACAGAGGTTTGTTTCCCATAGTGCTCCAGTGTCCAGACATTTTAAGAAAAAACAAAGATAAAAGGAATACTCAGAACACAAGCTTGCTTGGAAATTGGTGGAAGCTGGTTAATAACACCAGTGAGGTGTCAGGAGCCCTTAAACTTTAAGGCTTAATGACAGCTATGAAGGCAGTCTCCACAACAGAAAGCTCTGGCTGTCAGAAACTCCAGCTTTGCTTGGGACTGTTAGCAACTAGGAGAGAGTTTTCTCACTGCCTTGCTGAGGATCCATCGACAATCTTCTCTTTATGTTCCGTCAGTAGCTTCTGTCTCCTTAGAATACCAAGTGCCTGGAAAGCCCAAGCCAGCAATTTGAGCACAGTCTTTGAACCTCTGTCTTTCTTTTACAGTACTCAATTTATTTGCAAATCCTGCTATTTTGACCCTGAAACACATCCCTCTAATGTGCCCACTCTTTCTGTCCTCAGTGCTGCTACCCTAACACAATCATCTCTTCCATGGGAGCCTTGTGTCCAGCATCTCTCTGTCTGTTTTCCATTCTGTAACAAGGACCCGTCAGTAATTCAGCGTGTTCGTCTTCCTCCTCTGGTGAACACCTTTAAATGGTTTCTGATTGCTCTTAGGATAAACTCTAAACTCCTGCTTGCTTTGGACCCTCCCCATCACACTCTGCTACGTAAAAATCCTAATGTGTTCGGATCTACCAGACCTTTCTTCCAAGGTGCCTTTGGGTAAACCTGGATGTCAACCTTTCAGTTAGTAGCCCAGCCTGCTAACTGAATCTTTCTTGAAATTCTTCACCTGGGCTTGGTGCCCACCCCCAGTGCTCTCAGAGCACCACGTGTCACTACTATCCTGTCTTTTGTCACACAACACCATCACTTCATGTTCAGTTCTTGTATTGCCCATGGCACACAGGCACCATACATCCAAAAGACCAAACTCTGTTCATCGGTGTAGCCGCAGAGCCCAGCACCAGGACTGGTGTAGTGATGTTATGAATATTTTGCTGACTTGAATTGGCTGTTTTAAAAGATGAGCTATTTGTATTCATTCTCTTTCCTAGCTATAAAAAGATCAATATTAAAATTAAAAAATATATTTCAAAGAAAAGGCCAATAAACAATAACTTTAAAGGCAGTAAATTGATTTATGAGAGAGTATAAAAGAATGATCTTTCTTTCAAAAAATTTTTTAATTATGATTAAATGAAAGTATATGGTCCTAGTCAGTTTTGCATACCTCCCCCTTCCCCCTCTTCCTCTCCTCTCCTCTCCCTCCTCCTCCCCCTCCCCTTCCTCACTCGCCTCTCCCCTCTCTCCCTCCCCCTCCCCTCATCTGTTCTCCCCCACCTTCATGACAGCACACTCATCCTTCTCACTCTTTACTTCCAGTATTCCCCCAACGAGCCCCTGTCCCCTTCTCTCTGCCTTTTCTCTCATCTAGAAAGAAAACTGGAGGAGAGCCTTCTGTAAATGCCTAAAGCGGTAACGTACACACACCACATGCTCACTCTGCATACCTGAGTCCGGTCCATTCTTCCTTGGAAGTGTTGACCTCAGTACAGGTCTCAGGTCTGGATAAGCAGCAATTCTAGGGATCATGTTCCTAGGTGACCCTCTAGATCTCTGGACCATCAATTCTAGTCTTTCAATAGAGTTACTGATCTGTGCACCTCTTTTTCTTATGTTGTGTCAGGGACTCTGCATTGTGTCTCCTATCAAAGCTGGCTCTTTCAGTGGCTGGTCACGATCTGGTTCTTCCAGTATCATGCTGATGTAGCCTCCCAGTCATATGGGTCCTTCTGTCTCCTGGGCTTACTGTTCATCGTGTCTTTGATGTTCTCAATCATCATTGGTCCAGGTGTATTGGGACAAACTGATGTTCCTGAGATGGAAGCTTGCTGGCTTTTAAGACACCAGATGCCACTCACTGATACTGGGTGTAGAAGACCATCTTAGCAGAAGACTAGTTATGCCATTTGACCACAATGTTCCCTGAAAACACAGTCCCCAGACCCCATCCCTACTGCTCTATCCTTTGAAATGTTGGGTTGAATTTAGAAAACCTTTTAGTTTATGTTGTAGTCTGTTTATGGTGACCTGCCTTTTACAGAGTACTGTCACACGCTTCACTTAACAGAATTTCTATGGAAACCCTGGTGGTGTAGTGGTTAAGTACTACATCTACTAACCAAAAAGTTCACAGTTCGAATCTGCCAGACACTCCTTGGAAACTCTATGGGGCACTTTTATTCTGTTCTGTAGGGTCGTTATGAGTTGGAATCAACTCGATGGCTCTGGGTTTGGGTTTTTTTTTATCTAATCTATGAACAATGTTCTCCCTCCTTCCCCACAGTTGTAGCTGTCAAAGAGTTTTTTCTTCCGTGCATAAGTCCTTTTTAAAGTCCTTATAACAGAGGTCTCATACAACATTTGTCCTTTTGCAGCTCACTGATTTTACTTAGCATAATGTCTTCTAGTTGATGCCAGGTTATGAGATGCTTCCTAAAATAGTTGTTGTTCTTTATCACTGCATAGTGTTCCACTGTGTACATATACTATAGTTTGTTTATCCATTCATCTGTTGATGGACACCTAGGTTGATTCCATATATTTGTTATTGTGGACTGTGCTGCAATAAACATTCATGTGCATGTATCTGTTTGTGTGATAGCACTTATTTCTGCAGGATATATTCCAAGCAGTGGAATTGCTGGATCATTTGGTATTTCTACTTCTAGCTTTTTAAGAAACTGCCAAATTCCTTTCCAGCAGCATGGGAGAGTTTCAATCTCTCCACAGCCTCTCCAACATTTGTTGTTTTGTGTTTTTTGTAATATTGCTGGTGTCACTGGAGTGAGATGGCATCTTGTGGTAATTTTCATTTGGATTTCTCTAACACCTAATTATCAAGAGCATATCCTGGTATGCCTTTTGGCTGTCTGGATGTCTTTTTCTTGTTGATATTTTGCAGTACCCTGTAGATTATGGAATTTAGACGTCTATTTGATAATAATCTGACAAATATTTTTTCCCATTCTGTAGGCAGTCTTTTAACTCTCTTGTTAAAGTCTTTGGATGAGCATAAGTGTTTGACTTTTAGTAGTTCTCATTTATCTCCTTTCTCTTCTGTTTTTTATGCATTGTTGGTAAGACTTTGTAGTCTGTCTAAGCCACATATTAGAACTTCCATTGTTGTCTCTGGTTTTTTCTTTCATAATCTTTACCATTTTAAGTTTGATATTTAGGTCTTTGATCCGTTTTGGTTTAGTTTTTGTGTAAGGCGTGAGATATGGGTATTATTTCAGTTTTTTTGCAGATGGATATACAATTTTGCCAACATTATTTAAGAGACTGTTTTTACCCCAGTTTACAACCTCAGTATTTGTCGAGTATCAACTGTTCATAAGAAGATAGTGAAATTTCTGGATTCTCTATTCTGTTCCATCGGTCTATATTTGTGTTTTTGTACCAGTGCCATGCTATTTTGAGTACTGTGGCAGTGTAGCATAATAGGTTCTATACAATTTATAGATATTTATACAATTTATAAATATCTATGAGACTAAAATCAAATAAAGGAGGGTCTTATAAAACTTTCTAAGTCCTTTGTAAGTTGTATTCCATCATGGCTTAAAGCAAGGGGCTTGGAGTCAGACTGCCTCATCTAACTTGTTTTTTACCAAGTGTGCAACCTTAACGAACATGTTGCATTTCTTTGTTACTCAAGTTCTACGTCTGTACCTTGAAAATACTATTTAATACCTGCCTTTTACAATGGTTGGGAAAATTTAAAGAACAAATACAAATAAAAGCTTTTAGATTAATATCCAATACATAGCCAAGCCAAGTGCCATCGAGTCGGATCCGACTCATGGTGACCCTACATACTATGCACTTAACAGACATCAGCTATTGTAATTTTTAAATTAATAAAATAAAATAAGGAGAAGAAGGTTTGATTTTACTGACCAAACTGTCCCTGATTATGAACTGGACCTGTACTGTTTTAGGTGCTCTTAAGAATTGAGCACTCTTTCTGAAGTTATCACATCCAACCCACAATATTTTATTTTATTTATACTCCACTGTGTTCCAAAAATGATTTCAGGGAGCTTACAGATGAACATAAAATACAGCAACGTAACATGAGTTAAAGGCAGGATGAAAGAAGAGAGAGAAACAAGAGTAAGGACAAAGTTGGGCTGGGGATGAATAATTTATTACACAAAATTATGAGTATGCTAAGCTTAAGATGACACACTAAATCAAAAGAAGCTAGGGTAAGAACGCTGTTTTAATTTCTTTTCCAATCCTCTTTCCTTTCTTCTATCTTCTTTCTCAAGATGATTTAAGTTCTGTTTTAATTTTTTTTTAATCTCAAACTATTTAAGTTACTTTTAGCATCAAATAAGTTTACACTGTGAACAAAGATTAATTTTTCACATTTGGATCCATGAGGCTATTTTTTGTTGCTGTTAGATGCCATCAAGTCGATTTTGACTTATAGTGATCTCATATGACAGAGTATGACCACCTGATCAGGTTTTCTAGGCTCTAATCTTTATGCAAGTGGGAGAGGGTGCACTGGTGGCATAGTGGTTAAGTGCTATGTCTGTTAACCCAAAAGTCAGCAGTACAAATCCACCAGGCGCTACTTGGAAACTCTGTGGGGCAGGTCTACTCTGCCCTACAGGGTCACTATAAGTTGAAACTCCTTATGGGTTTGTTTTTTCAGCTTGGAATCTTTATGGCAGCAGACAGCCAGTTCTTTCTCCTGCTGAACTGCTGATTGGGTCTGAAACACCAGCTTTTTGGTTAGCAGCTGACTGCTTAGCCATTGAGCCACTAGAGCTCCTTAAAGGTAGTATTTAAACCTGTTGAGTAGATGTGCATATTAGTTGATGTGGGTAGGAGGTGTTTAATACTTATTAAATCCTTAGAACCTGCTGGACACCACCAGAAACTTTCAGCTAGGTTGATTTTTGATATCACAACACTGTTTTACAGAGTGGTGAACTAGTTTTTTTAATTTTACACAGTTACAAGTAATTACAACTCAAGTCCATATCCACTTCTGATGCCTGAATTGCCACCATCCATAGCACACACAGCCATTTCAAGAG